>CM060924.1:848305202-849671036 GCA_030737875.1 Allium sativum | reverse complement strand
CCTCTAAGAAGTTCTAGCTAGGTGTATGCTAAGTTGCTAACTTAAAGACCAGCAGAAATGGAAAGAATTAGAGATACAGTGGAGGGATAGAACGGAAACAGAGTTATTTGGCGACTGATTTTTACTTGCACGTAGAATCCCCAAAATATAATTTTTATGTTAAACAACAAAACTTCTAGCGATGTTCATAGTTCAAAAGGTAATTAATGCCCTGATATTCAAAGTTGATGTTGAAGATGTTAAAAGTCCCTTATAAGTAAAACCTACATGTCTGTTTTTAGTATGAATTTTATTTATAGGCCTGAGAGAAGGCGTGAAAAAAAATACCTGTTTCAACTTTAGGGCTGGTTTAAAGCTTACAGCAAAAATAGGCATGGTTTTCACAAGGCCGGGATTTGTATTTGCAGTATATAAAATGTGTAAGCACAAAATCCCGATTTGTATTTGCGCAATTTGAAATTAAAAAAGTATATTATTTGTGTTTGCTCAAATTTAAATTGCGCAAGTATAAAATGCTGATATAAGGAAAAGAGACTTGATTTTGTAATTAGTATTGAACGAGGGTTAAAGTTGAAATAGAGTTTTTTTTTTTTTTTTTTTTTTTTTTTTTGGGTCTGTAAAACAAAATTCGTCCTTTATTTTAGGTTATATATATATATATATATATATATATATATATATGTATGTATGTATGTATGTATGTATATATGTATATGTATATATGTATATATATATATATATATATATGTATATATGTATAAATGATAAATAAGCAGTCGTTAAACAATAAGATGAGTTAGGGAAAGTACCAATGGCAACTGAATGTCAAAAATATGAAAATGATGTTATTACCAAAGAACATACAAGGGCGACTTCCTTTTAGTATGACACATAAGAAGAAGAAAAAATCATTGGTAAATTACCTAGAGATACTCAGCTTTATAAACGCATACTGAATACATAGAGAAATATCAGCATACGCACAGAATCCACCTCCCCTTTCAGCTGAACAATGGTGGAAACCACCACCAACATTGATTGCCCATCCACGTTCTTTTGCAAGTTTTGCTGCCAAGATAGAACCACCAACCTGCACAAACTAATCTCTCTAGTTACAGAGTCCTATTTACAATTCAAGATCATAAGCCTGAATCGTCTGTCATGCAGGTGCAGCTTAAAAACAGGAACAAGTTTGGCTGCAGGCCACAATCATGCTCAATTCATTTCCTCTAAGAAAAAATAACATAAGAAAATGCAATTATCTAACCTGTTTGCGAAATGGATAAAGCACTTTTTGGTGCACAAGACAGTTGGGAAGAAATGCAACAGGAGGGACCTAACATCAAATGAATTCAGAAGCATCAACTCCAGTAACAATTCACCAAACACGAGGAAGATGAAGATGAATCAATCTCGTTATTCTATGCTTACTAATAGTTAGTTGATTCTTGCAATGCACGCTTATTGAAAAAGACGAATTTTTTATCTTCGCATGAAGTAGAAAACTCGTGGTTATGGATAACAAATGGTTATGGGCCTAACGATTATGGAATCAAGCCATAAATATATGTGATTAGGTTGACGGGTTGTATAGAAGAAAAGTTCAAGCTAAGTAACAGAATAGCAGAGATATTTCCAGCATTAATATCTAGGTTCTATTGCTTTATAAAATGGGTCTTTCATTCTCTACATTGAATTTTCAACAATCTAATACAAATTAAAGCTTAAGATAGTTTTATGTTTGATGTATTGTTACATACAGTAATTTTGCCAATAATGCACAATCGTTCCAAATCTAGCAAAAATATAGCTAGTTGCTTAGTTCACAGCTCACCGCCCCTTTGCTGAAGTAATACATCAAGATTATTTTCCATGGCTAACATGATACCTACTTTAATAATCCACACAACCTTATCAAACTTCATTATCAAGTCTGGTCAGAACTCCAGTTCATTGGTATTTACGCTACAGGTTAAATGTTCAAACCAAGTAAATTTGATATAACCAATTGTCAGACAAAACTAGTTACTTTACCTCGATAATCGCAGCAACCTTAAAACTGCTCTTTAAACTTTTCAAGTATTCCTCTGAGTGTACCTGAACGCATAACATCCATGCCAAATTTAATACAAGAAGAAACAATAAGTAATGGAAATATTTCTCATATAAGGGACTTTGATAAATTCACGTCAAAACTCGAAAACTTTATCCAATAGTGGCCATATTCCAAGTCACATGTTTCAAAAACACATCTAAAAAACCTTTTCAAAGCCACTCCAATAATTAGTTTCAAAATGTGATTTTCCAATTTCGCTCTTCTTTATCATATGTGACCTGCTTCATTCAAAAGTGAGCCTAATTTGAACAATTCATCAAATCATTCCATTGTATTATTTTTATTGTTTTAATCTTGTGGTGCTGTGTCCTTCTCCTACGTGCAATCTTATTTTTTCAATCCTACTTGGAAAAAATAAATATCATTTTATATGTGCCAAAAAAATTGAATTTTTATACTGCAAATCTTTCCAGGAAAAAATGCAAATTATTGCAGTTTTTACATTTGCAAAAACATCTTTGTTGTTTGTGAAATTACTCACTAACATGTAGGGAAATGCTTTCTGTTTTTGCAAATGTAGTAAAATACATACTTGATAAAAAAAACATCTTATTCTTTCAGAAAAAAAAAACATGTAGGGAAATGTTTTCTGTTTTTATTGCTTCTTTTTCTTCATATTTCAGTACCAATGCCTCCGACTCGATTTTACCGCCATGTACTTTTCTTCTAGCTTTTTCATTTAAAAGGCCATCTTTCACCATTTCAATCGTCACAACGTCATTCATAGCTGAATTGCTAATTGTTACGAAAGGAGTTTCCCAACTATCTGGTAGTGTGCTTAGAAGTAGTAATGCCTGCAACTCATCGTATTGTGACATCGTCATGGTCGTCGGCTGATTGATTAACCTTTGGAAGTCGCTCATATGCTTGTCTATACTGCGATCGTCTTTGAATTTCAAATTTATGATCTGTTTAATCAAACATGCCTTATTAAACGTGGTCTTCTGCTCGTATAGCGCTTCTAGCTTTAACCATAATGAGTGAGCATTTTTGTTTCTTGAGCCACGTGAAAGAATATGGTATAATCAACCCATTTCTATATCTGAGCAATAACTTTCCTATGTAGGATATCTCACTCTTCTGGCTTCATACCCTCGAGCTTCTTATCATCATCATAGATTCACAAATATAGATCTTTTGCGCAGAGAATGTCCTCCATCCTCGGATTTCAAATAGAATAACTGGAGGATATTAACTTGATCAAGGCTATGTTTGATTTTTCCATCTATTCACACAAGACTTACATCGAATTCTTTAGTTCTGATACCGGTTGTTGGAGAAAACCACAATAAATTACCTCTTTATATGAATAAAATTGGCACTAATAACTACAGTTATGATGAGATTACGAATAATGATGAGGACAGATGTCTTCTCCACAAGGACGATCACTAATAACTAGTCACCATGATGGTAAGCATGCAAAGAAAAATATAAAAGAACTTCTAAATGAGAACTATGAAAAGAGCTATGTACACATTCTTTTCCGTCCACCTCTTTCCCTTGCTTTCTATCTATTTTTTCTTCTCTTCTTACGATTGAAAAGATTCTATTGATCCGATCTAATCTGATGTGCCAAAAAAGTCAAAAGGCTTTGCCTCTTATAATGATAGAAAAATTGTCCAATAAGAAAACCTGTCCATAATATACTATCTACCAAGTTCACATGCTCACCAAATTTTCCCAAGTGATAAGGGAAACCCATCAAATTCTCAATTCCCGAGTCACTTGAGGGTTCCACCAATCATGCTTTGTCTTTGCATCGAATATGTTTCTCCTTAAGCGAAATCTTAGTCATCATGTCCGAATCATTCTCACCTATGCGAACCTTTTCAAACTATAATAGCTTTCCTTCAAGCACCTCGCGTTTTCAGTGATACCTCACGCCAATATGTTTGGATCTTGAGTGAAACATCGAATTCTTACTTAGATGGATAGCGCTTGGACTGTCGCTAAAGAGAACATATTTGTTCTATTGTAATCACAATCGTTGTAGAAACTTCTTCATTCATAACCTTGAAACCTTTCACAATTGTTATGTACTCTGCTTCAGTAGTGGATAAAGCGACACATTTCTACAATCTGTACTGCTAGGATACAGCTCCCCTGCACAGAGAAAGTATACTGAAATAGACTTTCTTGAATCAACATATCCTGCCATATCTGCATTTGTAAAACCAATCAATAAAGGTTTTTCGTTTCCAAAGCATATGTGTATTTCGGAAGTACTCTAGAGATATCTAAAAACTTATTCAACTATAGCCTAATGCTCTTTACCTAGATTGGACAAGAATGCACTCGCCATGCCAGCTGCATGAGCTATGTCTGGCCTGATGCGCACCATGACATACCTCAAACTACCAATTGCTAATGAATGTGGTATTTTGCTCATTTCATCGTTCTCCTTCTCACTTGTTGGACACTGCTTGGAGCTGAGTTTAAAATGATTTGCAAGTGGAGCACTCATTGGTTTAGCATTAGACATGTTAAACCGATCGAACACTTTCTCAATATATTTCTAATGAAAAAGCCGAAGTCTTCTAGCTTTTCTGTTTCGAGTGATCCTCATACTAAGTATTTGCTTTGCGGACCCATAATCTTTCATGGTAAAAAAATATTCTGAGCTCTGCTTTCAAGTTATTGATTTTGTTGGTGCCTTGCTTAATAATAAACATATCATCGATGCAGAGAAAAAAATGATAAAGTTGTCTGCTGCAAAACACTTAATACATAATGATCGAAATAGTTCCTCTGGTGCCCATGGCCAATCATGAAGGAAACCTTATTGTATCATTGTCATGACGCTTGTTTCTACCCATACAAACTCTTCTTCAATTTGCATATCCGTTCTTCACCTTGAACCTCGAAGCCTTCGGGTTGCTCCATGTATCTCTTTATGCAAGTCATCGTGAACGAAACTATCTTCAAATCAAGGTGCTCAATTTCCAATTTCATACTTGCGACTAACCCGAGAAACTAGTATGGATGACATCTTCACTACTGGTGAGGAAATCTCATCAAAATAAATTCCAACATTCTTACATAAGACCTTCACAACCAATCTTGATTTGTACCTCGGATGTGAGCTTTTCTCTTTAGTCTTCAATTTGTATATCCACTTGTCCTTGAGCGTCTTATTTCCTTTTAGTAGCTACTACATGCAAGGATGTCATTTCTTCTTGTATGGCTTCTAACCATTCATTTCTATGTTCATCTGTCACTGCTTACTTATAGCGTTCTGGTTCTCCTGCGTCAGTAAGTGTCATCCACACTTATGCATGATACTTTGTATAGATTTTTTGCCTAAAAAGAGTTTGCATGCCTTTCCCGCTCACGTGACATAGCCTCTTGTGCAAAATTTCTACGGATGTTTGTTTCCGTATTGCATTAACCTCGCCTTTACATAGCTTGGCTTCTAAGGTGTAGAGCATTAATCTTTTCCTCCCTCTTCCGACTATCACTGAATCATTGGTGAGCTTCGACCTTTACCAAGTTGGATCTTATATCCTTCATCGTCAAGCTTTCCAACAGAGATCAAATCTAGACGAACGTTAGGAACATGTCGGACATCTCCAAGGACCAATTAACACCTAGTATTAGCCTTCAAACAAACGTCTCATATAACCACGATCTTGAACGCACTGGTATTTCCCATCCGAACATGATCTAAATTGCCTTGTGAACAGGTCATGAAAAAGCCTTTTGTGAGGTAACGTGAAAGAAAGTACTTGAGTCAACTACTAAGTTAGATTCATACCCTGTTAGTCCGACGTACACCTCATCACTGATACTGATGACTTCACCATCATCTGATGTGATCGTTTTTGCATTTCTTCTACTCGGGCTTCAATAATCAACATTTTTCTTCATATGGCCTAGTTTGCTATAGTGATAACACTGTCCTTAACTAGATTTGGATCTTCCTTGTGACTTATTGCGGTTGTTGTTAGAGTTCTTGTTGTTTCTTCTTCCTCATCTTTTGGCAACCAATGCCTCTGATTCGGTTCTACCATCATGCTTTTTCCTTTAGCTTCTTCATTCAAAATGTCATCTTTCACGATTTCCATCGTCACAACGCCATTCGAAGTTGAATTGCTAACTGCTACAACTAGAGTTCCCAAACTATCTGATAACTTGCTCATAAGTAATAATGCTTACAACTCATCCTCGAATGTCATATTTAAGATCGTCAACTGATTAATTAGCCCTTGGAGGTCGCTCATATGGTCGAATGTACCACGATCGTCTTTAAATTTCAAATTCATGGTTCGTTTAATCAAACCTGCCTTATTCAACGTGGTCTTCAGCTTGTATAATGCTTCCAGCTCAACCATAATGAGTTGAGCATTTGTTTCATGAGTCACATAGTGGAACACGGTCCGATCAAACTAATTCTGTATCTGAGTAATGACTTTCTTACGTAGGATCTCCCATTCTTCCGACTACACACTCCCGAGCTTATTAACATCACCACAGATTGACAAATATAGATCATTTGTGTAGAGAATATCCTTCATCCTTGGCTTTCAAATAGAATAGTTGGAGGATGTTAACATGACCATGGCTTCTTCTATTTATTCACATAAAACTTTCGTCAAACAGATTAGCTCTAATTCTAGTTGTTGGGGAAAACCACAACAAATTCCTTTTTTGTATAAATAAACTGACATTAATAATTACAATAATGATAAGCTTACAAATATCTTCTTCACAAGGAGGATCGCTAACAACTTATCACCGTAATGGTGGATTATAAAGGAAATATGAAAAGAAAATTATACAACGAGAACTTCTAAGTGGAAATTATGAAAAGAACTCTATACACTTTCTTTTCTCTACACATATCTTCCTTGCTTTCTATCTATTTTTCCCTTCTTATGATTGAAGAAGCTCTCCTGATCTGATCTGATGTGCCAAATAGCTAAAGGCTTTGCATTTTATAATGATAGAAAAATTGTCCAACAAGAAAATTTGTCTACCATGTTTACTTGCTCAACGTGTTTCCCTAAGTGATAAAGGAAACCTATCAGATTGTAGTATGTTTTTCTTGTACAATTTCACTAAATAATTAGCGTTACTCAAAATATTATTTTTAATGCTTTATTTATGTTAGTGTTTATTTTATATAATTACTTACATATGTCGGTCATTCACTTATGTCAACTGCTATCCATAGCTACAATAACAGTAATATTTTCTGATAGCACTAATTATTTACTAAAATTGATTATTAAAAATATATCTATGGCGTTGCTAAAGCTACACTCAATCGATGCACCTTCATCGCTGACAACTTGTGCAAGGAATGTATATCATCTGCAGCCACGGCAGTATCTGTAACAACATGTGATGTACCGGCATCAAAGTCGATAGTATAACGAACAGTAAGTCTGGCAATTTTGAATGGTCATGGCAGTACTTCAGGTTTCATATGATCAAAAAGATAAAAAATAAAAAAGGAATTTTATTGGTGAGAAATGATGGAAAATGGATCCAAGCGCCTGATATAGATGTTTGGTGGCGGATGCACATTGAATAGACCCCTCATACTTCGGTGCTCGCACCAGAAGCGGGGTGTCTGTTGAACATGCACTTGACCTCAAGCACACGTGGAACGGACGAGGTCGGAAATTAAATAGGTTACATTTTATAACCTTTGAAAATGTTATGTAACCAGCAAACAAATTGAGATGCTCTCATAAGTAGTTTTGAGACTTTTGAGTAAATGCTTAACAACACGTTACTAAATTTAGATCAAAGAACTTGTCATTACCACTAACAAATCATCAGTTTCAGCTTCCAATGGCTCAACCAATCTACTTTTATCCAAGAAACCTTCCTTAATCAGAAACTCGCATATCCTCCCCCATTTGGAAGAATCAAACGGATGACTATACAGCGAACACAAATCCACTGAGCGTACGAAATTCCATTAACAAATATAAGATATAGAGCTTACAGTTTCTCGATTCCAAGAAAGGCTATATTATAAGCAGCCGAATAGATCATCGGCACCTGAGAAAAATCAATTACACTGTAAGAATCATGAGAAATTAGCGGTATTGTGCAATTCAGTAGAGATCAGAAACAGTACTTTGGTCGAGGAAATGTCGAAATAGAGTTTGCTTTCGAGGATGCGACTTGATTTGAGCTGAGACATCGTCAACGACGGGGTGACAGACATTAAAAATTAGTAGCTTTTGTACACAGGCAAAAGTAGCAATATATGTGGGCACGTGTATTACACGTGTCCTGTATCGAGATATATGCGCTGATTGGGCCTCTGCTGGCGGCTGAAGCGGAGAGTACGTGGACAGAAAAACCCACATTGTTCTTAGAGCTTCTCTTCCCCACCCATAATTGAATGTATGGTCAAGAATGTAAACGGCGATGGAGCGGATTGGTGTATTTTTATGCTCCACCCTCGGCTTTAGGTTTTCTAAATTCCCCTCCAATTCCAAATCAGTTCCGTAGACCCAGACCCGGTACAGAATTAGATTTTTGTCTCAAACCTGAAACTTGTACGGATCAGGATAGACTCGACCCACCCCAACCGATGAAATTATATATTAATGTTTACAAATTTATTTATGGAAGCGGCTATTGAAACAAAAAAAAATTAAATATAGAATTAGAGACACAAACTCTTTATCATAGGATTTGTTTGCCTTTATGTGGATTATGTTATTCAGGGAGAGATCTAGTGGTTGAGATTATTTGCATCTAAATTTGTGTCTAAATAGACACAAAACATAGGCATAATTGGTGATACAACGCATCTCCACCATTGGGATCTCTCATGGTTTTCACCTCTCCACATAAAGACAAAATGATTCAATGGTTAGTACTCTATGTTTCTTAATTTGTGTTTCATATTTTGTGTTCAAATAGTCCTTGCCTTTATTTACTTGTAATTTTTCTCACTAATGATAAATTAAATACAAATAACAACGTGTTTACAATGACAAGAAAGTAAATAAAAATGAGTTGTGCGATGAAAGTTCAAAAGATATGCATTTGTTATTGTTTAATAATCATTGATGTAACTTACTACTATCAAAATTTTTATAGTTTATTGATTAAAAGTATGCAATATTCACGGCATAATGACCTATACATAAGAAGATTAACAATTAATCATTACTGCTATAAAGCGGTTTTAAGATGTTTTAATAATGCAGGTGGGATTGAGCTAGGTTAGTCGTGCCCCGATTCAACTCTAAACCCGGACCGCTCGGGTCGTGTAACATCTCACTCTCTAAGGCCGAAAGCTAAACGCTGCAGGTATTATAGTCGCCTTTATTTTAACTTTCGAGTATAAAAAATTGAATGTTATTCAATCTCAATATCAGATAACATGGAAATATGAAAAATTCCACAAAATATTCATTTGTACAACCTTTCGTATAACCTATTCATAGAAAATATAATTATTACAAAATAACACCAAGAGCGACATATGAAGATGCCCCCTCGAATGATCAGAATATATAGATAAAGGCATTCAAATACATGTCGTTACATAAAGCCAATAGCAAAATGAAACACAACAGCGCTTCGTAAATAGTTATCACCATCTTCTTCTCCGAAACTTTATTCATAGCTAACATCTGAGACACAACCTAACCCTCGGCTTGCTCGATTGAGCACTCGAGAGTTTAAGAGGAAAAACATAAACTACGGATCAGTCAAAAAGATGAATAATAACTTACAACCCGACACCAATGATATCTAACGAGACTACAGCATATAATGGAACAAATTTCCCTTTCGTTGGTATCTTATATGAAAGCATATAGCCTTGCATCATCTACACCATAATGGTTAGTTTTTTTATCACAGTTTAACTTATAAACCTTTAACAACAAACACAACATACAACAAGCAGTACACAATGGATTCCCTCCCTAATTATACTATTATTTATGTTTTCGCAAAGATTTGTTTTGCTAGGCAACAGAGTCAATCTTTCATTCTATTGTTAGTTCCCTTCCAGGAGATTGTGGCATCGCAACTCATCTATACGAAACCAACATCCCCTTCGAATCCCTTCAGTGCTTTGTAGGGTTCCTCCTCACTGATACGGAACCGAAGGTTTCTTTCTTAAATTCTTTTGCACCACGCAAAGCAACGGATTCTCCATCATTTAACATTATTTAATTTGCAGGTGAGTGTCAATTTCCCCACCCCTGGGACCCTCCCATTATTTCCATGTACAAATGTAATGTCTTAACAATAGCAACAACTAATACACGACACTTGAAGGGAAAGTAAGAACATATACATCACATTGGACCCGACACTTGTGTCGGCTCCAATCTACTTCAACCTCCACAATGATATCAGAATCTATTCCCAAGCTTTTCCGAAAGGGGAATCCCTTTCGGCTTCGCTTGCTCAACTACAAATAGTGTACGTCGTCTCGCAATGACGGCAAGCAATAGGGGCAAGGCCTTCATTCTATTTAGAAAATATATAGATATTATTATTTGGAAAATAGGTTTCTCGTTGTCATCACTGATGTCGACAGCCATGGAGGTAAAGCCTCAAAGCATTTGATTTTAAGAAAAGTTTCTTAACGGCTCCAATAGTGCCTAAGTGAGAATTTTATGAAAACAGATATATAAAGGCATTTCTGCGGAGGCAACGAATTCAAGAATATCTAAGCCTACGGAAGCACAGACTTCGGTTAGGAAGCCCCTTTCAATGCTTCGTAAGCTCATATATATATATATATATATATATATATATATATATATATATATATATATATATATATATATATAAGTCTTTTATAATGAAAACACCCTTCTGGCATAGTCGAAAGAGCCCAGGCAGCAGCCTTTTGTGGAGTGGCTATCTTTTTAAAATCAAAAAATATATTTGTACCCGTACTGAATCTCATACCCGAAAGGTGAGAAGGAGAAGCCTGAATACTTCAAGCATCGCATGTGATACTTCAACTATTCAGCCCATCCAAAAATGAGTTCTGACTGTTGTCAGAAGGGCTTCCGATTCTGGATATAGCACTGACAGTAATTTTATACAAAACTGATTTATTTCTGTCTAAATTATTTCTTTTCACTAAATCGACTATATTTGTTGAAAAACTATTGGTTAACTAAAATTACATATTCTGAATAAAGTTATATAATTGCCGAAGTACTTTGTACGATACAAAAATACAAGATACACGGGTCTAACAACTTATACGTTAATACTAGAATTAACGCATAATCTTTCCTAAAGCATGCATCCTTAGGACATAACAAGTTCACACAAGCACAACAATTCATGAAATTTGAAACTCATCTCCGACAACATTCTACTCACATCATACAATAATTTCATATGTACTTAAAATACCTAGGGGTTTCGCCCTATTCATTCTCACTTATACTAAAATTAAACATACTAATGGGTTATTAACATATTATGATGATATACAAAACCATCTTTCATTTAAACCTACATACAACACAGTCTTAAACATCCAAACCCAATCTTACTGTGACGGTCGCCCCGTACCATTAAACATTTCCCCGAAACGCGTTGTGTCAATGTCCGACTAGCACGGGACGATCGTCAAAAGGGTTGAAACGGTGAATTACCAAAGAACCTATAATATATCTCACAATACATGGAATAAAATATAATAATAATTTAACTTGATATAAAACAGGCGAAACAGTACATAAGCTGAAAACTAAACCATATCCATCAGAGTAGCGGAATCCAAAATACAGCTTCATATCCAATTATTAAGAAATCTTTATATCTAAAAACTACAATCTCACAAATAAATCTCTATTACAAAATCATTTTTTATTGCTTGATTATACAACTAAAAATTGAAACTAACAAAAATTAGATGTGACCACATAGAATTAATGATCCAACTAACTTCAAATGCTTTCAACTCAAGTATATTAAATATTCCGCCAAGTTGATTTTTTTACTATGCTAAACAAATACATTCGTAGAAAAATAGTTCGCGTGCAAAATCACGTATCATAGAGCTCGTTGATATTTTTAATATATATGTTGCACATCTATATAAGACACCGTAAATAGAATATAAACACATGGGATTGTCACTTAAATAATTTACATTAACACTGTTATTTCATATATCATGATATTATTTGTCTATTAAGATGTTTACTATTTTAAGCTGAATAAAAAAGAGGTATTACACATGAAAATAATTTTATTATTAAATTTATATTTGAATAAATTCAGATCGATGATAACTGCTTTCAAAAAGCGTAGGTAATGCTTGGTTTATTTTGAGTTTTAATTTTTCAGCATTAATTATGAAAATTGCAACGATATGAAGTATAGCAGAGGTGGTGGATTTGAGGCGGAGTGAGTGACAAAGGGGATGGTGGATAGATAATTTGTTATTGTTCTTCCGTTGTTTCTTAAAACATAAAAAATAATAGAAAGTTGTTTTTTATTTTATGTGTTAGCTTCGTTTTGTAAAACGATTGTTTTTTACGATATGTGTACCTTCATACTTTTGCATGTGCAAAAACATAAAAATAAAAATTATAAATCGTACACACCCGATCTTTTGATTTCAAATGCAGACGGTTCATAGACCCAAGTGTCAATTCTAAAAAAATTAACTGAACTCTAAGAAAAAAATACGCTGCAACCGTGGCATTAATAAAGCTAGGTAGATCTTGAAAGAAAACTATCACAATACGGACGTTAAGTGCATCTGTTGCATCACCAAACCAGGAATCAGGTGACTAAGAGTGCAGTTGTGCTAAGAAATCCGATACAGCAGTAGTTACACACAACTTAATCTGGAAAATTTACAGATCCGTCATGTTCAAATAAAGAGCACTTACAACGCAGAGTACATAAATAAGAACAGAAAGTATTTATCATACAAGGTAGAGACCTAGAGTACATATATACAGCGACCTTCCCATTTGCAAAGAACAAAAAGTATTTATCGTACAAGGTAGAGTACATATATACAGTTCAAAAGCACATTTATACAGAAACATAATACTGTTCCATTTGTACAAAGCAGACGTTTTTATCATACAAGCTGCAGCACATTACAAAGGTTTTGTCTATATTCCTCTCTGTAAGTCAATCAGTTTCTTCTGTGAAAGGTTAATTATGGAATCTGCAATTACCCGAGCACTTGACTTCATGTAACCACCTGAACCATGTACATCAATGCAAGTCAGCCAATAAGTATAGTTCTGTTAGCATCCCGGATATTTCCTTTCTCTCCTCCTCGATTGTCTAGACAAAAAAAATCTTTTATATTCCCATCCACATTCCATTTTATTCCGAAATTTCCCATAAAAAGGAATTTGACAAAATATTGCATCGTTTCATATTGTACGAAGCTTATATTTGTTGAATAACTAATTTTCCAATGACATCATTTTACCAATTTTTATTGCAATTCACATTGAGTTTAACAAGGAAATTTTTGGCATACATCATTACAGCATAGGTCTCTTCCAATTTTCTTTAATAAATTATATTCTTACGAGACGCGCGGGGGGGGGGGGGGGGGGGGGGATGTCAGGATAATTTTTGTAACCTTAACAAATAACATGTGTTTTTAAGTTATATGTCCATAACTCACAACAGCTACAATGCATGCCGCAGAATCCGCTTTTAAACTTGAAAAACGGAGGAAAAAAAGAGGGATGTGATCAATATTTTCTAGAAGGAGAAGACATAAAACAAATAAATTTAGAAAGAAAAGATGGATGTGTCTGTAATTCTGCTTTTTAATAACATCTGATTAGAACTGGATATAATAATAGATGGAAATCTTGCAGCTGTTGGTGTTAGATCTCTATTGTCGATACGGAAGATTGGAGAAATATACAATGTTATTTTTAACATAAAAAGCAATGATGTTTCATTATGATAGAAATAGAAAACTAATGCTGAGATAAGAAATTATATTATATTTCTTTTTCTTTTATCATATGGATATTTTGGCCATCAACCCTTTATTTATTTTAACCTGGGTGGAAAGAAAAAAAAAAAATGGGGCGCACATATTACCCGAGGTAAGCATTAGAAGAGGTACGTTCCTCTCTCGGGCAAATCTGAACACTTTTTCATCTCTAGTAGCAACTCCTTCTGGACTGACCTGATCACAAGAATGAGCCATATGGTCAACCTTTGTGTATTCCTATTACTAAAGTTGACTGATGTAACTGAAATGTGAAGATAAAGAGAAATGTGTAGACAATAGGCTCAATAAGTCATTCATCCCGTCACCAATCATGAAAGGGATTTTATGGTAACATCTACCGTCAACATTAGCCAAAACAATAACTATCCCATTTTAACTAGTAAGCTAAATTTGTGTGCTAGTATGTTTCAAATCTACTGGTATATCAATGAACTGATTAAAATTACATTGGTAATGATAAATTAATGAAAATTTTGATACTTTTAATGGCTTTTCATTATACATTATGTCGTCTTACTAATAAAAGACAATCAAAAAAAGGCCCCAAGGGGTGGAGGGGAGGGGAGTGTAATTGGCATCGTTCGAACCGAAATTTTAAGCTAAATTTGATTCTGTATTATACAAATATCCATGTAAGGGTTTTTTTAATTTTATTTGGCCCGTTTTTTAAAACGTATTGCGCTTGTAACTCTACTCTGACCAACTCAGCGTTGAGTTGGACAAAACACACTAGCACAATTTTTGCAATTTTTTTAATAAGATAACATTGACGCAATTTCAAATTGCACCCAAAATGATATAATTTCAAATTTTGTCAACGCGTGTTGGCCAACTTAGCACTAAGTTTGCCAAAACACAACTATAAATGTAAATAATTTTCAAATCGGACTAATTTTGTAATAAGTTTCTAAAATTGGGCCAAATTTTAAAAAAAAATCTCTTAGAAAATGTATTGGTAAACCATTGTTACGGTCTAAAAATGATGAACTGATCGTTACCATATAGTACGAGACCTACTTTGTAATAAGTTTCAAGGGAACCTATTTCTAGAATAAAATTTTCAAGTCGACCTAGTCTTATAATTAAGGATTTTTTATTTATTTTTGGTCTCGTTTCAAAATTTTATTATGCAAATAGCCTGATTTAGAAAATAATTACGTTTATAGCCGTTTTTTGCCAACTCAGCGCTGAGTTGGTCAAAATACACTGGCGCAATTTGAAATTGCACCAATGTAATTTTTTTTGCACTGGTTACATTTCCCATTGCGTAATATAAATCTTAATTATTATTATTATTATTTTGCCTGGCGCCATTTCAGATGGCGCCAGTATAATTTATTTATTTTCACTGGTGCAATTTGAAATTGTGCTTGTCTATTATGGCCAACTCAGCGTCGAGTTGGCCAAAACCGAGTTATAAACGTAATTATTTTCAAAACCAGGCTATTTGCGTAATAAAATTTCAAAATGAGGCCAAATGGAGAAAAACGACGATCGCATCCTACGAGCATCTTTTGAGAGCATTGTCTCGCAGTTCGTAACCTCCGACTCTGATACCATTGTTATGTAACGACGGTCGAAACAAAAACCCTCCTTCCTTCCGCATAGGGAGCACGCATCCTTGTAACAAAAGGAATCTCTGATGTTACATGCGCATCAACTCATATTAATACACTATTCCTTCAATTTATTCCATGATTTGGAACTTTAATGTTCAAACCGGCATTCCTACCTTAACAACATTCAAGACAATCCTAACAAAAAAAACCTATAATTAACTCTGACAAGACTACAAAAGTGCACGTTTCTCTAAAATTACTTCTGTTAAATGATTTTATTTATTTATTTATTTTTCAAAAGTTCAAAAAGTACATCATTCAAGTTGATCTTCAAAAAAAGAATATTACTACGTAAACATTTACCTGTTACATATAAACTAAAATTTTACTTGTTTAAGATCATCGCATAGAAAAATATGATGCTACTTATTTTTAATTTAAACCAAATTTTCTTATACCCCACGTTACGGGTTGAACATGTTGCATTCCAGCATTATATTATCATCGTTGTATTTTCAATCAACAATTCATCGATTTGTCGTATGTTGCAAATCAGTAGTCGCCGACCAACCTAAGATAACATGAAGTTCCACATTGTGTTTTTTATTTTATTAAAGTATAGGCATAATGGAAAAAAAATTGGGGTTCATTTGGCAACAATTGATAAGATAAAAACCATTACCCAAATTGTTTGGTACACAGAACCAAATAAGTTCCAAGTACGCAACCAAAACACTCATGCACCGAGTCATCAGTCAAAATCCAAAGAGTCTTTGAATTTTATATCATATTCTAATATTAAGAGGCTATAAACATATACCATGAACAAATGTAACTATATAAGGCCTAGCTTCCAATGAGCTATTAAAGAATACCATCTCCAATTATATATACAGTGCAATTCACACAATTATACCACTTTTGCATTCAAATTGAAAGTGCCGCAAACTTGCAATGTTATACTAGTATAATCAAATACAAGTTTTTCGGTATCCAGATATAAACTCACGTCAGTGTATAAATGAAAAGATTACCTTCAATCTCCCTAATGGGTCTCCGTCTAGGATATCAGTACCAGCATTGTACACCACCAGATCAGGATTAAAATTATTGCTTGCAACCTGAATGATGTACAGAAAAATAAGCAGGATGTTTAAAAATGAAGTGCTTTGCAATTGCATATGGTAAAACTAAGACATCGCCACATAGCGGTTGCAGATCTATAAACCTTCTACACTCAGACAACATTCTTTTTTTCCCCAACATCCAAGAATAATACTTAAATCATCAGACAGCAGTACAATGTTCATATGTGAATTTAGTTACATTACATCAATATTCTAGTGTAACACATTACATCTTTATCGAATACAGCTGTACAAATACACTACAATCTATTATCATATATCTATGCCATTTGGATAGACGTGTATTGACACAAATTGGGTGCAACGTAAAGAAGGTTTCACACATATCATGGAGTACCCTTGCTTCTTTCCAACTAGCCTTTTCTATGTCATCTCATTGCAGTAAATCACTATAGTTTCTAGTTATAAATTTATATTACGTCCACTTGAATTGGAATATGCTCACATTGTCTGTCTTATAAAGTCAATAAGCGCATCGATGATGAGTGCCCAATGTACTGGCTGGCTAATTTGTGTTATATACTGATAATAAAGACATTCAAAATGATAAACGAAAATGGAAAATGGAAAACATATACCTCAAGAGCTTTATCTAGCTTGTCTAGATACTCTTTTGTTTTGGTCCCGCTCTTTGTATTACCAAGGAAAAAGGGAAAAGAAGAAGTAAGATAATCAAAGTTCATTCTGGAACATCGATATATATATATATATATATATATATATATATATATATATATATATATATATATATATATGAGAGGCACACTCTATGGCACCCCAAAAACAGAGCACCCCTTTAGCCCCCTCTTTCCACCTTTCATTTATAATAAAATAAGGCAGCGGAGAGAGAGAAACCGGATGTGGTGGAAAACAGGGGTACTAGCACTGTTTGAGGTATTATTGAAAGCTCGTTATATATATATATATTATATATATATATATACACACACACACACACACATTCACTCACACACACACACCATATGTATATATATATGCATATGTATATATACACACACATATGTATATAAATATATTATATATATATACACACACACACACACGCAAAGAGAGAGGCACGCTCCAGAGCACCCCATTTTTTAGCATCCTATTTTAGGTCACTCGTTTATGATTAAGTTATTGAGAGGAGAGAGTTAGTGGCAAGAGAGACCAATGAGAATGCATGGTTGAAATCGGGGGTTATAGAGATGTTGCACTGCTTGGGGGTGCTCTTGGTCATATCTTATATATATATATATATATATATATATATATATATATATATATATATAAGTATAGAGAGAGAGAGAGAGAGAGAGAGAGAGAGGATCAAGAGCACCCCAAACAGTGCAGCACCCCTTTAGCCCCCTAATTTCCACCACACAATCTCGTTTCTCTCTCCTTCCACTAACCCCTCCCCCCAAACTTATTAAATAATAAATACATGGCTATTGTAGAGGGGCAAATGGGGTGCCAACAAAGAGAGATGCCCTGGAACCTGCCTCATATATATATATATACATATATATATACACACACACATATGGGGTTTTTAGGGATAAGGAAAAACTAAAAGAAAATTTTAGTTTTAGGGACAAGAAGTTTGGATTTTAGGCTCAAGAATACTTTTTAGTGTAAATCAAGGAATTCAGGGGCCCACCATCATTTCATTCTTTTACACTAAAGTTTGTCCTTCAGCCTAAAATCCAAACTTATTGTCCTTCATCCTAAATTTTTCTCTAACTTTTTCCTTGTGCCGATTTTCCTGTATAACTATATATATATATATATATATATATCTGTGTGTGTGTGTGTGTATGTATATATATATATATATATATATTGGACCGGCTATTTGGACACAAAGTCTCGACTGTTGGATCTTTTTGTCTTTAAATGGAGTAGTGTAATTCAAGGGGCGATCCAACGGTGCAAATCAATTGTGTCACCAATTGCGTTTAAATTTTGTGTCTAAATAGACCTTCCATTATGTATGTGTGTAAAGAAATGCAGCTAATCTACCATTATCTCTACTTTCTGACTGATGTATTTCTTGGCTTCATAATCCTACAAAATAAAAAATGCATGATAAATAATAATTAGCTATCTTTTTAACTGAAGGACCGCAACTAAAGAAAAAAATGTGATTAGGAACAAGTAAACTTTTCCCACAGGAACTTTTGAAGTTGAAGTGATAGGTAAAACTAGTAGCATGCCAATGCATACATGACGTTTGTACTTAAAAACAGTTATCATGGTCTTAAAATGACAAGGGTTTTTTCTACAAAAAAAATTTGGCCAGTGTTAAAAACTAAGGGTGCGTGCGGGCACAAAAATGGCCAGTTATGTTTCCGACGCGTCGGAAACATAACTGGTCATTTTGGCCTGTTGTCCCAACAGGCCAAGATTGAGTTGTTGGGCGTTGAAGCCCAACAGCCCAATTTTGAACTGTTATGATGTGATTATGGTTAATTAATTTAAATTAATTAATAAATTTATAGTTTTATAAAATTCAAAAATTAATAAGTTGTGCAAATGAGATCCGTTTAAGACGCGGTTTTTTGCTTTGCGGTCGCATCGAAGTGCTTTACGTAATGGAGTTGGTTTGAACTGAATCAGAGTAATTCATAATTTTTCAATTTATTTATTTGTGTAAATTATTGATACGTATTATTTATTAAAAATAAATAATAAATTAATTAACCATAAATCAATTAAATTAAGAACCACAAATTAAAATGATCTGCTTAAATGTTCCGCTTAAATAGTTCACTTGAACCCGCAAACGCATTCTCCGCTAACTAAAATATTCCGTTAAGATACTCTGCTGAAATACCCCGCTATAATACTCCGCTTCCGCTTCACTCACACACCGTAATAACAAAGTTAGGCCATTTCGAAAACTTATTACAAATATTGATATGTTTCTGCCACACTGATGCTGAGTCAGCATTCTTCATTGGTGCAACTCAAAAATGCACCATGTAGTTTTTTGTTCTTTTATTTATTTTTTGTTTTTATTTTACACTGGAACAATTTCAAATGAAGTCAATGTAAATTACTATTTTTCTTGGCTCCATATGAAATTGTGGAAAGAGAGGAAAAAACACTATTAGTGCAGTTTCAAACGGAGCCAAGAGGAGGAATTTTTTTTTTTCCAACAATTCACGTTGGCTCCATTCGAAATCGAGCCAATGTAAAACTATGGAAAATACATTATGGCGCTTTTTCAAAATGCGCTTACGGGAGAGCACTAAATGCCAATAATGGTAGAAAGAGGTCCATATGCACAGTAAGTGTTAAAAGCAATGTAGAAAAATCGCTAGGCATATGCTAGATGATCAACATGAACTAGGGATTAATCGTCAAGGCAAGGATTAAGCGAGAATCAATCGAAACTAATGGTTTTTTTATAAAATCTTGCATTTAAGATTAAATTTAATATATACTTTTTCAATATTAACTGATCCATAATGGGCTATCATGGATTTGGTTGGATTTAAAAGCAACCATATGGACAAAATCGCAAGAAACAAATATTTCGATGCTTACAAAAGGCATGAAGCCTAAATTGGTGCACAGATAATGCTTATAAACCTATTTATATGCTTAGATAATATGGTATGTCTCATCTAAACCCGAGGCGATAAGGCTAGCTTAGCGCCTAGGCACCGCCTAGGCGGGAGCTTTGCATCAGCTTCACATGTGAAATGACTCCAGTTAAAGATGGTTAAGATTTTCATTCAGTGTATAATAGTTTTACATGTTGGCTAAACTACAAATCTGTTTCGAAGTTGAATAGCAGCATGTATAAGATATGGAAGATGGAAAACATCCATATAATTTACAAATTATTGGTATACTTTAATTTGGTACATATTCCAGTTAGTGGCAGAACATAAAATCCAAGAATTATTTGAAGACTAAATCCAACACTCCAGAGTTAGCGTTAAATTATGAAAATCTTAAGACTTATATGAAATCCTGAAATTATGCATAAGACAAAGTAGCTGTCGTGATTATATCTGGGCTAATATTATAAAATGTCAGAGTTGATTTGTATCTCTTACAAAAGGATATATCTGGGAGTTGTACATATCCAGAATATAAACTCTGCCTGCAAGCAAACATGATCTTGATAAAAATAGAGAATTAGCGTTCTGTTTCATGAGATTCAATAAAGTAAAAGGCGTACTATCATTAGAAAAGTCGGTCTCATGCCCATTTCCTTGATGAGCGTCCAGATCAATAATCATCACCCTGTAAAAGAAAGAGGTTTCCTCACTGACGATTCATGTGATCTCTTCCTCTAAGAAGTTCTAGCTAGGTGTATGCTAAGTTGCTAACTTAAAGACCAGCAGAAATGGAAAGAATTAGAGATACAGTGGAGGGATAGAACGGAAACAGAGTTATTTGGCGACTGATTTTTACTTGCACGTAGAATCCCCAAAATATAATTTTTATGTTAAACAACAAAACTTCTAGCGATGTTCATAGTTCAAAAGGTAATTAATGCCCTGATATTCAAAGTTGATGTTGAAGATGTTAAAAGTCCCTTATAAGTAAAACCATACATGTCTGTTTTTAGTATGAATTTTATTTATAGGCCTGAGAGAAGGCATGAAAAAAAATACCTGTTTCAACTTTAGGGCTAGTTTAAAGCTTACAGCAAAAATAGGCATGGTTTTCACAAGGCCGGGATTTGTATTTGCAGTATATAAAATGTGCAAGCACAAAATCCCGATTTGTATTTGCGCAATTTGAAATTAAAAAAGTATATTATTTGTGTTTGCTCAAATTTAAATTGCGCAAGTATAAAATGCTGATATAAGGAAAAGAGACTTGATTTTGTAATTAGTATTGAACGAGGGTTAAAGTTGAAATAGAGTTTTTTTTTTTTTGGGTCTGTAAAACAAAATTCGTCCTTTATTTTAGGTTATATATATATATATATATATATACATATATATATATATATATGTATGTATGTATATATGTATATATGTATATATATATATATGTATATATGTATAAATGATAAATAAGCAGTCGTTAAACAATAAGATGAGTTAGGGAAAGTACCAATGGCAACTGAATGTCAAAAATAAGAAAATGATGTTATTACCAAAGAACATACAAGGGCGACTTCCTTTTAGTATGACACATAAGAAGAAGAAAAAATCATTGGTAAATTACCTAGAGATACTCAGCTTTATAAACGCATACTGAATACATAGAGAAATATCAGCATACGCACAGAATCCACCTCCCCTTTCAGCTGAACAATGGTGGAAACCACCACCAACATTGATTGCCCATCCACGTTCTTTTGCAAGTTTTGCTGCCAAGATAGAACCACCAACCTGCACAAACTAATCTCTCTAGTTACAGAGTCCTATTTACAATTCAAGATCATAAGCCTGAATCGTCTGTCATGCAGGTGCAGCTTAAAAACAGGAACAAGTTTGGCTGCAGGCCACAATCATGCTCAATTCATTTCCTCTAAGAAAAAATAACATAAGAAAATGCAATTATCTAACCTGTTTGCGAAATGGATAAAGCACTTTTTGGTGCACAAGACAGTTGGGAAGAAATGCAACAGGAGGGACCTAACATCAAATGAATTCAGAAGCATCAACTCCAGTAACAATTCACCAAACACGAGGAAGATGAAGATGAATCAATCTCGTTATTCTATGCTTACTAATAGTTAGTTGATTCTTGCAATGCACGCTTATTGAAAAAGACGAATTTTTTATCTTCGCATGAAGTAGAAAACTCGTGGTTATGGATAACAAATGGTTATGGGCCTAACGATTATGGAATCAAGCCATAAATATATGTGATTAGGTTGACGGGTTGTATAGAAGAAAAGTTCAAGCTAAGTAACAGAATAGCAGAGATATTTCCAGCATTAATATCTAGGTTCTATTGCTTTATAAAATGGGTCTTTCATTCTCTACATTGAATTTTCAACAATCTAATACAAATTAAAGCTTAAGATAGTTTTATGTTTGATGTATTGTTACATACAGTAATTTTGCCAATAATGCACAATCGTTCCAAATCTAGCAAAAATATAGCTAGTTGCTTAGTTCACAGCTCACCGCCCCTTTGCTGAAGTAATACATCAAGATTATTTTCCATGGCTAACATGATACCTACTTTAATAATCCACACAACCTTATCAAACTTCATTATCAAGTCTGGTCAGAACTCCAGTTCATTGGTATTTACGCTACAGGTTAAATGTTCAAACCAAGTAAATTTGATATAACCAATTGTCAGACAAAACTAGTTACTTTACCTCGATAATCGCAGCAACCTTAAAACTGCTCTTTAAACTTTTCAAGTATTCCTCTGAGTGTACCTGAATGCATAACATCCATGCCAAATTTAATACAAGAAGAAACAATAAGTAATGGAAATATTTCTCATATAAGGGACTTTGATAAATTCACGTCAAAACTCGAAAACTTTATCCAATAGTGGCCATATTCCAAGTCACATGTTTCAAAAACACATCTAAAAAACCTTTTCAAAGCCACTCCAATAATTAGTTTCAAAATGTGATTTTCCAATTTCGCTCTTCTTTATCATATGTGACCTGCTTCATTCAAAAGTGAGCCTAATTTGAACAATTCATCAAATCATTCCATTGTATTATTTTTATTGTTTTAATCTTGTGGTGCTGTGTCCTTCTCCTACGTGCAATCTTATTTTTTCAATCCTACTTGGAAAAAATAAATATCATTTTATATGTGCCAAAAAAATTGAATTTTTATACTGCAAATCTTTCCAGGAAAAAATGCAAATTATTGCAGTTTTTACATTTGCAAAAACATCTTTGTTGTTTGTGAAATTACTCACTAACATGTAGGGAAATGCTTTCTGTTTTTGCAAATGCAGTAAAATACATACTTGAAAAAAAAAACATCTTATTCTTTCAGAAAAAAAAAACATGTAGGGAAATGTTTTCTGTTTTTATTGCTTCTTTTTCTTCATATTTCAGTACCAATGCCTCCGACTCGATTTTACCGCCATGTACTTTTCTTCTAGCTTTTTCATTTAAAAGGCCATCTTTCACCATTTCAATCGTCACAACGTCATTCATAGCTGAATTGCTAATTGTTACGAAAGGAGTTTCCCAACTATCTGGTAGTGTGCTTAGAAGTAGTAATGCCTGCAACTCATCGTATTGTGACATCGTCATGGTCGTCGGCTGATTGATTAACCTTTGGAAGTCGCTCATATGCTTGTCTATACTGCGATCGTCTTTGAATTTCAAATTTATGATCTGTTTAATCAAACATGCCTTATTAAACGTGGTCTTCTGCTCGTATAGCGCTTCTAGCTTTAACCATAATGAGTGAGCATTTTTGTTTCTTGAGCCACGTGAAAGAATATGGTATAATCAACCCATTTCTATATCTGAGCAATAACTTTCCTATGTAGGATATCTCACTCTTCTGGCTTCATACCCTCGAGCTTCTTATCATCATCATAGATTCACAAATATAGATCTTTTGCGCAGAGAATGTCCTCCATCCTCGGATTTCAAATAGAATAACTGGAGGATATTAACTTGATCAAGGCTATGTTTGATTTTTCCATCTATTCACACAAGACTTACATCGAATTCTTTAGTTCTGATACCAGTTGTTGGAGAAAACCACAATAAATTCCCTCTTTATATGAATAAAATTGGCACTAATAACTACAGTTATGATGAGATTACGAATAATGATGAGGACAGATGTCTTCTCCACAAGGACGATCACTAATAACTAGTCACCATGATGGTAAGCATGCAAAGAAAAATATAAAAGAACTTCTAAATGAGAACTATGAAAAGAGCTATGTACACATTCTTTTCCGTCCACCTCTTTTCCTTGCTTTCTATCTATTTTTTCTTCTCTTCTTACGATTGAAAAGATTCTATTGATCCGATCTAATCTGATGTGCCAAAAAAGTCAAAAGGCTTTGCCTCTTATAATGATAGAAAAATTGTCCAATAAGAAAACCTGTCCATAATATACTATCTACCAAGTTCACATGCTCACCAAATTTTCCCAAGTGATAAGGGAAACCCATCAAATTCTCAATTCCCGAGTCACTTGAGGGTTCCACCAATCATGCTTTGTCTTTGCATCGAATATGTTTCTCCTTAAGCGAAATCTTAGTCATCATGTCCGAATCATTCTCACCTATGCGAACCTTTTCAAACTATAATAGCTTTCCTTCAAGCACCTCGCGTTTTCAGTGATACCTCACGCCAATATGTTTGGATCTTGAGTGAAACATCGAATTCTTACTTAGATGGATAGCGCTTGGACTGTCGCTAAAGAGAACATATTTGTTCTATTGTAATCACAATCGTTGTAGAAACTTCTTCATTCATAACCTTGAAACCTTTCACAATTGTTATGTACTCTGCTTCAGTAGTGGATAAAGCGACACATTTCTACAATCTGTACTGCTAGGATACAGCTCCCCTGCACAGAGAAAGTATACTGAAATAGACTTTCTTGAATCAACATATCCTGCCATATCTGCATTTGTAAAACCAATCAATAAAGGTTTTTCGTTTCCAAAGCATATGTGTATTTCGGAAGTACTCTAGAGATATCTAAAAACTTATTCAACTATAGCCTAATGCTCTTTACCTAGATTGGACAAGAATGCACTCGCCATGCCAGCTGCATGAGCTATGTCTGGCCTGATGCGCACCATGACATACCTCAAACTACCAATTGCTAATGAATGTGGTATTTTGCTCATTTCATCGTTCTCCTTCTCACTTGTTGGACACTGCTTGGAGCTGAGTTTAAAATGATTTGCAAGTGGAGCACTCATTGGTTTAGCATTAGACATGTTAAACCGATCGAACACTTTCTCAATATATTTCTATTGAAAAAGCCGAAGTCTTCTAGCTTTTCTGTTTCGAGTGATCCTCATACTAAGTATTTGCTTTGCGGACCCATAATCTTTCATGGTAAAAAAATATTCTGAGCTCTGCTTTCAAGTTATTGATTTTGTTGGTGCCTTGCTTAATAATAAACATATCATCGATGCAGAGAAAAAAATGATAAAGTTGTCTGCTGCAAAACACTTAATACATAATGATCGAAATAGTTCCTCTGGTGCCCATGGCCAATCATGAAGGAAACCTTATTGTATCATTGTCATGACGCTTGTTTCTACCCATACAAACTCTTCTTCAATTTGCATATCCGTTCTTCACCTTGAACCTCGAAGCCTTCGGGTTGCTCCATGTATCTCTTTATGCAAGTCATCGTGAACGAAACTATCTTCAAATCAAGGTGCTCAATTTCCAATTTCATACTTGCGACTAACCCGAGAAACTAGTATGGATGACATCTTCACTACTGGTGAGGAAATCTCATCAAAATCAATTCCAACATTCTTACATAAGACCTTCACAACCAATCTTGATTTGTACCTCGGATGTGAGCTTTTCTCTTTAGTCTTCAATTTGTATATCCACTTGTCCTTGAGCGTCTTATTTCCTTTTAGTAGCTACTACATGCAAGGATGTCATTTCTTCTTGTATGGCTTCTAACCATTCATTTCTATGTTCATCTGTTACTGCTTACTTATAGCGTTCTGGTTCTCCTGCGTCAGTAAGTGTCATCCACACTTATGCATGATACTTTGTATAGATTTTTTTGCCTAAAAAGAGTTTGCATGCCTTTCTCGCTCACGTGACATAGCCTCTTGTGCAAAATTTCTACGGATGTTTGTTTCCGTATTGCATTAACCTCGCCTTTACATAGCTTGGCTTCTAAGGTGTAGAGCATTAATCTTTTCCTCCCTCTTCCGACTATCACTGAATCATTGGTGAGCTTCGACCTTTACCAAGTTGGATCTTATATCCTTCATCGTCAAGCTTTCCAACAGAGATCAAATCTAGACGAACGTTAGGAACATGTCGGACATCTCCAAGGACCAATTAACACCTAGTATTAGCCTTCAAACAAACGTCTCATATAACCACGATCTTGAACGCACTGGTATTTCCCATCCGAACATGATCTAAATTGCCTTGTGAACAGGTCATGAAAAAGCCTTTTGTGAGGTAACGTGAAAGAAAGTACTTGAGTCAACTACTAAGTTAGATTCATACCCTGTTAGTCCGACGTACACCTCATCACTGATACTGATGACTTCACCATCATCTGATGTGATCGTTTTTGCATTTCTTCTACTCGGGCTTCAATAATCAACATTTTTCTTCATATGGCCTAGTTTGCTATAGTGATAACACTGTCCTTAACTAGATTTGGATCTTCCTTGTGACTTATTGCGGTTGTTGTTAGAGTTCTTGTTGTTTCTTCTTCCTCATCTTTTGGCAACCAATGCCTCTGATTCGGTTCTACCATCATGCTTTTTCCTTTAGCTTCTTCATTCAAAATGTCATCTTTCACGATTTCCATAGTCACAACGCCATTCGAAGTTGAATTGCTAACTGCTACAACTAGAGTTCCCAAACTATCTGATAACTTGCTCATAAGTAATAATGCTTACAACTCATCCTCGAATGTCATATTTAAGATCGTCAACTGATTAATTAGCCCTTGGAGGTCGCTCATATGGTCGAATGTACCACGATCGTCTTTAAATTTCAAATTCATGGTTCGTTTAATCAAACCTGCCTTATTCAACGTGGTCTTCAGCTTGTATAATGCTTCCAGCTCAACCATAATGAGTTGAGCATTTGTTTCATGAGTCACATAGTGGAACACGGTCCGATCAAACTAATTCTGTATCTGAGTAATGACTTTCTTACGTAGGATCTCCCATTCTTCCGACTACACACTCCCGAGCTTATTAACATCACCACAGATTGACAAATATAGATCATTTGTGTAGAGAATATCCTTCATCCTTGGCTTTCAAATAGAATAGTTGGAGGATGTTAACATGACCATGGCTTCTTCTATTTATTCACATAAAACTTTCGTCAAACAGATTAGCTCTAATTCTAGTTGTTGGGGAAAACCACAACAAATTCCTTTTTTGTATAAATAAACTGACATTAATAATTACAATAATGATAAGCTTACAAATATCTTCTTCACAAGGAGGATCGCTAACAACTTATCACCGTAATGGTGGATTATAAAGGAAATATGAAAAGAAAATTATACAACGAGAACTTCTAAGTGGAAATTATGAAAAGAACTCTATACACTTTCTTTTCTCTACACATATCTTCCTTGCTTTCTATCTATTTTTCCCTTCTTATGATTGAAGAAGCTCTCCTGATCTGATCTGATGTGCCAAATAGCTAAAGGCTTTGCATTTTATAATGATAGAAAAATTGTCCAACAAGAAAATTTGTCTACCATGTTTACTTGCTCAACGTGTTTCCCTAAGTGATAAAGGAAACCCATCAGATTGTAGTATGTTTTTCTTGTACAATTTCACTAAATAATTAGCGTTACTCAAAATATTATTTTTAATGCTTTATTTATGTTAGTGTTTATTTTATATAATTACTTACATGTGTCGGTCATTCACTTATGTCAACTGCTATCCATAGCTACAATAACAGTAATATTTTCTGATAGCACTAGTTATTTACTAAAATTGATTATTAAAAATATATCTATGGCGTTGCTAAAGCTACACTCAATCGATGCACCTTCATCGCTGACAACTTGTGCAAGGAATGTATATCATCTGCAGCCACGGCAGTATGTGTAACAACATGTGATGTACCAGCATCAAAGTCGATAGTATAATGAACAGTAAGTCTGGCAATTTTGAATGGTCATGGCAGTACTTCAGGTTTCATATGATCAAAAAGATAAAAAATAAAAAAGGAATTTTATTGGTGAGAAATGATGGAAAATGGATCCAAGCGCCTGATATAGATGTTTGGTGGCGGATGCACACTGAATAGACCCCTCATACTTCGGTGCTCGCACCAGAAGCGGGGTGTCTGTTGAACATGCACTTGACCTCAAGCACACGTGGAACGGACGAGGTCGGAAATTAAATAGGTTACATTTTATAACCTTTGAAAATGTTATGTAACCAGCAAACAAATTGAGATGCTCTCATAAGTAGTTTTGAGACTTTTGAGTAAATGCTTAACAACACGTTACTAAATTTAGATCAAAGAACTTGTCATTACCACTAACAAATCATCAGTTTCAGCTTCCAATGGCTCAACCAATCTACTTTTATCCAAGAAACCTTCCTTAATCAGAAACTCGCATATCCTCCCCCATTTGGAAGAATCAAACGGATGACTATACAGCGAACACAAATCCACTGAGCGTACGAAATTCCATTAACAAATATAAGATATAGAGCTTACAGTTTCTCGATTCCAAGAAAGGCTATATTATAAGCAGCCGAATAGATCATCGGCACCTGAGAAAAATCAATTACACTGTAAGAATCATGAGAAATTAGCGGTATTGTGCAATTCAGTAGAGATCAGAAACAGTACTTTGGTCGAGGAAATGTCGAAATAGAGTTTGCTTTCGAGGATGCGACTTGATTTGAGCTGAGACATCGTCAACGACGGGGTGACAGACATTAAAAATTAGTAGCTTTTGTACACAGGCAAAAGTAGCAATATATGTGGGCACGTGTATTACACGTGTCCTGTATCGAGATATATGCGCTGATTGGGCCTCTGCTGGCGGCTGAAGCGGAGAGTACGTGGACAGAAAAACCCACATTGTTCTTAGAGCTTCTCTTCCCCACCCATAATTGAATGTATGGTCAAGAATGTAAACGGCGATGGAGCGGATTGGTGTATTTTTATGCTCCACCCTCGGCTTTAGGTTTTCTAAATTCCCCTCCAATTCCAAATCAGTTCCGTAGACCCAGACCCGGTACAGAATTAGATTTTTGTCTCAAACCTGAAACTTGTACGGATCAGGATAGACTCGACCCACCCCAACCGATGAAATTATATATTAATGTTTACAAATTTATTTATGGAAGCGGCTATTGAAACAAAAAAAAATTAAATATAGAATTAGAGACACAAACTCTTTATCATAGGATTTGTTTGCCTTTATGTGGATTATGTTATTCAGGGAGAGATCTAGTGGTTGAGATTATTTGCATCTAAATTTGTGTCTAAATAGACACAAAACATAGGCATAATTGGTGATACAACGCATCTCCACCATTGGGATCTCTCATGGTTTTCACCTCTCCACATAAAGACAAAATGATTCAATGGTTAGTACTCTATGTTTCTTAATTTGTGTTTCATATTTTGTGTTCAAATAGTCCTTGCCTTTATTTACTTGTAATTTTTCTTACTAATGATAAATTAAATACAAATAACAACGTGTTTACAATGACAAGAAAGTAAATAAAAATGAGTTGTGCGATGAAAGTTCAAAAGATATGCATTTGTTATTGTTTAATAATCATTGACGTAACTTACTACTATCAAAAATTTTATAGTTTATTGATTAAAAGTATGCAATATTCACGGCATAATGACCTATACATAAGAAGATTAACAATTAATCATTACTGCTATAAAGCGGTTTTAAGATGTTTTAATAATGCAGGTGGGATTGAGCTAGGTTGGTCGTGCCCCGATTCAACTCTAAACCCGGACCGCTCAGGTCGTGTAACATCTCACTCTCTAAGGCCGAAAGCTAAACGCTGCAGGTATTGTAGTCGCCTTTATTTTAACTTTCGATTATAAAAAATTGAATGTTATTCAATCTCAATATCAGATTACATGGAAATATGAAAAATTCCACAAAATATTCATTTGTACAACCTTTCATATAACATATTCATAGAAAATATAATTATTACAAAATAACACCAAGAGCGACATATGAAGATGCGCCCTCGGATGATCAGAATATATAGATAAAGGCATTCAAATACATGTCGTTACATAAAGCCAATAGCAAAATGAAACACAACAGCGCTTCGTAAATAGTTATCACCATCTTCTTCTCCGAAACTTTATTCATAGCTAACATCTGAGACACAACCTAACCCTCGGCTTGCTCGATTGGGCACTCGAGAGTTTAAGAGGAAAAACATAAACTACGGATCAGTCAAAAAGATGAATAATAACTTACAACCCGACACCAATGATATCTAACGAGACTACAGCGTATAATGGAACAAATTTCCCTCTCGTTGGTATCTTATATGAAAGCATATAGCCTTGCATCATCTACACCATAATGGTTAGTTTTTTTATCACAGTTTAACTTATAAACCTTTAACAACAACCACAACATACAACAAGCAGTACACAATGGATTCCCTCCCTAATTATACTATTATCTATGTTTTCGCAAAGATTTATTTTGCTAGGCAACAGAGTCAATCTTTCATTCTATTGTTAGTTCCCTTCCAGGAGATTGTGGCATCGCAACTCATCTATACGAAACCAACATCCCCTTCGAATCCCTTCAGTGCTTTGTAGGGTTCCTCCTCACTAATACGGAACCGAAGGTTTCTTTCTTAAATTCTTCTGCACCACACAAAGCAACGGATTCTCCATCATTTAACATTATTTAATTTGCAGGTGAGTGTCAATTTCCCCACCCCTGGGACCCTCCCATTATTTCCATGTACAAATGTAATGTCTTAACAATAGCAACAACTAATACACGACACCTGAAGGGAAAGTAAGAACATATACATCACATTGGACCCGACACTTGTGTCGGCTCCAATCTACTTCGACCTCCACAATGATATCAGAATCTATTCCCAAGATTTTCTGAAATGGGAAGCCCTTTCGGCTTCGCTTGCTCAACTACAAATAGTGTACGTCGTCTCGCAATGACGGCAAGCAATAGGGGCAAGGCCTTCATTCTATTTAGAAAATATATAGATATTATCATTTGGAAAATAGGTTTCTCGTTGTCATCACTGATGTCGACAGCCATGGAGGTAAAGCCTCAAAGCATTTTATTTTAAGAAAAGTTTCTTAACGGCTCCAATAGTGCCTAAGTGAGAATTTTATGAAAACAGATTTATAAAGGCATTTTTGCGAAGGCAGCGAATTCAAGAATATCTAAGCCTACGGAAGCACATACTTCGGTTAGGAAGCCCCTTTCAATGCTTCATAAGCTCATATATATATATATATATATATATATAAGTCTTTTATAATGAAAACACCCTTCTGGCATAGTCGAAAGAGCTGAGGCAGCAGCCTTTTGCGGAGTGGCTACCTTTTTAAAATCAAAAAATATATTTGTACCAGTACTGAATCTCATACCCGAAAGGTGAGAAGTAGAAGCCTGAATACTTCAAGCATCGCATGTGATACTTCAACTATTCAGCCCATCCGAAAATGAGTTCTGATTGTTGTCAGAAGGGCTTCCGATTCTGGATATAGCACTGACAGTAATTTTATACAAAACTGATTTATTTCTGTCTAAAGTATTTCTTTTCACTAAATCGACTATATTTGTTGAAAAACTATTGGTTAACTAAAATTATTCTGAATAAAGTTATATAATTGCTGAAGTACTTTGTACGATACAAAATACAAGATACACGGGTCTAACAACTTATACGTTAATACTAGAATTAACGCATAATCTTTCCTAAAGCATGCATCCTTAGGACATAACAAGTTCACACAAGCACAACAATTCATGAAATTTGAAACTCATCTCCGACAACATTCTACTCACATCATACAATAATTTCATATCTACTTAAAATACCTAGGGGTTTCGCCCTATTCATTCTCACTTATACTAAAATTAAACATACTAATGGGTCTTAAACATCTTAAACCATCTTTCATTTAAACCTACATACAACACTGTCTTAAACATCCAAACCCAATCTTACTGTGACGGTTGCCCCGTACCATTAAACATTTCCCTGAAACACGTTGTGTCAATGACCGACTAGCACGGGACGATCGTCAAAAGGGTTGAAACGATGAATTACCAAAGAACCTGTAATATATCTCACAACACATGGAATAAAATATAATAATAATTTAACTTGATATAAAACAGGCGAAACAGTACATAAGCTGAAAACTAAACCATATCCATCAGAGTAGCGGAATCCAAAATACAGCTTCATATCCAATTATTACAACTTTAAAATACTGTCCTTAAAAGGAAATAAAAGTGGTACACTACTAATGCCCGAAGTAGTGACCAGCAACAACACAGGGAGAATATATATAAAGTACGTGGAAGTTGCTCGTCTCCGGACAGGTACTCATGCATAACCACCTAACCTGCCTCTAGTCTGCTTGTTTAGGAGCACCCAGAGTAATAAGAAGAGACATAAAACTCTGGGTCATACGAAAGTCTGGTGTGAGCGATAACAATTCTATATAACTAAATAGAGATATAATATGTATAAGCAATCATACCTAACCTGGACCTGCAACCAAAGAGTTAGCACACCAAACAATACCCTAAGGTAACACTAACATAGAGTGCAAAATGGAAGTGTGTGTGTCATGGTGATAGCAAACATCAAACATAGCAATCATTCCTCACATCTCTTACTCAGTGCATAAAGCATACGAAATCCACCGCTTTAATCACCAAATCCACTGGGGCCATGGCGGGTCCACACTGCCTTGGACTCCGTACAACTATTGTTATGACCACACCGTCCTGGTCTATAGTCAATAACGCTACCCAGTCCACACCGCACTGACTCTGCGGTACTGGCCAACCAGTCCACACAGCCTTGGCTCTGGTTCGTCTACATGCCCCCTCTCTCAATAGTGAACCAGAGTTATAGATATCGATAACTCCTTTGCACATGTTCTGCAGCAAAGCCCAACTCTTTAAGTTAATTCGTTGGTTCCCATTTGGATCCTGAGCGATAACTTCCCACTTGGACTTCCTTTACATCTCGGGTTTTGGTCGAATTGGTGTTCGGTTCGGTTTGTCGCCCCTTGTCCGGTTCGGGTCGTCATCTCTTATCTGGTTTGGTTCAGGTCTCCTCCTCCTGTCTGATTCGGTTCGGGTCTACTCCTCCTATATGGTTCGGTTCGGGTCACCTCATCCTATTTGGTTCGGTTCGGGTCTCCTCCTTCTATCTGGTTTGAAACTCTGCAAATTTTCCAGCGAGTTATTTTCGCCAAACGTTGGCGTTTTCAACCATTCTAACTTTCTTATGCAATCATAAAACATACCAAATAGCAGTAGTAACATGTAGAATTAACAAAAAACATCAAAACAACGATTTCACATGTTAACTTAGATCAAACATACCCAAATCCATGATTTTCCCCTTAATCCCCTAAATTCCGGGATTAAAAAAATAAATCCAAATGAAACCAAATTCATATATGTGACATAAAATATGATTTTAGAATTTATGCAAATTTTTCCATAATTTTTGGGTGTATAATTTCGCTAATTATCAGTAATTACCCCTAATTAGCACTAATTAGTGTATAAACATGCAAATCACTCACCTTAGCCAATAATAGATGATATATCTGAATCTTTTACTGATTTGGCTCGGATTCCAATGTGGTGCAACAGCTCTACCTCGAATTTGGTGTTAATCCGGCTTGATTTGATGTAGATTTGATTAATTTGTGATTAAAGAGTGATTAGAGAGAGGTTTAGAAGATGGAAGCCATGATTAGGGTTTGAGAAAGGTTTGTGGTGGCTAGAAAAATGAAAGGAGGTTATTCTCCAACTCCTTTCAGCCCTCCCATAATCCTAATCCTGAATTGGGTTATGGGCCTAGTTGTTAATCACTTAATTAAGCCCAATTAGGTTGTTTTCCATCTTTCAAATCTTATTTCAGCTATATCTCCCAAATGGTAAGTCCATTTGATTAATGTGACCACTCTACGGAATGGGAAACCATCATCTAAATCCAATGAAAGTGGCTTTAGGTCAAAGCTCTTTATCAATCAAAAGTTATAGGCGAAACAAGATTCGCTAGGGGTAAAACGGTCTTTTTAAGTCCAGCAAAAATCGTGAATGTGGGAAATGACCCCAATAGTCGTTTCCCAAAGTTACACGACCATACGACTTCATATGAAAATAAAATAAATTCTACGATATTTCGATACGTAGAATACGGGTTGTTACACTTACTCCATATAACCAAACATCGATGATTCACAACAATACATAAACATTAAGATCAATACGAAAACAAACTTAACATTCAACATAACTTTCGGTTACCACATAATAACCGAAACCATAGGGAAAATTATATTTTTCACCTTGACTGGATAGAGATGGTGAGACTTGTTGATGTATTTCAATCTTCTAAATTTCCTAACTTTATCTTTTTCTTTTTTCCTACTTGTAATAGCAGGCCTCTGTTAGGGTTTTCTTTAGTTTTAGTTTAGGTTTTGAAATGAGCAAATAAATGAAAATATAGTAAACATTATAATATATATTAGGGTTGAAAGTTCCATTTCTACCTTTCTCATGGCTTATGCACGTTTCATTTAGTTTATTAAATTACAGGGCCAACCTTCTAATTAATTCATTAAACGCAAATCTCATTACCTGATCCATCACATTATTCCAATTTGACCTTACAACTAAATTTATTGAATAATATTTTACTGAAATCACAGTTGTTACTAGGGCTGTCAGTGGACACCTGAAAAATCCAAATCCGTCCACATCTGCATCCGAAATGGGGATATATAACCGATATCTGGGAAAACGGATGCGGATGCGGATATAGGCAGATCCGCATCTAAAAATTATCCGTTCGCTTCGTTTCTTGATTGTAGCTTAAATTATGTGTGTTTTAGCACAATGAAATATGTTAATGTACGATTTTATTAAGTTGAAAATCTATATTGTGCACATTAAACATATATTAAGTGCTCAAAAATATTTATTATCATTACATTTGTTTATTTTTTGCACTTTAGTAATTAGCTGGATTGAAGAAAAAAACTTTATGAGAAACTAATTTTTTTCATTTATGCACCATGATTTTTCAAGCGTTGGAGATCGGATAATTATGTGGTATCCGTTCGTATTTGCGGATGTGGATATTCGAAAATTATTTCTGATGCGGATCTAGATGTGGCGTTATCTTCATATGGAAGCATCCGTTGAAAGGCCTAGTTGTTACACCCTCCCCTCTTAAGGATTTTGATCCTCGAAATTTAGACTAGGACTTAACCAAACATATCAACAAGCAATCAAAACAATACGGGTAATACCATAAACAAATCTGGGTAAGCTTCTCTAATTCTGCTTTGGTTTCCAAAGTGCAGCCTCTTTCGTCTGCACTCCACTGGACCTTCACCAGTTTAACCAACTTACTTCTCAACTTCCTTTCGTTACTTTCCATGATTCTTACTAGTTTTCTTACAATAGTTAAATCAGGTTCTATAACCAGCTCCTTCAATGCCTTCGAATCTAAGGTAACATCGGGATCATGCACATACTTTCGTAAGTGTAACACATGAAAAACATTATGATTCCCCATGAAATTTTCAGGTAGCAACACTCTATAAGCAAGTTTTTCAATCCTTTCTGAGATAGGGAAAGGTCCAACATATCTCGGCGCTAACTTCCGAGATTTCCCGAAATGGAAAACATCCTTTATAGGTGAGACCTTAAAAATAACTTCATCTCCAACCGAAAGCTCCAAGTCCTTACTCCTATCCACGTAACTCTATTGCCTAGGTTGGGCTTCCTTCGTTCATTTTCAGATAATCTCATTTTTCTTAGTGGTTTCTCTTAATGATTCAGGACCAAGAATCAAGTCGCCTATCTCCAACCAACATAATGTTGATTCACATGATCTTTCATATAAAGCTTCGAAAGGCTCTATTCCTATAACTGTTTGGCAACTATCGCTATAGAAAAATTCTACCAAGGGTAAATGATCTTCTAATGAACCAACAAAATCCAAATTCCAAAACACAATCTTTCAATAAATCTTACAATATCTTATTTACCCTTCCGGTATGCCTAACCATTTGTGGGGTAAACAATACTCATCTTAAACTTCGTTCTCGATGCCTTCTGAAGGCTTTTCCAACATTCGCTAGTAAGCGTGAGTCTCTATCACTGACGATGCTTCTTGGGATTTCATGATGCCCCCACAATGTTCTGCACAAATAACTCTGCCAAAACAGCTGCTGACTTATTGGTCCTTGCGGGAATAAAATGCGCACACTTGGTTAACCTATCCACAACAACCCAAATGCTTTCGTTTTCTCCTTTTGTTCTTGGCAAACCATCAACAAAATACATGGATATCAAATCCCACTTCCAAGTTGGAATATCCAATGGATAAAGTAAACCACTCGCCTTTTAAGGTTTGGTTTTCACTTGTTGGCAGTTTCGGCACTGTTTCGGCCACAAGCCTGCGTCCTTCTTTATACCTTCCTAATAAAAACTTCTCTTTATATCCTGGTACATCTTGCTACCACCGGGTGTATCGTAAACTTAGAACGATGACACTCCCTGAGCACTTCTTTCCTAAACCCATCAATATCCAGAACATATAACCTACCCTTCTTCCTTAGCCACCCATTTCGGTCAAAGAATGAAGCCTTCCATATCATTACCTTCCGCTACAACTTTGAGCATTCAGATCCTTTCAGCTAACAAAGGATCTTCATCCTGCTTATAAGCAATCTTTCCAATCAAAATAGTTCGAACTTCCAAATACGATGTCATAGGTATACTTTCACTATAATATGCCACCTAGCGATTCCTTACGTTACATGCTACCAAAGCTTCCAAATCTTTCCATTCATTTAACATAGCCGACACCATCATTTGATGATTTCGGCTAAGTCCACCAGCAACTTTATTTCCTTTGCTTGGGGTATACTCAATACAAAAATCATAAGTGGCCAAAAGTTTCAATCATCTCTGATGTCGCATATTCAATTTATTTTGCAAAAACAGATATCTCAAAGACTTATGATACATAAAAAAAGAATAAATCAAACCTTTCACCCAATAAATATGCCTTCAAATTTCTAAGGAAAAAACTACAATAGTTGACTAAAGATCATGAGTTGGGTATCTGAATTCATGTGGCCTTAACTGTCGGGAAGCATAAGCAACAACCCTTCCCTTCTGCATACGAACGACTCCTAAACCTATTCTGCAAGCATATGTATAAACTATTAAATCCTAATTTCCATCCAGCACCACCAAAACCGAAGCATTGGTCAATAACTGCTTCAACTTTCGAAACACTTCTTCACACTTTTCTGATCATACAAACTTAACATCCTTTCGGATCAACTTAGTAAGTGGCGATGCAATCCTCTTGAAATCTTTAATAAACCTTCGATAATATCCTACCAATCCAAGAAAGCTTCTGACTTCTTCCAACTTACAATGGCATCAATCTTCTATGGATCCACAGAGACAGTCATTCCCTGAAATTATGTATCTAGAAATTTCACATCCTCTTCCCAAAACCAACACTTAGAAAATTTAACCTTCAAGCAATGCTTCTGCATTGTCTCAAGGACAATCCGAAGATGGCACTGATGCTCTTTCACATCTTTCAAGTATACTAGTATATCATCATTGAAAACCAATATAAATTTATCTAAGTAGTCCTGAAATACTCGATTCATCAAATCTGCAAAGAATGCAGGTACATTTGTTAATCCAAACGGCATGACCATCCACTCGTACAATCCATAACTCGTACGAAAGGTTGTCGAAGGAATGTTATCTTCCGCAATCCTCAGTTGGTGAAAACCGATAGCCAAGTCCAACTGAGAAAACACCTTTGTGAAAAGTCAAGTATGATCGAGTAGTATGGATATATGTGTAATAAAGTAAGTGCGGAAGATATAATAAATAATATATAAGAACTAAATAAGAATAAATAATACCAGGGATTTTTATATTGGTTTAGATCACCATCCTACGTCCATTCTTAGGCTCCTTCTGGATTTTCACTAAAAACAACAAACCCTCACTTAACCCGGAGCAATAGGTATTACAACGCCTGAGGAGCAGAACAAAACCTGAGCAGTAGAATATGATTTTTCCTCAGCAATCGAAGAGGACTTTGATGTGCCTGAGCAACAGAACGGGACTTTTACAAATACAAATAATAATTTGACCTTTTGTGTCCTTGATTACATGGATATGACACAATATAGTACAACTTCTACAGCCTTCAATAATAATGATGTAGATTAAGTGCGCAGATGCTAGGAAGTGAATTTTGACCAGATTTGAATATTTGTGGAGTGAAGTGACACTGGTCAAATATTTGCTTTGAAATAAATATGGAATTTTAAGCTTTTGGAGACAATGTGAGAATAATTTAGAGAATAATAAAGATGTTTTTTTTATTTTGGCATGGTAAGAGGCTTATATATGAGTGAATGGAGGCCAATGATTTGTTGTCATGCTTCATCAAATCCTCTTCGAAAAGAAGCGTCCATTGGATATATACACTTGGTCGAAACAACACTTTGAGTAACCACTTATATTCGTTTTCGATTGTTGAATTATGATAGTTGCTACTATATAGCACAAATGATCATGTATCTCACTCGATTAAGGCATGTACATCCCATCATAGGGACTCGGGTTTAAGTCCTAGCATGAGCATGTTCTTATACTTTCTTTATCTTTTGAGTTTTGAAGCTTTCTAAAAATTTGCAACATCCTCAATCTCAAGAGTTAGAATAGGTGCGCGTTTTACAAGTTTGCAATTCAATTTATGGAGTGATTAGTACTTGCATGTAGTGTTTTAAATATCCGTCATCTCGGCCGATATCTCGGCCGAGATCTCGTTTTGAGGTCAAAACGATACGAAACATAATATATCTTTATGTATCTCGTTTTGAATATATTGGTCGATATTTAGAAATATCGACCGATATCTTGACCGAAACGAAATCACAATGTATCACCCGATTTTTTTTTATTTTTTATTTATAAGAAGCAAGGCTTGTATGCAGGTTGGGTTTGCATGTGTTTGTTGCCTTTTTGTATTTTTCATGCAGGGTTGGGTCTGCATTTATTCAATCAATTCAAACTACAAAATTCGTCAAATAACCCCATTTAGATATCAGATCAATGCTATGTCCAATCACTTGTTTAGCCACTGAAATTTAGCTGTAGTACTGTTTTTACATTACCTGTACTTGTACCACTCTAATTAGCTCGTATTTTTCTATTATTCTGAAATTTATGTTGTTTAATCCTTGCCCGCTATGCCATTTTATGAAGGCTTTAATGTTGGATTATTTACTAACCAATATTTACATTTCTGGTTTGTATCTTTTTTGGCTGTCATTTTTGTCAGTTCAATTACAGAAATGACTATGTAGTGATTTAATGATGTCATTTGTAGTGCTTTTAATGTTGTCATTTGTAGTGCTTTTAATGTTGCCATTTTATGAATGCATGATATGTCATTTGTAGCGGTTCAATTTCTGGTTTGGCTATCTTTTTTTGCTGTCATTTGTAGTGCTTTAATGCTGTCATTTTATGACTGTATGGTATGTCCTAAATAAGGTCATTCTGTGAAGTGTTTGTTCTTCATTTGTAGTGCTATTCATTTTATGAATGCATGCTATGCCATGTTATGAATGAATGCATGACTTTCATTTGTAGTGCTTTAATATTTTCCTAAATTATGCTTAGTGCTTTAATGCTGTCATTTAGTATATATAATTATAAAATGTACGCCAATATGGTTCCGATATGAAATTTAAGCTCCGAGATGTATATCCGATATTAACGCCCGAGATGTACTCGTCTCCTGCGAGATCTTCCCCAAAACGATACCAAGTCACTAAAATCGCCGAGAAGAAACGTAGCCGATATCCGATATTTAAAACCTTGCTTGCTTGTGCCTCCTTAGGCACCATGGTTCGAGCCCCTACAAGGTTCATTTTTATGCCTTTTCAAATTGACTTTCGAGCACTTGTATAATTGGCAGTTGTAATTTCAATTTGAAAATCATATGGTTTGGTTGATTGCTGCATGTGCATCTCCCAAGAAACACCCGAGTTCGAATCCTAACACATATCCATATTTTACAAATTTTGTTTTCCAGTTTCTAACTAAACAAACTAAGTTTTGTAACGTTCATTTGCAAAAGGACGTATGGAATAGGGGGAGGGCACCTTTTTCTTGTTCCAAATGACATGCGTTTGAAATCTGGCTCCAAACATTTTGTACTACATTATCATACTTCGTCCAACATATGCTTGAAGCATGTGTGATGAATTTTTTCTAATAGCATGTGTGATGCATTAGTTGAAGCATATGCTTGAATTCTTATAGATCCAATGTTCGAGTACCATCGTCGTCGAAGTTGAATCTAACTTGCCTTTTGTTTATTTATTCATTTTTCTTTATTTTTTTACCTCCATTATCCGTCGTATGACTGCGAAATCTGTAACCACTTAAAAGGTATGTTAGTAGCAATGTCATATAGTTGTTGTCATCAAAACACTAAAATTGTATTTTCAACATTCTCCCCATTTTGATGATGAAAACTATATGAATTTTTATATAAATAATATTATATTATTCCCCTTTAATATTTGCTTCCTCTAAATTTATATACTTCCCCTATAAAAATGCTCAATTCTCCCCTTTTGTCATCAACAAAAAGGATGAAAATAATAATTGAATTTGGGTTGTATATTAATTTAGACTGTTTCACAACTACACTAATTTTTTTAATAATGTTGTGATATTCTAAAAATCTAAAATATGAATCTCCAAAATAAATAAAATGAATTAGATATGCCGAATTTGTTGTAGTTCCATTAACCTTAAATACCCATTTTCCATAATATGCAAGGAACATTTGTTGCGTCAAATTTATATCATCTTAAAACATTCTTGGAAACATGCAAAAAATAAATTATATATTTTGATACCCACTTTTTCCATTGGGGTCCAAGGGGTATGGTAGAAAGTAAGCATATCCAAGAGGGTTTAATCGAACCTTTAAAATTAAAAAATTTCATTATTAACAACTATATCAAAATAATCATTGACGTATTTTTCTTTATTTTTCCAATTGACAGGAGCCCAAACATTTAAATAATTTTTATTTGTATTTCCTGTCAATAATTTTGTATTTTTACAAATATTATGAATATTACTAATTAGAAGTATTTGAATTTCTATAAATTTTGGATATAGAATTTATTCGAAATTTTGTACTAGCACTAACATTTTTATTATATATGAAAGCATATTTAGTACTATTTTTATGATCGTTTTTAATATATTCTAAACCAATTTTATCGTGTAAAGGTCTATAACTAGAAAAAATAACATTTAAATCATTTTGACCTTTATTAAATTTTGCAAACTCACTTATACATTTTTCATATTTGATTCTAAAGTCGCGATTGACGTTTTAAAAAGAAATTTTGATATTTTTCAAATCATCAGTTTTCTTATTTAGTTTAGAATTCTCCATCTTCAACGCATTATTCTCATTCTTGTGATGATCAATTCGAGATTCTGAATTATCTAAGGATGAATGTAATAAATTATTATTTTTTCTCAAATTAGAAATTTCTTTTGAAAAAAATTGCTTTTAAAAACTCACTTTCTTTAATTAAATCTAAATTTATGTCATTTAAAGCACTATTCTCTCTCTCTTTTTTTTTTGCATAGTCGACTGGTTTTTATAGTGTTCCGTAACACTCTTTTATTATGACTAATAATAAAATTACAATATAGTACAGGCGACTGTAGTTAACAGTCAACTAATTCGGTTTTTAAGGTGGACCGTCCACCGCATTCGGTGTTTAAAGTGGGCCGTCCACTATTCTATACTTGATTATAGAACGGGAGCTAGCTATATAATAGACTACCATGATTTCTTATACACTCCACGTAGAGAGGTATTATTAGTTACATATTCGAAGAATACATAAAAAAACAATTACATGGATGGTGCCTTACAAGAGGACATCTTGCACTGCACCACATAGCCGTAGGCTCAATTTTCATTGCACAACAGTAACATATCATGTTGCAGCATAAATACAGTCACACAAAGAGTTGGTTGCAACAGATATTCTAGAGCACCACACCATCAAAAGGACAACATAGGGCTCGAGAAAACATAGCCGAAAATATCCACGGGAACAGTCCCGGTAGTTGAACTAGCATAGGTGAACAAGAATTGAACATGAAGTGCATTACCAGAGCTTATTTAAAGAATTCTCTAAAGATATAATTTTGTTTTGCGAAAATTCATTTCCCTTTGAAAGGTTGTTTTATTATCAATCAATTTATCAGTTTCTTTTATAGGGAATATTTTATGAAACAAGTTCTTCAAGAGAAGTTTCATAAATCATTGTTTGTTTTACTAAAAAATCATTTTCTTCCTTTAATTTATCACATTTTAGTTCACAATTTTTTAATTTCTTTAAAGAATCACAATTTATCTTTTGTAATAATTTGAAATATTTAAGTAAGTTGCCATGTGATGCTAAAATATCATTATAAATAGAATAATTGCGTACCAGTTTAGATTTGCGTATATCCATCTTGCACATGTGCTGAGATTCTACACTTTGTTGCTTGCTTTTCGAAATTTGCTCTTTGTTTATCTTTGAATTCTAAGTGGATCTTCTCTTTCTGGCCATTGTTTTAAGATGTTGTTACAATCGGTAGAATACCAGGCTTGATACCAAATGAAAAGTTAAGTAGGATCGAGTAATATGGATATGCGTGTAATAAACTAAGTGCAAAAAATATAGTAAATAATGTATAAGCAGTAAATAAAAATAAATAACACCAAAGAATTTTATACTGGTTTGGATCACCGTCCTACGTCCAGTCTCAGACTCCTTCTAGAATTTCAACTAAAAACAACAAACCCTCACTTAACTCGGAGGAGTAGATATTACAACACCTGAGTAGTAGAATATGAATTCGTCTTAGCAACCAAAGAGAACTTTGATGTTCCTGAACAACAGAACATGAATTTTACAAATACAAATAATAATTTGCCTTTTCGTGTTCTTGGTAATACGTATATGTCACAGTAGTACAACTTCTACAGCCTTCAAAAATAATGATGAAGATTAAGTGTTCAGAGGCTAGGAAGTGAAATTTGACCAGATTTGAATATTTGTAGAGTGAAGTGACATACTGGTCTAATATTTTCTTTGAAATAAATATAGAATTTTGAGCGCTTGGAGGCAATGTGAGAATACTTTAGAGAATAGAGTTGTGTTTTTGTTTTTGGCATGATAAGAGGCTTATATATGAGTGAATGGAGGTCAACAATTAGTTTCCGTGCTTCAGTGAATCCTTTTTAGAAAAGAAGCATCCATTGGATATATGCATTTGGTCGAAAGAACACTGTAGCCACTTGCTTTCGTTTTCAAATGTTGAATTATACTAGTCGTTACTATACTTTACAAATGATCATGTAGCTCATTCGATTAAGGCATGTGCATCCCATCATAGGGACCTGGGTTTAAGTCCCAACAGAATCATGTTCTTATACTTTCTTTAACTTTTGGGTTTTGGGGATTTCTTAAAATTTATATCATTCTTAATCTCAAGAGTCGGAACAGGTGCACATTTTACAAGTGTATAATTCGATTCCCACCCATTTAGTTCCACTGCATCCAGTGGCAGAGGCAGCCTCAGATTTGACGTGGGGCCAAAATAGATTAAAAAGGAAGAAAAGGCTATACTTTAGCTATAAAACAATAATATATATGTCACATAGGGCCAAATTAGTTTTCCACCTATGGCCAAACCCCTGTTTTTCTCTAATTATAATTAAAAAAATTCTGCTTAGATGGGGCCACCGCCCTATCTGGCCATACCATGAATCTGCCCATGACTGCATCCCACCTTTCTTTTGTATGTTTGAATTTGGATTCATGTTTTAATCAATATGTGTATTAATGGAGTAGGTGGCACTTGCATGTGCCTCATTATGCACCTAGGTTCGAGTCCTTTCAATGCTCATTTTTATGCCTCTTCAAATGGACTTTTTAGCACTTGCATAATTCGCAATTGTACTTTCAATTCAAAAATCATCTGTGTGGGTTGGTTGCTGCAAGCGCATATCCCTAGAAACATCTGAGTTTGAATCTTGGCATCTGTTCATATTTTACGAATTTTTTTTCTCAAGTTTCGAACTGGACAAACTAAGTTTTGTAACTTTCATTTGAAAGAAGGACATATGAAATAGCGGAAGGGCACCTTTCTCTTGTTCCAAATGACGTGAGTTTGAAATCTTCCACCAAACATTTTGTGCTACATTGTCATACTACATCCAGCATATGCTTGAAGCATGTGTGATGCATTTTCTCCAATAGCATGTTTGATACATTTGTTGAAGCATGTGGTTTAATTCTTATAGATCCAATGTTCTAGTATCATCATTACTGAAGTTGAATCTAACTTGCCTTTTGTTTATTTATTTATTTTTGATTTTTTTTCACCTCCGTTATCTGTTGTATGACTGCGAAAATTGTAGCCACTTAAAAAATACATCAGTAATGACGTCATATAGTTGTTGTCATCAAAACACTAAAGTCGTGTTTTCAACACTTTTCTCCATTCAACTGGTTGAATAAATCATCAGTACGAGGTAGAGGGTACTTATTATTCACCGTTCTTTCATTGGGATTCCAATAGTCAATACACATTCTCAACGTCCCATTAGGCTTCTTCCCAAGTATGGTAGCAGCTCCCCAAGGCGAGCTATGTGGACAAAAAATAATCATTCCTTCTCAATCAATAAGTTGTTTCTGCAATTCCTTCATTTTGGTAGTGGCGTTCGGCTAGGTGGCTGACTCACTGGCTCCGCTCCCGATACTAAAGCAATGCACAGCTCAATAACCCTCTTCAGTGGAAAACTCTTACTAGTTTAAAGACATCAACAAATTCCTTTACAACGTGGACAAGACTTTACCTCTTCCTCTAACTCAAAAACACTTAACAATGGAAACATTTGCGGCACCTCCCTTTCTAATAGGAACACAAGCCTTTCATCGCTTTCGGCATGTTTCAACGACACCATCCTTCTTTGACAAAAGATTCTAGGATCATATTAATGTTAGTGAATGCGGAATGGATCGTTAAGGCAAAACTAACACTAGAGGGGAGTGAATAGTGTTTTTAAGGAATTTAAGAAAAACTAAAACTAATATGATCCACGATATGAATCACACACCACAGAGATGATCATAGACACACAATCAAACACAAATACAGAAATAAATAAAAATAAAATGCAGAAAAGGAAAGAACACAACGGATTTTATACTAGTTCGGATTACTCCTACGTCTAGTCCCACACAACGCTGGATTACACAGAGTTTTATTACTGTATCAATATCCAAGTACAACACTCTTTATTTCACGGCTACAAGGTTACCACTGTTTCCAACACACTTGATTTTCCTGGCTACAAGGTTAACACCGTTTCCACCACCCTTGATTTCCCCGGCTGCAAGGTTAACACTGTTTCCTTCCTTGATTTCACGGCTATAAGGAATACACCATTTCCAAAACTATCCTAAAACAGTCCTAAATGATTACAACAACCCTATAACTCTTCAATAGCACTTCAATTCAGAGAGTAATGAGTAGAGAGTGAGAAGAGAAGTCTTATATAATTAGATTTGAAATTGGCAGATTATAAGTGTAGAAATCATAAAAATATGACATAATAATGTTGTATTGAAAGGAGATGAAGATGGAGAAGAAGAATGGAATTCGAAATCAACCCGTACTTATAAGATTTGAAAGCTTGCAACGCTTCCGGAATGTTACAAATGGTGAAAAGACACTTCTTTGAAAATTAAATTTCTGATGGTTATATGTCGACATACCCATGTATGTATTTCGACATATCCACCATATTTTTTATTTTTAAATCATTTTTAAAGTATTTAAATAAATATTTATATTCTGGAAATTCCTGAAACAAAACTAGTAGCTAAATCATTATTTTTCAAGTATAAAAACATAAGAAAATATTATTTAAACATATGACTAAAAACTTAATATATATATATGTGATATAAAAACTATATATAATGTAATTATAAACATATATAACATAATTATAAACATATATATAGGAATTTATAAAGAGATATTTATAGACTATATAAACAAAAGGTTATATAAAGAATCAAATATAAACTAAGTAAAATATATTCAATAAAACTATAAAAAATAAGAATACTTATAAATTAGGAAATATATTTGAAATCATAAGTTTGAAATTCTTTAATCAAAACTTAATAATATTCTAAAGTGTAAACTCATATGAAATCATATACGTATTTATAAAGTTATAAGGTTTAAAACTATATAAATTTATATAAACTTATATAAACATATGTATGTATGCATATATATATATATTAAAACTTTAAACTCATATGTTTGAAATCATAAGTAAAATAATTTGAAATTAAAACTTGAAATTTGAAAATCAGAATTTTGAAATTTGAAAATCAGAATTTGAAATTTGAAAATCAGAATTTGAACTTGGAGTGCTATTCAGAGTCTTACATATAAACTAGACTCATGAGTCTTGAATCTATCTTGAATTCTGAATCTATAAAACTATACAGTCTTCAGTATTTAAGTCCTGTATACAAATCCTACACATATATATGTCTATATATTCTAGATAGAGATGTTAGTGTGTATATATATATATATATATATGTATGTATATTATAATCAATGATAATTGAGACAAGGTTTTTGTCATCAAAACTCCTTTCTCCAACAATCTCCCCCTTTTTGGTGATGACAACCTTGATTTATAAAATATTCATAGCTATTTGTACTTGTTGATTCTGATCCTTCTAATACTCCCTATGTCATCATGGATCCTTTATACTTTCCTTCAACTAATCCTTATTTTATAATTTCTCCCCCTTTACCATTATCAAAAATAAATTCTAAAAAATACTCCCCCTAAATCCTGTATCTTCTTATATATATCGTATGATTATTCTATACTAAAGTACTAAGATATATATAACCCCTTAAATCGATGCTTACATTATATCCATGTGCTAATATATTCTAATACTAAATCTTAAATATATGCTATGAATGATTCTAATGACTATATAATATACCCTGAAATAACCTTATAGTTCCCTGTAAATTTATGATTCTAAACTTAAAATATTATAACTCCCCCTAAAATTATGATTATGCTAGTCTAATAAAAGGATAATAAACTAAGCAAACAACTCAATATTTATAATCAATTCAAACAAGCAAATCAATCCATACAAAGCAAAGCAAACAAGCAATTCAAACAATCAATATAAATAATTAAATCAACCAAAGAAAAAATACATGTCTAAAAAACACTTCTTGAACCTACAACTACTCCTTAGAAATTCTAAAACCCCCCCTTAATCTAATACAAGACCAAACCTAGCCTAAACTCTAATTCCCTTAAAATTATAATAAGACTTTAATCTAGAGTAAGAAATAATTCTTGATAACATATCCTTAAACCTATAATATAAGTTAAGTAAAACAATTTAATCCAAACAATCAATCAATTTAAGTTTTGTTGTCACGAAACATCAATTCGAATAAATTAAAACATAAAACCAAACATTTCTTATAACTTCTATTTATCCTAAAACCTATGAAGCTCCTATCAACTACAAATGCATAAGTATTTTTCTAACAAACCTATCAACCACTAATGAAATTTAACCATGTCGAGTAAGTTTATCAAGTTATTCAAGTCAAACAAATCAAACAAACCAAACAAGCCAATTAATTCAATCAAGCCAGTCAATTCAATCAAGCCAAATAAATTAATCAAGTTAATCAATACAAAGTAAATATGTTATGTATTTGATTAATAATCTGATATTTCTAATTAGATAAAAACTTCTCATACTGTATACTTGTTATGTGTGGAGTTAAAGTTAACACGTAATGCAGTGTGTTGGATATATTGCAATATGTCATATGTAATACTATATAAAGTGATATATTAAAAGAAATGCAACTTGTGATGTGAATGATTTTAATTTGAGATGTACTGTAATTTATAGTAACGATGTATGATATGAAATAAGATGTGTAATGATAATATGCAGAATGATTTGGTGATTATATCTATTTTGGTAAAATATATTCAAAGTACTATCTAACTATCATGCATATACATACATACATATATATATATAAACTAATTTTAAAAAAGGACTTAAAATTTAACTTATTATGAAATATAAATCAATCTTTTGATACAAATCAATTTGAACTATTTAGAAATCAAAATATATTAATTTGCCAAGGAACCATTTATATGTTAAAAAAAGAATTCTATAGTCATAACAAAATTATGAAATCTAGATATAAATTAAACTATAGAGCTATAACTTCTTATATTTAAACTATATATTTAAGACATAAAATCATATTATTATTTTTATACCAAAATATTTGGTTAAATATTCAAGCTTTTATATATCTTAATAAGAAATTAAAATTAGTATTATGTTACAAACAATATTTGTGATAATGTAACCCAAAATTATTATGAAATCATATGAACAATATATAAATTAAACTATGTATGTTTAAACTATATATAAGATAAATAAATTTAAAACAATATCAAATGTTTGATAATTTTATATTAATTTTGTGTATCATATTAACATGTCTATATAATTTTATTGATTTATATACTTTTAATATTTTTTTTTTTGAAACAAGATATAAGAAAATAAATAGACAAACAAAGTTAATAACTAGAGTTTAAACTGCCATTTTCTTATTGAAAAGATGGAGGAAAGTTTGAAAGTTCAAAATTTTGAATTTATTGGTACATATGTCGACATGCCTTTCTATGTATGTCGGTATACATGCAGAAATTCAAAAGACAATTTATTTTGATTATATTATCGATCTATATTTCAGGTTTTATTATTTCTTGAATTAATATTAATACTAACAAACATCCAAAATTTATTTTATTATTTTACTAATTATTATTCATTATTATTATTTTGAATTTTAGAATTCAAAATTCAAATTTGAATTTTAAATTTCAAGTTTGAATTTTAAAGTTTAAATTTCAAATTTAAAACAAAGCAAAGCAAACAAAACATCATTCAACCAAAAAATTTAAAAATTAATTAAGGCGTATCCGGATTTTAGATCCATTTCTTCATTATTCTCTGAATTCTGAATCGTTGTGAAACACATATTTGGATTTCCAGTTTCTGGCTCTTCATCTCATGATGATGAATCTGAATCATATTTACATCTGCTAGAATTTGACAATGAGATCGATGATTTAGTATTTTAACCAACTTGGCTGCAAAATTTTGAATTTGAATTTTGAATGAATGGACACTTCAACTACTATAAGCCCAAAAGTCACATCCCTTCATAAACTCTTCTTTTCTTAATTGATGAACGATCATCTTGGTGTCTTTTGGCCAACAGTCATCATATATAACTTCTTCCCTACAAAACAACATACCTTTTCTAAGAATCAAGTGACTTTTCAAAATAACAAATTGTAATTTGATATAATAATATCATGATGATTCTGTGATATATTCATTTAAACGTTTCAATAAATCATATCTTGATAACTTAATTTTTCCAATAACATTGAATGCAAACTCATCTAATACTGGTGTAAGGCATGAATTTAAACTAGTGTTATAAATAATTTCAAAACTTGCCATTTTATTTTCAAAAATCAGATTATGAACTTTTTGAAAAACCTTGCTCTGATACCAATTGTTAGTGAATGCGGAATGGACGTTAAAGCAAAACTAACACTAGAGGGGGGATAGATAGTGTTTTTAAGGAGTTTAAGAAAATCTAAAATTAATATGATCTACGATATGATTTACACACCACAGAGATGATCACAGACATAGAATCAAACACAAATACAGAAATAAACAAAAACAAAATGCATATAAGGAAAGAACACACCGGATGTTATAGTGGTTCGGATTACTCCTACGTCTAGTCCCACGCAACACTGGATTACGCAGTGTTTTATTACTATATCAATATCCAAGTACAACACCCTTGATTTCACGGCTACAAGGTTACCACCGTTTCCGACACCCTTGGTTTCCTCGGCTACAAGTTTAACATCGTTTCCACCACCCTTGATTTCACCGGATACAAGATTAACATCATTTCCTTTATTGATTTCACGGCTATAAGGAACACACCGTTTCCAAGACTATCCCAAATGATTACAACAACCCTATAATTCTTCAATAGCACTTTGATTCAGAGAATAATGAGTAGAGAGTGAGAAGAGAAAAAGTTTTATATAATTACACTTGAAATTGGTAGAAAATAAGTGTAGAAATCATAAAAATATGATATAATAATGGTGTAATGAAAGGAGATGAAGATGGACAAGAAGAATGCTTAAAAAATTCGAAATCAACCCCTATTTATAAGATTTGAAAGGTTGCAACGCTTCTAGAACGTTACAAATGGTGAAAAGACACTTCCTTTGAAATTTAAATTTCTGACAGTTATTTGTCGACATACCCATGTATGTATGTCGACATATCCACCATATTTATTATTTTTAGATCATTTTTAAAGTATTTAAATCAATATTTATATTCTTGAAATTCCTGAAACAAAACTAGTAGCTAAAACATTATTTTTCAAGTATAAAAACATAAGAAAATATTATTTAAACATATGATTAAAAAATTAATATATATGTGATATAAAAACTATATATAATGTAATTATAAACATATATTATATAATTATAAACATATATATTGGAATTTATAAAGAGATATTTATAGACTATATAAACAAAAGGTTATATAAAGAATCAAATATAAACTGAGTATAATATATTCAATAAAACTATAAAAATAAAAATACTTATAAATTAGGAAATATATTTGAAATCATAAGTTTGAAATTCTTTAATTAAAACTTAATAATATTCTAAAGTGTAAAATCATATGAAATCATATACGTATTTATAAAATTATAAGGGCTAAAACTTTAAAATTATAAAACTATATAAATTTATATAAACTTATATAAACATATGCATGTATGTATATATATATATTAAAAATATAAAATCATATGTTTGAAATCATAAGTAAAATATTTTGAAATTAAAATTTGAAAATCAGAAAATGAGAATTTGATATTTGAAAATCAGAAAAAGAGAATTTGAAAATCAGAATTTGAACTTGGAGTGTTATTCAGAGTCTTTCATATAAACTAGACTCTATTACTATAATTTTCTTGAACTCTTGATAATCTTGATAACTCATGAGTTTGAATCTATCTCGAATTCTGAATCCCTTGAAACTCTAAAACTGTACAGTCTTCAGTATTTAAGTCATGTATACAAATCCTTCATATATATGTTTGTATATTCTAGATAGAGATGTTAGTATATATATAATTATTATCAATGATAACTAAGACAAGGTTGTTGTCATCAAAACTCCATTCTCCAATAATTAACTCAAAAAATCCATCCCTAAATAATTTCGAAACCATCAAAATCAAACACATACAAGCTATAAAAAAATAGCTTAGCAAACGAATTTCTAAATTATCACATCGCATCCTAAGTGTCGCACAAACTCCAACGGGATTTGCTACTTTAAAGGATGTAGTAAGGTCTGTGTAGTTACAGCGATCAGTGGATCCAATGCGGTAGAGGTGCAAAATGTTATGGCGGGGATAAATCGAGGAAATAGCAAGATATAGCGGATGAGTTTAAAATAGCATATAAAACTCATATTTCATGATTGTACAAATATATAAGTGATAAATAAATGGAAAATTAACAATTAACTTTTGTTTAGCTTGATTAAATTTAATGGAATGCTGTAGTATTTTATATTCTGAAAAATATATATTGAAATATTATATTAAAAAACTAATTTTATAATGTACAAATGTCATTTTTATATTCATTTATTTTATAAAAGATATAACAGAATATAGATGAAATAATAGGATATATCGGGAATATCAAAATATAGCGAGGATTAAAGCGGGAAGGCTATTTCAGAAGCTATTTGGAAATAGCGTAGGGGAAGAAATCCGCTACACGGTATAAATAAGATATTACGGGGAAATAACGGGGTATTAACTGCACATAGTAAGGTATGATGGTTCCAATGATAATTTATCCACTACACATCTAGCCATAAACGAATAAGATGCTCTAATGTCAAAAAAACTTTAATAGGAATGTTACGAAAAAGAAATGTACCTTCCAGTATTGTCTTCCCTTTCTTAGCAGTGGTAGGTCTGGAAGTCGAAGAGTCCATAAAAAGCAACTTTCCCTTTGTTGCTTTTAGACACTTGTTCTTATAGTGCCCAAGCTGACTACAATTGGAGCACCTTATAATTTGCCTTCCTACTATGATCCTAGGTATAACATCCTCGTCCTTGCATTTGGTAGAGTAATAACCTTTCCGATGGCATTTAAAGCTTACCACTTCCACTTTATTCTTCCTCGTCTTTCCTACTTGTTGATCTTTCTTCAATTTAATGAATTTCCTTTTCTTGCTGTGATAATTTTGGCTTTCCTTGGGTTCTGCAACCTCTCTTAGCACTTCTTCATTCCCGATAGTCATTTCAACAACAATGTCGTTCGGGCCTGGTAGGTGAGGCATAATGGCTTTCATGATATAAAATTGAAGCCCTCTTATCAACTTTTCATTCTTGAAGATAACAGTATCCATCGTTCCACGAGCATAACAAGGTATAGCCTATCATACTTAGCAGCATATTTCACAACCGACATATCTCCTTGCTTCAATTCATCAAACTTCCTCATCGTTTTAGATTGAGCCACTTTCGAAACAAAACTTGCCCTAAGCATCCTCTAAAAGTCTTCCGAAGTGATTCCATCCTCTAATGTCCTTACCGTAACTTCATTCCACCAATGCAAAGAATTATTTTACAGCTGCCTCGAAGCTAATCTCTTATTTTATTCATCCATCAAGCCCAACTCTCCAAAAATACTTTTGCAATATAGCAACTAAGTATCCATAACAGCATCATTTTCTATTTCAAGGAATGGTCTTCCTCCCAAACTAACATATTCCCTACTCAATTTCGCATAGTTGTTGCCAACTTGCGCTTCGAGATTTACTCTCGGACCAGCAACGACTCCAGCTTGCAACATCTGAATAAACATGTGGAACTAGTTCGTCAAATCTATCGGTGGTGTAGCTGCACCTTAATTTTACTTTTGACCCTAGCCTCCTCGAGCACTAGGTTGATCATTTCCATTAGTTGTGATATTTCCACCACCAATATTTAGCATTGCACTCCTTCTCTCCATATCTTACTTCCTCACCGTAGACAAACTTTAGTAAGATGCCAAAGGGTGACCATAAGATTGTGGGGTATATACATACGTATATAATGAAATACAAATACGTCATAGTTTTTTCATCCCAATCCCGTAGTATTTTTCCGTTGTTCTTTGGGTTTTAATTAGAAAAAAATCCTCATTGAGAAAAGTTATTAAGTTTGCATAAACCTATGCTCTAATACCAAATTGTAATATCTCACTCTCTAAGGTCGAAAGCTAAATGCTACAGGTGTTGCAGTCAGCTCTAGTAACTTTTGATGAAAGAAAATCAAATGTTATTCAATTTCAATATCAAATAACACGAGAGTATGAAAAATTCCATAAAATATTTATTTGTATAAATAATTCATTCATACAATCCTTTGTACCACACGTTCAGAGAAAATACAAATTATTAAAAAAATAACATCGAGAGCGACATATGAAGAAGCCCCTCGGATGATCAGAGTATATAGATAACGTAATTCAAGTACATGCTAATACATAAAGCCATTAGAAAAATGAAACACAATAGCGCTTCCTAAATAGCTATCGCCGTCTTCGCCTACGGAACTTTATTTGTAGCTAACACCGGTATTAACTATATTTTTCGTCAACATCGGAATAAGGGAATAAGGGTATGGAACTAAGAGTACTTAGGGATTGCTTAGTTTCTACAAATTTGAGTTAGTTCATCGTTTCCTAGATATCGAGGTCTTAAGCCTAAAGTGTAACAACCCGTAAAATCTGGGCCAGTTTAAAATTTTTATTTTGGCAATTTTAGCGAATTTATGTTATTTAAAATGAATTATTTTAAATAATATCGACGAGAAATTTACTTTGAATAGAATCGAACGTATATATTATATACGTCGTCGTTAGAATATATAATAATTATATATAATTATAAATAGAATTGAAAATGGCGCGGTAGTTCGATAATTCGATTTCAAACTTCAATTGAATGTACCGGGTGCAAAACAATCCGGATTTTAGTGAAACCAAAAATAATGGGATCTAATAGTGAATATCTTTCCAACGAATCCGAAAAATCAAGATTTCATATCGGGAATCAAAAGATATGTCCAGTTGAAAATTCTGAAGAGTCGCTATGGAATTCAGGCCCTTAAAAATGGACATTTTGCGAACGACCTCGGATTTCGACGAAACCAGTTTTGTTGGGTCCGTGATGTCGAATTATTGCTAGATTTCAAATTTCATAATTTTTCGAATCAATATGTGAGCGTGGCAAAGGAAAACGTGTTTTGACCATTTATTTCAATTGATTTTAATCGACTGGAAATTGGCCATTTTTCTAACGGTCTCAGAATTCGACGAAACTAGTTTTGTTAGGACCGTATCGTCAATACGAAGCTAGAAAATATTTTTCTGGAATTTTTCTAGTTAGTATGTGACCCAGGTAATTTGAAATGTGCGTTTAAAATTCAAAATAGTGATTTAAATGAAAATCCAAAGGGAAACTGATTCAAACGACCGAATCAGCCTGCGATACATATCCCATTGTGTTCAGAATGGGGGTAAAACGCTATGGACGACAGGCGGTGGGCCTCGTTTCGAGTTCATATGTAAAAGTCAACTTTTTAATAATTAAATAAATAAAAAAAAATAATAAAAAAAAATTTCTCCCCCCCTTTTCTTCTGCTTGGCCCCCCCCAGTATTTCATACCGATTTCATTTATAAAAAAAAAAAAAAAAAAAAGAGAAAGGGAAACCTAAATCAAACCCGTCGGCCCCCATCGAGATTCGCCTTCGCCGCTCCAGGAGGCCGCCGCCCCCTCTGCCCGCCATCACCCTACTCCGACCGCTTCCCGCCCCCTCTGCCCTCCTCGACGAAGACGAGACGCCCCCCCCCCCCTTCCCCCCCGACGCGAGCCCCTGCATGAAGACCTCCGACCACTGCTGCTCCGTTGAACGCGCAACCAGCCTCCACCTCCTCCGTTCAGCCACTCGACAGCCCCCCCTAAGTAAGTTTTCGTTTTTTTTATTTATTATTAATATTTGATTTCTGATTTTTATTTACAGTCGAGAACTGATTTTTATTTACAGTCAAAAACTGATTTTTATTTAAAGTTAAAAACTAATTTTTTGTTTTAAAAGTTAAAACTGATTTTAGGAATTAAAAAAAAAAAAAACTTTGATTTGAAAAAGGTATTTAAAACTTTAAATGAAGAAAGGATTTAAATTTTTAAAAAGTATAAACTGATTTATATTTAAAATGTAAAACTGATTTTTTTATAAAAAAATGTAAAACTGATTTTATAAATGATTTTAAAACTGATTTCTAAAAAGGTTTTAAAAGATTTAAACTTTAAAAGAAGAAAAACCTGAATTGATTTTTTTTAAAAAGAAAAACTGAACAGTTTTTTTTAAAAGATATGAAAACAGATTTTTAAAAGATATGAAAACAGATTTTTAAAAGATATGAAAACAGTTTTTTTTAAAAGATATGAAAACAGATTTTTAAAAGATATGAAAACAGTTTTTTTTAAAAGATATGAAAACAGATTTTTAAAAAGATATGAAAACAGTTTTTTTTAAAAGATATGAAAACAGATTTTTAAAAGATATGAAAACAGTTTTTTTTAAAAGATATGAAAACAGTTTTTTTTTAAAAGATGTGAAAACAGTTTTTTTTAAAGATATGAAAGCAGTTTTTAAAAGATATAAAAACAGATTTTAAAAGGTATTGAAAACTGAATTTTATTTTAGTTGAAAACTGAATTTTATTTTAGTTGAAAACGGAATTTTATTTTAGTTGAAAACTGATTTATAAAGAAAATGAAAACTGATTTTATTTTAAGGTTTAATATAGGAAAAGGTTTTAACTTTGATATAAGAAAAAGGTTTTAACTTTGATATAAGAAAAAGATTTTAACTTTGAAATAAAAATTCGATTTTTATATATTGAACTTTGAAATAGAAATTCGATTTTTATATATTGAACTTTGAAATAGAAATTCGATTTTTATATATTGAACTTTGAAATAAAAATTCGATTTTTATATATATAGTGGCCTTGGGCAACGAAGCTGACGAAGAGGCGAGAACGACGAAGTTTCTGCAAATGAGGAGCCGTGGAGCTAGGATAGCTATATGTGAGAATTTCTCACCTTTCAATTTTATTTCTAGTTATATATATATACTAGGATGCAGACGGTGCTTAGTAGCACCCGACACAATCGTCCACAGACCATGGACTTGTTTGTTTGACTGTTTGGTGATTGATTGCGATATTGGTTTGAATGTGGTTTGTGGTGTGAAAAATCGAATCGATAAATTGGTTAGGATTAGACGTGCGCCGTTATAAGGCGAAGGAGTAAGGCTAGGTTAGACCCTTACTCCAAATTTTGTGGTTTGCATAACGAAAGTGAATTTGATTGATATGTGAATGGCGTGGGCCTTCACTAGACCGGGGACAAGGCTAGGCCTTATCCCGTTTCTAGTATCGTGCCGTTATGCCGCCGAAATTTTCTAAAATAAGTTAGAAAAATAAAAAATAGCATTTTATTTAACGAATGAACTGAATAGAAATTCATATGTTAAAATAAAATGTGTTATCGTTAAAAATATAATTTTTAACGTGAATGTGAATAAATAAATATTCATTTACAAACCAGACGGTTTGTTTATGTACACCTATTTGAATGACGTTGATTGGGTAGATATATTTTACACATCGCCCAACTGCACGAATAAAATATTTGTTTGATTGTTTGAAACCCCACACGGGTGTTGGGATGAAACTTGCAGTTCACTCATCCTGATTGATTAAATATGTCGATCGATTGATTGACAAGCTGCTATAAGCGTTAAATGTCTATATTTGATGCTTATACAGTGTAGTGCACTTTGGTTGATGGTTGATTATTCATCGTTGTTGATATATACATGTGTTGCAGAAAATCCATATAATTAACATTATATGGTAATTGATTGGGCCTCATTCCAGTTTCGAAAAAAGAAATATTTGAAATAGAAATATTTGAAATAGAAATATTTGAAATAGAATATTTGAATATTGAAATATGTGAAGCCGTGAGGATTAGATTGACGCCATTTTGACGTGAACGATATTTATATCGATTTTATTTATTTTAAAATGAATATTGAAAAGCAATTTCGAAATCGAATATTTTGAATTGAATTGAATTGAAAACGATTTCGAAATGAATTGAATTGAAAACGAATTCAAAGTGAATTGAAAACGATTTCGAAATGAATTGAATTGAAAACGAATTCAAAGTGAATTGAAAACGATTTCGAAATGAATTGAATTGAAAACGAATTCAAATTGAATTGAAAACGATTTCGAAATGAATTGAATTGAAAACGATTTCGAAATGAATTGAATTGAAAACGAATTCAAAGTGAATTGAATTGAAAGTGATTTCGAAATCGAATATTTCGAAATGAATTGAATTGAAAACGATTTCGAAATGAATTGAAAACGATTTCAAATTGAATTGAAAGCGAATTGAAATGAATTCAAATTGAATTGAAATTTGAATTGAATAGAAATGAATTTTGAAACGAATTTATAAAGAAGAATTCAATTTTGCTTTGAATTGAAATGAAAGTTGAAATAGGTTTTGAAACGATTTTAAAACTATTTATATAATTCGTTTTGAATAGAAATCGACGAAATATATATTATATATATTATATATATAATATAATGGCCTGAATAGAACGCGCCGCGCCGCGGCAGTTCGCGAATTTCGACCATTTATTTCAAACGGACATTACGGGAGATCCGACCGTCGGATTCTCCTAAAACCGGAACCGTTGGGTTCGTATCGAAAAGAGCTTTCTAATGAATGTTAGAAATTTGAAATCTAACGGTTGGATTTGGAGATACGTCCAAATCAAATTCGAAAAAGGTCGCTGTAAGTGCAGTTCGATGGCCGTTAATGGAAATCGACTGTACGGGCCTTGATAAAATTATTAAAAATAGTAATAATTTGTGTAAAATCATAAGAAATGATTTGTGAAAGTTTGGGATGAAAAACTCCATATTTGAAAAGATAAAAATAGATTTTTATCGAAATGAACTAGTTTTGAACTAGAATTATAATTCTATTTATTTTTAAATAAATAAATTGAATTTGAAAAGGTTTTGAAAATAACCAAAATTTCCAATGATTGCATTGGAGTGGAGTTGAATCGAAATTGTCTTCGGAATATTTCGATGTTGGAATTCGTGATATCACAGGTGTTGTTATGGAAATTTGAAAGATATATATTTGTATCGTTATTTCCAATACGACATTTGTTAGTCGTAGAATTCAATATTGAATATAAGCCGATATATTTTCTATTCAGAGCCTTGTATTGAATATCGAATGTGATTTGGGTTTGTCGTGAATGGTGTCTTCACTAACACTGTTCTTGAACCCAGTTGAGAAAAGATTAAATCTTTTTATTTAGATTTAATGAAGTGTACCAATTAAATGATATTTAATTGGAATTGAATTGGTATTGATTTTTGGGTTTATCGTGAACAGTGTTTTAAATAACACTTGTTCTTTAACCCGATAATTAATGGAATGTGATTTTGGGTTTATCGTGAATCGTGTTTTAAATAACACTGATTCTTTAACCCAGATAATGATTAAAACTAAGTGGAGTTTTAATGAATCTTTAATTAGATTGAAAAGATCGAGAATGGAGTATCACCAGTTTTGCTCCAGGCGATAGTTAAATCTTTAATTAGATTTAAACGTGAAATTTAGAAACTAACTGTCGGTTAGCCAAGCAGAATGGTTTTCTGGATATTGATCTGATGTTGGTTTCGGCCTTCGGGGTTAATATTTGGGGAATTATTCTCTTGATTAATTTACGGTTAGTGACTAATGAATTGGAATGAGGCGTATGTTGTGTTTGTGTAACACTTTTATAATATATACGCGAGTTATTCGGAAAGACCGGGTTTATCCCATTTTGAATAACTGATACGACGATAAGTCGAAGATGAAGACGATGGTCGAAGACCGGAGGTCTTCACGTCGTTTGGGTAATTACTGATGATCTTGATTGGGCTGTACACCCAAGAAGATGGAAACAGTTAGTGATCGTCCAGACGTACTTGGAGATCGATGGATATGCGGGGTACTAGGTGCCTCCGGCTTCGTTCAGACCCAGAACGGACTTGTAAATGGACTGTGTGTCTGACATTGGATTTTAGTCCGTGTGATTGATCTCTATTAAATATATATCTGTTTGGCGGCGGAGAATTTATTCTCTTGCTTAACGCCCTTCTCTGAGACGTACGAGCTCAGGGGTTATATATTGATGGATATCAATCACATGGAGTGAATTGCCTGTGTGGCATGCCTAAGTGGCAAATGATCAAGGCTTCTGTTGAAAAGCAAAGTCTTGTGGTTGATGATCGAAGCACGGCCTTTGTGGCGTAGCTTTGTGTAACGTTGATTCGCGAGTATCACACCCGGTATGAATCAAAAACGGGAGACGGACCTCAGGGAGGGCATGCGTTTCTTTCTAGCTATGAGTGGCGTCAGTGCTTGAACTGGCTGACGAGTTTGACTTATGTGGTTGTTGCTGTTGCGAGGCGCCTCGGTTATATCGGTTTCGGCCGATGCTTCTGGTCGGCTGACGGACCAGACTTGCGCCCCAAAGGGCGGGGAAACGTAGTGTTCAGGCATTTTTAATCCACATCGGTGGACCGGCCCTGACGATCCAAGGGTCACTCGAGCTCTGATCCTGAGACATGGTAGGCTAGATTGTCTCGAATCTGTGAGGATCTTGCCCCTTGCCTCGGTTCATACCATAAATGATAACCCAACTTCCAATACGTCGTCTTGCGGTTTTGATTGTAAACTTATATATGGCGACATAGTGTTATGGGCCGTTCATGCCGCCTATGATTGATACTTATGATTTGAAGTGTTTTATACACTATGCACTTATAATAGTATCAAATGATTTGTTTTAAACGTATCAAGCATTCTTTGGCTGTTATAAGGGAAAACCCTATCCCCCGGCTTGCGTTGCATTGTGGGATAGGACCTGGGTCTTATAACAGCTTCATTTTTCTTTATTTAGCATTGCGCTGTTTGTTTATGCACTGGTATTCTTGGGAGGAAACTCGTTCCGTGTTAAACGGCGTGGTCCCTTGATTTACCTAAGTTTAAAAATAAAGATTAATAACTGTTTTAGTTCTCACACCAGTCACATGACTGACCTGGAGTTTATTGTTTTAACCTAAACTCTGGGTGCCCCTATTTTGACACGGGCAGCTAGTAGTTTTGGTTTTGCAGATTTATATTCACAGGATCCTGGTTTACAGCTGGAACGATATCCGGAAAGCTTTGTATCCGTATATCTCTTTCTAGTTGTGTATTGTATAATTTTCCGCTGCTATGTATTTAAATGTAATTTAAATCTCTGATATTTCTGTGTAATATTCATTTATACTCTGTATATTCTTGTAATCTGATACATTGTTGTAATATACAATGAAATGTTCTTCTGTATGCGTTCTGTTGTGGCTTGTTCTCGAACTATCCGACGCTTTCCTTTACGGGGAAGTTGCGGGTCTTTACATAAAGATTAGTTACGCTCCTTCAAGAGGTGAGTATCACGCTTACGAGACTTAAGGACCAACAGTTACCTTGGGATACAGGTTTTGTAAGCTGGTCGCAATTGGGAAGCTAAATGGTGTAGGAAGGGTTATTTTGGTCAATTTGGAAGCATAATAGAGCATAGTCAGAAGCATAGTAAAGTACAGTATAATATGCATAATAGTAGAGAACACAACGATTTATAGTGGTTCGGTTCAGACTGAACCTACGTCCACTTTAATGGCTTTGATGATTTTATTTTTGGAGGAGGTTACATAAGAAATCCCCAAATTGATTTACAAATTAGTGTTAGATCTCTTAGAAATGAGAATAAGATTGTGGAATGAGATAAGTCCCCCAAAATGTGACACTTGGGGTCTTATTCATAGAGGATTTAGGCCCCCTTTTGTTGCTTCTTGTTACCACATTTTGTTGCCACTTTTTTGGTGTCACCACTCTGCCATCGTCATCTTTCTTTTGGTCCTTGTCACCTTTTTGGTTTCAGTGTCGTTACTATTCTGGGTTCAGTGTCGTCACCATTCTAGTTTTGATGTCGTCACCATTCTGGTTTCGGTGTCGTCACTATTCTGTATCACCTTTCTGGTTTCCCCTTTCTGGTTTTGGTGTCGTCACCATCCTGGTTTCGGTGTCATCACCACTTTGGTGTCGTCATTCTACTTTCGTCACCACTCCGGTGTTGTCATTCTGCTTTCGTCACCTACTCCGGTGTCGTCTTTCTGATTTCGTCACCACTCCAGTGTCGTCATTCTGCTTTCATCTCCACTCTTGTGTTGTCATTCTGCTTTCGTCACCACTCTGGTGTCGTCGTTCTGCTTTTATCACCACTCTAGTGTTGTCATTCTGTTGTCTTCACCTCAAGACCTTTGCTTTTCTGGTTTAGGGGCTTCCGCCTCTTTATATTTAGCTAATGCAAATTTTGGTGTTAACAGTTAGCCCGGCCAATATAAAGTGTGTTTTGTTCTTTAGGGAAAAAACTCCATGATTCCTGTATTGCGTTTCTGTAACTCAAGAAGCGTTAGAGGAATATTTGTTATTAATTTCGTATACTTCAAGGTAAGGATATAAGAAAGAACATTGGACCTTCTTAAATCGCAGTATTAGAGTTTAAACCCTAAAATTATGAGTCTTTCATGGGTTTAAATATATAACACGTTAACCCAATAATGTATCCATGTGGGTCATTATATTAGTAGCATTAAAACTTATGGCTTTTCTATTAATGGGAATGGGAATCCTGAAACTTTTTGTAACAACCCGAAAATCTGGGCCAGTTTAAAATTTTTATTTTGGCAATTTTAGCGAATTTTGAACATTTAAAATGAATTATTTTAAATAATATCGATGAAAAATTTATTTTGAATAGAATTCGAACGTATATATTATATACGTCGTCGTTAGAATATAAATAATTATATAATTATAAATAGAATTGAAAATGGCGCGGTAGTCCGATAATTCGATTTCAAACTTCAATTGAATGTACCGGGTGCAAAACAAACCGGATTTTAGTGAAACCAAAAATAGTAGGATCTAATTGTGAATATCTTTCCAACGAATCCGACAAATCGAAATTTCATAGCGGGATCAAAAGATATGTCCAGTTGAAAATTCTGAATAGTCCTATGGAATTCAGGCCCTTAAAAATAGACATTTTGCAAACGACCTCGGATTTCGACGAAACCACTTTTGTTGGATCCGTGATGTCAAATGTAACACCCCGTAATTATGTAACACTAGGATTCACGAATCAAGGCAGAATTAAAAGTTAAAATCAAAATCAAGTGAAACGGGCTACGCCATTGTGTTCGTCTCCGAATTCTGCATGAAAACAAGTCCGAGTTCGCGTAAATCGGAGTCCGTATGAGGAAGATATGGCCTCCGGAAGATTCAGCGAAGTTCAAATTTCAAAACAGTTCTGAAAAACGAGTTCGAAATTCAAAACAGACCCAGATTGGGCTGGGCGGAAAAATTCCCGCCCACCCAGGTCGACTGGGTAGTCGACCTGGGCACCCAGGTCAACTGGGTAGTCGACCTGGGTCACCCAGGTCGACTGGGTAGTCGACCTGGGGGTCGACCCCCCTGCTTTTTCCTGTTTTCTGTACCTGGTTCGTTCTCCTGTATCTAGACGCCATTCTGACCAGATTCGTTGTCTTCTACACTATATAAACAACCCTAGTCTTCTTCTCTATTCACAATTCTTTTCTACCCTTATGCTGCAAAGATTATTGGCGAACATGGCTCCTTCTCCTCCTCTTAATTAAATAGTAAATAGAGAATATATATAAAATAAATCAAGACAAGGAGATGCTGCTAAAAGACTTTCAAGAAAAGGTTCAAGTCATGCAAGGATTTCAAGGGAAGAATCAAAGGCTAGCTCAAACGGTTTCGAGCAACGTCGCACGAATCATAGCAACGCCATCTTTCTTTTCTAATCTAAATTTCGGTAAGTCAGTTATTTCTAGATTTGAACGTTTTTCTCTGTTCGTGACATGAAATTAAAGGAATAAAAGAATATGCCAAATCTCTCTCTCTCTATTCGAATCAGTGCCTATACTCTTGAACCTAATTAAGAACTGTTATGATTCGAGGACAAATAAGACCGTGACTATGAAACTATGGACCTTAAAACCATATGCCTATGACTATGAACATTTGCCTATGACTATGAACATTTGCCTATGACTATGAACATTGCCTATGACTATGGACATTGCCTATGACTATGAACATTGCCTATGACTGTGACTGTGACTATGAGGATTATTTCCTTGACTAAGCCTATGCCTTTGATTAGGAAATGTAAACTATTGCCTATGACATAACAAGGACATCTGTGATTAAGCACATGTGATTCATGATTAGGAAAGTGTTGCTTAAGTTTTGTGACTATGAAATTGGGTCTAAACCCGATCATCTATTATGTCTATTCTTGGTTATCATTGGTTTTAGACCTTGGGAATTTACCTATTAAGTTAGGTCTACCCATGTTCTTGAACCTACGTCTCTATTCTGTCTATTCTTGGTTTTCTTTGGTTTTAGACCTTGGGAATTTACCTATTAAGTTAGGTCTACCCATGTTCTTGAACCGACGTCGTTATTCAACTTTTTTTATGCCAGTTAGTATGTCTATCTTTTGCATAGCATCTTTGGTTCATTCCCTATTTTCTACGAACCTAGCTTTATTTATAATCTAGACTGAATCACGATCATACGAACGGTGGGAATGCAGTTTGTGCAAAATATGAAATTTACTAAAAACGTAGTTTAACTTGGAAATTGGCATAAATTGGGAACATGTATTATGGCATGTTCATAGAAATGCAAATTGGATAAATTTGATGTGTAATTTGAATCTAGTATTGACGTGTAAATCTAGCATTTACATGAATAGTGAACTAGAGTAATAAGTCTAGAATTAGAATGTTGAATCGGAATTGGATTAGCTAATTTGGCACGGTAAGTATATTGGCATAAATGTGAAATTGGCCATAATTGGGAGTAATTGGCAGGTTTAGAAAAATCATGGTTAGTGACACTTAATTTGGTATAGTCCACATACCAAAAAGCATAAATATGATTTAGAAGGGGAAATGGGCCATAAGAATGAATGTAGACAATTTACATTAAAAGAGTAATTAGGAAATAAGTAAATTAGAAATAATTTACTTATAGAATTTGGCCTGAATGAGGAAATATAAATTTAGACAAATTAAAGGTTTATTAACGACATCTCTTTTAATGACACACTAGAAAGTTCTAGGGTGACAGAGAGGATAGTGTCTAGGCTTGGGTTTGGAAAATACAAGTTTCCTGCTCTCCCTGGCTATCCCTAACTGATCCGACGAACGGGATGGTTACTTTCAAAACTTGATTTGAAAATAAATTGAAACCCTTTGAACTTAGAAAACACAAATATGCCTAGCCCGAGGTTAGACTGAGTTGCGATGTAAACCTGCCCGGAACCAACCGGCACATCCAGTAGTTGCAACAATACCTGTCTAATGTGAGTGGTAGCGGCTTTAATTTATTTAGTTAAAGCTAGAACAAGAATGGTAGGGTTAAGTTAACTAAGACACTTAACCAGTTCAACATGATAACTAGACTGATGGGTGGGGTTAGGTTCAGACTGACACTTAACACAGTTAAGCTAGAGTGGGAGGGTTAAGTCCATAGGAACACTTAACCAACTTAACACAGTTAAGCTAGAATGAGAGGGTTAAGTCCATAGGAACACTTAACCAACTTAACACAGTTAAGCTAGAATGGGCGGGCTAAGTCCATAGAGACACTTAACCAAACTCAAGGTAGCAAAACGAGACTTGTAGGGGTTAAGTAATGTTAATACACTTAGCCAAATTAATATGTTAACTAGACTAGAGGTTGGGGTTAAGCAAAATCTAATACACTTAGCCAATTTTGATATGTTAGCTGGGCTAGACCGTAGGGTTAAGTAAACCTGAACACTTAACCATCAGGTTGTGATAAAGGAATGAGGTTAAGTCTAAAACATGAAGGGATAATACTTAACCATTAATAACATGTTGGTTAAAACAGACGGGCAAGGTTAAGTTAAAAGGAACAGTTAAACAATACAGGATGAAGGGGTAGGGTTAAGTAATAAGAAATATTTAACCAATATAACTTGATTTGTGGTAGGGTTAAGTCAACGTGAATTACTGATGACACTTAACCAGCCTAACAGGATAAATGAAGAGGGTTAAGTTAGCTTGAATTGACTAATGACACTTAACCAATCCAAATTGACGGGAAAGAGAACTAAGTAGTAAACCTTACTTAAAAGGAGCTAAGTAGTAAACCTTAGTTAAGAAAACAACGATTCTGGAAACTAAGTGGTAAACCTTAGTTGACAAAACTAAGTAGTAATTCTTAGTATAACACGAGGAGGAGCGAACGTCCGTCTGATTAAAAAGAAGGCTCCAACGAATTGGGTTACGAAGCCCGAGGCTTCGAGGGGACGTGAGGGTACTCTTGGTATCCCTCTGTGAGGCTGCAGATGATCCGCCTGAGCCCACAGAGGTTAAGGTCTGCGTAGAAGAACCAGGGGTATGCCTTGGTTGCAATACATGGCAACCTAAAGACTAGGATGGACCAGCGTGATTCGGCGAGCAAACGGTAGCCCTGTGATAGCGACTCGTCATCTACCATCCATCTTGAGTCAATCGAGATACGTGAAGCGGAAAGGCGGAGAACTCCAAAAGACCATATACTTGCTATCTAGTTATGGGTGAGGATGGCCATACGATAGTGGGGCACCGGGGGCCGGCGTATAGTTCTCATTTTTCAAGGTGTGCCTTTCATTAGTTGAGGGAGGGGTCAAGTGGGACCATAGCCACTGGAATAAAAACAGACCTTAGCATCTGCATCGGCAGATATCTGAAAGCTCCCGACCGAGTTCTGTATTCCTTGATTTGCCCTATCACAGGACTCGGACCGCACATTACAGGACATGTGCATCTAGACAAGCGATAACGATTCGCGATACATGCATGGGGAAGTATAGGAACATATACCACTCTAGGTAGTGTGTCCTAGACTTGGGGGCATCGTTCGACAGGTAGCATAATCCCTAGTTGGACTAGGTGGCATAAATCCTGAATTCGAGAAGCGTTCAGCAGATAGCGTAAACTCTAGTTAAATCTAGAAAACACTTGATAGAAAACCCTAGATTTGATCTAGGTAATAATAATGAATGTATGCCGGAAGGCAATGGAAAATACAGGGATTGGGATCACGTTATCGTTACTAGTTGGGACACCAGATAGGCGGTGCAGAGATATAGAAATCAGTATAACAAGGAAATAGCGAAGCGGCGAAAGTATTAGAGCACATCCAGTTTATCTTATCTTAGCATATCTTGTGATTATCTTGTCTAATCTTGCTGACCCTATCATCATGGTGTAATCTTGTATTCAGTTAATTCATGTCATTTTGTTTTTCCATGTTCACATGCTAGAAGTTACTGAACTTACTCAGGCTTTATGTCTGACTCTGTTTTTCTTTCGTCTTCTTTTCTTCCGTTCCCCCCCCCCCAAGGTAGTAAAGGAGGGAATAGTGTAGCTCAGGTTAAGTTGGACTGTCACTCTTCCCCAGCTTGAAGATTTGTCGAAGTCTTGCTTGGATTTTCTTTTCAGATGCTATGGCTGGTTCTTGCTACATTGGGGAATATAAATGTATTTTTATGCTTCTTTATTTTGTAAGACAGATGATACTCTGAATAGCAAAATACGATTTTATGTTTAGACATGAAATAAAAATATAATTTTTAGATTATAAAAAGAATCAAAATACGATTTTTATATAGTAAATATAATAAAAATATAACTTTTAGATTTTATGGATAGTCAAAATATTATCTTTATGTAGTAGAGATAATTAAAATATAATTTTTATATTTTATAGATAGTAAAAATATCATCTTTATATATGTAGCAAAATAAAAATGTGATTTTTATAGTGATGAAATTGAAAAGGAGAAATCTTTATATTTGAAAAAGGCGAAATCTTTATAGTTGAAAAGGCGAGATCTTTATATAGAGAATAGCAAAGTAAAAATAGAATTTTTATCTATATAGTAGCGGTGTGAAAATAGAAATTTTATCCATATAGCGTGATTATAAAAATAGGATTTTTATATACATAGCAACGAAGTAAAAATTCGATTTTTATATATTGAATAGCGAAATAAAAATTCGATTTTTTTATATATTGAATAGCGAAGTAAAAATTCGATTTTTTGTATATTGAATAGCGAAGTAAAAATTCGATTTTTATGTATTGAATAGCAAAGTAAAAATTCGATTTTTACATATGTAGTGGCTGCGGGCGACGAAAGTGATAAGAGACGAGAACAGTGAAGATTTCCTACATTAGAAGTGCCGTGGAGTTGGAATAACTATCGGTGAGAACTTATCACTCAAATTTCTTTTCTAGTTATATATATATATATATATATATATATATATATATATACTAGAATGCGGACGGTGCTTAGCAGCACCCGACACCTGTCATCCACAGACCATGGATGGCTTGTTTGTTTGATTGATGGTTGTGAAAATTGTTTGTGATGTTGATGTGAAATCGATAATAAATTGTAGATAGTTGAAATTAAATATTTTATCGTTAAAAATATAATTTTTAACGTGAATGTGAATAAATGAATATTTATAAACAAATCGGCCGATTTGTTTATATACACTAATTTGACTAATATTGATTGGGTCGATAAATTTTACATATCGCCCAACTGCACAAATAAAAATCTGTGTTTGTTGATTTGAAACCCCACACGGGTGTTGGGATGATATTTGGGTACACTAATCCCAATTATTTAATTGTATGTCGATCGATGGGTCGACAGACTGTGTAAGCGTTGATTATTTATATTTGATGCTTATACAGTTGTGTGGTGCACCTTGGATGATGAGTGATTGTTTGTCATTGCTATTATATACATGTGTTGTGTGGAATCCATATAATTAACATTATATGGTGATTGATTGGGCCTCATTCCAATCGGGAAAATAATGAATATTATAAAAGAAAATTCATGTGTTGAATATAAAAATAGTCATGTGTTGACGATGTTCATGAGTTGAAACTATTGATGTGTTGAAAGAAATATAGATTCATGTGTTGAATAGAATATATATTCATTTGTTGAATAGAATAACGAAGTTTTTGGAAAAATATAAAGCCGTGTTGATTAGAGACGCGCTATTTTGACGTAAACGATATTTACATCGATTTTATTCGTTTTATAATGAATATTGAAAAGTGATTTCAAAATTTAATATTTTGAAATGAAATTCAAATTAAATTAGATTAAAATTCAAATTGAAATTTTATTGAATCAATTTGAAATGAATTCGAATCGAATAGAAAATGAATTCGATTCGAATTGAATAGAAAATGAATTCGATTCGAATTGAATAGAAAGTGAATTTGAATTCGAATTGAATAGAAATGAATTCAAATTGAATTAGAATTTAAATTGAATTGAAATGAATTAGAATTTGAATTCGAATTGAATAGAAAGTGAATTCGAATTCGAATTGAATAGAAATGGATTCAAATTGAATTAGAATTTGAATTGAAACGAATTAGAATTTGAATTGAATTGAAACGAATTTGAATTCGAATTAAATAAAATTGAAATGAATTCGAATTGAATTGAAATCAAATCGATTTGAAATTGAATGTAGTGTTGAAATGGTTTTGAAAACGAATTAAAACGATTTATAAAATACGTTTTAAAAAGGAAATCGACGAAATATATATAATATATATATATATTATATATATAATGGCCTGAATAGAACGCGCCGCGCCGCGGCAGTTCGTGAATTTCGACCATTGAGTTCGAATTGACGTTGCGGGAGATCCGACCGTCGGATTCTCCTAAAACCGGAACCATTGGGTTCGTATCGAAAAGAGCTTTCCAATGAATATTAGAAATTTGAAATCTAACGGTTGGATTTGGAGTTATGTCCAAATCAAATTCGAAAAAGGTCGCTGTAAGTGCAGTTCGATGGCCATTGTAGGAAATCGACTGTACGGGCCTTGATAAAATTATTAAAAATACCTATAATTTGTGTAAAATCATAATATGTGAACTGGAAAGAATTGGGCTGAAAAATTCCATATTTGAAAAGATAAAAATAGATTTTTATTGAAATGAACTAGTTTTGAACTAGAATTAAAATCAATTTATTTTTGAAATAAATAAATTGAATTTGAAAGTGATTTTAAAAATAATCAATATTCCCAATACGTGGATTGGACTGGAGTTGAATCGAAATAATCTTCGGAATATTTCGATGTTGGCTTTCGTGACTATACCGATATTGTTATGGGAATTTGAAAGATATATTTTATATCGTTATTTCCAATATGGTATTTGTTGGTTTCAGAATTTGATATTGAATATAAGCCGGTATATTTTCTATTCAGAGCCTTGTATTTAATATCAAATGTGATTTGGGCTTATCGTGAATCGTGTTTTAGATGACATTGGTTCTTTAACCCAGTTAAATGCAGGATATTGATTTTTGAAAAGATTAAAACTAAGTGGAGTTTGAATGAATCTTTAATTAGATTGAAATGTGAATTGATAATTTAAATTATCAAATCTGAAAGGTGATCGAGAATGGAGTACCACCAGTTTTGCTCCAAAGCGATAGTTAAATCTTTAATTAGATTTGAACGTGAAACGGTAATTAATTTTACCGATAACACCGTGGTGTTAGATGTGGAGTATTACCAGTTTTTCTTCATGGGATATATAGGTTGGGATGGGGAAATAAAATAAATAATTACTTCGGTGTGGTTCGCTAATCCCGACTAGTTTGAAGTGATATCCAAAGGAAGATTATAGAATAAATTTAGAAGAATTTATCTTTGATAAAATTAATGGGAACCTTTTCCCCAAAAATGTGATTTTGTGAATAAAAGAATATTATGAATTGGAATGTGGCGTTCGTTATGTTTGTGTAACATTTGTTTATTATATACGTGGGTTATTCAGAAAGGCCGGGTTATACCCATTCTGAATAACCGATTCGACGAGTTGTCGAAGATGAAGACGGTGGTTGAAGACCGGAAGTCTTCACATCGTTTGGGTGATTACTGATGATCTTGATTGGGTTGTACACCCAAGATGAGGGAAACAGTTGGTGATCGTCCAGACGTACTTGGAGATCGATGGATATGCGAGGAAAGTTCCTCCGGTTTCGTTCAGATCCAGAACGAACTCGTAAATGGATTGTGTGTCTAACATTGGATTTTATTCTGTGTTGATTGATCTCTATTAAATATACATCTGTTTGGAGGCAGAGAATTTATTCTCTTGCTTAACGCCATTCTCTGAGACGTACGAGCTCAGAGGTTGTATATCGATGGACATCAGTCGCATGGAGTGAATTGCCAGTGTGGCACGCGTAAGTGGCAATTGATCAAGGCTTCTGTTGAAAAGCAAAGTCTTGTGGTTGATGATCAAAGCACGGCCTGTGTGGCGTAGTTTTGTGTATAGCGTGAATTCGCGAGCCTCACACCTCGGTATGAGTCAAAAACGGGATACGCACCCAAGGAGTGCACGACGTTTCTTTCTAGCTAGGGTGGTGTCAGTGACCTACCAGCACTGACATTTATATACTTTTCACCTGTGTGGTTGTTGGATACGAGACGCCTCAGATATAGGTCTGTAAGGACCGGGAAACGTGTGTTCAGGAATTGCCAATCCTCAAAAGTAAGAGAGGACCGGCCTTGGAGGTTCCAAAGGATCATAGTGGGGTCCTGAGGCATTGCTAGAGTGTCTCGAACGCGGAGAGGAGCTTGCCCCTTGCCTCGGTTCATGACGGAATCCAATTTCCAATACGTGATATTGCGGTTTTAATTGTTGAACTAGTATGGAGACATAGTAGATGGTAACTATGCCGCCTATGATTGATATTTATGATTGAAATTGTTTTGACACTATACACCTATAACAGTATCAAATAATGTGTTTTAAACGTATCAAGCATGCTTTGGATGTTATAAGGGAAAACCCTATCCTCCGGTTTGCGTTGCATTGTGTGATGGGACATGGGTCTTATAACAGCTTCATTTTTCTTTATTTAGCATTGCGCTGTTTGTTTTATGCACTGGTATTATTGGGAGGAAACCCGTTCCGTGTTATACGGCGTGGTCCCTTGATTTACCTTACTTTAAAAATAAAGATTAATAACTGTTTTAGTTCTCACACCAGTCACATGACTGACCTAGAGTTTATTGTTTTAACCTAAACTATGGGTGCCCTTATTTTCGACACGGGCAGCTAGTAGTTTTGGTTTTGCAGATTTATATTCACAGGGTCCTGATTTACAGCTGGAATGATATCCAGAAAGCTCTGTATCCGTGTATCCCTTCTAGTTGTGTTTTGTATATTTTTCCGCTGCTATGTAATTTATTGTAATCTCTGATATTTATCGAATGTAATTTATTCATTTATACTCTGTATATTCTTGTATCTGATGGGATTGTTGTAAAATATAATGAAATGTTCTTCCGTCTACGTCCTATTTTGTCTTGTCCTCAATTCTATCCGTGCTTTCCTTCACGGGGAAGTTCGGGTCGTCTTAGTTTTGGTATCAGAGCTTTGGTTTACAGAGCTCGAGAACAAGACACCTTAGAACCATACGAAAGAATTCATCAGATATTGGATTAGTAATATCCCATTAGAATGACTCGTTAGAGATAGGATCAGTAGTATCCTAGAACGAGTGTGAAGAGTATATTTTTCAAATGAAAACAATTTTGTTTTTAAAATTTAAATCGCTTTATACGTATTTGAATATTTATTTATTTTGAATATGGACAATCGAGTATATAAAGATTTCGCGTATACGCGTCATGAACGTATATTCGAAGTTTTAATATATTGGGTAGATATAGAATCACAACCTAGACACCCGGAGATGGTTCTGATGATTGATATATCATCATCAGAATTTGTGTTCGTGTTTCGAAGGTGTGATTTCTATATATTTCCATTAGGCTGGTGTGAGAACCAAAACTAATATAGTTAGAATACATTGTTGTGAATTGGCATCAAAAACATGATTTTTGTATATGTATCAAAATTATGAACTTGAAACTCTAATTCACTAATTGATTGATGTTTGTGTTGTTTGTTTATTTGTTTGATAATTTTGAACCATTTAGCCTAATTGAATTGTATTGAAAATGGGTCGCCTTTGCTTGCATATATATATATATATATATATATACTTGCATTGAACAGGTCATACCAAGGAGGCTAGAGCAGAGAATAAAATTTGTTTGCCCGACAAATAGGTACATGTTTACTATAATTTACTGTTTTGTTTGGGTGATGATGATTTTATGAGCCTATTGGCTAGCCGCTTGGCTTTTTCTTTTACTTTTTGAGATCAGAAGGCCTGTATGGCAATTTCGGGATTTTCTCGTGGCTCCCGGTGCAGGGGAGGTTATGACGAAATTTTTCGAAAATTCCGGGTGTTAACCAAATTTTTGAAGAATTTGAAAATTCTCAGAAACTGAAAAGTTAGAGAATGGAAGCCAAATCGAACGTAGAGTTGATTAATCAAACCACTTTCGACTTCGTTCCTTTTCGGGGACGAAAAGTTTTAAGTGGGGGAGATTGTAACAACCCGAAAATCTGGGCCAGTTTAAAAATTTTATTTTGGAAATTTTAGCGAATTTTGAACATTTAAAATGAATTATTTTAAATAATATCGAAGAAAAATTTATTTTCAATAGAATTCGAACGTATATATTATATACGTCGTCGTTAGAATATAAATAATTATATAATTATAAATAGAATTGAAAATGGCGCGGTAGTCCGATAATTCGATTTCAAACTTCAATTGAATGTACCGGGTGAAAAACAAACCGGATTTTAGTGAAACCAAAAATAGTAGGATCTAATTGTAAATATCTTTCCAACGAATCCGACAAATCGAAATTGCATAGCGGGAATCAGAAGATATGTCCAGTTGAAAATTCTGAATAGTCGCTATGGAATTCAGGCCCTTAAAAATAGACATTTTGCAAACGACCTCGGATTTCGACGAAACCACTTTTGTTGGGTCCCTAATGTCAAATTATTGCTAGATTCCAAATTTCACAATTTTTCGAATCAATATGTGAGCGTGGCAAAGGAAAACGTGTTTGACCAGTTTCAGTTGATTTTAATCAACTGGAAATGGCCATTTTTCCAACGGTCTCAAAATTCGATGAAACTAGTTTTATTAGGACCGTATCGTCAATACGAAGCTAGAAAATATTTTTCGAGAATTTTTAGAGTTATTATGTGACCCCAGTAAATTGAAATGCGCGTTCAAATTCAATATATAGAGTTATATGTTGATTTTGGCGAAAACTGATCGAAACGACCGAATCAGACTACGATACATATCCCATTGTGTTCGGAACGGGGGTAATTAGCTATGGACGACAGGCGGTGGGCCTCGTTTAGAGGTCGTATGTAAAAGTCAACTTTTTCATAATTAAATAAAAAAAATTTAAAACCCTCTTCCTTCCTGTACCCTCTGGCCCCCCTCTTTAGTTCGATTCAGAACAGAAATAAAAAAAATAGAGAGAGAAGGACGGGGAGGAGCCGCGCTCCCCCCAGGTGGCGGCGCCGACCACTAAGGTCGCCCCCACCTTCGCCGCATCGCTCCAGCCCAGTCCACCCCCTTCCGTTCATCTCCTCCCTCGCGACACCACGAGTCCCCTCCCCCAACCAATCCCGTCGCTGCTACCCCCAAACCCGTATCCAACCACCTCCGCCCCACCCTTTACTCCACCTGCGCCGACCCCTCCGCCTTCCCCCAACCCAAACCACCCCGACGAGATACTCCACCCCCCAATATTCACTGTAAGTTTTTTTTATTTCATTTATTAGTTTATTTTTGTTTTGTTTTAATTCATTTTAAATGTTTAGCTTAGGTGAATCAATTTAAAAACTGATTTTTAGTATGTAGATTTTTAATTTACAAAAGAAATGATTTCTATGTTTAGACATGAAATAAAAATATAATTTTTAGATTATAAAAAGAATCAAAATATGATTTTTATATAGTAAATATAATAAAAATATAACTTTTAGATTTTATGGATAGTCAAAATATTATCTTTATGTAGTAGAGATAAATAAAATATAATTTTTTTATTTTATAGATAGTAAAAATATCATCTTTATATATGTAGCAAAATAAAATTGTGATTTTTATAGTGATGAAATTGAAAAGGAGAAATCTTCATATTTGAAAAAGGAGAAATCTTTATAGTTGAAAAGGCGAGATCTTTATATAGAGAATAGCGAAGTAAAAATAGAATTTTTATCTATATAGTAGCGGTGTGAAAATAGAAATTTTATCCATATAGCGTGATTATAAAAATAGGATTTTTATATACATAGCAACGAAGTAAAATTTAGATTTTTATATATTGAATAGTGAAATAAAAATTCGATTTTTTTTATATTGAATAGCGAAGTAAAAATTCGATTTTTTATATATTGAATAGCGAAGTAAAAATTCGATTTTTATGTATTGAATAGCAAAGTAAAAATTCGATTTTTACATATGTAGTGGCTACGGGCGACGAAAGTGATAAGAGACGAGAACAGTGAAGATTTCCTATATTAGAAGTGTCGTGGAGTTGGAATAGCTATCGGTGAGAACTTCTCACTCAAATTTCTTTTCTAGTTATATATATATATATATATATATACTAGGATGCAGACGATGCTTAGCAGCACCCGACACCCGTCATCCACAGACCATGGATGGATGTTTGTTTGATGGTTGTGAAAATTGTTTGTGATGTTGATGTGAAATCGATAATAAATTGTAGATAGTTGAAATTAAATATTTTATCGTTAAAAATATAATTTTTAACGTGAATGTGAATAAATGAATATTTATAAACAAATCGGTCGATTTGTTTATATACACTAATTTGACTGATATTGATTGGGTCGATAAATTTTACACATCGCCCAACTGCACAAATAAAAATCTGTGTTTGTTGATTTGAAACCCCACACGGGTGTTGGGATGATATTTGGGTACACTAATCCCAATTATTTAATTGTATGTCGATCGATGGGTCGACAGACTGTGTAAGCGTTGATTATTTATATTTGATGCTTATACAGTTGTGTGGTGCACCTTGGATGATGAGTGATTGTTTGTCATTGCTATTATATACATGTGTTGTGTGGAATCCATATAATTAACATTATATGGTGATTGATTGGGCCTCATTCCAATCGGGAAAATAATGAATATTATAAAAGAAAATTCATGTGTTGAATAGAAAAATAGTCATGTGTTGACGATGTTCATGAGTTGAAACTATTGATGTGTTGAAAGAAATATAGATTCATGTGTTGAATAGAATATATATTCATTTGTTGAATAGAATAACGAAGTTTTTGAAAAAATATAAAGCCGTGTTGATTAGAGACGCGCTAATTTGACGTAAACGATATTTACATCGATTTTATTCGTTTTATAATGAATATTGAAAAGTGATTTCAAAATTTAATATTTTGAAATGAAATTCAAATTAAATTAGATTAAAATTCAAATTGAAATTTTATTGAATCAATTTAAAATGAATTCGAATCGAATAGAAAATGAATTCGATTCGAATTGAATAGAAAATGAATTCGATTCGAATTGAATAGAAAGTGAATTTGAATTCGAATTGAATAGAAATGAATTCAAATTGAATTATAATTTGAATTGAATTGAAATGAATTAGAATTTGAATTCGAATTGAATAGAAAGTGAATTCGAATTCGAATTGAATAGAAATGAATTCAAATTGAATTAGAATTTGAATTGAATTGAAATGAATTAGAATTTGAATTGAATTGAAACGAATTTGAATTCGAATTAAATAAAATTGAAATGAATTCGAATTGAATTGAAATCAAATCGATTTGAAATTGTATGTAGCGTTGAAATGGTTTTGAAAACGAATTAAAACGATTTATAAAATACGTTTTAAAAAGGAAATCGACGAAATATATATAATATATATATTATATATAATGGCCTGAACTGAACGCGCCGCGCCGCGACAGTTCGTGAATTTCGACCATTGAGTTCGAATTGACGTTGCGGGAGATCCGACCGTCGGATTCTCCTAAAACCGAAACCGTTGGGTTCGTATCGAAAAGAGCTTTCCAATGAATATTAGAAATTTGAAATCTAACGGTTGGATTTGGAGTTATGTCCAAATCAAATTCGAAAAAGGTCGTTGTAAGTGCAGTTCGATGGCCATTGTTGGAAATCGACTATACGGGCCTTGATAAAATTATTAAAAATACCTATAATTTGTGTAAAATCAATAATATGTGAACTGGAAAGAATTAGGCTGAAAAATTCCATATTTGAAAAGATAAAAATAGATTTTTATCGAAATGAACTAGTTTTGAACTAGAATTAAAATCAATTTATTTTTGAAATAAATAAATTGAATTTGAAAGTGATTTTAAAAATAATCAATATTCCCAATACGTGGATTGGACTGGAGTTGAATCGAAATTATCTTCGGAATATTTCGATGTTGGATTTCGTGACTATACCGATATTGTTATGGGAATTTGAAAGATATATTTTATATCGTTATTTCCAATACGGTATTTGTTGGTTTCAGAATTTGATATTGAATATAAGCTGGTATATTTTCTATTCAGAGCCTTGTATTTAATATCAAATGTGATTTGGGTTTATCGTGAATCGTGTTTTAGATGACATTGGTTCTTTAACCCACTTAAATGCAGGATATTGATTTTTGAAAAGATTAAAACTAAGTGGAGTTTGAATGAATCTTTAATTAGATTGAAATGTGAATTGATAATTTAAATTATCAAATCTGAAAGGTGATCGAGAATGTAGTACCACCAGTTTTGCTCCAAAGCGATAGTTAAATCTTTAATTAGATTTGAACGTGAAACGGTAATTAATTTTACCGATAACACCGTGGTGTTAGATGTGGAGTATTACCAGTTTTTCTTCATGGGATATATAGGTTGGGATGGGGAAATAAAATAAATAATTACTTCGGTGTGGTTCGCTAATCCCGACTAGTTTGAAGTGATATCCAAAGGAAGATTATAGAATAAATTTAGAAGAATTTATCTTTGATAAAATTAATGGGAACCTTTTCCCCAAAAATGTGATTTTGTGAATAAAAGAATATTCTGAATTGGAATAAGGCGTTCGTTGTGTTTGTGTAACATTTGTTTATTATATACGTGGGTTATTCAGAAAGGCCGGGTTATACCCATTCTGAATAACCGATTCGACGAGATGTCGAAGATGAAGACGGTGGTTGAAGACCGGAAGTCTTCACATCGTTTGGGTGATTATTGATGATCTTGATTGGGCTGTACACCCAAGATGAGGGAAACAGTTGGTGATCATCCAGACGTACTTGGAGATCGATGGATATACGAGGAAAGTGCCTCCGGTTTCGTTCAGACCCAGAACGAACTCGTAAATGGATTGTGTGTCTGACATTGGATTTTATTTTGTGTTGATTGATCTCTATTAAATATACATCTGTTTGGCGGCAGAGAATTTATTCTCTTGCTTAACACCCTTCTCTGAGACGTACGAGCTCAGAGGTTGTATATCGATGGACATCAGTCGCATGGAGTGAATTGCCAGTGTGGCACGCGTAAGTGGCAATTGATCAAGGCTTCTGTTGAAAAGCAAAGTCTTGTGGTTGATGATCAAAGCACGGCCTGTGTGGCGTAGCTTTGTGTATAGCGTGAATTCGCGAGCCTCACACCTCGGTATGAGTCAAAAACGGGATACGGACCCAAGGAGTGCACGACGTTTCTTTCTTGCTAGGGTGGTGTCATTGACCTACCAGCCCTGACATTTATATACTTTTCACCTGTGTGGTTATTGGATACGAGGCGCCTCGGATATAGGTCTGTAAGGACCGGGAAACGTGTGTTCAGGAATTGCCAATCCTCAAAAGTAAGAGAGGACCGGCCTTGGAGGTTCCAAAGGATCATAGTGGGGTCCTGAGGCATTGCTAGAGTGTCTCGAACGCGGAGAGGGGCTTGCCCCTTGCCTCGGCTCATGACGGAATCCAATTTCCAATACGTGATATTGCGGTTTTAATTGTAGAACTAGTATGGCGACATAGTAGATGGTAGCTAGGCCGCCTATGATTGATATTTATGATTGAAATTGTTTTGACACTATACACCTATAATAGTATCAAATAATGTGTTTTAAACGTATCAAGCATGCTTTGGCTGTTATAAGGGAAAACCCTATCCTCCGGTTTGCGTTGCATTGTGTGATGGGACCTGGGTCTTATAACAGCTTCATTTTTCTTTATTTAGCATTGCGCTGTTTGTTTTATGCACTGGTATTCTTGGGAGGAAACTTGTTCCGTGTTATACGGCGTGGTCCCTTGATTTACCTTACTTTAAAAATAAAGATTAATAACTGTTTTAGTTCTCACACCAGTCACATGACTGACCTGGAGTTTATTGTTTTAACCTAAACTCTGGGAGCCCTTATTTTCGACACGGGCAGCTAGTAGTTTTGGTTTTGCAGATTTATATTCACAGGGTCCTGATTTACAGCTGGAACGATATCCGGAAAGCTCTGTATCCGTGTATCCCTTCTAGTTGTGTTTTGTATATTTTTCCGCTGCTATGTAATTTATTGTTATCTCTGATATTTATCGAATGTAATTTATTCATTTATACTCTGTATATTCTTGTATCTGATGGGATTGTTGTAAAATATAATGAAATGTTCTTCCGTCTGCGTCCTATTTTGTCTTGTCCTCAATTCTATCCGTGCTTTCCTTCATGGGGAAGTTCGGGTCGTCTCACTTTTACTTGGGTATTCAGTTATCATGGGTTCATCTTTTTAAAATGTGGAACAACAATCCAAGATCCAGACTTGGATGTCAGCAATATGAGTTCAGGACCCTCCCTTAGTAATAAACAAAGGCATAGAAACCCTTATTTGAGCGCTTTGGAAATAGGACCAGAAACCCATACTGGAGATAATAGAAATCTTGAAGCCCATATTCAGACATTTATAATAAAAGACCAGAATTCCATCTCTGGAAGTAATAGAAATCCTGATAAAATTACTTCGATCTATATGCGAACTTCCTTCGCCTTTGTCTGTGTAAGATATAAGAACTAATATTTCTTACATTAGTTTCTTGCCTAATGGTTAATGCTTCGACTGCATCTTATCGAGCATGGTTTTGACCAAGTTTGCATATTAAATGATATAAAGGTAGCATAAAGGTCTAACTCTTTTATTATCTGTGGAAAGGGTCTTAGGAATAAATATGCAAATTATGTAGATTCTACTTGGTACATGATTTTGCTTGTGTTTTGAATATCCTAACTTAGGGCTTTACTGCATCCTTCTATATAAAGCTTAACACATAACATTTTGCTTTGTTGGACGTGTATGATAACTTGCACAACCTATGTAAGACACTGTCTAAATTATGATTAGGTAATAGATGAACTTGCGATAAAGTGATATGACCATTTTTGTTTGAATAATAATCGTGCATAAAGTAAGTTTAGAGAACCTTCCTGTGTGAGGTGTTGAAGAGATGTAGCTTTCGTTACATGGTTTCTAATAGAAGGTTTGAGATACCAACCCGAGTACTAATTAAGAAAATTTCCTTTTGGAATAAGACAAAAGGCTTGACCCCTTACTTGGGCCTAATAATAGGAATCCATAAACCATATTCTGGAAATAAGAGGGGAAAATTTGTAACCCAGATTCTGGTATTTAATGTAAGGCAAATATAAGACTCCATTTTTAAGTGTACTATAAGTTTAGAATATATGTTTGGCAATATGAGGAAAAAGTTCAAAATTCTGATTTGAGTTTATGCAGTCGGATTCTAGTAACTCATTCCTAAGGAAATGGGTTTTATAGTTTCAAGACCCAGATTAGGTGTTAAAGTAGAAGCCCAAAACTAAAAACTAAATTTGGGTTTCTAATAAAAGACCAGAAATCCGTATTTAGCAATTAATAGAAGTTCCAAACCAAACCCAAATTCAGGTATTCAACGGGAGACAAGAAATCCACTTCTGGTAATTATTAGAAGTCCCAAACAAAATTGAGATTTAGGTATTTAATAGAAGACCAGAAATCCACTTCTAGCAATTAATGGATGTCCCGAACCAAAGCCAAATTCAGGTATTGAATGGGAGACCAGATATCCACACTACAAGAAAACTTATTTATAGATGCATTTTATTGTTTCATTTGAGTCTAACAGCAACTGTTAGTCCTGTTAAATGGATAGGATTGTTATCAAAACCAAGTGGGAAGTAAAAATTACGCAGGGATATTCCACGAAACTTTCAGATTTACCAAGCACTCCTTTTTATCACGTCCATTTTTTCTCCTAAATTACTTCTTTCTCTTTTCTTTTCTCCTTCCGCTCAACCTGGCATCCTATTATCTATGGCGTCGCCTCCTCCTCCATTGTGCATTTTTCTCTGTCGTGCCTTTTTCTTCATTCTACCTCTTCTTCCTCCACACATAGTAATACATTTTAGTCATAACCCTTTGGCAACTGTAAGGTGAAGAGAAGAAAGTTAGTTCCCCAGTCCTATTTAATTCAGGATGAAGGTCAATTTGAATCCTATTCAACCCATTTTAAAATTCCATTCGAAACAGATGTATGAATTTTTTCCATTTTTCTCTAAATTCTACATACTTTTCTTCTATTTAATAGCATATTGGGTTACTGATTTCTCAACATAAATTTTATAGCCGAATTTATGTTTTGGGGAAACCAATTTCTAGGTTTTTCTCACTTTATCTGGTTTGGGTATGCATGTATACGTTTTTTTGTTTTGTTATGTCTATCACAGTAAGAAGCATAGTAAAATACAGCATATATGCAAAATAGTGGAGAACACAACGATTTATAGTGGTTCGGTTGAACCTACATCCACTTTAAGGGCTTTGATGATTTCATTCATGGAGGAGGTTACATAAGAAATCCCCAAACTGATTTACGAATTAGGGTAAGCTCTCTTAGAAATGAGAACAAGATTGTGGAATGAGAAAAATCCCCCTAAATGTGACCATTGGGGTCTTATTTATAAAGGATTTGGTCCCCCTTTTGCTACTTCTTGTTGCTATATTTTGTTGCCACTTTTTTGGTGTCACCACTCTGCTGTCGTCATCTTTCTTTCAATGTCGTTACCATTTTGGCTTCAGTGTCGTCACCATTATGGTTTCGATGTCGTCACCATTCTGGTTTCAGTGTCATCACTATTCTGGTATCACCTTTCTGGTATCCCCTTTCTGGTTTCCCCTTTCTAGTATCACCTTTCTGATTTCCCCTTTCTGATGTCACCATTTTGGCTTCCCCTTTCTGGTATCACCTTTCTGGTTTCGGTGTCATCACCATTCTGGTTTCGGTGTCGTCACCACTCTGGTGTTGACTTCTGCTTTAGTCACCACTCTAGTGTCATCATTTTGCTTTCGTCACCACTCTGGTGTCGTTAATATGCTTTCGTCACCTACTCCGGTGTCGTCACTCTACTTTCGTCGCCACTCTGGTGTCGTCGTTCTTCTTTCGTCGCCTATTGTCGTCACCTCAAGCCCTTTGTTTTTCTAGTTTAGGAGCTTCCACTCTTTATATTTGGATGATGCAAATTTTGTTGTTAATGGTTAGCCCCCCTCAATATAAAGAGGCTTTTGTTCTTTAGGACAAAAATTCCCTGATTCTTGTATTACGTTTTTGTAACTCAAGAAGCATTAGAGGAATATTTGTTTTTAGGTTCGTATACTTCAAGATAAGGATGCAAGAAAGAACGTTGGACCTTCTTAAATGGAAGTATTAGAGTTTAAACCCTAAAATTATGAGTCTTTCATGGGTATAAATATATAACATGTTAACCTAATAATATATCCATGTGGATCTTTATACTGGTAGCTTTAAAAATTATGGCTTTTCTCCTAATGGGAATGTGAGTCCTGAAACTTTTACTTGGTTATTCGGTTATCACAAGTTCATCTTTTAAAAATATGGAACAACAATCTAAGATCCAAACTTGTATGTTTGCATTATGAGTTCAGGACCCTCTCTTAGTAATAAACAAAGGAACATAAACCATTATTTGAGTGATTTGGAAATAGGACTGGAAACCACTCCTACAGATAACAGAAATCCTGAAGCCCAGATTCAGGTATTTATAATAGAAGACCAGAATTACATCTCTGGAAATAATAGAAATCCTAACAAAATTACTTTGATCTTTATGCGAAATTCCTTTGCCTTTTTCTGTATAAGATATAATAAATAATATTTCTTACATTAGTTTCTTGCATAATGGTTAATGCTTCGACTACATTTTGTCAAGTGTGGTTTTGATCAAGTCTGCATTGTAAACGATATAAAGGTAGCATAAAGGTGGTAGCATAAAGGTCTAACTCTTTTATTTTCTATAGAAGCGTTTTAGGAATAAATATGCAAATTATGTAGATCCTACTTTGTGCATGATTTTGCTTGTGTTTTGAATATCCTCACTCAGGGCTTTACTGCATCATTCTATATAAAGCTTAACACATAACATTTAGCTTTGTTGGATGTGTATGATAACTTGCACAACCTAAGTAAGACACTCTCTGAATTAAGATTAGGTAATAGACGAACTTGTGATAAAGTGATATGACCATTTGTCTTTGAATAGCAATCATGCATAAAGTAAGTTTAGAGAACCTCCCTGTGTGAATGTTGAAGAGATGTAGCTTTCATTACAAGGTTTCAAATAGAAGGTTTGAGGTACCAACCCGAGTACCCATTAAGAAATTCTCCTTTGGGAATAGGACAAAAGGCTTGACCCCTTACTTGGGCCGAAAAATAGGAATCCAGAAACACTATTTCGGAAATAAGAGGGGAAAATTCGTAACCCTAATTTAGATATTTTACGTAACGCAAATAATAGACTTCATTTCTAAAAGTACAATAAGTACAGCATATCCGTCTGGCTATATGAGGAAAAAGTTCAAAATTATGATTTAAGTTTGTGCAATGGGATTCTAGTAACTCATTGCTTAAGAAATGGGTTTTATAGTCTCAAGACCTAGATTAGAGTATTAAAGTAGAAGCCTAGAACTGAAACCTAGATTTGAGTTTTTAATAGAAGACCAGAAATATGTATTTAGCAAATAATAAAAGTCCCGAACCAAACCTAGATTCGGGTATTTAATGGGAGACTAGAAATCCACTTTTGGTAATTAACAGAAGTTCGAACCATGTTGGATCTCACTTTATAAGTGTTTTGATTATGAAAACTATACATGTGCATATTTATTATTATTGACTAACTCTGTTTTGCAGGAAGAAATTCAACAACAGATTCAAGAGCACAAGCTGAAGATTATATGTGATTGGAGTCTGTTTGTATTAGTATAAATTGTTAAAATCTTCCTTCGTGATACACACACACATACACATTTATATATATATGGTTTTATATATGACATGCACAAGACATAGGTCTGATACAGCAAACAAACTGTAACACCCCACACCCGCTAAGGTCACTCACTAAGGGAATGCCTTAGTTTTGGTGGAGTATTTTTAGTGAGTATAGAACAGAAAAATTACAACAGGACAGATATAAGTCATACTTGAAAATTTAAAACATTATTTCCGTTAACAAAACATGTTTGGTTACATCACAAAACCATAACAAGAGTCAAGTACATAATATCCATCCTGATAAAATAGAAGTACATAATCCCTTTACATAGATAATAGCCAAAATAGAAAAGATAAACCGAGCTTTTACTTCTACGGTCCAAGCCCCAAAAGATAGATATAGCGGTCTGGTCCAAGCCCACTAGTGCTAGGCCCACTCTGATAACCTGAGGGTTGGGAAAAAGATAAACAACAACGGGGTCAGACATAAGTCTGAGTGAGTCCTATAACCCTAACAATACAATCATTAAAGTAATTAGGGTATGATATAAACAAGATACGGTACCTCTGGGGATAATGACTACAATAAGTAGCCAACAAAACACAGGATGTACTACGATAACCAAAACGACGTATTTATCCACCCAAGGATAATTACTAGCTTACACCACCCCAGACCTACCCTTCCAAGGGTAATTCCTACACTGCACCACACCAGTTCTACCCACCAAGAGTAATTTCCTACTTAAAGGTTGATCCCACTTAAAGACTTAGAAAATATAACTAGTAGTTTCCGGTACTTCTAGCTGACCACGTAGGTGCCGTCTGCCCCTACCTCTACTAGGTGTATAACTGACCACGTAGGTGCCGTCTGCCCCTACCTCCACTAGGTGTACCTAGTAATCTTACCCAGTAGTTTCGTGTACCCCTACATAGGTGCCGTCTGCCCCTATCTTTACTAGGTGTACCCACTACTCCCAAGCGATCGACTCCCTAACGTAGATACCCGTGCTGGTCCCACAGTGGGGTGTATCACTCCCCTAAAGTGGCCACCTGATAATATCAACGGTGCACGACTTTATATCTACACGATGCAACAACGGCTTATCTACCAGCCCGGGCCCACACACGCATATGAAACCCGTTGGACTTGCGTTGCCACCGCTACCCCGTTTTGGCCTCTTATAATCAAGCCCAATATGCGTGTCCCGTCACTCGACATGGGTCGAGCCCACAAAGATACGTTTGGGATATTGGTTGAAATGGGCCCCCACAAGCTACTACTTAAGCTTGTCATTTAATCTAGTGCATCCCACTTAACCTCTTTTTATAATCATGCCCCCTTACACGTTAAGGTTTGGTTAAGTCATCTAATTATATTTCAATTACCACTTAAGGCGCCCACTAGATTTCCGCATGCCACCCAAGGCACTTACTTGTTTCCCCCATGCCACCCAAGGCACTTACTTAACCCTTTAATCATGTTTAATTACATGTTCCACTTTGGTTAAGTATTCTAATCGTATTCTCTATTGCCACCCAAGGCAACCCACTAGTTCCCTCATGCCACCCAAGGCACCCCACTAGTTACTACATGCCACCCAAGGCACCCACTTAACCCCTCATGTCCCACTACATGCTAATATGGTTAAGTGTTTCTTAATTAATTAAGACCGTGATCTCCCATAAAGACCTCCCACATTAGACTGGCTGTTATGACCGCCTGGTTAAGCCGGTAGAGTCCGGGCAGTCTTACGTCATAACAGAGTCTAACCTCGTGTCTTTACTTTAATCACGTATTTAATTTATGGCTAAGACCTCCCACATCGGGCTAACATTAATAGCAACTGGTTAAGCCGGTCGGGTCCGGGCAGTTTTACACTACAAATGAGTCCAACCTCGTGTCTTAGTCGATTAATTACACCTAATTAATCACCCCCATATTAATTATCCCTAATTAATATCAAGTTTTCCATAACATGGGTAGACCTAACTCAATAGGTAAATTCCCATGGGGTAGACCTAACTCAATAGGTAAATTCCCACTTATGGTAATTTATTTTTATGGTATGCTTAATCATACCCAACCATACTTTAATTAACATATTTACCAACCCCATCGTTTCCCCACGTAAATCGTTCTCATTTCATGACATAACAAATGGGAAGATCATCACAAATATCATGGGTTTAGCATACAACTTTGTCATGGGTTAAGAGGATGTCAACTTGCATATATGAGCATATATTAACCCAACTACATTTAACCCAAACTTGCACATTATCATACACATGTCTTGCATAACATGTTGAACTTGCATATAAGCATTCTCATAACTTGCATAACATGTTAAACATGCATTTAAGCCTACACATAACTTGCATAAGCATTCACATACTTGCATGGGCATTCATATACTTGCATAAGCATTCACATACTTGCATGGGCCTTCATATACTTGCATAAGCATTCACATACTTGCATATCACATTAAGTTCGCATTTAAGCATATACATAACTTGCATAACATCATGCACATAACTTGCATAATCTCACAAACTTAACTTGCATAACACCATGCACATAACTTGCATAATCTCACAAACTTAACTTGCATAACACCATGCACATAACTTGCATAATCTCACAAACTTAACTTGCATAACACCATGCACATAACTTGCATACCCTTATACACATAACTTGCATATGAACTTGCATAACAACGTGCACATAACTTACATAACATCATGCACATAACTCGCATAACATGTTGAGCTTGCATGTAAGCATCACTTGCATAATATGTCGAACTTGCATATGTGACTTGCATCTTAAAGGAGGGTAAACATGCATAGCATATAAGGGTGCCATCTTGCATATGTATACACCATATTTAAAAGGGTAAACTTGCATGTCATGATTTATGCATAATACCAAACACTTAGCATGCATAAAACCACCTACTTATCATGCATAAAATCAAATACTTATTATGCATAAACCCACCACTTAACTTGCATAAACCCAAACACTTAACATGCATAAAACCCAATACTTAGTATGCATACAATCAAATGCTTCGCATGCATAACATCAAATACTTAGCATGCATAACACTAACTACTTAGCATGCATAAAATCACATGCATAACTTGCATATCATGTTACATACAACTTGCATATATTCTCACATATAGTTTGCATAACATGTTACATATGCATAAATGTTCAACATAGTGTTTTGCATCATAAAACATGGCCTTAAACTTGCATTTAACATAAAACTTGCAAATCACATATCATACAAACTTGCATAAACACATTTATCCACAAACATAGCCATGTCTTATCACATCCTACCATAATCAATTTAACAATTGATTATTAAAGCCATAGAAACTCACCAAAACCAAGATTAGCAAATCAATGAAGTAAAACTAGTTGCCAAATATGAAGAAGAAGATGATTAGGGGTTGATTAGCTTGCAACTCTCTTCATTTGATTTGTGGAGGCCATGACCAAGTTTCATTTTGCCATAGTTTAGTTACAAGATTTAATTATGAATGAATTAGGGTAGGGTTAGGGTCTTATTTATAGGATTAGGTAGTGTTTTAGGCCCTTAGATTAACCCTAGATTAATTTAGGTCCGTCAGATTTAGGAAACCTCTAGAACCAAGCCCAGCCCTAGCCAGAAAACCAGATCTGGTGCACCCAAACTTCTGGCTCGAGACGCCGTGTCGACAGGCAAGTCGACAGGCAAGTCGACACCCCTGTCGACAGGCCTGTCGACAGCCCTGTCGACATGGTCAGGGCGGGAATCTTCCCGCCTGGCCCCGCTGGTTCTAATTTCAAATCCTAATTTAAATTTCTAAATCTTTTTTTAAGTTTTAAATTTTTCTGCAAACTTCATTGGGCCATAACCGGGCCATACGGACTCCGATTCTCGAAAACTCGGACTCTATTTCGCGTATTTTTCCGAGACGAACGCAATGACGCAGCCCGTTACCCCCAATTCCCAAATCTGAGATTATTTATCCTATAATTAGTGAATCTTAGTATTAGCTAAAATTCGGGGTGTTACACAAACATCTGAATTATTTAATTCAGACGTCTGTCTACTGAAACAAGATTCAAACCTCATATAATATTCAAACGTCTGACCTAAAATTTTAAGACGTCTGAATTACCCCTGAAATGACCTATTTCTTTGCTGTTTTATTTTTAATTCAAAAATAGACATCTGAAATTATTATTCAGATATCTGAATATGAAAGGGTGCAACTATTCAACGAAGAGTCGCAACCTTTAATTCATAACTCTTCTTTGAATCTCTTCATGGATGATTACAACCTTTTATATAATATAAATAGAGGCTCAATCTAATGTTTTCATCACCGAAACTTACTGTAATTCTTTCTATCTTATCTAAAGCATTATGATTCACAAGAGCACTCTATTTTCATATATCTAAGATTTTAAGTCTTTTCAATCTTCCATATTCTTTCACAAATTACACGATTACCATCAACAAAAGTTTATAGGAAGGGTGTACATCAATTTGACATATTCATGTTATTAAGAACACAAGTAGTCAAAAAATTATTTGTATTATGGAAGACCTCTTCAACAGTTGAGGCAAGAAATCTCATTCGGCTGTTCGGGTAATTGTAAATCTATTCCTTCGGGTGAAGTGAGGGTAGTTGTTGTTTAGTGAAATACCATAAGGGAGTCTAGGACCGGAAGTAGGACAGTGGTCTGAACCAGTATAAAATCGACTGTGTCATTTTATTTACTGCTATTACTTGACTATCTAAACATTACCTTACATATACTCTATACTATACGATCCTACTGCAGCATAGACTCTTTCAATTGGTATCAGAGCAAGGCCATCCTATAACCGTAACACTGTTATTCAATATTTTGATAATATGGAAAATAACCCAACTACTAGCACAACCACTACCTCTACATTTGTTGATGGAAAATCTACTCAGAGACCAACATTATTCAATGGATTACACTACAATTACTAGGCAACAAGAATGAGAATATATATGCAAGCAACTAGTTTTGAAGCTTGGAATGCAACACAATACACAACACCCACAATCAAGTACTTTACATGGACAATAGCTCAGAAAAATGAAGCTAGTGAAAATGCCAAAGCTATGAAAAAGCTATTATGTGCTTTGTATAGAAATGAATTCAGTCATGTTAGCATGTACACTACTGCACATCAGATATAGGAAACACTCAAAACCTTACATGAAGGAACAAACAAAGATCTCAATGCTCAAAAAACCAGTTTCAACATTTTAAGATGAGACAAAATGAAACCGTCAATGACATGTACTCAAGATTTCAAGACATACTTCATGCCTTAATAGGGTTAGGAGAAATATATAGTGACTTTGATATTGTATCAAAGGTTCTAAACTTCTTAATCGACGGATGGGAAAGAAAGGTGTTAGCCATTGAGGAAGCCAACGATTTATCAACAGTGAAACCAGAAGAACTAATAAGCAACCTCATGTATTATGAAGTAAATCTCCATTCCAAAAAGGACTAGGCGTAAGAGAAAAAGAATGTAGCCTTTCATGTGGAAAAAGAAGAATCAAAATCAGAAGATGATGATCTAGCTTTCATTGCCAATTTTTTTAGCAATTTCTAAATATAGAAAAGTGGCTTCAAAAAGAATTCCTCAAATAAACCTTCAACCGCAAACTTAGAATGTTTTAATTGTCACAAGAAAGGTCAGATGGTAAAATCTATCTGGAACTAAAGAAGGAGTACTGGAAAAACTTCAACAATAAAATAAGAAAGATAACTTCAAAAAGAAGGCTTTCTGTATCACATAGGAAGATTCAGATTCAGATTCATCATATAGTGACAGTGATAGCGACAATGAACAAACAATGTGTACTTCATGACTCAGGAATCTGAGGTTATTGATTTATCTTATGATGATTTCGTAGAAGTAAACACTGAATTTTTAAATACTATAAAAATTCTTAAAAAGGAACTTAAGGCAATACGTGAAAATCAGAACAAAGATGAATTTGAAAGAGATACGTTGAAAGACAAAAAGAAAATGTTGGAATAAAAACCTGAAAAGGTTCAAGAATCTCCCTCAAATTCAAAGAGTCAACTTTCACTTTTGAGTCAAGAAATTGAAACTCAAAAGGCAAAGAATGACGAGATTATATCTGAAAATCACAATTTAAAAACTAAAAAGCAAGTAGAATTAAAAATTACTAGTCTTCAAACTAGATTGGATAGCATTACTAAAAATATTTCTAATTTTAATAAGGGAAGAGTGAATTTATCCGCAATTATAGAAAATTCTCAGTCCTCTACAAATAAACATGGATTAGGTTTCAAAAAGGAATCAAAATTTCCTCCAAAGAAAAATGCATTCTTTTGGAGGAAAAATGATTCAAAGAAAAATATAGTTTTAAATAATGTAGCACATAATGTACCAAAATATACTAAATAGGTAAATGAAATCAAAATGTGGGTTCCAAAAACAAAAAATAGTTTGTTTAGGAACAAACATATCAATTTATTTATGGAAACTATTCATAAAAATAAAAATTATATTTGTAAGAGAGATACTTAACCCACTTGGGTTTGGCTTCATATCAATTTAACACATGACCGGAGACAAAGATATGATTACAAATATTTCATACTTTGATGGTGGCTCTGTTACTTTCGAAGATAACTCAATAGGTTTTATCATTGGCAAAGGAGATGTGTGCAACTACGGTATATCAAATCTACCTCTTATTACAAATGTTTCTTTAGTTAAAAATTTAAAATACACAATTTACTAAGCATTAGTCAATTATGTGACAAAAGTTTCAAAATAACTTTTTCTAAAAATAAATGCAGTATTTTTGATCAAGATCAAAATCTTATTATTGAAGGAAATAGAGATATAAATATCTATGTTTTAAATATGAAAGTTAATAATAGTAAACATATATGTTTAATAGCAAAAGATATTGATCCTTGGTTATAGTACAAAAGATTTTGTCATATCAATTTTAAAGCTATTCGAAGGGTTTCTAAGAATGAATTAGTAAAAGGTTAACCAAAAATAAACTTTAAAATAAATAATCTTTGTGAAGAGTGTCAAATAGGAAAATTAACCAAATCATCTTTTAAATCTAAGAAAGTCATTTCTACTTTACAACCTCTAGAATTATTACATATGGATTTATTTGGACCAAAACAAGTTCCATCCGTTAATTATAATCGATGTGTTTTTTTTTGTAATAGTTGATGACTTCTCAAGATATACATGGACAATCTTTATGAAAAACAAAAGTGATATTTTTGACCATTCCAAAGATTTTGTCAAAAGAATTCAAATTATTAAGAACTTAAAAGTAAAAACATAAAAAGTGATCATGGAGGCGAATTTGAAAATGAATCATTTGAATTATTTTTTAAAAAGAAAGGAATATATCATAAATTTTCGTTTCCTAGAACTCCACAACAAAATGGAGTTATAGAAAGGAAAAAATGAACATTACAAGAGTGCGCAAGAACTTTGTTAAATGGAAGTACTTTACCAAAGCATTTTGGGTAGAAGCTATAGCAATTGCTTGTTATGTATTAAATCGTATTTCCATACGAACTTTAACTAAAAAAAATTTCTTATGAACTTTTTAATGGAAGAAAACCTAATATTTCTCACTTCAAGTTTTTTGGACCAAAATGTTTTATTCTTAATACAAAAGATCAACATGGAAAATTTGATCCAAAAGCCGATCATGGAATTTTTGTAGGATATTCGGAACGAGGTAAGGCATATCGTGTTTTTAATAAATGAACAAATATTATAGAAGAAACTCTACATGTATCTTTTGATGAAAACTTTAATGACAATACAACCACCAAAGATGATGATGAAATTATAGAAAATATGAGTTCTGAAAATAATAAAAGTATGATTCAAGATAATGTTAATCAAATTAGATCTCCTCCTAGAATCCTACGCAAAATGTAACTAGAGATATTGATTTGCAAGTTCGAATTGGAAGCCAACTAAATCAAATGGGTCATGTTTCTTTCCTTTCAACTACTGAGCTTAAAAACCCAAAAGAAGCTTCTAAAGATGACTATTGGATTGTTGCTATGCAAAAAGAGTTAAACCAATTCGAACAAAACGATGTTTGGGAGTCAGTTCCTCGTTCTAATGACCAATCTGTTACTGAAACTAAATGGATCTATAAAAATAAAGCAGACGAACTAGGAAACATTATGAGAACTAAAGCATGATTAGTAGTTGAAGCTTACAATCAAGAAAAAGGAATTGATTACAAAGAAACGTTTGCTCCTATTGCAGGACAAGAAGCAATACATATTCTATTAGCATATGCATATTTTCACAATTTCAAACTTTATCAAATGGAAGTTAAAAGTGCTTTTTTAAATGGTTTTATTAAAAGAAATGTATACGTTGAACAACCACCCTTATTTATTCATGAAAAATATTCAGATTATGTATATAAACTAAAGAAATTTTTGTATGGTCTAAAACAAGCACCTCGTGCTTAGTATGACAGTCTTAAGAATTATTTAATTAACTCAGGTTTTCGAGTTGGAAAAGCTGATCAAACACTGTTTATTAAAAAAAATACTAATAAAGATATTTTAATTATACAAATTTATGTAGATGATATCATTTTTGATTCAACTAACGAAGTATTCTATAAAAAATTCTACCATAATGCCGAAAGAATTTGAAATGTCACATATGAGACAGTTATCATACTTTCTCGGTCTACAAATCAAACAATTTTCAAATGGTATTTTTATTAATCAAGAAAAATATTGTAATAACTTCATTAAACGTTTTGGAATGGAAAAACACTTCCAGAAAACCTACTCCTATGAGTACTATAGCTCATCTTGATCGAGCTGACAACGGAAAAAGTGTATACCAAAAATTATACAAAAGTATGATAGGATCGCTACTTTATTTAACTGCTAATTGACCAGATATTATGATGAGTGTATGTTTATGCCCAAGATTCCAAGCAGATCCTAAAGACTCACATTTAAGAGCCGTGAAACGAACTCTACGATAACTTAGTAATACTAAGGGCTTCGATCTTTTTTATCCGAAGGAATGTCCATTTGAGTTAGTATCCATCAGTTGTGCTGACTTTGGTGGATCTCAGATGGATAGAAAAAGTACAAGTGGTACACGCCATTTTATTGGAAAATCACTTGTCTTTTGATTTAGTAAGAAACAAAATTGTGTATCACTCTCGACATGCGAAGCAGAATATATATCTGCAGCTTTATCTTGTGCACAGGTAATTTATATGCAACAGCACTCAGAGATTTTATAATAAATTTATTAAATCAACAATTTACTACGATAATACAAGCGCAATAAATCTGTCTTAAAATCCTATAAATCACTCACGTACAAAACATATTGATATTCGTCATCATTTCTTATGAGAAAATATAGAAAAAGAAATTATAAATTTAGAAGATATTTCTACCGAAAATCAAATAGCCGATATATTCACCAGACCTATTTTAGAAAATTCAATTGTTAAACTCCATCGAGAATTAGGCATAATGTCTGTAAAAGATATATAAAATTTTTAGTACATAAGAATAAAATGTATTTTTTTATGTCAAGAATAAGATTCGAATTTTGTCTCTTGACTATGAACTAGAACGCTTAACCATTTAAGCTATGTATCTTAATTGACCACGTAAGTTTATACTAACTAACACTTTCATCTGAAACCATTCATTTTATAAATTAATAGTAAATCGATAAATAAAACTCTGGTTCTAAACTAATATAGATTCTACACCACTATTTTCAAAATATGCAGCCTATATATCACGATAAAACCCAAAGTAAAATACAATAAATTTTCCTTTTACGAAATTCCAACTTGTTAGAAAACAAAATGTCTCAAAACAAATCATCATCATCCTTTAATATAACCTTCTCCACTGATAGCTCAGCTGAAACTCCTTATCTTCCAAACCCAAGACATGAACTTGTCTATAAGTGGGAGAACTATCGAACCGGCTTTACACCAGATTCCAAGAAGGCAAAATGTGCGCTGTTTGTTTCTCTAGTTATGAAGAGGAAGATCGATAAAATACATCATTATCAAAAACAACAAATAGAACTATAATGTGAGTTGTATTTTGAACAAAATGTCATAGCTAAAAGGTTGGTTTCTTTTGAACAAATTGGTGTAAAATATTGTGGCACAAAGATGAAAGACGTAACCGAACCTTTACCAAGACCAATTGATCCTCTTGATCCATCTGAATCATATCATACTGCAAACTATCCTGTGAATCCTTGGGCTTCTTCTCAAAGACCTCGTTACAGTCCAAATACTTAGGAGAAAATCTACATGGCGAATGAGGGACGTCGAGTCTCAACACCACAAAAGACGTCATCTCCTAAAAACTAACGATGTACTATCTTCAAAAGTTCGTTTTCATACTTTTATTTTATGTAACAACAATAAATTTGTATTGATATCATTTTTTTTTAAAATATAACAAAATAACAAAGAAGCAAGTAGTATATATTTATATATTTCAATTTTAAGTGCTAAAGGCAAGGCAGAATTTTTACACAGAAATCAGACGTCTGTCTGAAATAAATCAGACGTTTGGATGCTGAAGCATAAGAAATTTTTATGCAGATTCAGACCTCTAACTAAATAAAAATAGGCGTCTGAATATGGGCAAAAATGAACTGTTTCCGTGCAGGTTAGAATTTTACAAAATTCAGACGTCTGAATTCATTTTCCAGACGTCTGAATCGGTTCTGGCACATATTTTTAAAGTGAAAATTAGGCACGCATTCTTAAAAACTTTGGGAATTAGAGCGGCATCCTCCCTATGTTTCTAATTGAAAGTGGGCCTCTATTTTGAGAGTTGCGTGTTTTTCAAAGGAAATTCTGCGCTGGTACATAAAAAAATTTCAAAAAATCGCAAATATTCCTAGAAGCAATATAAAAAAAAGTTGCAGAAATGTATGCAACTATTAACAAAAGTTGCATACATGTATGCGTATATTGAACCAGTGTTTTCTATTGAAAATCTGGGTGAATATATGCATATACGTATGCATATATTGGTAATCGTTACATACATGTATGCATATAAAGTTGAACTGAGCTGCATGTGTTACGAATAGTTGCATACATGTATGCATTTATCCCTTATATATGCATACATGTATGCGAATAATTTACAAAAGATGCAAGCTTCTGAATATGTGCATTTATTTTGTATAAGTGCATAAATGTATGCAACAATGTCTGAAAATTGTGAATACTTGAAAAAACAGGCCAGAATTGAATATATGCATAAAACAATGCATATATTGCAGTTTAACTACATACATATATGCATAAATAGTGCAGTTTGATGCATAACAGAAACATATGCAACTATTTACAAATAAGTGCATCTTTTGATGCAATATACTGCCGTTTCGCTGCTTTTTGGTGGCTTTAACGGATGAATTTGATGATGATTTGTTGTTTTATTTAATTATGAATTTTCATGATTTTTTTATTTTTTGGTGATTTTTTGAAAAATAGGGATGTAAGTTGTATGAAACGTTTGACTGGATGTGAGCCTAATTTTGAAATTTAACAAGGACCTGAGACAAACTGACCCTTTTTTAAAATGATGCATACCCTTTTAACTATCCATCTCTTCGTCTCATCCATTCGGTTTTTACTTTCCCTGTTTACTTTCTATAAAAACCCTAGCCTCCATTTGCCAAAAAAAAAAAAATCAAACTTCTCTTCAACATATTCTCATGGAAAATAGATCTAAACGAGCAAGACTTCAAGAATCAGACCCGCCATCATATGATCAAATCGAAAGATGGCTTTGGAATGACATTGCCAAAGGAAGATACAAAGCTACGAAGAATTCGAGGTTCTTTGAAGGTGCTTTCGTTAAATTTGATGCTTTCTCTAACTATCGTCTTCTACATTACGCTAAGCCTTTAAATTTCGAATCTTTGGTTGATTATAATACCAACAATGTTAAAATTTATCCATTGCTAGTCAAGCTTTTCTTAGCTAATTTGAATTTAGACCACCAAGCACCTAGGAATACTATAGATTGTGTGTGGTCAATGGTTTGTGGAAAACTTATTATGATTCCCATTCAATGATTAGGACATATTTTACGTTGTGCTTGGAAAGAGATTGACATTGACACCATAGAAGTTGATATGAATATAGGAGATGAGGTGTCACATAAGTTTATTTCCGACAATTTGATTAATATGCAAGAGCATACATCTACCCATCTTCGTCCACTAGCACGTCTAATCCTTGTCTGAACTATCCGACATTGAAAAGGAAGTTATGAAAAAGTATACAAGCGCAATTTTCAAGCTTTGTATGCTTTGTATTCTAATAAAAAAGTGAAATGGCAAAAGATAATTCTTGATGAATGGATAGATATCACACATAAGCGACAACATAAAACGCTTCACTATGGCGCTTATATAACTTGAATTTTTCTTGCAAGTTAAGTACAAATACCCGACACTCCTTCTTTGAGTGTCAAAGAGATTGGACCAAAGACGTTGAAGCTTACAGATATTGACCCAAATCCATCGAAATTGGAGTATATGTCCTTTGAAACTTGGCAAGAACATGTAGCATCTAAACCAGAAACTGTAATAGCCGAGTCATCTTCTCATCGCCGTCGTCGGATTATAGTAGAAGAAGAAGAAGAGGGTATTCATATTGTCTCTCCCGATCACCCATCAAAACAAGATTTAATGTGACGGCCCACCCCGCACCAACCTACATTTACTCCAAAAGTGCGCTGTACACATGTCCAGTTAGCACGGAACGGGTAGTCAGAAGGAAAAGGAAGAAGGAAATGAACTAACAAAGAACCTGTAGAATGTCTCACAGCGCATAGAATAAAGTATAATAATAACATACTTGACATAAAACAGGAGAGACAGTGCATAAGCTGAAAACCAAAACTAAACATCATGGCAGCGGAAATTCAAAATACAGCTTATTACAACTTTCAAACTGTCTCAAAGCAAAAGCAAGATAAAGGAGGTACACTACTAATGCCCAAGTAGCGACCACCAGCGACACAGGGAGAATGTGTATATATATATCATACGTGGAAGCCTCCTGCCCGCCTCCGAATCAGCTACTCGCGCATCACCAGCTAACCTGTCTCTAGTCTGCTCGTGTGAGCACCCAGAGTAATAAGAGGAGACATAAAACTCTGGGTCAGACATAAAGCCTGGTATGAGCGATAAGCATCTAAAGTGAACAATAACAGGTAGACTAAAACATACCTGAACCTGGAACTGCAACCAAAGAGTTAGCACTACATACTGTACAACACTCTAGGGTGCCATATCAAACAGTGTAAAGATACGGAGGTGGGGGAGGTGTGCATGTCATAATAATGGCAAACAATCAAACATAGCATCCATCCTCACATCTCTCACTCAGTGCGTAAAGCATACGATATTCACCACTTCGATCACCCAACATACCTTGCTACGATCACTTTGCCCCCATGAAGTCATAAATGGCTTCACTGCACTGATAACGTAGCCACAAATCCTTTGCTATGTCCATTTTGCCCCATGGAGTCACAAAAACCCCACTGCACTGGCTCATAGCCTTACTAATCCTTACTATGTCCACTCTGCCCCATGGAGTCACAATGACCCCACTGCACTGGCTCATAGTCTTACTACGCATCACATTGCCCCTCAGGTCATAATGACCCTACTGCACTGATAACGTAGTCTTGCTACCATCACCTTGCCCATCAGGTCATAATGACCCTACTGCACTGATAAGTAGCCATCATTCATTTTTAGTGGTGAATCGAAGTTATGAACGTCGACAACTCCTTAACACACGCCCCGCAGCAAAATCCAACCATGAAGTGAACTCATCGGTTCCCAACTGGATCCTGAGCTCTGACTTCCCATATTGGACTACCTTTGCATCTCGGGTTATTGGTCAATACTGGGTCGGGTCGGGTTCCTCCTCAAGCCGTCGGTTCGGGTCGGGTATCCCTCATTGGTTCGGGTCGGGTCTTCTTCTGGTACGGGTCGGGTGTTTTCTCCTCGGGTCGGGTCGGGTGCTATCTCCCCTCCAGTTCGTGCTTCCGCTCCGATCCGCCTCCTTATCCTTCGCGTGCTCCGATCCGATCCATCTTCATGCTTCCGCTCCGATCCGTCCTCCTTAATCCGATCCGATCCCAGTTCAGTTAGCATGGCCTTCCTTTTTGCCACTTTTCCCAAGTGTCAGGTTCCGATCCGATCGAATCCCTTGCCCAGTTCAACATATCCGATCCGAGCCCCATATCCGATCCGATCCGAACCTTACACTGTTTTCTGAAACTGTTCCAGCAAGTGTTTACACCATTCGACAACGTTTTCGACCATTCTAACTATTGAAACCAATCACAAAGCATATCATACAGTCATAGCAACATGCATAATCAACCACAAACATCAAAACATCAATATGATAGGTTAAAATGGATCAAACATACCCCAAAACCCCATATTTCCCCTTAAAGCATGTTTTAGGTGAAACTAATGATAGTATTAACAAAACTTAACCAAACTAACCCAAATTCATATCAGAGGTCTAAAACATCATTTAGGAATTTATGAACATTTTTCCCGAATTTATTAGTGTATAAATTCGCTAATTAACACTAATTACCCCTAATTAGCCATAATTAGTGCAAAACTATGCAAATCACTCACCTTAGCCACAAATAAACTAAGATCTGAAATAAATCTCTGATTTGATGTGAATCCTAATGCTGAACAGCAGCTCCAATGTTGCTTTGGTGTAGATCTTCCTTGATTAGGGGTTGCTAAGCCAAATCCTTGACCAAAAGGTGATTTGGAGGTGATTTAGAGGTTGAAGGCCATTTTTAGGGTTCCTAGGTTATAAGTGGAGGCTAGAAAACTGAAATGGAATGATCCTCTATCTCATTTCAGCCTCCCCATAACCCTAATCCCGAAATGGGTTATGGGCCTATCCACTAATCACCCTATTTGGCCCGGTTAAGCAGTTTTTCCCCCTCCAAACCTTATTTCAGCCATATCTCCCAAACGTTAAGTCCGTTTGGCTATTATGACCACTCTACGGAAAGGTAAACCATCAAACGAATCCAATGGAAGTGGTTTCAGATCAAAATTCCTTTCCAATCAAAATTTATGGCCAAAACAGTACCAACTAGGGGTAAAATGGTCATTTAAAAATCGACCAAAATCATGAGCATGGGAAATGAGTCAAATGGATGTTTCCCAAAGTTACATGACCATACGACTTCATACGGGAAAGAAATAAATATTCTACGATCCTCCGATGCGTAGAATGTGGGTCATTACACTCTCCCCCCCTTAAGAAATTTCGCCCCCGAAATTCCCTAATCAAAACACACACAAAGGTCCCGCATGTCTATCAATCATAAAACAACAATCAAACATGCAAACAAGCAAAACAAGTCTACCCTAGCATGCGGAAAACTAAATTGCAAAGTAAATCTTACCAGACAAAGAGTTCTGGATATGCCTTCCTAATGTTCTCCTCCGTCTCCCAAGTACAATCATTCTCGTCCTCGCCCCACTGAACCTTGACTAGCTTCACCGCCTTCCTTCGAAGTTGCTTCGTATCGTGCCCCACAATACGAATCGGCTTGCGGTTCCCAAACGCCTCGGGCTCTACTTCGAAGTCCTCTAACTGATCAGGTGAAATAGTCATATCTGAGTCGTAAACGAACTTCCTTAGTTGGGAAACATGAAACACATTGTGAACTCCCGCCATTTTCTCTGGTAAGCCAACTCTATATGCCAAATTCCCGACTAGTTCAAGAACAGGGAATGGGCCAACAAATCTTGGTGCTAACTTGCCTCTCCTGCCAAATCGTATCACGCTTTTCAACGGAGAAATCTTGACAAACACCAAGTCACCAACGGAGAATTTTAAGTCTCTTCTCCTCTTATCAGCATAGCTCTTCTGCCTATATTGGGCAGCTTTCATTCGTTGCTGAATGATCTTAATCTTATCTGAAGTTTCTCTCACCACATCCGGTCCAAGCACAAACTTCTTGCCAGTCTCTATCCAACATGATGGTGAGTTGCACGGTCTTCCGTACAAAGCTTCATATGGAGCCATACCGATACTGGATTGGTAGCTATTATTATATGCAAACTCTACTAGATGCAAATGGTCATCCCATGATCCACCAAAATCCAATATACAAGCTCTCAAGAGGTCTTCCAATATACGATTCACCCTCTCCGTCTGACCGTCAGTCTGAGGATGATATGCGGTACTGAGATGTAATCCTGACCCTAGAGCCTCTTGTAAGCTCTTCCAAAACCCACTAGTGAACAACGGGTCTCGGTCACTCACAATGCTTTTGGGTACTCCATGAAATCTCACTACCCACTTCATATACAATTCTGCCAACTTGGCTGCCGTTCTGGTCGATTTGACTGGTATAAATCTTGCGCTTTTAGTCAATCGATCCACAATTACCCAAATGCTATCATATCCCGATCTAGTCCTTGGTAAACCATCGATGAAATCCATCGAGACTTGCTCCCATTTCCATTCGGGAATTTCTAATGGTTGCAACAATCCACTAGGCTTCTTTTGCTCGGCTTTAACTAGCTGGCAATTCATGCATTTGGATATAAACTTCCCAACGTCTCTTTTCATCCCTTCCCAGTAGTAAGTCTGCTTCATGTCTCGATACAACTTATTACCACCGGGATGTATAGTCAGTTTTGAGCGATGACATTCTCTAAGCACTTCATCTCTCAAACCATTCACGTTGGGCACAACTAGTCTTCCATTCTTCCGAAGCCATCCATCTCGATCAAGCCCATACACATTCATCTCCTCACTGTCGATGTTCATCTCTAACTTGGAGATGATTTCCAATAGGTTAGGATCGTCCCTCTGACTAGAGCCGATCCGCTCAATCAAAGTGGGTCTGATCGTCAAACTAGCTAGCATGACTGGATCTAATTCGCACTTTGGTCTGAAATCATACCCCATGATATACTCCAGTTGCTTCCATTCAAGAAACATAGCCCCTAAACTGGCATGTCTCCTACTCAAGGCATCGGCTACCGCATTACCCTTCCCAGGTGTATATGCGATATCAAAATCATACGAAGCCAAGAACTCTAACCATCTTTGCTGATGGAGATTCAGATCTTTCTGGGAGAAGAGATATTTTAACGATTTATGATCGGTAAACAACTCAAATCTTTCTCCCAAGAGATAGTGTCTCCACATCTTCAGCGCAAATACAATCGCTGCCAATTCCAAATCATGGGTAGGATACTTCTTCTCATGCGGCTTTAGTTGTCGACTAGCATAAGCTACAACCCTACCTCCTTGCATCAATACAGCACCCAGTCCGGTACCACAAGCATCCGTGTATACCGTCATCTCTTCATTCCCTTTAGGAATGACTAACAATGGCGCACGCGTCAACTTCCCCTTTAGACTCTTGAAGGCATCCTCACACACTTCGTCCCAGACGAAGGACTGATTCTTCTTAGTCAACTGAGTCAGCGGTGCTGCAATCTTGGAGAAGTCCTGGATAAACTTACGATAATATCCAGCTAATCCCAAGAAACTTCTTACATCCGTTACATTCTTGGGTGTAGGCCTATCCTGTACCGTAGCCACCTTTGCAGGGTCCACGGCAATACCACTCTCTGAAACAACATGACCCAAGAATCTTACTTCCCTTCTCCAAAAATGACACTTAGAGAATTTCGCTTTCAATTGGTGTTTCCTCAACACCTCCATCACTATCCTCAAGTGCCCCTTGTGTTCCTCCTCTGTCCTTGAGTAAACAAGGATATCATCCACGAACACAAGAACAAACTTATTCAACTGATCTCTGAATACTCGATTCATAAGATCCACAAAGTAGGCTGGTGCATTGGGCAGCCCAAACGGCATGACCAACCACTCATAAAATCCAGACGGCGTCCTAAATGCCATTTTCGGAATACTCTCATCTGCTACTCGAAGCTGATGAAATCCTGTTGCCAGGTCCAACTGGGAGAACACTCTTGCTCCTTCCAGTTGATCAAACAAATCATCTATCCGCGGTAGAGGATACTTATTCTTCCTCGTCACCTTATTCAACTCGCGATAGTCCACACACAAACAAAGGGAACCATCTGCCTTAGTGGCAAACACAACTGGTGCTCCCCACTCGGAGACACTCCTCCTAATAAATCCCTTCTTCAAAAGATTGCTGACTTGCACCCCGAGCTATCGCTTCTCCCTTCTGCCTTGGTGCCATACGACGAAGTGGCATCACTATAGGTCTGGCATCTTTCCCTAAATCAATACGGAACTCAATCTCTCGGTGTGGTGGAAGCCCGGTCACCTCCTCGAAGACGTCCGGATACTGGCCAACAACGGGCACATCTGACAACGCATCCTGCGGGATGTCGAGGGAATTTACAAAACTAGCCATAACCCCATCACTAGGTAGACTACCAAACGCTACCCTCCGCCCATCATCCGCCCTCACTGTCACCAAAAAGCCCTCACAGTCTACCACCACCCCGTATCTTTGGAGCCAATCGACTCCCAATACAATGCCATACCCAGTAAAGCTCAAAACAAAACGATCACATACAAACATACATCCATGACTCGATAAGACCAAATTCCTGCAAATCATACTAAGGCTAGTCAAATCACCAATCGGGTTCGTCACAACCAATGGTCTATCGACTATCTCGGGTTCCAGTCCCAACCTATCTACCAGGTCACTAGATATGAAGGAACGGGAAGCCCCAGTATCAAACAAAACTCGAACTGGTACATCATAAATAGAAAGCATACCTTGAATAACAACATTCTTTCCTTTCTCCGCCGCAGTTGGGGCATTCGACGAAGAAGGAACAGCATCAATAGCATATGCTTTCACAATCTGCTTCTCCTTAAGAGGTTGCGGACACTTATCTTTATGATGTCCCACTTGACCACAGTTGTAGCACTTCCTTTCCGCTGGCTTGGCCCGACATTCTTTAGCATAATGGCCCTTCTTACCACAGCTGAAGCACTCAACATCTTTCTTGCTCTTTTTCTGGCCACCTTTAGACTGGTCCTGCTTCCTCTTATTCTGAAAGTTATTCTTACCTCCACCGCCTGCTTGCGGCTTTGTCCCTTCTGCAGATGCAGCCTCAGTCTTTGACTTAGGGTAAAGACTCTCTGATCTCAAAGCTTTCCCCACGATCGATTCAAAAGTCTCATCGATGTGGTTGATAAGCCTTTCCCCCAAGTATCCATCCAAACCAGTAATGAACTTCTCATTCTTCTTCTCAGGAGTGTCAATGAGAGACAGTCCATATTTCGACAAAGTGTCGAACTCAGCAATATAGTCAGAAACTGCCCTCCCATTCTGCTTGAGTTCCAAGAACCTCTTGAACAACACTGACTTCTGGGCAGCTGGAATGAACTTCTCGCTAAAGCGAGCCTTGAACTAATCCCAAGTAACCTGGTCCTCTGGAGTAGCTGTTCTAATGGCATTCCACCAATTCATCGCTCGCCCTTGCAGCTGACGAGACGCTAGCCTTCTCTTCATCGCATCCTCAAGACCCAAGTCATCGAAGATACGGTCACAGCTATCCATCCAGTCCTGAACATCCGTGGCCGACTCCGTTCCGTGGAACGGCTTCCCACCAAGGTTAGTGTAATCCTTGCACAACTTGGCAAAATCGACCCTAGGCGCCTGCACTACTGGGCCAACACCAACTCCGGGATTGGGAACTGCCCCTTGCACTTCTCTAAGCATGTCTCTCATGAGGTTAGTAAACATCGCCCTCATGTCAGCGGCATCCCCATGGTTGGTCCCTCTACCAGCACCCCTCGTGTCTTGGCTCATCGTCAATCTGAAAAAGGGAAACGATTAACGACCCCATAGTGGTGCTAGTGCAGTACGACTTCATTCTTATACTACTAATGGTATATATATATAGCTTTTGAAAACCAAAGTAATCACAAATACGCGCTCTCATATACGTACTATCTCTCCTTGGTGTCTTTCCCTAGGTTAACTACGCAACCTAGAGCTCTGATACCAAGTGTGACAGCCGACCCCGCACCAACCGACATTTACTCCAAAAGTGCGCTGTACACATGTCCAGTTAACACGGAACGGGTCGTCAGAAGGAAAAGGAAGAAGGAAATGAACTAACAAAGAACCTGTAGAATGTCTCACAGCACATAGAATAAAGTATAATAATAACATACTTGACATAAAACAGGAGAGACAATGCATAAGCTGAAAACCAAAACTAAACATCATGGCAGCGGAAATTCAAAATACAGCTTATTACAACTTTCAAACTGTCTCAAAGCAAAAGAAAGATAAAGGAGGTACACTACTAATGCCCAAGTAGCGACCACCAGCGACACAGGGAGAATGTGTATATATATATATATATATATATATATATATATATATATATATCATACGTGGAAGCCTCCTGCCCGCCTCCGAGTCAGCTACTCGCGCATCACCAGCTAACCTGTCTCCAGTTTGTTCGTGTGAGCACCCAGAGTAATAAGAGGAGACATAAAACTCTTGGTCAGACATAAAGCCTGGTATGAGCGATAAGCATCTAAAGTGAACAATAACAGGTAGACTAAAACATACCTGAACCTGGACCTGCAACCAAAGAGTTAGCACTACATACTGTACAACACTCTAGGGTGCCATATCAGTGTAAAGATACGGAGGTGGGGGAGGTGTGCATGTCATAATAATGGCAAACAATCAAACATAGCATCCATCCTCACATCTCTCACTCAGTGCGTAAAGCATACGATATTCACCACTTCGATCACCCAACATACCTTGCTACGATCACTTTGCCCCATGAAGTCATAAATGGCTTCACTGCACTGATAACGTAGCCACAAATCCTTTGCTATGTCCACTTTGCCCCATGGAGTCACAAGAACCCCACTGCACTGGCTCATAGCCTTACTAATCCTTACTATGTCCACTCTGCCCCATGGAGTCACAATGACCCCACTGCACTGGCTCATAGTCTTACTACGCATCACCTTGCCCCTCGGGTCATAATGACCCTACTGCACTGATAACGTAGTCTTGCTACCATCACCTTGCCCCTCAGGTCATAATGACCCTACTGCACTGATAAGTAGCTATCATTCATTTTTATTGGTGAATCGAAGTTATGAACGTCGACAACTCCTTAACACACGCCCCGCAGCAAAATCCAACCATGAAGTGAACTCATCGGTTCCCAACTGGATCCTGAGCTCTGACTTCCCATATTGGACTACCTTTGCATCTCGGGTTATTGGTCAATACTGGGTCGGGTCGGGTTCCTCCTCAAGCCGTCGGTTCGGGTCGGGTATCCCTCATTGGTTCGGGTCGGGTCTTCTTCTGGTACGGGTCGGGTGTTTTCTCCTCGGGTCGGGTCGGGTGCTATCTCCCCTCCAGTTCGTGCTTCCGCTCCGATCCGCCTCCTTATCCTTCGCGTGTTCCGATCCGATCCATCTTCATGCTTCCGCTCCGATCCGTCCTCCTTAATCCGATCCGATCCCAGTTCAGTTAGCATGGGCTTCCTTTTTGCCACTTTTCCCAAGTGTCAGGTTCCGATCCGATCGAATCCCTTGCCCAGTTCAACATATCCGATCCGAGCCCCATATCCGAACCGATCCGAACCCTGCACTGTTTTCTGAAACTGTTCCAGCAAGTGTTTACGCCATTCGACAACGTTTTCGACCATTCTAACTATTGAAACCAATCACAAAGCATATCATACAGTCATAGCAACATGCATAACCAACCACAAACATCAAAACATCAATATGATAGGTTAAAATGGATCAAACATACCCCAAAACCCCATATTTCCCCTTAAGCATGTTTTAGGTGAAACTAATGATAGGATTAACAAAACTTAACCAAATTAACCCAAATTCATATCAGAGGTCTAAAACATCATTTAGGAGTTTATGAACATTTTTCCCGAATTTATTAGTGTATAAATTCGCTAATTAACACTAATTACCCCTAATTAGCCATAATTAGTGCAAAACTATGCAAATCACTCACCTTAGCCACAAATAAACTAAGATCTGAAATAAATCTCTGATTTGATGTGAATCCTAATGCTGAACAGCAGCTCCAATGTTGCTTTGGTGTTGATCTTCCTTGATTAGGGGTTGCTAAGCCAAATCCTTGACCAAAAGGTGATTTGGAGGTGATTTAGAGGTTGAAGGCCATTTTTAGGGTTCCTTGGTGATAAGTGGAGGCTAGAAAACTGAAATGGAATGATCCTCTATCTCATTTCAGCCTCCCCATAACCCTAATCCCGAAATGGGTTATGGGCCTATCCACTAATCACCCTATTTGGCCCGGTTAAGCAGTTTTTCCCCCTCCAAACCTTATTTCAGCCATATCTCCCAAACGGTAAGTCCGTTTGGCTATTATGACCACTCTACGGAAAGGTAAACCATCAAACAAATCCAATGGAAGTGGTTTCAGGTCAAAATTCCTTTCCAATCAAAAGTTATGGCCAAAACAGTACCAACTAGGGGCAAAATGGTCATTTAAAAATCGACAAAAATCATGAGCATGGGAAATGAGTCAAATGGATGTTTCCCAAAGTTACATGACCATACGACTTCATACGGGAAAGAAATATTCTACGATCCTCCGATGCGTAGAATGCCGGTCATTACATTTAATTATGCTCTCTCAAAATCAATCAAAACTACACAAGGACTTCAAACGATTTGAGCATAAAACAAACAAGAAATTCAAGTCCTTAAAAGGATTTCTTAATAAGATTTAGGATAAGATTTCATGTGTTGGATGAAACGACCTGAATTCGCCCTTACGGGAAAGCCCGGATTGAGTTAGAACATGACAAATCAGAACACAAACAGAAGAACATTTCATTGCTTATACAATAATTTACATCAGAGTACAAGAATATACAGAGTATGAACAAATAATATACATTTGATAAATATCAGAGATTTACAAATTACAATGCAGCGGAAAATAATGCAAAACACAACTAAAAGAAATACACGGATACAAACCGTTCTGAATATAGCTCCAGCTGTTAACCAAGATCCTGTGAATATAATATCTTGAAAACCAAAACTCCTAGCTGCCCGTGTGGAAAATAGGGGCACCCAGAGTTTAGGTCAAAACAATAAACTCCAGGTCAGTCATGTGACTTGTGTGAGAACTAAAATAGTTATTTAAAACTTTACTTTAAAAATAAAGTAAATCAAGGGACCACGCCGTATAACACAGAACAGGTTTCCTCCCCAGAATACTAGTGCATAAAACAAACAACGCAACGCTTTTTAGAAAACTGATGCTATTATAAGACCCAGGTCCCATCACACAATGCAACGCAAGCCGGAGGATAGAGTTTTCCCTTATAATAGCCAAATATGCTTGGTACGTTTAAAACAAATCATTTGATACTATTATAAGTGCATAATGTATAAAACAACTTCAAATATAAATGTATCAATCATAGACGATATGGGTACCATATATCATGTCGCCATACTAGTTCTACAATTAAAACCGAAATGTCACATATTGGAAATTGGATTTCCGACATGAGTCTAGGCAAGGGATGTACTCCTAACCGCTTCGAGACACTCTAGCAAATGCCTCGGGACTACACACTCTGGGCAACCCTTGGATCCTCCAAGGCTGGTCCACACTTATGTTTGTGGATTAGTTATTCCTGAACACACGTTTCCCTGTCCTATCGGACCTATCCATCGGCTCCGTAGTAATCGATATATTCGAGGCGCCTCGCAATCCAACAATCACATAGGTAAAAATAATAAATGTCTGGCTCCATACCATGACACCACCCATAGCTGGAAAGAAATGTCATTTCCTCCTTGGGTCCCTTATCCCGTTTTTGACTCATTCCGAGGTGTGAGGCTCGCGAATTAACGCTATACACAAAGTTATGCTATATTAAAGACGTGCTTTGATCATCAACCACAAGACTCTACTTTTCAACATAAGCCTTGATCATTTGCATCTCAGCATGCCACACAGGCAATTCACGCCATGCGACTGATGTTTATCGATATAACCTCTGAGCTCGTACGTCTCAGAGAAGGGCGTTAAGCAAGAGAATAAATTCTCCGCCGTCAAACAGATATATATTTAATATAAATCAATCAACATAGAATAAAATCCAAAGTCAGACATACATCCATTTACTAGTTCGTTCTGGGTCTAAACCAAACTGGAGGCACCTTACTCCTCGTCCCATATGTCCAATACAAGAGAGAGGTCCTCAAATATCTGGTCGATCTCCAAGTACGTCTGGACGATCACCACTTACTACCTCATCTTGGGTGTACAGCCCAGTCAAGACATCAATAATAATCCAAACGATGCGAAGACCTCCTGTTTTCAACCACCGTCTTCATCGTCGACTTATCGTCGAATCGGTTAATCAGAATGGGTATAAACCAGACCTTTCCAATTAACTCGCGTATATTATAATCAAGTGATATAAACACACAACATACGCCTCATTCCAATTCAGAATATTCTTTTATTCAAATATTCACATTTTTAGGGAAAGGTTCCCAATAATTTTATCAAAGGTAAATTCTTTAAATTTATTCTTTAACCTTCCTTTGGATATCAATTCAAACCATATTAAGGTTTTCCAAACTAGTCGAGATTAACGCACCTTACCGAAGTAATCATTTATTTAATTTCCTAATCCTAACCTATTCATCCCATGGAGCAAAACTGGTAATACTCCATAACTAACACCATGGTGTTATCGGTAAAATAAATTACCATTTCCCGTTCAAATTTAATTAAAGATTTAACTATCGCTTAGAGCAAAACTGGTGATACTCCACTCTTAATCATTTCCCAAATTTGATAATTTAAATTATCAATTCACATTTAAATCTAATTAAAGATCCATTAAAACTCCATTTAGTTTTAATCTTCCCAAAAATCAATATTAATGATTATTTAACTTTGGAAACACAAACATGGCGCATCGACAATCTACACCATACTATTGATTTCTGCCCATATATAACCTCTAAGCTTGTACGTCCTAGAGAAGAGTATTAAGCAAGAGAATAAATTCTCCGCCACCAAACAGATATATATTTAGCAGAGATCAACCATACAGTTCGAAATACAATGTTAGACACGTAATCCTGTCTTTAATTGGGTTAAAGAACTAATGTCATTTAAGACACAGTTTACGATAAACCCAAATCACATTCCATTAATTATGGAATCTTCACGGAAAGCAGATCAATATATAATCGATATTAATTTCCGTATCCGACTAATAATATAAATGGAATAACAACAAAGCCTTTTAAATTCCATATATATATTAACAGTCTTCTTTAGCAGAAGCTCATTTCGATTATTATCAAATCGAATTCCATTCAATTCCAATTTAATATATTAAATTGGAAAACTTTACTTTGGAAAATTCTCGTTAAATCTAAATAAAAATATTTATAAATTCCAAATCACATTTCACTGTAAATCGGGTTAAAGAACGAATGACGTTAAAAACACAGTTCATAATAAACCCAATTCACATTCCATTTTATTCCGGTTACTATATATAACTGGAAACTCTAATAATCTTATTTAAAAGATTTATTCCTCTCACATGGGGTTTAAGAACAGTGTTATTTAAGACACCATTCACGACAAACCCAAATTCCAATTCTTTTATTCAACTCCAATTAAATATTAATTTATTGGAAAACTTCACTAAATCTTAATTAAAAGATTTGTTCTTTTCTCAACTGGGCTTAAGAACAGTGTTACTGAAGACACCATTCACGACAAACCCAAAATCTCATTTGATATTAAATACAAGGCTCTGAATAAAAATTATATCGGCTTATATTCAATATCAAATTCTGAAATCAACAAATATCGTATTGGGAAAAACGATATATATATATATATATATCTTCCAAATTCCCATATCAATGTCCGCATAATCACGGAATCCAATATCAAAATATTCCGAAGATTATTTCCATTCCAAACCATTCCTTATCCGTTGGAAATTTCTGGTTATATTAAAACCATTATCTATCCCATTTATTTATTTAAAAATAAATGGATTATAATTCTAGTTAATAACTAGTTCATTTCGATAAAAATGTATTTTTATCTTTTCAAATATGGAAATTTTCATCCGAATCTTTCCAAATCATTTATTATGATTTTACACAAATTATCGATATTTTTAACAATTTTATTAAGGCCCTTCGAGTTGATTTCCATAAATGGTCATCGAACTGCACTTACAACGACCTTTTCCAAATTTGACTTGGACATATCTTAAAATACAATCGTTAGATTTCAAATCTCTTATATTCGTTGGAAAGCTATTTTTGATACGAATCCAACGATTTTGGTTTTAGGAGAATCCGACGGTCGGATCTCCCGTAATGTCAATTCAAAGTCAATGGTCGAAACTCGCGAACGGCCGCTGTGAGGCGCGTTCTATTCAGGCCATTTAATATATACAATATATATATTATATATATTTTGTTGATTTCCATTAAAAACGTATTTTATAAATCGTTTTAAATTCGGTTTAAAAACGATTTCAACTTCATATTCAATTTTGAATCAAAATTGAATATTCCATATCATTAATATATAAATGATAATATTTTCAAAACATTAGATTATGAAATAATTTCCTTTTCGATATTCATTATAAAAATTAGTAAAGTCAATATAAATATCGTTCGCATCCAAAATGGCGCATATCTAATCAACACGGCTTCATATATATTTCAATATTTTCGTGTCCATCCCAAATCGGAGATCAAAATCATATTTTGATCCATTACTAAATATTATTTTAAAGTACTAGTTATTTTAAAATATTCATTATTCGTCATTTTAAAATATTCGTTAATTTAAAATATCTGTTCTTTCCGAATTGGAATCAGACACAGTCAATTACCATATAATGTTATTTATATGGATTTCATACACACATATACACAACAATAATCAATCACAGTCAACCATCATCCAGAGTGCATTACACAACTGCATAAGCGTTAAATATGAATAATTAATGCTTACAACACTGTCAACCTATCGATTGACATACAGCTAAACAATTGGGATTAGTGTATGTCAAATATCGTCCCAATACACGTGTGGGGTTTCAATCAACACACACCGATTTTATTTGTGCAGTTGGGCGATGTGTATAATATATTGTCCCAATCAATATTAGTCAAATGTGTGTACATAAACTAATCGTCCAAAATGTAAATGAATATTTATTTTCATTCATATACACGTTAAAAATTATATTTTTAATGATAAAATATTTATTTCGACATATGAAGGGCCTTATCCCTCGCCTAATACTGGCTCGCGCCATACACATACCAATTCCAATCAATTCATTTCATTTCCCAAACCAAATTCAAACAAATAAACCAATCAACCAAACAAACATGGTTTCAAACAAAGGTGTCGGGTGCTACTAAGCACCGTCTGCATCATGGTATATATATTTAACTAGAAAATAAATTAAAGTGAGAAGTTCTCACCTTTGGGATCCACTCCTCTAGTTTTATTTCTAAATTTCTGAACCGTTTGGATTTTCCCGAAATTCCAACGCAATCTTTTCCACGCTGTTCACAGTAAAAATCACATTTTTAATATGATGTTTAGATATTTAAAAATCGCATTTTATATCATTGTGTATATATAAAAGATTACATTTTTAATATCGCTACATATATAAAAATCATATTTTTCATATCGCTACATATATAAAAATCATATTTTTATAACGATGTTTATATAATAAAAATCATATTTTTACATCACTAAAAATTATATTTTTGTACCTCTAAACATTATGTTTTTATAATGCCATTCAAACATAAAAAAAAATTATTATTTTATTCATATAAAAATCACATTTTTATTCGCTATTCATATAAAGAAAAATCCAATTTTTATTATCTATTCATATAAAGAAAAATCCTATTTTTATTATCTATTCATATAAAGAAAGATCCTATTTTTATTCGCTATTCATATAAATAAAAATCCTACTTTTATTATCTATTCATATAAAGAAAAATCCAATTTTTATTATCTATACATATAAAGAAAAATCCTATTTTTATTATCTATTCATATAAAGAAAAATCCTATTTTTATTCGCTTTTCATATAAATAAAAATCCTATTTTTATTATCTAATCATATAAAGAAGAATCCAATTTTTATTATCCTCTCTATATAATAAAGATCGTATTTTTATCACTTCGCTATATATATATATATATATATATATATATATATATATATATATATCAAATTTTTATCACTTCGCTACATATATAAAAATCATATTTTTTACAACGCTATGTATACATTAAAAATCATATTTTTACATTGCTACTATTTATATAGAAACAAATTTTACTTTTCTAATGTAATACATAGAAAAATCACATTTTTATTTTAATGTAAAACATAGAAAAATCACATTTTTATTTTAATGTAAAACATAGAAAAATCACATTTTTATTTTAAGGTCAAACATAGAAAAATCACATTTTTATTTTAATGTAAAACATTGAAAAATCACATTTTTATTTTAAGGTAAAACATAGAAAAATCACATTTTTATTTTCCAGATTCCTATAACAATGTATGTAAAAATCCAATTTTTATACATCATTATATAAATTTAAAAACAATGCTATTAGAAAAACTAATTTTTAAACAAGGCGAATTATTTACCTTGAATCGCGGAGGAACTCTCGCTTGGAGGTGCTCTGGTGGGTGCGTGGATCGGGGCGGAGGTGTGGAAGGCGGCTGCTAGCGCCCTCGGCTTTGGCGACGACGTTGGTGTGCTCGTGAGCTTCTAGGGTTCGCGATTTTCAGGTGGGAGGTGGGGGAGTTCGACTGGGGGCGGTGCAGAACGACAGAGGTGGAGCAGAAGGGAGGGGGTCTCGGTCTTCGCGCTGAAGCCGGGGCCGCTGCAGTATTGGAGAAGGGAGGGTGAGGTCTTCAATCGAAAGAGGGAAGGAGTAGGAGACAGAGGAGGAAGGGGGAGCGATGGAGGAGGAAGCGGTCGATGGAGGAGGGGAGGCGGAGGAAGGGGCGATTTCATTGATCTGTAGTGACCATTTTTTTTCCCGATTCAGGAAATTCGATTTTGGTAAGGTTTAGGTTAAAACGTTTTTTTGAAATATATATATATATATATATATAATAATTTAATATTATTTTATTTCCCCAAAAGTTGATTTTAAACTTGAACTCCAAACGAGACCCAACGACTGTCACCCCTAGCTAAATACCCCCATCCCAGACACAATGGGATATGTTTCGTAACCCAATTCAGCTGTTACGATCAGTTTTTCTTTAAATTAAAATATAAATCAATACATATTTAATTTAAATGTACATTTTAATTTACCGGGGTCACATACGGACTCCAAAAATTCCAGAAAAATAAATCTAGCTAAGTTTTTGGTTCTAACAAAACTAATTTCGTCGAAGTTGGAGACAGTTTGAAAAACGGTCATTTTCCATTCGATTAAATTCAAATTGAAATTACCAAACACATTTAAATTCATCACGCTCACATATTGATTCCAAAAATTATAAAAATCACAATCTAGCAATAACTTGATATTCCAGATCCAACAAAAGTGGTCTCATCGAAAATGAAGGTCATTTGCCAAATTGCTATTTTTAAGGGCTATATATTATATAAAATTTCATAGCGACTATTACGGATTTTCAACTGGACATAACTTTTTATTCCCATTATGAAATCTGGATTTTTCACATTCGTTTGAAAGATATTTTCAAACAGATTCAAATATTTCTGGTTTTACTGAAATCCGGTTTATTTTGAATCCTGTACATTCATTTGAAATTTGAAATCGAAATTTCAAACTACTACGCCATTTCAGGCTCGTTATATAATTAAAATAAATTTGTTCGTTCTAACTTCGTTTAAATAAATTTTTAGTCGTTATTATTTAAAATAAATCATTTTAAATATTCAAAATTCATTAAAATAGCTAAAATAAAAATTTTAAATTGGTTCTGATTTTCCGAGTTGTTACATTGGACCTCAATCTTCTCAAGCACATGATCCCGCACCATTCCGTTGGTCTTCTAGCTCCGTTGAAGAAGTTTTAGATTCAAGCTCCGATCATGGTAATCCAGGGGGTGGTGGTACTAGTATTGATCCAAGCATGACTGTAACGACTCGGAAAACTCGACACTCGAATTTTTGACAATAATACTTAATCTTATAATACTTGCCAAAAACCTGAGTATCAAATCCTAGATTGTTAGTAGAAAGAAGTTAGAAGGTGAGAGAAGAAATAAATAAATAGAAGAATAGAAGAATAATAAGATCAGAGTCTCACAGCGGAATGGACAAAATATAATATATCCAAATGCTTTACAAAAAGAAACTGTATATTACAACATCAGAGTATACATTCATTTCAGTCAACACATTCAGCAGAATAATATAATACCAGCAAATATGGTTATACGTCTTGACTCCAGCTCCTCTTATGAACCTCTAACCGAAACCTAACTTGATAATATACTCGGTCTGACCGGAGCCATTTGAAGCAAAGCAAAATTTACCCGGATCAGTCTGGAATACTTTCAGTGGTAAATTCATATGATAAACAAATTGCTTAACTTTAGAAAACCCTTTTGAAAGAAAAGGATAATAGTAAGACCAGCCCACACATAAACATGGACGGTTTTTACCGTACTATAGCCCTAAACATTTTTGATATATCAAAATCCAGTGATATTATAATAGTGTATATCAAATCAAACCATCTATCAAAACGCTTGCATCTCACGCTCTACATATTTATTATATAATCAAAAACCGCGGGGTGCTTATTGGAATTGGATTCCAACTATGGCAAGGTATGGGACCACCTTCCGATCAGTGTACTATAGAGGGGATACACTGGGGTTCAATAAGAACATTTTGCAACCTGACCACACATGACCGACCACTCATTCAGCTTGAGTGTGTCGAATGTATTTTCACCCTATGATTTTAAGGACCCAGCGTGCATCCGCGGAGATGCAGAAGCGAAAGAAGAACAAATAAGGAATTTCTCTAGATTAGTGATAATACACCTTGTTGGGGTATGACCGACCTAGCCATGCCGCCTGCCCGATTTTTGTCATTTCCCGGTTGTGAGGCTTGAGGTCACGTTTTATCTTCAGAGAGCATCTTATATCTTTGAATGCCACATCGCCAAATTCGTCAAATCACCAATTGACGTCCGCAAATATACTCTGGGTGTTAACCAAGAGAATTTTTTCACCACCAAACTTGGTATATTTGTAAAATTCTACGTACGTGATCTTTCAGGAAATACTCTGTCAGACATTCATCAATACAAGTCATCCAGGAATAAGATGAACCGAAGGCACCCACCTATTGCATCCTATATGGTAATCACCCCAAGGATCAATAGCGAGAAGTCCTTGCAATCCGAAGATTTCAATCATGACAGAATCACAAGTTAGAATCACTCAGGTGGCCACCAAAGCAATTTTACGAGTAGTTCTTCCGCTCATGAAGATCCACGGTCTTCAATGCTCCATGTTTATAAGCCAGCAAGTTAGTCGCGAACACACAATTGGATCTAAGCGGTTTTGGGTCTAGTTCCTATCTCGGTCTCTTGGAAACAACTCGTCAAAATGTCAACTATATTCATTGATAACTCGGATTTTAACTATCAACTTAAATGGTATCAATCAGTACTTCGGCAGTTTAGGCCCCTTTCATTTCAAATCATTTATTCAAAACCATTATATCAATTTAAAATCGGTTTTCTAATTCATTTTAATCACATCTCCTTTTATTTTTGTTACTTAAAAGCAAATCAACCTTCATCTTTCTTTTTATCATAAATATCTTCAAAAACTCAACTTTTCACAAGAGCAACTTTAATTTTCACTATCCGCGAATATCATTATATATTCTCTTAATCAATTAATATAATTTAATTGCCAAATCTTATCTGCGCCAAATAACGTCAAACGACATATTCTTATAATATAACCCTAATTATTAATTTTAACTTTACATTCTTTCTTATGGAAATTTTACTTATATTTCCAAATCTAATTTCATTTTCAAAACCCATATAGTCTCTTATTTTCATTCCTCAGAACAAAACATTGAAAACACAGATATGTTTTTCCATAATTGGTGTATATCAAAATCCCTTTGCATTTCCTTTAATTTGGATTATTCGCAAAATCTCTTTCTACTTCCTTTGCCGTTACAAACTAACACTATCTCTCGATAGTAGTGAAATCGTTCAAGTTGGGGTATTCTATTTACCTCTCAGACCTTGATCGATAACATTCTTATCTTAAGACAAATAGAAGTTTATAACTCAAAACCTAATAATATTAATACCATATTAATTCCATTTGCTATTTCGTTTAACATATGGTTATATAAACCATGCTTCATATCTGGAAATCTCTTTTACTTAGTCAAATTGCAAGCTTTTGGGACTAAACCTCTTTAATAAATTTACAAATCTAGATTTGTACATTAATCCCTTTATCGGATTCTATCTATTAATCATCCTGGAAAATCTTTCCATTAAATTCTCGCCTTTCCTTTTTATGATAAACATAAGAACGTAAACCATTTAATAATTCTTTAAAATACGACTATAAATAAATATATGTTTATAAAAACATCTATTTTAAATAATTTATATAAATATAAACTTGAAACTTCGATTCAGTTAGAAAAATATTTTTATCACTTAAAAGTCTCGCCAATTCGCTTGATGGTGAATCAACGTCTAAAAAAGGTAGTTTTAGCCCATTTACTACCAACCCCCTAATCGATACTGTCTATTGATTAAAAACACAATGATCTTTTAATCTAAATTCAACAACCGACATCCAATAAATAATTATCATCCAATCAAGTTATAATGTCATTTGGGGTAAATAATTCATATATAAATAATACGATAAACAAATAATGAAAAATTATTTGATGAATCCGGTCGGATCCCTCCAACCTGTCTTTCCCTTCATCATAACTCATAATATTAGTTTATAACGGTTTACGGAATAATATTCAACCAAAACATCCAATACGACGTTAATATAAACGTCAACAACCATTAAAAATTAATAGGCATTCAAGGCATCCAATCATTTAGTTTAATAAACTTAAATTATATGAATTTAGCACATCATAATATTCCAGAAGATGTGAGAGTTAACTCACCATTTTTATTTTTGATTGACTGTTCATGTAGTTTTGTTTAATTTTAAACGATCGTTAAAATTAAGCAAAAACCTGGTTGCTTCCGGTTCCAACCCCAACAGCTTGACGGCGTAGTATATGCTGCCATGAATCCAATGCAATCAACGACGTTCAATTCTATTCACGAATGAATAAATTATTGAATAAACAAGTTAATACCCGATTTTTAATATTTCGTTTATAAATAACTAATATTTTATTAAATAGATAGTCACCATGATTATGAATGCCTACTCCTTTCTTACCCGTTTCACCAGTTCGAACAAAATCCTGTCCCTGTCACCTTCCAGCCTTTTTATCTTTCTTCTTTTCCATTTTTTTTCCTTTTCTTATACCTTAAAGGCCCAAGCCCAGTAAAATCCCCAGAGCCCGCGTTTCCCACTCCCTAGTCCCCCATCTTCTCCTTCTTTGCATTCTCCTACACATTTTTATCCCAAAAAAAACTTCCCCATGCAACTACAGTCCATTTCCACACCTTTATCTACACAAGCTGCTGCTCCAACTCCTTCCCCTTCACTTACAACTGACATTTCCTCCTTTATGAACTGTGTCAGAAACCCCGCCTCAATTGGTCGTCCCCTCCTCCACGTTCAGGCAATTGACCACTGGCTTCGTCCTACCACTACTGCCATCATGGACGGTCACTGTAGTACCCACGCAAACCATTTTCAGCATCATTATTTTTTTATATTTTTTCCTAAAGCATTTTGGCCACAACCACCCCTATACTTCTTCTCCTACATTCAAAATATAACTTCGAGCATTCCACCACCCCCACGTTATACCGAATTCCTGAAGCACTCATAAACTGCTCCATTCCTCTCCTCATGCAGGCCACATTCCATGTTTACACACCCACTATACCCATCCTATGCTTCCCAGGCCTAGTACACGGCCAACACAAAACCCATCATCCATTTATTAACGCAAAACCATCATGAACTTGTTACCCTTTCCTTCCACGAACCAGCGTCACCATCATCTCAAAACTTCGGCCATTTAAAGTGCCTCATTGCCCTGACTTTGAACTCGCACTGCTCCTCTCCCCTTCCCCTGCGTTCTCGAACATCGCATGTTCGCTATAGCAAAGGTAGCATATATTTTTGGTGCCAGACAACTCAAAACCCCATCATCAGAATCTCCTCGCAAGCACGAGCTTGCCCCTGACCTCGTAAATTCTCCGGCCTCGCAACTTCCAAGCCTAACCCAAACATTTTCGTGTTGTACAATATTTTCAGGGACGAAGAATTTTTGCTGAGCTAAAACGAATATAACTGACGTGTAGAGGAGGCCATGCCAGCTTAACGGATCGAAAATTTTGTTACTTGGTTAAATATTCTATTTAAAATGATTTTCGAAAGAATTGTTTGGATTTCAGTTTACTGGTTCCTGCTGTTTGTTACAGGAAGAAATAAATGACGCAGACCCAATTTTATAGGCGAAGAAGCTTGGGTGCCACAAAAATAACTATGTGAATTGTTAGAAAGAAAATTAGGCAAATTCTCAGAAAGAAAGAAAATAGGCATGTGAATTCTCAGAAAATACGATGAGCGACAAATATATTTATTGTTTGATTTGTGATTAAAGATTTTTATTTTATTTTGACGAATCATATTTTTACGAAGACGACTAGCAATATTTTTGATGTATAACGCTCGCACGAGCACATTCGATCTCCAATTGAAACGAAACTCAAATACATGTAATAATAAAATATTTCGGACATGGTGGAACTTATTTCGTTAAATTCTGAGAACGTTTATGAAATCACTATATAAATTTCAAACGGTTAAACAATACGCGTTTATACCGCGTAAAGATACAAAATAATCCTAATTGACGCGAAATGTGAAATCTAGCCATAATTAGCTATTACGGATTTAATAAAATTCGTTTCATCGAAAATAGAGGTCGTTTGAATAATAGTCCTTTTTAAAGTTCCAATTTAAATTAGGATTAATTGTCAAGAATAATCCGAAGTTTAACGTGTCTTCCCATAATAATCCCAAGTTAGGATTATTTCTGAATAATCCGAAGTTTGGGGGGTGCTTCCCATATTAATCCCATTTACATGGTATCTTCCCATATTAATCTGAATTTTAGGGGTGTCTTCCCGTATTGTTCCCAAAATAACACGTTAACGGGTCATTGGGATCAATATGGGAAGACACCCTCCAAACTTAGGATTATTCAAAAATAATCCAAACTTGGGATTATTATGGGAAGACATTTTAAACTTTGGATTATTTTTGATAATTAATCTTTTAAATTATAATAAATCAATTTTAAAATACTTCAATATAATAATAGTAAAATATTATTATTTGATATATTAGAACAGAATTTCATATACTTTCAAAATAAATTAACCCAGGTTGTATTCCAAGCCAAAACAATATTCAAAATATTAAAAATCCTTTTATTTACTTAAATAAATTGTAATATTTTGTTAACGAATTTCATAACGACTATTTGAAACTTTGAATTGGATATAAAACGAAATCTAAAAAGCAAAAACTCGATTTTTCTCTTCCGTTAGAAACATATTATCCAAAAGACATAGACGTTTCTTGTTTCAAAGAAATCCGACTTATATTGGATCGTTTTCTTCTAATTAAAGTTCAATACGTGAAATTACGAACTACCGTGACGTTACGGATTTGTTTATAATTAAATTATAAATTATACGTCCAAATGTCGTTCAACGAACGAATTCGTTAATATGATTCAAAATCAAACTTATTTATATTCTTAAACATTGCCAATTCATTTAGTATTACGAATTCAACCTTTTTCCAACTATTCAAAATTAAATTATTATTACATTATTTATATTATTAAAATACTCAAAATAATTAAATTTACATTATTAAATATCAAACAAAATTAAAAAACAATTTTAAATGTTAAATTAAACAGTTAAAATTTAGGTTGTTACATTCTTTTCCCATTAAAAGAATTTCGTCCCCGAAATTACTAAGAAAGGAAGAATGCTAGAACCCATTATCTTTACAAAAACCACTCTAGTTAAAAACTTCAGTTGCACTTTCTAAACTGATCCAATTAATTTTAGTAGAAAACCCGATTCATTTCTGTTAACAGAAATCTTCAAAAAATTCTAACACCTTAAAATTTGGAAAATTTTTGGTAGAGTCTCCCCTGAACGAGAGACTTCTGCAATATTGCAGGAGCAACAAAAATGTATACATCGACCCACATGGTCGAAAAATCCAATTCAAAACCCAAATCAAAAACCCAAAATTTATATTTTACATAGGTGTACCTTTTTGTGAGCCTTATTTAGTGATAAGCTATTCGGGCTTGCTCAATTATTTTGCAGCTATAGCCGACAGAATTCAATCCACTCCAGGATTTATTCAATTAATTTCAAAGACGAATCTCTTCCTGCATTGCTTCTCAAACTTGGATGAAGACTCATTAATATGCAATAAACATCCCAACTATCTATTTCAATGAATGAATTTTATAATAAATCCTTGGCAATCCATTCCAATTTCATTATATTCATTCATTCAGATGTATATGAATTGATTTATTCATTGATTCTTAACCATATTCATTTGCTTTCAAATTTATATCCATGCAACCAACCATACAATTAATTTGCATCCATTTTTATTTTCCAAACACCAATCAAATTTTGTTTCAGTTTCAACTTATAAGATTTGTTTTAGCTTAATATAAGTTAATATCATATTTGAAGTTTCACAATCAACTTTGAATTACAATTCAAATCAATATTAGTTGATTAATATTATAGTAATTTGAGAAATAATTACTTTTACAAAACACTGGTCAAAATAGCTTAAAATTAATTTTATATAAAATTACTAGTACATATTCTCGTATATATACACTCAAACTTAACCTAGGGAATTACTAACCCTATCTCTATTGAATTACGCGAGAAAGCCAAGATTATCACTAAACCTTATGCTCCGATACCAACTGTAACGGCTCAGAAAATTCGACGCTCGAATTTTCGACGGTAATACTTAATCCTGTATTACTTGTCAAAAACCCAAGTATAAATCCCAGATTGTTAATAAAAAATAAGTTAGAGGGTGAGAGAAGAAAGAAAGAAATATTAGAATAGAAGAATAAGAAGATTAGAATCTCACATCGGAATGGACAAAACATAATATATCTAAATGCTTTACAAAAAGAAATTGTATATTACAACATCAAAGTATACATTCAATACAGTCAACACATACAGGGAATGATATAATATCAGCAAATATGGCTATAAGTCTCGACTTTAGCTCCTCTTCTGAAACTCCAACCGAAACCTAACTTAATAACATATTCGGTCTGACCCGAGCCATTTGAAGCAAATTAAAATTTACCCGGATCAGTCTGGAATACTTTCAGTGGTAAATTCATATGATAAACAAGTTGCTTAACTTTAGAAAACCCTTTTGAAAGAAAAGGATAATAGTAAGACCATCCCACACATAAACATGGACAGTTTTTAACTTACTATAACCCAAAACATTTTTGAAATATCAAAATCCAGTGGTATTATAATTGTTTCTATCAAATCACAAATAAATAACCATCTAGAAGATGGCACACATCCCATGCTCTACATATTCATTATATAATCAAAAACCGTGGGGCGCTTATTAAAGATTGGATTCCAAATATGACAAAGTATGGGACCACCTTCCGATCAATGTACTCTAGGGGGATACATTGGGGTTCAACAAGAACATCTTGCAACCCGACGACACATGACCGACCGCTCATTCAACTTGAGTGTATCGAATGTATTATCACCCTATGGTTTTAAGGGCCTACTGCACATCCACAGAGATACTGAAGCGAAAAAAGAACAAATAAGGAATTTCTCTAGATTGATTATAATTCACCCTTCATGGGTATGACCCACCTAGCCATGCTACCTACTCGATTTTTGTCATTTCTCGGTTGTGAGGTTTGAGGTCACGTTTTGTCTTCATATAACATCTTATATCTTTGAATGCTACATCATCAGACCCGTGTAACACCCGACATACATTAATGTCACTCATTAAGGGAATGCATTAGCTTTCGCGGAATATTATAAGAGTATAGAATAGAATATCACAAGACAGATATATATAATGGTACTTAAGAAAATTCAAATTTTATTCATTGCAGCGGAAAAGCAAAACATGTCTGGTTACAACATCAAAACCATATACTAAAGCCAAGTACACAAATATCCATCTTGAACAAATTATTATCAGAGTACATAAAAATAAAACCATAATCCCACTCCAAATAGCCATAATGGAAAAGAGATAAAGCTGAGCATTACTTTCAACACTTCCAAGCACTTCAAGAAGAAAGAAATCCGAGTCAAGCTCCACTAATCCCACCCTGAGGACCGGGGGCCCGAAGAAAGAAAAGAGGTGGGTCAGACATAAAGTCTGGTGATTCTAGCGACTTTAACAAAATAATCAGTAAAGTAACAGGATAAGAACATAAATTGGATATAAGAGATGACTATAACATAAGCAGATATGACAAGGTAAACAAGGTAAGTAAGATAGAACATCGATTGCGCTCCTAACCACTATAAGATATGCTCTGCACCGTACCTACATACTAGTTACATACTAAAAGATGATCCCTCTTAAACAAATATAATGATGGCAGTTTCGTGTACTTCTAGTGACTATCATAGGTGCCAACTTTCTCCTATCCCCACTAGTTGTACCCACTACCCTTCCCATTCGATCGGCTCCCTAACCTCGTAGATACCTGTGCTGGTCCCACAATAGGGTGTATCACTCCCTAAGATGGCAAACCCGATACTACTGAAATGCACAACTTATACCTACACGATGCAACAATGTCTTACCAACCAGCCCGGACCCACGCACGCACATGACTCCGTTGGACTTGCACTGCCATCGCTAACTCTTTATTGACCTCTTACAATCAACCCCAGTAAGCGTGTCCCTGTCCTTGACCTAGTTCGAGCTCATATTGATATTAAAATGCGTTACCGGTTGAAAAGGGTCCTACACACTTGACATAAGCTTCCCTCCTAAGCTTGGTCCCCACTAGGAAATCCCACTTAACCCCTTTATATCCCCATATCTTATCACATGTCTCATCTTGGTTAAGTGCTTTTTATTATGTTTCACATGCTACCCATGTTACCCACTTAACCCTTTATTATTCCCATGTCTTACCACATGTGTTTTCTTGGTTAAGTGTTCATTAATTCATTATAACCGTAATCTTGCAAGACCTCCCACATTAGATTACTGTTTGCGGTTGCTGGATATGCCGGGCGGTTCCGGGCAGGCTTATACCACAATCCGAATCTAACCTCGTGTCTTTGCATTGTTACGCATCTAATTTCTGCCTTTGACCTCTCACATTAGATTACCAAATTGCAGTTGTTGGATATGTAGGGCGTTTCCGGGCAGTCTTATACCGCAATCCGAATCTAACCTCATGTCTTAGGCGTTCATTATCATATTCTTGATTCAAATCTCAATTTCAAATCTTGAATTATAATATATTCCAACTACCCATAATTTCCAATCTAAATTATGTTTATAATTTTAAATCCATATTATGCCTATAATCTCATGTGTACAAGTTATGCCAAATTATGCCCAAACCAATTTTTATAGTTACTAACAATTTATGCCAAATCTCATGTATACAAGTTATACTTAATTATGCCCAAACCAGTTTATGCCAAATCTCATCTATACAAGTTACACTCAATTATGCCCAAACCAATTTCCATATTCATCAATAATTTATGCCAATAATCTCATTTTACTACATATTTCCCAACTTTTCCCAATCATTCCAACGTTAATCGTACGTAAATCTCAATGCAATATGCTTAGGCTCAAAGTTAGCCTAATATCAAAAGGAAAAAGGAAAAGAAGAAGGGGAGAGAATCAGAACATAAAAATTGGCATAAACATATAAACATGCATGTGAAATGAAAAACGACAAAATAGATCAGATAGGCATATGATAATAGCAATTGGGTATGAATATGAAGGATAACAAATTACAAAACTTGATATGATTCATCTTATTTATAGGCATATACATTAGATCCAATTTACAATCCTATCACAATTACTTTTTAACTTAATTATATGTGAAAGTGACATAAACTCACAGCGATAGGATTCTTAGAAAAGAGAATTAGGTGTTGTTGTAGCAGATCTTGAATAATCTCTACTTTGATTGTTTGTAGATCTGATCTTCTAATTGGAATACTCCTATTCTGATTTTTTTGGTGGAGAAGAAAGGCTAGTTTAGATTAGAGCAGCATGGAGGCTAGGGTTGAAGCAAACAATGAGATTAGGGTTAGGTTTAGGTGTTTATTTATAGGTGTATTAGGACCTTTAGATCTGTGATGGCCCGAAGATCCCTACCTATTTGAGCTGACTAATATCCTACACATTCAACTCAAAGTGCACGAAAATTCAGATCATTAATAGAAAGAAATTAGAGGATGAGATAGAAAAGATAGAACTAATAGAATAGAAGAAGAAGAACATCAGAGTTAGAGTAAACACGAATCTCACAGCGGCACGAATAACATGTATTATAACATAACTTTGAAATACACAAACTGAATTTGTATATACATACCATATCAGAGTACCACTCATATTACAGCGGAAATAATCTCTAACTAACTAATGGTGAAGGCTTCTGCTTCCAGCTCCTCCAAGTGAATCTACAAAGCTGAAACACTTGACTGCTCGTACAAATTTGGGCACCCAAGAGTTTAGGGAAAACACAAACAAATAAACTCTGGGTCAGTCATGGGACTGATGTGAGTAAATTCCAACCATACGATTTAACTTTGAAAATACTTTTGAAACAAAAGGATAATAGTAAGACCAATCCACACATAAACATGGACGGTTTTTACCTTACTATAACCCAAAATATTTTTGATATCAAACTCTAGTGATATTACAATAATGTCTTATCAAGTAAATAACCAAATAGCAGAACGCTTGCATCTCACGCTCCACATATATATAGTATAAAATCATAAACCACAGGGCGCTTATTGGAGAATGGATTCCAACAGACAAGGTATGGGAGCACCTTCCGATAAGTGTACTCTAGAGGGTATACACTGGGGTTCAACAAGAACATCTTGCAACCCTGCCATACATGACCGACCACTCATTTAGCTTGAGTGTATAGAATATATTGCCACCCACGATTGTTGGCCATCCAACCGTAATCCGAAGATACAGAATCAAAAAAGAAGAACAAATATGAATTTTCTCTAGATCAGTGACAATACACCCTGCTTGGGGATGACCCAACTAGCCATGCTGCCTAGCCCAACTTTTGTTGCTTCCTGGTTGTGAGGCTAGAGGTTACGTCTATCTTCAGAACATCTGATCACCATTCACTTCGAATGCCACATCATCAAATCCGTAATCACATATTGATTACACAAATGCAAACTAGGTGTAGAATAAAGAGAAGTTACCTCCTCCCCACCAACTTGGTATATTCGTAAAAATCAACGGCGTGATCGTTGGAAGTACTCTGTCAGACACTCGTCCATACAAGTTGTCCTGGGACTGGACAAACAGAAAGCACCATTCTGGAACTGGACAACCCTTGCATTTTACTCCGTCTTCAATTGTCTTCAGCAAAATATAATTCGCAGCGCTTATGTCTATACGGAAGGGTTTTCGGATAATATATCCAACCGGTCTCTCCGTATTGACAACGATGGTCAAACACTTCGATAGTCGGTTATTTAACCATCGAAGTAAAACAAACATTCATTCAAATGTATAACTGGACATCTCATAAACACGGGTACTTTTATATTTAACATTCCTTTTTATTATTCGAATTTTCATTTCTTACCAGATATTACTCAAATATCGTTTAGCCTTTTTTACACTTCTTGGAAAACATTTCCAGTTATTATAAACTCTTATTCTCTTATTCTCCAGAAAACATACGTTATTAACATTCGAAACATTTCCATTCTTTTCACATTCTTTTATTTTCTACACTTGGATACCTTAACTATATTGGAAAAATATTTCCAATTTCATTTTAAACATTTTAATCTGCCAAGCGTTCACTTTAAAACATTATTCACTTTAAAATGTGAATATCATTTCTATTATAAAAATCTGAACACCTTTATCCAATAACACATTATTCAAGTAGTAAATACCGTTATCTTGTTTTTTCGAAATCTCTTTTATATTCCCACTTCACTTTATAAACTCTGTTCCTAAGTCAACTTCTTGTTAAATCAATATCAAGTTTATAACTAATATTGTTTACATATCCTTCTATAACTTATGGGTTTAGATCTAAATATTAACTATCCTATCAGATTATAGTTCCTAAAAAATAATTTACTTTAATACATTCGACATCGTCGAATTTTAGTTCCAATTCCTAATAGTGTTTATTTAGTTTTAATCATATTCCAAACATCAAAATGATGACATTGTTCCCTGAAACGATTCCCCAATTTCTCTTTCTAAACTCATTCTTATATTTCTTTGGATAAACATCGTTTCTTATTACTTTTAGAGTAAGTGGATTTCAAAACAAATTGTTTCCAGTCCCTAGGGAGTAGTGCTATGTATAAAAATCACGCTTAAGTTTGGTCAACAACGCTAACTTATCGTTATAGTTCAAAAACTTGTCATACGCTGTAATATTCCCCTTTATAACTAATCTTAACATAACAGTCACGCTTAAGCCTAGTCAACAGCGTTATTTTATCACTATAGTTCTAAGATTTGCAATATGCTGCCATATTCCCTTTATACTAATCTTGACATCTCTTTCCGTCACAAACTGATATCGTTCCTCGATAATAGTGAAGACGTTCAAGTTGGGGTATTTTATTTACCTCTCAGACCTTGATCGACAACGTTCTTACCTTAGAACAGATATAAGTCTGTACTCTAATCCCTTATTACTTATACTATCTATCCGACCGTATTTTCTTGTTTAATTTGAACTATGGTTTTATAATGCCATATCCTTACTTTGAAACTCGGTTGTTTATGACTATCTGTATTAAACATTAACTCTTCACTTTAACTTCATTTCACAGTTATATTTATAACTTCTTTACCAAGATCTATTGACGTTCTTTGTCTTCTGATGGTTTAATTTTATTTGAAACATTATACTTAATTCAAGTAACATCTTATTATAAATTCAATATCCTCTTAAATGGAATCCATTTAAGAACAATTATTTAATTAAATAATATTTACTTTATCATTGCTGAAGTAAACAGTTTACTTCATCATTAATCTAAATAGATTAGTTGCTCACTTATACTAATTATATTAGTTCAATCATCATTTAAACTCCATTAATTACAAAGATAATTAATGAGAAATCTTATTAATGTTAATTAATTGTCAAGTTATTATCATTAGATTAATTGAAGACCCATTTAATCTAATAATCATTTTCCAATTAAATAGTTGATTTAAATCAACTTCATTCCATCAGTAAATTCATTAATTGACTTAATTGCTTCCTACCATTTGATTAATATATTTAATCTGATAATATTTCTAAATTGTTTGTCCTAAAATAATTATCCAAATATTTAATCGTAGAATAATTTCTGCTTCAATCGTTTTTATTTACTTTATAAAACAAGCTCTAAAATACTGGCTTATAATAGAACTTCTATTATAAATTTAAAACTTCACTTTAATTATAAAAATATAATTTTTATAGTTAACTTCGTTGATTTGCCTGACGGTCAATCAATTTCTTCACCAAACGATGGATTTATGGTCGACTGTTACTATTCTCTTAATTGATATCCTCTATTTATTAAATCAACATAACGTTGATTTCCATTCAACATGGTTCAAACAGTGTATATATATATAAATAATATAAAGCAAGCAGTACATATAAATATTTGAGGAATCCGGTTGGATTCCTCCAACCGGTTTCCGCATCCACAGATGTTAGCCAAACAATTAACACTGATTCCATACTAGGGAGTATTATAATCGATGGAATCAATCCATCCAATGATGTGTATATATGCAACGATATATAATTCAACCAATTTAATTGCAATCTACCTAAACGACCATCACACAACAATCAACCAATTATTAAAATATAATTAAAATATTTTAAAATAGAATAGAGTGAGTGAATTTACTCACCTTTGCGCGTTAACCGTTAAATAACGATTTGCGTCAGTCGATCGTAACTGCGTTCTGCCCCGTCCGCCCCAATTCCATAATCCAGTCGTGCTTCAAATTATTCTAAACCAACTCATAGCATAGCCAGCTTCTGTATGATCCCAAAGTGACGGACGGACTGGAAATCTTATTTTGGCCCACTTGAAAACAGATCCACCCCCTTTATCTTATTTTCTTCTTTCTCGAATGCAGACACAGACTCACCACTGCTATGTTATACTCTCCCCATCGACTTAACGTTGTGTGTGCGCACCTTTTTCTTTTTTACTTTTATCATCAAAACTCCGGGCCTAAAGCCCATAATGAACAAGCATCGTCGGCCCCCTTCTTCTCCCATACTTCTTCTTCCTTTATCAGTTAACACAACTCCTTTTGATTTCCTGCCACTCTACAAATATGTCCCCAATGAAATGAACTAATAGCCTACCCTTTCTTCTTTATTCCTTCCTTCTCCTATAACTTCTCCACTGCACAAGTGTCAGCGCATGGTCATACTTTTCAACCATCCCATAAATTCTGAAAAGACTCGAACTCATCCATGCTGTGGTCACTCCCCCCCCCCCCCACGTTAAATAATATTACTCACACCATCTTCTACCCGTTTCATCATTACACTTCATTAATTATATAATACCATCCCAAACTCAAAGACAACCTGACTTGCACCTCGCCCAGTCTTCATGAGCCGCGTCCTTTCCACCCTAGCCTGCTTCGACACAGTTCAACTCCAGCCCACCGAGACGCGACACCACTTTACTTTCATTAACAAACTCCCCTCACGCAGGACTGTTTTTAACGACCTAGTCTTCTTGCGTGAAACCCTGATAGTTTCCTACTGCATGAGCCCGACAGTCACCATCCCCCTTTGTGATGACCCCAGTCCGCCCCCTTCACATCATCAGGGACCGCACTTAGCCCCTGCTCCACTTCGCCGTGATTCACCTCGTCGCCAGCGAGCGTTTGGTCACCGGAAGAACTACGAGAAGATCCCCCCCCCATTCAGCTCCAAGCGCGACCTTCCTAATCCTCTACCTTGCGTTCAAGAGCATCGTGATATTTTAGTTTGGATCTATCATCCCCTTTTTATTTTATGAGTAGCTTCCTTTTTGTGTATTTATTTATATATCTGGAGGCTTAACTCTTAAGGAATAGGGTGATGGTAGGTATTTAGGTAGCATGTTTTAATGCACGATGCTCATTAACTTTTGATAAGACAACAGCATGGTTTGATTTCTTCCTTTGAACGAAATAGGTAATGGGAGGCTTTATTTGTTTATACATGGGCTTGTCTTGTATTAGATATTTAGGTCGCAGGTGCATGTGCTGATTCATGCTTCACGAGGGTGCCCATTTCTTTGCTTCTAAGGAACCCAATTGCTTACCTATGAAGTTTGTCCACTTAAAAATACTTTATATATTGATTGTTGTGGATTATTTGCACTACAAAATCCATGTGATATTGTGTATTGTTCACTGAGAATTATCGAAAGATAACAGTAACTATAAAGTCATGTACCCCAAATGTACCCAACTCCGTTCACTTACGAGCTACTACGGACAAAAATAGAAACGCCGTTGTGTCGAGCACTGCCTCACGACTCCAAAAATATAAAAATACCGGTAGGTTAACTTATATAGTGAAACCCCAAAATATCGATATAGGGTGCAAAATACTCCAAATAAAAAGTTGCTTATTTAATTAATTAAAAAATACAGTAAAATTCTAAAAATTAAATTATCACTACGTCTCAAAAGAATCTTGTGTAAATTCGAAACCGATAACTAGTTATATCGAGTAAACCGTTACGGTTGATAAATGATTTTATAGCGACTATTTGAATATTTGATTTGGATATAACTCAGAATCTATAATCCGAAATCTCAAATTTTCACTTCTGTTAAGAAGACACATTTAAATAGGTCCCATTCTTTCTTGTTTCTAGGAAATCCGACTAATAACGGATCATGTACACTCAGTTGAAGTTCAGAACGTTAAATTACGAACTACAGCGATATTACGGGCTTGATTATATTTAATATATATTTTTATACGTTCAACTTCATTTTAATTAATATATAAATCCACTTATATTACGAATTCAATATTTAAACTGATTTAAATATTCAAATACCAACCAATAAAAATGCGTGACGTTACATTCCTTCCCCCTTAAAATAATTTCGTCCTCAAAATTGCTAAGATGGGGAAAATGCTACAATCTCTGTTATAAACAGGTTAAAAATCTTTTTGGTTTACTTCATAATTTCAGTTTCAACTGAACTGATTAATTCCAATTAAATATTATTTCCTTCTTATTTCGAATATTTTCAAAATTCTGAAAATTTCCTAATAGCTCAAATTTTTGGAGAATTTTGCCAGCAACTCTTCTGCACGGCTCATTCTGTACTACAACAATTTACTTCTTTGGGCTTTTTCCAATTCAACAGAAAATCAAACAGCCAAACAGCTTGCCAAATAGACTCATAAAGATCTCATACTCGTATATAAACGTGTGCCTTCTCTGTTGGGCATTTAACTCTATCTCTGCCATTTGCTATCACTCTAACATATATCCAAGCATCCTTGGTTGATCTCCCATCAATCCATTTTCAAACCACTCTTTTGCCTTTACTAAGCCAAATTTCTATTTCCAATTCCATTTACTGATTTATTTCTCAAATCAGCTATCTTCATCTCCAAATTCAAAATTCGATTCTTATTCTCCAAGAATCAATTCATTTTAATAACTCGTATCTCTAATATTTCTCTTTTACAATTTCCATTCTGGATCGTTCCAAATTCAGACCAATTTTGTTATCTTAGTTTAAATTCCACTTTTACCATTTTTTAACTCCCTAGGTTAAATCTTTTATTTCAGAATTCAAATTCCTGGGATTTATTTCAAATCAGTTTGAAATCATATATTATTCAAAACATTTGAATTTCTAACAACTTGTTTCCTCACAATAATTCAGAAACAAAATCTTTGGTAGTAATCCGTCACTTAGCAACTTGAAAATTACACTGATGATGCGGCCACCATCATCAGAATTATTTTCCAGTGATAGAAGTGAGTTCAATACTATATTACTTTTCAAAATTCATTTTAAAACACTTCCATTATGAATTTTACTTCAAAATATCTTTCACAGAACCTCGAAAACAATTTCAAATCTCACATGATTTTAAAATTCCCATATATTTAATCCAAACATTATTTCCAGCTCTTTTCCAGAGATATATTTCAGTCCTGGGTTTAATTTCAGATTTAGTTCATCTGATTTTCCATATTATACTTATATAATATTTCGATTTGGTTATTTATATAACCAACTCAATTATAATCCTGTTCGATCATAATAACGATCACACATCCAATATATTATAATAATATCGAGATATATACTTATTTTTATATCAACATATATTTTGGGTAAAATTATTTCATCTACCCTCTTTACAAAAGATATTGTGTCAAATTACTCTGTTCAAGAGTTTAGAAACACCTATCGACGAAGTTTGCATTACTGTTTCGACCAGAATTCATAAACCACTTGACTGACCAGTCAACACAATATAAAACAGTTTTTACATTAATTTACAAATACGAGCTCGTATATATATGCACTCAACTCAATCTAGAGTATTACTAACTCCATCTATATTGAGTTACGCCACAGAGCCAAGATAATATTTAACCTGGCTCTGATACCAACTGTAGTAGCCCGAAGATCCATACCAATTTGAGCTGACTAATATCCTACACATTCAACTCAAAGTACACAAAAATTCAGATCATTAATAGAAAGAAATTAGAGGATGAGATAGAAAAGATAGAACTAAAAGAATAGAAGAAGAAGAACATCAGAGTCAGAATAAACATGAATCTCACAGCGGAATGAATAACATGTATTATAACATAACTTTGAAATACGCAAACTGAATTTGTATATACATATCATATCAGAGTACAACTCATATTACAGCGGAAATAATCTCTAACTAACTAATGGTGAAGCCTTCTGCTTCCAGCTCCTCCAAGTGAATCTGCAAAGCCTGAAACACTTGACTGCCCGTACAAATTTGGGCACCCAAGAGTTTAGGGAAAACACAAACAAATAAACTCTGGGTCAGTCATGGGACTGGTGTAAGTAAATTCCAACCATACGGTTTAACTTTGAAAATCCTTCTGAAACAAAAGGATAATACTAAGACCAATCCACACATAAACATGGACGGTTTTTACCTTACTATAACCCAAAATATTTTTGATATCAAACTCCAGTGATATTACAATAATGTCTAATCAAGTAAATAACCAAATAGCAGAACGCTTGCATCTCACGCTCCACATATATATAGTATAAAATCATAAACCGTAGGGCACTTATTGGAGAATGGATTCCAACAGACAAGGTATGGGAGCACCTTCCGATCAGTGTACTCTAGAGGGTATACACCGGGGTTCAATAAGAACATCTTGCAACCCGGCCACACATGACCGACCACTCATTTAGCTTGAGTGTACTGAATATATTGCCACCCACGGTTGTTGGCCATCAACCAGTAATTTGAAGATACAGAATCGAAAAAGAAGAGCAAATATGAATTTTCTCTAGATCGGTGATAATACACCCTGCTTGGGGATGACCCAACTAGCCATGCTGCCTAGCCCAACTTTTGTTACTTCCTGGTTGTGAGGCTAGAGGTTACGTCTATCTTCAGAACATCTGATCACCATTCGCTTTGAATGCCACATCGTCAAATCCGTAATCACATATTGATTACACAAATGCACACTAGGTGTAGAATAAAGAGAAGTTACCTCCTCCCCCATAAACTTGGTATATTCGTAAAAATCAACGGCGTGACCGTTGGAAATACTCTGTCAGACACTTGTCCATACAAGTTGTCCTGGGTCTAGACAAACAGAAAGCACCATTCTGGAACTGGACGACCCTTGCATTTCACTCCGTCTTCAGTTGTCTTCAGCATAATATAATTCGCAGCGCTTATGTCTATACGGAGTGGTTTTCGGACAATAAATCCAACCGGTCTCTCCGTGTTGACAACGAGGGTCAAAACACTTCGATAGTCGGTTATTATTCGAATTTTCATATCTTACCAGATATTACTCAAATCCCATTTTGCCTTTTTACGCTTCTTGGAAAACATTTCCAGTTATTGTAAACTCTTATTCTCTCATTCTCCAGAAAACATACGTTATTAACATTCGAAACATTTCCATTCTTTTCACGTTCTTTTATTTTCTACACTTGGATAATATACCTTAACTATATTGGAAAAATATTTCCAATTTCATTTTAAACATTTTAATCCACCAAGCGTTCACTTTAAAACATTATTCACTTTAAAATGTGAATATCATTTTTACTATAAAAATCTGTACACCTTTATCAAATAACACATTATTCAAGTAGTAAATACAGTTATCTTGTTTTTTCGAAATCTCTTTTATATTCCCACTTCACTTTATAAACTCTGTTCCTAAGTCAACTTCTTGTTAAATCAATATCAAGTTTATAACTAATATTGATTACATATCCTTCTATAATTTATTGGTTTAGACCTAAATATTAACTATCCTATCAGATTACAATTCCTAAAAATAATTTACTTTAATACATTCGACATCGTCGAATTTTAGTTCCAATTCCTAATAGTGTTTATTTAGTTCTAATCATATTCCAAACATCGAAATGACGACATCGTTTCCTGAAACGATTCTCCAATTTCCCTTTCTAAACTCATTCTTATATTTCTTTGGATAAACATCGTTTCTTATTACTTTTAGAGTAAGTGGATTTCAAACCAAATTGTTTCCAGTCCCTAGGGAGTAGTGCTATGTATAAAAATCACGCTTAATTTTGGTCAACAACGCTAATTTATCGTTATAGTTCAAAACCTTTTCATATGCTGTAATATTCCCCTTTATAACTAATCTTGACGTAATAGTCACACTTAAGCCTAGTCAACAGCGTTATTTTATCGCTATAGTTCCAAGACTTGCAATACGCTGCCATATTCCCTTTATACTAATCTTGACATCTCTTTCCGTCACAAACTGATATCGTTCCTCGATAATAGTGAAGTCGTTCAAGTTGGGGTATTTTGTTTACCTCTCAGACCTTGATCGACAACGTTCTTACCTTAGAACATATATAAGTCTATATTCTAATCTCTTATTACTTATACTATCTAATAGACCGTATTTTCTTGTTTAATTTGAACTATGGTGTAAAAACCCGTAACTTCCCCGGTGAGGGAAAGCGCGGATAGTTCGAGGACAATCCACATCAGAACGCAGGCGGAAGAACATTTCATTGCATATTACAACAATTCCATCAGAATACAAGAATATACAGAGTATAAATGAATATTACACAGAAATATCAGAGATTTAAATTACATTTAAATCCATCGCAGCGGAAAATAATACAATACACAACTAGAAGAGATATACGGATACAAAGCTTTCCGGATATCATTCCAGCTGTAAACCACATCCTGTGAATATAAATCTGCAAAACCAAAGCAACTAGCTGCCCGTGTCAAAATAAGGGCACCCAGAGTTTAGGTTAAAACAATAAACTCCAGGTCAGTCATGGGACTGGTGTGAGAACTAAAACAGTTATTTAAAACTTTACTTTAAATCAGATATATCAAGGGACCACGCCGTATAACACGGAACGGGTTTCCTCCCAAGAATACCAGTGCATATAACAAAACAGCGCAATGCTTTTTGAAAAAATGAAGCTATTATAAGACCCAGGTCCTATCACACAATGCAACGCAAGCCGGGGGATACGGTTTTCCCTTATAATAGCCAAACATGCTTAGTACGTTTTAAACAAATCATTTGATACTATTATAAGTGCATAGTGTATAAAACAACTTCAAATCATAAGTATCAATCATAGACGGCATGGGTACCATATATCATGTCGCCATACTAGTTCTACAATTAAAACCGCAAAATCATGTATTTGGAAATTGGATTTCCATCTATGAACCGAGGCAAAAGATAGTCCTCAACCGATTCGAGACTCTCTAGCCCGAGCCTTAGGACCCAAACACAGGTGGGCCCTTGGATCGTCAGGGCCGGTCCACCGATGTGGATTAAAATGCCTGAACAATGCGTTTCCCCACCCTATGGGGTGTCAATGAGCCAACGAATGACTCCATCGGACCCGGATCGTCCGATCAAACCGAGGCGCCTCGCAACAGCAACATCCACATAAGTCAAACTCGTCAGGGCGTGTAAAACCACTGACGCCACTTCTAGCTAGAAAGAAAAGCATGTCTTCCCTGAGGTCCGTTTTTGGTTCATACCGGGTGTGAAACTCGCGAAGTAAACGTTACACAAAGCTACGCCACAAAGGCCGTGCTTCGATCATCAACCACAAGACTTTGCTTTTCAACAGAAGCCTTGATCATTTGCCACTTAGGCATGCCACACAGGCAATTCACTCCATGCGTTTGATATCCATCGATATATAACCCCTGAACTCGTACGTCTCAGAGAAGGGCGTTAAGCAAGAGAATAAATTCTCCGCCGCCAAACAGATATATATTTAATAGAAATCAATCACACAGACTAAAATCCAATGTCAGACACACAGTCCATTTACAAGTTCGTTCTGGGTCTGAACGAAACCGGAGGCACCTAGTACCCCTCATATCCATCGATCTCCAAGTACGTCTGGACGATCACTAACCATTTCCATCTTTTTGGGTGTACAGCCCAATCAAGATCATCAGTAATAACCCAAACGACGTGAAGACCTCCGGTCTTCGACCACCGTCTTCATCTTCGACTTATCGTCGTATCAGTTATTCAGAATGGGATAAACCCGGTCTTTCCGAATAACTCGCGTATATAATAAACAAGTGTTACACAAACACAACATACGCCTCATTCCAATTCAGAATATCCTTTTATTCAAATATTCTTACACTTTGGGAAAGGTTCCTGTTAATTTTATCAAAGATAAATTCTTTTAATTTATTCTTTAATCTTCCTTGAATATCAATTCAAACTAGTCGGGATTAGCGAACCACACCGGAGTAATCATTTATTTTATTTCCCAATCCCCACCTATTCATCCCATGAAGTAAAACTGGTCATACTTCATATCTAACACCACGGTGTTATCGGTAAATTCAATTACCATTTCACGTTCAAATCTAATTAAAGATTTAACTATCGCCTGGAGTAAACCTGGTGATACTCCATTCTCGATCTTTTCAATCTAATTAAAGATTTATTAAAACTCCACTTAGTTTTAATCTTTAACTGGGTTAAAGAATCAGTGTCCTTTAAAACACGGTTCACGATAAACCCAAAATCACATTCCATTAATTATCGGGTTAAAGAACAAGTGTTATTTAAAACACTGTTCATGATAAACCCAAAAATCAATACCAATTCAATTTCAATTAAATATTATTTAATTGGTACACTTCATTAAATCTAAATAAAAAGATTTAATCTTTTTCTCAACTGGGCTTAAGAACAGTGTTAATGAAGACACCATTCACGACAAACCCAAATCACATTTGATATTAAATACAAGGCTCTGAATAGAAAATATATCGGCTTATATTCAATATCAAATTCTACGACCCATAAATATCGTATTGGAAATAACGATATATATACATTTCAAATTTCCCTAACAATATCTGTATAATCACGAAATCTAACATCGAAATATTCCAAAGGCAATTTCGATTCAAATCCATTTCCACTTTATATATTGGAAATTCTGGTTATTTTCAACACCATTTCAAATTCACTTTATTTATTTTAGAAATAAATAGAATTATAATTCTAGTTCAAAACTAGTTCATTTTGATAAAAAACTATTTTTATCTTTTCAAATATGGAGTTTTTCATCCCAATTCTTCCCAAATCATTTCTTATGATTTTACACAAATTATTACTATTTTTAATAATTTTATCAAGGCCCGTACAGTCGATTTCCATCAACGGCTATCGAATTACACTTACAGCGACCTTTTTCAAATTTGATTTGGACATAACTCCAAATCCAACCGTTAGATTTCTAATTTCTAATATTTGTTAGAAAGCTCTTTTCGATACGAACCCAACGGTTCCGGTTTTAGGAGAATCCGACGGCCGGATCTCCCGCAAAGTCCATTCGAAGTCAATTGCCGAAATCCGCGAACTGCCGCAGCGCGGCGCGTTCTATTCAGGCCATTATATTACATATATAATATATACTTCATCGATTTCCTTTTAAAACGTATTTTATAAATCGTTTTAAATTCGTTTTTGAAACGATTTCTACTTCATTTCAAACTCAAATCAAAATTGAATTTTCCAATAAAAATTCGTTTTAAATTCATTTTAAATTGATTTCAAATTCAAATCGATTTTTAATTCAATTTCAATTCAAATTCATTTCTATTCAATTTAATTCGAATTTCAATTCTTTTCAAAATATCAGATTTTGAAATCACTTTTTATATTCATTATAAAATGAATAAAATCGATATAAATATCATTCACGTCAAAATGGCGTCAATCTAATCAACACGGCTTCATATATTTCTATTTCCAAATATTTCTATTTCAAATATTTCTATTCAAATATTTCTTTTTCAAATATTTCTATTCAAATATTTTCTTTTTCAAATATTTCTATTCAAATATTTCTTTTTCAAATATGTCTATTCAAATATTTCTTTTTCAAAACTGGAATGAGGCCCAATCAATTACCATATAATATTAATTATATGGATTTTCTACAACACATGTATACAATAACAACGATGAATAATCAACCATCATCCAAAGTGCATTCTACACTGTATAAGCATCAAATATAAATATTCAACGCTTATAACAGCCTGTCAATCAATCGATCGACATACAACTAAACAATCGGGATTAGTGTACGTCAAATATCATCCCAATACCCGTGTGGGGTTTCAAACAATCAAACACAGATTTTATTTGTGCAGTTGGGCAATGTGTAAAATTTATCGTCCCAATCAATATCAGTCAAATGTGTGTATATAAACAAATCGTCCGATTTGTTTATATTTATTTATTTCATTTCATATACACGTTAAAAACTCTATTTTTAACTATAAAATATTTTCCACTATATAAATATTTTATTTCAACTATATAAATATTTTATTTCATTTCACATCACATCACACAATCAACTACACATCAAAATCAAACAAACAAGCATACAAGCCGTCCATGGTCTGTGGACGACGGGTGTCGGGTGCTACTAAACACCGTCTGCATCCTAGTATATATTTCAAACTAGAAAAATTAAATTAAAGGTGAGAAGTTCTCACAGATTAGCTAATACGATCCCACGACTCTTCTTATGAGGGGAGAGGGAGAGAGAATAAAGAAGGGGGGCATATATAAATATACATACATATATATATATTATTTATTTAATTTCAAAAAGGTACTTTTTTATTCGATCTCTAAACGAGGCTCACCGCCTGTCGTCCATAGCACATTACCCCCATTCCGAACATAATGAGATATGTATCGTGAGCTGATTCAATTGTTTCGATCAGTTTTCGTCAAAATCAACATATAACTCTATATATTGAATTTGAACACGCATTTCAATTTACTAGGGCCACATACTAACTAGGAAAATTCCAGAAAAATATTTTCTAGCTTCGTATTGACGATACGATCCTAACAAAACTAATTTCGTCGAATTCCGAGATCGTTTGAAAAATGGTCATTTTCCAGTCGATTAAAATCAACTGAAACTGGTCAAACGCGTTTTCTTTTGCCACGCTCACATATCGATTCGAAAAATTACGAAAATTGGAATCTAGCAATAACTTGACATCCCTGATCCAACAAAAGTGGTTTCATCGAAATCCGAGGTCGTTTGCAAAATTCTCATTTTTAAGGGCTGAAATTCCATAACGACTATTCATAATTTTCAACTGGGCATATCTTTTGATTCCCGCTATGAAATTTCAATTTTTCAGGTTCGTTGGAAAGATATTCTTTATTAGATTCCATTATTTTCGGTTTCACTAAAATCCGGTTTATTTTGCACCCGGTACATTCATTTGAAGTTTGAAATCGAATTATCGAACTACCGCGCCATTTTCAATTGCTTATATATATATATATATAAATAATTATTTATATTCTAACGACGATCTATATAATATATACGTTCGAATTATATTCAAAATAATTTTTTCGTCGTTTTAAATAATCAAAATTTGCTAAAATTGCCAAAATAAAAATTTTAAATTGGCCCAGATTTCCGGGTTATTACAATCTCTCCCATTTAAAACTTTTCGTCCCCGAAAAGGAACGAAGCCAAAAGTTGTTTCATTAATCAACTCAACTTTCGTGATTTTTATTATGGCTTAAGTTCTTCAACTTTTCAATTTCTAAGAACCTTTCAAAAATCTCAAAAATTTGGCTAGCACCCTAAATTTTCGAAAAATTTCGCCATAACCTCCCCTGCACCGGGAGCAGGGGAAAATCCCGAAATTGCCATACAGGCCCTCAGATCTCAAAAAGAAAAAGCCAAGCGGCTAGCCAATCGGCTCATAAAATCATCATCACCCAAACAAAACAGTAAATTATGATAAACATGTACCTATTTGTCGGGCAAACAAATTTTATTCTCTGCTCTAGCCTCCTTGCTATGACCTGTTCAATGTAAGTACATGTATATGCAAGCAAATGCGATTAATTTTCAATACAATTCAATATTTGATACAATTAGGCGTAATGGTTCAAAATTATTAAACAAATAAACAAACAACACAAACATCAATCAATTAGTTGATTAACGTTTCAAATTCATAATTTTGATACATATACATATACAGAAAATCATGTTTTTGATGCCAATTCACAACGATAAGCCCTATCTAATTTCGGTTCTCACACCAGTCTAATGGAAATATTGAAAATAAATACTGGCGACGGTGCCCCATCACCAGAATTATCCCCGGGCAACTAGAGTATGATTCTATAACTATCCAGTATATTAAAACTTCGAATACACGTTTGCAAGACACATATGCAAAATCTTTATATATTGGATTGTCCAAGTCAATTTAAAATAAATAATCAAATACAAATAGTTGATTTAAATTTTCAAAACAAAATTTGTTTTCATTTTCAAAGATATACTCTTCACACTCGTTCTAGGATACTACTGATCCCATCTCTAACGAGTCAACCCCATTGGATATTACTAATCCAATATCTGATGAATTCTTTCGTATGGTTCTAATGTGCCTTGTTCTCTGAGCTTTGTAAACCAAAGCTCTGATACCACGTTGAAATGACCCAAACTTCCCCTGTCTCCGAAGAGAAGAGAAAGAACGAATTGTTTTGAGAACACGACAAAATAGATCACAGATTGAGGACTATCTTTTGCCTCGGTTCATAGATGGAAATCCAATTTCCAAATATGTGATTTTGCGGTTTTAATTGTAGAACTAGTATGGCGACATGATATATGGTACCCATGCCGTCTATGATTGATACTTATGATTTGAAGTTGTTTTATACACTATGCACTTATAATAGTATCAAATGATTTGTTTAAAACGTACTAAGCATGTTTGGCTATTATAAGGGAAAACCCTATCCCCCGGCTTGCGTTGCATTGTGTGATAGGACCTGGGTCTTATAATAGCTTCATTTTTCCAAAAAGCATTGCGCTGTTTTGTTATATGCACTAGTATTCTTGGGAGGAAACCTGTTCCGTGTTATACGGAGTGGTCCCTTGATATATCTGATTTAAAGTAAAGTTTTAAATAACTGTTTTAGTTCTCACACCAGTCCCATGACTGACCTGGAGTTTATTGTTTTAACCTAAACTCTGGGTGCCCTTATTTTGACACAAGCAGCTAGTTGTTTTGGTTTTGCAGATTTATATTCACAGGATCCTGGTTTACAGCTGGAACGATATCCAGAAAGCTTTGTATCCGTATATCTCTTCTAGTTGTGTATTGTATTATTTTCCGCTGCTATGTAATTTATTGTAATCTCTGATATTTCTGTGTAATATTTATTCATCTATACTCTGTATATTCTTGTATCTGATGGAATTGTTGTAATATACAATGAAATGTTCTTCCGCCTGCGTTCTGTTGTGGCTTATCCTCTAACTATCCGCGCTTTCCACGCCGGGGAAGTTGCTGGTTTTCATAGTTGGTATCAGAGCTTTGGTTTACAAAGCTCAGAGAACAAGACACAGAACCATATGAAAGAATTCATCAGATATTGGATTAGTAATATCCAATGGGAATGACTCGTTAGAGATGGGATTAGTAGTATCCTAGAACGAGTGTGAAGAGTATATTTTTGAAAGTAAAAACAATTTTTGTTTTGAAAATTTAAATCAATCATTCGTATTTGATTAATTATTTATATTGATTTGGACAATCCAATATATAAAGATTTTGCATATATGTCTTGCAAACGTGTATTCGAAGTTTTAATGTATTGGATAGTTATAGAATCGCACTCTAGTGCCCGGGGATAATTCTGGTGACGGGGCACCATCGCCAGTATTTATTTTCGACATTCGAAAGTGAGATTTCTATAAATTTCCAATTGACTGGTGTGAGAACCGAAACTAGATAGGGCTTATTGTTGTGATTTGGCATCAAAAATCTGATTTTTGACTATATATCAAAGTTATGCATTTGAAATGATAACCAACTAATTGATTGATGTTTGTGTTGTTTGGTTATTTGTTTGAAATTTTGAACCATTACGCCTAATAGAATCAAATAATGAATTGTATTGAAATTAGTCGCATTTGCTTGTATATACATGTACTTACATTGAACAGGTCATTGCAAGGAGGCTAGAGCAGAGGAATAAAATTTGTTTGCCCGACAAATAGGTACATGTTTACCATAATTTACTGTTTTGTTTGGGTGATGATGATTTTATGTGCCGATTGGCTTTTTCTTTTTCTTTTTGAGATCAGAAGGCCTGTATGGCAATTTCGGGATTTTCCCGTGCTCCCGGTGCAGGGGAGGTTATGGCGAAATTTTTCGAAACTTTAGGGTGTTAGCCAAATTTTTGAAAAATTTGAAAAGTTCTTAGAAACTGAAAAGTTGAAGAACTTAAGTCGTAGTGAAAGCAATGAAAGTTGAGTTGATTAGTTGAACAACTTTCGGCTTCATTCCTTTTCGGGGACGAAAAGTTTTAAGTGGGGGAGATTGTAATAACCCGAAATTCTGAGCCAGTTTAAAATTTTTATTTTGGCAATTTTAGCGAATTTTGATTATTTAAAATGAATTATTTTAAATAATAATGACGAAAAATTTATTTTGAATAGAATTCGAACGTATATATTTATTCGAATCGTCGTTAAAATATAAATAATTATTTATATATATAAAAGGAATTGAAAATGGCGCGGTAGTTCGATAATTCGATTTCAAATTTCAAATGAAGGTACCGGGTGCAAAATAAACCGGATTTTAACGAAACCAAAAATATTTGAATCTATTTGAGAATATCTTTCGAACGAATCCGAAAAATCAAAATTTCATAGCGGGAATCTAAAGTTATGGCCAAATGAATTTTCAGAATAGTCGCTATGGAATTCTGGCCCTTAAAAATGGAAATTTTGCAAACGACCTCGGATTTCGACGAAACCACTTTTGTTGGATCCGTGATGTGAAGTTATTGCTAGATTCCAATTTTCATAATTTTTCAAATCAGTATGTGAGCGTGGCAAAGGAAAACGCGTTTGACCAGTTTCAGTTTATTTTAATCGACTGGAAAATGGCCATTTTTCCAACGGTCTCAGAATTTGATGAAATTAGTGTTGTTAAGACCGTATCATCAATACGAAGCTAGAAAATATTTTTCGAGAATTTTTAGAGTTAGTATGTGACCCCAGTAAATTGAAATGTAAGTTTAAAATTGAATATAAAGAGTTATATTTGAATTTTAACGAAAATTGATCGAAACGATCAAATCATCTTGCGATGTATATCCCATTATGTTCGGAATGGGGGTAATTAGCTATGGACGACAGGCGGTGGGTCTCGTTTCGAGGTCGAAAATAAAAGTTGCTTTTAGAATTAATTTAATAAATAAAATAATATATACATTTTCCTTTTTAAACCCTCACCTCCCTCTCTCTATTCAGAAATCGGTTTACAGAAAGAAAAAAAACTAGCTGAATCGATCGCGACCCCCCTGGCGGCGGCGCGACTTCCCCCCTACTGAGCGACGCGACTCCCCCCTCCTACTGAGCGTCGCGACTTCCCCTCCCCCCTCCTGCTGAGCGCCGCGACTTCCCCCCCTCCTGTTGAGCGACGCGACTTCCCTCCCCTCCTCCTGCCGCTGCGGCCGCTGCTCCTTCTTCCTCCCTTGCCACCACAGCGACGGTGAAACCCCCCCGGCCAACAGTGATGAACCACCTCTCCTCCATTTAGGAAAGTAAGTTTTATTTACTTATCTAAATTTATTTTCAGTTTTTAATTGTGTTTAAAATAAAAAGGTTAGTAGCTAATTAAAAATATTATCCTTATATGGTTAGTAGCTAATTAAAAATATTATCCTTATATGGTTAGTAGCTAATTAAAAATGTTATCTTTATATAGTTAGTAGCAAGTTAGAAATATAATCTTTGATTAGAAGTAGATATGAATTTTAGTCGAATAAAAATATAATTTTTATATTATAGAAAGATTAAAAATATGATTTTTATATAGTAGAGATTATAAAAATATATTTTTTATAAGGTAGAGAATATAAAAATTCGATTTTTTATATATTGAATAGCAAAGTAAAAATTCGATTTTTATATATTGAATAGCGAAGTAAAAAATGTGATTTTTATATATTGAATAGCGAAGTAAAAATTCGATTTTTATATATTGAATAGCGAAGTAAAAATGTGATTTTTATATATGTAGTGAATACGGGTAAAGAAAGTGACAAGAGGCAAGAACGACGAAGATTTCTACCTAAGAAGAGTCGTGGTATTGGATTAGCTAATCAGTGAGAACTCCTCACCTTTAATTTTGTTTTCTAGTTAATAATATATATACTAGGATGCAGACGGTGTTTAGTAGCACCCGACACCCGTCGTCCACAGACCATGGACGGCTTGTTTGTTTGATTGATGTGTTGTGAAAATTATTTGTGATGTTGACGTGAAATGAAATAAAATATTTGTATAGTTAAAAATATTTTATAGTTAAAAATAGAATTTTTAACGTGTATATGAAAGGAAATAAAAATAAACAAATCGGACGATTTGTTTATATACATACATTTGACTGATATTGATTGGGACGATAAATTTTACACATCGTCCAACTGCACAAATAAAATCTGTGTTTGATTATTTGAAACCCCACACGGGTATTGGGATGATATTTGACGTACACTAATCCCGATTGTTTAGTTGTATGTCGATCAATTGATTGACAGACTGTTATAAGCGTTGAATATTTGTATTTGACGCTTATACAGTGTAGAATGCACTTTGGATGATGGTTGATTATTCATCGTTGTTATTGTATACATGTGTTGTAGAAAATCCATATAATTAACATTATATGGTAATTGATTCGGCCTCATTCCATATTTGAAAAAGAAATATTTGAAAAAGAAATATTTGAAATAGGAATATTTGAAATAGAATATTTGAAAATAGTAATATATGAAGCCGTATTGATTAGATTGACGCCATTTTGACGTGAACGATATTTATATCGATTTTATTCATTTTTCAATGAATATTGAATAGATTTGAAATTCGAATTAAATTGAATAGATTTGAAATCGAATAGATTTGAAATTCGAATTATATTGAAATGAATTGAAATTCGAAATATATTTAAAGTGAATTGAAATTCGAATTAAACTGAATTGATTTGAAATTCGAAATACATTGGAATGATTTGAAATTCGAATAGAATTGAAATCCGAATTAAATTGAATATAAATGAATTTGAATTGAAATTGAATATAAATGAATTCGAATTGAAATTGAATATAAATGAATTCGAATTGAAATCGATTTGAAATGAATTTAAAACGAATTTATATTAGAATATTAAATTTTGATTTGAAATTGAATATGAAGTTGAAACCGTTTTGAAAACGAATTTAAAACGATTTATATAATACGTTTTAAAAGGAAATCGACGAAGTATATATTATATATATTAAATATATAATATAATGGCCTGAATAGAACGCGCCGCGCCGCGGCAGTTCGCGAATTTCGACCATTGACTTCGAACGGATATTACGGGAGATTCGACCGTCGGATTCTCCTAAAACCGGAACCGTTGGGTTCGTATCGAAAAGAGCTTTCTAATGAATAGTAGAAATTAGAAATCTAACGGTTGGATTTGGAATTATGTCCAAATCAAATTTGGAAAAGGTCGCTGTAAGTGTAGTTCGATGGCCGTTGATGGAAATCGACTGTACGGGCCTTGATAAAATTATTAAAAATAATAATAATTTGTGTAAAATCATAAGAAATGATTTGTAAAGATTTGGGATGAAAACTCCATATTTGAAAAGATAAAAATAGATTTTTATCGAAATGAACTAATTTTGAACTAGAATTATAATTCTATTTATTTTTAAATAAATAAATTGAATTTGAAAAGGGTTTTAAAAGTAACCAGAATTTCCAATAATTGAATTGGAATGGATTTGAATCGAAATTGTCTTTGGAATATTTCGATGTTGGATTTCGTGATGAAACAGATATTGTTCTGGGAATTTGAAAGATATATTTATATCGTTATTTTCAATACGTTATTTGTTAGTCGTAGAATTTGATATTGAATATGAGCCGATACAATTTCTATTCAGAGCCTTGTATTTAATATCAAATGTGATTTGGGTTTGTCGTGAATGGTGTCTTCACTAACACTGTTCTTAAGCCCAGTTGAGAAAAGATTAAATCTTTTTATTTAGATTTAATGAAGTGTACCAATTAAATAATATTTAATTGGAATTGAATTGGTATTGATTTTTGGGTTTATCGTGAACAGTGTTTTAAATGACACTGATTCTTTAACCCCGTTAAAGACTAAAACTAAGTGGAGTTTTAGTGAATCTTTAATTAGATTGAAATGATCGAGAATGGAGTATCACCAGTTTTGCTCCAGGCGATAGTTAAATCTTTAATTAGATTTGAACGTGAAATGGTAATTGAATTTACCGATAATACCGTGGTGTTAGATATGAAGTATTACCAGTTTTACTTTATGGGATGAATAGGTTGGGATTGGGAAATTAAAACCAATGATTACTTTGGTAAGGTTCGTTAATCCCGACTAGTTTGAATTGATATTCAAAAGTAGATTAAAGAATAAATTTAAAGGATTTATCTTTGATAAAATTAATGGGAACCTTTCCCTATGAATGTGAAATTTAGAAACTAACTGTCGGTTAGCTAAGCAGAATGATTTTCTGAATATTGATCTGATGTTGGTTTCGGCCTTCGGGGTTAATATTGGGGGAATTATTCTCTTGTTAATTTACGGTTAGTGACTGATGAATTGGAATGAGGCGTATGTTGTGTTTATGTAACACATGTTTATTATATACGCGAGTTATTCGGAAAGACCGGGTCTATCCCATTCTGAATAACTGATACGACGATAAGTCGAAGATGAAGACGGTGGTTGAAGACCGGAAGTCTTCACGTCGTTTGGGTGATTACTGATGATCTTGATTGGGCTGTACACCCAAGAAGATGGAAACAGTTGGTGATCGTCCAGACGTACTTGGAGATCGATGGATATGCGGGGTACTAGGTGCCTCCGGTTTCGTTCAGACCCAGGATGAACTTGTAAATGGACTGTGTGTCTGACATTGGATTTTAGTCTGTGTGATTGATTTCTATTAAATATATATCTGTTTGGCGGCGAAGAATTTACTCTTTTGCTTAACGCCCTTCTCTGAGACGTACGAGCTCAGGGATTATATACTGATGGAGATCAAACGCATAGAGTGAATTGCCTGTGTGGCATGCCTAAGTGGCGAATGATCAAGGCTTCTGTTGAAAAGCAAAGTCTTGTGGTTGATGATCGAAGCACGACCTTTGTGGCGTAGCTTTGTGTAACGTTTGCTTCGCGAGTTTCACACCCGGTATGAACCAAAAACGGGAGAAGGACCTCAGGGAGGGCATGCGTTTCTTTCTAGTTAGAAGTGGCGTTAGTGGTTTTACACGCCCTGACGAGTTTGACTTATGTGGTTGTTGCAGTTGCAAGGCGCCTCGGTTTGATCGGACGATCCGGGTCCGATTGAGTCATTTAGTTGGCTCACCTACGCCCCATAGGGCGGGGAAATGCATGTTCAGGCATTTTAATCCATATCGGTGGACCGGCCCTGACGATCCAAGGGCCCACCTGTGTCTGGATCCTGAGACACGGGCTAGAGCGTCTCGAATCGGTTGAGGACTATATTTTGCCTCGGTTCATAGATGGAAATCCAATTTCCAAATACGTGATTTTGCGGTTTTAATTGTAGAACTATTATGGCGACATGATATATGGTACCCATGCCGTCTATGATTGATACTTATGATTTGAAGTTATTTTATACACTATGCACTTATAATAGTATCAAATGATTTGTTTAAAACGTACTAAGCATGTTTGGCTATTATAAGGGAAAACCCTATCCCCCGGCTTGTGCTGCATTGTGTGATAGGACCTAGGTCTTATAATAGCCTCATTTTTCCAAAAAGCATTGCGCTGTTTTGTTATATGCACTGGTATTCTTGGGAGGAAACCCGTTCCGTGTTATACGGCGTGATCCCTTGATATATCTGATTTAAAGTAAAGTTTTAAATAACTGTTTTAGTTCTCACACCGGTACCATGACTGACCTGGAGTTTATTGTTTTAACCTAAACTCTGGGTGCCCTTATTTTGACACGGGCAGCTAGTTGTTTTGGTTTTGCAAATTTATATTCACAGGATCCTGGTTTACAGCTGGAACGATATCCGGAAAGCTTTGTATCCGTATATCTCTTCTAGTTGTGTATTGTATTATTTTCTGCTGCTATGTAATTTATTGTAATCTCTGATATTTCTGTGTAATATTTATTCATTTATACTCTGTATATTCTTGTATTTGATGGAATTGTTGTAATATACAATGAAATGTTCTTCCGCCTGCGTTCTGTTGTGGCTTGTCCTCGAACTTTCCGCGCTTTCCTCACCGGGGAAGTTGCGGGTTTTCACAGTCTATTCAATTTAATTCGAATTTCAATTATTTTCAAAATATCAGATTTTGAAATCACTTTTGATATTCATTATAAAATGAATAAAATCGATATAAATATCGTTCACGTCAAAATGGCGTCAATCTAATCAACACGGCTTCATATATTTCTATTTCCAAATATTTTATTTCAAATATTTCTATTTCAAATATTTCTATTCAAATATTTCATTTTCAAATATTTCTATTCAAGTATTTCTTTTTCAAATATTTCTATTCAAATATTTCTTTTTCAAATATTTCTATTCAAATATTTCTTTTTCAAAACTAGAATTAGGCCCAATCAATTACCATATAATATTAATTATATGGATTTTCTACAACACATGTATACAATAACAACAATGAATAATCAACCATCGTCCAAAGTGCATTCTACACTGTATAAGCATCAAATATAAATATTCAACGCTTATAACAGCCTGTCAATCAATCGATCGACATACAACTAAACAATCGGGATTAGTGTACGTCAAATATCATCCCAATACCCGTGTGGGGTTTCAAACAATCAAACACAGATTTTATTTGTGCAGTTGGGCGATGTGTAAAATTTATCGTCCCAATCAATATCAGTCAAATGTGTGTATATAAACAAATCGTCCGATTTGTTTATATTTATTTATTTCATTTCATATACACGTTAAAAATTCTATTTTTAACTATAAAATATTTTCCACTATATAAATATTTTATTTCAACTATATAAATATTTTATTTCATTTCACATCACATCACACAATCAACTACACATCAAAATCAAACAAACAAGCATACAAGCCGTCCATGGTCTGTGGACGACGGGTGTTGGGTGCTACTAAACAACGTCTGCATCCTAGTATATATTTCAAACTAGAAAAATTAAATTAAAGGTGAGAAGTTCTCACAGATTAGCTAATCCGATCCCACGACTCTTCTTATGTAGAAATCTTCGCCGTTCTTGCCTCTTGTCACTTCCATTGCCCGTACTCTCTACATATGTAAAAATCGAATTTTTACTTTGCTATTCAATATATAAAAAATCACATTTTTACTTCGCTATTCAATATATAAAAATCACATTTTTACTTTGCTATTCAATATATAAAAAACACATTTTTACTTCGCTATTCAATATATAAAAATCGAATTTTTATATTCTCTACCTTATAAAAATTATATTTTTATAATCTCTACTATATAAAAATCATATTTTTAATCTTTCTATAATATAAAAATTATATTTTTATTCGACTAAAATTCATATGTTCTTCTAATCAAAGATTATATTTCTAATTTGCTACTAACTATATAAAGATAACATTTTTAATTAGCTACTAACCATATAAGGATAATATTTTTAATTAGCTACTAACCTTTTTATTTTAAACACAATTAAAAACTGAAAATAAAATTAGATAAGTAAATAAAACTTACTTTCCTAAATGGAGGAGGAGGGGTGGTTCATCACTGTTGGCCGGGGGGGTTTCACCGTCGCTGTGGTGGCAAGGGAGGAAGAAAAAGAAGCAGCGGCCGCAGCAGCAGGAGGAGGGGGGGAGTCGCGGCGCTCAGCAGGAAAGGGGGGAAGTCGCGGCGCTCAGCAGGAGGGGGGAGGGGTTCGACGCGGGTTTTCCGTTCAGGAAAGGGGGAGCGAGAGGGAGGGGGAGGCCCTGGTGGCGGAGGCACGGCTGGGGGGAGGCGCGATGGCCAGCGCCGGCATAGGAGGGGGGGTTCGACGAGGCACAACGGGTTTTTTTTTTCTTCTGATAATCGATTTGGAAATGAGGGGAGAGGGAGAGAGAATAAAGAAGGGGGCATATATAAATGTATATATATATATAATTTATTTAATTTCAAAAAGGTACTTTTTTATTTGACCTCTAAACGAGGCTCACCGCCTGTCGTCCATAGCACATTACCCCCATTCCGAACACAATGGGATATGCATCGTGAGCTGATTCAATTGTTTCGATCAGTTTTCGTCAAAATCAACATATAACTCTATATATTGAATTTGAACGCGCATTTCAATTTACTAGGGCCACATACTAACTAGAAAAATTCCAGAAAAATATTTTCTAGTTTCGTATTGACAATACGGTCCTAACAAAACTAATTTCGTCGAATTCCGAGATCGTTTGAAAAATGGCCATTTTCCAGTCGATTAAAATCAACTAAAACTGGTCAAACGCGTTTTCTTTTTCCACGCTCACATATCGATTCAAAAAATCACAAAAATTGGAATCTAGAAATAACTTGACATCACGGATCCAACAAAAGTGGTTTCGTCGAAATCCGAGGTCGTTTGCAAAATTCTCATTTTTAAGGGCTGAAATTCCATAACGACTATTCAGAATTTTCAACTGGACATATCTTTTGATTCCCGCTATGAAATTTCAATTTTTCGGGTTCGTTGGAAAGATATTCTCTATTAGATTCCATTATTTTTGGTTTTACTAAAATCTGGTTTATTTTGCACCCGGTACATTCATTTGAAGTTTGAAATCGAATTATCGAACTACCGCGCCATTTTCAATTCCTTTTTTATATATAAATATTTATTTATATTCTAACGACGATCTATATAATATATACGTTCGAATTATATTCAAAATAAATTTTTCGTCGTTTTAAATAATCAAAATTCGCTAAAATTGCCAAAATAAAAATTTTAAATTGGCCCAGATTTCCGGGTTATTACATATGGTTTTTTAATACCATATCCTTACTTTGAAACTCGGTTGTTTATGACTATCTGTATTAAACATTAACTCTTCACTTTAACTTCATTTCTCGGTTCTATTTATAACTTCTTTACCAAGATCTATTGACGCTCTTTGTCTTCTGATGGTTTAATTTTATTTGAAACATTATACTTAATTCAAGTAACATCTTATTATAAATTCAATATCCTCTTAAATGGAATTCATTTAAGAACAATTATTTAGTTAAATAATATTTACTTTATCATTGCTGAAGTAAACAGTTTACTTCATCATTAATCTAAGTAGATTAGTTGCTCACTTATACTAATTATATTAGTTCAATCATCATTTAAACTCCATAAATTACAAAGATAATTAATGAGAAATCTTATTAATGTTAATTAATTGTCAAGTTATTATCATTAGATTAATTGAAGACCCATTTAATCTAATAATCATTTTCCAATTAAATGGTTGATTTAAATCAACTTCATTCCATCAGTAAATTCATTAACTAACTTAATTGCTTCTTACCATTAGATTAATATATTTAATCTAATAATATTTCTAAATTATTTGTCCAAAAATAATTTTCCAAATATTTAATCGTAGAATAATTTCTGCTCCAATCGTTTTTATTTAATTTGTAAAACGAGCTCTAAAATACTGGCTTATAATAGAACTTCTATTATAAATTTAAAACCTCACTTTAATTATAAAAATATAATTTTTATAATTAACTTCGTTGATTTGCCTGACGGCCAATCAATTTCTTCACCAAACGATGGATTTATGGTCGACTGTTACTATTCTCTTAATTGATATCCTCTATTTATTAAATCAACATAACGTTGATTTCCATTCAACGTGGTTCAAACTGTGTATATATATAAATAATATAAAGCAAACAGTACATATAAATATTTGAGGAATCCGGTTGGATTCCTCCAACCGGTTTCCGCATCCACAGATGTTAGTCAAACAATTAACATTGATTCCATACTAGGGAATATTATAATCGATGGAATTAATCCGTCCAATGATGTGTATATATGCAACGATATATAATTCAAACAATTTAATTGCAATCTACCTAAACGACCATTACACAGCATTCAGCCAATTATTAAAATATAATTAAAATATTTTAAAACAGAACAGAGTGAGTGAATTTACTCACCTTTGCGCATTAACCGTTAAATAACGATTTGTGTCAGTCGATCGTAACTGCGTTCTGCCCCGTCCGTCCCAATTCCATAATCCAGCCGTGCTTCAAATTGTTCTAAACCAACTCATAGCATAGCCAGCTTCGGTACGATCCCAAAGTGACGGACGGATTGGAAATCTTATTTTGGCCCACTCGAAAACAGATCCACCCCCTTTATCTTATTTTCTTCTTTCTCGAATGCAGACACAGACTCACCACTGCTATGTTGTACTCTCCTCATCCACTTAACATTGTGTGTGCACACCTTTTTCTTTTTACTTTTATCATCAAAACTCTGGGCCCAAAGCCCATAATAAACAAGCATCGTTGGCCCCCTTCTTCTCCCATACTTCTTCTTCCTTTATCAGTTAACACAAGTCCTTTTGATTTCCTGCCACTCTACAAATATGTCCCAAACGAAATGAATTAATAGCCTACCCTTTCTTCTTTATTCCTTCCTTCTCCTATAACTTCTCCACTGCATAAGTGTCCGCGCATGGTCATACTTTTCAACCACCGCACAAATTCTTAAAGGGCTCAAACTCATCCATGTTGTGGTCACTCCCCCCCCCCCCCGTTAAATAATATTACTCACACCATCTTCTACCCGTTTGATCATTACACTTCATTAGTTATATAATACCATCCCAAAATCAAAGACAACCAGACTTGCACCTCGCCCAGTCTTCATGAGCTGTGTCCTTTCCACCCTAGCCTGCTTCGACACAGTGCAACTCCAGCCCACCGAGACGCGACACCACTTTACTTTCATTAACAAACTCCCCTCATGTCAGGACTGTTTTTAACGGCCTAGTCTTCTTGCGTGAAACCCTGATAGTTTCCTACTGCTTGAGCCCGACAGTCACCATCCCCTTTTGTGATGACCCCAATCCGCCCCCTTCACATCATTAGGGACTGCACTTAGCCCCTGCTCCACTTCTCCGTGATTCACCTTGTCGCCAGCGAGCGTCCGGTCACCGGAAGAACAACGTGAGGACCCCCCCCCCCCCATTCAGCTCCAAGCGCGACCTTCCTAATCCTCTACCTTGCGTTCAAGAGCATCGTGATATTTTAGTTTGGATCTATCGTCCCCTTTTTATTTTATGAGCAGCTTCCTTTTTGTGTGTATATATATATATATAAGGAGGCTTAACTCTTAAGGAATAGGGTGATGGTAGGTATTTAGGTAGCATGTTTTAATGCACGATGCTCATTAACTTTTGATAAGACAGCAGCATGGTTTGATTTCTTCCTTTGAACGAAATAGGTAATGGGAGGCTTTATTTGTTTATACATAGGCTTGTCTTGTATTAGATATTTAGGTGGCAGGTGCATGTGCTTATTCATGCTTCACGAGGGTACCCATTTCTTTGCTTCTAAGGAACCCAATAGTTTACCTATGAAGTTTGTCCACTTAAAAATACTTTAAATATTGATTGTTGTGGATTATTTGCACTACAAAATCCATGTGATATTGTGTATTGTTCACTGAGAATTATCGAAAGATAACAGTAACTATAAAGTCATGTACCACAAATGTACCCAACTCCGTTCACTTACGAGCTACTATAGACAAAAATAGAAACGCCGTTGTGTCGAGCACTGCCTCACGACTCCAAAAATATAAAAATACTGGTAGGTTAACTTATATTGTGAAACACCAAAATATCGATATACGATGCAAAATACTCCAAATAAAAAGTTGCTTATTTAATTAATTAAAAATTACAGTAAGATTCTAAAAATTAAATTATCACTACGTCTCAAAAGAATATTGTCTAAATTCGAAACCAATATCTAGTTATATCGACTAAACCGTTACGGTCGATAAATGATTTTACAACGACTATTTGAATATTTGACTTGGATATAACTCAGAATCCATAATCCGAAATCTCGAATTTTCACTTCTGTTGGGAAGACACATTTAAATAGATCCCATCCTTTCTTGTTTCGAGGAAATCTGACTAATAATGGATCCTGTACACTCATTTGAAGTTCAGAACGTTAAATTACGAACTACGCGATATTACGGGCTCGATTATATTTAATATATATTTTTATACATTCAACTTCATTTTAATTAATATATAAATCCACTTATATTACGAATTCAATATTTAAACTGATTTAAATATTCAAATACCAACCGATAAAAATGCGTGACGTTACATTCCTTCCCCCTTAAAATAATTTCAACCTCGAAATTGCAAAGATGAGGAAAATTCTACAATCTTTGTTATAAACAGGTTAAAAATCTTTTTGGTTTACCTCATAATTTCAGTTTCAATTGAACTGATTAATTCCAATTAAATATTAATTCCTTCTTATTTATAATATTTTAAAAATTCTGAAAATTTCCTAACAGCTCAAATTGTCGGAGAATTTTGCTAGCATCTCTTCTGCACGGCTCATTCGGTACTACTACAACTTACTTCTTTGGGCTTTTTCCAATTCAACCGAAAATCAAACAGCCAAACAGCTTGCCAAACAGACTCATAAAGATTTCATACTCGTATATAAACGTGTGCCTTCTCTGTTGGGCATTTAACTCTATCTCTGCCATTTGCTATCACTTTAACATATATCCAAGCATCCTTGGTTGATCTCCCATTAATCCATTTTCAAACTACTCTTTTGCCTTTACTAACCAAATTTCTATTTCCATTCCAATTCCATTTACTGATTTATTTCTCAAATCAGTTATCTTCATCTCCAAATTCAAAATTCGATTCTTATTCTCCAAGAATCGGTTCATTTTAATAACTCGTATCTCTAATATTTCTCTTTTATAATTTCCATTCTGGATCGTTCCAAATTCAGACCAATTTTGTTATCTTAGTTTAAGTTCCACTTTTTCCATTTTTTAACTCCCTAGGTTAAATCTTTTATTTCAAAAGTCAAATTCCTGGGATTTATTTCAAATCAGTTTGAAATTATATATTATTCAAAACATTTAAATTTCTAACAACTTATTTCCTCATAATAATTCAGAAACAAAATCTTTGATAGTAATCCGTCACTTAGAAACTTGAAAATTACACTGATGATGCGGCCATCATCATCAGAATTATTTTCCAGTGATAGAAGTGAGTTCAATACTATATTACTTTTCAAAATTCATTTTAAAACACTTCCATTTTGAATTTTACTTCAAAATATCTTTCACAGAACTTCGAAAACAATTTCAAATCTCGCATGATTTTAAAATTCCCATATATTTAATCCAAACATTATTTCTAGCTCTTTTCCAGAGATATATTTCAGTCCTGGGTTTAATTTCAGATTTAGTTCATCTGATTTTCCATATTATACTTATATAATATTTCGATTTGGTTATTTATATAACCAACTCAATTATAATCCTGTTCGATCATAATAACGATCACACATCCAATATATTATAATAATATCGAGATATATACTTATTTTTATATCAACATATATTTTGGGTAAAATTATTTCATCTACCCTCTTTTCAAAACATACTGTGTCAAATTACTCTGTTCAACAGTTTATAAACACCTATCGACGAAGTTTGCATTACTGTTTCGACCAGAATTTATAAACCACTCGACTGACCAGTCAACACAATATAAAACAGTTTTTACATTAATTTACAAATACGAGCTCGTATATATATGCACTCAACTCAATCTAGAGTATTACTAACTCCATCTATATTGAGTTACGCCACAGAGCCAAGGTAATACTTAACCTGGCTCTGATACCAACTGTAGTGGCCCGAAGATCCGTACCAATTTGAGCTGACTAATATCCTACACATTCAACTCAAAGTGCACGAAAATTCAGATCATTAATAGAAAGAAATTAGAGGATGAGATAAAAAAGATAGAACTAAAAGAATAGAAGAAGAAGAACATCAGAGTCAGAATAAACATGAATCTCACAGCGGAACGAATAACATGTATTGTAACATAACTTTGAAATACACAAACTGAATTTGTATATACATACCATATCAGAGTACAACTCATATTACAGCGAAAATAATCTCTAACTAACTAATGGTGAAGCCTTCTGCTTCCAGCTCCTCCAAGTGAATCTGCATAGCCTGAAACACTTGACTGCCAGTACAAATTTGGGCACCCAAGAGTTTAGGGAAAACACAAACAAATAAACTTTGGGTCAGTCATGGGACTGGTGTAAGTAAATTCCAACCATACGGTTTAACTTTGAAAATCCTTCTGAAACAAAAGGATAATACTAAGACCAATCCACACATAAACATGGACGGACTTTACCTTACTATAACCCAAAATATTTTTGATATCAAACTCCAGTGATATTACAATAATGTCTAATCAAGTAAATAACCAAATAGCAGAACGCTTGCATCTCACGCTCCACATATATATAGTATAAAATCATAAACCACAGGGCGCTTATTGGAGAATGGATTCCAACAGACAAGGTATGGGAGCACCTTCTGATCAGTGTACTCTAGAGGGTATACACTGGGGTTCAACAAGAACGTCTTGCAACCCGGCCACACATGACCGACCACTCATTTAGCTTGAGTGTATCGAATATTTTGCCGCCCACGGTTGTTGGCCATCCAACAGTAATCCGAAGATACAGAATTGAAAAAGAAGAACAAATATAAATTTTCTCTAGATCGGTGACAATACACCCTGCTTGGGGATGACCCAACTAGCCATGCTGCCTAGCCCAACTTTTGTTACTTCCTGGTTGTGAGGCTAGAGGTTACGTCTATCTTCAGAACATCTGATCACCATTCGCTTTGAATGCCACATCGTCAAATCCGTAATCACATATTGATTACACAAATGCACACTGGGCGTAGAATAAAGAGAAGTTACCTCCTCCCCACAAACTTGGTATATTCGTTTAAATCAATGGCGTGATCGTTGGAAATACTCTGTCAGACACTCATCCATACAAGTTGTCCTGGGACTGGACAAACATAAAGCACCATTCTAGAACTGGACGACCCTTTCATTTCACTCCGTCTTCATTTGTCTTCAGCATAATATAATTCGCAGCGCTTATGTCTATACGGAGTGGTTTTCAGATAATAAATCCAACCGGTCTCTCCGTGTTGACAACGAGGGTCAAAACACTTCGATAGTCAGTTATTATTCGAATTTCATATCTTACCAGATATTACTCAAATCCCATTTAGCCTTTTTACACTTCTTGGAAAACATTTCCAGTTATTATAAACTCCTATTCTCTCATGCTCCAGAAAACATACGTTATTAATGTTCGAAATATTTCCATTCTTTTCACGTTCTTTTATTTTCTACACTTGGAAAATATACCTTAACTATATCGGAAAAATATTTCCAATTTCATTTTAAACATTTTAATCTGCCAAGCATTCACTTTAAAACATTATTCACTTTAAAATGCGAATATCATTTCTACTATAAAAATCTGAACACCTTTATCAAATAACACATTATTCAAGTAGTAAATACCGTTATCTTGTTTTTTCGAAATCTTTTTTATATTCCCACTTCACTTTATAAACTCTGTTCCTAAGTCAACTTCTTGTTAAATCAATATCAAGTTTATAACTAATATTGATTACATATCCTTCTATAATTTATTGGTTTAGACCTAAATATTAACTATCCTATCATATTACAATTCCTAAAAATAATTTACTTTAATACATTCGACATCGTCGAATTTTAGTTCCAATTCCTAATAGTGTTTATTTAGTTCTAATCATATTCCAAACATCGAAATGATGACATCGTTTCCTGAAATGATTCTCCAATTTCTCTTTCCAAACTCATTCTTATATTTCTTTGGATAAACATCGTTTCTTATTACTTTTAGAGTAAGTGGATTTCAAACCAAATTGTTTCCAGTCCCTGGGGAGTAGTGCTATGTATTAAAATCACGCTTAAGTTTGGTCAACAGCACTAATTTATCGTTATAGTTCAAAAACTTGTCATACACTGTAATATTCCCCTTTATAACTAATCTTGACATAACTGTCACGCTTAAGCCTAGTCAACAACTTTATTTTATCGCTATAGTTCTAAGACTTGCAATACGCTGCCATATTCCCTTTATACTAATCTTGACATCTCTTTCCATCACAAACTGATATCGTTCCTCGATAATAGTGAAGACGTTCAAGTTTGGGTATTTTATTTATCTCTCTGACCTTGATGGACAACGTTCTTACCTTAGAACAAATATAAGTCTGTATTCTAATCCCTTATTACTTATACTATCTACCAGACCGTATTTTCTTGTTTAATTTGAACTATGGTTTTATAATACCATATCCTTACTTTGAAACTCGGTTGTTTATAACTATCTGTATTAAACATTAACTCTTCACTTTAACTTCATTTCATAGTTCTATTTATAACTTATTTACCAAGATCTATTGATGTTCTTTGTCTTCTGATGGTTTAATTTTATTTGAAACATTATACTTAATTCAAGTAACATCTTATTATAAATTCAATATCCTCTTAAATGGAATCCATTTAAGAACAATTATTTAATTAAATAATATTTACTTTATCATTGCTGAAGTAAATAGTTTGCTTCATCATTAATCTAAATAGATTAGTTGCTCACTTATACTAATTATATTAGTTCAATCCTCATTTAAACTCCATTAATTACAAAGATAATTAATGAGAAATCTTATAAATGTTAATTAATTGTCATGTTATTATCATTAGATTAATTGAAGACCCATTTAATCTAATAATCATTTTAAAATCAAATAGTTTTTTAAAATCAACTTCATTCCATCAGTAAATTTATTAACTGACTTAATTGCTTCTTACCATTAGATTTATATATTTAATCTAACAATATTTCTAAATTGTTTGTCCTGAAATAATTATCCAAATATTTAATCGTAGAATAATTTCTGCTTCAATCGTTTTTATTTACTTTATAAAACGAACTCTAAAATACTGGCTTATAATAGAACTTCTATTATAAATTTAAAACTTCACTTTAATTATAAAAATATAATTTTTATAATTAACTTCGTTGATTTGCCTGACGGCCAATCAATTTCTTCACCAAACGATGTATTTATGGTCGACTGTTACTATTCTCTTAATTGATATCCTCTATTTATTAAATCAACATAACGTTGATTTCCATTCAACATGGTTCAAACAGTGTATATATATAAATAATATAAAGCAAACAGTACATATAAATATTTGAGGAATCCGGTTGGATTCCTCCAATCGGTTTCTGCATCAACAGATGTAAGTCAAACAATTAACACTGATTCCGTACTAGGGTATATTATAGTTGATTGAATCAATCCATCCAATGATGTGTACATATGCAACGATATATAATTCAACCAATTTAATTGCAATCTACCTAAACGACCATCACACAACATTCATCCATTATTTATCATTATTAAAATATAATTAAAATATTTTAAAATAGAACAGAGTGAGTGAATTTACTCACCTTTGTGCGTTAACCGTTAAATAACGATTTGCGTTAGTCGATTGTAACTGCGTTCTGCCTCGTCCGTCCCAATTCCATAATCCAGCCGTGCTTCAAATTGTTCTAAACCAACTCATAGCATAGCCAGCTTCGGTACAATCCCAAAGTGACGGACGGATTGGAAATCTTGTTTTGGCCCACTCGAAAACTGATCCACCCCCTTTATCTTATTTTCTAGTTTCTCTAATGCAGACACAGACTCACCACTGCTATGTTGTACTCTCCCCATCCACTTAACGTTGTGTGTGCGCACCTTTTTCTTTTTACTTTTATCATCAAAACTATGGGCCCAAAGCCCATAATGAACAAGCATCGTCACCCCCCTTTTCTTCCATACTTCTTCTTCCTTTATCAGTTAACACAACTCCTTTTAATTTCCTGCCACTCTACAAATATGTCCCTAACGAAATGAACTAATAGCCCACCCTTTCTTCTTTATTCCTTCCTTCTCCTATAAATTCTCCACTGCACAAGTGTTAGCGCATGGACATACTTTCCAACCACCGCACAAATTCTGAAAGGGCTCGAACTCATCCATGCTATGGTCACCCCCCCCCCCCCTCACGTTAAATAATATTACTCACACCATCTTCTACCCGTTTGATCAATACACTTCATTAGTTATATAATTCCATCCCAAACTCAAAGACAGCCTGACTTGCACCTCGCCAATCTTCATGAGCAGCGTCCTTTCCACCATAGCCTACTTCGACACAGTGCAACTCCAGCTCACCGAGACGCGACAACACTTTACTTTCCTCAACAAACTCCCCTCACGTCAGGACTGTTTTTAATGGCCTAGTCTTCTTGCGTGAAACCCTGGTAGTTTCCTACTGCATGAGCCCGACAGTCCCCATCCCCCTTTGTAATGACCCCAGTCCGCCCCCTTCACATCATCAGGGACCACACTTAACCCCTGCTCCACTTCGCCGTGATTCACCTCGTCCCCAGCGAGCGTCTGGTCACCGGAAGAACAATGAGAGGACCCCCCCCCCATTCAGCTCCAATTGCGACCTTCCTAATCCCCTACCTTGCGTTCAAGAGCATCGCGATATTTTAGTTTGGATCTATCGTCCCTTTTTATTTTATGAGCAGCTTCCTTTTGATGTATTTATATATATATATATATATATATATATATATATATATATATATATATATATATATATATATATCAGGAGGCTTAACTCTTAAGGAATAGGGTGATGGTAGGTATTTAAGTAGCACGTTTTAATGCATGATGCTCATTAACTTTTGATAAGACAGCAGCATGGTTTGATTTCTTTCTTTGAACGAAATAGGTAATGGGAGGCTTTATTTGTTTATACATAGGCTTGTCTTGTATTAGATATTTAGGTGGCAGGTGCATGTGCTGATTCATGCTTCACGAGGGTACCCATTTCTTTGCTTCTAAGGAACCCAATAGCTTACCTATGAAGTTTGTCCACTTAAAAATACTTTATATATTGATTGTTGTGGATTATTTGCGCTACGAAATCCATGTGATATTGTGTATTGTTCATTAGGAATTATCGAAAGATAATAGTAACTATAAAGTCATGTACCCCAAATGTACCCAACTCTGTTCACTTACGAGCTGCTATGGACAGAAATATAAACGCCGTTGTGTCGAGCACTGCCTCACGACTCCAAAAATATAAAAATATCGGTAGGTTAACTTATATTGTGAAACCCCAAAATATCGATATAGGGTGCAAAATACTCCAAATAAAAAGTTTCTTATTTAATTAATTAAAAATTATAGTAAAATTCTAAAAATTAAATTATCACTACGTCTTAAAAGAATCTTGTCTAAATTCGAAACCGATATCTAGTTGTATCGAATAAACCATTACGATCGATAAATGATTTTACAGCGACTATTTGAATATCTGATTTGGATATAACTCAGAATCTATAATCCGAAATCTCGAATTTTCACTTCTGTTAGTAAGACACATTTAAACAGATCCCATCGTTTCTTGTTTCGAGGAAATCCGACTAATAACGGATCTTGTACACTCAGTTGAAGTTCAGAACGTTAAATTACGAACTGCCGCGATATTATGGGCTCGATTATACTTAATATATATTTTTATACGTTCAACTTCGTTTTAATTAATATATAAATCCACTTATATTATGAATTCAATATTTAAACTGATTTAAATTTTCAAATACCAACCGATAAAAATGCGGGACGTTACAAGATCTGATCAGGAACCATCCAGACCAGAAAAACACGTCATTAGCCAATTCCAGAAAAACACGTCATCGGATCCAGACCACAAACGCATCAACGGCCAGATCTGGGCCGATGGGGGTCGACTCCCCCTGAGGGGTCGACACCCTTGAGCGGGAAATTTCTCGCTCAGCCAATTTCGGTCGGATTTTGATTTTTGAACTGCTCTTGTTATTTAATTATTATTAAATTTTGCTTTAAACTGAAATCTTCTAAGCTTCATAACTTCTTTATACGATGTCCGATTTAAGCAAACTCGGACTCTATCCCAAGCAGAATTCTGAGACGAACGCAATGGCGCAGCCCGTTTCCCTTAATTCATCTTCTAAAAATTAAGTATTATTTAATTTATTCATTTTAATATTTTAAAATTATAGGGTGTTTCATTCTCCCTCCTCAAACGATTTCGTCCCCGAAATCTCCAAGTTAAGAAGAATGTATATCCTACCATCCATCTACTCATCCATCATCCACAAGCATCCATTGTCCTTAAAAGATTTCTAATGCTATATGAACATATGCAAATGTGTGTGTGTATGCTCCTTATCTAATCCAAAGATCAGGCAGTCTACTTATTCAGTTAACCTCCTTAATGCGAATTATGTTAGTGCCATGAGTCTAACATGTATGCAATTATTCCTAATGCACTTTATAACTTCTATATGAGTGCAGAATCATTCACTCAAACGCAACATCCGCATGATAACACATCAAATTTCAATCAATATAGAAACATATGTATTCTTATGCAATATGCAATATGAAAGTGACTGAGCCGATCTTAGCGCCTAAAGTGTGTGTAAACGCATCCACGAGCAACCACTAGCAAATACTTGCATCCACCAAACATAACATGTTTCAAACACATGTTTACAATCATAGGATTTTCTATCAAAAATCGAAGATATAATCGAGAGGATACACTAAACGATAGAACAAGCATACATAAAGCGGTAGAAAAAAGAGAAGTTAAGAACATACCCTCAGAAAGGAAAGGGTATGACGCACATATCTTGTCTTCCGTCTCCCAAGTCGCGTCTCCTTGATCATCTCCCCATTGGACTTTAACCAACTTGACCTCTCGGTTGCATAACTTCTTGACCTCCGATCCAAGGATGCATGTAGGAATTCGTCTAACCGTGGCATCTCGCTCTACTTCCACTTTTCTAAGCATGATCGGCTCTACTACTTCCGCGGTATCATGTAAACACTTCCTCAAATGCGATATGTGAAAAACGTCATGAACACCACTAAGCTTCTCAGACAACTTCACTCTGTAGGCCTCTGTCCAATTCTTTCTGTAATAAAGAATGGCTCTACGAACCTTGGTGCCAATTTCCCTACAGATCCAAAGCGAACTACATTCCTCAATGGTGATACTTTAATAAAAACCGTGTCTCCAACATCGAATTCAAGATCGGTTCGTCTCTTATCAGCGTATGACTTTTGTCGGTCTTGTGCCATCTTCATACGTCTTCGAATCAAGTCTATCTTCTTCGAAGTTTCCCTAACCATCTCGGGCCCAAGCAAAATATTATCCGTAGATTCCCACCAACAAATCGGTGATCGGCAAGGTCGTCCATATAAAGCTTCAAAAGGTACCATGCCAATACTAGTCTGATAGTTGTTGTTGTAGGCGAACTCTAATAATGGAAGATGTTCCTCCCATGTCCCTCCAAAGTCCAAGATGCATAACCTCAAAAGATCTTCTAGAATCCTATTCACTCTTTCTGTTTGAACGTCCGTCTGAGGGTGATAAGCGGTGCTTAAACACAATTGCGTTCCTACCGCCTCTTGCAAGCTCTTCCAAAACTCACCGGCGAAAATGGGATCTCGATCGCTTACGATACTAGAAGTTATGCCATGTAGACGAACTATCTCTCGGAGATAAACAGATGCTAACTAGGGCTATCAACGATGCTTTCGGATACGGATAGTGCCATATCCGTATCCGAAATTATTTTCGGATATCCGTATCCGCTTAATTTTGGGATACAGATGGATATCGGATATTTATTCGCTCCACCTATAATTAATAAATTTAAGAGTATAAATAAAAAAGTATGGATCTAACATAAAATAATTTTATACTAATGTTTATAAGAAACCAGAAAATAAAGAAATGTGATGATGAAACATTGTTTTTTACTAGTATCCATAGGCATATCAAAAAATATTCCAAAATTAAGTACTAAAACTATCGTTTTTCACTAAAAGTGGAAAAAATATCATAGTAACATCCAATAGTTACAAAATAATTATTAACTCTATTTTTCTGTTTTTAGTAATATATATTACATCAATTAGTCGGACGGATATTTTCCGGATACAGATACACTATAACCATATCCGTATCCGAAAAGCTTTTCGGATATCGGATATCCGTATCCGCTTTTCAGATAATGCCGGATAACGATTATTTCGAATACGGATTCGGACGGATATCAGATTTTTCTGTTATTCATTGACAGCCCTATTACTAACCATGTCGTTATTCTTTTACTCTTAATGGGAATGAAATGGGCGTTCTTGGTAAGTCTATCTACTACTACCCAAATCCCCGTATTACCCATCCTTGACCTCAGCAACTCATCGACGAAATCCATGGAAACACTTCCCATTTCCACAACTGAACTTCTAAAGGGTGAAGTAAACCACCAGGCTTCTTTTGCTCAGCCTTGACTTGCTGGCACACTAAGCATCTAAAAACAAACTCAGCCATGTCCTTCTTCATTCCGGCCCAAAAGAAAACTCGCTTCATATCCCTATACATCTTGTCACCACTGGGATGTATGGTCATCTTAGAACGATGAGCTTCTTCAAGTATTGTCTTTCTCAAACTCTCGTCTCGTGATACGCAAAGTCTCCCATCCTACGCAACCAACCTTTGTCATCTATAGTATATCTAATAAGATGGCTCAAAGACTCCCCTCTTATGAGCTTGTCTACTATCTCTATCAGCTGTGGGTCATCTCGTTGTGCCGCTCCTATCTGTCCCAAAAGCGTAGGTCACACCTCTAACGATGCCAACAAACTGGGTACATAATCGATAAAGGGTTTAAAGTCAAAGATAGATATATACTCTAAACTCTGCAGCTCCACAAACAAAGGACTCAAAGTCAACCTCTTTCTACTCAAGGCGTCAGCTACAACGTTACCCTTTCTAGGGGTATATGCAATCTCAAAATCGTAGGATGCTAAGAACTCCATCTGCCTCTGTTGCCTTAAGATTAGATCTTTTGAGAGAACAAGTATTTTAGTGACTTATGGTATGTATACAACTCAAACCTCTCACCAGCAACTAATGGCGCCAAGAATTAAGCGCAAAAACTATGGCAGCTAATTCTAAGTCATGGGTAGGGTAATTCTTCACATGGGCCTTCAACTGCCTTCCACCATAACATATCACCCTTCCCTCTTGTATCAAAATTGCACCTAGCCCTGTTTCGCAAGCATCGGTATACACTGTGAACATTTTACTCCCAACTGGCAAAACTAAAACTGGAGCTTTCATCAAAGCCCTCTTCAAACGTTGAAAAGCATCGTCACAATCAACATCCCAAGAAATGGTCAAATTCTTTTTTGTTAACCGAGTAAGTAGGAATGATATCTTAGCAAAGTCCTTGATGAACTTTCTATAATAGCCTGCCAAACCAAGAAAACTTCTTACTTCCATTGCATTCTTAGGAATCTTCCAATCTTGGATTGCTACCACCTTCGCGGGATCCACTGTTATCCCTTCCTTAGAGAGCACGTGCCCTAAGAACTTCACTTCCTTCCTCCAAAAATGACATTTAGAGAATTTAGCTTTGAGTTGATGTGCTCAAAGGGTCTCTAAGACTTCCCTAAGATGTAGGGCATGTTCTTCTTCGCTTCTAGAGAATATCAAGATATCATCCACAAACACTACTACAAATTTGTTTAGAAACTCCCTAGACACCCTACTATCAAGTCCATGGAATATGCAGGTGCATTCGTCAAACCAAAAGGCATGACGAGCCATTCAAAGAAACCATCTAGAGTTCTAAATGCAGTCTTATCTATGTTGTCCACACCCACCCTTAGCTGATGAAATCCTATAGCTAAATCCAACTGTGAAAAAACCGAAGCACCAACCAACTGATCGAACAAGTCATCTATTCTCGGTAACGGGTGTCTATTCTTCTTTGTGAGCTTATTCAACTCCCTATAGTCGACGCACAATCTAAGCGAACCATCAGCCTTAGTAGTAAAAACAACTGGAGCACGCCACTCCGAGATACTTCTTCTTATGAACCCTTTCTCAAGCAACTCTTTCAATTGTTTACTAATCTCCCTCCTTTCTCTTGGAGCCATGTGGCGCACAGGCAATGCAACTGGGTTTGCATTGTCCACCAAGTATATACGGAAATCTATCTTGCGTTTTGGAGGTAAGCCCCTAACCTCCTCAAAGACATCTGCATACTTACGGACTACTCGAACAGATTGCAAATCATCAATAGATGTGTCAAGAGATTCTAGGTAGCTAAGCATAATAGAACCCTTAGGGTACCATGAGATATCGAGAGTATTACCCAAACTAGTCAACAGCCTAACTACCCTCTTTTCACAGTCGAGAATGGCCCCATACCTGGCTAGCCAATCCATTCCTAGAATTAACCCATAGCCCGTGAAACGAAGCACATAAGCGTTGCATTCGAACTCAATGCCATACACAGATATTCTCAAATCTCGACATAACATAGACAGATGAGCCGTACCCCCAATAAGATTTGAGATAATAATGGGATCCACTACTATACTAGTATCTAGGTGCAGAGACTCAATAACAGAAGCGAATATAAACGAATGTGAAGCGCCAGAATCAAACAAAGTACGTACAGGATGATCGAAAAGGAAAATCAAACTTTCAACAGAAATGTTTCAACCTCTCTCTTGCGTAGCTGCCATGAGAGCATGAACCTGCCCTCCAAAAGTAGATCCTGTCCTCTGTCCTTGCCCTTGCCCTTGCCTCCTTGGGCAATCTTTAATCATATGTCCTGCCTCACCACACTGGAAGCAACCCGTCCTCTTCTTCTTCCTACAATCCTTCTTCAAACGGCCAGGTATTCCACAATTATGACACTTTCTTTTCTCTGAACCCTTGTTTCCCTTACCGCCTTTCTTTTGTTGTTGCGCCTTCTTTGGATCCCCTTTCTTATCATGTGTCTTATCTACATTAGCACCTTTCTCCTCTTCATGTATGAACACCATATCGAAAAGATTCTCGAAAGTAGCCCCCATAGGAATGTGGGACATAGCCAACCCGTGTAATGGTTCATTTAGACCCTTGGCAAATATCAAGGCCTTCTTATGTGGTGTATTAACTAATTCCATACCAAATCTTGCTAATTGGTTATACTTGTTAACGTACTCCTTCACAGACAAACTCCCTTGTTTCAAAGCCAAGAACCTCTCCATGTATAAACCCTCCTCTGCTTGTGAAAGAAATTTCAACTCGAACCTTTGTCTAAAATCCATCCACGTCTCCATGCACATCCTCCATTAGTTACTTCCCACCAAAATGAAGCTTCATCCTTCATCAACCAAGCAGCTAGTTGAACCTTCCTTCCATCGTCTATCTCAAAGATACCAAACAAGTCCTCCACTTCCTTGAGCCAATTCTGAGCCTCAACAAACGTCTCAGTTCCATAAAACAGTTTTCCGCCCATCGCACGGAAGTCTTTGCATATCTTAGAAAAAGCGTCTACACGGGGAGGAGGAGGAGGAGGAGTGGCTGCAGCTGGGGAAGGAGGTGTACGACCTCGGGTATATCGGGTACCCCAGACATGCTAAAAGGAAAAAGGAGGAGATTCAAAATAGAGAATCGAAAGATAGATATATGGCTTTTGGGGATTATGTTTTTCATAATAAACCTCTCTCTTGAAAATACCCTCTTTAAAACATGCTTTTGATAATAATTCTTTTTAAAAATGTTTTTGGAAACGGTTTTCAAAATCTTTTATCTGTTCTAGTAACCTTCAGCTCTGATACCACGTGTAACACCCCACGTCCATTAATGTCACTCACTAAGGGAATGCATTAACTTTCATGGAGTATTATAAGAGTATAAAACAGAATATCACAAGACAAATATATAAAATGGTACTTTAGAAAATTCAAAATTTATTCACTGCAGCGGGAAAGCAAAACATGTCTGGATACAACATCAGAACCATATACTAAAGCCAAGTACACAAATATCCATCTTGAACAAAATTATTATCAGAGTAAATAAAAGTAAAACCATAATCCCACTCCAAATAGTCGTAATGGAAAAGACATAAAGCTGGGCATTACTTTCAACACTTCCAAGCACTTCAAAAAGAAAGAAATTTGAGTCAAGCTCCACTAATCCCACCCAAAGGACCTAAGGGGGGGGGGGGGAGAAAGAAAAGAGGCGAAACAAAAAGGGTCAGACATAAAGTCTGGCAAGTTTAGTGACTTTAACAATATAATCAGTAAGGTAACAGGATATGAACATAAATTGGATATAAGAGATGACAAGGTAAGCAAGATAGAACATCGATTGCGCTCCTAACCACTATAAGATATGCTCTGCACCGTATCTACATACTAGTTACATACTTAAAGATGATCCCTCTTAAACCAATCTAATGATTGTAGTTTCTTGTACTTCTAGTTACTATCATAGGTGCCAACTTGTTCCTATCCCCACTAGTTGTACCCACTACCTTTCCCATTCGATCAGCTCCCTAACCTTGTAGATACCTGTGCTAGTCCCACAATAGGGTGTACCACTCCCTAAGGTGGCAACCCCGATACTACTGAAATGCACAGCTTATACCTACACGATGCAACAAAGTCTTACCTACCAGCCCGTACCCACGCACGTACATGACTCCGTTGGACTTGCACTGCCATCACTAACTCTTTATTGACCTCTTACAATCAACCCTAGTAAGCGTGTCCCTGTCTTCGACCTAGTTCGAGCTCATATAGATACTAAAATGGGTTACCGGTTGAAAAGGGTCCTACACACTTGACATAAGCTTCGCTCCTAAGCTTGGTCCCTACTAGGAATTCCCGCTTAACCCCTTTATATCCCATATCTTATCACATGTCTCATCTTGGTTAAGTGCTTTTATTATGTTTCACATGCTACCCATGTTACCCACTTAACCCTTTATTATTCCCATGTCTTACCACATGTCTTATCTTGGTTAAGTGTTTATTAATTCATTATAACCGTAATCTTGCAAGACCTCCCACATTAGATTACTGTTTGCGGTTGCTGGATATGCCAGGCGGTTCTGGGCAGGCTTATACCGCAATCCGAATCTAACCTCGTGTCTTTGCATTATTACGCATCTAATTTCTGCCTTTGACCTCTCACATTAGATTACCAAATTGTGGTTGCTAGATATGCCGGGCGGTTCTAGGCAGGCTTATACCGTAATCCGAATCTAACCTCGTGTCTTAGGCGTTCATTATCACTTTCTTGATTCAAGTCCCAATTTCAAATCTTGGATTATAATATATTCCAACTACCCATAATTTCCAATCTAAATTATGTTTATAATTTTAAATCCAAATTATGCCTATAATCTCATGTGTACAAGTTATGCCAAATTATGCCCAAACCAATTTTTGTAGTTATTAACAGTTTATGCCAAATCTCATGTATACAAGTTATACTCAATTATGCCCAAACCAATTTATGCCAAATCTCATGTATACAAGTTACACTCAATTATGCCTAAACCAATTTCCATATTCAACAATAATTTATGCCAATAATCTCACTTTATTACATATTTCCCAACTTTTCCCAATCATTCCAACGTTAATCGTACGTAAATCTCAACGCAATATGCTTAGGCTCGAAGTTAGCCTAATATCAAAGGAAAAAGGAAAAGAAGAAGGGGAGAGAATCAAAACATCGAAATTGGCATAAACATATAAACAAGCATGTTAAATGAATAACGACAAAATAGATCAGATAGACATATGATAATAGTAATTGGGTATGAATCTGAAGGATAACAAATTACAAAACTTGATATGATTCATTATATTTACAGGCATATACATTAGATCCAATTTACAATCCTATCACAATTACTTTTTAACTTAATTATATGTGATAGTGACATAAAATCACAGCGATAGGATTCTTAGAAAAGATAATTAGGTATTGTTGTAGCAATTCTGATCTTGGATAATCTCTACTTTGATTGTTTGTAGATCTGATCTTCTAATTGGAATACTCCTATTCTGATTTGTTTTGGTGGAGAAGAAAGGCTAGTTTAGATCAGAGCAGCATGGAGGCTTGGGTTGAAGCAAACAATGAGATTAGGGTTAGGTTTAGGTGTTTATTTGTAGGTGTATTAGGAGCTTTAGATCTGATCAGGAACCATCCAAACTAGAAAACACGTCATTAGCCAATTCCAGAAAAAACACGTCATCAGATCCAGACCACAAAACACGTCATCGGCCAGATTTGGGCCGATGGGCGTCGACACCCTATAGGGGGGTCGACTCTCCAGTCGACACCCCTATAGGTGGGTTGACTCCCCAGTCGACTCCCCCTGGGGGGGTCGACACTCTTGAGCGGGAAATTTCCCGCTCAGCCAATTTCGGTCGGATTTTGATTTTTGAACTGCTCTTGTTATTTAATTATTATTAAATTCTGCTTTAAACTGAAATCTTCTAAGCTTCATAACTTCTTTATACTATGTCCAATTTATGCAAACTCGGACTCCATCCCAAGCAGAATTCCAAGACGAACGCAATGGCGCAGCCCGTTTCCCTTAATTCTTCTAAAAATTAGGTATTCTTTAATTTTTTATTTTAATATTTTAAAATTACGAGGTGTTACAACCCGTCAAGTCACCAATTGACGTCCATAAATATACTCCGGGCGTTAAGAAAGAGAATTCCTCCACCACCAAACTTGGTATATTTATAAAAATCAACGTACGTGATCTTTCAGGAATCACCTCCATGATCAACAGCGAAAAGTTCTCGCAATTTGAAGATTTCAATTATGATAGAATCACTAGTCAGAATCACTAAGGTGGCCACCAGAGCAATTTGACGAGTAGTTCTTCCCCTCATGAAGATTTGCGGTCTTCAATGCTCCATCTTTATAAGCCGACAAGTTAGTCGCGAATGCACAGTTGGATCGAAGTGGTTTTGGGTCTAATTCCCATCCCGGTCTCTTCGAAATAGCTCGTCAAAAGGTCAACAATATTCATTGATAACTCGGGTTTTAACTATCAGCTTAAACAGTATCGATCAATACTTCGGCAGTTCAATCCCCTTTCATTTATTCAAAACCATTATATCGATTCAAAATCGATCTTCTAATTCATTTCAATCACATCACCTTTTGTTTGTGTTACTTAAAAGCAAATCAAACTTCATCTTTCCTTTTAGCATAAATATCTTCAAAAACTCATCTTTTCACAAGAGCCTCTTTAATTTTCACTATCCGGGAATATCATTATATATTCTTTTAATCAATCAATATAATTTAATTGCCAAATTTTATCTACGCCAAATAACGTCAAACGACATATTCTTATAATATAACCATAATGGTTAATTTTAACTTTACATTCTTTCTTATGGAAATTATACTTATATTTCCAAATCTAGTTTCATTTTCAAAACCCATATAGTCTCTTATTTTAATTCCTCAAAACAAAACATTGAAAACAAAGCTACATTTTTTCATACTTGGCGTATATCAAAATCCCTTAGCATTTCCTTTAATTTAGATTATTCACAAAATCTCTTTCTACTTCCTTTGTCGTTACAAACTAACACCATCTTTCGATAATACTGAAATCGTTCAAGTTGGGGTATTCTATTTACCTCTCAAACCTTGATCGATAACGTTCTTATCTCAAGATAGGTAGAAGTTTATAACTCAAAACCTATTAACATTAATACCATATTAATTCCATTTGCTATTTCATTTAACATATGGTTATATAAACCATACTTCATATTTTGAAATCTCTTTTACTTAGTCAAACTGCAAGCTTTCGGGACTAAACCTCTTTAATATAATTACAAATATGGATTTTTACATTAATCCCTTTATCAGAATCTATCTATTAATCATCTCGTAAAATCTTTTCATTAAATTCTTACCTTTCCTTTTTATGGTAAACATAAGAAAGTAAACCGTCTAATAATTCTTTAAAAATACGATAATAAATATAAATATGTTTATAAAAACACCTATTTTAAACAATTTATATAAATATAAATTTTAAACTTCAATTTAGTTATAAAAATAATTTTATCACTTAAAAACCTCGTCAATTTGCTTGACGGCGAATCAACATCTAAAAAAGGTAGTTTTTGTCCATTAATAATCAACATCTAATCAGGTTATAATGTCCTTTAGGGTAAACAATTCATATATAAATAATACGATAAACAAATAACAAAAAATTATTCCAGGAATCTGGTTGGATTCCTCCAACCTATCTTTCCCTGCATCACAACACGTAGTATTATTTTATAGCAATATATAGAATAATATTTAACCAAAACATCGAATATGGCGTTAATATAAACGTCGACAACCATTAAACAATTAACAAGCATTCAGGGCATCTAATCATTCAATTTAATAAATTTAAATTATATGAATTTAGCACATCATAATATTCCAGAAGGTGTGAGAGCTAACTTACCATTTTTGTTTTCGATTGATGGTTCACGTTGTTTCATTTAATTTTAAACGATTGTTAAAATTAAGGGAAAACCCGGTTGCTTCCGATTCCAACCCCACCAGCTTGACTGCGTTGTATATGCTGCCATGAGTCCAACACAACCAATGACGTTCAATTCTATTCACGAATGAATAAATTATTACGTAAACAAGTTAATACTCAATTTGTAATATTTCATTTATAAATAACTAATGCTTTATTAACCTGATAGTCACCATGATTATGGATGCCTACTCCCTCCTTACCCGTTTCACCAGTTCGAACAAAATCCCATCCCCGTCATCTTCCAGCTTTTCTTTTATTTCTTCTTTTCCATTTTTTTCGTTTCTTAAACCTTAAAGAATCATGCCAAATAAAATCCCCAGAGCCCGCGTTTCCCACTCCCCAGTCCCCCATCTTCTCCTTCTTTGCATTCTCCTGCACATTTTCATCCCCAAAAAAAACTTCCCCATGTAACTATAGTTTATTTCCATACCTTTGTCTACACAAGCTGCTACTCCAACTCCTTCCCCTTCACTTACAACCGACGTTTCCTCCTTCATAAACTATGTCAGAAACTCCGCCTCAATTGGTCGTCCCCTCCTCCACGTTCAGGCAACTGACCACTGGCTTCATCCTACTACTACCGCTGTCATGGACGGTCACTGCAGTACCCACGCAAACCATTTCCAGCATCATGATTTTTTTTTCCTAAAGCATTTCGGCCATAACCACCCCTACACTTCTTCTCCTACATTCAAAATACAACTACGAGCATTCCACCACCCCCACGTTTTACCGAATTCCTGAAGCACTCATGAACTGCTTCATTCCTCTCCTCATGCAGGCCATGTTCCATGTTTACACACCCACTATACCCATCTTATGCTTCCCAGACCTAGTACACGGCCAACACGAAACCCAACGCAAAACCATCACGAACCGCTACCCTTTCCTTCCATAAACCAGCGTCACCATTATCTCAAAACTTTGGCCATTTGAAGGGCCTCATCGCCCTGACTTTGAACTCGCACTGCTCCTCTCCCCCTTCCCCTGCATTCTCGAACACCTCCCGTTCGCTTCAGCAAAGGTAGCGTATCTTTTTGGTGCCAAACACCTCAAAACCCCATCGTCTGAATCTCCTCACTAGCACAAGCTCGCCCCTGACCTCGTAAATTCTCCGGCCTCGCAACTTCCAAGCCTAGCCCAAACATTGTCGTGTTGTACAATATTTTCAGGGACAAAGAATTTTTGCTAAGCTAAAACGAATATAACTGACGTGTAAAGTAGGTCCATACGAGCCTAACGGATCAAAAAAAATTTGACTTGTTTAAGCATTCCATTTAAAATGATTTTTCAAAGCATTGTTTGGATTTGAGTTTACTAGTTTCTGTTGTTTATTACAGGAAGAAAATAAACGATGCAGACCCATTTTTATAGGCGAAGAAGCTTGGGTGCCACGAAAATAACCATGTGAATGGTCAGAAAGAAAATTAGGCGAGTTGTTAGAAAGAAAGAAAATAGGCATGTGAATTCATAGAAAATGAGGCGAGCGATAGATATATTTATTGTTTGATTTGTTAGTAAAGATTTTTTTATTTTGACGAACCATATTTTTTACGAAGACGACTAGCGATATTTTTGACGTATAACGCTCTATGCTTATGGTTCACACGAGCATGTACGTTCTCCCGTTGAAGCAAAACTCAAATACATGTAATAACAAAATATTTCGGACATTGTGGAACTGATTTTGTTAAATTATGAGATCATTTGTGAAATCTCTATTTAAATTTCAAACAATTAAACAATACGCGTTTATATCGCGTACGGACACAAAATAATCCCAATTGACGCGAAACGTGAAATCTAGCAATAATTAGCTATTACAGATTAAATAAAATTCGTTTCATCGAAAACGAAGGTCATGTGAATAATAATCCTTTTTAAAGTTCCAATTAAATTAAAATAGATCAATTTTGAAGTACCTCAATATAATTATAATAAATTATTATTTGATATATTCGAACAGAATTTCATATACTTTCAAAATAAGTTAACCCAGGTCGAATTCCAAGCTAAAACAATATTCAAAATATTAAAAATCGTTTTATTTACATAAATAAATCATTATATTTTATTAACGAATTTCATAACGACCATTTGAAAATTTGACTAGTGTCTGGCCCGTGCTTCGCACACGGGAAGAGTTTAACAATATTGCGATTTCAACTTTTGATAATAAATATAGAAGGCGTAATTGTATTACTCCTTGTTGTTGATTACTCCTTGTTTCATAACGACCATTTGAAATTTTTTTTTTTTGGACTTTGGACCCGGATGTTGTTGATTACTCCTTGTTTAAGTGTGTTGAAATTTTTGATTAGTAGTTAAGGTACTCTAGGGATGGGATTCAGTTAAAATTTAGCTAGGGAGTACAACAAATTTTATCAGACCGAGTAATACTTAAAACTCTTACAAACGTACTTAAAAAAAGATAAATTAGAAGTAGTTGGGTTTACTTGTTAGATAAGGTAAATCCCTGTACAGAAATTTCAACCAACATATTTGATTGAAATGATAGGTTGCCCTCTTAATAACTAAAGATCAAGTGGTGTTATTTAATTAAGAATCAACAACTTAAGACTTGGTTTTAGTGAATATTACAATTACCAATACGTGATTTGAATACTGAATGGACATAACCTTTGTTGGAAGAATATTGATTTAATTACATGACACATGTTCAAATTGTAGAAAATTCTTTATATATAAATCTAAACTATGCATCTGATCCAGTTTAAGCTTAAAAAAACCAGAATTCCAAACTTACCGGGAATAACATCCATTCGCACAACTGAAGTAAGCAAGGTCTTTTTAATGGCCTAAGCATGCATGTATGATAACTTATCAGCAAACAAATCTTAAAGGATAAAACACTATACACATAGCAAAAATCATTTCATAAAAGTAAATAACTAACTAAAAATTAGAAGAATAACCTGTGATGTTACTTTTACGTTAAAGATTTTCCTATACGAGATCATTTTCAGTACTACAAAATAAGGAAAGTAACATATAGCAGCGACCATCAGTTCCACTCTCCTACAACCGCATCTTAAGATAAAAGCTCATCTTCATGCTCTTCTACTAGTTCGTCGACTTGAGCTATGTTTAATCAATCCTAATTAAAGGCTAATTGATATAAAGATACGAATAATTTGCATGTGGTATTAGATGCCTATTTGAGTGCAGGATTGTATTATATAGCTTTGACCAACTGGTCCAAATCAACTATCTGCACAATTCCTATTAACATATGGATACAAATCCTTCAAAAGAGTAATATAAAATTACATAGCCGAGTACAAATTTTGTTCGCTGGTTCTAATCATGTATAGCATAACCTACAAAAAGCCATGAGCACTGTTATATTTGTGTTTACGAAAACCAACACAGCGGAGTACCCCAAATTTATGTAATCAAGATTGTAATTATACCGACTGTATAAGTGCATTTTAGTAAAGAGACGTGTCTTTGTTTCCAAACTTTATTGATATATATTGCAAAGAGTTATCTTTTTAGCAATGGTGGAACGTACATGCCTTGATGTTTGGCTATACTGATATACAGTTGGGGTTATAAGTCACTTTCACACTTTTTTATCTCCAGATTTTAACATCAAGGTTGCAGTTGAAAAATTACAAATCTTATTAGTTGTTCCATTTATTGCATCTTCAGGTGCTCATCTCTTTGAATTGTGCTTATTGGAAATTTTATGTGAATTATTAAAATATTGAGATAAGTGTATGAATGGCTCCCTTATGTGAATAGTCCCACATCATGGGATTATATGGAAGAGGCAAGTATTTATATTTGTTTCTAAGAAATCTTGTTGGGGCCTTGGGCTCCCAATGCATGCTTTGTTGTGAGGAGGGAGACCATGCATCATGACCACCACACACGCGCGACTGACTTGACCCGGCCCGGTTCAGGCTTGGGCTTTGTGGTGTAGACACTTATATTTTTGGTCCAGAAAACACTGCGTTTTTCGAACTGTTTTTTAAATACAGAAAATATTTCTGAGCCGATTTTTTATTTATGAAGCGGTAAACTCTTGACCCAGTATTTTCAGCAGATCCTATTTTTCTTCCTCTGCCCAGTATTTTCGATTAACCCTAATCTCCGTCTATATATTATCTTCAGTTGTAGACGACATTACTGCAAAAAAAATATACTATTTCTCTCCACCGCCATTAAAATATTCTTACAGAATTTTTCGAGTAGTTATTAATTTCGAAAATGCAAATCTGCACTGATTTGTTATGCAAAGCAAATCAGTTATTAATTTTAGAGAGCTGTTTTATCCTAGAGGCGACGGCGGAAGTACGAACTGGTTTTGCACCACCGACCAGATCGTCGAATCGTCTTCAAGAGAGCGGCCTAGTCCGCGACTCAGCCATTGTTTCCCAACAATTTGAAGACGATAAATGAAACAATGGCTTTGTCTGTTGTCCTATTCAGTCTCGGCGACCTAATCTCAAATCGCACTGCTTAAGAACAAATTCAGTCAACTTGATCAGCATCTGGATCCTCGAGCCAGCGGTAGGGGTCAGAGATCTGGACCCCATGGTAGTTGTCGATGATGATTCATCGCGACAAACGATTGGATAGTGAAGAGCTGGAATTGGCAAGCAGAACAAAGTGGACCTGCTAGAGAGACTGCTCATCAAATTACAACCGGACAGTTGCATTATTTTCCAACAAAGTTCTGCCGCAAGTGGTAGTAGAAGCTGGATAAAAAGGAGTAATCACTTGGAGAATCAGACTTCATGATGGTACATTTTATTAATGGGATTTTTTCTCTATGCTGATCATGTGCAATAAAACAAATATGGAACTATGAACGGTAGACAATTTTTAAACAGGATGCTGCTCATAATAGTTAGATCTAGGAATTTTCAAGTTACACCTAAGATAGTTCCAAATTTGCTTGGAATATGAGCAGTTAAGATAAAGAAATTTTATGTCCTCATGAAGGTATTGAGCACAAATTACACTTAGGATCGGTAGATACAACCAGCAATGCGTTTAAGGACATTCTGGGAGCACATGTACAATCCCAAATCAAAGAATTTGACCGAACATGGTTCTATACTGAATTAAAATCAAAGTTTTCATTACCAATAGGCAACTAATGCTAGATATCTCTGTCTTTTGCGAGATTTCCTCTGTGAGATACATAGCGTAAAGAATGCTTATGCAGATTTTGATTTTCTGACTTAGATCGAGATTGAGTTCTAAGTATCTATTAAGACTGATAAGTAAAAATGCAGAAATTAATTTTTTCTGTGATTCAATTATGTTAGTCTCTGAGTTTATGAATATTTTCCTATGAGAAAATATAAATTCTCAAACATATGAACATTTAAAATAGTAAGCATCCACAACCGGCCAGTAAATAATAGAATGGAATCCGCAAGAAAACCATAAACAACAGCAACAACCTACCCAAATGAATGATTCTGGACAGTTATTCTATAATACAAATGTAGAAAACCAGGTCATATGGCACAAAAGTGTCGAAACAGGCCAGACCCTGCACCGTAGGCAAACCTGACTGAGGAGCCTCTAACGGCTATGATTACTGAGATTCACCTTGTTGGTGAATCAGAGGGTTGGTGGGTAGACATTGGTGTTTCTCGCCATGTTTGCTATGATCATGATATATTCACAATATACACGGTTGCTGACGATCAGAAAGTGTGTTGTGAGATCCTCACACCACTTAAGCTGTAGAGACTGGTAATAATGAAAATAAAGCATATGATTGGAAAGACGTTGATTCTTAAAGATGTGATGCATCTGGTATGTTTGAAACATTCAAAATTGAAATAAAGCAAATAGGAAAATTAAGAGACTACATAGTGATAGGGGAACAAAATACGAATCAAATTTTATTTTGGATTTTTTATGTGATATATTGTACATAAGAGAACTGCACCCTATTCACCTGAAATGAACGGTAAAGCTGAAAAAATAGGACCTTTACCGAATTAGTAATTGTCATTTTATTAAAATTCGGTGCAGCAAAACATTAGTGGGGGGATATTTTATAGACTGTATGTTATGTTCTGAATAGAATCCCCAAATCTAAGAATAAAATTTCGCTTTATGAAATTTTAGAGAAATATAAATCCAATATGTCATACTTTAGAACTTGGGGTTGCTTAGCATATGTTCGCATTCTAAACCCTAAGAGAATAAAATTGGCAAGTAAATCATACGAATGTGTATTTATAAGCTATGCTGTTAATAACAAAGAATACGGAATTTATGACCTAAATACACATAATATATTTTGAATTTAATGATGCTAATTTTTATGAAACAAAATTTCCTTTTAAATTAAGGAATAGTGGGGGCACATCAAGTATGCCTATTAGAACAGAACCTAATAAAAGTTCTGAAACTGAACCTAGAAAAAGTAAAAGAGCAAGAACCGTAAAAGATTTTGGTTCATATTTTTTGAGTTTTTACTATGGAGGAGGATCCCTTAAACCTCCAAGAGGCCTTATCTTCTTTAGATGCCCCTTTTTTTTGGTAGGAGGCTATAAATAATGAGATGGATTCTCTGGAATCCAATAAGACTTGGCATTTGATAGATTTACCTCCTGGTTGTAAATCTATAGGCTGTATATGGGTACTTAAAAAGAAATTAAAACCTGATAGCACTATTGATAAATATAAAGTACGACTAGTAGCTAACGGTTTTAAACAAAAAAATATTTCTTCGACACTTTTCATATATAACTAGAATTACATCCATTCGGGTATTAATCTCACTTGTTTCTATTCATAATTTATTAATACACCAAATGGATGTAAAAACCGCATTTTGAATGGTGAATTAGACGAAGAAATTTATATAGACCAGTCTGAAGGATTTGTAGTACATGGTCAAGAACATAAAGTATGCAAATTAGATAAATCATTATATGGTTTAAAACAAGCACCTAAACAATGGCATGAAAAATTTGATAAATTTAATCATTTCACATGGTTTTAAAGTTAATGAAAGTGACAAATGCATTTATTACAAATCTGAGAATGACATTTGCACTATTATATGCCTTTATGTAGATGACCTACTCATTTTTAGGTCAAACATTCATGCCATAAACTCAATCAAATCCTTATTAAGTGCCAGTTTTGATATGAAAGATCTAGGTGAGGCGAGTGTAATCCTTGATATTTAAATTACTAGGTCCAAAAAAGGGATTTTCTTTGGATCAATCTCATTATATTGAGAAGTCTCTAAAGAAAGACAATCACTTTGACTGTAAATCTGCATGCACATCATTCGATCCCAGTGCAAAGATATTTAAGAACACTTGTGAAGGTGTAAGACAGTCAAAGTAAGCGACCATCATTGGCTGCCTTCAGATGCCACTGATTGTATTGGACCCGACATTGCCTATGTCGTGGGATTATTATGCATGTTAACTAGTAGACCTAGTATAGAGCATTGACATGCTATTGAAAGGGTCATAAGAAACCTTAAACGAGGCATGAACCTTGGATTACATTATGAAAAGTTTCCAGCTATACTTGAAGGATATTTTGATACAGATTGGAATACTTTATCTGTTGATTCAAAAGCAACCAGTAACTATATATTTAACATCGCTGGAGAAGCTGTCTCTTGAAAATCCAAGAAACAGACTATTTTGACTTAGTCTACTATAGAGACTGAGATAATAGCACTAGCAACTGCTAGTGAAGAAGCAGAGAACTAAAGAAATCTGTTAGTTGAGATCCCTATGTGGAAAAAATAGACAGTAGTGGTGTAATCGATTGTGATAGTTCCGCGGCTATTGCAAAAAGTATAGAACTGTTATAACAACGGCAGAAAACGACGTCGTAAGCACAATACTGTAAAAGAACATCACATATATAGTGATGAAAAATTTGACAACTATTGAAAGAAAAACAGAACTGATATTACAACGGTAAGAGATGACAGTCGTATGCAAGTATTGTTAGAGAACATCACATATAAGGTGATGATAATTTGGCAGAACCTTTGACGAAAGGACTGTCCAGAAAGAAAGTCCTTAATAATTCTAAAAGAATGGGACTATTGCCCTGTGATTGTGGAATCACGCAGAATGGTAACCCGACCTAAATGATTGGAGATCCCAAGAACTAGGTTCAATGGGTAAAAACAAGTTGTGTAGTGATAGTAGATGAACATGCCAAATTTTAGATTAAGAAGCATGTATTCCTGAAGTGATTAGAGGATGAGTTAATAAAAACTCTTAATGAGATATATACTCTATTTGGAGTGGAGTACCTACCTTCAGGAGTGCTCTTGATAGACTCACCTTTGTGAATGTGGAAATGTGGTCGTTTCCTATAAAGTTTTGGGCAAAACTTCTAAAGCGTTCACTAAACTGGGATAGACGTGCATGGCCATAAACGCACGGGCTTATTTGATTGCACTATAGAAAAGATTGTGTGTGGTTTGATGTCAGGAATAGAGTTCAAGACTACGTGTCACTCTAGTAAAAACTGGATCTTATTCACTATGCAAAGGTTCAAGTCAGATGACACCTTTGTTTATGCACAGTCTTATGTTTTTAGAAACTCCTCGATAATATTTTAAAAATTCAAGTGGGGGATTGTTGGAAATTTTATGTGAATTATTAAAATATTGAGATAAGTGTATGAATGACTCCCTTATGTGAATAGTCCCACATCATGGGATTATATGGAAGAGGCAAGTATTTATATTTGTTTTTAAGAAATCTTGTTGGGGCCTTGGGCTCCCAATGCATGCTTTGTTGTGAGGAGGGAGACCATGCATCATGACCACCACACACGCGCGCGCGACCGACTGACTCGACTCGACCCGGCCCGGCCCGGCTCGGTTCGGGCTTGGGCCTTGGCTTTGTGGTGTAGACACTTATATTTTTGATCCAGAAAACACTTCGTTTTTCGAACTGTTTTTTAAATACAGAAAATATTTTTGAGCCGATTTTTTATTTATGAAGCGGTAAACTCTTGACCCAGTATTTTCAGCAGATCCTATTTTTCTTCCTCTGCCCAGTATTTTCGATTAACCCTAATCTCCGTCTATATATTATCTTCAGTTGTAGACGAGATTACTACAGAAAAAAATATACTATTTCCCTCCACCGCCATTAAAATATTCTTACAGAATTTTTCGAGCAGTTATTAATTTCGAAAGTGCAAATCTGCACTGATTTGTTGTGCAAAGCAAATTAGTTATTAATTTTAGAGAGCTGTTTTATCCTAGAGGCGGCGGCAGAAGTACGAACTAGTTTTGCACCACCGACCAGATCGCCGAATCGTATTCAAGAGAGTGACCTAGTTCGCGACTCAGCCATTGTTTCCCAACAGTGCTCATTGCTAATTTTGCAAGCAGATGCATCAAATTCATCTCATATGAAATAAATAGAATCAACACCAAATTTGCTAGTCAAATTTAGCAGCAACACTGTGATGCATTGAATAAATCTAAAGAGAAAGCGGTTATAGAAAAACTAGAAAACTTGTATTGATTTACTGCATGAAAAAAAAATGATATGAATTTAGATCAAAAGGAATAAGATAAACAACGACAATAAGGATGATCTCTGCAATGGAATGAAAACCACAAATTCAATGTATAGTTAGCAAGATGTTCTCTTCTTACCTGTCTTTAATTTGAACCAAAAAAGGTATAAAAAAATAAAAATATAAGTGATGAACTTGCTTAAATGATTAAATAAGTGATAAAAAAGTTGTTGGATCCAACATTGAATACCTAAACTTTTAAATGAAATTTTTAGGGTGTGTTCGGTTTACAATTTTTTATTTTTGGTTTTTCATCTGTGCGAAAAGTGCAAATGGCACATCTATTCGTGAAAAATAATCGTTTTAGAAAACGAAGTTAACACACAATCCTAATTAAGGAAGAACATATTTAAGTAATAATAGCTTGTTGTTAAGATACAGTCACAACTATACTATTTTATCATTACCTTTAACCTATCATAATAGTTTGCTGCCATGGTGCTACCATTTTCTTTGTGTGGTATGCTTCGCTCTTCGTTTAAGCATGTTTTATGCCTCTAGAATCCACCTAACTAATGTAATTGTTAAAGTGACCTTATTCATTAGTAAATGCCCTATATTATAAACTTCCTAAATACCATAGAAATATCTTAAATTATTGGTAGAAATTTTATTATGTATTATAAACTACATTTATGGTGGGACCAAATTCATAATAATGCATTAGTGAGATATACTAAAATTACAGTCATAATCAAAATGTCACCTTAACAAAGTATTTGGTAGGATTTTCAGTCCATTCTAAGATAATAAGTGCTAGTTGAAACTATCTCGATGCTTATCCCTTTTAGCCTTTGTGAAAAGGATGAAATCAATCATATAAAAAATTGAAAATTGAATATAAATGATACGATGTGAATTGAATATAAATCATATAAAACCCTTTGGCTTGATAAAATCATGAAATGTATTAATCTTGCTAAACGATGGTGTATGGAAAAGATCTACAAACTATTTGTCCGGCTTCCATTACCTATCATGACTGTCTATCCAAAATAAATGTTTTAAGGCTTTTAAAGTTGATACCCCTACTAATAACTATAGATTTTAAGTTAGTAACTAATGGGAAATTTTATCTATTGCACCGTGTAACATAAAATTTGACCAATTGCATTATATATAGCAACGAATTTGACAATTGCACATATATATATTGATATTATAATCTAAATATAGGAGATATGGAATACCAGTATACATCTTTCAGCATTATAGTTCAAACAAAGGAAACACGCGTACAAAAGACAACTATTGAGCTTTTACAATAACGGATATTTAAGTAGATATCACCTCTACATTTTTGGAATAAAACCACATACATGCAAGTTGAACTGTAAATTGACAATTACCTTTGTAAGTAAAGATGGATTCTGAAGTCTGGCAACTAAAACCTTGTAATATCCACCATAAACATTTTGTAAGTTACAATGCCTGTATATAACAAAAGTAATGTGGAAAAAAAGCATTATACAGGTTAAAAAAAAGAGATTCAGTGTAGGGGCGGAGGGAACTAAAGCTTGGTGAGGTCACGTGACCTCATCAGAAATTCAATTTGCATAAAAATAAAGGTCAGCACGTCAGTCTACAGAAAAAAGGAAAGAAAGAACGAAGGAAACTTAGAACAGAAGAAGCCGAGAAAGGGAAAAGAACGAAAAAAAAACTAAATCGATCGCGTTGTTTTTCTCCAGACCTTCAAGCGCTAGAAACTTCTGTTGCGTCACCACTCTACACTGTTTCCTATTGGTTCTTCGGTGATGGGTAATGAGCTAACCCAAATTTTAATTTCAACTGATTTGAATTTAATTTGTTAGAGTTTTTCTTGAATCAGTCTTGAATCAGTTATGCAAGTGATTTCTATCTGATCCAAAAGAGTTGAACTGATTAAATCAGAATTGGACTGATTTTATATTGAAAATTTGCTCACATTTTTTGCTGTTATTGTTCCTAAATGCTGGTTGAAATCATGCTTATTGTTCTTGAATAATATTTTGGAGTGTAAAAATCAAAACTAAATTTCTATTTTTCATCTCAACATGCCAATGGATTTATTTGTTTATAATGAACTTTTTGTTTTTTAGATTTGCAAATTTATTTTAAAAGATCAATATAATTATTGATCGTTTTTGTAATTAAATGATATTTTGTCACTTATTGTATATTGTTGTTCAATGGTTTATTTAGTTTTTTTCTTCAATTTTGTCAAATACATGCTTGTGACGGCCCGCCCCGCACCAACCGACATCTACTCCAAATGTGCGCTGTACACATGTCCAGTTAGCACGGAACGGGTCGTCAGAAGGAAAAAGGAAGAAGGAAATGAACTACAAGGAACCTGTAGAATGTCTCACAGTGCATAGAATAAAATATAATAATAACATACTTGACATAAAACAGGTGAGACAGTGCATAAGCTGAAGCAACTAACATAGCAGCGGAAAATGTAAGTATAGCTTATGATCCAAAGTTAAACATTATTACAACTTTTCAAACTGTCTCAAAAGCAAGATAAAGGAGGTACACTACTAATGCCCAAGTAGCGACCGCCAACGACACAGGGAGAATATCTATATATCATACGTGGAAGCCTCCTGCCCGCCTCCGAATCAGCTACTCGCGCACCACCAGCTAACCTGTCTCTAGTCTGCTCGTGTGAGCACCCAGATTGATAAGAGGAGACATAAAACTCTGGGTCAGACATAAAGCCTGGTATGAGCGATAAGCATCTAAAGTGAACAATAACAGGTAGACTAAAACATACCTGAACCTGGACCTACAACCAAAGAGTTAGCACTACATACTGTACAACACTCTAAGGTGCCATATCAAACAGTGTAAAGATACGGAGGTGGGGGTGTGCATGTCATAATGATGGCAAACAATCAAACATAGCATCCATCCTCACATCTCTCACTCAGTGCGTAAAGCATACGATATTCACCACTTCGATCACCCAACATACCTTGCTACGATCACTTTGCCCCATGAAGTCATAAATGACTTCACTGCACTGATAACGTAGCCACTAGTCCTTCGCTATGTCCACTTGCCCCATGGAGTTATTCACCCTATCTGCGCTGGCTCATAGCCTTACCAATCCTTCACTATGTCCACTTGCCCCATGGAGTTATTCACCCCATCTGCGCTGGCTCATAGTCTTACCAATCCTTTACTATGTCCACTTGCCCCATGGAGTTATTCACCCCATCTGCGCTGGCTTATAGTCTTGCTACGCATCACCTTGCCCCTCAAGTTATAATGACTCTACTGCACTGATAACGTAGTCTTGCTACCATCACCTTGCCCCTCGAGTCGCAATGACTCTACTGCACTGATAAGTAGCCCATCATCCATTTTTAGTGGTGAATCGAAGTTATGAACATCGACGACTCCTTAGCACACGTCCCGCAGCAAAGCCCAACCATGAAGTGAACTCATTGGTTCCCAATTGGATCCTGAGCTCTAACTCCCCATATTGGACTACCTTTGCATCTCGGTTTATTGGTCAATACTGGGTCGGGTTCCCTTCAAGCTATCGGTTCGGGTCGGGTCCATTGCGTGGCGTCGGTGCATGGTCTTCCTCTGGTAACGGTTCGGTTCGGGTCTACTCCATCGCGTTGGTTTGGGTCGGGTGTCCCCCTTCGGGTCGGGTCGGGTGCCATCTCCCATCCAGTTCATGCTCCCGCTCCGATCAGCTCCTTCGTTCTTCACATGCTCCGATCCGATCCCTCCTCCTTTATCCGATCCGATCCCAGTTCAATTTGCATGGCCTTCCTTTTTTCCAGTTTTCTCAAGTGTCAGGTTCCGATCCGATCGAATCCCTTGCCCAGTTCAACTTATCCGATCCGGGCCACTATATCCGATCCGATCCTGCACTGTTTCCTGAAGCTTTTCCATCAAGTGTTTACGCCATTCGACGACGTTTTCGACCATTATAACTATTGAAATCAATCACAAAGCATATCATACAGTCATAGCAACATGCATAATCAACCACAAACATTAAAACATCAACATGATAGGTTAAAATGGATCAAACATACCCAAAACCCAATATTTCCCCTTAAGCATGTTTAGGTGAAACTAATGGTAGGATTAACAAAACTTAACCAAATTAACCCAAATTCATATCAGAGTTCTAAAACATCATTTAAGAATTTGTGAACATTTTTCCAGAATTTTATCATGTTTAAATCCGCTAATTAACACTAATTACCCTTAATTAGCCATAATTAGTGCAAAACTATGCAAATCACTCACCTTAGCCACAAATAAACTAAGATCTAAAATAAATCTCTGATTTGATGCAAATCCCAATGCTAAACAGCGGCTCCAATGTTGATTTGGTGTTGATCTCCCTAAATTAGATGTTGCTAAGCTTAATCCTTGGTCAAAAGATGATTTGGAGGTGATTTAGAGGTTGGAGGCCATTTTTAGGGTTCCTTGGTGATAAGTGGAGGCTAGAAAACTGAAATGGAATGATTCTCTAACTCATTTCAGCCTCCCCATAACCCTAATCCCGAAATGGGTTATGGGCCTATTCACTAATCACCCTATTTGGCCCGGTTAAGCAGTTTTTCACCTTCTAAACCTTATTTCAGCCATATCTCCCAAACGGTAAGTCCGTCTGGGTATTATGACCACTCTACGGAAAGGTAAACCATCAAACGAATCTAATGAATGTAGTTTCAAGTTAAAATTCCTTTCCAATCAAAAGTTATGGCCAAAACAAGATCAGCTAGGGGCAAAACGGTCATTTAAAGATCGACAAAAATCACGAACATGGGAAATGACCCTAATGGATGTTTCCCAAAGTTACATGACCATACGACTTCATATGGGAAAGAAATAAATATTCTATGATCCTCTGATGCGTAGAATGCGGGTTGTTACATTCTCTCCCCCCCCCCCCCCCAAAATTCCCTTACCAAAGCACAAAAAAAGGGTCATGCATGCCTAGCAATCATACAACAATCAAACATGCAAAACAAGTAAGACAAGTCTATCCTAGCATGCGGAATAACTAAATTACGAAGTAAATCTTACCAGGCAAAGAGTTCTGGATACGTCTTCCTAATGCTCTCCTATGTCTCCCAAGTACAGTCATTCTCGTTCTCGCCCCACTGAACCTTGACTAGCTTCACCGCCTTCCTTCAAAGTTGCTTCGTATCGTGTCCCACAATACGAATCGGCTTGCGGTTCCCAACCGCCTCGGGTTCTACTTCGAAGTCCTCTAACTGATCAGGTGAAATAGTCACATCTGAGTCATGAACGAACTTCCTTAGTTGGGAAACATGAAATACATTGTGAACTCCCGCCATCTTCTTTGGTAAGCCAACTCTATACGCCAGATTCTCGACTAGTTCAAGAACGGGGAATGGGCCAACAAATCTTGGTGCCAATTTGCCTCTCCTGCCAAATCGTATCACGTTCTTCAACGGAGAAATCTTAACAAACACCAAGTCACCAACGGAGAATTTTAAGTCCCTTCTCCTCTTATCATCATAACTCTTCTGCCTATCTTGGGCAGCTTTCATTCGTTGTTGAATGATCTTAATCTTATCGGAAGTTTCCCTCACCACATTTGGTCCAAGCATAAACTTTTCGCCAGTCTCTATCCAACATGATGGTGAGTTGCACGGTCTTCCGTACAAAGCTTCATATGGAGCCATACCGATACTGGATTGGTAGCTATTATTATATGCAAACTCTACTAGATGCAAATGGTCATCCCATGATCCACCAAAATCCAATATACAAGCTCTCAAGAGGTCTTCCAATATACGATTCACCCTCTCCGTTTGACCGTCGGTCTGAGGATGATATGCGGTACTGAGATGTAATCCTGACCCTAGAGCCTCTTGTAAGCTCTTCCAAAACCCACTAGTGAACAACGGGTCTCGGTCACTTGCAATGCTTTTAGGTACTCCATGAAATCTAACTACCCACTTCATATACAATTCTGTCAACTTGGCTGCCGTTCTGGTCGATTTGACTGGTATAAATCTTGCACTCTTAGTCAATCGATCCACAATTACCCAAATGCTATCATATCCCGATCTAGTCCTCGGTAAACCATCGATGAAATCCATCGAGACTTGCTCCCATTTCCATTCGGGAATTTCTAATGGTTGCAACAACCCACTGGGCTTCTTTTGCTTGGCTTTAACTAGCTGGCAATTCATGCATTTGGATATAAACTTCCCAACGTCTCTTTTCATCCCTTCCCAGTAGTAAGTCTGCTTCATGTCTCGATACATCTTATTACCACCGGGATGTATAGTCAGTTTTGAGTGATGACATTCTCTAAGCACTTCATCTCTCAAACCATTCACGTTGGGCACTACTAGTCTTCCATTCTTTCGAAGCCATCCATCTCGATCAAGCCTATACACATCCATCTCCTCACCGTCGATGTTCATCTCTAACTTGGAGATGATTTCCAATAGATTAGGATCGTCCCTCTGGCTGTAACCAATCCGCTCTATCAAAGTGGGTTTGATCACCAAACTAGCTAGCATAACTGGATCCAATTCGCACTTTGGTCTGAAATCAAACCCCGCGATATACTCCAGTTGCTTCCATTCAAGAAACATAGCCCCTAAACTGGCATGTCTCCTACTCAAGGCATCGGCTACCGCATTACCTTTCCCAGGTGTGTATGTGATATCAAAATCATACGAAGCCAAGAACTCTAACCATCTCTGCTGACGGAGATTTAGATCCTTCTGAGAGAAGAGATACTTTAACGATTTATGATCGGTAAACAACTCAAATCTTTCTCCCAAGAGATAGTGTCTCCACATCTTCAGCGCAAACACGATCGCTGCTAATTCCAAATCGTGGGTAGGATACTTCTTCTCATGCGGCTTTAGCTGTCGACTAGCATAAGATACAACCCTACCTCCTTGCATCAACACAGCACCTAGTCCGGTACCACAAGCATCCGTGTATATCGTCATCTCTTCATTCCCTTTAGGAATGACTAACACTAGCGCACGCGTCAACCTTTCCTTTAGACTCATGAATGCATTCTCACACACTCCGACCCAGACGAAGGACTGATTCTTCTTAGTCAGCTGAGTCAACAGTGCTGCTATCTTGGAGAAGTCCTGGATAAACTTACGATAATATCCAGCTAATCCCAAGAAACTTCTTACATCTGTTGCATTCTTGGGCGTAGGCCAATCCTGTACCGTAGCCACCTTCGCAGGGTCCACGGCAATACCACTCTCTGAAACAACATGACCCAAGAATCTCACTTCCCTTCTCCAAAAGTGACACTTAGAGAATTTCGCTTTCAATTGGTGTTTCCTCAACACCTCCATCACTATCCTCAAGTGTCCCTTGTGTTCCTCCTTTGTCCTTGAGTAAACAAGGATATCATCTACGAACACAAGAACAAACTTATTCAACTGATATCTGAATACTCGATTCATAAGATCCACAAAGTAGGCTGGTGCATTGGTCAACCCAAATGGCATGACCAACCACTCATAAAATCCAGACGGTGTCCTAAATGTCGTTTTCGGAACACTCTCATCTGCTACTCGAAGCTGATGAAATCCTGTCGCGAGGTCCAACTGGGAGAACACTCTTGCCCCTTCCAGTTGATCAAACAAATCATCTATCCGTGGTAGAGGATACTTATTCTTCCTCGTTACCTTATTCAACTCGCGATAGTCCACACACAAACGAAGGGAACCATCTGCCTTAGTGGCAAACACAATTGGTGCTCCCCACTCGGAGACACTCCTTCTAATAAATCCCTTCTTCAAAAGATTGCTGACTTGCACCCCGAGCTCTCGCTGCTCCCTTGGTGCCATACGACGAAGTGGCATCACTATAGGTCTGGCATCTTTCACTAAATCAATACGGAACTCAATCTCTCGGTGTGGTGGAAGCCCGGTCACCTCCTCGAAGACGTCTGGATATTGGCCAACCACGGGCACATCTGACAACTCATCCTACGGGATGTCGAGGGAATTTACAAAACTAGCCATAACCCCATCACTAGGTAGACTACCAAACACTACCCTCCGCCCATCATCCGTCCTAACTGTCACCAAAAAGCCCTCACAGTCTACCACCACCCCGTATCTTTGGAGCCAATCGACTCCCAATATAATGCCATACCCAGTAAAGCCCAAAACAAAGCAATCACAAACAAACATACATCCATGACTCGATAAGACCAAATTCCTGCAAATCATACTAAGGCTAGTCGAACCACCAATCGGGTTCGTCACAACCAATGGTCTATCGACTATCTCGGGTTCCAGTCCCAACCTATCTACCAGGTCACTAGATATGAAGGAACGGGAAGCCCCTGTATCAAACAAAACTCGAACTGGTACATCATAAATAGAAAGCATACCTTGAATAACAACATTCTTTCCTTTCTCCGCCGCTGTTGGGGCATTCGACGAAGAAGGAACAGCATCAATAACATATGCTTTCACAGTCTGCTTCTCCTTAAGAGGTTGCGGACACTTATCCTTATGATGTCCCACTTGACCACAGCTGTAGCACTTCCTTTCCGCTGGCTTGGCCCGACATTCTTTAGCATAATGGCCCTTCTTACCACAGCTGAAGCACTCAACTTCTTTCTTGTTCTTTTTCTGGCCACCCTTAGATTGGTCCTGCTTCCTCTTGTTCTGAGAGTTATTCTTGCCTCCACCGCCTGCTTGCAGCTTTGGCCCTTCTGCAGATGCAGCCTCAGTCTTTGACTTAGGGTAAAGGCTCTCTGATCTCAAAGCTTTCCCCACAATCGACTCAAAAGTCTCATTGATGTGGTTGATAAGCCTTTCCCCCAAGTATCCATCCAAACCAGTAATGAACTTCTCATTCTTCTTCTCAGAAGTATCAATAAGAGATAGCCCATACTTCGACAAAGTGTCGAACTCAGCAATATAGTCAGAAACTGCCCTTCCACTCTGCTTGAGTTCCAAGAACCTCTTAAACAACACTGACTTCTGGGCAGCTGGAATGAACTTCTCGCTAAAGCGAGCCTTGAACTGATCCCAAGTAACCTGATCTTCTGGAGTAGCTGTTCTAATGGCATTCCACCAATTCATCGCTCGCCCTTACAGCTGATGAGACGCTAGCCTTCTTTTCATCGGATCCTCAAGACCCAAGTCATCGAAGATACGGTCACTACTATCCATCCAGTCCTGAACATCTGTGGCCGACTCCGTCCCGTGGAACGGCTTCCCACCAAGGTTAGTGTAATCTTTGCACAACTTGGCGAAATCGACCCTAGGCGCCTGCACTACTGGGCCAACACCAACTCCGGGATTAGGAACTGCCCCTTGCACTTCTCTAAGCATGTCTCTCATGAGGTCAGTAAACATCGCCCTCATGTCAGCAGCATTCCCATGGTTGGTCCCTCTACAAGCACCCCTCGTGTCTCGACTCATCGTCAATCTGTAAAAGGGGAAACGATTAACGACCCCATAGTGGTGCTAGTGCAGTACGGCTTCATTCTTATACTACTAATAGTATATACATATAGCTTTTGAAAACCAAAGTAATCACAAATACGCGCTCTCATATACGTACTATCTCTCCCTAGTGTCTTTTCCTAGGTTAACTACGCAACCTAGAGCTCTGATACCAAGTGTGACGGCCCGCCCCGCACCAACCGACATCTACTCCAAATGTGCGCTGTACACATGTCCAGTTAGCACGGAACGGGTCATCAGAAGGAAAAAGGAAGAAGGAAATGAACTACAAGGAACCTGTAGAATGTCTCACAACGCATAGAATAAAATATAATAATAACATACTTGACATAAAACAGGTGAGACAGTGCATAAGCTGAAGCAACTAACATAGCAGCGGAAACTGTAAGTACAACTTATAATCCAAAGTTAAACATTATTACAACTTTTTAAACTGTCTCAAAAGCAAAAGCAAGATAAAGGAGGTACACTACTAATGCCCAAGTAGCGACCGCCAACGACACAGGGAGAATATCTATATATCATACGTGGAAGCCTCCTGCCCGCCTCCGAATCAGCTACTCGCGCACCACCAGCTAACCTGTCTCTAGTCTGCTCGTGTGAGCACCTAGAGTAATAAGAGGAGACATAAAACTCTGGGTTAGACATAAAGCCTGGTATGAGCGATGAGCATCTAAAGTGAACAATAACAGGTAGACTAAAACATACCTGAACCTGGACCTGCAACCAAAGAGTTAGCACTACATACTGTACAACACTCTAAGGTGCCATATCAAACAGTGTAAAGATACAGAGGTGGGGATGTGCATGTCATAATGATGGCAAACAATCAAACATAGCATCCATCCTCACATCTCTCACTCAGTGCGTAAAGCATACGATATTCACCACTTCGATCACCCAACATACCTTGCTACGATCACTTTGCCCCATGAAGTCATAAATGGCTTCACTGCACTGATAACGTAGCCACTAGTCCTTTGCTATGTCCACTTTCCCCATGGAGTTATTCACCCCATCTGCGCTGGCTCATAGCCTTACCAATCCTTCACTATGTCCACTTGCCCCATGGAGTTATTCACCCCATCTGCGCTGGCTCATAGTCTTACCAATCCTTTACTATGTCCACTTGCCCCATGGAGTTATTCACCCCATCTGCGCTAGCTCACAGTCTTACTACGCATCACCTTGCCCCTCAAGTCATAATGACTCTACTGCACTGATAACGTAGTCTTGCTACCATCACCTTGCCCCTCGAGGCGCAATGACTCTACTGCACTGGTAAGTAGCCCATCATCCATTTTTAGTGGTGAATTGAAGTTATGAACGTCGATGACTCCTTAGCACACGTCCCGCAGCAAAGCCCAACCATGAAGTGAACTCATTGGTTCCCAATTGGATCCTGAGCTCTAACTCCCCATATTGGACTACCTTTGCATCTCGGGTTATTGGTCAATACTGGGTCGGGTCGGGTTCCCTTCAAGCTATCGGTTCAGGTCGGGTCCACTGCGTTGCGTCGGTGCATGGTCTTCCTCTAGTAACGGTTCGGTTCGGGTCCACTCCATCGCGTCGGTTCGGGTCGGGTGTCCCCCTTCGGGTCGGGTCGGGTGCTATCTCCCATCCAGTTCATGCTCCCGCTCCGATCAGCTCCTTCGTTCTTCACATGCTCTGATCCGACCCCTCCTCCTTTATCCGATCCGATCCCAGTTCAATTTGTGTGGCCTTCCTTTTTGCCAGTTTTCTCAAATGTCAGGTTCCGATCCAATCGAATCCCTTGCCCAGTTCAACTTATCCGATTCGGGCCACCATATCTGATCCGATCCGATCCTGCACTGTTTCCTAAAGCTTTTCCAGCAAGTGTTTACGCCATTCGACGACGTTTTCGACCATTCTAACTATTGAAATCAATCACAAAGCATATCATACAGTCATAGCAACATGCATAATCAATCACAAACATCAAAACATCAACATGATAGGTTAAAATGGATCAAACATACCCAAAACCCAATATTTCCCCTTAAGCATGTTTAGGTGAAACTAATGGTAGGATTAGCAAAACTTAACCAAATTAACCCAAATTCATATCAGAGGTCTAAAACATCATTTAAGAATTTATGAACATTTTTCTAGAATTTTATCATGTTTAAATCCGCTAATTAACACTAATTACCCTTAATTAGCCATAATTAGTGCAAAACTATGCAAATCACTCACCTTAGCCACAAATAAACTAAGATCTGAAATAAATCTCTGATTTGATGCAAATCCCAATGCTAAACAGTGGCTCCAATGTTGATTTGGTGTTGATCTCCCTTGATTAGATATTGCTAAGCTTAATCCTTGATCAAAAGATGATTTGGAGGTGATTTAGAGGTTGAAGGCCATTTTTAGGGTTCCTTGGTGATAAGTGGAGGCTAGAAAACTGAAATGGAATGATTCTCTAACTCATTTCAGCCTCTCCATAACCCTAATCCCGAAATGGGTTATGGGCCTATTCACTAATCACCCTATTTGGCCTGGTTAAGCAGTTTTTCACCTTTCAAACCTTATTTCAGCCATATCTCCCAAACGGTAAGTCCGTTTGGGTATTATGACCACTCTACGGAAAGGTAAACCATCAAATGAATCTAATGGTAGTGGTTTCAGGTCAAAATTCCTTTCCAATCAAAAGTTATGGCCAAAACAAGATCATCTAGGGGCAAAACGGTCATTTAAAAATCGACAAAAATCACGAACATGGGAAATGACCCTAATGGATGTTTCCCAAAGTTACATGACCATACGACTTCATATGGGAAAGAAATAAATATTCTACGATCCTCTGATGCGTAGAATGCGGGTTGTTACAATGCTAAAAAATAATTAGGGGGCTGCCACCTCCAAACCTCCATAATTACTTAATTGTGACCTCACCAGGCTCAAATCCTGGCTACGCCATTGATTCAGTGGGAAAATTGATAAGCCAAGTATTTATTATTATTACTACTGTTAACCTTATATTGAATTACTGGTCTCAAAACATAAATATGTATGATTTGGATACTATTTGTTGACTACAATCTCAAATATTAAATTCTACTACTTGAAATGCCATAAAAAATGTAGGTAAATTGTTAAAAGGTAAAATAATGCAACATATTAACGTATGTAAAATGTTAAAAAATAAAAAATTATCTACATTTCATGATCATTGTACGATTATTAAAAGATAAGCCATGTTTGCATAGAAAGTTTACATTAAAGCATAGAAAGATATAGTCTCGAAGATGTAGTTTTTAACCAGTCATTCAGCAACAACTGTGAGTGGTTGCACTAAAGCATAGAAAGGTTTTGCATTGCGAATAATGATGCAGTAACATATTCATTTTCATGTTAAGAAAATGTACACAATAGATCAAGTGTTTATGCAATTAAGCATGAGAAAACTTTAACACAAACGTTTTTATTAGCATGTACGAAATGTAATACCTCGATGCATCCATATTTTCAAAGTGTAGGCTGAGTAAATCCGCAAACAGAGGGGATGAAATAAATTGGGATTGAAAGTTATAACAATTGGTCCAAAGAAAACCAAAAGTACGAAAGAAGAGGCTGTACAGCCCTAAAACGTCTGTTGATTGATGATAATAGAGAAAATCTATTAATTCCACTTATATCAGAATGCATTAATTAATCATAAATGATAACAATAGAGAACATAACATTTTATTGCTCTGAGCCGAAAAAGGCAATCAATAAATGATCGAAAGGTCAAATGGGAAATCTGGTATTTCTCTCTACACACACACACATACATATATATATATATATATATATGTGTGTGTGTGTGTGTGTGTGTGTATGTGTGTGTGTAATTGGTGATTTTCTTTGAACAAAATCTCATTTAACGTATTTATTTGTTTTGGTTCAACTAATAGGTTGGGTGAAACTTTTGGTGAAAAGATTCATTTAAAATACATATCTATAAGGAAATGAATATAAAGTTGGAAATAACCTCCGACTGAATCAATTGACAAAAAAGATCAATCTCATCATGGAAAAAAAATCAAACAAACAACTAATCTTTATTAATAATTCTCTTAGAAGCGCAAAGTTTTGGTCCGACCATGAACTTCCCAAAATGCCCTTATGTATGAATTTTAAATATACTAAATTGTTATTTAACTTAATCTCCCCAATAAATTAGACATTTAATGTCATTTAAATTAGGATGTAATAAACTTTTTCGACAAATTCAAATTACCCCGCTAATATCGCTCAAAAAGAGGATCTGTAAATAGGATTTCATTACAAATTTTAACCGCTTCGCTATATGTATTATCAAAACTTAATAGTAGATAGAATATTTAAAAAAATTAAAATCCTAAAAGTTTGCTCATTTGAATTTTTTCAACCATAAATTGTAGTCGCAAAACAATTGATTATTTGATTGATTAATTAATTAATATGAAATTAGAAATATCGCTCAAAAAGAGGATCTGCAAATAGGATTTCATTACAAATTTTAACTGCTTCCCTATATGTATTATCAAAACTTAATAGTAGATAGAATATTTAAAAAAATTAAAATCCTAAAAGTTTGTTCATTTGAAATTTTCAACCATAAATTGTAGTCGCAAAACAATTGATTATTTGATTGATTAATTAATTAATATGAATTTAGTAGCTTAAATTAATTATAATTAAAATTGAAAATAAAGTTTATTGGAAATAAAGTGTATGTCTAAACATATAATATGTAGTTATATCATTATCTTTATTAATAATTCTCTTTGAAGCGCAAAGTTTTGGTCCGACTATGAACTACCCAAAATCCCTTATGTATGAATTTTAAAATATACTAAATTCTTATTTAACATAATCTCCGTAATAAATTAGACATTCAATGTCATTTAAATTGGGATATAATAAACTTTTTCAACAAATTCAAATTACCCCGCTAATATCGCTCAAAAAGAGGATATGTAAATAGGCTTTCATTACAAATTTTAATCGCTTCTCTATATATATTATCAAAACTTAACATTAGTTAGAATATTTAAAAAATTAAAATCCTCAAAGTTTGTTCGTTTGTTATTTTCAACCATAAGTTGTAGTCGCAAAACAATTGATTATTTGATTGATTAATTAATTAATATGAAATTAGTAACTTAAATTAATTATAATTAAAATTGAAAATAAAGTTTATTGGAAACAAAGTGTGTGTCTATACATATAATATATATTTATATACGAGCGCATACATAGAAAAGGAGAAAAATAATGAAATATTTAATAACAATTAATGTACGTTGCAATTTTAATTAATGTTTGTTAACAAAGAAATTAATGCATGTTAATTAATAAATATTGTATTTACAAAGATAGAAAAGAAGGAAATATTGTATTTACAAACTAATAGGAATATTGTCAATTCCCTAAAATTTCGCTGAACCCAAAAAAATAGCATTCATCTAACCATGTTTTATTCAAAGTAAAAAATAGCATCTTCCATATTTGACTTGTTCTGGAATACTCTCAGCCTCTACCTACAAATGCGACATTTCTAGAATAAACCATACACCCCTTTAAATATCGTTCAAAATCTCCATTCATATTCACATTTCTCTCCTCATTCTCACCGCTCTTTGTTCATCACTAATGTTTTCTCTTCATTCACCATTCCCTTCCTATTTTTAGGAAACACTTAAAAAGGGAACGATCGCTATACAATCAATTCGTTTTTTTTTGTATTTTTTTAAATTTGATGTGAAAATTACCTCCAGTGCAGCTTCAATGTCGGTCTCGAAGGAACTGAAGAGTCTGGTAGAGCCGTCATCACTTGAGACATTAGGATTGGCGCGATGCTTTTCAACATCGTATTTTAGTATTTGTGACAGATCGCTAAAAGCCCCAGGTTAGTCATTTATTTTTAGTTCTTTATTATTGTTTAGTTGTTAAACTTTGAGAATATTTCAAAGCTTCAGGCTCCTCAGTTTTAATTTTCTCGGTGGTTTGTAATTTGCGAGTTTCGATGACGCCTAGGGTTTGTAAATAGGAATAGGAAGCATTATGATTTGAAGTTCTTCTCCACTTCGACCTTGCCAGGCATATTTACCAGTTTATACAATTTTATATATGAACCACCTCCATCACATCTATAAATTGTAAGTTTACTCTTTACTCTCTGCAATGTTTTTTTAAGCATATCTTTACTCTAAAAAATTGTTTTTATTAGCATACTAGAAAGAACATATCGTGCCATAGCCACGCGCGAAGCGCGTGCCATCATCACGCGCGAAGCGCGTGCCTATACGTCTCGTTAAAATAATTTTGTTCATATTTGTGACTGATCTAGATATAGAAACTACTACAGTTGAGCATGTACCAAATACTCGTACGTGTATATCAATAGCAATATTATTTTGTAGTTACACAACCTATTTGGTGCGCATTACAACCTTATTTGAAAAAAATAATCTCATTTCATTAGTAACTTAATTAAATGTTTCGACTTTTTGTAAAAAAATGAGTTGTAAAGCCTATGAGTTATAAACAATTAATTTACCAGTATGAACAATCAATTACAGAAGTAATAGTTGTATAGTAGAAAAATTCCTCAGTTCTTGTCTTTAGCAGTAAGTAAAAATATAGAAATAAATCTGGCTCACATATGTTCAATATTTAAATCAATTATATGTCAATTTAAAAGTTATACAAGAAAAAAAACAAAATATAATGCAAAATGATCTCATACAGAAATCGGAACTTCATCAAAATTATCATATCTTGAAAATTGAAAGAAAAAGAAACTGCGCAGGGATGTGTGCAAACATCGGGTTATTTCATTTGTCCATCATTCAAAAGCTTTCATGTGCAAGTTCGACTAAATTTGGAATGGTGACCAACTTTATCCGATTTATGTAAATGGAACTAAATACAGATGCATTGAACTAATGCAATGAGTCTGAATTTGCTGTGATGATTATGAATCATGTAAAAAAACAAAATGGTTGTTTATCTTCTTATACTTGTTGGATGGGCGTTTCACAAATAAAGATTTTGATCTTGAAGCGTAAAAGTCGTATATGCCTTCTGGCGTTGTAAAAAAAACGAAGATAAATGTCATGAAAACTATAAGAGCATATGCAAAATCACACAGCAGTAGAAGTTCCTTATTATACATGTATGACGACAGAGAACAAACTATTGAGCATAAAACAGAATATGTCTGGTTTGTAAAATAAAGGCAAGTAGAACCTTTAAAAAATAGAGAATTTCTTAGTCCATGGGCTAAAGAGCATTGTGGAGACAAAAAATTATAACAGCATAACAGAAAAGATCTATTTCACATATCATTGTGGATGCGAGTAAAAATATTAGGACATAATTCAATCTCATATTCAAAATACGGAAAGTGTATCACAATATATAAGAAAAAGTATAAAAAAGATTGATTTTGATCTATCTTTTTGGCCAAGTTTTTATGAAGTTTATTTTAGTATTTTAAAATTATTACCAGGACAGTATTACATATCAGCAACGTAAAGAAATATTGTTTTGAACGTCATACTATCTTCCACGTAGGACGGGTAAAAAAATTGTGTACAAACTCCGTATTTTTTTAACACGAATGAAAATAGGAGATGTAGAAGGATGGATGTAAAGCTATGTATGGAACTGGTGGTATAGGAGCGTATATGAACAAATCACGGCTTCTGAATTCTAAGCCCTTCATTTGTGTTGGTGAACCTTATGTATTTCATCCGCAACATTCATTGTTCTTAAGCAATTACTCTGATTACATCAGAGAATGTTAACCTGATGAATTTTCATCATTCAGTCATCTTTGGTCAATGGAAGAGGAAGGTTCAATAGTTCAATTGAAGGAGTGATACACGTGTACAGAAATTTGTTAGAAAAATAATTCTTGCCTACCCTAGTCGTATACGTTGAGGGAAATAACATGCAGGATACAAACTACAATATGACCAAATCAATTAGTTTTCCAAACCAATATGGTGGCAGTAGGTGTGAAATAAACAAAGAACTAACTACAGACTGTCTTTTGCTACATGTTACAGAGTAATCGATTAAGAACAAAACGGAGTAAACATGAAAGTTACCTTGTGATGATATAAACATCTAAAAATGGGTTTCTGAAGGTCGGATGTCGCAGTCTCGCAAGCATTGATAAACCAAATCTGCTTATTGCATAACGATTGATTTCTTCAATTTACATTTGATATCCCACTCAACAGCTACGTCTGAACGAAGGTAGTGTTAGAAATGACAAATTAGTTTATTGCATAAAAATGGTGGAATCCGTCATGAAGCATAAGTTTAAAAAACAACTTGACAGCGGATTGAAACTGTGTAAATAGTCTTCGGATGATTGGTTGCCCAAATCAGTGTCTGAAGACAGAAAATACGATCAACAAAATAGCGAAAGTGAACAATAATTTGTACACCGCGTTGATGCAATTAACAAATGTGCGAATTAAAATAACTGTTGTGATGTAGAAGTAGAAAAGGGAAATAAGTTACAGAGTTAGTGGGGTGAAGCGGTTTGGTAGATACAAACCCTAAACTCCATCCATAGTCATAAAATATGTGGAAGATTGAAAAGATATGACATAAAATTGCAAGTCAAATTACAGGGGAAAAATAATCAAATCAAAAAGCTGGTGAAGATACCAAAAAATTCAAATCGAAGATAGATTAATACGGAATAATAACAATTAGAGGGTTCAAATATAACCTACTTACTGTAATGAATATGTCAGATCCAAAACAGAGCAAAAGAGAAGTAGCCATGAGGAAGAATAATGTAAATCATGGATTATAATTTGTGGATTCGTAGAAGGAAAGAAATTGAGTGTTCCAAAATAACTGTATAGTAACAAGTTGACTGGACCATGATAACTGTATAATATGAGATTTAGGGTTGACGACGAAAACTCGATTTTCATCAGGAGGAAGGTAGGTTGATGTAAATCGATTTAAGGTTTGTGATTTTGGGAGCAAATGAAATAGCGGGTAGGGTATGAAAATGGGGAAGAAGGGGCTACATTTTTTTTAATGAAGATCGTTCGTTGGCAGTTATTAGGGGAGAAAGAAGTAGGCAGAAGGAATACTCGTATTTGAAATACAAGAATATAAGACGCTCCACGTAAGCTAAGCCATTTTCCTGTTTTACAATTTAAGTAATAGATTTGGGTATAAAACGAAATCAACAAAGTGAAAACTCGTTTTTTCTCTTCCATTAGAAAAATATTATTCTTGTTTCAAAGAAATCCGACTTATATTGGATCATTTACATCCAATTAAAGTTCAAAATGTTAAATTACGAACTACCGCGACGTTACGGGTTCATTTATAATTAAATTATAAATTATACGTCCAAATGTCGTTTAATGAACGAATTCGTTAATATGATTCAAAATCAAACCTAATTATATTCCTAAACATTACACGTTCATTCAGTATTGCGAATTCAACCTTTTCCCGACTATTCAAAATTAAAATATTATTACATTATTTATATTATTAAAATATTCAAAACAATTAAATTCACGTTATTAAATTTCAAAACAACATTAAAAACCAATTTTAAATGTTAAATTAAACGGTTAAAATCTGAGTCGTTACAATGATAGCATCGGAAAGTTGGTAAAAGTGGTATGGTTTTTATGGTTCTCTTTTGGATCAAACTCTTATATTAAATATGGCTTGTAATATTTTTTGACACCTTGGTCGTATTTCTAAGCACAAAACTCTACCATGTGCTTGTTATCGTATGTCCGAGTATTGTACGGATTTATGTTATGTATGTGCTTATGTTTTGTATGATGTTTTGTATGCATACGTTCTTTAAATTTATATATAAATATCTCCTTTTTGTCAATGACAAAGTGGAAGAAACATACGTCAATATATGCGTATCGACAGAGGGAGCTGCATATATAGTAATCATTATTAAAAAGGGAAAGAATGTTGGATCTCGCTTTATAAGTGTTTTGATTATTACAACTATACATGTGCGCACACACACACACACACGTATATATATATATATATATATATATATATATATATATATATATATATATATATTATTGACTAACTCTATTTTGTAGGAAGAAATTCAACAATAGATTCAAGAGCTCAAATCGAATATTATATGTGATTAGAGTCTGTTAATATTTGTATAAATTGTTAAAATCTTCCTTGGTGATATACACACATACACATTATTATATATATGGTTTTATATATGACATGCATAAGACATAGGTCTGATACAGAAAATAAACGTCCAAATTATTTAATTCAGACATCTATCTGCTGAAACAAGATTCAAATCTCAGATAATATTCAGACATCTGCCTTAAAGTTTTCAGACGTCTGAATTGCCCTCGAAATGACCTATTTCTTTGCTGTTTGATTTTTATTTCAAAAATAGACATCTGAGATTATTATTTAGACGTCTAAATATGAAAGGGTGCAACTATTCAACGAAGAGTCACAACCTTTAATTCATAACTCTTTTTTGAATCTCTTTGTGAATGATTGCAACCATTTGTATAATATAATTAGGGGCTCAATCAAATGTTTTCCTCACTGAAACTTACTCTAATTCTTTTTATCTTATCTAAAGCATTCAGATTCATATGAGCACTCTATTTTCATATTTCTAAGATTTTAAATCTTTTCAGTCTTCCATATCCTTTCACGAATTACATGATTATCATCAAGGAGAGATTATAGGAAGTTTGTACATCAATTTGACATATCCGTATTATCAAGAACACAAGTAGTCAACAAATTCTTTGTATTGTGGAAGACCTCTTCAGCAGCTGAGGCAAGAAATCAAATTTGGCTGTTCGGGTAATTGTAAACCTGTTCCTATGGTTGAAGTGTGGGTAGTTGGTTGTTTAGTGTAATACCAGAAGGGAGTCTGGGACTGGAAGTAGGACAGTAGTCTGAACCGTGTATAAAATCGACTGTGTCATTTTATTTACTGCTGTTACTTAACTATCTACACGTTACCTTGCTAATATTCCATATTATACGATCCTACCACTGCATAGACTCTTTCAAACCAAACCTAGATTTGGGTATCTAATAGAAGACCAGAAATCCACTTCTGGCAATTAATAGAAGACCTGAACCAAATCCAGATTAGGGTATTTAATGGGAGATCAGAAATCCACTTTTGGTAATTAATAGAAGTCCCGAACCAAACCCATATTTAGGTGTTTAATAGAAGACCAGAAATCCACTTCTGGAAACTGATAGAAGTCCCGAATCTAACCCAGATTCGGGTATTTATTAAAAGACCGGAAATCCACTTTTGGTAAGTAATAGAAGTCCCGAACCAAACCTAGATTCGTGTATTTAACAAAAGACCAGAAATCCACTTATGATAATTAATAGAAGCCCCGAACCAAACCAGATTAATAGAAGACCAGAAATCAACTTCTAGCAATTAATAGAAGTCCTGAACCAAAACCTGATTCGGGTATTCAATGGGAGACCAAAAATCCACTTATAGAAATAAATGAAGTTCCAAACCAAACTCAGATTCAGTTATTTAATAGGAGACCAGAAATCTACTTCTGGCAATTAACAGAAGTCCCGAAACAAACCCACATTTGGGTATTTAATAAAAGACCAAAAATCCACTTCTTGCAATTAATAGAAGTTCCAAACTAAACCCAGATTCGGTTACTTTTGTTTCAGTTGCCTTTTCAACCCTATGAGCCACTCCCTGGGGTTTTTACTGATTTGTGAGCCCTTACTTTGAGCTTTGATTTGACTTGATGAGCCACTTCTTTGGGCTTTGATTTGTCGTTTCATCTTTGTTCCTTAAGCAGAGGTTGTATGTGCTTTAATTTCTCCCTTCAAGCTTTTGTTCCCTTCTGCAGGATAAGATGTGAATAGAAGATGTGCATGCTTTGAGTGCTCCCTTTGAGATTTTGTTCCCTTCTACAGGATAAGACGTAAAATAGAGGTGGAATGTGCTCATCTTTAGAGAAGATATAGAACGCGGTCCTTTAGAGCAGAGGTTTGAACGTACTCATCTTTAGAGCAGAGGTTGATTATAGTCCTGAGCACACAGCTCAGGTGAGCACACAGCTTGTGTAGTAATTAGCACACATATCACCTCATAATGAGCACACAGTTCGCATACTGATGTGCACACGGCTCATGTAGTGATGAGCAAAAATACTTGAAACGACCCGCAACTTCCCCGTAAAGGAAAGCGTCGGATAGTTCGAGAACAAGCCACAACAGAACGCAAACCGAAGAACGTTTCATTGTATATTACAACAATGCATCAGATTACAAGAATATACAGAGTATAAATGAATATTACACAGAAATATCAGAGATTTAAATTACATTTAAATACATAGCAGCGGAGAATAATACAATACACAACTAGAAGGAGATATACGGATACAAAGCTTTCCGGATATCGTTCCAGCTGTAAACCAGGATCCTGTGAATATAAATCTGCAAAAACCAAAACTACTAGCTGCCCGTGTCAAAATAGGGGCACCCAGAGTTTAGGTTAAAACAATAAACTCCAGGTCAGTCATGTGACTGGTGTGAGAACTAAAACAGTTATTAATCTTTATTTTAAATCATTAGGTAAATCAAGGGACCACGCCGTATAACACGGAACGGGTTTCCTCCCAAGGATACCAGTGCATAAAACAAACAGCGCAATGCTAAATAAAGAAAAATGAAGCTGTTATAAGACCCAGGTCCTATCACACAATGCAACGCAAGCCGGGGGATAGGGTTTTCCCTTATAACAGCCAAAGAATGCTTGATACGTTTAAAACAAATTATTTGATACTATTATAAGTGCATAGTGTATAAAACAACTTCAAATCATAAGTATCAATCATAGGCGGCATGAGCGCCCCATCCCACTATGTCGCCATATATAGGATTACAACTAAAACCGCAAGATCACGTATTTGGAAATTGGATTTCCGTCTATGAACCGAGGCAAAAGATAGTCCTCAACCGATTCGTGACTCTCTAGCCCGAGCCACAGGCAAGCGCGCAGGCAAGCCTTGGAGCGACAGGGCCGGTCCACCGATGTGGATTATTATGCCTGAACACTACGCTTCCCCACCCTATGGGGTGTAAGTCTGGTCCGTCAGCCGACAAGAAGCATCGGCCAAAACCGATATAACCGAGGCGCCTCGCAACAGCAACAACCACATAAGTCAAACTCGTCAGGGCGTGTAAAACCACTGACGCCACTTCTAACTAGAAAGAAACGCAAGTCCTCCCTGAGGTCCGTCTCCCGTTTTTGGTTCATACCGGGTGTGAAACTCGCGAAGCAAACGTTACACAAAGCTACGCCACAAAGGCCGTGCTTTGATCATCACCACAAGACTTTGCTTTTCAACAGAAGCCTCGATCAATTGCCACTTAGGCATGCCACACAGGCAATTCACTCCATGCGTTTGATATCTATCAATATATAACCCCTGAGCTCGTACGTCTCAGAGAAGGGCGTTAAGCAAGAGAATAAATTCTCCGCCGCCAAACAGATGTATATTTAATAGAGATCAATCACACAGACTAAAATCCAATGTCAGACACACAGTCCATTTACAAGTCCATTCTGGGTCTGAACGAAACCGGAGGCACCTAGTACCCCACATATCCATCGATCTCCAAGTACGTCTGGACGATCACCAACTGTTTCCATCTTCTTGGGTGTACAGCCCAATCAAGATCATCAGTTATCAACCAAACGACGTGAAGACTTCTGGTCTTCGACCACCGTCTTCATCTTCGACTTATCGTCGTATCAGTTATTCAGAATGGGATAAACCCGGTCTTTCCGAATAACTCGCGTATATTTTAAATAAGTGTTACACAAACACAACATACGCCTCATTCCAATTCATCAGTCACTATCCGTAAATTAATCAAGAGAATAATTCCCCAAATATTAACCCCGAAGGCCGAAACCAACATCAGATCAATATCCAGAAAACCATTCTGCTTGGCTAACCGACAGTTAGTTCCTAAATTTCACGTTCATAGGGAAAGGTTCCCATTAACTTTATCAAAGATAAATTCTTTAAATTTATTCTTTAATCTCCTTTGAATATCAATTCAAACTAGTCGGGATTAGCGAACCACACCGAAGTAATCATTTATTTTATTTCCCAATCCCAACCTATTTATCCCATGAAGTAAAACTGGTAATACTTCATATCTAACACCACGGTGTTATCGGTAAATTCAATTACCATTTCACGTTCAAATCTAATTAAAGATTTAACTATCGCCTGGAGTAAAACTGGTGATACTCCATTCTCGATCTTTTCAATCTAATTAAAGATTCATTAAAACTCCACTTAGTTTTAATCTTTGACTGGGTTAAAGAATCAGTGTTATTTAAAACACAGTTCACGATAAACCCAAAGTCACATCCCATTGATTATCGGGTTAAAGAACGAGTGTTATTTAAAACACTGTTCACGATAAACCCAAAAATCAATATCAATTTAATTCCAATTAAATATTATTTAATTGGTACACTTCATTAAATCTAAATAAAAAGATTTAATCATTCCTCAACTGGGTTCAAGAACAGTGTTAGTGAAGACACCATTCACGACAAACTCAGATCACATTCGATATTCAATACAAGGCTCTGAATAGAAAATATATCGGCTTATATTCAATATCGAATTCTACGACTAACAAATGTAGTATTGGAAATAACGATATAAATATATATCTTTCAAATTTCCATAACAACATCTGTATAATCACGAATTCCAACATCGAAATATTCCGAAGACAATTTCGATTCAAATCCACTCCAATGCAATCATTGGATATTCTGGTTATTTTTAAAACCCTTTTTAAATTCAATTTATTTATTTAAAAATAAATAGAATTATAATTCTAGTTCAAAACCAGTTCATTTCGATAAAAATCTATTTTTATCTTTTCAAACATGAAGTTTTTCATCCCAAATCTTCACAAATCATTTCTTATGATTTTACACAAATTATTACTATTTTTAATAATTTTATCAAGGCCTGTACAGTCGATTTCCATCAATGGCCATCGAACTGCACTTACAGCGACCTTTTTCAAATTTGATTTGGACATAATTCCAAATCCAACCATTAGATTTCTAATTTCTAATATTCGTTAGAAAGCTCTTTTCGATACGAACCCAACGGTTCCGGTTTTAGGAGAATCCGACGGTCGGATCTCCCGCAATGTCCGTTTGAAATAAATGGTCGAAATTCACGAACTGCCGCGGCGCGGCGCGTTCTATTCAGGCCATTATATTATATATATAATATATATATAATATATATTTCGTCGATTTCTATTTAAAACGAATTATATAAATAGTTTTGAATTCGTTTCAAAATCTATTTCAACTTCCATTTCAATTCAAAGCAAAATTGAATTCTTCTTTATAGATTCGTTTCAAAATTCATTTCTATTCAATTCAAATTTCAATTCAATTTGAATTCATTTCATTTCGCTTTCAATTCAATTTGAATTCGTTTTCAATTCAATTCATTTCGAAATCGTTTTCAATTCAATTCATTTCGAAATCGTTTTCAATTCAATTCATATCGAAATCGTTTTCAATTCAATTCATTTCGAAATCGTTTTCAATTCAATTCATTTCGAAATCGTTTTCAATTCAATACATTTCGAAATCGTTTTCAATTCAATTCATTTCGAAATCGTTTTCAATTCAATTTATTTCGAAATCGTTTTCAATTCAATTTATTTCGAAATCGTTTTCAATTCAATTCATTTCGAAATCATTTTCAATTCAATTCATTTCGAAATCGTTTTCAATTCAATTTATTTCGAAATCGTTTTCAATTCAATTCATTTCGAAATCGTTTTCAATTCAATTTATTTCGAAATCGTTTTCAATTCAATTCATTTCGAAATCGTTTTCAATTCAATTCATTTCGAAATCGTTTTCAATTCAATTGATTTCGAAATCGTTTTCAATTCAATTTATTTCGAAATCGTTTTCAATTCAATTCATTTCGAAATCGTTTTCAATTCAATTCATTTCGAAATCGTTTTCAATTCAATTCATTTCGAAATCGTTTTCAATTCAATTCATTTCGAAATCGTTTTCAATTCAATTCATTTCGAAATCGTTTTCAATTCAATTCATTTCGAAATCGTTTTCAATTCAATTCATTTCGAAATCGTTTTCAATTCAATTCATTTCGAAATCGTTTTCAATTCAATTCGATATAAATATCGTTCACGTCAAAATGGCGTCAATCTAATCAACACGGCTTCATAAATTTCTATTTTCAAATATTCTATTTCAAATATTTCTATTTCTAAACTGGAATGAGGCCCAATCAATTACCATATAAAATTAATTATATGGATTTTCATACTACACATGTATATAATAGCATTGAAAAATGATCAACCATCAACCAAAGTGCACTACACTGTATAAGCATCAAATAAAGAAATCTAACGCTTATAACAGCATGTCAATCAATCGATCGACATATTTAATCAATCAGGATGAGTGAACTTCAAATTTCATCCCAACACCCGTGTGGGGTTTCAAACAACCAAACACAGATTTTATTTGTGCAGTTGGGCGATGTGTAAAATTTATCGTCCCATTCAATGTCATTCAAATAGGTGTACATAAACAAACCGTCCGGTTTGCAAATGAATATTTTATTTTATTCACATTCACGTTAAAAATTATATTTTTAACGACAAAACATTTTATTCCAACATATGAATTTCTATCCAGTTCATTTATTCAATAAACGACATTTTTATTTTTCTAACATATTTTAGAAAATTTCGGCGGCATAACGGCACGATACTAGAAACGGGACAAGGCCTAGCCTTATCCCCGGTCTAGTGAAGGCCCACGCCATTCACACATCAATCAAATTCATTCAATTCACCCAAACAACTCAATTTCAATTCAAATATCCAACTAATCTATGCAACCAAACAAACAAGTCCATGGTCTGTGGACGATTGTGTCGGGTGCTACTAAGCACCGTCTGCATCCTAGTATATATATATAACTAGAAAAATAAATTGAAAGGTGAGAAATTCTCACATATAGCTATCCTAGCTCCACGGCACTTCATTGATAGAAATCTTCATTGCTATCGCATCTTCGTCATCTTCGTTGTCCGCTTTCACTACCTATGTAAAAATCGAATTTTTACTTCGCTATCCAATATATAAAAATCATATTTTTATTTCGTAGTTCAATATATAAAAATCATATTTTTATTTCGAAGTTCAATATATATAAAAATCATATTTTTATTTCGTAGTTCAATATATAAAAATCATATTTTTATTTCGTAGTTCAATATATAAAAATCATATTTTTATTTCGAAGTTCAATATATAAAAATCATATTTTTATTTCATAGTTCAATATATAAAAATCATATTTTTATTTCGAAGTTCAATATATAAAAATCATATTTTTTTTAATATGATATTCTATACATTAAAAATCATATTTTTAATACTCTACTAATATAAAAATCATATTATTTATTCTTCTAAAAATATTATTTCATATATACTATAAAAATTATATTTTTATCTTTCTAAAAATAATCTCAGAACTCGATAAAAATTCTATTTTTTTTAGCTTTCTAAAAATCATATCATACATACGAAAAAAAAAATACATTTTTATCGAAGTAAAAATCGTATTTTTATCAAACCAAAAATCATTTCTTTTCTAATTCAAAAATCTGATCTTTTTATGTGATGAAAAATCATTTCATTTCATTAGTAACAATTTAATCTTCTTCTACACTAAGCAAAATCACTTCTTTTCTATATTGTTGTCCACATAAATAAAGATCCAACCTTTATACTCTATGAATATATATATATATACACACATATATATAAATCCATTGTTATTCATAAAATAAAAACTGATTTAAAACTATGTTTTTTTAACTTAAACTAAAATCAGATTAAAAGTAAAGTATATAAAAAAAACTCACCTTCATTAGTTAATTATCGAATCTTGCGCCGGAAGGGGTCCACGTCGGAGGGGGGAAGGGGGGTTCAGAGTTCAGCGAGGTCGAGCTCAGGCGGGGCGTGGTAGTTGTTGACCAGCGCAGGCAGTGGGGGTTTGTTCTGGTGGTGGCCGCTTGGGGCTACGGGCCTGGACAGGGGCTTCGGGTTTACTGAGAGAGGAGAGCAGGAGGGGCGCGGTTGTTCTCGTCGGAAGAAAGGAAGGAGGGAGAATCGAGAAGAGGGAGGCGCTAGGGAGGGGGTCTGTCGCGATAGGGGGGGTGGTCGGCGAGGTCTGGCGAAGGAGCAGTCGCCTTCTTCCCTTTTTTTTTTTCGATCTGAATCCTACTGAAAAGGGGGGGCCTAAGCGGGTTTAAGGGGGGAGATTTTCTCTTTTTTTTTTTAATTATTTTATTTTATTTTTCACTTAAAAGCAACTTTTATTTTCGACCTCAAAACGAGGCCCACCGCCTATCGCCCATAGCGTTTCACCCCATTCCGAACACAATGGGATATGTATCGCCAGCTGATTCGATCGTTACAATCAGTTTCCTTTGAATTTACATTTAAATCACTATATTGAATTTTAAACGTACATTTCAAATTACCGGGGCCACATACGAACTCTAAAAATTCTAGAAAAATATTTTCTAGCTTCGTATTGACGATACGGTCCTAACAAAACTAGTTTCGTCGAATTCTGAGACCGTTAGAAAAATGGCCATTTTCCAGTCGATTAAAATCAACTGAAACTGGTCAAACGCGTTTTCCTTTGCCACTCTCACATATTGATTCGAAAAATTATGAAATTTGAAAGCTAGCAATAATTTGACACTGCGGATCCAACAAAACTTGTTTCGTCGAAATCCGAGGTCGTTTGCAAAATGTCTATTTTTAAGGACCTGAATTCCATAGCGACTATTCAGAATTTTCAACTGGACATATCTTTTAATTCCCGATATGAAATCTCAATTTTTCGGATTCGTTGGAAAGATATTCACAATTAGATTCCATTATTTTTGGTTTCACTAAAATCCGGATTGTTTTGCACCCGGTACATTCAATTGAAGTTTGAAATCGAATTATCGAACTACCGCGCCATTTTCAATTCTATTTATAATTATATATAAATATTATATATTCTAACGACGACGTATATAATATATACGTTCGAATTATATTCAAAATAAATTTTCGTCGATATTATTTAAAATAATTCATTTTAAATAATCAAAATTCGCTAGAATTGCCAAAATAAAAATTTCAAACTGGCTCGCATTTTCCGGGTTGTTACAATACTTAAAGTGTCGCAGCTCCACAGATGGCCAAATCACTAATGATCATCAAAGTTTGAAAGGGAAAGTGTAACCAGACTAAGCTAGTAAATAGGAAAATTTAACCAAATGTCGCATAACTGCTGACTTAACAAAGTCCATTATCAGGAATGAAACAAAAACTATCGTGCTGGAATCTATAACATCGAAGTGTTTGGAAAACCCTTTGATGTTTCGATGTTTTTTGTTCCAATCAAAGGCTAAGTAACACAATTATCATACAACACTTGGCGGTGAATACTTCATTCGCCCTAGACTCAATAAGCTAACTACATAATTGAATCTAATACTAGTTTTAGTCCTTCTTACTAAAAGGAGGAAGACTGGATCCAAAGTTTACCTAGGCCAGGATCTTGTACTAACTTAGTATTACAGAACTGACAACTAAGCTCACAATTTCTAGTAATATTATCTAAATACGAATCATGCAAAGCATCCATAAAGAAGTAAAAGATGTCTGTTAAACTTAGTAATTAATAGACTAAAAATTACTCGGATCAGAGGAAGTGCCGCTAGGTGTTCAGACACACCTTGTATTCTTTATGAAATGTGAGGCACGAAAGTTCTATATTCCCCGGAGTCTGGCAAATGCGACAAGTATGGGGCTTAGGACATTTACTAGAGTAACGGTCTCTTGATCCACAATTGTAACATTTCCCAGGGTAGAGTTATAAATCCCAGATCCGGATGCTTCCTGCTTACCTCTAAGCCCAGTTTCACCATTATAAAAGCTAGCAAACCTGGATTTTGGATGCGTAGGCATAGTAGTGGTTCCCTCTGCTAGGACACCTGTCTTGAGACCAAGTAGTTGTTGGGATGTTCCCTGTTTATTTTTGATAAATTCTTCTAGGTGTCCTTCTAGAATGAGCCTCTATATCATATCTTCCAACATCTTGCATTTGTCAGTTTTGTACCCATTTACCTTATGATATTCTCAGTACTTCCTTCCATTGAATGGATTTGGATAATTTTTGTCTTTGAAAGATATTGGGAAGTTCATTCTCTCCTTCATCATAACTTATACGTCTGAGATAGGTTTGTTCATGATAATGAATTAGCTTTAGGTCCTTCCTACTTTGGCCTTTTCTAATCTTTATAAAATTCGAGCTCCCAGTCTTGAGGTTCCTGATCAGGGTGAGATTCCCCATATTCTCCATAGTGTATGAGTCCCTTTCTCGAATGATAAAATTCCTCTATGGGAATGAATTTACTTGCTCGATAATAAAATTCTTGTAGGTCTTGGCATCCATGCCCGTACAGCTCTTTCCAAAATGGAGTATTTGCAATCATCCCCGAATGGACGACGACAAGCTTATTACGACTATCTCCTTGGCATCTTTATGCTAGATGAAGTTTTAACCACCACTATCTCCCTGGAGGAAGAGATTCCCTGGGACTTCCTATTTTCTGGTGGTGGCATTAGGCTTTCGTTTTCTTCGTAAATTGCTTCCTCTCTTAACACTTGGTTGCTTCTTCACAAAACCGGACTGCTATATAGATGTGATGATGGTTTAGTATGGCAACTAAACTATCGAGGTGCCATCACTCTCGACTTTGCCTCATAGGATTCTACTTTTAAGGACCTATGGGCCAAGTCTACTTCGATAAATCTTCTTGTGCCAAGTGTAACATTTCTAATTCATAGCTTTATCTTTTTATTAAGGTTGAAGGTCCCCCGGTTTCCACTTTTGCTGAGCTGGTGTTGTCTTCCGGAATGGTGATGTGTTGGAACCCTGTTCATAACCCTCTTTTGACTTAACCATTTTTAATCAAACTTTGGATTATTTTGTTATGATGAAATTAGTAATATGGATAGAGTGAGAAATTAAGACGGAGGTATAAGAGATAAGGATGGAGGTTCAAGGTTATATTATTCTTCAAAAAGCTTTTAGATCAATGATGTTAGAAGTAGTATCTCAAGGTTTAGAAGATCCTTGTTGAGACCATTTATTCATGGTCTTCCTTTGTTCAAGGCTTAATCTAGTAAGATGGAATAACTTGGGATGTGATGGGCTAACCACAGGATAAGAGGTTCGAAGGTTCGGAGGGGTGGAGGTTCAAGCCCTCCTTCTATCCCCAAAATGTAAACGATATTTTTCGTCTACACAGGAATAATGGAATAAGGGTATGGACATAAGGTGTAACGACCTGGATTTTTCGGCCATTTGATTCGAAAATTTAAATTTATTTTAAATATTTTATCTGAACTATTTATGTGATTCAATATCGAAATCATTAATTAAACGATGACTGAGCGTTATATTTATATTTATATTATAAAACGAACTAGAAACAACGCGGTAGTTTGAAAATTTAAATTTGAACTTCAATTGATTATACAGAATTCGTTTTAAGTCGGATTTCCGTGAAACAAGAAATGTCTGAATCTAATTGGTAATATTTTTCTAATGTAAGAGAAAAATCGAGTTTTCGTATTGTAGATTTTATTTTACGTCTAAATCAAATTTCGAAATAGTCGCTGTGAAATCGATTATATGCCATAACGATTTATTTAAATATAATTAAATATTGGCTTCGAATTGGGACAAGTCCTTTGAAGCGTAGTCATAATTTAATTTTTAGAATTTTAATGTAATTTTTAATTCGTAAAATAAGCAACTTTTTATTTGGTGTATTTTGCACCCTGTATCAACATTTTGGGGTTTCACAGAATGAGTTAAACTACCGATATTATTATATATTTGGGATCGTGGCACACTGCTGAGCGCGACGGAATATTTATTTCTATCGATAGCGAGTCATATATGGACGGAAATTTATATAGTGAGGTACGTTAACTTTAAACTAAAAATCGGTTGTCACTCTCCCTGAAAATAAATCAAAAATATTAACCATACTGAAAGGTGACAAACCAAAGCTCTCAGTCTATATTTTTCAACAATTACATGCATGGGTTACTCAGTGAAGAGATGACAACGTGAAATAAAGAATTCTTTTAATAATGTCCACATCCATAACGTGCGCCTATCTATGTTATCTTACTGTTTCCCCTATCACCTAAATATGTACCATCTGTCGTTTCCTTCTTTGTAAAGCCTCATCAAAAATGAAAATGCAGCGATCAGTGCCAGCTACTTTGTATGCTTTTAACATGGCTACATGTATATTCTGCACACCCTAAACGACTACTGAAACTAGCATCTAACGAAAAGAAATTGAAGTAAAAATACACTGCATCTTATCCTGTTTAGTAAACATACAGCTACCCTAAGCACTGCTTCGTCTTGTGTTATCAGCAGCTGCTCCACAAACTTTAAATCACAACAAGTGCCTGTCCTACCGATGTAAACAATATATATACAGTCATTCATCACGCATAATACACCCATATTGATTTAAAATAAAGCATTTTTCTATTTTGGCCCAGTTTTTTTTCCTATGTTTAGCCCTTTTTTTAGAAATATTGCATATTTGGCCTCCTTTTGGCCAACTCAGCGCTGAGTTGGCCAACAAAGGAGATTTTCAAAAGGTGCAATCATTGATTGCGCCCAATTTTTTTATTTTTAAACCCCACCTGGGCGCAATCCTTGATTGAGCCTAAAAAGTTTTGGGTTTTTTTTTTTATTAAAAGCAGAGAGTTATAAACTATTTACACTTACTTTACCTTTCCTTCTCCCATTTACCATCATAACCCATTTCTCACTCGAAACCTAAACTTCTAAACCATTAAAAAATATCAAAATCCAAGTTGATTAAAAATCAAAGTTAAGAGGAAGCTAGTTTGGCTATTTGGAGTATCAAAAGGTATGAATTTGGTTTTTTTAATGTTAATTCTATTTTACCCATCGTAGTTAAAATTATTTTGGTTTTAGAGTAGATTGGAATGGCGCCAAATTATATTGGAACTATATGCTATTACGATGGAGAATTGCTTATTGATGAACATAAATGTGGAATATATAATGGTGGATCTTGCAAACCGGCAAAAGTTTTAAAAGGGTCAAATTTCGTACAGTTGAAGGAGGCCGTGTATAAATGTACTAAAATTAATCCGGTTGAGTTTGACATTGAGTTAGTTTGCAATTGGCCGACAAATTCCGGATCTAAGGCAATTAAAATCAAAGACGACGATGACGTTGAAATTATGTTGTCATCTGTGTCAAAATCTATTGAATTATTTCTAATGAAAGAGCAGAGATTGTCAATAGAGCTAGCCGTTACACCAGTGGTATCGGCTCCCGCAGCTTTTTATCTGTATCCGACTATGAGCGTTCCCTCGTATGAGCAACAACAAATGTGTTTTGAGTTTAATCCGTACATGAATTTGCTTCAACCATCGCTACCGGGCTATCCATATCCAACGCAGGAAAGTGTCCAAAATATAATGCACGGGTAACTCGAAATTTAGAATTCTCCTCCTTCACAATACGACCGTTGTCTTTTGTATGATTCTAAAAAGTGAGTATCTTTCAGGTTCGTACCGAATTACCTCATGACACAAAATTCCGCCTGACCATCTAGAAGTTGCCATTGTTCGTCGATGGAGCCAATGCGCACCCAACAGTAAGTCACTAGTGTTATCGCTATAGATTTATGTAATGTATTAAATGTACTTCAGAATTTGCCGCTTGCGTACTACAGGTATCCCACACAAGCCACCGAAGCAGAATCTAACGTTGAACCCAATATTCCCGATGTCGACATGGAACTAGACGATCAAGATTTGAGAGAGGTAAATGTAGATCCTTCACTTGACAGCATGACCGTTGTTAGCATTCCTGATAATGATACGTCATGGGTTGATTTAATGCGCGTTGACAATGCTCCCCTAAATTTTGATTTAGGAGGCGAAGACAACGCGGCCGAAGACAGTGATGAGGAGTTGCCGGAGTTTGAGATACCACTGGATGATGATTTATGCAATGCACAAATGGCAGCTAGATCCGTTGTTGCAAATATGCAGTTCAACAACGAAGTTTTCTCGTCATCCTGCCTTCAAAATGGTTTCAAAGTAGATATGATGTTTGAGAGCAAAAGCAAACTCCTTCAACAGTTAAGTAAATGGTCGATTTTGCACGCAGTTTCGTTTAAGCCGATCAGGTCGAACAAAAAGAAATACACTGCTATTTGCAACATGGATCCCAATTGCTCGTGGAGAATACATGCCATAGATTCTAAAAAAACGCAGAAAGGTTTGTGGGTTATTAAAAAATACCCAGCTGAACATAGTTGTGTAAACCCGGCAGTGAACTCCAATCATAAACAAGCAACGTCGACTTTTTTGGTTTCGAAGATCATGTCGTTTGTGAAAGCGGATTTGAGTATTACCCCTGGAACAGTGCAAGTTTTAATACAGGAACAACTATTTATAAAAATTGGTTATACAAAGGCATGAAGGGCATTAAGCAGAGCAATCGAAGGCATTTACGGTGACTGGGCCGAGTCATACTCTATCCTCCGTCAATATTTTGATGAACTTATCAAAGCCAATCCGGGGAGTGTCGCACATATAATAGCCTAACCATGCGGAGTTTTTGTAAGGGCATTTTGGGCTTTTGGGCCATGCATTGAAGGATTTGTGCATTGTCGGCCTTTGCTTTCCATAGATGGCACACATTTATATGGGAAATACAAAGGCACGTTACTGGTTGCGATTGTTGTCGATGCAAACGATTCACTTTACCCGTTGGCGTATGGGATTGTGGAGGCCGAATCAACCGATACTTGGGGTTGGTTTTTTGCGTGTATACGAACATTCATCCGTAGCGTGCAAAATCGGTGCATCACTTTCATTTCCGATAGGATGAAGGGCATACCGGTTGCTTCGGAGAATTCTTGGAGATACCGGCACAAACAACGATATTGCGCCAGACATTTAAAAGCAAATTTTCAAGCTGTTGGATTCAAAGATCAAAATCTGACTGGTTTGTTTTTTGCAGCAACTATATATTGTTGCTTTTTTGACCAAAAACAAGGGCATCTACCGCAATTTATTCCTCCTACACAACTCACACCTTCTTATATAGCAATACCTATTCACCTTCTTACCATACCTCCTCCTTGTAATACTAAGACAAAATGCCTTCTTGCCCATCCTCCTCCGACTCCGAAGAAGAAGCGTATGAGCGAATGAGACTTCAAGCGTATGCGGACGAATTCCCAAAGCTAAACCTGTTGGGACTTCAAGATTTTCAAGCACCTCAACAAGTTCAAGCACCTCAACATGTACATCAACAAGTTCAAGTACCTCGGCAATTTCAAGCACCTTGGCAATTTCAAGCACCTCAACAAGTTCAAGCACCTCAAGAAGTTCAACCACCTCAACAAGTTCAACCACCTTTCAGCCCGAGGGCAATAGCTTATGCAAACGAACTAGAATGCGAGATTAGATGAATCCAAAACGTTATTGACCATATGCGTTTCGACCGTAACCAATAGTCTGTACGTGTGTGTTTGAATATTTTGTTATGAGGTTCTATTTTATGTTATGAGGTCTATTTTAATGTTGTTATGGAGAGGCCCGGGGAATGATTTACTAATTTGTGTGGTTGGGGATCTTTATATAGTACAAAAGATGATTTTTCAGCCATTTGAGGTTGGGTGTGTTTGAAAAACTTAAGCAGGGGGCGCAAAAATTGATTGCGTCCAAAGGAACCAGAGAACCTGGTTCCTTGGGCGCAATCAGTATCTGCGCCACAGGCTTAAAATTTCCAAAACTTAAGCCTTGGGCGCAATAATTGATTGCGCCCAAAGGAACCAGAGAACCTGGTTCCTTGGGCGCAATCAGTATCTGCGCCCCAGGCTTAAGTTTTCCAAAACTTAAGCCTTGGGCGCAATAATTGTTTGCGCCCTAGGCATTACAATTGCAAAACTAAACAAAAGCACTAAAAGTAAACAAATGAAATAGATATTCAAATGCAATAGCACTCATGCAACACTAAAGCACTCAAAGTAAACAAATGCAAAACAAATACAAAAGCACTCAAAGTAAACAAATGCATATGCAAATGCAATGCAATAGCTATTTCAAAGTAAACAAAAGCACTACTACTTTCAAAAGCACATTTTTACTACTACCACATTTCCAAAAGTACATCAAAGCAGTCGTTCCAACAACTCGTCCACATCAACCATCCACTTAACAAAAGCACATTTTCAATACTACTATCACTACTACTTTCTAGTTCACGCAAATAAAAATAAAACAAGTCTACATGCCACTTAAAACAAACCCAACTTCAACATCTAACGTTTACTTTTTTTTGGACCACCGGACACAACTTTTCCTTTTCTCCTGGGAGTCCGTTGAGTTGCCCCCTGCGACGTGCCTGGCTGCGACGGACCGTGCACGAACTTACTTTGGGCCGGCTCAGAAGATGCCCCTTTTCTTTTCCCCTTGTCTTTTCTTGCGGACTTACGAACAGGAACAACTGGAGGCGATGGTGGACGAGCAAGTCTGTTCTTCCTCAAAATCGATTGAAGAATGCGGGTAATGCTCATGCACTTAACCTTTGACGGCTCTGGCACCTCCGCCGATAACTCCTCAACCAACGCGGCGGTATGGTAAATTGCATTGGTCTGCAATACACATATTGTAAGCTCGTATTTTAAAATACCATTTGTGTTAAAATACCATATGCAAAAAATGTACATACAAGACCACGTTTAAGCGGCGCTCTTGGGATGTAAGGTTCATCGCCTTGCGGAACATCTAATGGCAGTTCAGTGGAAAGAATAATATACCGCCGCGTGATGTTCCAATACCATGTTTAGTACGCCATATCGGATGCCGGTTCCGCACTTTGCTCTTGGTCAAATTCGAAGCGATTGTTCCATGTATTGATTGCCGCTTGATAGGCCCCATTGTCCCGGGCATCAATCAAGTAGTGTGGTGGTTTCTCCGGAATATGTTGATGAAGGCCAAACTGTCTCATCACTCTTTCCGGTAGGTGATAGACGATGTCGTTAAAGCAAATGAGCGGAACGCGTGCTTGCCAAAGCTGGACTGAAGCAACGCACAATGCCGGTAAATTAGGAAGCGCCTCGATGAATGGGGTCCATGAAACAGTGTTGTAATCGAGTACGTCTAACTCGTTACGATAGAGTGAAACGTTGTGTCTAGGCGTGAACAACGAGCTCTTCGGCCCAACCCACCTAATGAAAACATTAAATTACATACTTTCTACGGAAATTTAAAAAACCCAATGTTCAATATATACTTTTACTAATATTACCTCAAAGCAAAAGGCAACGAAACATCAATTGGCGCTTTCTTCTTCATAGTTACTCTCCCAACGGGGAGATACGACCAAGACCACGTCTGTAGACAAGTAAAAGTATTATAAAACATAGGACACAACGAGTGAAACACCCCACCTCCATTAAGGTCACTCACAAAGGGAATGCCTTAATTTTGGTGGAGGTTTATAAGTAAAAGCCACAGATGAACTCAAGACAGATATAAATACACATATTTTAAACAGCGGAAACCAAACAAACTTTTATTTCATCAATACATGTATCAAACAAAGATTTCCATAATTGTCTCAAAATACTTTCAACATTACAACATCATAACTGCCTTGATTATTAAAGAAGCATGAAAACATAAATAAAGTGACAAAAATCCCCATAGTGATATCCAAAGCCATTATCCGAGCAAGAAAGATCCAAATCATACATCTATGTTCTTGGTGCTTGTAAAGAGCCTGACCGAGTTGAGCTGTTTCCTCCCTGTGGACCTTGGGGGGGACGAAAGAAAAGAAGACGAAAAGAAAATAGGGTCAGACATAAAGCCTGAGTAAATCTAGTAACTCTTCGATATGTGAATAAGAAAAGGATATGATGGATATAAACTAAAAATAGGAAAGTGTCACAGGCTAAGGAAGTGTCGAATGTACTATCACACCCATACTATATCTCTGCATCTACTTGAGTTTATTCTAACTGGCACCCCATGGTGAGGGTGAAGTGATCCCCATTCTCATTAAAGATCGGCTCCTACTCGCATCAACATGTGACATACGGCCCCCAAGAATTGTAGATACCTATGCTGGTCCCACCATGGGGTGTATCAAGACCCATGGTGGCGGCCCCGACACAAAACTAGAAGACATAGGTTATACTACTGGTGTCCCCAGTGCCCTGGTTGTCTGCTCCGGAGTGTGTGCACGCCCGCACCCCGTTAGACCTGCACTGTGCACCCACCGCCGTCGTTTGACCGCTTACAATCAGCCCAGTAATCATGCCCCACCCTGCCTAGTTTTAGGGTACCGTTGATACCTAACTTTGGGTTTCTGCTGAAACGGGTCCCTCGTTACCAGGATTTTCTAGTCAAACATGTTAAGTGGTTAAATTTCTGTATTTACCTAACCCCACCCATCAATTCTTGTTAACATGTTGAATTTGGTTAAGTGTTATAGTTGACTTAACCCTACCATCTGTCCTTAGCCTCTTAGGAGCACCAGACCACTCACATTAGACAGGTATTGCTACGGTTACTGGATATGCCGGTCGGTTTCGAGCAGGTTTACACCGTAGCTCAGTCTAACCTCGGGTCCTTATTGGGCTCAATGCTTAACCACCCACATTATTAGATAGGTATTGTTGTGACTACTGGACAGCTGGGCGGGTCCGGGCAGGTTTACATCACAACTCAATCTAACCCCGGGTTAAGCATATCTTGTTTTCTAAATTTACATATTTGTCTTTATTACTGAATATATGTAAATTTGTCAATAATTAAATGTTATGGCCCACATTCCAAGTTTAATATTTTTGGTATAAGAATTCATACCATTTAAATGCCACCATTTTTGGCATGTGACAAACATGCCAATTCAATATGTTTTTATGTCAAGTTTTCAAATATTCCCAACGTTCCCCCGTTTAAACATTAGGCTAACAAATCTTAGCCTAATATTCGTTCGCCTAGTTTTTAACATATAATATTAGGCTAAAAACATAGCCTAATTTAGCGCACACAAATAAGCATAAGGGAATTCATAAACGTAAACGAGACATAGGTGTAAACTTGGCATTTTTGGCATAATCAATATGAACATGTAATACATAAAGGTGTGTGGCGCATGAACTTGCAATTTGGCGATTCAACTAACATATAACATGGGTCATGTGAACTTGCATTCAAATCAAAGTATGACTAAGTAGGTGACATATGAAATGGCATAGTTTAGGCAAATACAAGCTTGTGTTTAAACATGTTAACTTGGCATAATATCGACCACAAAACTAGCATGCTATATATTCATCAAAATGTACAATTTTTACATCTAATCATATAGCCTATTTTCAACATGAACTTGCATAGTCTATGAAACCCAAACGATGTTTGACATAGAATCAATTATATTTTACAAATAGACATAAACTTACATAGTTTATGAAACATAGATCCAATTATACTTGCAAATAGACAAAATCTTGCATAGTTTATGAAACATAGATCTAATTACACTTGCAAATAAACATAAGAACAATATCATAGGTTTTGGATCATGTAGGCATAAAAGGTCTATAACATGTTTACATAAATTCCAATCTTAGACATAGTCCATGCCATCGCCATATACATAAAATGATCAAATTCTATTTTTTGCCACAAACTTGCAAGTACAATCGTTCAATAGGCTTGCATAAATAAATTTTATGCCACAAACATCAATACATAAGTCATGATAGATTCATCACAATACATAGAATAATAACACAATTCTATTTTCATATACATCGAATCACATCGCAGTTTTTTATTCATATTCTGAAAGGTTACTATACTTACAACGTGTGATGAATTCTTGTTTTCTGATTTCTGTTATTCTGATTTGGAGATGCTCTCCTTTGGGTAGCAAAGTTGCGTTGAATGATTTGATTAAGCTTTGATTTGATTCTTCTCTTAGGCTTGTTGGCTTGTCTCTAGGGTTTCTAATTGACGGCCATTCCTAGTTCCTCTCCAGCAGCATGACGGCTATTGTATTCTATTATTTGTGTGAGTTTAGGGTTAGGTTTGAGTTGTATTTATAGAATTTTAAATTGCTTTGAGCCGTCGGATGAAGATAGGAGGAATCTAGACCATACAAAGTTCAAAGAGCCGCTCAAAAGGTGACACGTAAGCCCTAGTGACTCTGCCAAGCATCAGAATTCGACCAGGCCCTGATCAGGCCAGCCAAGACCTGACTAGCAGGTCATTCTGACCTGGGCGCACTTGGCAGGTGCGCCAGCCCAAAAATGTACTGGCGCACTTCCCAAGTGCGCCAGTTCATTTCTATTCTGGCGCACTTCCCAAGTGCGCCAGTGCATTCTGACCCGTTTTCTGGTTTTTCGCCCAACTTCGTTCGTCCATATCTTCTTCATACGATATCCGTTTTACGCAAACTTGAACTCTATCTCAAGCAAAATTTCGAGACGAACGCAATGGTGTAACCCATTTCCCTTGATTTCATCATTTATAATTAATTATACTTTAATTCGTGAAGCTTAACATTATAGAATTCACGGGGTGTTACACAACGAGTAAAGAAATATCCCTCAAAAAAGAACATTAAAAAATTAAATACCTGAACTAATGTAAGGCAACCTCCAATTGAATCGAGCCGCCCCAAAGCCATCCGTGCTAGCTCTGCATATGTGAAGCCAAGAACGGTGCTACCCCAAGCATACTCACGACATAAATCAAAGTCCTCCAAGTAATGTAACCATCTAAGCCAAACACGATATTTCGAATGGTCGCAAAACAAACGGGAAGTGATAATGTGAAGGATAATGGCCCGCGCACGCTGCTCCATTTGTTCTTGAGAAGCATCCTCAGGAATGTCTTCGGCTATTACTACCTAAACCACGACATACTAATCATTTCGGGCCTGTGCCACTCGACTCCTGGAGGAGAAATGTTACGACCCGAACTTCCCCGGTCTCCGAAGAGAAGAGAAAGAACGAATTGTATTGAGAACACGACAAAATAGAACGCAGATGAAAGAACATTGCATTGTTAATTACAACAATTCCATCAGATTACAAGAATATACAGAGTATGAATCAATATTACACATTATAAAATATCAGAGATTACAATACATTACATAGCAGCGGAAAATAATACAATACACAATTGAAGGAGATATACGAATACAAGGCTTTCCGGATATCATTCCAGCTGTAAACCAGAATCCTGTGAATAAAAATCTGCAAAACCAAAACTACTAGCTGCCCGTGTCAAAATAAGGGCACCTGGAGTTTAGGTTAAAACAATAAACTCCAGGTCAGTCATGGGACTGGTGTGAGAACTAAAACAGTTATTAATCTTTATTTTTAAAGTTAGGTAAATCAAGGGACCACGCCGTATAACATGGAACGGGTTTCCTCCCAAGAATAAAAATGCATAAAACAAACAGCGCAATGCTAAATAAAGAAAAATGAAGCTATTATAAGACCCAGGTCCTATCACACAATGCAACACAAGCCGGAGGATAGGGTTTTCCCTTATAATAGCCAAAGCATGCTTGATACGTTAAAAACAAATCATTTGATACTATTATAAGTGTATAGTGTCAAGACAATTCCAATCATAAATATCAATCATAGACAGCATGGGTACCATATATCATGTCGCCATACTAGGCTCTACAATCAAAACCGCAAAGTCACGTATTTGGAAATTGGATTTCCATCCGTGAACCGAGGCAAAAGATAGTCCTCTACCGATTCGAGACACTCTAGCCCGAGCCTCAGGCAAGTACTCTGTCAAGCCTTAGGAGCCACAGGGCCGGTCCGCCGATGTGGATTAAAATGCCTGAACACTGCGTTTCCCCGCCCTTTGGGGCGTAAATGAGTCCAATGACTCCATCGGTCCCGAATCGACCGATATATCAGAGGCGCCTCGCAACAGCAACAACCACATAAGTCAAACTCGTCAGGGCGTGTAAAACCACTGACGCCACTTCTAGCTAGAAGGAAACGCATGCCCTCCCTGGATCCTTCTCCCGTTTTTGGTTCACAACCGGGGTGTGAGGCTCACGAATCAACGCTTCACAAAGCTATGCCACATAGGCGGTGCTTTGATCATTAACCACAAGACTTTGCTTTTCAACAGAAGCCTCGATCAATTGCCACTTAGGCATGCCACACAGGCAATTCACTCCATGTGATTGATATCCATCAATATATAACCCCTGAACTTGTACGTCTTAGAGAAGGGCGTTAAGCAAGAGAATAAATTCTCCGCCGCCAAACAGAAATATATTTAATAGAAATCAATCACACAGACTAAAATCCAATTTCAGACACACAGTCCATTTACAAGTTCGTTCTGGGTCTGAACGAAACCGGAGGCACCTAGTACCTCGCATATCCATCGATCTCCAAATACGTCTGGACGATCACTAACTGATTCCCTACTCTTGGGTGTACAGCCCAATCAAGATCATCAGTAATCACCCAAACGACGTGAAGAACTCCGGTCTTTGACCACCGTCTTCATCCTCGACACCACGTCAAATCAGTTACTCAGAATGCGATAAACCCGGTCTTTCTGAATAACTCGCGTATATAATAAACAAGTGTTACACAAACACAATGTACGCCTCATTCCAATTCAGAATATTCTTTTATTCAAATATTCTTATACTTTGGGAAAGGTTCCCATTAATTTTATCAAAGATAAATTCTTTAAATTTATTCTTTAATCTTCTTTTGAATATCAATTCAAACTAGTCGGGATTAGCGGACCATACCGAAGTAATCATTTATTTTATTTCCCAGTCCCAACCTATTCATCCCATGAAGTAAAACTGGTCATACTTCATATCTAACACCACGGTGTTATCGGTAAATTCAATTACCAAATCTAATTAAAGATTTAACTATTGCTTGGAGCAAAACTGGTGATACTCCATTCTCGACCATTTCCATCTAATTAAAAATTCATTAAAACCCCACTTAGTTTTAATCTTCACAGAAATCAATATCCTGCCTTTAACTGGGTTAAAGAACCAATGTCATTTAAAACACGGTTCACGATAAACCCAAAAATCAATTCAAATTAAATTCCAATTAAATTCCATTTAATTGGTACACTTCATTAAATCTAAATAAAAAGATTTAATCTTTTACTCAACTGGGCCTAAGAACAGTGTTAATGAAGACACCATTCACGACAAACCCAAATCACATTTGATATTAAATACAAGGCTCTGAATAGAAAATATATCGGCTTATATTCAATATCAAATTCTATGACGAACAAATATCGTATTGGAAATAACGATATAAATATATCTTCCAAATTCCCATAACAATATCTGTATCATCACGAAACCCAACATCGAAATATTCCGAAGACAATTTCGATTCAAATCCGTTCCAGTTCACTTATTGGAAATTCTGGTTACTTTTAAAACCCTTTTCAAATTCAATTTATTTATTTAAAAATAAATAGAATTATAATTATATTTCAAAACTAGTTCATTTCGATAAAAATCTATTTTTATCTTTTCAAATATGGAGTTTTTCATCCCAATTCTTCCCAAATCATTTCTTATATTTTACACAAATTATTACTATTTTTAATAATTTTATCAAAGCCCGTACGGTCGATTTCCATCAACGGCCATCGAACTGCAATTACAGCGACCTTTTTCAAATTTGATTTGGACATAATTCCAAATCCAACCATTAGATTTCTAATTTATAATATTCGTTAGAAAGCTCTTTTCGATACGAACCTAACGGTTCCGGTTTTAGGAGAATCCGACGGTCGGATCTCCCGCCACGTCAATTCGAAGTCAATGGTCGAAATTCGTGAACTGCCGCAGCGCGGCGTGTTCTATTCAGGCCATTATATTATATATATAATATATAATATATACTTCGTCGATTTCCTTTTAAAACATATTTTATAAATCGTTTTAAATTCGTTTTCAAAACGATTTCAACTTCATTTCAAATTCAAATCAAAATTGAATTATTCAATATAAATTTGTTTTAAATTCATTTCAAATTGATTTCAATTCAAATCGATTTTTAATTCAATTTCACTTCATTTTCAATTCAATTCAATTTCAGTTCGAATTCATTTCTATTCACTTTCAATTCGAATTCAAATTCATTTCAATTTCAATTCAAATTCATTTTATTTTCAATCCAATCCGAATTCGTTTTATTTTCAATCCAATTCGAATTCTAATTCGTTTCAATTCAAATTCTAATTCGTTTCAATTCAATTCGAATTTCATTTCAAAATATTCGATTTTGAAATCACTTTTCTATATTCATTATAAAAACGAATATAATCGATATAAATATCGTTCACGTCAAAATGGCGTCAATCTAATCAACACGGCTTTTTATATTTCTATTTCAAATATTCTATTCAAATATTTCGTTTTAAATATTTCTTCTCAAATATTTTATTCAAATATTTCTCTCCAAATATTTCTTTTCAAATATTTTATTCTCAAATATTTCTCTTCAAATATTTCTTTTCAAATATTTTATTCTCAAACATTTCTCTTCAAATATTTCTTTCAAAACTGGAATGAGGCCCAAACAAATACCATAGATTTTATTTCTATGGATTTCCATACAACGCATGTATATATCAACAATGACAAATAATCAACCATCATCCAAAGTGCATTCTACACTGTATAAGCATCAGATAAAAATAATTAACGCTCATAACAGTCTGTCAATCAATCGATCGACATACAACTAATTATTGGGATTAGTGTATGTCATATATCATCCCAATATCCATGTGGGGTTTCAAACAATCAAACACAAAATTTATTTGTGCAGTTGGGCGATGTGTAAAATTTATCGTCCCAATCAATATTAGTCAATTGTGTGTATATAAACAAATCGTTCGATTTGTTTATATTAATTTACTTCATTTCATATACACGTTAAAAATTCTATTTTCAACTATAAAATATTTTTAACTATATAAATATTTTATTTCATTTCACATCATATCACACAATCAATCTACACATCAAAATCTAACAAACAAGCATACAAGTCGTCCATGGTCTGTGGACGACGGGTGTCGGGTGCTACTAAACACCGTCTGCATCCTAGTATATATTTTAACTAGAAAATTAAATTAAAAGTGAGAAGTTCTCACAGAGAGGTTCCACTCTGCCATTCTTTATTTTTGAATTTCTGAACATCTGGATTTGCCCGTACTCCCAACATAATCTTGACATGTTGTTCACATTAAAGATCACATTCTTATTCCAACGCTATGTAGATAAAAATCACATTTTTATATCACTATACGTATAATAAAAATCAGATTTTTATTTCGTTATATATATATATATATATCGTATCTTTATAATCTCTACCTTATAAAAATTTTATTTTTAATCCGCTGCATATATAAAAATTGAATTTTTATTTCGCTACTACATATATTTAAAATTTCAGATTTTAAAACCAATAATCTTATATATATATATATATATATTTCAGTTTTCTAAACTATATATTTTTCCTAAAGGAGAGAAAAGAAAGAATAAAATAAAATAAAACACTAAAAACTTACAGCGTTTCAGGGGGGTTCACGTCAATTTTTGGGGGGAGCAGGTGGTCGCAAGGGAGGCGGAGGGGTCGGCGCAGGTGGAGTAAAGGGGGGTGGAGGTGGTTGGATTGGGTTAACGGGTTTGGGATGGGGGTTGGAGATCGGAGCGAGGGTTTAAAGGGAGGGGAGGCGCCGCGGTTTAGGGGGGCGCTCCGGCACGGATGCGCCTCCGACGAGGGCGGACAGCCTGGAGGCTAGGGCACGAGCGGGTTACGAGATCCGACATTTTTTTTATTTTTTTTATTTTTGATTTGAGCGCTGATGGGGAAGGGAGAGAATAGAGGGAGAGGGTTGACTAAAGGTGATTATATATATATTTAATTTATTATATTTTCAAAAAGTCACTTTTTCGTTCGAATTTAGAATCGAACACACCGACTGTCGTCCCTAGCTAATTACCCCCATTCCGAACACAACGGGTTATGTTTCGTAAGCCAATTCGGCCGTTACGATCAGCTTTCGTTGAATTTAAAATATAAATCTTTATATATTCCATTTAAACGCACATTTCAAATTACCGGGGCCACATACAGCCTCTAACAATTCCAAAAAAAAAATTTCTAGATTCGTATTGACGATACGGTTCTAACAAAACAAATTTCTTCAAATTCTGAGACCGTTTGAAAAATGGCCATTTTCCAGTCGATTAAAATCAACTGAAACTGGTCAAACGCGTTTTCCTTTGCCACGCTCACATATTGATTCGAAAAATTATGAAATTTGAAACCTTGCAATAATTAGACATCACGGATCCAACAAAAGTGGTTTCGTCGAAAACCGAGGTCATTTGCAAAATTCTCATTTTTAAGGGCCAGAATTCCATAGCGACTATTCTGAATTTTCAGCTGGGCATAACTTTTGATTCCCGCTATGAAATTTTGATTTTTCGGATTCGTTGGAAAGATATTCCCAAATAGATTCAAATATTTTTGGTTTCACTAAAATCCGGTTTATTTTGCACCCGGTACATTCATTTGAATTTTGAAATCGAATTATCGAACTACCACACCATTTTCAATTCCTTTTATAATTATAAATAAATATTTATATTCTAACGACGATTCGAATAAATATATACGTTCGAATTCTATTCAAAATAAATTTCTCCTCATTATTACTTTAAATAATTTTATTTTAAATGTTCAAAATTCACTCAAAATCGCCAAAATAAAATTTTTAAATTGGCTCGCATTTCCGGGTTATTACAATCTCCCCCACTTAAAACTTTTCGTCCCCGAAAAGGAACGAAGCCGTAAGTTGTTTAATCAAACCAACTCAACTTTCCTTATTTTTATTACGGCCTAAGTTCTTCAACATTTCAGTTTCTAAGAACTTTTCAAATTTTTCAATAATTTGGCTAACACCCTAAATTTTCGAAAAATTTCGCCATAACCTCCCCTGCACCGGGGACTTCGGGATATTTCATATAGCCTCCCATGGCCTTCTTCAACTCAAAAGAAAAAGAAATAGCCAAGAGACTAGCCAATCGGCTCATAAAATCATCATTACCCAAACAAAACAGTAAATTATGGTAAACATGTACCTATTTGTCGGGCAAACAATTTTATTCTCTGCTCTAGCCTCCTTGCTATGACCTGTTCAATGTAAGTATATGTATATGCAAGCAAATGCGACTAATTTTCAATGCAATTTACTTTTTGATTCAAATTGGCTATATGGTTCAAAATTTCAATTAAACAAACAATAATCAAACAACACAACCAACAATCAATTAGTTGATTATCGTTTCAAACTCATAATTTTGATATATAGTCAAAAAATCAGATTTTTGATGCCAAATCACAACAATAGGCCCTATCTAATTTTGGTTCTCACACCAGTCAATTGGAAATATATAGAAACCTCACTTTCATCACTCGAACATAAATTCTAATGATGGAGCTCCATCATCAAAATCATCTCCGGGCGATTAGAGTGTAATTCTATATTTATCCAGTATATTAAAATTTCAAATACACGGGGATCAGACGTATACGCAAAATTTTTATATACTGGACTGTCCAAATCCATATAAATAAATAATCAAATACGAATAATTGATTTAAATTTCAAAACAAGATTTGTTTTCATTTTCAAAAATATACTCTTCACACTCGTTCTAGGATACTACTGATCCCATCTCTAACGAGTCTTTCCCATTGGATATTACTAATCCAATATCTGATGAATTCTTTCGTATGGCTCTAATGTGTCTTGTTCTCTGAGCTTTGTAAACCAAAGCTTTGATACCACGATGTTACGACCCGAACTTCCCCGGTCTCCGAAGAGAAGAGAAAGAACGGATTGTATTGAGAACACGACAAAATAGAACGCAGACGGAAGAACATTGCATTGTTAATTACAATAATTCCATCAGATTACAAGAATATACAGAGTATGAATCAATATTACACATTATAAAATATCAGAGATTACAACACATTACATAGCAGCAGAAAATAATACAATACACAACTGAAGGAGATATACGAATACAAGGCTTTCCGGATATCATTCCAGCTGTAAACCAGAATCCTGTGAATATAAATCTGCAAAACCAAAACTACTAGCTGCCCATGTCAAAATAAGGGCACCCGGAGTTTAGGTTAAAACAATAAACTCCAGGTCAGTCATGGGACTGGTGTGAGAACTAAAACAGTTATTAATCTTTATTTTTAAAGTTAGGTAAATCAAGGGACCACGCCGTATAACACGGAACGGGTTTCCTCCCAAGAATAAAAATGCATAAAACAAATAGCGCAATGCTAAATAAAGAAAAATGAAGCTCTTATAAGACCCAGGTCCTATCACACAATGCAACACAAACCGGAGGATAGGATTTTCCCTTATAATAGCCAAAGCATGCTTGATACGTTAAAAACAAATCATTTGATACTATTATAAGTGTATAGTGTCAAAACAATTTCAATCATAAATATCAATCATAGACGGCATGGGTACCATATATCATGTCGCCATACTAGGCTCTACAATCAAAACCGCGAAGTCACGTATTAGGAAATTGGATTTCCATCCGTGAACCGAGGCAAAAGATAGTCCTCTACCGATTCGAGACTCTCTAGCCCGAGCCGCGGGCAAGTACTCTGTCAAGCCTTAGGAGCCACAGGGCCGGTCCACCGATGTGGATTAAAATGCCTGAACACGGCGTTTCCCCGCCCTTTGGGGCGTAAATGAGTCCAATGACTCCATCGGTCCCGGATCGACCGATATATCCGAGGTGCCTTGCAACAGCAACAACCACATAAGTCAAACTCGTCAGGGCGTGTAAAACCACTGACGCCACTTCTAGCTAGAAGGAAACGCATGCCCTCCCTGGATCCTTCTCCCGTTTTTGGTTCACAACCGGGGTGTGAGGCTCGCGAATCAACGCTACACAAAGCTATGCCACATAGGCGGTGCTTTGATCATCAACCACAAGACTTTGCTTTTCAATAGAAGCCTCGATCAATTGCCACTTAGGCATGCCACACAGGCAATTCACTCAATGCGATTGATATCCATCAATATATAACCCCTGAGCTCGTACGTATTAGAGAAGGGCGTTAAGCAAGAGAATAAATTCTCCGCCACCAAACAGATATATATTTAATAGAAATCAATGACACAGACTAAAATCCAATGTCAGACACACAGTCCATTTACAAGTTCGTTCTGGGTCTGAACGAAACCGGAGGCACCTAGTACCTCGCATATCCATCGATCTCCAAATACGTCTGAACGATCACCAACTGATTCCCTCCTCTTGGGTGTACAACCCAATCAAGATCATCAGTAATCACCCAAACGACGTGAAGACCTCCGGTCTTCGACCACAATATTCATCCTCGAAACCACGTCAAATCAGTTATTCAGAATGGGATAAACCCGGTCTTTCTGAATAACTCGCGTATATAATAAACAAGTGTTACACAAACACAACATACGCCTCATCCCAATTCAGAATATTCTTTTATTCAAATATTCTTATACTTTGGGAATTGTTCCCATTAATTTTATCAAAAATAAATTCTTTAAATTTATTCTTTAATCTTCTTTTGAATATCAATTCAAACTAGTCGGGATTAGCGGACCATACCGAAGTAATCATTTATTTTATTTCCCAATCCCAACCTATTCATCCCATGAAGTAAAACTGGTCATACTTCATATCTAACACCACGGTGTTATCGATAAATTCAATTACCATTTCACGTTCAAATCTAATTAAAGATTTAACTATCGCCTGGAGCAAAACTGGTGATACTCCATTCTCGACCATTTCCATCTAATTAAAAATTCATTAAAACCCCACTTAGTTTTAATCTTCACAGAAATCAATATCCTGCCTTTAACTGGGTTAAAGATCCAATGTCATTTAAAACACGGTTCACGATAAACCCAAAAATCAACTCAAATTAAATTCCATTTAATTGGTACACTTCATTAAATCTAAATAAAAAGATTTAATCTTTTTCTCAACTGGGCCTAAGAAAAGTGTTAATGAAGACACTATTCACGACAAACCCAAATCACATTTGATATTAAATACAAGGCTCTGAATAGAAAATATATCGGCTTATATTCAATATCAAATTCTACGACCAACAAATATCGTATTTGAAATAACGATATAAATATATCTTCCAAATTCGCATAACAATATCTGTATCATCACGAAACCCAACATCGAAATATTCCGAAGACAATTTCGATTCAAATCCGTTCAAATTCACTTATTGGAAATTCTGGTTACTTTTAAAACCCTTTTCAAATTCAAATTATTTATTTAAAAATAAATAGAATTATAATTCTATTTCAAAACTAGTTCATTTCGATAAAAATCTATTTTTATCTTTTCAAATATGGAGTTTTTCAACCCAATTCTTCCCAAATCATTTCTTATAATTTTACACAAATTATTACTATTTTTAATAATTTTATCAAAGCACGTACGGTCGATTTCCATCAACGGCGATCGAACTGCACTTACAGCGACCTTTTTCAAATTTGATTTGGACATAATTCCAAATCCAACCATTAGATTTCTAATTTCTAATATTCGTTAGAAAGCTCTTTTCGATACGAACCCAACGGTTCCAGTTTTAGAAGAATCCGACGATCAGATCTCCCGCAACGTCAATTCAAAGTCAATGGTCGAAATTCGTGAACTGCTGCAGCGCGGCGCGTTCTATTCAGGCCATTATATTATATATATAATATATATAATATATACTTCGTCGATTTCCTTTTAAAACATAGTTTATAAATCATTTTAAATTCGTTTTCAAAATGATTTCAACTTCATTTCAAATTCAAATCAAAATTGAATTATTCAATATAAATTTGTTTTAAATTCATTTCAAATTCATTTCAATTCAAATCGATTTTTAATTCAATTTCAATTCGAATTCATTTCTATTCACTTTCAATTCAAATTCAAATTCATTTCAATTTCAATTCAAATTCATTTTATTTTCAATCCAATTCGAATTCGTTTTATTTTCAATCCAATTCGAATTCTAGTTCGTTTCAATTCAATTCGAATTCTAATTCGTTTCAATTCAATTCGAATTTCATTTCAAAATATTCGATTTTGAAATCACTTTTCTATATTCAGTATAAAAATGAATATAATCGATATAAATATCGTTCACGTCAAAATGGCGTCATTCTAATCAACACGGCTTTTTATATTTCTATTTCAAATATTCTATACAAATATTTCAGTTCAAATATTTCTTCTCAAATATTTTATTCAAATATTTCTCTCCAAATATTTCTTTTCAAATATTTTATTCTCAAATATTTATCTTCAAATATTTCTTTTCAAATATTTTATTCTCAAATATTTCTCTTCAAATATGATTTTATTTCTATGGATTTCCATACAACGCATGTATATATCAACAATGACAAATAATCAAACATCATCCAAAGTGCATTCTACACTGTATAAGCATCAGATATAAATATTTAACGCTCATAACAGTCTGTCAATCAATCGATCGACATATAACTAATTATTGGGATTAGTGTATGTCATATATCATCCCAATACCCGTGTGGGGTTTCAAACAATCAAACACAGATTTTATTTGTGCAGTTGGGCGATGTGTAAAATTTATCATCCCAATCAATATCAGTCAAATGTGTGTATATAAACTGTAACGACCCGAGGGTTTCGGCCCCGAAAATTGACATAAATACCTTTACTGTATTTCATGCCAACCTTTCAAACACCGAGAACACCGGATTGTTAATGAAAGAAATTAGAGGGTGAGATAAGAAAGAAAGAATTATAAGAACAGAAGAAGAAGAATACAACAAAGAGTCTCACATCGCAGCGGAAAAAAATATAATATAGAAATAAATCTTTATTGAGAGCTTTAAATAAAACTTACAATATCAAGGTACAACAACATCACTGGACAGTTTAATGATCTGTCCCATGTACACCACACAGCGGAAAAACACTAAATAGGTCTGGACTTCTCCAGCACACCTTTCGTCGAGTTCAATAACCTGAACCTGCAAACCCGGGCTAACCCGAGTATTTACAAAATACCGGGTTAGTCTAGTGAACCAAAGTGAGATAAACTCGCACAGTATTAAGGGTAAATCATCTAATCATGATTTTAAAGTTCGAAATCTTTTCAAAAGAAAAGGATAATCGTAAGACCGAACCCACACATAAACACGGACGGTTTTACCTTACGATAACCCAAAACAGTTTTGAAACCAATATCTTTCTGATATTATAATAATGTCTAAATACAAGTAAATATCAATCTAGTGGAACGCTTGCATCTCACGCTCCACATATATAGTATACAATCAAAACCGCAGGCGCTTATTGGAGACTGGATTCCAACTCTGACAAGGTATTGGACCACCTGCCGATCGTGTATCTCTAGAGACGAATACACTGGGTTCAACAAGAACGTCTTGCAACCCGGCCCACACATGACCGACCACTCATTTCGCTTGAGTGTATCAAATGTATATCACCGACGGTTGGGATCAGCAACCGCCTCCCGAAAAGGGACAACATCGAATATAGATTAAGGAAACAAATGGAATTTCTCTAGATAGGTGATCATACACCCTAATGCAAGCGACCCACATAGCCATGCTGCCTGCCCGATTTTTGTCATTTCACGGTTGATGAGGCTTGAGGTCAGAATTCCCTTTTCAGCACCTGGCCACTATTCACTTTGAATGCTACATCGTCAGATCTGCTAGATATCACACTGATTGACGCCCACAAAAATACTCTAGTTTATTTGGCTAGAGAATAACCATTTCTTCGCCATCAACTACGGTACGTTTGGAGAAATCAACGCGTGTAATTCCTTTGGAAATACTCTGTCAGACATCCGTCCATACAAGTCACCCAGGAACAGGATGAACCGAAGGCACCCTCCTACTGCATCCTAGGAATCACCCTACAGATCAGTAGCGAGAAGTACTTGCAACACATAGATTCCAACCACGACAGAATCACAGTTTATCTCTGGCCGCTAAACCGGAGATTATTAGTAATCCTTCCGCTTATGAAGATCCACGGTCTTCAATGCTCCATCTCGACCGTCTTTTGATATCTTCACGTATTTGTTGGCCGGAATGGTTTTCGAATATAAATTCGATCCCGGACTTTCCATACCAACAATCATATTGGACAAGTTTGATAGTCGGTGTTTTAACTATCAAAGTAAATAGTGATTCAATCATGACAATCAAATGGGTTTACTGATTCAGTATTCAGCATCACTTGGCCTTTTAATTACACAAACGTACATTTTAAAACTCTTATATATTCGATATTATAAATATAGTACCTCACTTCTTTATTTATCATAAGGTTATATTTTAAAATAAATTCATTCTTATATTTAGTAAAATCCTGTATCATATCCAATTCTCTATATTTTTCTTTCGAAACAACTCGTACACATCATTACAAAATCTCTTTTATTCATTTCTCGTCAGTATCCAGTGCTTAATCCTGTCGAGTAAAACCCAACCTTTACATTATTATTTCTCTAATGGAAATAAATTATCACTAATCCTTTTCACCATTACAACAATATCCTCCTCAGATTGTCCTGATGTCGTTCAAGTTGGGGTATTTTAATTACCTCTCAGACCTTGATCAACAACGTTCATATTTGAAGATAGACACGAGTTGTAATATAAAACCAACATCTCCTCTAATCTCAACACAACTTCCATTTAATTATTTTGTTTAAAGGTATGGTTTCATAACCTTCTTTCCTTTTGAGAACCTTTTTCTCAAATATACCATAACTTCTAAATTCACTAATCAAGTAATATCACTATAATTCTACCTCTCCAACCATACTCATTTTTATAATTCTAATTTCGTTACAAAATCTCATGATCCGCTCCTTTTACCAAATTCACTTGTACTGATCCCTTTTCAAAACCCATTCGACCCTTCCTACTTTGAAATCTTATTTTAATTCTCTCCCTTCTTACTTAATCCATTATTAAGTAACTCTAACGTACACTTAACACCTTTACACATTTAAAGCTTATTGACATAACCTTGATCTATCATAAATCTTTTCGATCAAAGTTTCTTTCACTTAACTTAAATAACTAAGTAACTTCATTTTTAAGCTATCGTCTTCGCCCAAGATTCCTTTTATAACTTGTTATACAAATTCGGGTGTTAAATAAAAACTCGTTCGTAATTACCATTTCATTTAGATTCCTTTTTAGCTTCCGTGAACTTTTTAAATGAACCTCAATTTAAAAAGTATTCCTCTAAATTATTAAAATAATAATTTACTTTGGTCGTTAACTACTTCCGTAGTTAATCCCTTTATTTAATTTCCCTTTTAAAAACTTATATTCCAAATAATATATTTTGAAATCTACATCTAGTTACAAATAAAAAAAAACAAAAAAAATTATACTTTAGTTCTGTCGATTCACTGGGTAGTAAACCAATATAACAAACTAGTTTAATCTCAGGCCATGTACTGCCGATTACTAAACCAACATCACTCTTTGGTTAAACCAAACACAGGTTAATTTCCCAGCCCATGATCACTAATCAAATAAATCCATTTAATCGATAATTTCTATAATGATAAATAACTACTGTCCAACATCAACCAAATAACAACCAATTCAAACAATTAAACGTGCTTATCACCAAACGTGATCCACATGGTAAGTTACCTCTATTTGATCGAATCGTTAGAATAACGATTTGTTAATTTACTGAAATTAAATGACAGTTTAATTTTATCAGTAAATTCAACACATGGATCAATAATTAACAAACAGTCCATTAACAACAATCAGAGCACACAAAAATAGAAACCCAATTTATATCAAATATAAATGGGAAAACTGAGTGAGATTTACTCACCTCGAGTTTGATTTGTCGATAAATCAGTTCATTCCAATCAAATTAAAATGCGTTTAATTAATTTGAAAAAAACCCAGCCGCTGTCTGCCCTGCTCAGTCCTCATCCATCGCGTAGTACACGCCTTTACGGTTCCAGTGTTTTTCGTTTCGTCAGAATCTGATTTGGTGAGCGTTCGAAGTTAATATCTAAAGTTTTATAAAACATTAAAACTAAATAACTTTTAAATAAATAAATAAAATGGGCCTCACTTACTTGGTCCAGCCCATCCCACATAAACCCGCATCCACCTTATAACCCTAAAGCCATCGATCCAACCCTCAGTTCCATTTTTTTACTTCATCCGCCGCCACAAAATTCCAGAGAAAAGAAATGGAACCCTCATGCCGTAACCCTAGTCTGTCGCTTCCACTGATGACCACCGCGACGCCTGCTGCCTCGGCCTCCTTCCACTCGATTCAACCCAGACCAAAGTCTTACTCCCAAAAGCTAAGTCTTTTCCCCAATTTAATTTTTGTTTTGTTCTCTTTGAGGATTTAATTCGGTTTTTTTCCTCCATACTGGGTTGACATGGCTTGTGGTTGAACACACCGTGTGTATTTATACTGGTGAACGATTCCTGTAAGGTGACTGTAAATCTCGAATTATGATATCCTAAGTTTAGACTTAGCTGTGTTTAAATCCTAGGTGTTATTACTTTTCATATCAGTTCCCTGTGCGATTCCGATGGTAGTGGTGATGGAACTTGATGTATGAATGATATTTAGCAGATTTGCGTTCAATTTTTACCATGTGCAATCTTGCTTAAATACATACCACCGAACTGTTTGTGATGGACTTGGTTTTTGTGTGACATTTAACAATGAAATGTGATGATTTTCAGTTGGATTTCATGTATTGTCACTGCTCATTTATATACCTAAATCGAGCTATTCCTATATAGATGACTATAAATCTATATGTATTGGTTTGTTCACTGTCATGCCTGTATGTATACAGTTACCAAATAGTTTAATTTTGATTTTAGATTTGAACTGTGACAAGTATGTAGGTCTTCTACCCCTTAGTATAAGTTGTACATGATTCACATATATATAAAAATATATATTAGCTATTTCAGTGCTGTATAACTTCGGTCTAAAGATTTGATGGTACATTTTTTTCTATTTCACTTACCTGTAAATTGATAAGCACATGTATTTCTTTCTTGGTTATTCAGCTTTGTGGATTCGATGTGTAATATATACATATTTTTGTTTTCCCTTAGCAGTTTTGATGTAGAAAAATATCAAATAAATTTGTTTTTTTTCCAGCTATGATTTGTGTACTATTTTTATTTAGTTGAGTTTTGCATTTAATGTTTACATGTGGTATTTCTGACTGGAAATATTTCATCTTCAAACATATTTATACTAAATTGCTAGCTACTCATAGCTTTCTTCTTTGCTTTCCAGATCAAATCTACTGGTGCTGAAGCTATGATGTTCTGAGGATTTTGTTTTGGATTTTCCATGTGCCGTTGTCTGCTTAGAAATGTACAATGATCGAGCTGTTCTTAGGTGCCTCTATGAATTGTTTATACATTTCAAAGATTTGAAACTTTTATTTGGTTGATCCTGTAATTTATGGACGAACAGTCCTTGTAGATTTGTACTTGTGGATTTGTACATGAGCTTTCCTTTATGTATGGGCTGTTCGACCACTGTTCTTTAGCTGTTTTGATTATACTACTTTTGATTGATTTTTTTTTCTTAGTTACTTTATTGTTGTGCTAAGTTGTAATTCAATTGACTTATATTGAAACATCTAGGGTAAGTCTGTTTCCTTAAGGCACAAATAGATGAACATATTTTGTTTACTAGAGAAATGTTTTAAAATCATAAGTTATGCGGACATGATTTAAAATAGGTTTAATTAATACAAAGCACAGTTACTTGGGTTTCATGGTGATTATATTGGAAGTTCTCACACACATTTATTCATATCCATAGCCCAGCGCTCCATATAAATAAACGGTTAAGGCATTGACCAAAAGAAAATTATTCATTAAAGATAGGACAAGTGATTGTCTACTTACTGTTTGAAGTTAACACTAGAAATTCAATTTGAATTAGACAAAGCAGTTTAAAGTTAGAATCTAGGCTTAAACATGACTGGACAAGGTTTGAACAACCTTATATGTTGTTCAAAATGGCTTGGTTTTAATATCATCCCCCTTTTTTATATAAAATTTTCAACTTTAAACCGCAATGCGGTGTACGACCATGTTCAACAATATAGCACAAGGACATAACCGAGATCAGGGTTTGTTGAGACTAGGAGAATTAAGTTTGGAAATGAAAGTCAGAACGTGATAGTGTAAAAACTGTACCTACTCCATACTGTATTCAATTTCGGCCAAAGTTTGGATATCGTAACCAAATCGAATTCAAAAATAAAATTTTTGATATTATCGAATATATATACTATACAGATCTATATAGAAATCCTTATTTAAATAAATAAAATAATTCGCGTAAATGGTCAGAAAATACAGGCCATTACATTCTTCCCCCCTTAAAATAATTTCATCCTCGAAATTGCTAAGACAAGAAAAATGTGGTAAATCCTATAAATTTTAAAATATATTTAAATAACACTTCATTTATCGACTAGTGTAACTATATAGTTTTTTTTTAAATCAAACTGGTGCTACCAATTCCTTTGTAAATACAGAGCTGAATCATTCAGTTTCAACTTATATGCAGTTTTATTTCAATTATATTATATTGAAATTCATTTTCTGGGTTTCCCGTTTATTTAATTCTTTATTAATCCATGGATGGATTATATTCAACCAATCTGACAATAGCCAACAATAAATCAACAATCAGGTCATAACAAACTCAATCAAATCAACTGAATACCCATTCAATATTACTATTTAGTTTAATTCAACATATTTGAATATCAAACAATTTATATTCAATTTAATTATTGTTCATTAAATTCCCAAATTCGAATCAACTTTATTTAATCACCACATTATCTCTTAAGTTAATCTCAATATCATTATTAATGTTTTAATACGATTTCACTTAACCCAGTTAAGTCTCGAATTCAAAATTTTAGCCAAATTTTGAATTCCATTCAAATCAGTCAACAAACCATATATAAATAATTTTGAGAAAATTATTTCTTTTCTATACAAAAATAAATTTCGGGTAAAATTATTTCATTTACCCTCTTTTCAAAAACAATATTGTATAAATCACCAGTTCAACGCTTTACAACACTTGAACCGATCAAACAACACAATACAAAACATTTGTATATAAAATTTACAAATACGCTCTCATATATATATACACTCAAACTCGATCTAGGGTGTTACTAACCCCATCTCTATCAAGTTACGCCACTGAGCCAAGGTTATTACTAAACCAATAGCTCTGATACCACTGTAACAACCCGAGGGTTTCGACCCCGAAAATTGACATAAATACCTTTACTGTATTTCATGCCAACCTTTCAAACACCGAGAACACCGGATTGTTAATTAAAGAAATTAGAGGGTGAGATAAGAAAGAAAGAATTATATGAATAGAAGAAGAAGAATACAACACAGAGTCTCACATCGCAGCGGAACAAAATATAATATAGAAATAAATCTTTATTGAGAGCTTTAAATAAAACTTACAATATCAGAGTACAGCAACATCACTGGACAGTTTAATGATCTGTCCCATATACACCACACAGCGGAAAAACACTAAATAGGTCTGAACTTCTCCAGCACACCTTTCGTCGAGTTCAATAACCTGAACCTGCAAACCCGGGCTAACCCGAGTATTTATAAAATACCGAGTCAGTCTGGTGAACCAGAGTGAGATAAACTCGCACAGTATTAAGGGTAAATCATCCAATCATGATTTTAATGTTCGAAATCTTTTCAAAAGAAAAGGATAATCTTAAGACCGAACCCACACATAAACACGGACGGTTTTACCTTACGATAACCCAAAACAGTTTTGAAACCAATATCTTTCTGATATTATAATAATGTCTAAATACAAGTAAATATCAATCTAGTGGAACGCTTGCATCTCACGCTCCACATATATAGTATACAATCAAAACTGCAGGTGCTTATTGGAGATTGGATTCCAACTCTGACAAGGTATGGGACCACCTGCCGATCGTGTATCTCTAGAGACGAATACACTGGGTTCAACAAGAACGTATTGCAACCCGGCCCACACATGACCGACCACTCATTTCGCTTGAGTGTATCGAATATATATCACCGACGGTTGGGATCAGCAACTGCCTCCCGAAAAGGGACAGCATCGAATATAGATTAAGGAAACAAATGGAGTTTCTATAGATAGGTGATCATACACCCTAATGGGAGCGACCCACATAGCCATGTTGCCTGCCCGATTTTTGACATTTCCCGGTTGATGAGGCTTGAGGTCAGAATTCCCTTTTCAGCACCTGGCCACTATTCACTTTGAATGCTACATCGTCAGATCCGCTAGATATCGCACTGATTGACGTCCACAAAAATACTCTAGTTTATTTGGATAGAGAATAACCATTTCTCCGCCATCAACTATGGTACGTTTGGAGAAATCAACGCATGTAATTCCTTTGGAAATACTCTGTCAGACATCCGTCCATACAAATCACCCAGGAACAGGATGAACCGAAGGCACCCTCCTACTGCATCCTAGGAATCACCCTACAGATCGGTAGCGAGAAGTCCTTGCAACCCGTAGATTCCAACCACGACAGAATCACAGTTTATCTCTGGCCGCTAAACCGGAGGTTATTTGTAATCCTTCCGCTTATGAAGATCCACGGTCTTCAATGCTCCATCTCGACCGTCTTTTGATATCTTCACGTATTTGTTGGCCGGAATGGTTTTCGAATATAAATTCGATCCCGGACTTTCCATACCAACAATCGTATTGGACAAGTTTGATAGTCGGTGTTTTAACTATCAAAGTAAATAGTGATTCAATCATGACAATCAAATGGGTTTACTGATTCAGTATTCAGCATCACTTGGCCTTTTAATTACACAAACGTACATTTTAAAACTCTTATATATTCGATATTATAAATATAGTACCTCACTTCTTTATTTATCATAAGGTTATATTTTAAAACAAATTCATTCTTATATTTAGTAAAATCCTGTATCATATCCAATTCTCTATATTTTTCTTTCGAAACAACTCGTACACGGCATTACGAAATCTCTTTTATTCATTTCTCGTCAGTATCCAGTGCATAATCCTGTCGAGTAAAACCCAACCTTTACATTATTATTTCTCTAATGGAAATAAATTGTCACTAATCCTTTTCACCATTACAACAATATCCTCCTCAGATAGTCTTGATGTCGTTCAAGTTGGGGTATTTTAGTTACCTCTCAGACCTTGATCAACAACGTTTGTATCTGAAGATAGACACGAGTTGTAATATAAGACCAACATCTCCTCTAATGTCAACACAACTTCCATTTAATTATTTTGTTTAAAGGTATGGTTTCATAACCTTCTTTCCTTTTGAAAACCTTTTTCTCAAATATACCATAACTTCTAAATTCACTAATCAAGTAATATCACTGTAATTCTACCTCTCCAACCATACTCATTTTTATAATTCTAATTTTGTTACAAAATTACATGATCCGCTCCTTTTAACAAATTCACTTGTACTGATCCCTTTTCAAAACCCATTCGACCCTTCCTGCTTTGAAATCTTATTTTAATTCTCTCCCTTCTTACTTAATCCATTATTAAGTAACTCTAACGTACACTTAACACCTTTACACATTTAAAGCTTATTGACATAACCTTGATCTATCATAAATCTTTTCGATCAAAGTTTCTTTCACTTAACTTAAATAATTAAGTAACTTCATTTTTAAGCTATCGTCTTCGCCCAAAATTCCTTTTATAACTTGTTATACAAATTCGGGTGTTAAATAAAAACTCGTTCGTGACTACCATTTAATTAGATTCCTTTTTAGCTTCCATGAACTTTTTAAATGAACCTCAATTTAAAAAGTATTCCTCTAAATTATTAAAATAATAATTTACTTTGGTCGTTAACTACTTCCATAGTTAATCCCTTTATTTAATTTCCCTTTTAAAAACTTATATTCCAAATAATATATTTCAAAATCTACTTCTAGTTATAAATAAAAAAACAATAAAATTATACTTTAGTTCTGTCGATTCACTGGGTGGTAAACCAATATAACAAACTAGTTTAGTATCGGGCTATGTACTGCCGATTACTCAACCAACATCACTCTTTGGTTAAACCAAACACAGGTTAATTTCCCAGCCCATGATCACTAATCAAATAAATCCATTTAATCGATAATTTCTATAATGATAAATAACTACTGTCCAACATCAACCAAATAACAACCAATTCAAACAATTAAACGTGCTTATCAACAAATGTGATCCACAGGGTAAGTTACCTCTATTTGATCGAATCGTTAGAATAACGATTTGTTAATTTACTGAAATTAAATGACAGTTTAATTTTATCAGTAAATTCAACACATGGATCAATAATTAACAAACAGTCCATTAACAGCAACCAGAGCACACAAAAATAGAAACACAATTTATATCAAATATAAATGGGAAAACTGAGTGAGATTTACTCACCTCGAGTTTGATTTGTCGATAAATTAGTTCATTCCAATCAAATTAAACTGCGTTTAATTTATTTGAAAAAAAACCAGCCGCTGTATTCCCTGCTCAGTCCTCATCCATCGCGTAGCACACGCCTTTACGGTTCCAGTGTTTTTCGTTTCGTCGGAATCTGATTTCGTGAGTGTTCAAAATTAATATCTAAAGTTTTATAAAACATTAAAACTAAATAACTTTTAAATAAATAAATAAAATGGGCCTCACTTACTTGGTCCATCCCATCCCACATAAACCCGCATCCACCTTATAACCCTAAAGCCATCGATCCAACCCTCAGTTCCATTTTATTACTTCGTCCGCCGCCACAAAATTCCAGAGAAAAGAAATGGAACCCTCATGCCGTAACCCTAGTCCATGGCTTCCACTGATGACCACCGCGACGCCTGCTGCCTCGGCCTCCTTCCACTCGATTCAACCCAGACCGAAGTCTTACTCCCAAAAGCTAAGTCTTTTCCCCAATTTAATTTCTGTTTTGTTTTCTTTGAGGATTTAATTCAGTATTTTCCTCCATACTGGGTTGATCTGGCTTGTGGTTGAACACACCGTGTGTATTTATACTGGTGAACGATTCCTATAAGGTGACTGTAAATCTCGAATTATGATATCCTAAGTTTAGACTTAGCTGTGTTTAAATCCTAGGCGTTATTACTTTTCATATTAGTTCCCTGTGCGATTCATATGGTACTGGTGATGGAACTTGATGTATGAATGATATTTAGCAGATTTGTGTTCGATTTTTACCATGTGCAATCTTGCTTAGATACATACCACCGAACTGTTTGTGATGGACTTGTTTTTGTGTGACATTTAACAATGAAATGTGACGATTTTCAGTTGGATTTCATGTATTGTCACTGCTCATATATATACCTAAATCGAGCTATTCCTATATAGCTGACTATAAATCTATATGCATTGGTTTGTTCACTGTCATGCCTGTATGTATACAGCTACCAAATAGTTTAAATTTGATTTCAGATTTGAACTGTGACAAGTATGTAGGTCTTCTACCCCTTAGTATAAGTTGTACATGATTCACATATAAATAAAAAAAAAAATTAGCTGTTTCAGTGCTGTATAACTTCGGTCTAAAGATTTGATGGTACATTTTTTTCTGTTTCACTTACCTGTAAATTGATAGGCACATGTATTTCTTTCTTGGTTATTCAGCTTTGTGGATTCGATGTGTAATATATACATATTTTTGTTTTCCCATAGCAGTTTTGATGTAGTAAAATATCAAATAAATTTGTTTTTTTCCAGCTATGATTTGTGTACTATTTTTGTTTAGTTGAGTTTTGCATTTAATGTTTACATGTGGTATTTCTGACTGGAAATTTTTCATCTTCAAACATATTTATACTAAATTGCTAGCTACTCATAGCTTTCTACTTTGCTTTCCAGATCAAATCTACTAGTGCTGAAGCTATGATGTTCTGAGGATTTTGTTTTGGATTTTCCATGTGTCGTTGTCTGCTTAGAAATGTACAGTGATCGAGCTGTTCTTAGGTGCCTCTATGAATTGTTTATACATTTCAAAGATTTGAAACTTTTATTTGGTTGATCCTGTAATTTATGGACGAACAGTCCTTGTAGATTTGTACTTGTGGATTTGTACATGAGCTTTCCTTTATGTATGGGTTGTTCGACCACTGTTCTTTAGCTGTTTTGATTATACTACTTTTGATTGATTTTTTTTCTTAGTTACTTTATTACTGTGCTAAGTTGTAATTCAATTGACTTATATTGAAACATCTGGGTTAAGTCTATTTCCTTAAGGCACAAATAGATGAACATATTTTGTTTACTAGAGAAATGTTTTAAAATCATAAGTTATGCGGACATGATTTAAAATAGGTTAAATTAATACAAAGCACAGTTACTTGGGTTTCATGGTGATTATATTGGAAGTTCTCACACACATTTATTCATATCCATAGCCCAACGCTCCATATAAATGAACGGTTAAGGCATTGACCAAAAGAAAATTATTCATTAAAGATAGGACAAGTGATTGTCTACTTATTGTTTGAAGTTAACCCTAGAAATTCAATTTGAATTGGACAAAGCAATTTAAAGTTAGAATCTAGGCTTAAACATGACTGGACAAGGTTTGAACAACTTTATATGCTGTTCAAAATGGCTTGCTTTTAATATCATCCTCCTTTTTTTATATAAAATTTTCAACTTTAAACCGCAATGCAGTGTATGACCATGTTCAGCAATATAGCACAAGGACATAACCGAGAACAGGGTTCGTTGAGACTAGGAGAATTAAGTTTGGAAATGAAAGTCAGAACGTGATAGTGTAAAAACTGTACCTACTCCATACTGTATTCAATTTCAGCCGAAGTTTGGATATCGTAGCCAATTCGAATTCAAAAATAATTTTTTTGATATTATCGAATATATATACTATATAGATCTATATAGAAATCCTTATTTAAATAAATAAAATAATTCGCGTAAATGGTCAGAAAATACGGGCCATTACATAAACAAATCGTTCGATTTGTTTATATTAATTTACTTCATTTCATATACACGTTAAAAATTCTATTTTCAACTATAAAATATTTTTAACTATATAAATATTTTATTTCATTTCACATCATATCACACAATCAATCTACACATCAAAATCTAACAAACAAGCATACAAGTCGTCCATGGTCTGTGGACGACGGGTGTCGGGTGCTACTAAACTCCGTCTGCATCCTAGTATATATTTTAACTAGAAAATTAAATTAAAAGTGAGAAGTTCTCACAGAGAGGTTCCGGTCCTCCATTCTTTATTTCTAAATTTCTGAACATCTGGATTTGCCCGTACTCCCAACATAATCTTGACACGCTGTTCACATTAAAGATCACATTCTTATTCCAACGCTATATATATAAAAATCACATTTTTATATCACTGTACGTATATTAAAAATCAGATTTTATTTCGTTATATATATATAAATCGTATTTTTATAATCTCTACCTTATAAAAATTATATGTTTAATCCGCTGCATATATAAAAATTGAATTTATATTTCGCTACTACATATATTTAAAATTTCAGATTTTAAAACAAATAATCTTTTATATATATATTTCAGTTTTATAAACTATATATTTTTCCTAAAGGAGAGAAAAGAAAGAATAAAATAAAATAAAACACTAAAAACTTACAGTGTTTCAGGGGGGGTTCACGTCAGTTTTTCGGGGGAGCAGGTGGTCGCAAGGGAGGCGGAGGGGTCGGCGCAGGTGGAGTAAAGGGGGGCGGAGGTGGTTGGATCGGGTTAACGGGTTTGGGATGGGGGTTGGAGATCGGAGCGGTGGTTTAAAGGGAGGGGAGGCGCGGCGGTTCAGGGGGGGCTCCGGCGCGGATGCGCCTCCGACGAGGGCGGACGGCCTGGAGACTAGGGCACGAGCGGGTGACGAGATCCGACATTTTTTTCTTTTTTGATTTTTGATTTTTGATTTGAGCGCTGACGGGGAAGGGAGAGAATAGAGGGAGAGGGTTGACCAAAGGTGATTATATATATTTAATTTATTATATTTTCAAAAAGTCACTTTTTCGTTCGAACTCAGAATCGAACCCACCGACTGTCATCCCTAGCTAATTACCCCCATTCCGAACACAATGGGTTATGTTTCGTAAGCCAATTCGGCCGTTACGATCAGTTTTTGTTGAATTTAAAATATAAATCTTTATATATTCCATTTAAACGCACATTTCAAATTACCGGGGCTACATACAGCCTCTAACAATTCCAGAAAAATTATTTCTAGATTTGTATTGACGATACGGTCCTAAAAAAACTAATTTCTTCGAATTCTGAGACCGTTTGAAAAATAGCCATTTTCCAGTCGATTAAAATCAACTGAAACTGGTCAAACGTGTTTTCCTTTGCCACGCTCACATATTGATTCGAAAAATTATGAAATTTAAAACCTAGCAATAACTAGACATCACGGATCCAACAAAAGTGGTTTCGTCGAAAACCGAGGTCGTTTGCAAAATTCCCATTTTTAAGGGCCATAATTCCATAGCGACTATTCTGAATTTTCAACTGGGCATAACTTTTGATTCCCGCTATGAAATTTTGATTTTTCGGATTCGTTGGAAAGATATTCCCAACTAGATTCAAATATTTTTGGTTTCACTAAAATCTGGTTTATTTTGCACCCGGTACATTCATTTGAATTTTGAAATCGAATTATCGAACTACCGCGCCATTTTCAATTCCTTTTATAATTATAAATAAATATTTATATTCTAACTACGATTCGAATAAATATATACGTTCGAATTCTATTCAAAATAAATTTCTCGTCGTTATTACTTAAAATAATTTTATTTTAAATGTTCAAAATTCACTCAAAATCGCCAAAATAAAATTTTTAAATTGGCTCGCATTTCCGGGTTATTACAAGAAAGTCCTAGCAAACTCTCGCAAATTTCTGCATAATTATCGGATTCAGGAATGGTGATCGGACGACCATCGATGGGTAGGCTAAGCAAAATCACCACGTCCGCCAATGTGATCGTCACTTCACCGCATCTAAGGTAAAATGACGATGTCTCCGGTCTCCATCGATCTACTAAAGTTGTTATATGATGGCGGTCGATTTGTATGGATCCAAGGCGATGTATCAACAGAAAACCCGCTCGATCAAGTAGCTCTAACACACCGGCGCGTTTTGAAGTGACCAACTTTAAGGACGATGAGTGCTCGATGGTTTCAACTGCAGTTTTGAGCTGGCACACAATAACAAAGGTGAAATTTTGATTAGTTAACACGCACAAATATTCTCGACCTCTATAATGAAACTAGTATTGAATGGTGAGTTTTGGTTACCGTCATCAACTCCGGTTTGTTTGAACGATGTTGTGCCTGTAAATATAAGACGCTACCATCAACAGGTCCGGGCGCCATCTCCGCATACTCTGAAATTACACAATGCTAACAAATTCAGAGATATCAATTCGATTATCAAGACATTTATTTGAATCTCACTCTTTGTACTTTACTCCTCCTATCTTTCTAATGAAGTTATTTATTTCTATGCATATACGTATGTTAAGGCATCTACACCGACATACAACACCAAGTTTAAAAGCAATGAAGGCAAACTGAACATACAATTCTCCCCAATTTGCTATAAATTTTACAAATAGTTTCTAACACAACAATAGATCCTACCAATTTTCAAATCTACGCAAATTCAACATAACGAATTCGATTACCAATCTTCAATTCTCCATAACAAACTTAACATGCCATTTCAAACCACAAGAAAAGGCTCCACAAATCATATGACCACATTTTCCAATCTCAACAAAACTCTCAAGCAATCATTAATTTTGCATATATATGACCAACACATCAACTATATACACCTGTAAACCATCGATGTATAAAATTACAAGAAAACTCAAGGAAACCCTAAACCTAAAATTTGAGATAAGCACACAAAAATAATTTCAGTATTTACCAAAAGCTTGCTCCTGTGTTGAAGAACTTGCCATGTTTACTTTAGAAGCTGAAATTGGGGTTTTAATTTTGGATTTGGAGTTTTGATTTCGGTTTTGGGTTTTAGGGTTTTTTAGATTTTGATGGATGTTTAAACTTTTGCCAAGGGGACCATCGGTTTTTTTTTTTTTAAAAGAAACCTTACGGGGCTCAATCAATGATTGCGCCCGTAGGTTTTTTTTTTTAAAAAAACAACTTACGGGGCTCAATCAAAGATTGCGCCCATAGGTTTATTTATAAAAAAAACACTTACTGGGCGCAATCAATGATTGAGCCCGTAGGATAATCTCCATTGTTGGCCAACTCAGCGCTGAGTTGGCTAAAAAGGAGGCCAAATTTGCAATATTTCAAAAAAAAAAAGGCTAAATGTGAGGAAAAAAACCGGGCCAAATTAGCAAAATGCTCTTTAAAATAAAAGGATCGATAATTACCTTTGAAAACTTGGCATTGAAGTATACGGTCTTGTCCAAGAACTTGTCCACGTTACTTTACAACTAAGGGAAAGGACACATGCACAGTGCATTGCGCAGGAAAAATGTTCAGCTACACATAGTTATAAGATAGACTGTCTGTCCTTGTGCAAACAGTGAAGGTTACAGTGTAAACTCATGTGAAATCCGAAGCACAGTTTCTTGGCACCCAAACAAGCAGTGCCTTGCAGGCCACGCTGTACCCTTTCTTGCCAAGCAAACTTCTCCACCGTGCGTGCCAAGTAAAACCATTCTATAAATAGGCAGCTTCTTCTCTTTTTACAAACTAAATCAGAAACTTCCTCCTACAGAAAAAAAGAAAAAAAGGGGCGAGCGCAAGCATAAATGGGTTCGAAACTGGAAACAAACGGGAAAGTTGCGGAGGTGGAAAAGTGTGAAGGAAGTAAGGATGTAAAGTGTTGATGAGATGTATGACCGTAGGATGACGTAACAGAAGGACGGTTTGCATGGGAGGAAATAACATCAAGAGTTTTCACAGTGGAGAGGGAATGTTTGGAGGTAGCATTACTTGTATTGCTGGAAGGAGCGTTGAGTACTGAAGCTTGTTTATGCATGATAAGGAGTTGCGTACTGTTTGTGAGTGGGAAAAGAAGAAAATATGAAGAAAATTTGGGAAGCTTGGTGCCATACTTTCGAACGTGATTACATGTTTCATAGCAGCAGGTGGAGTTGTTTTCTTCCCCAATTAGTGCGTTATTGCAGGATAAAGAGGATGAGGGAGGTTGAGTAACGTGGGGTGGGCTGTGTCCTCAACGTTCTGGGCTTAGGCCTCACCCTCATGTATAAGACCAAAAAAAAGGCACGCTAAAGCAATAATTAGCGGAAGAGGGAAGGGGAAGTTCTGGTATGAAAAATAGTGTTGCACGTGGAGTTTGTGTGCATGGGAGAGGTGGTTACATGAAATGGAAATGGCGTGATGCCTAGAAGGAGTGGTAGTTTTGGCCTTTGCGTTTTAATGTTATAAAAAGAAAAGAGAAGTCAAAACAAAATTTTGAAGTATCTGGAAAGCGAAAAGGAAGGGAAGAAGGACCAACGTCCTGGGTAGAACCGTGATCGGGCTCGAGCACTGGAATGCAAGAAAACGCTCAAGGAAATTAATGGTAAGGGCCATCTTAGGTTAATTAATTATTTTAAAAGGGTAGGGCTATTTTAATTCTAATTAAAAAATTATTATTAGTAATTTGAATTTTAAATATTGTCATAAGCGGGATTTATTCGTTCGTTACCAGAAGCACGTGAAACCAGCCAAATTGGAATCGAAGTACAGAATACTATGCTGCTGTACTAATTTGGAGAGGATCAGAGATAACTGGATTTTTCGTTTACTTTTAAACTGCGTTTAAAATTAAACGGAATAACGCGACAACCGTCAATCGATACAAAGGTGAGTTAATTCTCACACATTTCTGAAATACTAGGATGTGATAAATTCATATAATCTAATTGGTTGATTGGATACCTATGGTTGTTTTAATGGTTGCCGTTAATTATATTATCATCGTTAAAATATTTCCATGTGCTGATATGAAATATTATAATGATCTGTGATGCAAGGAAGAACAAGTGGGAGGAATTAACCCGGTTCCTCAAATATTTAATATGCTGTTATTTCATATTTTATGAACTGTTTAAAACCTGCTGACTTTAAACCCTGTTGGTTGTTGATTGTGGTTGAGTTTGAACAAATATATATAGTATTGGTTGAGAAATAAATAGCACATGGCCCAAATATACACTGTTTTATAAAGAACGATTCATCGTCGGGTGAATCGCTAGAATGAAGTTATAAATTTATTTAACCGGATATAGATTTTAAAATATATTATTATTTTAAATAAAGTTCTAAAAGGGAGATAAACCAACCACATAAATACATGGATTGGTTTAATCAAAATGTACTGTGCGTGAAGCACGTGCTTGTTAAATGATTAATTAAAAAAATTATGTAGCTAATTCAAGTGACCAAAATTAACATAACAATTAGAAGGGATATATATTGATATTAATTTAATGTAAATCAAAGTGAATAGAATTATTTAGATTAATTAATTATTAATTAATTTAAATGTAAAGATCAGTAACGATTAATTAACAGGTTGATCGTTTAGAGTTGAACAAGTTAACGATGTTAACTGAAGTTGTTTATTTAATTAATCATTTATTTAAATAGGGTAGTTAATGGTTAAGTAACCCAGATTTATTTTAATCAATGTTAAAATTTGATTATTTATTAAGAATTGAAGTGATAATTTGAAATGGGAAATCAAACGTAAACCCAAATTTGAATCAGAGTAGTTAAACGAACTAAAGATGCAATATAGAATTGCCATTTTTAAAGAAGAGATGATATTCCATCAAGATGGAATTATAATGGAATTTGTCGTATTGGACATGAGTGTTGGTTTTTGTATTACAACCGATATCTATCTTACGATAAGAACGTTGTTGATCAAGGTTTGAGAGGTAATTAAAATACCCCAACTTGAACAACTTCAGGATTATCAAAGGATAATATTAGTCGTAATAGTGAAGGGGTTAGAGTAAAATATTTTGGGAAAATAGCAGTGTAACGTTATTTGAAGGACTTGAATATATATATATATATAATAAGATTCCGATGTAAAAGGAAATGAAAGGGGCTTGATGATATGGAACGATATCCCCATAATAAAAGAAATAAAAAGGGAGATCGGTGAAAGTATAACGGTATTTCAAAGTATTGAAATAAGATTTAAATGGGTTTATTCTAAAAGGGATGAGTGGAGATTTTGGTGTTCAAATAACGAAGCCAAAGAAGATGCCGTTATGATAATTGAATCGATAAGATAAAAAGAAATATTATAGAAATGTTTTGAAATGTTAGTTGAAAGTTAAATTAGATATGATTTAAGATATTTCTAGGTATATAGGTAAAAAGGATTTGAGTATAATTATATATTAACCCTATATATTATTTTTGGGTATTTCAACTGATATATTATTTTTTAAATGGCCAAATGATGCTGTGTAATAAACCAATGGGTCTATTTTATTTTTATGATTGTTTATTTTGATAGTCAAAGAACCAACTATCAAAATCTGACCCAACGTTATTGGTACGGAAAGACCGGGATCGAATTTATATTCGAAAACCATTTCGACCAATAAATACGAATACACTGAAGACGCTGATCGAGATGGAGCAATTGAAGACCGTAGATCTTCATGAAGCGGAAGAGTTACTTAAAATCTCTGGCTGATCCCTAGAGATATACTGTGATTCTGTCGTGATTGGAATCTATGGGTTGCAAGGACTTCTCGCTGCTGATCCATGGGGTGATTCCTGTATTGGATGCAGTAGGAGGGTACCATCGGTTCATCCTGTTCCTGGATGACATATATGGATAATGTGAATGGTGGCCAGATGTTTCAAAAGTCGATTATAGCCTCAAGCCTCATCAACCGGGAAATGACAAAAATCGGGCAGACAACATGACTATGTGGGTCGCACCCATTAGAGTGTATTGTCACCATCTAGAGAATATTCATCTTTGTTACTTCTTTCCATTTCTGTATCTCCCGGGGATTACGGTGGTCGCGCGGAAAAAAGCTGTAAGGTGACAATACATTCGATACACTCAAGAGAAATGAGTAGCCGGTCATGTGTGGGTCGGGTTGCAAGACGTTCCTGTTGAACCCAGTGTACTCGTCTCTAGAGATACACGATCGGCAGGTGGTCTCATATCTTGTCATAGTTGGAAATCCCATCTCCAATAAGCGGTCGCGGTTTTTGATTGTATATTATATATGTGGAGCGTGAGATGCAAGAGTTCTGCTAGATTCTATTTACTTGTATTTAGACACTATTATAATATCAGAATAAGATATTGATTTCAAAATGGTTTGGGTTATAGTAAGGCAAAAACCGTCCATGGTTATGTGTGGACTGGTCTTACTATTATCCTTTTGTTCAAAAGAAATTTTCAAAGTTAAACAAGTTGGTTGCTGTATGAATTTATCACTGAATGTATTTCAAACTGATCCGGGTGAATTTTGCTTTGCTTCAAATGTGCTCGGGTCAGACCGAGTATATTATCAGGTTAGGTATCGCTTGGAGCTTCAGAAGAGGAGTTGAAGTCAAGACGTATTCATATATATACAGGTACTAGTTATTTTCGCTGTGTGTTGTATTGATCTGAATGTATACTCTGATGTTGTAATATACAGTCCTTTTATGAAGCAATATTGATGATTAAATTTTGTCCATTTCGTTGTGAGACTCTAATCTTCTTATTCTTCTATTCTAATATTTCTTTCTTTCTTTTCTCACCCTCTAACTTCTTTCTATTAGCTTTCTGGGTTTTCCGATACTTGAGTTTGGACACGGGACGTGTTAGTGTCTGGATTCGAGTGTCGGAAAATCTGGGTCGCTACATAAGGGTACTTAGGGATTGCTTAGTTCCTTCTAGCTTGAGTTAGTTAACCATTTCCTGGATATCAAGGTCTTAAGCACGAAGATTTGTGACTCTTCCTTCAAGAGGTGAGTATCACGCTTACGAGACTTAAGGACCAACATTTACCTTGAGATAAGGGTTTTGTAAGCTGGTCGCAATTGGGTAGCTAAACGGTATATGAAGGGTTATTTTAGTCAATTTGGAAGCATAATAGAGCACAGTCAAAAGCATAGTAAAGTACAGTATAATATGCATAGTAGTAGGGAACACAACGATTTATAGTGGTTCAGTTCGGACTGAACCTACGTCAACTGTAAGGGCTTTGATGATTTTATTCATGAAGGAGGTTACATAAGGAATCCCCAATTTGATTTACAAATTAGGATTAGCTCTCTTAGAAATAAGAACAAGATTGTGGAATGAGATAACTCCCCCAAAATGTGAGCCTTGGGGTCTTATTCATAGAGGATTTAGGCCCCTTTTGTTGCTTCTTGTTGCCACATTTTGTTGCCACTTTTTTGGGGTCACCACTCTGCTGTCGTCATCTTTCTTTTAGTCCTTGTCACCTTTTTGGTTTCGGTGTCGTTACTATTCTATAACACCCCACCTCCGCCAGTGCCACTCTTGCAAGGACACTAGCTTTGGAGGGGCGTTTAAACAAGGTAAACATGCATGCAGATATCACAAGACAGAACATATAAGTAAAACAGAGTAGTAAAGCAGCGGATAAAACTTGCATTTCCAAAACCACAGTTAAGTTACAATAAAGTACTTAGTCATTATTTTCCAACAAACAAAGTCTAGATAAAAGCATAAACTGAAAAACTGAAATACATAAAGTACTATCCCCAAAGTGAAGTGATAAACCATAGCTAGCTCAATGTCCAAACCCGTACATGAGCAAATCCAGTAAGAAAGCTAGAAAGATCCAAGCTAAGCTCCAATGTTTCCACCCTGAGAACCTGAGGGGGGGGGAAACGGAAGAAAAGAGGCAAAAGAAAACAGGTCAGTCAAAAAGACTGGTAAGCCATACTACTATCTGTCTATGAACTAGTAAAGTTAACTGGCATGAGAAGCTGAGATGAACATAAGGATAACAACATACTGGCATGATGATTAACTAACAAGATAGATAAAGGTGTCATCGCATAATTAAGGTTAAGTTTTGCACCACGGGTGTACTAGCATTCTAACATGTCAAGTAAAAACAAGAATTGATCCCTTGGCCCAAGCTTGGCCCAACATCATGAGATGACCTAAATCAAGGTCCAACTACACGGTCTAGTCGATCGTCTCCCTATAAGCCTAACTCGTCAGGTGTCGGTGTCATGCGGCTTAATCATGTAATGTAGTTGACTGTGCAGGGTCCACCCTAGGGTGTATCAGGCCCTATGGTGTAACCCTCTGACACCATACCATGATGCACAGTCCAAACCTACCATTGCCCGTGTTCAACTCCGGACTTGATGTGCACGACCATGGTCCGCCTGAACAACCGGGGCATCATTCAGCCATCTCTTTTTAGTCTCTTACAATCAGCCCAGTAATCGTGCCCCACCCTAGCCTAGTCCTAGGGTCTTATGATACTACCTAGAAGGTTACTGCTGAAAAGGACCACGCAACTAGGGTTTCTTAACGGGTTAAATGTGGTTAACCCGATCCAAACGTGGATTAAATCGGTTAAGAGTACCCAAGGCTCCTGACTTAACCTCGATTAACCCATCAGGCCCAAATTGGTTAAGTATTAAGTGGACCATGACTTAACCCTAATCAGGAGGCATTAATTAACTTAATGCGCTTTAACCTCTCACATTAGACTTTGTTGTGGTTACTAGTTAAGCCGGGCGGGTCCGGGTAGCTTTACACCACAACTAGGTCTAACCTCGGGTTCGAGCACAACATGACCAACTTCTCACATTGGGTCCTATTGTTTGTAGCCACTAGTTAAGTCGGGCGGGTCCGGGTAGACTTATGCTACAAACTCAACCCAACCTCGAGTTGGCCACACTCATATTTTCTAAGTGTCATGTCCATTATGTTTCCAAAACATAATTACAAGTTAACATATCACGTTATGTTATAAAAACCATGTTTATGTCATAATGTTACCCAACCCCAACGTAATCCCATCGTTTACATAGTCGCAACAACGCATAAGGATAAAATATGGAACTTGGCGTAATTATGACAAAAAGGTGTTGAAGCCACAAGTTTATCATGGTGGCATATGAAATGTACATATGTTCATATACTTGCATATTGCATTATTAGGCTTCAAACGCATGCATAAAACCAAACTTAGCATATGAGTGATACATGGTGATAAATGACATGTAGAAGTTGCTAGAAGTTCACATTTAGCCTCATATGCAAGTTATCATAAGGGATATGATAACTTCCATGTTGCCAAAATGCAACCTTCAACATAAAGCTTGAAGCTTTAAGCTCACAACTTCAAGTTTAACTTGCATAACATGATAACATGATCAACCCAAACTTGCATAACATAGCAACATGTGTCATACATAATGATTAAACCCACTTGCATAATGATCATCCAAACTTGCATATAATGATCAACCAAACTTGCATATAATGATCAACCAAACTTGCATATAATGATCAACCAAACTTGCATATCATAATGATCAACCCCAAACTTGCATCATTCATTTAACTTTAGAGTTAATAAAAAGAAAGTAGAAAAGGGCTTACAATGCTATGAAGACACAAATAAATAGTTATTAAAAGATTGAGACGAAGCCCTTATGCAATCACCAAAAAGACCCAAATATGCAAGCTCCAAATGAAAAACCCTTGAGCCAAATCAATAAAAACCCTTGCTTTGAAATAGAAATGTTGCCACTTGACTTGAATGCAAACTAAGAACACTCATACAAGTTTGAAAACACTTGTATGAACTCAAAATCTCTCATAGAAATTAACTTAGAAATTTTAGCATGAGAGTGGAGGCCATGATAGGAACAAATTTGGCATAGTTTAGTTGTAGGATTGAATAATGGTGATTTAGGCTAGGTTTAGGGGTCTTTTTATTGAGTTTTAGGATAGTATTAGCCATAGGATTAATCCTAGATTCAATCCAAGCCATCAAAGCATGTCTTGGGGAAGAAGTCAAGTGTAGGAACCATCTAGGGCCTTTAGATTAAAGTTGAACCATGAGAACCATTCAAATGCAAAATCTGCATTTGAGCGAATCGGCCCACGGGTTGACAGCCAAACACCCTGGATTAACCCCTAGTCGACCCAGCGGGCTTGGGTCGACCTCAAAAATCGGCCGGTTCGGTTATTCCCCTTTCCCAATTCGCTGTTTTGAACATTTTTGCATATTTATTTATTTAATTTTCAATTATATATATATATATATCAATATATATATATATATTTCTCTGTGCAACCCATTTCACTTAATTAAGTATACTTTAATTTGTGAATTTTTCGTGAAACTTCGCGAGGCCATTTCTTGGTCATACGGACTCCGATTTTCGAAAACTCGGACTCTATTTCGCGTATTTTTTCGAGACGAACGCAATGGCACAACCCGTTTCCCTTGATTCAGATTTTACCGTTTAATTCTTCCTCCATTTATGTTATAACATGTTATTCAAAAATACGGGTTGTTACATTCTCCCCTCCTTAAAGGATTTCGTCCCCGAAATCTCCAAGTTAGGAAGAACGTATCCTACCATCCATCATCCATCTACTCAAAACATCATCCACGAGCAATCATTGTCCTTAAAAGGTTCTAAATGTTGTATGATCATATGCAAAGGTGTGTGTATATGTACTTATCTAATGCGAAAATCAGGAGGTTACTGATTCAGTAAACCCCCTTAATGCAAAATATGTTAGTGAAATGAGTCCATATGTATGCAAATTCCTAACATAATTTATAATCTCTACATGAGTGCACATAACATTCATCCATATGCAACATCCACGTGATAGCATAACAAGTTTTCATCCATGAATAAGCATAAACACTCATGCATATGCGGTATGAAAGTGTGTGAGCCGATCTTAGTGCCTAACGTGTATTATGCATCCACGAGTATCCACTTGCAAACACTTGCAACCACTTGCAAACATCAAACATAACATGTTTCAAATACATGTTTCAACCAAGGGTTTCTACCTAAGGTTCTCATGACAAGATTTACGAAACAAGATAAACTAGATAAGCATGGATAGCAAAGGGAAGATATACCAATCTAGGAAAAGAGATTGAAAATGTATCCTCCAAGAGAAATGGATAAAGCACGCGCCTCTTCTCCTTGGTTTCCCAAGTTGCGTCTCCCTCTGTTTCACTCCATTGCGCCTTAACAAGCTTAACTTCTTTGCTTCTTAGCTTCTTTGTCTTCATTTCCATGATACGAATCGGAGCTCGTCTCAGGGTTGCTTCATCCTCTACCTCCATGTCTTCAAGAATACTTGGTTCAACCACTTTGGCGGGTCTGTGCAAACACTTCCGGAGATACGAGACATGAAAGACATTATGCACTCCGGCCAGCTTCTCAGCAATTCCACCTTATAAGTCATCTTCCCGACTCTTTCTATAGTAGGGAAGGGTCCTACGATCCTTGGTGTCAGCGAACCATATTTCGCAAAGGAGAAATCTTCACAAAGACCATATCTCCAATTTTAAATTCCAAGTCTGTCATTCGCTTGTCTGCATAGGATTTCTGTCTGTCTTGGGCCGTTCTTATCCGTCTTCGAATCAATTCAACCCTCTCGGATGTGTCCCTTATCATGTCTGGCTCAATTATAAGCTTATCCGTCGTCTTCCCACCAACATGTTGGTGGCTTGCACGGCCTCCCATACGAAGCTTCAAATGGTGCCATCCCTATGCTGGCTTGATAGTTATTATTATAAGCAAACTCTATAAGAGGAAGGTGGTCTTCCCAAGTACCACCGAAGTCGAGAACACAAAACCTCAAAAGATCTTCTAGCACTCTATTCACCCTTTCGGTTTGGCCATCCGTACGGGGGTGATAGGCTGTACTCAGATTCAATCGCGTACCCATTGCTTCTTGCAAACTGTTCCAGAACTGGCTAGTGAAAATTGGGTCACGATCGCTAACTATGCTAGAAGGAACTCCATGCAGCCGCACTATCTTTTGAAGATAAACAGATGCTAGCCGTGATACGGTCCTCTTGCTTTTCACCGGAATAAAATGGGCTCTCTTTGTAAATCTATCAATTATTACCCATATCCCATAAAGCCCAAATAGTTTGGTGGCGAACTTCTTCACCCCAACCCTATACCACAAATAGGCTAGCCATACTCCTTAGGGGGTTTGTAACAGAACTAAGATTGAGGATAGGACCGAGAGGATATACTTAAAAGATAGCATGCGAGTAAGCTCTACGGAACAATAGGGATCAAGGATATACTCTTAGAAAGAGATATAATGCGCGTATCTAGTCTTCAGTCTCCTAAGCCGCATTTTCTTGTGCTTAATCCCATCGTGCCTTGGCCGTCTTTTAACTTCACAATTCCGTAGTTCTTAATTCTTGTTCCCAAAATATGAGTTAGAACTCATTTCACCGTTGCCTCTCGTTCCACTTCCACTTATTCTTTGCCTAAAATACTTGGCTTAAACATAACTGCGTGCTCATGGTTTCGTGCAAGCTTTCCAAGATTCGTTAGTGAATCTTGGATCTCGTTTACATATTATACGGTATCCCACGCAGAAAACTATCTCTTGAAAACAGTGCCAATCCACGTTGCCAAACTGGAGCTGAGGTAAGGGCTCTCTTGAGCCTTTGAAAAGCAAGCTCACACTCCAAGTCCCATGCAAAGACTAAGTTCTTCTTCGTCAACTTAGTAAGAGGGGTCGAAATCTTAGCGAAGTCCCTGATGAACTTCCTATAGTAGCCCGCCAGACCGAGAAAGCTTCTTACTTCGGTTGCATTCCTCGGAGTCTTCCAGTCTTGAACCACAACCACTTTCGCGGGATCCACCGCTATGCCTTGCTTAGAAACTATATGTCCAAGAAACCGAACTTCCCTTCTCCAGAAATGACATTTGGAGAACTTGGCTTTCAACTGATGCGCTCTAAGCGTATCCATCACTTCCTTGAGATGCCTTGCATGTTCTTCCTCATCCTTTGAGAAGATCAGAATATCATCCACGAAGACAACGACAAACTTGTTAAGGAACTCCCTGAACACCCTACTCATCAAGTCCACGAAGTATGCGGGTGCATTAGTCAAACCGAATGGCATGACAAGCCATTCAAAGAATCCATCTGGAGTCCTAAACGCAGTTTTATCAATGCTATCCTCGGCTACTCTAAGCTGATGGAATCCGGTGGCTAGATCGAGTTGAGAGAAAACAGAAGCACCAAACAGCTGATCAAAGAGATCATCAATCCTCGGTAACGGGTGCCTATTCTTCTTTGTCAGCTTGTTCAACTCTCGATAATCAACACATAGACGAAGCGAACCATCTGCCTTAGTAGCGAATACCACCGGAGCACCCCATTCAGAAATGCTTCGTCTAATAAAATTTTTCTCAAACAACTCCTTGATTTGCTTACTGAGCTCCCTTCTCTCACGTGGGGCCATGTGCCTAACGGGCAATGATACTAGCTTGGCATTATCGACTAGATAAATGCGGAAATCTATCTCTCGTTTAGGGAGTAACCCCTTAACTTCTTCAAAGACATCAGGATAGTCTCGGACCACCCTTACAGATTGCAGATCATCGATGGATGAGTCGAGAGATTCAAGATAACATAACATGACGGGACCGATAGGATTACAAGAAATTTCTAGGGTATCGAGGCGAGTCATGAGCCTCCCCACCCTATGCTCACAATCGAGGATGGCTCCATAACTAGACAACCAATCCACACCCAAAATCAACCTGTATCCCATAACCCGAGAACCTAAGCATTACACATGAATTCTATGCTCAAGATAGAGATTTTCAAATCCATACAAGCCACAGGTAGATGGGCGGAACCCCCAATTGGATTTAAAACACTAACGGGATCCTCAACTAGGCTAGTACTTAGGTGCAAACTTTCAACAATGTCAGAGGAAATAAAACTATGCGATACGCCAGAATCAAACAAGGTGCGAACAGGATAATCAGAAATATAAACAAGACTTTCTACAGAAATACTACCTCGATCCTGAGCTGGAGCAGTGTTGAGAGCATGCACTCGCCCTCCAGAAGGTCCTGCACGCTGATTCTGCCCTTGCCCTTGTCCTTGTTTCTTGGGACAATCCTTGCTAAAATGTCCAGATTCTCCGCAATGAAAACACTTGCCTAACTTCCTCTTCTTCTTCCTGTAATCCTTGGCTATGTGCCCAGTGATCCTACAGAAGTTGCACTTTCTTGTCTTTCTTGCCTTGTTGTTGTTATTATCTCTTTTCTCGGTATCTTCCTTCTTACCTTGGGACTCATTTGCCTTGACCTCCTTCTTGCCACTCTTATCTTCCTCTTGAAGTAGGGCCATAATCACCAAACCCTCGAAGGTCGCCCCCAGGGGTATATGAGATATGGCCAAACCGCGCAATGGCTCATTCAATCCTAGAGCAAAGCGTAGGGCCTTCTTCTGAGCGGTGTTAACCCATTCTAGACCGAACTGAGCAAGTTGATTAAACTTATCCACGTATTCTCTAACGGTCATGTCCCCTTGCTTTAGTGATAGGAACCTCTCTAGCTGAAGGTTCTCTTCTGTCGATGATAGAAACTTTAGTCCAAACCTTCTCCTAAAGTCATCCCAAGTCTCAATTGGTCTAGTAGTGGTGGTGACTACCCACCAATAAGCAGCTTCCCCTTTCAATAGCCATACCGCCAACAGAACTTTCCTACGATCTTCCACATCAAAGATAGCAAAGAGGTCTTCAGTTTCCTTTAACCAGTTTCTTGCCTCCACAGAAGTCTCCGTTCCGACAAAATTCTTGCAACCCATCGCCTTAAAATATTTGCAAAGCTTTGCGAAATCCTCTTGCGGATGCTGAGGGGGAGGAGGAACCTCAGCTACGGGAGGAGGAGAGATGTTAGCGACGGGGGAAGGAGGAGGAATGTTCGCGGGGCCGGCTTCATTCGCCCTTGCCCCCATAAATCTTCGGAACCAGACGGGTACTTGTACGCGTTCCGGGATGTTAAAGCGATCGGCCATACTAAAACGAAGAAAAAGATAGATTTAGAACGAAGAAACGAAGGATAGTCCTATGGCTTTTGGGGAATAGCCTTTTTAAAATAACTAGACTTTTCTTGGAAAATACTTAATTGGTTTTGAAAATAGTTTTTCAAAAGGTAAGTTTTAAAAACACTTTTGCTCAAATCTTGTAAACCTTATGCTCTGATACCAAATGTAACACCCCACCTCCGCCAGTGCCACTCTTGCAAGGACACTAGCTTTGGAGGGGCGTTTAAACAAGGTAAACATGCATGCAGATATCACAAGACAGAACATATAAGTAAAACAGAGTAGTAAAGCAGCGGATAAAACTTGCATTTCCAAAACCACAGTTAAGTTACAATAAAGTACGTAGTCATTATTTTCCAACAAACAAAGTCTAGATAAAAGCATAAACTGAAAAACTGAAATACATAAAGTATTATCCCCAAAGTGAAGTGATAAACCATAGCTAGCTCAATGTCCAAACCCGTACATGAGCAAATCCAGTAAGCAAGCTAGAAAGATCCAAGCTAAGCTCCAATGTTCCCACCCTGAGAACCTGGGGGGGGGGGGAACGGAAGAAAAGAGGCGAAAGAAAACAGGTCAGTCAAAAAGACTGGTAAGCCCTACTACTATCTGTCTATGAACTAGTAAAGTTAACTGGCATGAGAAGCTGAGATGAACATAAGGATAACAACATACTGGCATGATGATTAACTAACAAGATAGATAAAGGTGTCATCGCATAATTAAGGTTAAGTTTTGCACCACGGGTGTACTAGCATTCTAACATGTCAAGTAAAAACAAGAATTGATCCCTTGGCCCAAGCTTGGCCCAACATCATGAGATGACCTAAATCAAGGTCCAACTACACGGTCTAGTCGATCGGCTCCCTATAAGCCTAACTCATCAGGTGTCGGTGTCATGCGGCTTAATCATGTAATGTAGTTGACTGTGCAGGGTCCACCCTAGGGTGTATCAGGCCCTATGGTGTAACCCTCTGACACCATACCATGATGCACAGTCCAAACCTACCGTTGCCCGTGTTCAACTCCGGACTTGATGTGCACGACCATGGTCCGCCTGAACAACCGGCGCATCATTCAGCCGTCTCTTTTTGGTCTCTTACAATCAACCCAGTAATCGTGCCCCACCCTAGCCTAGTCCTAGGGTCTTATGATACTACCTAGAAGGTTACTGCTGAAAAGGACCACGCAACTAGGGTTTCTTAACGGGTTAAATGTGGTTAACCCGATCCAAACGTGGATTAAATCGGTTAAGAGTACCCAAGGCTCCTGACTTAACCTCGATTAACCCATCAAGCCCAAATTGGTTAAGTATTAAGTGGACCATGACTTAACCCTAATCAGGAGGCATTAATTAACTTAATGCGCTTTAACCTCTCACATTAGACTTTGTTGTGGTTACTAGTTAAGCCGGGCGGGTCCGGGTAGCTTTACACCACAACTAGGTCTAACCTCGGGTTCGAGCACAACATGACCAACTTCTCACATTGGGTCCTATTGTTTGTAGCTACTAGTTAAGCCGGGCGGGTCCGGGTAGACTTATGCTACAAACTCAACCCAACCTCGAGTTGGCCACACTCATATTTTCTAAGTGTCATGTCCATTATGTTTCCAAAACATAATTACAAGCTAACATATCACGTTGTGTTATAAAAACCATGTTTATGTCATAATGTTACCCAACCCCAACGTAATCCCATCGTTTACATAGTCGCAACAACGCATAAAGGATAAAATATGGAACTTGGCGTAATTATGACAAAAAGGTGTTGAAGCCACAAGTTTATCATGGTGGCATATGAAATGTACATATGTTCATATACTTGCATATTGCATTATTAGGCTTCAAAAGCATGCATAAAACCAAACTTAACATATGAGTGATACATGGTGATAAATGACATGTAGAAGTTGCTAGAAGTTCGCATTTAGCCTCATATGTAAGTTATCATAAGGGATATGATAACTTCAATGTTGCCAAAATGCAACCTTCAACATAAAGCTTGAAGCTTTAAGCTCACAACTTCAAGTTTAACTTGCATAACATGATAACATGATCAACCCAAACTTGCATAACATAGCAACATGTGTCAAACATAATGATTAAACCCACTTGCATAATGATCATCCAAACTTGCATATAATGATCAACCAAACTTGCATATAATGATCAACCAAACTTGCATATAATAATCGACCAAACTTGCATATAATGATCAACCAAACTTGCATATAATGATCAACCAAACTTGCATATCATAATGATCAACCCCAAACTTGCATCATTCATTTAACTTTAGAGTTAATAAAAAGAAAGTAGAAAAGGGCTTACAATGTTATGAAGACACAAATAAATAGTTATTAAAAGATTGAGACGAAGCCCTTATGCAATCACCAAAAAGACCCAAATATGCAAGCTCCAAATGAAAAACCCTTGAGCCAAATCAATAAAAACCCTTGCTTTGAAATAGAAATGTTGCCACTTGACTTGAATGCAAACTAAGAACACTCATACAAGTTTGAAAACACTTGTATGAACTCAAAATCTCTCATAGAAATTAACTTAGAAATTTTAGCATGAGAGTGGAGGCCATGAGAGGAACAAATTTGGCATAGTTTAGTTGTAGGATTGAATAATGGTGATTTAGGCTAGGTTTAGGGGTCTTTTTATAGAGTTTTAGGATAGTATTAGCCATAGGATTAACCCTAGATTCAATCCAAGCCATCAAAGCATGTCTTGGGGAAGAAGTCAAGTGTAGGAACCATCTAGGGCCTTTAGATTAAAGCTGAACCATGAGAACCATTCAAATGCAAAATCTGCATTTGAGCGAATCGGCCCACGGGTTGATAGCCAAACACCCTGGATTAACCCCTAGTCGACCCAGCGGGCTTGGGTCGACCTCAAAAATCGGCCGGTTCGGTTATTCCCCTTTCCCAATTCGCTGTTTTGAACATTTTTGCATATTTATTTATTTAATTTTCAATTATATATATATATATATATTTCTCTGCGCAACCCATTTCACTTAATTAAGTATACTTTAATTTGTGAATTTTTCGTGAAACTTTGCAAGGCCATATCTTGGTCATACGGACTCCGATTTTCGAAAACTCGGACTCTATTTCGCGTGTTTTTCCGAGACGAACGCAATGGCACATCCCGTTTCCCTTGATTCAGATTTTACAGTTTAATTCTGCCTCCATTTATGTTATAACATGTTATTCAAAAATACGGGTTGTTACATATTCTAGGTTCAGTGTCGTCACCATTCTGGTTTCGAAGTCATCACCATTCTGGTTTCGAAGTCGTCACCATTCTAGTTTCGGTGTCATCAGTATTCTGGTATCACCTTTCTGGTTTCCCCTTTCTGGTTTTGGTGTAGTCGCCATTCTGGTCTCAATGTCATCACCACTCTGGTGTTATCGTTCTGCTTTTGTCACCACTCTGGTGTCGTCATTTTGCTTTCGTCACCTACTCTAGTGTTGTCTTTCTGCTTTCATCACCACTCTGGTGTTGTCACTCTGCTTTCATCGCCACTTTGGAGTGTTCATTCTGCTTTCGTCTCCACTCTGGTGTTGTCATTCTGCTTTTATCACCACTCTGGTGTCGTCATTCTGTTATCTTCACCTCAAGCCCTTCGCTTTTCTGGTTTATGAGCTTCCGCCTCTTTATATTTGCATAATGTAAATTTTGGTGTTAACAGTTAGCCCCACCAATATAAAGTGTCATTTGTTCTTTAGGACAAAAATTCGTTGATTCCTATATTGCATTTCTGTAACTTAAGAAGCATTAGAGGAATATTTGTTATTAATTTCATATACTTCGAGATAAGGTTACAAGAAAGAACATTGGACCTTCTTAAATGGCAGTACTAGAGTTTAAACCCTAAAATTATGAGTCTTTCATGGGTTTAAATATATAACACGTTAACCCAATAATGTATCCATGTGGGTCTTTATACTGGTAGCATTAAAACTTATGGCTTTTCAATTAATGGGTATCCTGAAACTTTAACTTGGGTATTCAGTTATCACGGGTTCATATTTTGAAAGTGTGGAACAACGATCTAAGATCCAGCCTTGGATGTCAGCAATATGAGTTCGGGACCCTCCATTAGTAATAAAAAAAGGCATAGAAACTTTTATTTGAGTGCTTTGGAAATAGGACCAGAAACCCATCCTGGAGATAATTGAAATCTTGAAGCCCATATTCAGGCATTTATAATAGAAGACCAGAATTCCATCTCTGGAAATAATAGAAATCCTGATAAAATTACTTTGATCTGTATGCGAACTTCCTTCGCCTTTTTATGTGTAAGATACAAGAACTAATATTTTTTACATTATTTTCTTGCATGATGGTTAATGCTTCGACTACATCTTATCGAGCGTGGTTTTAACCAAGTTTGCATAGTAAATGATATAAAGGTAGCATAAAGGTCTAACTCTTGTATCATCTATAAAAATAGTTTTAGGAATAAATCTGCAAATTATGTAGATTCTACTTGGTGCATGATTTTGCTTGTGTTTTGAATATCCTCACTTAGGGATTTACTGCATCATTCTGTATAAAGCTTAACACAAAACATTTAGCTTTGTTGGGCGTGTATGATAACCTGCACAACCTATGTAAGACACTGTCTGAATTATGAGTAGGTAACAGATGAACTTGCGATAAAGTGATATGACCACTTTTGTTTGAATAACAATTATGCAGAAAGTAAGTTTAGAGAACCTCCCTGTGCGAGTTGTTGAAGAGATGTAGCTTTCGTTACAAGGTTTCAAATAGAAGGTTTGGGTACCAACCCGAGTACTCATTAAGAAATTTTCCTTTTGGAATAAGACAAAAGGCTTGACCCTTTACTTGGGCCAGATAATAGGATTCTATAAACCATATTATGGAAATAAGAGGGGAAAATTCGTAACCCTGATTCAGGTATTTAAGGTAAGGCAAATATAAGACTTCATTTCTAAAAGTACTATAAGTACAGAATATATGTTTGGCAATATGAGGAAAAAGTTCAAAATTCTGATTTGAGTTTGTGCAATGGGATTCTAGTAACTCATTCCTTAGGAAATGGATTTTATAGTCTCAAGACCCAGATTAGGGTATTAAAGTAGAAGCCTAGAACTGAAACATAGATTCGAGTTTTTAATAGAAGACCGGAAATCCGTATTTAGCAATTAATAGGATTCCCGAACCAAACCCAGATTCAGGTATTTAACGGGAGACAAGAAATCCACTTTTGGTAGTTATTAGAAGTCCCGAACCAAATCGAGATTCGGGTATTTAATAGAAGACCAGAAATCCACTTCTGACAATTAATAGATGTCCCGAACCAAAGCCAGATTCAGGTATTTAATAGGATACCAGAAATCCACACAATAAGAAAACTTATCTATAGATGCATTTTATTGTTGCATTTGAGTCTAACAACAACTGTTAGTCCTGTTAAATGGAAAGGACTGTTATCAAAACCAAGCGGGAAGTAAAAATTACGCGAGGATATTCCACGAAACTTTCAGATTTACCAAACACTCCTTTTTATCACCACTACAAGAAAAAGTAGAATAGACATCACAGTTTTAACATCGCTTTCAATCTCAGCCGATGTCAAAACGATTTTTAACATTGTCAAAAAGAAAATTGATGTTGTTGGTTTCTCAGACATCATTTCATTTAAGGAGCGATTTCTTATACACACATTAGAAAAAAAAGAAAAATCAGGTCGCGCCTTAGCCAAATTGAAATGTGCTTTAACATCTTATGTGCATCATTTACATCAGCTTCATGCGTGATGTCAAATGTCTCCTTGTCAATCCGCACCATCCATAATTTCCTATATCTGGCCGTTGATCATTTCTCCTAATCCGCAAACATCAAAACCCTCCAATCAGCCTCTTCCACGTCATCGCCAGTTCCTCTCTTCAACTTTCACCGCTCCCGCTACGCTTCACCTTTCATTATTCTTGCATCAGCTAAAACAAAAACCCCAAAATTCCCAGATTCGAAATCATGGCTGATCCTCCTTTTCTAATCCTTGCAAAAAATTTCGCTTCCCTTCAAATTTTGTGGCTCCGCATCGGTCATCGTCCCTTCTCCTCGTTCGCCCTTCTTTCTATCTCTGGTCGGGAGCTCTCGTTGGATTCTTGGTTATGGCGATTCATTTGTGTGCTGGATTTAGGTTCAAATCTTCAAATCCTTTGGTACATATTTTACCATTCTGATTTATTTTTAATTCGGTGCTAATTCAGTGTAAATAATAGATTTTGTGTGAAGTCGCTTGCTCAAATCTGATACCGACAATTCGGAACTCGATCTGAGATCCTAAACCGATTAGATGGCAGACTTTCTTAATCGCTTCAAAACGTAGTTCCATTGGCTTTGAAGATGTGGATTGACTGACTGTTGAACTGGCGGCTTGGATTGCTATTCGATTGTCTTCGAGAAGTTGTCGCTTGATTAACCGTTGACCCAGTAGATTTAGAGCTCAATTCCATTGACCTTGAAGATTTTTAGGTTGATTGACCAGTGGCCTTACGGTTTTGAAGTATAGTTCCCTCGATTTTGAAGAGTTTTGGGTCGATAAACAGTTGATCCAACGATTTTAAAGATAGTTCCATCAGCTTTGGGAAATTTTAGATTAATTAAAAGCTAACATAATGGTTTTCGGAGTGCAGTTCCATTAGCTTTGAAAAGTCTTGGGGATTAACTTGTAGGAACATAGTTCTATCAATTCCTAGGCATAAGCAGATCTAGATTAGTTTGTTCGTTGATCCTACATGCTTTACTCATAAAAATGTAATTCTATTGATCCAAGAAGTTGGTTTTATTTATTAATTTAAAAGAAAAGGCAAACGTTGCTGATGTATAATTCCCATAGTATCATTGGGTGGCTTATTTACTGAAAAACAAATAAAAGGAACTTTGCTGAGGTAGATGAAGTAATACTGCTTCGGGTTGTCACTTCATCCTTTAATGGTAGGTAGGCTATCTTGCTAGTCGATGACCATCCTTTTGTAATCTAGCTGGGATCCTCCTCCATTAGGCCTTGTCAATGAAATCATATTGTTATAGTACATCAGTAGTGTAGTAGTCAATACTGTTTGCCTCAAAGTGTGAATTTTTAAGCTGAAGCCACCTAGGGGGTAATTTTGTTCCCAATTTAAGCTATTTACTAGCACTTTATTTTCTAGTATCGTCTTAAGTTGTTTTTCATTTTTTCAGTGATTTTATAAGTAACATACTCCCAGCATAAAAAATATTTCCGTTTTTGGGTATTTGACATTCAGGTTGATCAGTTTATATCTTATTGTAGTGACTGGTACGAGTCTTGATTACTGGATTTCAGATCATTGTGATAATACCTTTAGTCATGTATTTGATAGAAGAAACATCTAAAGAAGGTACAAAAAAGTTTAATTAGCTTATCACTTTTCTCAGTTTGGTAATCGAGAAAGACATCACTGGTTACGGTTCATTGATATTTTATTATGAGATATCTGTAGATACTTCTTCTAATATTCTGAAACTTTTCCGGTCATTCGCGCATTGAAATTCCACCATCTTCATTTGTCACAGTTAAGATCAGGTATATTTTTGGCCAAAAAAATACTGCATTTTAGTCATAGGAAATACGTTAGGAGTTTTTTTTATTAACCATTTCAGTCATAATTGCTTTTTGTTTAAAATTCTTTGAAATCAGCCTGCGGCAACATATATGTTTAAAATTATTCCTTTTATTTTTGTATGACATCTAACTTATACACTAACATAATAACCGTGCATCAATTATTTTCGAAGATTGATAATTTATTTCAAATAAATTTGCAGGGACTAATGCACTGTTTGAGTTCAGGCCTAAAGCAACTATGAGATGATCACCAACACTGATATCTCCTTTGTGGCTAAAAGTATTACAATACAGTAGCACTGTTGGGGGAAACTAATATTTGATCATAGGTAGCATTTTTTCCTACAGAAAAATTATATCCCATAATTTTTCTACCAACCAATTTTATAGCAAGGCTTTCATGATGATCAGCAACATTGTCTTCGTAGCAAGGCTTTCATGATGCACAGTTTCGTGACAAACTTTAGTCCAACTTTTGTTTACGGGGTTTATGAAATGGTAAGCATCTATGAAATCGTAAGCATCTGTAAATGTTAACAGAATATATATAGACTCGACTGATACTCCGTTTTCTTCTTATTCTAGTCTCCCTTTTTTATAACCTCTACGAAAGCCTATTTCAAAAGGATTAGATTTCAATAGCAATTACGCAATGCGATAGACTTATCAACTCAATTGCTGCTAATTTGCGCTATGTGCATACCATCATCTACTAGGTAATATAAATAGTGTTAACTTAATACTGTGATTTCACCGTTAGTTCGTACTAGCTACCGTCAGTTGCTTGTTTACTTTTGTTCACCACTTGTTTTTCACCTAGCACCATGATCATGCCTCATGTTAGAAACTCGTCTGTCACTTTTCATGCTCGCTGCCACATGTAGCCTTGAATTACTGTTCAAATTGTATTATATTTTACAGTTTACTGCTCTAGAAATGTACGTGATAGGTATAGAAGAATGGACAGCTGGAGCACAAGCTAGACAATGAAAATCAAGATCAAGTCAGATAGAGTGATGAGTGTTCTAGCGAGGTGGCAATGTAGAACTGATTGTGTAATGTATTGAATTGTGTATGAGAAATGTGAATGTAAAATAGTTGTAGTTAGAAATTTGTGCTGTTTCATATGTTGCAATAAAATATTGTTTGAATATTAAATTATGTGCAATAGTATTTCATTTAATAAATATTTATTTTTGTATATGAGACGAGAAAACAAAATAAACAAACCATTATGGACATCAGTATAAAAGCCTTCATAGACATTAGTCAAAAGCTAATATGGTAAAATATTTATTACAGCAGTTAATTAATTATTTTACGATGTCTTACTGCTGCTTCGACATCGTTTTTTAATTAATGTAAAAAAATTGGCATTTTAGACATCACCGACATCATCGCTCCAGAAAAATGAAGACATCGTTTTTTTAGTCGATGTCTATGTGAAGTTTTCTTGTAGTGCACATCCATTTTTTCTCCTAAATTACTTCTTTCCCTTTTCTTTTATCCTTCCGCACAACCTGGCATCCCATTATCTATGGCGTCACCGCCTCCTCCATTGTGCGTCCTCCTCTGTTGTACCTTTTTCTTCATCCTGCCTCTTCTTCCTCCACACAGAGGAATACATTATAGTCGTTGGAAACTAGTCTATGGGTTAGTTTTAGGATCAGGACTAACCCCTTGGCAACTGCAAGGTGAAGAGAAGAAAGTTAGTTCCCCAGTCCTATTTAATTCAGGATGAAGGTCAAATTTTAATCCTATTCAATCCATTATAAAATTCCACTCCAAGCAGATGTATGATTATTTTCCGCTTTTCTCTAAATTCTGTGTACTTTTCATCTGTTTAGTAACATATTGGATTACTGATTTCTCAGCATAAGTTTTACAGCTGAATTTATGTTTTGAGGAAACCAATTTTTAGGTTTTTCTCACTTTATCTGGTTTGGGTATGCATTTATACGTTTTTTGTTATGTCTATCACAAGTGGAGTTAAGGTTTGAATTTGTTAAAAAAATTGAAATCTCGGCAAACTTGAGTTCTCGACCAATGCTGATTTAAACTAGATCTGCTTTTGATTTTATGTATTGTGTGTCTTGTGTACCTTTTCAAAATGGAATCCTAGTAGAATGCTGAGATATTCAATAATTAAAAGTTTGTTTTTTTATCATCAGAATTTATCAAGTATTCACGAAATTGGATGCCTAATAATATTTTGGAATTGATTAGTACATCTTTACTACCTTTTCAAAGAATTACAGTTTCATGCATGATATTATGCATAGAAATTTCAGTCCTTAGTGATGAAATTATTTAGTTGTACAGAACAAAAGAAGCTACATCTTTTTGTCATATTTTAGCCTCCTATGAACATGGTATTACCGACGCATTTGAGGTCAATGTTGGTGCACGCTTGAGTTAGAAGTACGTTTTATTTGTCATAGTAGCTCAACTACTATATATGTTTTCAAACTTAGTCACTTACAATCTTATATAAGAAGACACCTAAAAAATTATAACTGTAAGTATATTACAAATGATAAATGTTTCTCATATTACATATGATAAAGTTAAAGATTTTGGCATGTATATTTTGTCCGGGGACTTTACGTTCCTAGTTGCTAAGAATGAATGCTTAACACAAAATAAAAAACAGGTTACGAATGTTCTTTCTGCATTTTGATTTCCTTATCAATTTTTGTATTTTTTTTTATATATCCGTCAGATATTTCAAGATAATGTTGGTCCAATAGATCCACTGGGGACTTCATTGTATGCTAAGGAGGAAATTGCTTTAGTTTTGAATGTAGAACATCACAAAGTTGAAATTAGCTTGTCAAATGGGAAAGAACAACACTTGACTGAGAACCAAAGTAGAAATCTTTGCTGAACGGAAAGGTATTGTATTGTTATACTTTGTATAATCTTGTTAAAATATATGTTTGTGTGAAAGAGTTTTCTTATCAGTTTTGAAGATGTCAAAACTCTCCGTGGTGACTTCCTAGAATCAAAGTTCAAATTTTCATTTTCTTTTTCTGTTCCAGTCATTGAGAAAATTTTAAAGAATAATAGCATGGTAGAAAAGGATAATGATTTCAACAACAAGAATCAAATTTAAGATATTTTTACGGTTGAAGGTAGCTAAAACATTGTTAATAAGCATATAGCAGGTAGAATCAAAGGTACAAATTTTTTTGTTGCTTTATCAAATAAGTTTGATGCTTTAACTACTTTCCCATAGGACAATTTGATTCCCAACAACAATTTGGGTGAAGGTTGTACCAATTGATTCACGTCATGTTCCCCTTATATTGCTTATGTGCTAGTGTAGTGTAAAAATGATGCCAGGGTCATTAATGTGGCCATAGAAGTAGTTTTTAGTGGCGGTGTTGAGATCAGCCTTTGCTTTGAATGTAGAGATCATATGCATAGTGACATGCGCCTGCTCAGTCTAAACTGCTACAATTAGCTGTCTATTGTGGTATAAATTTTGTTGACTCCAATCAAGTTTTGAAAGATTTCGATAAGTGTTGAATATAGTGGTTATACACACAACGAAAATGTGCATATACAGCCTAAAACCATAAAGCAAATGTCGTGTGACTATTAGCTATTGTATTCACTTTAGATATAATTTTACCAAATCACTTAAAAACTCTAATCTAATTTACCCAATTACTAGTTGGGGACCGTGATTTGATAGAAACTTAAAATATTTAGCAGTGTTTATAAAAATCCCTCATTTATTATATATGTTATTGCTTGGCATATTTTTACGTGGACAAGGTGTAGGATCTAAATTAACCCTAGAGGAGAGGTGAATAGGGTTTATTGCAGTTTTTGCTAAGTAATTAAATAATATCAACACAAATAATAATCAGAGTAAATGCGAAAAAATAAATAACACATAGATATACCCAGCTTCGGCAAAACCCTTCCTACTACTGCATTCCCCAAGGTTTCTACTAGGAGTTAAAACAATCTCTATTCTTACAACCCCTGTAAACTCGCGACACCCGCTCCTAACTGTTCTAACCCTACGCTCAAAACCCTGTACCGATCTCTATCACCAAGATCAGATTTCCCCGAATTACAAACCCGTAACTCGTCTCCCTAGTTTTACAGACAAACTAGAGAACTGTTAAAACAATTTCAAAAATAATCACTTAAAACAAATAAAAACACTAAAATATAACCCTAGTTTTTAATGATAAATAGCTAAATCCTTTTAGCCTCTTTTAAAAACAATTGGTCGGCCCCTTTCTTTATGCTATATCAAAACGAACTGTCGGCTTCACTTGTTCTTCAATGGTGGCCGATCCAAACTGAATTAGGGTTTTGTTGAGTATCCAAATCGCGACCCATATGTTGTTTTGTAAGTTGCTTTCTACTACTCAAATTTGTCGAGGCTCTTGATTACTGGTTTTGGCTTTGCTCGATCAAAAAAAAAAAAAAAAAAAAAAGAAGAAGATTTGTGAGTTTCCCTGGATTAATTTATTTTGATTTTCTGCTTGAATTTTTTTCGATACATGCCAAAGATGATGCTGGTGTTAATTTATAGAGTCCGGATCCAAAAAATTCTCTGATTTCATAATTAGACTTGGTTTGATTTTTGGATCCGATTTTGTTGTGTTTAAAATATTCAAACTCTCTGAAATAACTTGCGTGTTCAATTTCTGGATTTTGAATTCGTCTTGTATTTCTGGAAAATTCCTTTTAGCGAGATTGTTACTTTTGAAATCTTCAGCCTTGCATTGACTTTGTAAAAAAACTGAACATTTCAACTTCCCTGGGATTCAAATTTTCCAGTAACTTTGTTATTTGAATTCTTTGACCATTTTTTATGTGTTAAACATTGGTAGTAAAGTTCGAATGTGCAACAACCTGAATTCCGACTGACGGATTTTTTTTCAAAATTCTAATCCATCGAAACCCACGTTGGTTGCTCTGGTATCCTGCAGAAAAGACAGAGATATAAAATATATCAGATCTTAGAAAATATCTCACAGCGGAATGGATAAAGTATAATATAATCAAAGTATAGCCTTACCGTATTAATAATACTGCGTAGCCGGTATCCAAAACTATCATATCTCTGCCACAAATCTAACCTGCGAGTATGTTATGAGGAGGGGGTTAGAACAAAAGTACTGGTGACTAGATTTAAACTATACATTTTGGATAACCGTACATATACCGTTCACTCACGTTTTCTTATTTATTTGGTTACTTGGGTTAACAGCACTCGAGGATTACACACATGCCATACCTATTTACTTTCCCGTGGATTAACCTGATACAGTATATATGTAGCTACCCACCCCACCCAATATTGAGGTACACCCAATGGTACCCTACTCGCACGGTCTCCACCGTAATGCCATAGAAATGAATGCAGTCCCTCATCCTACGCCGGAGTGAAATACAGATCTCTACATAACAATGTTACGTTCTGCATATATCTGCCATTACTATGATACATAAGCGTACGAACTACCGCCTTCGACCGAATCATATTCCATACCAAAGTAATGCCCTCAAGCCTACGATACACCACCCAGAGCAGACATGCATGTATCTAGACTTTCCCACATACGTGTCATCAATCGTATTCGATGCCTTAACGCACATAATCACCGAGTTCCGTGGCAGGGCTATACAAGAAACACGGAACTCGGTCGAGAGTTTTTCCATATCTGTACAGGCCTACCTTTAAGGGCCTTAAAATACAGATATCCCTCGGGTCTGTCTTTTTCATGGTGGCTATGGCCCCACCTCGGCCCCTCCCTCAACTAGTAAAAACTACAAGAGCTAAGCGACATTGCCTTAACAAACAATCCAAACATCCAGTTGGTGTCTCCCCTTAACCACCGTACCGCGTTAGTGAAAGGTGAATGGTCTATTGGGTTTAACTCTAGTCTTTTCGCATCCCACTGTCTGCCGATGACGGGTACCCGACGATCTACTATCCTTGTTGGTCCTGACCTCGCTTCCCGTTGAGGCGATCGCTGAATCACCCTAGTGTCACCTTGTCACAGCATTCTGACTGCAAGGCTAATTTTGCAGTCAAGGCCCACCCACCTGATAGTAATGCGTAGACCCAACCTCTGCAAGCACAGCCTAAACATCTGCCACCACACAAAGGACTACCAATAGCACCTTATGTATCTCAGGAAGCCGCGTGCTTCCCCTTCCAGTCCTTCGGAGCCGACAGAATAATAAGATAAATGTGCACTCCCCTCGTGCCTTATGACACCATGATGATCTACCCCGTTGGGTTATTCACCCTCAAATGTGCAGACTGGTCCAAGCGCCTCACTTTAATATGTTATTAGACCCTATTCTAAACATTCTTTTATGCGCTTGCTTTACCTCATCAGGTTTCCATTTAACTTGGTTATTCCCATTCATATCGATTTCTTATTCAAGTTACCAAGTTACTCTTGCTTATTAATTTTGGTCTTATAACTTAACCCATTTAAGCCCATTAATAAGCCCACAACATGTTATTCTCCAGATTGTGATCCAAGGTCTGTAATCCACAATCCCTTTATATTCTTGTTAATTTCAAAGTTACAATAACATGTTCTACTTAATATGTAATTAAGTATATCTCAATTCACATGTTTTCTATTTAACATGTCAGTCATTATTTATGATTAAATATATCTTATTTCATTTCATAAGTTTGCCTCGTTCTTTCGTATTTAATCATAATTCCATCTTACACTGTCGCTACAACTTATCGTTGTTTACTTGTTAACTTAGTTCTCTTAACTAAGGTTCACTAATAAGTCTCCTTTCCATTTATTATAACCTATGTTATAGTTCCCACTTGTCCCTAGAAAAAGTCTTAACAAGTTATTTTTATCAGCAGATTCCAGATTTCCAAGTTTACAGATTACTTAATTTATAATTATGTACAACTTCTTACAATTCATAAACTTTCCCCTTTTTCTCTACTTATCACAAACAATTGGTTTCAGGGTTTCCCCATTTATTGATTACTTAATTTTACAATTAAGTGCCACTTATCTCATTTCACCAGTTATCTCATTTCCTTACTAGTTTATTATAACCTAAGTTATAATATCCACTTATCCCTAGGACAAGTCTACCTATTATATAACATTCTCATTAATATAATTAATTATAATAAGTTGCTATCATTCCCCGTTCATTCCATTTCCTTTACCGTTGTAATTATCTTTCATTCAATTCCATTTATTTCCATTAATTTCAATTAATGTCGTTTACCAGTCCTGCTATTTACATATACATACATACATACATATATATATATATATGTATGTATGTATGTATATTCATGCACTAGACCTCTCACATTAAGCCTATACTTGTGGATGCTGGATTTGCCGGGCGGTTCTGGGCAGACTTCTACCACAAGTTGGCTTAACCTCGTGTCTTTGCACTATTACATGTTTTTATTTATGTACTTAGACCCCTCATATTAGATTTACCACTTGTGGATGATGAATATGCCGGGCGGTTCCGGGCATACTTCTACCACATGTTAATCTAACCTCGTGTCTAAGCACAGTTACAATTTCCTATTTACTGTAAATTTTCTATAATCTATATTTTACATGTCATCATATTAAGCCCATTTCATGTCGCATGTTCTTTCTAACATGCAATAAATTCTATTCTAACATGTAATCGTTTTAATCATGTAATTGTTTAAATCAACAAATTAACATGTAATTTTCTCAGTTACTACAGTTAATGGTCCAGGTACATAAATGTCACAAATTAACATGGAATTGGAACAACAATAATTGCTACACATATTTTAACAAGTTTATATTTCAACATATGAACATTTTAGCACATTAAACATTTCAACATATTAATATCTTAACATATTAATATTCCAACATGTCATATTAACATTTCATCACTTTACATTGCACAATAATGCGGAATGGTTAAACGATAATATATCATCATCAAAAATGATATAACTTAAATCCACTCACCTAATTTGCTTTCCAAAGCTTGGATCTAGTCCAGATCTAGCATTTCATGGTTTTCCCCTAATTGGATTCAAAACCTTACAACCATGGATTCATAATTTTTACTAAAAGAAAAAGGGAAGAAAGAGGAAGAAACTGAATAGACCAGATCTACAAAATTACCTCACTTCTAATATGATTCTAAACACCATCTTATTAATTTCCATTCTTTTCCTTTAGATCTTGATTCAGAATTTTCCTAAACTAATTATCTTATTTACTGAAGAGATTTGAGGGGAAGGAAGAATGGCAGAGCTTAGACGTTGTCTTAGAGAATATGAGATTTAGGCTAGGCTCTGCTAGCCTATTTATAGGTGTTCAGGATCTTATCATACACACAAAGCTGAGTCAGCATTGAACCTGGTTAAGAAAACGGTCCAGATACCACTAGTACAAAATATGTTTATTGCATCGCTCCATTTGCTTTTGTTGCGCCCATAACATAAGCAATAGTATCATTTGCTTTGGTTCTGTTAACAACCGAAGCAAATATACTAAAGCAAATAGTGTTATTTGCTTTTATTATCCTTGCAACTAAAGCAAATAATGTTATTTGCTCCGGTTGTGTTAACAACCGAAGTAAATGCACCGAAGCAAATAGTGTTACTTGCTTTAGTCGCTCTTACCACTTAAGCAAATAATGTTGTTTGCATTAGTTTATTAGGAACCGAAGCAAATGCACCAATGCAAATAGTATTATTTGCATTAATATTATCGAAACTGAAGCAACTGCAAATTATTTTAATCAGAGCAAATACACGTGTCAATAATCATAAACAACAACTTACAACTTTCATTAGTTATAATTTATTATAATTACTGATTATCCATAAATAATTTATAATTGTTAATTATTATAAATTATCAATAATTATTTTTTAAATTTAATAGTTTATATTAGTATGTTATTAATAAATAGTGAATTATAATCAATTTTTAGTACATACTTTAATAAATAATATTAAATATTTAGCAATCATTAGTTATTAATCCATATTTATAATTAATGTTTAACATCTAACTAATAAGTAATATTCAATAATAAAGAAGTGATATTTAATATTTAATACTAAAATATTTACTATCAAATAATTAATTATTAATAATTATATAATAATTGAGACTGATATTCAAATTTAATATTATGTAGTGATATTTAATATTAACTAAATATTTTTAAACAATTTGTAGTTAATAATGACTATTAAAAAATTAATAATTAATCAATAATTTGGAAAAATATGTAATAATTCGTTAATTAATCACTGCATGTAAATGACAATATTACGATTGGTGTTTGCAGCATTCATAAAACGACAGTTGTAATAAAGGATTTTTAACAACTAATTTTTCCCAACATTTGTAATAACTGGCTTTCCTAAATTTATAATATATGTATTTTTAAAATTTTGTTTTCTTGGCAATTGCAATAAACACACTTTTGTCAAATGTTTGCTCTAGTTAGCCATAACAGAGATTTATAGCGTAATATTAGTTTTCATCATTGTTTATATTGATATTTTTCCCAAAGTTTATAAAAAGATTGAAAATTTGAGATATATATATATATACATAAATTTATCTAGTTATGACTTTTTTCTTAAAAATAATATATTCGATAATGGATATTTAATAATCAATAATAAATTATAAAAAACAACTTATATATGTCATTATTTACATTTTTATTATAATTAATAGTTATCAGTAAATAATTTATAGTTACTAGTTATTTTAAATAATCAATAATTATATTTTATATTTAACAATTTATCATAATTAATTATTGATAATTAGTAACATATAGTTAATATTTTTAATTATATTTAATAATTAATAAATATAATCAATAACTAAAATTACATAATTAATAATGATAATTGATGCTTGACACTTAATATTTAATTTTATCTAGAATTAAATATTTAATAACTATCATGAAAATTATATTTAATATTTATTGTTTCATAAAACTTAAAATTTTGGAATTCCCTAAAATAAACCAAAAGGTGATCATAAAATTTAAAAATAAAATTATGAAATTTTCATAAAATTGAAAAGTTAGAAATTAAATAAAATTAAACCAGAATTGTTATACATGTATAAAAATATGTATGAATCCCTTAATGCTCAGTCTACATACCAAAGCCGCACCAAGTAACTCAAACAGCCCAAGCCGACATCGAAACGAAAAAAGAAGGAAACCTGCTTCATTCGATTCACACGCCATCATTCGTCTTCCACTTCTTCCTTTCATTTTAATGCCATCCAAACCTTCGAGGGCTTCGTGAGAATTTTTTCGTGAAATCACAATGAATCTCTTTAATTTCTTATAATCTAGCATCTTTGTTGGGGTTTCAAAGCATTTACGCAATAGAGGCGCTGCTCTCTGACAACTAGATCCGATTAGAACTGTTTGATTTGATGTTCTCTTGCATGTTGCTGAGTATGCTAGAATCACAAGTTTTGAGATCCCTAAAGCTTTCTGTAATTTCTTCGCTGAATCAAGAAATATAAACTAATCTCTCATAGGGAAAAGGTAGCTACATTTCTACTTCTCCACTCTCTTTCATTCTTTATTATTTTGTTCTTCTTTTTTCTACTCATTTTCTATTTTACTTTTTGTTGCATGTTCTGTGAAAAGGTTGGATTATTAGCTCTTTCGCCATGTTCAGATAGCCTAGCGTTATGGGTTTTTGATCTTGAGACGGTTAATTCTCGAAAAATGAAAATCAGTATTTAGAACAACTTCGCGGAACTCTGTTTAAATCGTATATGTTAACAAAGTATGTCAGCAGTTATATTCTCATTGCATTTCATAAAAAAAGATTTGAGAAGAATGAAGCTTTTTTATACTTTGGCATTGCTGTCTTTTGTCCTTCTAAAAAATGGGGGGTTATACGTATAATTTGAACAAAATTTTTTACTGTTTAACTTACGTAATAGCTTTGTAACAACCCGAAAATCAGAACCAATTTAATATTTTTATTTTGGAAAATTTAATGAATTTTGAATATTTAAAATGAATTATTTTAAATAATAACGACTAGAAATTTATTTTGAATAGAATTAGAATGAATAAGTTTATTTTAATTATATAACGAGCCTGAAATGGCGCGGTAGTTTGAAAATTCGATTTCAAATTTTAAATGAATGTACAGGATTCAAAATAAACCGGATTTTGGTAAAACCAGAAATATTTGAATCTGTTTGAAAATATCTTTTCAACGAATGTGAAAAATCCAGATTTCATAATGGGAATAAAAAGTTATGTCTAGTTGAAAATTCAGAATAGTCGCTATGAAAATATAGCCCTCAAAAATAGCCATTTTGGGAACGACCTCCATTTTCGATGAAACCACTTTTGTTGGATCTGGAATGTCAAATTATTGTAGGATTCCAATTTTCATAATTTTTGGAATCAATATGTGAGCGTAGTGAATTAAAACATGTTTGGTAATTTCAGTTTAAATTTAATCGACTGGAAAATGACCGTTTTTCAAACGGTCTCCAAATTCAACGAAATTAGTTTTGTTAGGACTGTATCGTCTAAACATAGCTAGATTTATTTTTCGGGAATTTTTGGAGTCCGTATGTGGCCTCGGTAAATTAAAATGTGGGTTTGAATTTAAAATATAATGATTTATATTTTAAATTTAGCGAAAACTGATTGTAACAGCCAAATTGGCTTACGAAACAGATCCCATTATGTTCGGAATGAGGGTGATTAGCTTGGGACGACAGCCGTTGCGTTTGATTTGGAGTTCGTAATATAAAACAAGTTAGTTTCAGATTAAAATATTATTAAATATAAATATAAGGGTATGGTCAAATGGGGAGTTAAACCCTCATAACTCCATCTCGTGGTCAACGGAAGGAAACCCGCCCCTTTCTGAAATCAGCGATCCATGCACTCCCATCTTTCTCTGCCCTAATTTCCAAATTCATACAATGATTTTCGAAAATTATAGAAGCAAAAATGATCGTCTATAGGTGACGCTCCAATCCAACGGAGGTGATCAGTTATTGCTCGACGTGGCACTCGAATTTTAGGAGGGGAGCTGCTGCGTTCGTCAGTGGTTCATGGGCCCAGGAGGAGCTCGAGTCTCGAGCTAGTACATCAGGGAGGCGCAGTTTTCAATGGGGGTTCTCGTGGGCACTGATGATCGGTCTCCGGTGGCCGGATTTGGCAAGCGGCGGCGAACTTCGGGTGTGAGCGACGGGTTTGTGCGAGAAGGAGGAAATCGTGAACGAAGAGAAGGACAACACAGTGAGTTTTTCTTTTTAAATAAATAAGCATTGAATTTAGTTTTTTATTAATACCATAGATAAAAAAGAAGAAGAAAAAAAAAACAGATTTTTAGTATAGATAAAACATTAAAGTAAAATGTGATTTTTATATTAGAACATTAAAGTAAAATGTGATTTTTATATATTAAAAACATTAAAGTAGAAAAATATGATTTTTATTATGTAAATAACATTGGAAAAATAGGATTTTTTTAAATATAAATAGCATTGTTTTAATTTGTATTTAGCATTGGTTTTTAAATTATGAATGACAATAATTTTAAATGAAATAGCCTTGTTAAAAATGAGATTTTTAATATATATAATGTTATGAAATTAAAATATGATTCTTATATGTATACTAACATTAGAAAAATATGATTTTTATTTATATGAAAGCGAGATAAAAATACGATTTTTATATATATGAAAGCGAGATAAAAATATGATTTTTATATGTATAGATATGAAATAAAAATACGATTTTTATGTATAGAGATTTGAAATAAAAATATGATTTTTATGATATGAATAACATAATAAAAATGTGATTTTATAGCGTTGAAATAAAAATGTGATTTTTATAGCATTATAACAAAAGTGTTATATATATATATATATATATATATATATATATATAAATATATGGTAGTGTATTAAAAATGCGATTTTTAAATATATAATCATCATATTAAAAATGTGATTTTTACTATGAACAACGTGAAAAGATTGCGTTGGAATTTTTGGGCAAATCCAGACTGTTCAAAAAATCAGAAATAAGAATGGAGGAGTGGATCCCAAAGGTGAGAACTTCTCACTTTAATTTTATTTTCTAGTTAAAATATATACTAGGACGCAGACGGTGCTTAGCAGCACCCGACACCCGTCGTTCACAGATTATGGGCGACTTGTTTGATTTGATTGTGTTGTGGAAATTGATTGTGATTGTGATGTGGAATGGAATATAAAATATTCATGTGTGGAATAAAGTGTTAGAACAATAAAAATACCATTTTTATTGTATAAATGAATGAAATAAAATGAATATTCATTTACAAATCGGACGATTTGTTTATGTACACCCATTTGACTAATATTGATTGGGACGATGTATTTTACACATCGCCCAACTGCACAAATAAAATCTGTGTTTGTTGATTGAAACCCCACTTGGATATTGGGATGATATTTGACGTACACTATTCCCAATTGTTTAGTTGTATGTCAATCGATTGGTTGACAAACTGCTGTAAGCGTTAAATATTTATGTTTAATGCTTATGCATTGTAGAATGCACTCTAGATGACGGTTGATTATTTATCATTGTTGTTCTATACATGTGTTGTATGAAATCAATATAAATAACATTATATTGTAATTGACTATGCCTGATTCCAGTTCAGAATGAATGAGAATTTCAAAATAATGAATATTTTAAAATAAGGAATATTTTAAAATAATATTCAGTAATGGATCAAAATATGATTTTGATGTTCGATTTGGGATGGACACGAAAATATTTAAAAATATGAAGCCGCGTTGATTAGATTAACGCCATTTTAACACGAACGGGAAGTTTGTCGATTTTATTCATTTTATAATGAATATTGAAAAATGATTTCAAAATTTGATATTTTGAAAATATTATTATTTTAATATTAAAATGATATGGAATATTGAAATTTTATTTGAAATGAAATTGAAATCATTTTAAAAACAAATTTATAAAGGAATATTCAAATTTGATTTAAAATTTGAAATGAAATTGAAATCGTTTTAAAAATGAATTTAAAACAAATTTATAAAGGAATATTCAAATTTGATTTGAAATTTGAAATGAAGTTGAAATCATTTTGAAAACGAATTTAAAACGAATTTATGAAATACGTTTTAAATGGAAATCGACGAAGTATATGTTATATATTATATAATATAATGGCCTGAATAGAACGCACCGCGCCGCGGTAGTTCGCGAATTTCGACCATTGACTTCGAATGGACATTACGAGAGATCCGACCGTCGGATTCTCCTAAAACCAGAACCATTGGGTTCGTATCAAAAAGAGCTTTCCAACGAATATAAAAATTTTGAAATCTAATGGTTGGATTTGGAATTATGTCCAAATAAAGTTTGGAAAAGGTCGCTGTAAGTGCAGTTCAACGACTGTTTATGGAAATCGATTGTATGGGCCTTGATAAAATTATTAAAAATATTAATAATTTATGTAAAATCATAAGAAATGATTTGGAAAGAATTAGGATGAAAAATTCCATATTTGAGAAGATAAAAATATATTTTTATCAAAATGAACTAGTTATTAACCAGCTTAGAAATCCAATAATTTTTTAATAAAATAAATTGGATTTTTGAAATGGTTTTAAAAATAACCAGGATTTCCATTATATGAATTGGAATGGATTTGAATCAAAATTATCTTTGGAATATTTCGATCATTGGATTTCGCGATTATCCAGGTATTGTTATGGAAATTTGAAAGATATATTTATATCGTTATTTCCAATACGATATTTGTTGGTTTCAGAATTTGATATTGAATATAAGCCGATATATGTCCTATTCAGAGCCTTGTATTTAATATCAAATGGGATTCTGGGTTTGTTGTGAACGGTGTCTTAAATAACACTGTTCTTAAGCCCACTTGAGGAAAGAATAAATCTTTAAATTGAGATTGTTAGAGTTTCCAATTATATTTGATAATTGGAATGAAATGGAATGTGAATTGGGTTTATCGTGAACTGTGTTTTAATGACATTCATTCTTTAACCCGATTTACAGAGAAATGTGATTTGGAATTTATAAATCTTTTTGTTAAGATTTAAAAGAGATTTTCTAAAGTAAAGTTTTCCAATTTAATACAATAAATTGGAATGGAATGGAATTCGATTGGATAATAATTGAAGTGAGCTTCTGTGGAGGAAGACTATTAATATATATGGAATTTAAGAGGCTTTGCCGTTATTCCATATATATTATCGTTTAGATATGGAAGTTTATATTGATTATATATATTGATCTTTTTTCCATGAAGAGTCCATAATTAATGGAATGTGATTAGAGTTTATCGTGAACTATGTTTTAAATGACATTAGTTCTTTAACCCAGTTAAAGATAAGATTAATTTCTTAGCTTTGAATAATCATTAAGTAATGATTTTTGAGATTAAAACTGAATTAGAGTTCCAACGAATCTTTAATTAGATTGGAATGTGAATGAGATAATTAAATTTATCAAATTCATGAAATGATCGAGAATGGATTATCACCAGTTTTGCTCCAAGCGATAGTTAAATCTTTAATTAGATTTGAACATGAAATGGTAATTAATTTTACCGAAAACGCCGTGGTGTTAGATATGAAGTATTATCAGTTTTTCTTCATGGGATGAATAGGTTGGGATTGGGAAATTAAACAAATGATTACTTCGGTAAGGTGCGTTAATCCCGTCTAGTTTGGATAAACCTTAATTTGGTTTGAATTGATATCCAAAGGAAGATTAAAGAATAAATTTAAAGAATTTAGCTTTGATTAAATTAATGGGAACTATTCCCAAAGTATAAGAATATTTGAATAAAGGAATATTCTGGATTGGAATGTGGGGTATGTTGTGTTTTTATAACACTTTTTTATTACACATGCGAGTTATTCAGAAAGACTGGGTTTATCCCATTCTGAATAACTGATTCGACGATATGTCGAGGATGAAGACGGTGGTTGAGGACCGGAGGTCTTCGCATCGTTTGGATGATTACTGATGTCTTGATTGGGCTGTACACCCAAGACGAGGTAATAAGTGGTGATCGTCCAGACGTACTTGGAGATTGACTGGATATGCGAGGACCTCTCTCCTGTATTGGACATATGGGACGAGGAATAAGGTGCCTCCGGTTTCGTTTAGACCCAGAACGGACTTGTAAATGGATGTGTGTCTGACATCATATTTCATTCTGTGTGATTGATAGACATCGGTTGCATAACGTGAATTGCCTGTGTGGCATGCTGAGATGCAAATGATCAAGGCTTCTATTGAAAAGCAGAGCCTTGTGGTTGATGATCAATGCACGGCTTTAATGTAGCATAACTTTGTGTATAGCGTTAATTCGCGAGCCTCAGACCCCGGTGTGAACCAGAAACGGGAGAGGACTTCAGGGAGGGCATGAGTTTCCTTCTAGCTAGGAGTGGTGTCTGGATTTTGCAAGCCCAGACGTTTTACTTATATGGATGATGGATAGCGAGGCACCTCGGTTATATCGGTCACTGCGGTGCCGATGGATGGTTTGGTCGATATATGACCAGTTTACGCCCCATAGGACGGGGAAACATATTGTTCAGGCATTTTAACCCACTTTGTGTTGACCGGCCCTGACGATCTAAAGGTCACTCGAGCGCTGACCTGAGACATGGGCTAGATTGTCTCGAAGAGGTAAGGACGATCCCTTGCCTTGGTTCACAGATGGAAACCCAACATCCAATACGTGACATTTCGGTTTTGATTGTAGAGCCTAGTATTGGCGACATGATAGATGGTACCCATGCCGCCTATGATTGATACATTTATATTTGAAGTTGTTTGTACACTATAACATCAAAATGATTTGTTTTAAACGTACCAAGCATTTTTGGCTATTATAAGGGAAAACCCTATCCTCTGGCTTGCGTTGCATTGTGTGATGGAACCTAGGTCTTATAATAGCTTCATTTTTCCAAAAAGCATTGCACTGTTTGTTTATGCACTGGTATTCTAGGAGGAAACCCGTTCCGTGTTATACGGCGTGGTCACTTGATTTACTTTAAGTAAAGATTTAATAACTGTTTTAATTCTCACACCAGTCACATGACTGACCTGGAGTTTATTGTTTTAACCTAAACTCTGGGTGCCCCTATTTTCCAAACGGGCATCTTGTAGTTTTGATTTTGCAGATATAGTATTCACAGGGTCCTGGTTTACAACTGGAATGATATTCAGAAAGCTCTGTCCATGTATTTCTTTTAGTTGTGTTTTGTATTATTTTCCGCTGCATTGTAATTTGTAAATCTCTGATATTTATCAAATGTATATTATTTGTTCATACTCTGTATATTCTTGTACTCTGATGTAAATAGTGGTAATAAGCAACGAAATGTTCTTTTGTTTGCGTTCTGATTTGTAGTATCCTTAAGTCAATCTGGGCTTTCCTTTACGGGGTAGTTTGGGTCGTTTACCTTTGGCATCAGAGCTTTGGTTTACAGAGCTCGAGAACAAGACATACTAGAACCGAACGAAAGAATTCATCAGAGATTGGATTATTAATATCCAATGAGAATGACTCATTAGAGATGGGATCAGTCGTATCCTAAAATGAGTTGGAAGAGTGTTATTTTTGAAATAAAAATAAAAACAAATTTTGTTTTGAAAATTTAAACCATATTATACGTATCTGAATATTTTATTTTAAATTGATTTGGACTGTCGGGTATATAGAGATTTTAATATATGTCTGATCCACGTGTATATGAAGCCTCGAATATACTGGATGGATAAAGAATCACACTCTAATCTCCCGGAGATTATTTTGATGATGGAGATCAATCATCAATAATTATGTTCGAGCTTCGAAAGTGAAATAGTTATATATTTCCAATTGACTGGTGTGAGAACCAAAACTAGATAGGGTTTATTGTTGTGAATTGGCATCAAAAACATGATTTTGAATATATGTATATCAAAGTTATGAATTTGAAAATTTAACCAAATAATTGATTGATGGTTGTGTTGTTTGATTATTGATTTGATTAATTAAAAATTTGGAACCATTTAGCCAAATTGTGTCAAATATTTAACTGAATTGAAAATTGTTTAGAAATGCATACATGTATATATACACATTGTTGAATAGGTTATGGATAAACTACTAAGAAGAGAAATAAAATTTTATGCCCTACAAATGGGTATGTGTTTATTAGTTTTCTTTTTCTTTAAAAGATTTATGAGCATAAGGCTTGTCGCTTGGCAAATTTCTTTTTCTTTTAAAGATTTATGAGCCTAAGGCTGGCCGCTTGGCAATTTTCTCTTTCTTTAAAAGAATTTATGAGCCTAAGGCTGGCCGCTTGGTAATTTTCTTTTTCTTTTAAAGAATTTATGAGCCTAAGGCTGGCCGAGCCTAAGGCTGGTCGCTTGGCAATTTTCTTTTTCTTTTAAAAAATTTAGAAGCCTAAGGCTGGCCGCTTGGCATTCTCTTTTTCTTTAGGATTGAAGAGGGCCCTTCGAGGCGAGTTGCGGTTTTAAATGTCTCCCCGTACAAAGGAGGTTATGGCGAAATTTTTCAGAAATTTAGGATGTTAGCCAAATTTTTAAAAAATTAGAAAATTCTTAGAAACTAAAAAGTTAAAGAATGAAAGCCAGAATGAAAGTTGAGTTAGTTGGTTAAACAACCTTCAGCTCTGTTCCTTTTCGAGGACGAAAAGATTTTAAGTGGGGGAGATTGTATTAACCCGGAAAATTATAACCAATTTAAAAATTTTATTTTGGAAAATTTAACGAATTTTGAATATTTAAAATGAATTATTTTAAATAATAACGACTAAAAATTTATTTTGAATAGAATTAGAACGAATAAGTTTATTTTAATTATATAACGAGCGTGAAATGGCGCGGTAGTTTGAAAATTCGATTTCAAATTTCAAATGAACCTACAAGATTCAAAATAAACCGGATTTTTGTAAACCCAGAAATATTTGAATCTGTTTGAAAATATCTTTCAAACGAATGTGAAAAATCCAGATTTCATAACGGGAATAAAAAGTTATGTCCAGTTGAAAATTCAGAATAGTCGCTATGGAAATATAGCCCTTAAAAATAACCATTTTGCGAGAGACATCCGTTTCGACGAAACCACGTTCGTTGGATTCAGAATGTCAAATTATTGTTGGATTCCATTTTTCAAAAAATTTTGGAATCAATATATGAGCATGGTGAATTAAAACGTGTTTGGTAATTTCAGTTTGAGTTTAATCGACTGGAAAATGACCGTTTTTCAAACGGTCTCCAAATTTGACGAAATTAGTTTTTTCAGGACCGTATCGTCTAAACATAGCTAGATTTATTTTTTGGGAATTGTTGGAGTTCTTATGTGGCCTAGGTAAATTGAAATGTGCGTTTGAATTTAAAATATAATGATTTACATTTTATATTTAGCGGAAACTGATTGTAACGGCTAAATGGGCTTATGAAACATGTCTCATTGTGTTCGAAATGGGGTTAATTAGCTAAGGACGATAGTCATTGCGTTTGATTTGGAGTTCGTGATATAAAACAAGTTATTTTCAAATTAAAATATTATTGAATATAAATATAAAGGTATGGTCAACCGGGGAGTCAAACCCTCATAACTCCATCCCGTGGTCAACGGAAGGAAACCCTCCCCTTTCTGAAATCAGCGATCCACGCACTCCTATCTTTCTCTGCCCTAATCTCCAAATTCTTACAATGATTTTCGAAAATTATAGAAGCAAAAATGATCGTCTATAGGTGACGCTCCAATCCAACGGAGGTGATTAGTTATTGCTCGACATGGCGCTCGAATTGGGAGGGGGGGGGAGGGGGGAGATGCTCCCTCCCCCCTCCCCCCCTCCTGTGGTTCGGGGCCAAGGAGGAACTCGAGTCTAGAGCTAATACATCAGGGAGGCACGGTTTTCGATGGGGGTTCTCATGGGCATTGATGATCGGTCTCTGGTGGCCGGATTTGGCGAGCGGCGGCGAATTTCGGGTGCGAGCGACGGGTTTGTGCGAGAAGCAGGAAATCGTGAAAGAAGAGAAGGACAACACAGTGAGTTTTTCGTTTTAAATAAATAAGCATTGAATTTAGGTTTTTTTTATTAATACCATAGATAAAAAAAGAAGAAGAAAAAAAAAACGGATTTTTAGTATAGATTAAACATTAAAGTAAAATGTGATTTTTATATTAGAACATTAAAGTAATTTGTGATTTTTATATACTAAAAACATTAAAGTAGAAAAATATGTTTTTATTATGTAAATAACATTAGAAAAATAGGATTTTTTAAAATATAAACAGCATTGTTTTAATTTATATATTGCATTGGTTTTTAAATTATGAATGACATTATTTTTAAATAAAATAGCCTTGTTAAAAATGAGACTTTTAATATATATATATATATATATATATATAATGTTATGAAAAATATGATTCTTATATGTATACTAGCATTAGAAAAATATGATTTTTTATATATATGAAAGAGAGATAAAAATATGAATTTTATATATATGAAAGCGAGATAAAAATATGATTTTTATATGTATAGATATGAAATAAAAATATGATTTTTATGTATAGAGATTTGAAATAAAAATATGATTTTTATTATATGAATAACATAATAAAAATGTGTTTTTTATAACGTTGAAATAAAAATGTGTTTTTATAACGTTATAACAAAAGTATGATTTTTAAATATATATATGGTAGTGTATTAAAAATGCGATTTTTAAATATATAATCATCATATTAAAAATGTGATTTTTACTATGAACAACGTGAAAATATTGTGTTGGAATTTTTGGACAAATCCAAACTGTTCAGAAATTTAGAAATAAGAATGGAAGAGTGGATCCCACGGGCGAGAACTTCTCACTTTAATTTTATTTTCTAGTTAAAATACATACTAGGATGCAGACAGTGCTTAGCAGCACCCGACACCCGTCGTCCACATACCATGGACGACTTGTTTGCTTTGGCCATGCTTTGGAATGTGATTGTGATTTGGAATGGAATATAAAATATTCATTTGTCGAATAAAGTGTTAGAACAATAAAAATATGATTTTTATTGTATAAATGAATGAAATAAAATATTTACTGAAATAAAATAAATATTCATTTACAAATCGGACGATTTGTTTATGTACACCCATTTGACTAACATTGATTGGGATGATATATTTTACACATCGCCCAACTGCACAAATAAAATCTGCGTTTGTTGATTGAAACCCCACACGGGTATTGGGATGGTATTTGACGTACACTAATCCCAATTGTTTAGTTGTATGTCAATCGATTGGTTGACAGAATGTTGTAAGCGTTAAATATTTATATTTAATGCTTATGCAGTGTAGAATGCACTCTGGATGATGATTGATTGTTTATCATTGTTGTTCTATACATGTGTTGTATGAAATCCATATAAACATTATATGGTAATTGACTGTGTCTGATTTCAGTTCAGAAAGAATGAATATTTTAAAATAAGGAAAATTTTAAAATAAGGAATATTTTAAAATAAGGAATATTTTAAAATAATATTCAGTAATGGATCAAAATATGATTTTGACGTCCGATTTGGGATGGACACGAAAATATTTTAAAATATGAAGCTGTGTTGATTAGATTAACGCCATTTTAACACGAAAGGGAATTTTGTCGATTTTATTCATTTTATAATGAATGTCGTAAAGTGATTTCAAAATTTTATATTTTGAAAATATTATTATTTTAATATTAAAATGATATGGAATATTCAAATTTGATTTGAAATGAAATTGAAATAGTTTTAAAAATGAATATAAAACGAATTTATAAAGGAATATTCAAATTTGTTTTGAAATTTGAAATGAAATTGAAATCGTTTTAAAAATGTATTTAAAACGAATTTATAAAGGAATATTCAAATTTGATTTGAAATTCGAAATGAAGTTGAAATCGTTTTGAAAACGAATTTAAAACGAATTTATAAAATACGTTTTAAATGGAAATCGATGAAATATATATTATATATAATATAATGGCCTGAATCGACCATTGACTTCGAATGGACATTTCGGGAGATCCGACCGTCGGATTCTCCTAAAACCAGAACCATTTGGTTCGTATCGAAAAGAGCTTTCCAACGAATATAAAAATTTGAAATCTAACGGTTGGATTTGGAATTATGTCCAAATAAAATTTGGAAAAGGTCACTGTAACTGCAGTTCGACGACCGTTTATAGAAATCGACTGTACGGACCTTGATAAAATTATTAAAAATATTAACAATTTGTGTAAAATCATAAGAAATGATTTGGAAAGAATTGGGATGAAAAATTCCATATTTGAAAAGATAATTTTTTTTTATCAAAATGAACTAGTTATTGACTAGATTAGAAATCCAATAATTTTTAAATAAAATTAATTGGATTTTTGAAATGGTTTTAAAAATAACCAGGATTTCCAATATATGAATTGGAATGGATTTGAATCATAATTGTCTTCGGAATATTTCGATGATTGGATTTCGCGATATACAGATATTGTTACGGAAATTTGAATGATATATTTATATTTCCAATATGATATTTGTTGGTTTCAGAATTTGATAGTGAATATAAGTCGATATATTTCCTATTCAGAGCCTTGTATTTAATGTCCAATGGGATTTTGGGTTTTTCGTGAACGGTGTCTAAAATAACACTGTTCTTAAGCCCAGTTGAGGAAAGATAAATCTTTTAATTGAGATTGTTAGAGTTTCCAATTATATTTGATAATTGGAATGAAATGGAATGTGAATTGGGTTTATTGTGAATTGTGTTTTAACGACATTCGTTATTTAACCCGATTTACAGAGAAATGTGATTTGGAATTTGTAAATCTTTTTGTTAATATTTAAAGGAGATTTTCCAAAGTAAAGTTTTCCAATTTAATACAATAAATTGGAATGGAACGGAATTCGACTGGATAATAATTGAAGTGAGCTTCTATGGAGGAAGACTGTTAATACATATGGAATTTAAGAGGCTTTGCCGTTATTCCATATATATTATCGGTTAGATATGGAAGTTTATATCGATTATATATTGATCTGTTTTCCATGAAGAGTCCATAATTAATGGAACGTGATTTGGGTTTATCGTGAACTGTGTTTTAAATGACATTAGTTCTTTAACCCAATTAAAGATAAGATTAATTTCTTAGCTTTAAATAATCATTAAGTAATGATTTTTGAGATTAATACTGAATTAGAGTTCTAACGAATCTTTAATTAGATTGGAATGCGAACGAGATAATTAAATTTATCGAATTCATGAAATGATCGAGAATGGAGTATCAGCAGTTTTGCTCCAAGCGATGGTTAAATCTTTAATTAGATTTGAACGTGAAATGGTAATTAGTTTTATTGATAACACCGTGGTGCTAGATATGAAGTATTACCAGTTTGCTTCATGGGATGAATAGGTTGGGATTGGGAAATTAAATAAACGATTACTTTGTAAGGTGCGTTAATCCCGACTAGTTTGGATAAACCTTAATTTGGTTTGAATTAATATCCAAAGGAAGATTAAAGAATAAATTTAAAGAATTTATCTTTAATAAAATTAATAGGAACTTTTCCCAAAATATAAGAATATTTGAATAAAGGAATATTATGGATTGGAATGAGGCGTATGTAGCACTTGCTTATTATATACGCAAGTTATTCAGAAAGACCGGGTTTATCCCATTCTGAATAACTGATTCGACGATATGTCGAGGATGAAGACGGTGGTGGAAGACCAAAGGTCTTCACATTGTTTGGATGATTATTGATGTCTTGATTGGGTTGTACACCCGAGATGAGGTAATAAGTGGTGATCATCCAGACGTACTTGGAGATCGACCAGATATGCAAGGACCTCTCTCATGTATTGGACATATGGGATGAGGGATAAGGTGCCTCCGGTTTCGTTCATACCCAGAACGAACTTGTAAATGGATGTGTGTCTGACATCAGATTTCATTCTGTGTGATTGATAAACATCAGTTGCATAGCGTGAATTGCCTGTGTTGCATGATGAGATGCAAATGATCAAGGCTTCTGTTGAAAAGCATAGTCTTGTGGTTGATGATTAAAGCACGGCTTTAATATAGCATAGCTTTGTGTATAGCGTTAATTCGCGAGCCTCACACCCCGGTGTGAACCAGAAACGGGAGAGGATTTCAGGGAGGGCATGCGTTTCCTTCTAGCTAGGTGTGGTGTCTGGGTTTTAGAAGCCCAGACGTTTTACTTATGTGGATGATGGTTAGCACGACGCCTCGTTTATATCGGTCACTGCGGTGCCGATGGATGGTTTGGTCTATATATGACCAGTTTACGCCCCATAGGGCGGGGAAACTTATTGTTCAGGAATTTTAATCCACTTCGTGTGGACCGACCTTGACGATCTAAAGTTCACTCGAGCTCTGACCTGAGACAAGGGCTAGATTGTCTCGAAGTAGTAAGGACGATCTCTTGCCTTGGTTCACAGATGGAAACCCAACTTCCAATACATGACATTTCGGTTTTGATTGTAGAACCTAGTATTGGCGACATGATAGATGGTACCCATGCCGCCTATGATTGTTGATACATTTATATTTGAAGTTGTTTATACACTATGCATTTATAATAGTATCAAAATGATTTGTTTTAAACGTACCAAGCATGTTTGGCTATTATAAGGAAAAACCCTATCCTCCGGCTTATGTTGCATTGTGTGATGGGACCTGGGTCTTATAATAGCTTCATTTTTCCAAAAAGCATTGCGCTATTTGTTTATGCACTGGTATTCTTAGGAGGAAACCCGTTCCGTGTTATACGACATGGTCCCTTGATTTACTTTATTTTTAAACTAAAGATCTAATAATTGTTTTAGTTCTCACACCAGTCACATGACTGACCTAGAGTTTATTGTTTTAACCTAAACTCTGGGTGCCCCTATTGTCCACACGGGCAGCTTTTAGTTTTGGTTTTGCAGATATAGTATTCACAGGGTCTTTGTTTACAGCTGGAATGATATTCAGAAAGCTCTGTATCCGTGTATTTCTTTCAGTTGTGTTTTGTATTATTTTCCGCTGCATTGTAATTTGTAAACGTCTGATATTTATCAAATGTATATTATTTTTTCATACTCTATATATTCTTGTACTCTGATGTAAATAGTTGTAATAAGCAATGAATTGTTCTTTTTTTTACGTTCTGATTTGTAGTGTCCTCAACTCAATCCGGTCTTTCTTTTACGGGGAAGTTTGGGTCGTTTACAAGCTTAGCATTTAGCATACTTTTGGCTTGTAACAGTTTAGTGTTTAGTATAATTTTGCCTTGTAATCTGAACATGTAGCTGCTATGTACTTCCATGTTTAGGTGTCTATGAGACAGAAAAATAATTTCAGATGAATACCAAGATGTTTAGGGGAGTTGACGTACCCACTATGGGTCAGATGAAGGCATACCGATACAATCAAAGTTGCTGTTGTTTCTGGATAAAACAACAAGATGGTGGGAGCAATGTTCCATTATTGATTTTGTTTGCACGTGAACTCAACTTAAGATGGTTGCACGATATTGCTTCTTTCGTAGCTTGGGGTGCATGACTTTGTAGGAGAGCATACATTAGTCTAATAAGGTAATCAATGTTGATGTTGCTCCCGTGTTATAGTTTTATTTCTTGCTTGTTTAGGTTGGGTTTGATACATAATAGCGAACTAGTAGTGGGTTAGAACCAATAACAGCAATAGTAGGAAGATTTGTTGCGATTTTTATCTTGCCTCTTTTTGTTCGAAATGGAAGTTCTATGTGTGTTTGTGTGTGTGTGTGTGTATAATATAATATAATATAATAATTATAGTTGTTTGATTTTTGTTGGTACATTAGCAAAAACCATGTGAGGCTATTAATAACTATATGTGTGCATCTATATACATGTTTGTGTTCCATATATAAGGTGAGCTGACATGTTAAAATTTGTGTTCCTTACGTATTTCACTAAATGCAAAATATATACATGCTCACTTTTCTAACAATGAAAACATATGTATAAATGGTTCACAAATAATTCTCCACCTGCTAATATACCAACATAAATAATCTACTCATAAAAATATACAGCTCGTAGCAAAAACTACTGAATCAACCGTTGATATTTGGGCTATTGATGGGATACATATTGTTATATAGAATGTTATCTGGGTGATTACGTTATTGTCAACATTTGGATCTTTTAACATTAAATAGCTCAAATTTAATAGTTACAACTCAGTTTCTTCTCTTATTATTTTTTTATATTTTAAATATATTTTTATAATTGGTGCTGCTGTTGTGGTAGCCAACCGCAACTTACTTATTGGGCATGTTTATGTAAATAGGAATCGTGGGCCATGTAAAATGTAAATAAGTAAAGCTGTTGCATTAAATCTCTTCATGTAAGAGAACAATATGATCAGACAGTCATAGCCCTGATTGAAATGTTGATGAGCGATAACGCCATGGAAGTAGTGTTTACTTCCTATCATGTAATGGATGATGACTACCATATATTGTTTTAGTAGTTTGTTGCCTTTATTTGCATTGAATAAGAGTGTAATGATATGTATTTTAATGTTTATTGAAAAAAAAATAACTGATGATAATAACGCTGGTACTTGAGTGGAGTTGAATGTCATTACTTCTCTTGTTGGTTAAAATGATACTACTCATGTAGCTTAACACACGTAACTACAAAGAAATTTGAAGAATGCTAAAATAATTGGATCTACTTTAGATCTAGTTCTTAAAGCAGAATAAGGTAAAATGAAAATTGGTTACTGTGTAATTTATCAGTGTTTTTTGAGCCACATAAATTATATTTAACATGCACCTTATTATGTTTGGACACATAACTTATTTTCATGATAGTTGCAGGCATCGAATGAAATTAGGAAGAAGTATGAAGATGAGAAGGTGGAACTTGTAAAACTGAAAAAAGAAGGTTTGTTTTCCTTCCAACAAACTTTACTTTGCCTAAGCTATAAAGCTAATCCACGAATTTATTTCTTTATCATTAAACAAGTTGAGTGGGGGTTGAACTTCTTATTTACAGATCAAATAGTTGACTGTATTAGGCCCTCTACCTTATATACTTTTTGAAATTTTGAATTTTCTGTTTTATTGAGAAAGGCTTGAATTTGCATATGTGGATGTCTTTGGTTACACTGCATTGATTATCGATATAGGCATTGAATTATATTACATACCCGGCTGCAAACAATTCTGGTTGGTTGTGGAAAATATCATCTGATAGTTTAAACATGGCATCAGAACCACTAATCAAAATCATAGTACAATGAAAGTTTTAATAAGCAAGACACTTGTGAGAAAACAAATTATCATTAGGTATGTTGAACTCATTTAATTAAATGTTACAGAGATGATTAATTGAAGTTGCAAGAATGGAATTAGAGTTTGGTTTCCAATATTCATATCCTTAAATTTAATGTCTTTATTTAACTTCAACTGAAATTTCAAATTTTATGTATGTTGAGTACATAATATTGTAAATGCGGCTTCTTCATGTGCTAATATATTCATTTTTATTTGTATAGGAGAATTATAAAATGAACTCTTGAAGGTAGTGTAGGGGAATGGCGTGCGTGCAGGTCAGTAAGCTTGCTAGTTAGGGTAGCTATAACAATTATTTATCCTATTAACATCTGTTTGCTAGAACATGTACCATATCAAGTGATTTTTTTCTGCCAATAAATTCGGCATATTATAAACGTTCTTTGTTGTAATTTGTTGTATTAAGACTGGGCTGACATTGCTTTTTATACATGTTAAAACATTTTATTGCATTGTTGGTGTGAATGTTATTTCTGTGTTGTGGTTGCTCTTATATGTGGATTATTACACTATTGATTTATGTTTATTTTGTTATTACATTGTTAATTTTTTGTTGTTGATATCTAGCTTGATTATAAAACTGTGAATGGTAATTGTTTTTTTTGATATATATATATATATATACACACACACTACATACTATATATTGGAGTAATATGGTGCATTGGGGTTTTTGCTTTAGTTGTAGCCACAGTAGAAGCAAGAAGTTGAGATTTTTTGCTTCAAAAAGTACCCGCCATTTTGCTTCGGTTGTGGTTACAACTGAAGCAAAAACTTTTTTTTTTGCTTCTGCTGAAAAGCCGAAGCAATAGGTGTTTATCTATTGCGTTGTCTGCAATTGCTTCGGTTGTGCAACAAAAGCAACAGAGGTAAACAACCGAAGCAAATGACCTGTTTTGTTGCAATGTATGTCAATGGATCTGCCTGAATTTGGGTGGGGGGGGGGGATGTCGACCCCCTACATGGGTGTCGACCCCGCCTGGGTCCCACGAGCTATTTTGGCGCAAAAGTTTGAATTTCGAATGTTTGAATTTCTGAATTTCGAGTGCTTGAATTTTCTAGAATTTATTTAACTGTTATATTATGCAATCTTCTTATGCGTATACAATTCTTCTAACGATCACTTTACGCGTATATATATACGCACAGTTTTCATTTCGTTTTCCTAACGGTCAAACGGTGTTGCATCGTTATTTGATTCTTGCCATATTTCTATGATTTCAGCCTTATCTTGAACTTGATCCCTTATATATGTATCCCTACACATATGTATGTGTATATTCTCATATACATATATCCATAATTTTTCTTTACTTCCTTATATGTATATTTTTTCCTTATATGTGCATTTATACAGATTTCCTCTCATGAACATATGTTATTTCAGTCGTTCCCTTAAAATAAAAATATGACGGTGGCGGAGATCGAACTTTGTACCTTGTATGTAAGTCACATGCTCTAACCAACTGAGCTACTAAGGCTATTGTTAACAACGCTTAGAACAGTGGTAATTATTGTTCTCTTCTTACTTCTCTTTTTCATGTTTGTTACAATATTTCAATCAAACCATTGCATGAATCTTTTTCTTTTATTTCTCTTTTATTATTAATGCATAATCAGTGCATGCAACATATTTACACTTCATGCAACCTATCCTTTCTTTTTCTATGCATACATTACATTTTTATTTGCATTAATATTTTATTCTTTTAAATATATATGTCAATGCATATATATCCACATATACATTGTTTAATTATTTAATTGTTACAAAATGCGAGGTGTTACAGAATGGAATAGTTGACTTTTTCTGGCTTCCTAAAAAAAACTGAATAGATATTATACTTGATTTGCCACAAATTCAAACTGATACTACACTTTAAATCGTTGTTGTGCTTAATCTGTTTCATTGTAGTTTGCCTTGTTTTTCTTTGCACAAGTATATACCTTGCATAAGAGCTGATATTGCACTTGAGGTCTTTCCATTCGGCATGCTTAAGAACATATCTTTTGCACTTTGATAAGGCAAATACAACCCTGTTTTTCTTGATGTACTTCTTGTCGCGCCACCATGTGCTTGTGTTGGTTCATCGTGAATATGCACTATGCCATTGTTTTAACTTTAACATATGTTTGCTATATTCTTGGCAAGTACATTTGCTATCCTTGTACATGCTTTGGTTGCGCCCTTATGCTTACTGATTGGACCAGTAATCTTAGTACCTTTTGTTGTGTATACATGTTGCCTCATTCGACCATATATATTACTGTTTCTTTGTTGTCTTGAATGTTGTAGCAGCCTCATTCATGTACATTGATGCCCATTTTTGTGTTTGATGTATTCTGCTTGCATATGTCGATCATGTATATGCCAATTTCTGTATATCTTGTTGTCCACTTTTCTTTTTGCGCCTGAACTATTTATATTGGCCCACGTTCATTGTTGCTTACAATTGTGTCCATCACTGTGCGCATTTGTATCCTGTCTTGGCCACGAAAACTTGTATCGTAGAGCATCTTGCATTGTCTATACTGTCTCCATTACACATGTTGTTTCACTTGAATTCTCCAACCATTCTTGAACTTGCACATTGCCTTGACCATGCTGTATTGATAGTGTATCCATGTATATATGTATAAACTGCAACTTACTTGTTGAAATCATTCATGCCTAGTTCAAGTGCATGTATTTGGTCATTAATGTACCGATTTGATTTGCATCTGAAAAGTTGCCATATGCACTATGCTTCCATTTGTCGATCACGACTACACTCGAATTTCTTGCACTTATGGTATTGTACATGTGCTTCATTGAACTGGATTTGCCATTTTATGCCCCATGCTTGAGTGTTGCACTTGTGTATGTACTTGTCCATTTCGATTTGCATTGCTCTATCCATTTATGGTTTGCATGTCAAACCTATGTACATGCACTTTAATATATATGTGTATATACATACAATTTTATGTGTATTCATGTATCGTGCGCGTGCAGAATATATATATATATATATATATATATATATATATATATGGGCACTACAGACGATGTTTACCTTGTGGTATTTACAGTGAATCATAGTGAATATCACAAGCTGTCTAGACACAGATGGATATATATATATATATATGTATGTATGTATGTATGTATATATTTCAGATCAAGTCTAGAAAAATGATGATAAACACACCAAAATTTTGAGGCAAATTTAAAATAAATTTATATTTGCTTGTATTTAATTATATTTTTGTTCCTGTTTACTCTGTGTGTGTTTCTATGATATGTATGGAGGCGACTGGATTGAATTGGAAGCACTTGAAGACTCAGTGTTTGTGAATGTATATTTAACTGTGTATGAGTCTATGTATGTAAAAATAATGATACATGATATACAACGAGGAAAACTTGTATATGAAATCGATTGTAGACATGAATGATTGAGATTGTACTATTATTTGTAATAAACAAATTGTCTGAAATAAAAATATATTTTTGTTGTTCAATTCAATCTTTCTATTTCATTTGAATTTTTCCAATAGTACGATTTCATGATATATATATATATATATATATATATATTCAAGTGAGACACGTCAAAAATATCCAAACATATTTATGTGAATTATAAATAGTGGAGTCATAAACATGTACTATTTCAAGCGCTGAAATAAAATATTTATTTAAATAAAAATACTGTTTGAATATTTAATTCTGTGTGATTAAATAAATATTTATTTCTGTATGTGATGTGAAATATAGAATAGTACTATTTACAAACACAGTTATCAGATAATATATGTTAGAGGACATACATGGTGGAGATCTTTCCTAGCTCAGATCAAAAGCAATTTTTCCTTTATGGGTTATTTTATTCCTATGCTTACAAAGACTTGCTTATTCCAGGCTCTCTCAACTGTCTTACAACATGTTGTGTCTGAGTCGTTCTCTTCAAGCTTATCAGCTGCCGCAGTAGATATCATATGGAAATGGTTGCTTCTTATTCGCTGACAGCATCAACATAGTTTCACAATTTGTTGTGTAAGTTCCAGCCTTATATGCAAGTTGTATGTGTTCCTTCCATAATAGAAGCATGGTATTCGTCTTCCTTTTTGTCTTGTGCAAGCATTATATTGTATCAAATTGTTCTGATACTGTAGCCTCCTTGAATTCGCAGTGAAGTTAGCTTTGCATTAGATCAGAGAATCAAATCCTTTTATTCCACTTTACTGCATAAGCTTATTAGGAACGTGCATTTTCTTTAGTGATGATGCTGGAATAGTCTTAGTTTAGATATGTGCTTCATCTATCAAATTTCTTTTCTGTTTTTATGGATAATTTTCTCATACATATTACTATTTAAATAAAATAATGATGTCGGTATGATAGACATGGAATATTTTGTACAATTTGTCTTTATCATCACATATGACTCAATTTATCAAAAGAACGATGAAAAGGGAAAAAAATGTTTCTAGTGAAAAATAGGAAAATATGAATTTTTCCTTATATTGTTCTTTGAATCATCTTGGTGCATTGAGTCTAAGTTTTAGTGTACTAGTAGGTGTTTATCAAATACCGAACTGGTTTAAAAACATCTTAGAAATGTAATTCAAGCAATTGGAAATAAGGTCAAAATTTTGCAGCAAAACATTTGAAACGAGAAACAATAACTTGAGTCATTGATGCACAAGGACTCAACAAGTAAAAAGGTGGTGGATAATCTCTTGTTAATCAACAACTTGGATTGTAACAACCCAGAATTTCTGAACCAATTTAATTTTTTTATTTCAGCTATTTTAATGGGTTTTGAATATTTAAAATGATTTATTTTAAATAATAACGACTAAACATTTATTTAAATCGAAGTTGGAATGTATAAATTTACTTTAATTATAAAACGAGCCTGAAATGGCGCTGTAGTTTGAAAATTCAATTTTAAATTTCAAATGAATATACATAATTCAATATAAATCGGATTTCAGTAAAACAAAAAAACGTTAGAATCTGTTTAATAATATCTTTCTAACGAATGTAATAAAGTGAGATTTCACTTTATAAATTGAAAGTTATGTCCAGTTTAAAATTTAAAATAGTCGCTATAGAATTTATATATATTTTAATAATATATATTGCCCTTTAAAATAGCAATTTTGCAAACGACCTCCATTTTTGACGAAACCACTTTTGTTGGATTCGGAATTCAAATTATTGTTAGGTTTCAAATTTCATAATTTTTGGAATTAATATGTAAGCATCTTAAATTTAAATGTGTTTTGTTAATTTTAGTTTGAATTTAATCGACCAGAAAAGACCAATTTTCAAATGGTCTCCAAATTTGACGAAATTAGTTTTATTAGGACCGTATCATCAAAACATAGCTAGATTTATTTTTTTTGCAATTTTTGGAGTTAGTATGTGGCCTTGGTAATTAAAATATATGTTTGAATTCAATATATATTGATTTATATTTTAATTTTTATGAAAACTTATCGAAATAGTTGAATTGGATTACGAAACATATCCCATTGTGTTTGGAATGAGGGTATTTAGCTAGGAACGACAGTCATTGGGTTTGATTTGGAGATAGGACGCGAAATGTCACATTTAAACAAAAATAGAATTAAAATATTAATATTTAAATATATATATATATATATATATATATATATATATATATATAAGGATAAAATCGTAACCCTAATCCCTACTACCTCAAAAAACCGCTGCCTCCATATCAATTTAGGGCTGAAAAGCTCCAAAATAAATCCCTTAATCTCATCTAATACAATTCAAATTAGGCTAGGGTTTTTGAACAAAAATTGTAGAAGAATTCACCATCTTTAAATCTTTTCGGGCATCATCCTTGATGGTGGACCAAATCGAGAGAAAGGGGGGCTAAAGCGACCGCCGTTTGCTTTGTTTTCTGATGAAGCATGGCCTACCGAGCTCGGCCTAGTGGATGGCGAAGGGAGGAGGTGCGACGCCCTTCAACGCGACGACTTTTGATCTCACTCCGATCGACTGTGGTGCAAGCGGCGATGGTGAATTCATTTCGAGCTGATAGGTTACGTTACAGGAAGAAGAACGGGGTTTGGGTAAAAAAAAAGGAAGAAGGTGTAAATTAATTATTTAATAATTTTATCATTTTAGTTCATTTAATTAATTCATTAACTTTTAAAACCCCGTAACTTGGTCAAATGAAAACAGAATTGGACGAAATGAAGTTCGTTGGAGTGGTGTCAAAGAACTCTACATTTCGGAACTGTCTAGAACAGAAATGAAGCAAATTAGAAATTGAGGCAAATTCAAATCCAAACAAAAATATATTCAGAAATAAAGAATGGCGGAGTGGAACCGAATGTGAGAACTTCTCACTAGAATTCTTGTACAGTCATTTATTTTATAACTGCATATATGTACTGCCAGTATTGATTTTTATCAGTTTTTAATCATTATAAATTATGTATGGTGCCTATTAGCTCACCTCCCTCATCCACAAACCATGTATAATTTAATTGACTGTATTGTGTTGTGATTGTGATGTGAATAAAATATATATATGCGATGTGAATAATATATATATGCGATGTGAATAAAATATATATATATGCGATGTGAATAATATATATATATATATATATATATATATGATGTGAATAAAATATATATCTGCAATGTGAAAAATATATGTGCGTTGTATAAAAATGTAAATGAAGTGATAAAATTGTCATGTATTGAAATAAATATTTGTTTGCTATATTATTTTTAGCTTATATATGAGATATATAAAATGGAATAAATATATGTTCGCTAAAAATATAATTTTTAACGTATGTATGCGATATATAAAATGGTCATGAAATGGAATAAATATTTGTTCATTAAAAATATAATTTTTAATGTATATGCGATGAATAAAATTGGCATGTAATGAAATAATTATTGGGTTGTTAAAAATATAATTTTTAACTATATACGGAATATTCAATTTTGGTTTAAATTTGAAATGGTAGTTGGAATCGTTTTTAAAAAAAATTAAAACGTTTTATAAAATACGTTTTAAACGGAAATCGACGAAATATGTTATATATATATTTAAATGGCCTGAATAGAATGCGCCGCGTGGCGACCGTTCGGGAATTTCGACCATTAACTTCAAATATATGTAACGAGAGATCCGACCGTCGGATTATTCTAAACCTGAAACCGTTGGGTTCATATCGAAAAGATATTTCCAATGAATATAAGAGATTTAAATTTGAATGGTTGGATTTTAAAATATGTCCAAATCAATTTTAGAAAAAGGTCGCTATGAATGCAGTTCGGTGGCCGTTATTGGAAACCGACTGTAAAGGCCTTAATAAAATTATTAAAAATATGGAAAAATTGTGTAAAATCATAATAAATGATTTGAAATGATTTTGGATGAAAAATTCCAAGTTTGAAAGAATAAAAATATATTTTTATTTGAATGAACTAGTTATTGACTAGAATAATAATCCAATGTTTTTAAATTATAAATTGGATTGAAACGGTTTTAAAATAACCAGAATTTTCCAATGAACAAATTGGAATGGAAATAATCTTCGAAATATTTCGATATTGGATTCTGTGATTATATGGATATTATTATGGGAATTTGGAAGATATAGATATCTTTATTCCCAATACGATATCCGTTAGTTTCAGAATTTGATATTGAATATAAGTCGATATAATTTCTATTCAGAGCCTTATATTTAATATCAAATTGGATTTTGGGTTTGTCGTGAATGATATCTTTATTAATACTATTCTTAAACCCAGTTGAGAAAAGAATAAATCTTTTAATTAAGATTTAGTGAAGTTTACCAATTAATTAATATTTAATTGGAATTGAATTGAAACTGGATTTTTGGTTTATCGTGAACTGTGTTTTAAATAACATTAGTTCTATAACCTAATTAACAGTGAATATATTATTTGGAATTTATAAATCTTTATTTTAAGATTTAATGCGGATTTTCCAAAGTGAAGTGTTCCAATTTAATAAACTGAATTGGAATTGAATGGAATTCGATTTGGTAATAATCGATATGAGCTTCTGTGAAGGATGACGTTACTATTTATGGAATTTAAAAGGCCTTGCCGCTATTCCACTTATAGTATTAGTGGGATATGGACATTTATATCGATTATATACTGTTATGATTTCTGTGAAGATTCCATTTTGATGGAAGATGATTTTGGATTTATCGTGAATTGTGTTTTTAATAACATTGGTTATTTACCCAGTTAAAGACATGATTAATTTCCTAAGTCGAATAAATAATCATTAGGTAATGATTTTTGAAGATTAAAACTAAGAAGAGTTTTAATAAATCTTTAATTAAATTTGAATGAATGAATGGTGATTAAATTTACCAAAACATGAGATGTGGTATAAACCAAATATACCTGGTTATTGAAATTGATTGTGATTGATTGACCATTTGGATTGTGCTCGACCAGTTAATGAGCAAATATGCTTTTACATTTAGCATTGGGTTTGGTAGAATTATTTGTATGCTAACATCTTGTGAAACACTTCACGATTTGATTATGAGATGTTTAGCGATGTTATTGAGTTCATTTCAAAGTTAATGAATGATTTTTAAATGATATTTTTCTTAAGTGAAAAGAAATGTATATTCCCGATTTTGGATAGGGAATGTTTTATAATAATGTTTTATAAAACAGAAAGGATTTCAAGGGCTAAACCCGATGTTGTCGAAATGATTTAGAAATGTATTATGTGTTTGACATTGTAGTTCATCGCGTAACCGATTAATTTCTATTGATGATATATCTGTTTGGTGGCGGAGAATTTATTCTCTTGCTTAACACCCTTCTTTGAGACGTACGAGCTCAAAGGTTATGTGATTAATAGTGACTGATTATATGCGTGAATTGCTAATGTAAAGTACTATATTTTGGAAAGTACTTGTAATTATTATGTTGTGATATGATTTTTCCCTACTTCGGGATATGAAATGATTTGGTACGTGGCTAAAGATTCGAGTAACCCTGGATGACTAAAAGTGTGAGGGCGGTGGATTTTCTCCGAGGGCATGGGAGATGCATCGTCAGTGTAGCCTGCCCCATCGTGGGAGGTGCGCGCGCACACACACACACACACACACATATATATATATATATATATATATATATATATATATATATATATATCGAGTTGGAGAGGCGTGTACAGCCTGCTTTGAGGGCCATTCCCGATATTTTGGTTGCATGCTTATTTGTATGCATTGTGATATTTTGGAATTCATATTTCCAAAGATTTTGGTTTGAGATCCCGAAGTGAAATCTACTTTGATATAAAAGTTAGATATGTATTTCAAATGATTTGAAATAAGAATTCAGAAATAAAATCCAAAGAAATAATTTTTGTAAAGTGAATTAGATTTTGAAAAATCTAAATTTGGGGTTAAGCCCAAATGGGTAGATTGGAAATTTGTATGTTGTATGATGCATTGTAGATCCATATGACTATTATTGGTTATTGTTTATGCACTGGTATTCATGGGGGTAAACCCGTTCCATGACATGCGGCGTGGTCCCGTGATTTACCATATTTTAAAGTAAAATTTTAATAACTGTTTTTTGTTCTCATACCAGTCCCATGACTAACTCGGAGTTTATTGTTTTAACCTAAAATCTGGGTGCCCATATTTTCCACATGGGCAGCTTGTAGTTTTGGTTTTGCAGATCATTTCTTTTAGCAGGATTCTGGATCGAAGCTTAAAGCTGTGTCTAGAGCATTGATAGTCTTCTGCTGTGTTAGTTTATTTTATTCTGCTGCATTATATTACATTTATTGTAAATTTATTTTCCGTTGTATATTATTTTTGATACTCTGATATTCTGTACTCTGATGTAACATTATTATGATGTTTATAAAAGTCATCTGTTGTTTGTTCTAATGTGTTGTGCGCCCAAAGTTAGCGTATCCGCCTTTTTGGTTCGATTTAAGTTGGTTTAACGATCGATTTGGATGGATATCGGATGAGAGGGTCGTTACATATGGTATCGTAGCTTTGGTTAACTAAAATCTTCGGGGTGCAACTCGTTAGAACAGAATAAAAGACTCATCAGAGATTGGATTAGTAATATCCTATGAAAGAGAACCCATTAGAGATAGGATCAGTAGTATCCTAGAATGAGAAACTCGTTAGAGATGGGGTTAGAAATGCCGTAGAATGAGTTGAGATTGATAAGATTGTAATTAACGTATTTGTGATTATATGTATATAATCCGATCTTAGAAATATGATTTTTGGGTATATAAAATTTATATATTTGAAAAAACTAATCAATTAATTGATTGATGGTTGTGTTGTGTGATTATTAGTTTAACTAATTAAAATATTGTTGTGATAATTAATTTAACCAATATGAAGATGAAAGGTAAAATTTAGACAAATTGAATTAATATGGAACTGAATTGAAAATTGATTGCAATTGGATATATGTACATGTATATATAATGAACAGGTCATAGCATGGAAGCTAAGAAGAGGAATAAAATTATATGCCCTATAAATAGGTACATATTTACTGTATTTATTGGGGTTTTGATGATTTTATGAGCCGATTGGCTTTTTCTTTTTCTCTTTGATTGATGAGGGCCCTGTGAGGCAAGTTGCGGTTTTACCGATCATCCCGTACAAAGGAGGTTGTGGCAAAAAAATTCGAAAATTTACGACATTAGCCAAATTTTAAAAAATTTGAAAATTTTTAGAAACTGAAAAGTTAAATAATGAAAGCCAAAATAAAAGTTGAGTTGGTTAGTTAAACAACTTTCAGCTCCATTCCTTTTCGAGGACGAAAAGATTTTAAGTGTGGGATACTGTAACAACCCAGAATTTTTGAACCAATTTATTTTTTTTATTTTAGCTATTTTAATGGGTTTTGAATGTTTATGTAACGACCCAAGGATTTTCAACCCGAAAATCAACATTAATACATTTACCATACCTCATGCTGACCTTCCAAACACTGAAAACACTGGAGCGTTATTAGAAAGAAATTAGAGGGTGAGGTAAGAAAGAAATATAAGAATAGAAGAATAAGAAGAAGAACCAACACAACACAGAGTCTCACATCGCAGCGGAACAAAATATAATACATAAATAAATCTTTACTGAGAGCTTTTAAAATACTTACAACATTAGAGTACATCACACATCTGAACAGTCATAATAACCTGTCTCATATACAACACAGCGGAATAGTAGTTATATAATATCATACGTCTGAACTCTTCGAGCTCGTTTCTTCACAGCAGTCGATAATCTGAACCTGTACAACTCGGTCTAACCCGAGCATTTACAAAACACCGGGTCAGTCTGGTGAACCAAAGTGAGAAAACTTGCACAATATTAAGGGGAATCATCCAATTTAATTTTGAAGTTCAAAAATCTTTTCGAAAGAAAAGGATAATCGTAAGACCAAATCCACACATAAATATAGACGGTTTTTATCTTACGGTAACCCAAAATATTTTTAAAATCAATATCTTTTCTGATATTATAATATTGTCTAAATACAAGTAGATATCAATCTAGCGGAACCGTTGCATCTCATGCTCCACATATATAGTATACAATCAAAACCGCGAATGCTTATTGGAGATTAGATTCCAACTATGACAAGGTATGAAACCACCTTCCGATAGTGTAACTCTAGAGGGGAATACACTGGGTTCAATAAGAACGTCTTGCAACCCGGCCAACACATGACCGACCACTCATTTCGCTTGAGTGTATCAAATGTATATCACCAACGGTTAGGCTCAAACCACCGTTTCGCGAATGGGACAGCATCGAAATAGATTAAAGAAGCAAATGGAATTTCTCTAGATAGGTGATTATACACCCTAATGGGTGCAACCCACATAGCCATGTTGCCTGCCTGATTTTTGTCATTTCCCGGTTGATGAGGCTTGAGGTCAGAATTTACTTTTGGAACATCTGGTCACCATTCACTTTGAATGCCACGTCGTCAGATCCATCAAATATCACTAATTGACGTCCACAAAAATACTCTAGTTATTTGGCTAGAGAAAAACCATTCCTCCGCCATCAACTATGGTACGTTTGAAGAAATCAACGTACGTAATTCCTTTGGAAATACTCTATCAGACATCCATCCATACAAGTCATCCAAGAACAGGATGAACTGAAGGTACTCTTCAACCACATCCAAGGAATCACCTTATAGATTAGTAGCGAGTAGTCCTTGCAATCTGTAGATTCCAACCACGACAGAACCACAACTTATCTCTGGGAGCTACCCAAAGATTATTAGTAGTTCTTTCATTTAATGGAGAGTCACGGTTTTTAATGCTCCATCTCGATCATCTTCTGATATCTTCACGTATTTGTTAGCGAAATGGTTTTCGAATATAAATTCGATCCCGGTCTTCCCGTACCAACAATCGTATTGGACAGATATGATAGTCGGTGATTTAACTATCAAAATAAACAGTGATTCAATCATGAAAATCCAGTGAGTTCACTGGTCCAATATTCTGCATCACTTGGCCTTTTAATGAAAACAAATGTAAATTTAAAACTCTTAAATATTTCGATATTACGAATGTGGCTTTTCGCTTCTTATTTAACATATGATTCTTTAAACAAATTCATTTTTACACCTAGGAAAATCCTATATCATATTTAATTTGTCTATTTTCACTTTCAAAACATTAGCCACGTTATTTTCTAATATTGGGAGATCCATTCATCTTATCACTCGTAAAACAACATTTCAAAATATCTTTTATTCATTACTTGAAACAAAATCCATGCCTATTCTTATATAATAAAACTCAACTTTACATTTACTTTCTAACTCGAAAATATCGTTATAATTCACGCAATCCCCTTTATATTTCCCTTTTACTTTGGAACTCTCGTTATATATTCCCCACATTTCCATTAACCGTTGCACTGTTATTTCTCTAATGGAAATAATACATATTTACTAACCTCTTTTACCATTACAACTAATATCATCCACATGTAATCCTGATGTCGTTCAAGTTGGGGTATTTTAATTACCTCTCTGACCTTGATTAACAACGTTCATATCTGGAGATAAATACAAGTTGAAATCCCAAAAAATCAATATTTCATTCTAATATAAATTCAAATTCCATTTAACTATTCTATTCAAAATACAGTTTCATACAACCTTCTTATCCTTTGGAAAATCTATTTCTCGAATATACCATTCTTTCCTAATTCAATACTTAAGTAACACCACTCTTAACTCTGCCTCTTTAACCAAACTCGTTTATAATTCAAATTTATTTACAAAATCCTACGATCCACTTCTTTACCCAAATTCACTTTTACCAATCCCTTTCCAAATTCATTCAACCATTCCTGCTTTGGAAATCTTATTTTAATTCCCCTTCTTACTTAATCTCATTTTTAAGTAACATTAATTTAAAATTGACGATATAAAACCTCATCGCTTCTATAAATCTCGTTTGTATAATTCTGGTTTAATATAAACCCCTTTCATCTCAATTTCCTTTTACTCAATTCAATTATTAAGTCAATCTAATTTAAGTTATCGTATTCACTTAAATTCCCTTTAACTTTGATATAAAATTCAGGTTTAAAATAAAACCTGTTCATAAACTCCTTTCACCATTTCATTAGATTTCATTTCAGTTTCGAATACCTATAAATGAATTTCCATTAAAAAGTAATTTTTTAAATTATTATTAATTAAAATAATAATTTATTTCTATCACTAACTACCTCAATGGTTAATTTCTTTATTCACTGAAATAAATAGTAAATTCCCTTTTACTTAAAAACCCTATTAAAATTAAAGAAATATTCTTTAAACTAATTTATTAGATTAATTCAAATCAAACTAATTTTAAAATCAATTCCAATTAAAAACGGTTGCTTTAGCCCACTCAAAACACAGTTATTTCATTAATCGATTCCAATTCATTTCCCCTTTTATTTCATTAATTATATAATTAATTTAAAAAATTCCAATTCATAAGCAATCCAAACAATTCAAACAATTTAAACACGTTTATTTTATAAACGTGACCAATAAAGGTGAGTTACCTCTATTGGATCAAACTATTAAAACAACGATTTGGTATTTCATTGAAATTAAACAACATTTTAATTTCACCAGTTAAATCAACAAATAAATATATAATTAGCAAACAGTCAACCATTGGCAAACAAAATACACAAAATAAAAACCCAATTTATATAAAATATAAATGGAAAGAACTGAGTGAGTTTAACTCACCTTGATTTCATTCGTTGTTGAAACAGTTCTTTTCAGTTAAATTAAACCAGTGTTTAATTTAACTAAAAATCCAGTTGACTCCAAATTCATCCATTTCTGTCCCATAATGTGGCGTTCGTCAATGCGGTTCCAATGGCATATGGTTTGCCCGGTTCTATTAAGGTATGAACGAGTTATAACATTTTAATCTTACAATTTAATTCATGTAACCAACTTAATTAACCGTTTACTATAATTAATCTTACTGGATAATTTATTAGTTAAACTAATTACATATAAAATTACTGCCGATCTGTAAACTGGTTCCTAGCTGGTCTTCGAAGTTCCAGGTTTTACTATGCTGCCTTTATTCCATCTGCATGATCACACTAATTAATTAATATTATTATAAGTCGCGTTTAGACTAAATTTATTTCTTAATTAACAATATAATTATATCTTAAATGGTGATTGGCGCATTTTGTTTATTACCCAAGTTAATTTTGTTTTCTGCCCGACTTAGACAGGCTCAAAGATGCCTGCAAATACAAAAGAAAAGTACCCACGGTTTAGTTTAATTTAGAATACCATTCCTTAATCATTTTATAATAACAACTAATTATTTTGTAATTATTATGTTGACCCGTTGACCCACCTTCAGAAAAATAGTTTGTACACACTTCCCCTTCAAGCTGTTTCCATCGTTCCCCTTTGTTCATCATACTGTTTAGTTCTATCTGCACCGATCACAAATTAAATTTAGTAATTTATTAATCACAAATTACTTTAAACTAATCACTTAATTTATATGTTAGTTACGTTTTTAAGGTAAACCAAACTCTTTCGTTCCTGCTTCACAAGAAATGCTCCCGACCTCATCAATATAAGCTTACGCACTGTCTCTTCTAACATCCGACTTCCGCTCCTTATTCCTTCAAAAGGCGACTGATCTGGGCGCGCGGCCGCAAGCGCCTACATGTGCTCTGCCATCACCACAAATCCTGGCTGACTCGGTTGCTCCACGCATTCCCGATTGCGTTCGAAAGTTGGTGCCTTTCAGGCTCAATATCGACCACTATGACTGACAAAAATGGATCGCCTCCATTCAGTATGTAGTCCTCGCTGAGATGAAGGGTTTGCAGATGAAAAGTTCTGAAATTGATGCGTGGATGGAATGATTTTTGGGGAGAATGAACAGATCTTTTCAGCTGTTCGGCTTTGTTTGATGGCGGCCATCAGGGTAGTTGACCATGCGAAACAGAAGTAAGGGTTTTGACTCATAGTATGGGTATATATAGTTGGATTAAATCACTATAATATTATCAGTGAAACTTCACGGTGAAGTAATACGCCAAAACCACCACAAACGACTTTCGTTTTTCGATAAAAATGCTAATCCTAGCATAAAAAAATATTCCGGACCCGATGGGATAGGTTTCGCCAAATTCCGAGGTCGTTTGTGAAAAGTTCTTTATAATTATCGATGAAAAATTAGGCATTTAAAATTCCTATACTTACAGAAAAATCCAATAAATATGAGGCCTTGACATATTACTAGACCTCTTCCTTACGGATCCAATAAATCTTGTTTCGTCCAAATCGGAGTTCATTTGGCCAGTCGTTTATTCATTTAAAGTTACCCCTGTCTGAATTGATCAATAATATAATTGATTTGTGCGTTTATCGTTGCCACGATCGAACAGTAAGTCCATTGACACGAAAATTGAAAATTCTATAATAATTAATTAATACGAACCCAATGACACCAGTTTCGTCGCATTCTTAGACTGTTTCCCGGTATGCTATTTTTTATACGCACCACACTGTTATTTTGGACACCAAATTATTTGGTCTCCAAAAATAATAAACTATATACCTATCCTGACTCTAAACATCTATATGAACTCAACGGAATTGGTTTCACGGCTTAATTTGACCGTCTGCTCAAGTTATACCCAAATATCTCTTTATTTAATTAAATTAATTTAAATACGCACTATAGAAAATAACTGGGCATTTACGGCTACCGTACTCATATACGACAACAGTTTACCACAAAATTTAATACCGTACAATAATTTAACGTTACGGTTCCAATGAAACTAATTTCATCAAAATCGGAGACCGTTTGCAAAATGGTCATTTTAAAGCCCTATAATTTAATAACGATTTCCGTAGCGACTATTTCAAAATTTGATTTGGCCATAACTAACAATCTATAACAGAAATTTGGATTTTTCTCTTCCATATGAAAATTATCATCAATACAGTTCCTACGTTTCTTGTTTCACAGAAATCCGACTTATATCGGATCCTGTACGTTCATTTGAAGTTCAAAACTCCATATTACGAACTGCAGTTCTATTTCGAGCTCGATTTATATTATATATAAATTATAGCATTCAAACTTCATTTAAATAGTGAATTAAGTATTAAAATCCATAAATATTCCAAATAAAATATTTAAAATAATAAATTAAATAAAATATTTGACTGCCAAAAATACGGGTCGTTATAGTTTAAAATGATTTATTTTAAATAATAATGACTAAAAATTTATTTAAATTGAAGTTAGAACGTATAAATTTATTTTATTATAAAACGAGCCTGAAATGGCGCGGTACTTTGAAAATTCGATTTTAAATTTCAAATGAATATACAGAATTCAATATAAATCGGATTTCAGTAAAACAAGAACGTTAGAATCTGTTTAATAATATCTTTCTAACGAATGTAAGAAACTAATATTTCACTTTATAAATTGAAAGTTATGTCCAGTTTAAAATTTAAAATAGTCGCTATAGAATTTATATATATTTTAACAACATATATAGCCCTTAAAAATAGCTATTTTGCGAACGACCTCCGTTTTCGACGAAATCACTTTTGTTGGATCCGGAATGTCAAATTATTATTAGGTTTCAAATTTCATAATTTTTGGAATTAATATGTAAGCGTGTTAAATTTAAACGTGTTTTGTTAACTTCAGTTTGAGTTTAATCGACCAGAAAAAGGCCATTTTTCAAACGGTTTCCAAATTCGACGAAATTAATTTTGTTAGGACTATATCATCAAAACATAGCTAGATTTATTGTAACAACCTGTATTTTCAGAATCAATTTAAAATTTTGAGTTATGCTATTTTAATGAATATGCGAATATAAATTGATTATTTTGCTAAATAAAATTTGAGAACAATTTTTAAATTTGTTTTTACACTTTATCTGACTTAAAAATAAATTAGTAAAATTATTAAATTAATTTATAAGTCATGCTTTTGAAAATTTTAAAAATTCGATTTTAAAAATCATCGCATAGCAAAGTGAAATTTTGCTAAGAAGCTCAGAATTCGACGAGATAATTTTTTTTGGATTCATAATGACAAATCATTGTTGGGTTCTGAAATGTGCATCGAACGGAGTCATTATGTGGCCGTGAGAGGCAAAACCATTTGTTCAAAAATAGATGATCAGTTTACAAAGGAACATTGTTGAGACTATCTTAAAATTCAATTCCATTTTTTTATGGATTCTATCGTTAAATAATGGTTAAATCCAAAAGGCCATAATTTTTTAAGTTGGTGTTTGGGCGTACAAGAAGAAAAGGTACGCTAAAATTGCATTTTTTAAGATAATTTGAGCAGTTTTACAAAGGAACATTATTGAGATAACCTCGGAATTCAGTGAAACCTTTTTATTGAATTCATAGCATCGAATAATGGTAAGATTCCAAGTTACGTGATTTTTAGAGTTAGTATGTGGCCAGGCGTGATTTTTAAAGTGAAAAACATACAATATTCTAACTTTAAAAATTCTATGTTTGTGCATATAGACTCGGAATTCGACGAAACCAGTTTTGTTGGGTCCGTAATATCGAAGAGTAGCTGCATGTCAATTTTCATTGAAAACGGGATCCGTAGGTGATCACACGGATTTTTAAACCACTAAAACAGGCATAAATTGGACAAAATAAAATATATAAGACTAATAAAAAAATTAATTTCCTCTATCCTATATAATATCTCAACCCTCCCTAACCCTAGTCACTTCTTTCTTTAGCACAAGTTTATGCCGCATCCTTTTTCTTCCACAAACTCAAATTGCAAGCTTCAAAAATAAAAAAGAAATCAAATTAAATGTTATAAATCATGTTGTATATATATTATTGATCCTTGAGAGTTTCTCTACAACATGGTATGGGTTTTGAGGGATTCAAATGAAGTTTTGGGGCGCTGAATTTTTACAGCGTGAGTCTTCTTGAGGCTAGGGTTGGAATTTGTGAGAAATAGGAGCTTCAATGCATGAAATGAGTGTTGTATTTCAGATCGTGAGGTAGAATAGCATCTTGTGTGAATTTTTGAGAGGATTCCATGATAAAAAGTGTTGGGAAGTTGGTGGTGGCCATGTGTGGGTTGCTGTTGAACGTGTTTCGGTGGGCGAGTTCGAATGGTACGATGAAGGTATGGAAGTGTAGAGGAGGAGAAGAGAAGAAGAACGTTGAAGACGGTTCAAATTTTCGTTGAGAAATGAGTGAGGATGGATGGCATGAATGTTGCAGTAATGGGAGGAAATGGGCTGCTACGTACGTGAGTTTGGAAGAGGAAGAAGTGATTAGAGGAGTGATTAGCAAGTTATTTAAGGGTAATTAATTAATTTATGTTAACGTTAATGACATATATATGTACATGATTCTTGTAAAAAACATAACTTTTTCATATGAACTCAAAATTCAAAAAAACCGGATTTGTTGGAACTGTATCGACGAGAGCTTCGCAATGAAATTGATTTAGAGAGATTTGGAGCTTGTCTTAATTTTTGGTTGAAGTAAATGTCATATTCGATCAATGGATCGTTTGGCGGTATTTAGCGACAAACCAATCAAGGTGAGAACTCTTTCTCACTCAATATTATATTTTATCATGTTATTATATTCATGTATAAAAATATATAAAATTGCCAGTGTAGATTTCTATCAGTTTGAATCATTATACATAGTATACGGTGTCTGTTAGTTCACATCCCTCGTCCACAGACCATGGACGATTTAGTGTATTATATTATGTTTTGTTTGTGATGTTGTGATGATTAACATATTAAAAATAATGTTAATATTAATATGGTAATTGAAATTAAATTATAAATATTTATTTATAATTTAAACAGTGAAAATTGGTTAAATAGAAAATAATTCAAACCAAATTTAAAATTGGTTAAATTTATTAACCAATGATTTATTTAAATAAATTGTTGTTTGAAACCCCCACACGGGTCTGGGGATGATAATTTATTCACATCCCCTGAATTTAATTATATGTCAATCGATGGATCGACAGACCATGATGAGCATTATTTATTTATTTTAATGCTCACACAGTTGTAAGTTTCACTCTGGATGTAAATGGACTGTTTAATGATTATTTATAATTGTTGTTGCATACTTGCGACGTATGAAATCCATATAACTGAAATTATATGGTAATTGATTGAGTCGCATTCTGATTCAGAAATAAAGGGCACTTTAAAATGAAGGACATTTTAATAAAAAGAACATTTTAAAATAAAGAATCTTTTAAATAGAGAATATTTTAAAATAATGAATATTCTATGAAGCGACCCGAACTTCCACGATCTCCGAAGAGAAGAGAAAGAACGAATTACTTTGAGGACACGACGAATCAGAACGCAAACAGAAGAACATTTCATTGCTTATTACAACAATTCCATCAGAATACAAGAATATACAGAGTATGAATAAATATTACACAGAAAATATCAGAGGTTTAAATTACATTTAAATACATCGCAGCGAAAAATAATACAAAACACAACTAGAAGTAATACACGGATACAGAGCTTTCCGAGTATCGTTCCAGCTGTAAATCAGGATCCTGTGAATATAAATCTGCAAAACCAAAACTACTAGCCGCCCGTGTGGAAAATAAGGGCACCCAGAGTTTACGTTAAAACAATAAACTCCAGGTCAGTCATGTGACTGGAGTGAGAACTAAAACAGTTATTTAAAACTTTACTTTAAAAGAGAGTAATTCAAGGGACCACGCCGTATAACACGGAACAGGTTTCCTCCCAAGAATACTAGTGCATATAACAAAATAGCGCAATGCTCTTTGGAAAAATGAAGCTATTATAAGACCCAGGTCCCATCACACAATGCAACGCAAGCCGGAGGATAGGGTTTTTACCTTATAACAGCCAAACATGCTTGGTACGTTTAAAACAAATCTTTTGATACTATTATAAATGTATAGTGTCAAAACAATTTCAATCATAAATATCAATCATAGACGGCATTAATGACCCATACCACTATGTTGCCATACTAGGTTCTACAAATAAACCGAAATATCTCGTATTGGAAATTGGATTTCTGTCATGAGTCGAGGCAAGGGGCAAGTACCTCTCCGATTCGAGACACTCTAGCAAATGTCTCAGAACACCACTATGATCCCTTGGAACCTCCAAGGCCGGTCCTCTCTTACTTTTGAGGATTGGCAATTCCTGAACACAAATTTTCCCGGTCCTATAGGACCAATATATATAATGGTCTGAACACAAATTCACGCCATACATAAAGCTGCGCCACACAGGCCGTGCTTTGATCATCAACCACAAGACTTTGCTTTTCAACATAAGCCTTGATCATTTGCCACTTAGGCGTGCTGCACAGGCAATTCACTCCATGCGACTGATGTCCATCGATATACAACCTCTGAGCTCGTACGTCTCAGAGAAGGGCGTTAAGAAAGAGAATAAATTCTCCGCCGCCAAACAGATGTATATTTAATAGAGATCAATCAACACAGAATAAAATCCAATGTCAAACACGCAGTCCATTTACAAGTTCGTTCTGGGTCTGAACGAAACCGAAGGCACTTTCCTCGCATATCCATCTATCTCCAAATACATATGGATGATCACCAACTGTTTCCCTCCTCTTCGGTATACAGCCCAATCAAGATTATCAGTAATCACCCAAACGATGTGAAGACTTCCGACCTTCAACCACCGTCTTCATCTTTGACCTATCGTCGAATCGGTTATTCAGAATGGGTATAAACCCGTCCTTTCTGAATAACCCGCGTATATAATAAACACGTGTTACACAAACACAACATACGCCTCATTCCAATTCAGAATATTCTTTTATTCAAAATTTCACATTCTTAGGGAAAGGTTCCCATTAATTTTATCAAAGATAAATTCTTCAAAATTTATTCTTTAATCTTCCTTTGGATCTCATTTCAAACCATATTATGGTTTTCCAAACTAGTTGGGATTAGCGAACCACACCGAAGTAATTATTTATTTTATTTCCCAATCCCAACCTATTCATCCCATGGAGAAAAACTGGTAATACTCCATATCTAACACCACGGTGTTATCGGTAAAATTAATTACCATTTCACGTTCAAATCTAATTAAAGATTTAACTATCGCCTTGGAGAAAGACTGGTGATACTCCATTCTTGATCACTTTTCAGATTTGATAATTTAAATTATCAATTCACTTTCAATCTAATTAAAGATTCATTTAAACTCCACTTAGTTTTAATCTTCTCAAAAATCAATATCCTGACTTTAACTGGGTTAAAGAACCAATGTCATCTAAAACACGGTTCACGATAAACCCAAAATCACTTTCTATTGTTAATCGGGTTAAAGAACAGGTGCTATTCAAAACACCACTCACGATAAACCCAAAACCAATTTAAATTCAATTCCAATAAATATTATTTAATTGGTACACTTCATTAATTCTAAATAGAAAGATTTAATCTTTCTCTCAACTGGGTTTAAGAACAGTGTCAATGAAGACACCATTTACGACGAACCCAAATCACATTTGATATTAAATACAAGGCTCTGAATAGAAAATATATCGACTTATATTCAATATCAAATTCCACGACCAACAAATATCGTATTGGAAATAACGATAGGAATATATCTTTCAAATTTCCACAACCATATCCGTATAATCACAAAATCCAACATCGAAATATTACGAAGACAATTTCTCCATTCCAATTCTCGTATTGGAAATTCTGATTATTTTTAAAACCACTTTCAAATTCAATTTATTTATTTCTAAAATAAATTGATTTTAATTCTAGTTCAAAACTAGTTCATCTCGATAAAAATCTATTTTTATCTCGTCAAATATGGAGTTTTTCATTCCAGTTCTTTTCAAATCATTTGTTATGATTTTACCCTAATTATTGATATTTTAAATAATTTTATCAAGGCCCGTACAGTCGATTTCCATCAACGGCCATCGAACTGCACTTACAACGACCTTTTCCAAATTTGATTTGGACATAATTCCAAATCCAACCGTTAGATTTCTAATTTCTTATATTCGTTAGAAAGCTCTTTTCGATACGAACCCAACGGTTCCGGTTTCAGGAGAATCCGACGGTCGGATCTCCCGCAACGTCAATTCGAAGGCAATGGTCGAAATTCACGAACTGCCGCGGCGCGGCGCGTTCTATTCAGGCCATTATATATATAATATATATATTATATATATATTATATATAATTCGTCGATTTCAATTCAAAACGTATTTTATAAATCGTTTTAAATTCGTTTTCGGAACGATTTCAACTTCATATTCAATTTCGAATCAAAATTGAATATTCCACATCATCGTTGTACAAATGATATTATTTTCAAAACGTTATATTTTGAAGTCACTTTCTTTTCTATATTCATTAAAAAATGAATATAATCGATATAAATATCGTTAGCATCAAAATGGCGCATCTCTAACCAACACGGCTTTATATATTTCAATAACTTCGTTATTCTATTCAACAAATGAATATTTATTCTATTCAACACATGAATCTATATTTTTCTTCTTTCAACACATGAATATTCTCAACACATGAGCATCGTCAACACATGACTATTTTTGTTATTTAATATATTTTATAAAATTATGATAAAGATGTAAATTTTATTGTTTAAAATATTTTACTCAACACATGAACATTTTCAACACATGAATATTCTCAACACATGAGAATCGTCAACACAGGACTATTTATTCTATTCAACACATGAATCTTTATTTTATAATATTCTTTATTTTCCAAATTAGAATGAGGCCCAATCAATTACCATATAATGTTAATTATATGGATTCCATACAATACATGTATATAATAGCAACGATAAACAATCAACCATCATCCAAAGTGCACTACACAACTGCATAAGCATTAAATATAAATAATTAACGCTTACATAGTCTGTCGACCAATCGATCGACATACTATTAAATATTTGGGATTTGTGTACGCCAAATCTCATCCCAACACCCGTGTGGGGTTTCAATCCACAAACACCGAATATTATTTGTGCAGTTGGGCGACGTGTAAAATTTATCGTCCCAATCTATATCCTTCAAATAGGTGTACATAAACAAACCGTCCAGTTTGTAAATGAATATTTATTTATTCACATTCACTATATTCATATTCACGTTAAAAATTATATTTTTAACAATAATTAATTTATTTCAACACATGAATGTTTTATCATCCATTCCACATCAACATCACAAACAAACTTCACAACAATCAAACAAGCATACAAGCCGTCCATGGTCTGTGGACGACGGGTGTCGGGTCCTGCTAAGCACCGTCTGTATCCTAGTATATATTTTTAACTAGAAAATGAAATTTAAAGTGAGGAGTTCTCACTGAGGGTTCCACTCTGCCGTGCTTTACTGTTGAACTGCTGAACCGTTTGGATCTGTTTGAAATTCCAATGCAGTTCTTGTCCCGCTGTTTGTAATAAAAATTATATTTTATCACTTCATTTCAATAAATAAAAATCATATTTTTATTTTTCTACTTATCTAAAGATCAAATTTTTACTATCTATATAATATAAAAATCGTATTTTTATACTCTCTATCTCATAAAAATATATTTCTACTATATAAAAATCACATCTTTAATATTTCTACATTATAAAAATTATATTTTTATATTTCACATATGATAAAAATCATATTTTTACTCTTTCTACTAACTAAAAATCTCGTCTTTAACATTATAAAGATTCTGCCTTTAACATTATAAAAATTTGATCTTTCTTCAAATAAAAATCGAATCTTTCTACCTCAAAATTCGCCCTTTTATCTATTAAAAATCCGACCTTTCATATTTTAAAAATCCAAAACTCTTTACAATTAAAATCATATGTTTTCTATATTAAAAATCGAGTGTTTTTCAATCTAAAACTTCAAACAAATAAAGATTAACAAAAAGGAAGAAATGCTTACAGTTTAAAGTGGAAGCGGGGCTGTTGTTCATCGTCGGAGGGACGGAGGCTTGCGCAGGGGGAGGGGATGTCGCTTTGCTTCGCCGGCGTTCGGTGGAGTGGCAGCTTGGGGCGTTGGAGGGAGCTGCGTCGATTGGGAAAAGGAGGGAGGAGTTGCGATGAACGGAGGGGGGGGGGGATCATTGGAGCGACGGGCTGGAGAGCGGCGGCGGTGGTGCGGGATCGGGAGGGGGGCGACGCGTCGATTAAGAAGAGGGGGAGGAAGAAGAGCGGTGGAGAGAGGATAGAGGAGGAGGGGCAGGGCGCGATGGCCACGCCGACGGTGGCAGTGGCGGTGGCGGGTTCTTCCCCCCATCGTTCTCTTCCCTTTTTTTATTTTATAAATCGATTTCTGAGTTGTGAGGGGTGGGTGAGGATATATATATTAATTAAATTATTTTATTATTTTAATTTCAAAAAGTTGACTTTTTATTCGACCTCTAAACGAGGCCCACCGCCTGTCGTCCATGGCTAATTACCCCCATTTCGAACACAATGGGATATGTATCGTAAGCTGATTCGATCGTTTCAATCAGTTTCCGTCAAAATCAACATGTAACTCTATATATTGAATTTGAACGCACATTTCAATTTACTGAGGCCACACACGAACTCTAAAAATTCCCAAAAAATATTTTCTATCTTCGTATTAACGATACGGTCCTAACAATACTTGTTTCGTCGAATTCTGAGGCCGTTGAAAAAATGGCCATTTTCTAGTCGATTAAAATCAACTGAAACTGGTCAAACGTGTTTAACTTCGCCACGCTCACATATTGATTCAGAAAATTATGAATTTTGAAACCTAGCAATAATTTGACATCCCGGATCCAACAAAAGTGGTTTCGTCGAAAACCGAGGTCGTTTGCAAAATTTCTATTTTTTAGGGCCAGAATTCCATAGCGACTATTCTGAATTTTCAACTGGACGTATCTTTTGATTTTCGCTATGAAATTTTGATTTTTGGGATTCTTTGGAAAGATATTCTCAAATAAATCCTATTATTTTTGGTTTCACTAAAATCCGGTTTATTTTGCACCCGGTACATTCATTTGGAATTCGAAATCGAATTATCGAACTACCGCGCCATTTTCAATTCCTTTTATAATTATAAATAATTATTTATATTCTAATGACGATCTATATAAATATATACGTTCGAATTCTATTCGAAATAAATTTTTGTCGTTATTATTTAAAATAATTCATTTTAAATACTCAGATTCTTCAAGATTGCCAAAATAAAAAATTTTAATTGGCTCGGATTTTCCGGGTTATTACAATCTCCCCCACTTAAAACTTTTCGTCCCCGAAAAGGAACGAAGCCGAAAGTTGTTTAACTAATAAACTCAACTTTCATTATTTTCATTACGGCTTAAATTCTTCAACTTTTCAGTTTCTAAGAACTTTTCAAAAGTTTCAATTTTTTTGGCTAACACCCTAAATTTTCGAAAAATTTCGCCATAACCTCCCCTGCGCCGGGGACTTCGGGATATTTCATATAGCCTCCCATGGCCTTCTTCAATCTAAAAGAAAGAGAAAAAGCCAAGCGGCTAGCCAATCAGCTCATAAAATCATCATCACCCAAACAAAACAGTAAATTATGGTAAACATGTACCTATTTGTCGGGCAAACAATTTTATTCTCTGCTCTAGCCTCCTTGCTATGACCTGTTCAATGTAAGTACATGTTTATGCATGCATTTTCAAACAATTTTCCATACAGTTCAATATTATATTCAATTTGGCATAGTGGTTCAACATAAAATTAATCAAACAACACAACCAGCAATCAATTAGTGGATTATCGTTTCAAATTCATAATTTTGATACATAGTCAAAAAATCAGATTTTTGATGCCAAATCACAGCAATAAACCTATCTAATTTTAGTTCTCACACCAGTCTAATGAAAATATGTAGATATCACACCTTCGGAACACGAATATAAATATTGGTGATGGAGCTCCATCATCAAAATCATCTCCGAGCGACTAGAGTATGATTCTATATCTATCTAGTATATTAAAACTTCGAATATATGTTCATGACGCGTATATGAAAAATCTTTATATACTCAATTGTCCAAATCCAATACAAATAAAATATTCAAATATGTACAATTGATTTAAATTTTTAAAACAATATTGTTTTAACTTGAAAAGTATACTCTTCACACTCGTTCTAGGATACTACTGATCCTATCTCTAACAAGTTATTCTAATTGGATATTACTAATCCAATTTCTGATGGATCCTTTCGTATGGTTCTAATGTGTCTTGTTCTCGAGCTCTGTAAACCAAAGCTCTGATACCAAATGAAGCGACCCGAACTTCCACGATCTCCGAAGAGAAGAGAAAGAACGAATTACTTTGAGGACATGACGAATCAGAACGCAAACAGAAGAACATTTCATTGCTTATTACAACAATTCCATCAGAATACAAGAATATACAGAGTATGAATAAATATTACACAGAAAATATCAGAGGTTTAAATTACATTTAAATACATCGCAGCGGAAAATAATACAAAACACAACTAGAAGTAGTACATAGATACAGAGCTTTCCGAGTATCGTTCCAGCTGTAAATCAGGATCCTGTGAATATAAATCTGCAAAACCAAAACTACTAGCTGCCCGTGTGGAAAATAGGGGCACCCAGAGTTTAGGTTAAAACAATAAACTCCAGGTCGGTCATGTGACTGGTGTGAGAACTAAAACAGTTATTTAAAACTTTACTTTAAAAGAGAGTAATTCAAGGGACCACGCCGTATAACACGGAACGGGTTTCCTCCCAAGAATCCTAGTGCATATAACAAAACAGCGCAATGCTCTTTGGAAAAATGAAGCTATTATAAGACCCAGGTCCTATCGCACAATGCAACGCAAGCTAGAGGATAGGGTTTTTACCTTATAACAGCCAAACATGCTTGGTACGTTTAAAACAAATCATTTGATACTATTATAAATGTATAGTGTCAAAACAATTTCAATCATAAATATCAATCATAGACGACATTAATGACCCATACCACTATGTCGCCATACTAGGTTCTACAAATAAAACCGAAATATCTCGTATTGGAAATTGGATTTCTGTCATGAATCGAGGCAAGGGGCAAGCTCCTCTCCGATTCGAGACACTCTAGCAAATGTCTTAGGACCCCACTATGATCCCTTGGAACCTCCAAGGCCGGTCCTCTCTTACTTTTGAGGATTGGCAATTCCTGAACACACGTTTCCCGGTCCTATAGGACCTATATATATAATGGTCTGTACGTCAGCTCACATAGTGCCAGTTATCGACCATATATTCGAGGCGCCTCGCATCCAACAACCACACATGTGAAAAGTATATATAAATGTCAGCCAGTTTAAGCACTGACACCACCACTAGCTAGAAAGAAACGTCGTGCACTCCTTGGGTCCTTATCCCGTTTTTGACTCATACCGAGGTGTGAGGCTCGCGAATTCACGCCATGCACAAAGCTGCGCCACATAGGTCGTGCTTTGATCATCAACCACAAGACTTTGCTTTTCAACAGAAGCCTTGATCATTTGCCACTTAGGCGTGCCACACAGGAAATTCACTCCATGCGACTGATGTCCATCGATATACAACCTCTGAGCTCGTACGTCTCAGAGAAGGGCGTTAAGCAAGAGAATAAATTTTCCGCCGCCAAACAAATGTATATTTAATAGAGATCAATCAACATAGAATAAAATCCAATGTCAGACACACAGTCCATTTACAAGTTCGTTTTGGGTCTGAACGAAACCGGAGGCACTTTCCTCGCATATCCATCGATCTCCAAGTACGTCTGGACGATCACCAACTGTTTCCCTCCTCTTGGGTGTACAGCCCAATCAAGATTATCAATAATCACCCAAACAATATGAAGACTTTCAGCCTTCAACCACCGTCTTCATCTTCGACCTATAGTGGAATCGGTTATTCAGAATGGGTATAACCCGGCCTTTCTGAATAACCCCGTATATAATAAACACGTGTTACACAAACACAACATACGCCTCATTCCAATTCAAAATATTCTTTTATTCAAAATTTTACATTCTTAGGGAAAGGTTCCTATTAATTTTATCCAAGATAAATTCTTCTAAATTTATTCTTTAATCTTCTTTTGGATCTCATTTCAAACCATATTATGGTTTTCCAAACTAGTCGGGATTAGCAAACCACACGGAAGTAATTATTTATTTTATTTCCCAATCCTAACCTATTCATCCCACGGAGCAAAACTGGAAATACTCCATATCTAACACCACGGTGTTATCGGTAAAATTAATTACCATTTCACGTTCAAATCTAATTAAAGATTTAACTATCGCCTTGGAGCAAAACTGGTGATACTCCATTCTCGATCACTTTTCATTGGTAATTTAAATTATCAATTCACTTTCAATCTAATTAAAGATTCGTTAAAACTCCACTTAGTTTTAATCTTCTCAAAAATCAATATCCTGACTTTAACTGGGTTAAAGAACCAATGTCATCTAAAACACGGTTCACGATAAACCCAAAATCACTTTTTATTGTTAGTCGGGTTAAAGAACAGGTGTTATTCAAAACACCACTCACGATAAACCCAAAACCAATTTAAATTCAATTCCAATTAATATTATTTAATTGGTACACATCATTAAGTCTAAATAGAAAGATTTAATCTTTTTCTCAACTGGGTTTAAGAACAGTGTCAATGAAGATACCATTCACGACAAACCCAAATCACATTTGATATTAAATACAAGGCTCTGAATAGAAAATATATTGGCTTATATTCAATATCAAATTCCACGAGCAACAAATATCGTATTTGAAATAACGAAATGAATATATCTTTCAAATTTCCACAACCATATCTGTATAATCACAAAATCCAACATCGAAATATTCCGAAGACAATTTCGATTCAAATCCATTCCAATTCTCGTATTGGAAATTCTGATTATTTTTAAAACCACTTTCAAATTCAATTTATTTATTTCTAAAATAAATTGATTTTAATTCTAGTTCAAAACTAGTTCATCTCGATAAAAATATATCTTTATCTCTTCGAATATGGAGTTTTTCATCCCAGTTCTTTTCAAATCATTTCTTATGATTTCACACTAATTATTGATATTTTTAATAATTTTATCAAGGCCCGTACAGTCGATTTCCATCAACGGCCATCGAACTGCACTTACAGCGACCTTTTCCAAATTTGATTTGGACATAAATCCATATCCAACCATTAGATTTCTAATTTCTTATATTCGTTAGAAAGCTCTTTTCGATACGAACCCAACGGTTTCGGTTTCAGGAGAATCCGACGGTCGGATCTTCCGCAACGTCAATTCGAAGTCAATGGTCGAAATTCACGAACTGCCGCGGCACGGCGCGTTCTATTCAGGCCATTATATATATAATATATATATTATATATATTATATATAATTCGTCGATTTCAATTCAAAACGTATTTTATAAATCGTTTTAAATTCGTTTTCGGAACGATTTCAACTTCATATTCAATTTCAAATCAAAATTGAATATTCCACATCATCGATATACAAATGATAATATTTTCAAAACGTTATATTTTGAAGTCACTTTCTTTTCTATATTCATTAAAAAACGACTATAATCGATATAAATATCGTTCGCATCAAAATGGCGCATCTCTAATCAACACGGCTTTATATATTTCAATAACTTCGTTATTCTATTCAACAAATGAATATTTATTCTATTCAACACATGAATCTATATTTTTCTTCTTTCAACACATGAATGTTCTCAACACATGAGCATCATCAACACATGACTATTTTTGTTATTTAATATATTTTATAAAATTATGATAAAAATGTAAATTTTATTGTTTAAAATATTTTACTCAACACATGAACATTTTCAACACATGAATATTCTCAACACATGAGTATCGTCAACACATGACTATTTATTCTATTCAACACATGAATCTTTATTTTATAATATTCTTTATTTTCCAAATTGGAATGAGGCCCAATCAATTACCATATAATGTTAATTATATGGATTCCATATAACACATGTATATAATAGCAACGATAAACAATCAACCATCATCCAAAGTGCACTACACAACTGCATAAGCATTAAATATAAATAATTAACGCTTACACAGTCTTTCGACCAATCGATCGACATACTATTAAATATTTGGGATTAGTGTACGCCAAATCTCATCCCAACACCCGTGTGGGGTTTCAATCCACAAACACTGAATATTATTTGTGCAGTTGGGCGACGTGTAAAATTTATCGTCCCAATCTACATCCTTTAAATAGGTGTACATAAACAAACCGTCCGGTTTGTAAATGAATATTTATTTATTCACATTCACTATATTCATATTCACGTTAAAAATTATATTTTTAACGATAATTAATTTATTTCAACACATGAATATTTTATCATCCATTCCACATCAACATCACAAACATACTTCACAACAAACAAACAAGCATACAAGCCGTCCATGGTCTGTGGACGACGGGTGTCGGGTGCTGCTAAGCACCGTCTGTATCCAAGTATATATTTTTAACTAGAAAATGAAATTTAAAGTGAGGAGTTCTCACCGAGGGTTCCACTCCGCTGTGCTTTACTGTTGAACTGTTGAACCGTCTGGAACTGTTTGAAATTCCAATGCAGTTCTTGTCCCGCTGTTTATAATAAAAATTATATATTTATCACTTCATTTCAATAAATAAGAATCATATTTTTATTTTTCTACTTATCTAAAGATCAAATTTATACTATCTATATAATATAAAAATCGTATTTTTATACTCTCTATCTCATAAAAATATATTTCTACTATGTAAAAATCTCATCTTTAATATTTCTACTTTATAAAAATTATATTTTTATATTTCACATATGATAAAAATCATATTTTTACTCTTTCTATTAACTAAAAATCTCGTCTTTAACATTTTAAAGATTCCTCCTTTAACATTATAAAAATTTGATCTTTCTTCAAATAAAAATCAAATCTTTCTACCTCAAAATTCGCCCTTTTATCTATTAAAAATCCGACCTTTCATATTTTAAAAATCCAAAACTCTTTACAATTAAAATCATATGTTTTCTATATTAAAAATCGAGTGTTTTTCAATCTAAAACTTCAAACAAATGAAGATTAACAAAAAGGAAGAAATGCTTACAGTTTAAAGCGGAAGCGGGGCTATTGTTCATCGTCGGAGGGACGGAGGCTTACGCAGGGGGAGGGGATGTCGCTGTGCTTCGCCGGCGTTCGGTGGAGTGGCGGCTTGGGGCGTTGGAGGGAGCCGCGTCGATTGGGAAAAGGGGGAGGAGTTGCGATGAACGGAGGGGGGGCGGATCATCAGAGCGGCGGGCTGGAGGGCGGCGGCGGTGGTGCGAGATCGGGAGGGGGGAGACGCGTTGATTAAGAAGAGGGGGAGGAAGAAGAGCGAAGGAGAGAGGATAGAGGAGGAGGAGCGGGGCGCGATGGCCACGCCGACGGTGGCAGCGGCGGCGGCGGGTTCTTCCCCCCATCGTTCTCTTCCCTTTTTTTATTTTATAAATCGATTTCTGAGTTGTGAGGGGAGGTGAGAATATATATATATATATTATTTTATTATTTTAATTTCAAAAATTTGACTTTTTATTCGACCTCTAAACGAGGCCCACTGCCTGTCGTCCATGGCTAATTACCACCATTCCGAACACAATGGGATATGTATCGTAAGCTGATTCGATCGTTTTGATCAGTTTCCGTCAAAATCAACATATAACTCTATATATTGAATTTGAACGCACATTTCAATTTACCGGGGCCACATACGAACTCTAAAAATTCCCAAAAAATATTTTCTAGCTTTGTATTAACGATACAGTCCTAACAAAATTAGTTTCGTCAAATTCTGAGACCATTGAAAAATGGCCATTTTCCAGTTGATTAAAATCAACTGAAACTGGTCAAACGCGTTTAACTTCGCCACGCTCACATATTGATTCAGAAAATTATGAATTTTGAAACCTAGCAATAATTTGACATCCCAGATCCAACAAAAGTGGTTTCGTCGAAAACCGAGGTCGTTTGCAAAATTTCTATTTTTAAGGGCCAGAATTCCATAGCTACTATTCTGAATTTTCAAATGGACGTATCTTTTGATTCCGCTATGAAATTTTGATTTTTCAGATTCTTTGGAAAGATATTCTCAAATAGATCCTACTATTTTTGGTTTCACTAAAATCTGGTTTATTTTGCACCCGGTACATTCATTTGAAATTCGAAATCGAATTATCGAACTACCGCGCCATTTTCAATTCCTTTTATAATTATAAATAATTATTTATATTCTAACGACGATCTATATAAATATATACGTTCGAATTCTATTCAAAATAATTTTTCATCGTTATTATTTAAAATAATTCATTTTAACTCAAAATTCGTCAAGATTGCCAAAATAATTGGCTCGGATTTTCCGGGTTATTATATTCTAAAATAATATTCAATGAAGAATAAAATTATGATTTTGATGTCCGATTTTGAGTGGACACAAAAATATTGAAATGTGAAGCCGAGTTAAGTAGCAAATGCCATTTTAACCTGAACGAGTTTCTCGATCGATTTTATTCATTTAATACTGAATATCGAAAAGAAGTGATTTCAAAATTTAATATTTTGAAAATATTATCATTTTAGTATGATCAAGATATAAAATATTCAATTTTGATTTAAAATTGAAAATGAAGTTGGAATCATTTTAAAATGAATATATAAATGATTTATAAAATACTTTTTAAATGGAAATCAACTAAATATATATAATATATATTATATATACATTTAATGGCCTAAATAGCATGCACCGCGCAGCGACTGTTCGCGAATTTCGACCATTGATTTCAAATTAACATTACGGGAGATCCGACCTTCAGATTCTCCTAAAATCGAAACCTTTGGGTTCATATCGAAAATAGCTTATGAATATAAGAGATTTAAAATTTAACGATTGAATTTGGAATTATGTCCAAATCAAATTTGAAAAAGGTCGCTATGGATGCAGTTCAGTGGCCGTTATTGGAAACCGATTGTACAAACCTCGATAAAATTATCAAAAATATAGGAAAATTATGTAAAATCATAATAAGTGATTTGGAAGGATTTTGGATGAAAAATTCCATATTTGAAAAGATAAAAATATATTATTATCGAAATGAACTAGTTATTAACTAGAATAATAATCCAATGTTTTTAAATAAATAAATTGGATTTTTGGGTTTGTCGTGAATGGTGTCTTAAATAACACTGTTCTTAAACCCAGTTGAGAAAATAATGAATCTTTATATTAAGATTTAATGAAGTTTTCCAATTAATTAATATTTAATTGGAATTAAATAAAATAAATTGGATTTTTGGGTTTGTCGTGAATGGTGTCTTAAATAACACTGTTCTTAAACCCAGTTGAGAAAAGGTTAAATCTTTTAATCAAGATTTAGATAAATTTACCAATTAATTAATATTAATTGGAACTGAGATGAAAGTTGATTGTGGGTTTATCGTGAACTGTGTTTTAAGTGACATTTGTTCTTTAACCCAATTAACATTGAAAATATAATTTGGAATTTATAAATCTTTTATTAAGATATAATGGAAATTTTCCAAAGTAAAGTTTTCCAATTTAATAGAATAAATTGGAATTGAATGGAATTCGATTTGGTAATAATCGAGATGAGCTTCTATGGATGAAGACCGCTACTATATATGGAATTTAAAAGGCCTTGCAGCTATTCCATTTATATTATTGGTCTGATACGGGAATTTATTTCGATTATATATTGTTATGATTTCCGTGAAGATTCCATTTTGATGGAAGATGATTTTGGGTTTATCATGAACAATGTTTTAAATAAAATTTGTTCCTTAACCCAGTTAAAGACAAGATTAATTTCTCAAAGTTGAATAATCATAAAATAATGATTTTTGATATCAAAACCAAAATTGGAGTTTTGATAAATTTTAATCAGATTGAAATGGGGATGAGATAATTAAATTTATCGAATTCTTGAAATGATCGATAATGGAGTACCACCAGTTTTACTCCAGACGATAGTTAAATCTTTAATTAGATTTAAACGTGAAGTGGTAATTGAATTTACTGATAACATCGTGGGTACTAGATATGGAGTGCTACCAGTTTTGCTCCATGGGATGAATTTGGGATTGGAAAATAATAAATGATTATTGCGGTAAGGTTCGATAATCCGGACTAGTTAATAAAGGCTTTTTAAATTGGTATCCAAAGGAAGATTAAAGAAAAAAAATTAAAAGAATTTATCTTTGATAAAATTAATGGGAACCTTTCCCTGATAATGTGTATATCTTATCAAAGAATATTCTGAGTTGGAATGAGGCATATGATGTGTTTTTATAGCACTTGATTATTGATTATAAAATACGCGAGTTATTTGGAAAGACCGGGTTTAACCCATTCTGAATAATTACTATAATGATTAAAAGTCGACAATAAAGACGGTGGTTAAAGACCGGAGATCTTCACATCGTTTGGATGATTACTGATGTCTTGATTGGGCTGTATACCCAAGACAAGGTAATAAGTGGTGATCGTCCATACGTACTAGGGGATCGACGGATATGCGAGGACCTCTCTCCTGTATTGGACATATGGGACGAGGAATAAGGTACCTTTGGTTTCGTTCAGACCCAGAACGGACTTGTAAATGGATGTGTGTCTGACATTGGATTTCATTCTGTATTAATTGATTTCTATTAAATATATATCTGTTTGGTGGCGGAGAATTTATTCTCTTGCTTAACACCCTTCTCTGAGACATATGAGCTTAGAGGTTATATATTGATAGACATCAGTTGTATGGCGTGAATTGTCAGTGTGGCATGCTAAGATGTAAATGATCAAGGCTTTTGTTGAAAAGCAGAGTCATGTGGTTGATGATCAAAGCACGGCTTTATTTATCATAGCTTTGTGTATAGCGTTAATTAACGAGCCACACACCCCAGTATGAACCAGAAATGGGAGATGACATATAAGGACCCGAACTTCCCCGTGAAGGAAAGAACGGATTGCCTTGAGGACAAGACGAATCAGAACACAAACAAAAGAACATTTCATTGCTTATTACAATAATTATATCAGAATACAAGAATATACAGAGTATGAACATATATTACACATCATAAAATGAAAGAGATTAAAATACATTACTGCAGTGGAAAAATAATACAAAACACAACTGAAGGAGATATACGGATACAGAGCTTTCTGAATATCATTCCAGTTGTAAACCAAGATCCTGTGAATATAAATCTGCAAAACCAAAACTACTAGCTGCCCGTGGAAAATAAGGGCACCCAGAGTTTAGGTTAAAGCACTAAACTCCAGGTCAGTCACGTGACTGGTGTGAGAACTAAAACAGTTATTAATCTTTATTTTAAAGTTAGGTAAATCAAGGGACCACGCTGTATAACACGGAACTGGTTTCCTCCCAAGAATACCACTGCATATAGACAAACAGCGCAATGCTTTTTGGAAAAATGAAGCTATTATAAGAATGAGGTCCCATCACACAATGCAACGCAAGCCGGAGGATAGAGCTTTTACCTTATAATAGACAAAAATGCTTGGTACGTGAAATTTCATCTTTTACTATTACTATAAGTGTATAGTGTCAAAACAATTTCAATCATAAGTATCAATCATAGATGGCATAAGTGCCTTATACCACTATGTCGCTATATATAGGATTACAACTAAAACCGAAATGTCTCGTATTGGAAATTGGATTTCCGTTTGTGAACCGAGGCAAGGGATTGTCCTCACCGCTTCGAGACAATCAAGCCTACCATGTTTCAGGCAATTACTCTGTCAAGCCTTTGGATCGTCAGGGCTGGTCCACTCAATGTGGATTAAAATGCCTGAACACTGCGTTTCCCCGCCCTTTGGGGCGTAAGTGGGCCAAATGACTCTATCAGTCCCGGATCGACCGATATAACCGAGGCGTCTCGCTATCCATCATCCACATAAGTAAAATGTCCGGGCGTGTAAAACCCAAAACACCACTCCTAGCTAGAAAGAAACGCATGCCCTCCCTGATGTCCTCTCCTGTTTCTAGTTCACACCGGGATGTGAGGCTCGCGAATTAACGCTACACAAAGTTAGGCTGTATTAAAGCCGTGCTTTGATCATCAACCACAAGACTCTACTTTTCAACAGAAGCCTTGATCATTTGCATCTCAGCATGCCACACAGGCAATTCATGCTATGGAACCGATGTATATCAATCACATAGAATGAAATCCGATGTCAGACACACATCCATTTACAAGTCCGTTCTGGGTCTGAACGAAACTGGAGGAACCTTATTCCTCGCATATCCATCGATCTCCAAGTACGTCTGGAAGATCACCAACTGATTCCCTCTTCTTGGGTGTACAACCCAATCAAGATCATCAGTAATTATCCAAATGATGTGAAGACCTCCGGTCTTCAACCACCGTCTTCATTTTCGACTTATCGTCGATTCAGTTATTCAGAATGGGATAAACCCGGCCTTTCTAAATAACTCGCGTATATAATAAACCAGTGCTACACAGACACAACATAAGCCTCATTCCAATCCAGAATATTCTTTTATTCAAATATTATTATCTTTTGGGATAGGTTCCCATTAATTTTATCAAAGATAAATTCTTTAAAATTTATTCTTTAATCTTCTTTTGAATATCAATTCAAACCATATTATGGTTTATTCAAACTAGTCGGGATTAGCGAACCTTACCAAGTAATCCTTATATTAAGTTTCCCAACACCAACCTATTCATCTCATGAAGTAAAACTGATAATACTTCATATCTAACACCACAGTGTTATCGGTAAATTCAATTACCATTTCACGTTCAAATCTAATTAAAGATTTAACTATGGCTTGGAGCAAAACTGGTGATACTCCATTCTCGATCATTACTTGAGTTTGATAATTGTAGTTATCAAATTCACCTTTCAATCTATTTAAAGAATCATTAAAACTCTAGTTCAGTTTTAATTTCAAAAAATCATTACTTAATGATTATTCAAATCCAGGAAATAAATCCTGTCTTTAACTGGGTTAAAGAACCAATGTCATTTAAAACATGGTTCACGATAAACCCAAAATCACATTCCATTAACAATGGAATTTTCACGGAAAACAGATCAATATATATAATTGATATAAACTTCCATATCCGACTAATAATATAAATGGAATAACGGAAACGCCTTATAAATTCCACATATATTAGCAGCCTTCCTCCAAAGAAATTCACTTCGACTATTGTCAAATCGAATTCCATTCCATTCCAATTTATTTTATTAAATCGGAAAACTTTACTTTAGAAAATTTCCTTTAAATCTTATCAAAATATTTATAAATTCCAAATCTCATTTCACTGTAAATCGGGTTAAAGAACGAATATCGTTAAAACACAGTTCACGATAAACCCAATCCTCATTCCATTAATTATCGGGTTAAAGAACAAGTGTTATTTAAATCACCGTTCACGATAAACCCAAAAATCAATTCCAATTAAATATTATTTAATTGGTATACTTCATTAAATCTAAATAAAAAGATTTAATCTTTTTCTCAACTGGGTTTAAGAACAGTGTTAATGAAGACACCATTCACGACATACCCAAATCCCATTTGATATTAAATACAAGGCTCTGAATAGAAAATATATCTGCTTATATTCAATATCAAATACTACAACCAACAAATATCGTATTGGAAATAACGATATAAATATATCTTTCAAATTTCCATAACAATATCTGTATAATCACGAAATCCAACATTGAAATATTCCAAAGATAATTTCGATTCAAATCCATTTCCAATTTATATACTGGAAATTCTAGTTATTTTTAAAACCATTTCAAATCCAATTTATTTATTTTTAAAAACAAATGGATTAAAATTCTAGTTCAAAACTAATTCATTTCGATAAAAATCTATTTTTATATTTTCAAATATGGGATTTTTCTTCCCAATTCTTTCCAAATCATTTCTTATGATTTTGCACTAGTTATTGATATTTTTAATAATTTTATCAAGGCCCGTACAGTCGATTTCCATAAACGGGCATCGAACTGTACTTACAGCGACCTTTTTCCAAATTTGATTCGGACATAATTCCGAATCCAACCGTTAGATTTCAAATCTCTAATATTCATTAGAAAGCTCTTTTTGATACGAACCCAACGGTTCCGGTTTTAGGAGAATCCGACGGTCGGATCTCCCGTAATGTCCGTTAGAAGTCAACGGTCAATATTCGCGAACTACCGCTGCGCGGCGCATTCTATTCAGGCCATTATGTTATATATATATAATATATATTTCGTCGATTTCCATTTAAAATGTATTTTATAATTCGTTTTAAATTCGTTTTCAAAACGATTTCAACTTCGTATTCAATTTCTAATCAAAATTGAATATTCCATTTCATCGATATATAAATGATAGTATTTTAAAAACATTAGATTTTGAAATCATTTCCTTTTCGATATTCATTATAAAAATGAATAAAATCAATATAAATATTGTTCACGTTCAAATGGCGCCAATCTAATCAACACGGCTATATATATTTAAATATATTCGTGTCCATCCCAAATCGGACATCAAAATCAAATTTTGATTCTTTTCTGAATATTATTTGAAAATATTCGTTATTTTAAAATAATCGATATTTTAAAATATTCATTATTCTGAACTGGAATCAGACACAGTCAATTACCATATAATTTGATTATATGGATTTCACACAACAAATGTGTATAACAACAATGAAAACAACAATCCATCATCCAGAGTGCATTCTACACTATATAAGCATTAAATATAAATATTTAACGCTTACAACACTTTGTCAATCAATTGATCGACATACAGCTAATTATCGGGATTAGTGTATGTTCAGTTTCATCCCAATACCCGTGTGGGGTTTCAAACAATCAAACACAGGTTTTATTTGTGCACTTAGGCGATGTGTAAAATTTATCGTCCCAATCCATATCAGTCAAATGGGTGTACAAAAACAAATCGTTTGATTTGTAAATGAATATTTATTTTATTCACATACGCATTAAAAATTATATTTTTAACGGTAAACTATTTATTCGGTTCATTTACACAATAAAAATGATATTTTTATTGTTCTAACATATTTTAGAAAATTTCGGCGGCATAACGGCGCGATACTAGAAACGGGATAAGGCCTAGCCTTATCCCCGGTCTAATAATGGCATGCGCCATACACATACCAATCAAATCAATTTCACATTCACACCACAAACCAATATTCTACCAAACACATCAATCAACACAAACAACCACACAAGTCGTCCATGGTCTGTGGACGACGGGGAATAGTTCATATATGCAGTTACATAATAAATAACTATATAAAGAAAATTAAAGTGAGGAGTTCTCACCTTTGGGTTCCACTCCTCATTCTTTATTTCTGAACGGTTCGGCTATGCCCAAAATTCCAATGCGACCTTTTCACGCTGTTCATATATAAAAATCACATTTTTATCACTTCATTCTAATAAATAAAAATCATATTTTAATTTCAATTTCATATATTTTTACAACGCTTCTTTCTACATAAAATTTATATTTTTATATTTCTACTTGTTATATAAAGATCGAATTTTTATTTCGCTTCATATATAAAAATCCCGCCTTTCTATATATAATAACATCGTCATTCTATATATAAAAATATCGTCTTTCTATATATAAAAATATCACCTTTCTATATATAAAATATAATCTTTTCATCGCTACTTCAGATATAAAAAATCGAATTTTTATCGCTATTCTATATATATAAAAATCGAATTTTTATCGCTATTATATATATATAAATCGAATTTTTATCGCTATTCTATATATATATATAAATCGAATTTTTATCGCTATACATATAATAACAATCGTATTTTTGTTATATCGCCACATATATAAAGATCACATCTTTGTGATAATATTATATATATAGGTCAAATTTTTATAATGCACACTAGATAATAAAAATCACAATTTTATGTTGATGTTCATGTTATAAAAATCATACTTTTATATCTAAACCATACGTATAAAAATTGTATTTTTATTCAATGTTATTTAAATAAAAATCATATTTTTATATATTACATAAAAAATCCTTACTTCATACAATAAAAATAATATTTTTAGCTAAGGCAAAATCATATTTTTATCTTTTTAAAAATCATATCTTTTCATTATTAAAAATCCAAACTTTCTATTATTAAAAATATAATCTTTACTTCATAAAAATATAATCTTTACTTCTACATTACAAATATAAATGACTAAATTAAACTAACAAAGAAAAATATACCTTTTTCCTTTGCAAAAAGTGGATCTTTGGTGGAGATGGTGGTTCGGGATGGTCGGAGGGGTGCTCGCGGGTCGGGGGGGGGGGGGGGGGGTGAGGGGCGCGCAAAGGGATGGGGTGTTGCTCGACAGTCGGCGGTGGGCTAGGGTAGGGGCAGTGGTGGGCGAATCCAGGTAGTGGTACTGGTTTGGGTGGGGTGCCACGATTTGGCCGCTGGGAGGAGGAGTGAGGCGGTCAACGACAAGGAGGAGGGTGAGCGCCGGCTCCGGCGATCGTCTGGGGCAGGTGCGGTGGCGCCTGGGCGGCGGTAGAGGCAGCGGACATCGAGAGTTTTTGTTTTTTTTTCTTTTATTTCGTTCAGATCTAAGAAACGACGGGGAGGAAGGAAATGAGGGGTGAGGATATATATAATTATATTATTTATTTAATTAATTCCATAAAGTGACTTTTTCATTCGATCTCCAAACGAGACCAACGACTGTCGCCCCTAGCTAATTACCCTCATTCTGAATGCAATGGGATATGCCAGGTAAGCCAATTCGACTGTTTCGAATAGTTTCATCAAATTCAAAATATAAATCAGTATATATTGAATTTGAACATACATTTTAATTTACCGGGGCTACATACTGCCTTTAAAATTTTCCGAAAAATATTTTCTAGCTTCATATTGACGATACGGTCCTATTTCATCAAATTTGAAGACCGTTTGAAAAATGACCATTTTCTGGTCGATCGAAATTGACTGAAACTGCCAAAACACGTTTTCTTTTGCCACGCTCACATATTGAATCAAAAAATTATAAAAATTGGAATCCAGCAATAACTTGACATCTCGGATCCAACAAAAGTGGTTTCGTAGAAAATAGAGGTCGTTTGCAAAATTTTCATTTTTAAGGGTCAAAATTCCATAGCGATATTCTGAATTTTCAACTGGGCATAACTTTTTATTCCCGCTCCGAAATTTCAATTTTTCGGATTCGTTGGAAAGATATTCTCTAATAGATTCTAATATTTTTGGTTTCGCTAAAATCCGGTTTATTTTGAATCCTGTACATTCATTTGAAATTTGAAATCGAATTTTCAAACTACCGCGCCATTTTCAATTCCTTTTATAATTAAAAATAAATATTTATATTCTAACGACGATTCAAATAAATATTTCCGTTCTAATCCTATTCAAAATAAATTTCTCATTGTCATTATTTAAAATAATTCATTTTACATATTCAAAATTCATTAAAATTGCCAAAATAAAAATTTTAAATTAGCTCAGATTTTCCGGGTTATTACAATCTCCCCTACTTAAAACTTTTTGTCCCCAAAAAGGAATGAAGCTGAAAGTTGTTTAACTAATCAACTCAACTTTCATTATTTTCATTACGGCTTAAGTTCTTCAACTTTTGAGTTTCTAAGAACTTTTCAAATTTTTCAAAAATTTGGCTAACACCCTAAATTTTCGAATTTTTTTGCCATAACCTCCCCTGCATGGGAGCACCGGGAAAATCCCAAACCGCCACACAGGCCTCTCCAATCCAAAAAGAAAAAGAAACAGCCAATCGGCTCATAAAATCATCTAAAACCCAAGAAATATAATAAACATGTACCTGTTTGTCGGGCAAACAATTTTATTCCTCTGCTCTAGCCTCCTTGCTATGACCTGTTCAATATATATACTTGTATATGCATGCAATTCTAAACAATTTTCAATTCAGTTCAATATTTGGTACCATTTGGCCTAAATTTGGCTTTCATATACATATTAGTTTCAACAATCTCATTAGTTAAACTAATAATCAAACAACACAGCCATCAATCAATTAGTTGATTAACGTTTCAAATTCATAATTTTTACATATATATAAAAATCCATTTTTGATGCCAAGTCACAACAATATATTCTAACTATATTTTGGTTCTTACACCAGTCTAATGGAAATATATAAAAATCCCACTTTTGAAACTTGAACACAAACTACTGATGCTATATAGTCATCAATAGTTTCATCCCCAGGCGACTAGAGTGTGATTCTATATATATCCAGTATATTAAAACTTCAAATACCCGTGGATCAGATGTATACACAAAATCTTTATATATTGGATTGTCCAAATTCAATACAAATAAATATTCAAATACGTTGAATAAGGTTTAAATTTTCAAAACAAAAATTGTTTTCATTTTAAAAATATACTCTTCACACTCGTTCTAGGATACTACTGATCCTATCTCTAACGAGTCATTCTCACTAGATATTACTAATCCAATCTCTGATGAATTCTTTCGTTTGGTTCTAACGTGTCTTGTTCTCGAGCTTTGTAAATCAAAGCTCTAATACCAAACTATAAGGACCCGAACTTCCCCGTGACGGAAAGAACGGATTGCCTTGAGGACAAGTTGAATCAGAACACAAACAGAAGAACATTTCATTGCTTATTACAACAATTATATCAGAATACAAGAATATATTTAGTATGAACATATATTACACATCATAAAATAACAGAGATTTAAATACATTACTACAGTAGAAAAATAATACAAAACACAACTGAAGGAGATATACGGATACAGAGCTTTCTGAATATCATTCCAGCTGTAAACCAGGATCCTATGAATATAAATTTGCAAAACCAAAACTACTAGCTGCCCGTGGAAAATAAGGGCACCTAGAGTTTAAATACATTACTGCAGCAGAAAAATAATACAAAACACAACTGAAGGAGATATACGGATACAAAACTTTCTGAATATCATTCCAGCTGTAAACCAGGATCATGTGAATATAAATCTGCAAAACCAAAACTACTAGCTGCCCATGGAAAATAAGGGCACCTAGAGTTTAGGTTAAAACAATAAACTTTAGGTCAGTCATTTGACTGGTGTGAGAAATAAAAAAGTTATTAATCTTTATTTTAAAGTTAGGTAAATCAAGGGACCACGCCGTATAACACGGAACGGGTTTCCTCCCAAGAATACCAGTGCATATAGCAAAACAGCGCAATGCTTTTTGAAAAAATGAAGCTATTATAAGACTCAGGTCCCATCACACAATGCAACGCAAGCCGGAGGATAGAGTTTTTACCATATAATAGCCAAAAATGCTTGGTACATGAAATTTCATCTTTTACTATTACTATAAGTGTATAGTGTCAAAACAATTTCAATCATAAGTATCAATCATAGATGTCATAAGTGTCCCATACCACTATGTCGCCATATATAGGATAACAACTAAAACCGAAATGTCTCGTATTGGAAATTGGATTTCCGTCTGTGAACCGAGGCAAGGGATCGTCCTCACCGCTCCAAGATAATCTAGCCTACCATGTCTTAGGCAAGTACTATGTCAAGCCTTTGGATCGTCAGGGCCGGTCCACTCGATGTGGATTAAAATGCCTGAACACTGCGTTTCCCCGCCCTATGGGGCGTAAGTGAGCCAAATGACTCCATCGGTCCTGGATCGACCGATATAACCGAGGCATCTCGCTATCCGTCATCCACATAAGTAAAATGTTCGGGCGTGTAAAACCCAAAACACCACTCCTCGTTAGAAAGAAACGCATGCCCTCCTTGATGTCCTCTCCCGTTTCTAGTTCACACTGGGGTGTGAGGCTCGCGAATTAATGCTACACAAAGCTATGCTGTATTAAAGCGGTGCTTTGATCATCATACACAAGACTCTGCTTTTCAACAGAAGCCTTGATCATTTGCATCTCAGCATGCCACATAGGCAATTCATGCTATGCAACCGATGTATATCAATCACATAGAATGAAATCCGATGTCAGACACACATCCATTTACAAGTCCGTTTTGGGTCTGAACGAAACCGGAGGAACCTTATTCCTCGCATATCCATTGATCTCCAAGTACATCTGGACGATCACCAACTGATTCCCTCTTCTTGGGTGTACTGCCCAATCAAGATCATCAGTAATTATCCAAATGATGTGAAGACCTCCGGTCTTCAACCACCGTCTTCATCTTCGACTTATTGTTGATTCAGTTATTCAGAATGGGATAAACCCGACCTTTCTGAATAAAGCGCGTATATAATAAACCAGTGCTACACAGACACAACATACGCCTCATTCCAATCCAGAATATTCTTTTATTCAAATATTCTTATCTTTTGGGATAGGTTCCCATTAATTTTATCAAAGATAAATTCTTTAAAATTTATTCTTTAATCTTCTTTTGAATATCAATTCAAACCATATTATGATTTATCCAAACTAGTCGGGATTAGCGAACCTTACCGAAGTAATCCTTTATTAAGTTTCCCAACCCCAACCTATTCATCCCATGAAGTAAAACTGGTAATACTTCATATCTAACACCACGGTGTTATCGGTAAATTCAATTACCATTTCACGTTCAAATCTAATTAAAGATTCAACTATCGCTTGGAGCAAAACGGGTGATACTCCATTCTCGACCATTTCTTGAATTTGATAATTTAGTTATCAAATTCACCTTTCAATCTATTTAAAGATTCATTAAAACTCTAATTCAGTTTTAATTTCAGAAAATCATTACTTAATGATTATTCAAATCCAGGAAATAAATCCTGTCTTTAACTGGGTTAAAGAACCAATGTCATTTAAAACACGGTTCACGATAAACCCAAAATCACATTCCATTAACAATGGAATTTTCACGAAAAACAGATCAATATATAATCGATATAAACTTCCATATCCGAATAATAATATAAATGGAATAACGACAAAGCCTTTTGAATTCCACATATATTAGCAGTCTTCCTCCACAGAAATTAACTTCGATTATTGTTAAAACGAATTCCATTCCATTCCAATTTATTTTATTAAATCGGAAAACTTTACTTTGGAAAATTTCCTTTAAATCTTATCAAAAAGATTTATAAATTCCAAATCCCATTTCACTGTAAATCGGGTTAAAGAACGAATGTCATTAAAACACAGTTCACGATAAACCCAACCCTCATTCCGTTAATTATCGGGTTAAAGAACAAGTGTTATTTAAATCACCGTTCACGATAAACCCAAAAATCAATTCCAAATAAATATTAATTAATTGGTATACTTCATTAAATCTAAATAAAAAGATTTAATCTTTTTCACAACTGGGTTTAAGAATTGTAATGACCCGGGATTTCGACCAGCTAATTTTAAATATTTAGAATGGATTTAAATATTTAGTTGATAAAATAAATGAAATTCTATATTTATGTTACCAATTTAAATATCGATTTCGATTTAATATCGTATATATTAAATTATCAAAATAAGGAATCAGCAAATAACTGAATTCAAAGTGAAAACTGATTTGAAATCAGTTCAGATAATCAATACATAATTCTGTTTGAATTAGAATAATAATATTAAATTATTTATCGAAGAATTTAAATGGTTTGAACTTTAAATTTTATCGATTTAAATTAATATCTTACACAGATGATCGAACTGGACTTTGATACCTATCCCAGTGTGTTAGGAATAGTGGTATAACCTTAGAGTTGAAAGTTGTTAGGTTCAGTGAGGAATTCAGAATCAGTGTGTATTTTTAATTAAAGGGTACCAGTTTAATTGAAATAAAAATTAAATAAAATCATAAGGAGGGAATTAGAGCACGTCCTCCACTTCATCTCCACAAGTTTCAGGCCTTGTTGTTCAAATGTAAAACCGCATCCTTCCCTTTTAAATCCACTATCTCATTCCTTTGCCATTCATTTGCTCCTCAGAAAAATCGAAGCCTCCAAACTAAATAAATGGCCGACTCTCTGTAATCATCTCCAACCTAAATCGAAACCAAATTCATTTCTTCGGTTCCTCAAAACGGAAATGGCCACTGCCCTAAAAATCAACCTATCTCGAATCGATCAATCTGCAATTGAACGGCGAGTAACTCGACGTCGACGAGGCTCGCACAAGTCTGGCAAAACTCAGAGGAAGGGGGTTCGAAGGGTTTCAGTCGCGGTTGTGCTCAGAGTAAAGAAGCAGACAAGGTCACGGTTTTGAAAAAGATATCGATGTGGATTGGGGAACTGTTGATGTCGCGAGTGGAATTTGGGATCGAGCGATTCAGCGAACCATCGACCGTTTGCTTCAGGTCAGGATTTGAGGTGATTCGATGATGTTGGGGAGGTCTCGGGGTCTTACAGGAAGGGCGATAGGGCAATGCAACGTTGAAAGGGGAGGGGTTCGATTGGTTGATGGCGATGGGAAATAGGGTTTGACAGTGACTTTGAGGCATCGGCAGTTTCAAAAGGGGTTGTAGGATGCTTGGAAGTCGAAATATTCATTTAGAAGAAAGGAGGAATTAGGAAGTTAACAAGGTAATTAATTATATAAATTTGTTAGTTAATATTTTCTTATAAGAATTTAATTAGTATAGGGGTTAGAATTAAATTTGTATAATGGTTAGGATTTAAATTAGTATATCAGTATATATTAGTTCAATTATTTGTTAAGATAAAATTAGTTTAGTAACCATTAGAAGAAGAAAAATATAAAGGAAAGTTATTTATTTATTTAAATAATTAATTTAAATAAATAAGTGTGTAATTTGTAAATTTGAATAAAATCATCGCAGGTGTGAATTTATTCGAGAAAATACATATCCGAGATGAAATGGAAATTTATTTGGTTGTTCGGCAATTTAAATTCTGGTGAGTAAATCTCACTCACCTTTTAGTTAGAATTATTTTCATATCGTTTAAAATAATTGTTTATTGCTTGTTGAATGCTTTCTGATTTGTTTGATATATATTAGTTATTTAGGACTATTATATATATATATATATATATATATATATATATATATTGGGTTGATTGATTGGTTGGATTCCCGCAGTCTCATTAGCGGATGCCCGCAGTTTCATAGCGGATGATTACCCTATACGCCCCACGCTATGATTAGTGGATGACCTTCATACCGCGATATCCTGCCTCGAAGCAGGATGGGTATTACTATGTTGACTAACGTCTGTGGATGCAGGAAAACAGGTTGGAGGAATCCAACTGGATTCCTCAAAAATATGTTATCTGTTTGTTTGTTTGTTTGATTTCATATATATTCATATATGATGTGTTAAAAATCAAATGATTGAAAATTGATTGATTTGATTGTTTAAATATCACTGGGGTTTGGGATATTGATTTATAAAAATATCAAAAAGGGTATTTGAAATTTAAAAGGGGAATTCTATTTTTATAAATAGAATTTGAATTTTAAATGAAGTATAGAAACATTAACTTGTTTTGAATATATATATATAAACATGTAATCGAATTTATAAAGTTGTTTATAAATGGAAATGTGGAATTTGAATCGAATTTATAAAGTTGTTTATAAATGGAAATGTGGAATTTGAATCGAAGTTATAAAGTTGTTTATAAATGGAAAGGTGGGATTTGAATTGAAGTTATAAACGTTGTTTATAAATAATGCAGAGAATTCAAATGGACTTTAAATAATAGAGATTTGAATATAGAATTCAAATGGACTTTAAACTATAGATTTGAATATAGAAATTCAAATGGACTTTAAACTATAGATTTGAATATACAAATTCAAATGGACTTTAAACTATAGAATTTGCAAATAGGATTCAAATGAAGTTTAAATAAAAAGAATTCAAATAGAATTGATTTGGAATTTGAATAAGAAGTCGATAAGGAAACGAGAGTATGAGTATAATTAGAATTTGTTAATATGCAGTTAAAATATATTTGAACATGTCATGTTCAAATATGAAGGTGAAATAGACTGAAAAGTTAAGTAACAGATTTAATTAACAAATTGAGTTAAAACGATTGGTATATTTAAAATAGATTGGACATGCATAAATATACAGGAGACAGGTATGGAATAAAGTATAGAAGTGAAATAAATAGAATGCCCGACAAAAAGGTACGTATTTAATTTCCATATGAGATTTTATGCGCCGTATCGGCAAGCCGCTTGGCTTTTTCTTTTTCTTTTTGAGATGAGAAGGACCGGGAAAGCTATTTGAAATTTCCCGATGCTCCCGGTACAAAGGAGGTTATGGCGAATTTTTCCGGGAATTTAAGGAGATAGAATATTTTTAAGATAATTTGATAGTTAGAAATCAACATATCAAATTATATAGAAGTCGATAAGAAAATGAACTTAGAAATAGAATAGTATAATTAAAAAGGGAAGTATAAGAATAAAATCTCGTAGAAATTGAAAGAGAAAATGTATTTGTGTTTAAAGGTGAATAATCAGTTGTATGGTATTGATTATTCGAGTAAGTAGTCTTGTCTGTTTTGACGTTAAATGTTATTCAGTCAAGGTCTGAGAGGTAATTATACCCCAACTTGGTTGATTTCATGATATACCGATAAGTAGTAAGATTCAGGCTCGAAGATCAACGTGGAATAAGAATTAGTTAAATACTGTATTTGGGTTGTCGTAACGATGTTTTACACAACATCTGTTTTAACCCAAATATGTGCAAAGCTTGGAAATGGAATAATGAATATTTTCTAAAGTTTAGAAAATAATAAGAAGGCGATATATGGAAATGTTTTCCAAAGAACGTAAAAGGCCAATATGGTTATTGAAAATATTTGGTTAACAAATATTGATAAAGAAATAGAGAAGTGATTTAATTAATGGAATATTAATTTAAGGCTCAGTGATTGTTGGATGTTTGGTTGAACACTTGTTTTATTCGATAGTTAAATCATCGACTATCGAAACACTTGTTTTTATTCGATAGTTAAATCACAGACTATCGAAGTTTTGACCATCGTTGTCGATATGGAGAGACCGGTTGGATTATTATCCGAAGAACCACTCCGTATTGGCAGTAGCGTGCGAATCAGATTATATAAAGATAATCGAAGACGGAGTAGAGTACAAGGACTTTTTCTATTAATAGAAATTGTGCCTTCGGTTCATCCTGTTCCTGGGTGACGTGTATGGATGAATGTCTGACAGAGTATTTCCAGAAAGGTCACGTACATTGATTTCTTCAACCGTACCAAGAGTGGAAGCGGAGAAGGAAACTTCTTTAGCTAACACGTAATGTACTGTTGATGACGTCAATCGGTGATTTGATGGATTTGACGATGTGGCATTCGAAGTGAATCTGGTGTGATGATAAAGCGTAGCTTCTAGCCTCATCAACCGGTAAATGACAGAAATCGGGCAAGCAGCATGGCTATGTAGGTCGCACCTATTAGGGTGTAGAATCACCTGATCTAGAGTTTCATTTACTTCTAAAAATCTATTGTCGATGCTGACCCATTCGGGAAACGGTTGCTGATCCCAATCGTTGGTGATATACATTCGATACACTCAAGCGAAATGAGTGGTCGGTCATGTGTGGCTGAGTTGCAAGATGTTCTTGTTGAACTCGGTGTATTCTCCTCTAGAGATATACCAGCGGAAGGTGGTTCCATACCTTGTCATAGTTGGAAAACCAAATACCCAATACGTGCTTGCGGTTTATGATGTATATAGTCAACTCCGATGTTACAGAAATCCGGGTCGTTACAGTTGGTATCAGAGCTTAGGTTGAGCGAATACCTAGGCTTGTTGGAATGTGCTCATTAGAGATAGGATCAGTAGCATCCTAGAATGAGTTGAGTGTATATATATACGAGAGAGCGTATTTGTTATTTGATATAAAAACTGTTTTATATTGTGTTGACTAGTCTGTTGAGTGGATTATAAATTTTGGTCGAATCGTGGGACGCCACGATGTCGATAGGGGTTTATAAACACTTGTACAGGAGATTGGACACGATATTGTTTTTAAATAGTTGAATTGATTGTTAGGATTATAATCGAATTAGATTATAAAACAGAAATAGTTATATATATATATATAACCAATGGAATTGGTATATGAAATCGAATATACAAATAAGATGAATTGAAATTGAATTCCAACCAGAATTCAGAATTTAAAATCCTGGGAGTTTGGAAAATATTTTTTTTTCTAAAATGGAGTTTGAAAGAAATAAAGCACTGAACTCATTCAGTAGCTGGGAAAAAATTCTGATGATGGTCGCAACATCACCAGTATTCATTTTCGAGTTTCTAAGCGATGAATTGCTGCTTAGAAAAGTTTTGATGGAAATTTGTTTGAAAGAAACAAGTTGTTTGAAAATTCAGATGTTTTGAATTTGAGATAGATATAAATATATGTATATATTTATATTACTTCAAAGGAATTTTGAAATGAGAATTGGAATATAGATTTCAAATAGAAGTAAAATAAAGGAATTTGAATATATATATATATATATATATAATTCAAATATAAGTGAAATAGAATTTGAATTCAAAGGAATTCAAATGGATTTGAATAAAGAAAAATCAAATAGAGATTTGAATATTAGAATTCAAATGAAATTTGGTTAAATAGAATTTCAAAGAGAATAAAGTGGAGGTTGAATATTAGAATTCAAAGAATTTGAATAAGGAATTTAAATAGAAATTGGATAAAGGATTTCAAATAGAGATTGAAGATAAAGGATTTCAAATGGAATTTGAATAAGGGATTTGAAATGGGTTTTGAATAAAGGATTTCAAATAGAAATTGAAGATAAGAAATTCAAATAGAATTTGAAGATAAGAAATTGAATTAGAATTTGAATAGAAGAAATTCAAATAGAAATTGAATAGAAGGAAATAATATAGAATAAAGAAATTCAAATGGAATTTGAATATTTTAAATTAAGATATATGATTTGAATATTAGAAGTGAAATAGATCGGGAATATTATGAAATGGATTTGATACATATTAAAAATATATCAGAATGGAGTTGAGTTTATTATAAACAAAGTTAAAATGTTTATATTTATAAATATAATTAAAACGAGCTCGCCATAGCGCGGCAGTTCGTAAATTGGCGATTCGAACTTCAATTTAGTATACAGAACTCAATTAAAGTCGGAATTCTTTGAAACAAGAATCGTCGGGACCGGTTGAACAATAGTTTTCTAATGAAAGAGAAAAATCTAGATTTCGTCGTATAGATTTTGAGATATGTCAAAATCAAATTTTTAGAAAAGCAGCGCCAGAACCATTATAAAAACCATAACGGTTTAATTGAATAAACAAAGGGATTGTTAGGAAATAAAATCCGAATTTGGCATTAGAAAATCCAGGCTGGAGATACAAAGTAAATATGAACTCCAGTGAAGTAAGCGAATTGATTTTTAAGACAAAAATCATATTTTAAATGGTTAAATAGAATTAACTAAATTGGAAAATAATTAGTTAAAGGAAATTTGAATCGAAATCGGGTTTTTGGATAAGCGAAAGAAATTGAGAATTTATATTCGAAATCGAATATATAACTCGAGTTGAAAATATAATTAGATTAGTTTATAATTAAGTTGACATATATTTGAACAAGTTATATTCAAATAAATAAAAAGGGTGAAATAGGCAAAACGGTTAATTAGCAACTAGTTAATGGGAATTTGAATGATTGAAATTAAAATTTAACTTAAGTAAGTTAAATAGATCGAAATGAAAAAATTGAGTGAAATCAATGTGAATGAAATATGAATTGGGTGTGAATAAAGGAAATATATTTGTAACACAAATACCAAGGGATTATGTGCAAACAAATAGGAGAAATATTTGTAAAAACATTTACAAATAGAATTTAAAAGGGAATATTTGTAAAAACATTTACAAATAGATTAAATGGAAATATTTATTTATAGAAAATAAATAGAATTTTATAAATGAGATATTTATTTGTTGAATAAATAGAATTTAATCCAAGGAATATTTAGAAGATGAATAGAAAATGGAAATCTGTTTTTAACAGATAAATCGAAAGATTAATTTGTAAATAGCAGTTTATAAATTAAATTAAATATTTATCATTTGATAAATGGAATATATAAGTCTGAACTTATATAGAGAAGAGATATTGGTTTTAACACCGATAGTTTTAAATAGAAGGGGTACACAACACTTGTATAAGTGAAGTAACGTTATTAAAGAGAACATTTATAGAGTGAAGAACCGTTACAAAAAGTAAATCTTTATAAATGAATAAACGTTATCCAATATGAGTTATTCGAATAAGAAAAGTCGATTAGAGTTAGAAATAATCGATTAGAGTAAGTATTAACCAGTTAGAGTTAATCAGTTAGGGTTAATCCGTAGAGTTAATTGAATATTCGTTATTCAATCAGAATTTATCGAATATTTGTTATTCAAATAAAGAGTTAACCAGATAGAGTTAATTGAACATAGTTAATCGAATTTGGATTTAATTGAATGTTAGTTATTCAATTAAAGTTGATCGAATATAGTTATTGAGATAGAGTTAGCCAAATATAGTTACTCAGGATAAGTTGCCATTTCGTACGACTGCTAGCGTAATTCGCAGGGCTGCAGATAGCCTAGAGTGGTCGGATGTTTCCTGGGGGAATCAGGCGTAACCATTGTGATCGCTGCGATCTAGAGTCAAGCGAGTGGAGTTAAATCGAATATTTGTTTATTCGAATAGAATTAAAGGAGTTATCGATTATTAGTTAATCGAAGAGTTATCGATTATTAGTTAATCGAAGGAGTTATCGATTATTAGTTAATCGAAGGAGTTATCGATTATTAGTTAATCGAAGGAGTTATCGATTAGTTTAATCGAAGTGAGTTATAGAATATTGGTTATTCGAAGGAGTTATCGAATTTAGTTATTCGATGGAGTTAATCGGAAAAAGTTAAATCCAATAGAGTTAATCGATAAGAGTAAAATTGAATAGAGTAAATCGAATATAGTTTATTCGAAGAAAGGTTTTCGAATCTAGTTATTCGAAAGATAGATTATCGAATATAGTTATTCGAAGGGAGGAGTTATCGAATAAGGATTTATTCGAAAGAGAGTTACGTAAGGAAGTTTGAAATGTTGAGTACCAACATAAATAAGTTTTGAAAGGTTAATGGGTTTGTAGCACTTTTTCTACCTTAGCAATTTCGAGGACGAAATTATTATAAGTAGGGAAGATTGTAATGACCCGGGATTTCGACCAGCTAATTTTAAATATTTAGAATGGATTTAAATATTTAGTTGATAAAATAAATGAAATTCTATATTTATGTTACCAATTTAAATATCGATTTCGATTTAATATCGTATATATTAAATTATCAAAATAAGGAATCAGCGAATAACTGAATTCAAAGTAAAAACTGATTTGAAATCAGTTCAGATAATCAATACATAATTCTGTTTGAATTAGAATAATAATATTAAATTATTTATCGAAGAATTTAAATGGTTTGAACTTGAAATTTTATCGATTTAAATTAATATCTTACACAGATGATCGAACTGGACTTTGATACCTATCCCAGTGTGTTAGGAATAGTGGTATAACCTTAGAGTTGAAAGTTGTTAGGTTCAGTGAGGGATTCAGAATCAGTGTGTATTTTTAATTAAAGGGTACCAGTTTAATTGAAATAAAAATTAAATAAAATCATAAGGAGGGAATTAGAGCACGTCCTCCACTTCATCTCCACAAGTTTCAGGCCTTGCTGTTCAAATGTAAAACCGCATCCTTCCCTTTTAAATCCACTATCTCATTCCTTTGCCATTCATTTGCTCCTCAGAAAAATCGAAGCCTCCAAACTAAATAAATGGCCGACTCTCTGTAATCATCTCCAACCTAAATCGAAACCAAATTCATTTCTTCGGTTCCTCAAAACGGAAATGGCCACTGCCCTAAAAATCAACCTATCTCGAATCGTTCAATCTGCAATTGAACGGCGAGTAACTCGACGTCGACGAGGCTCGCACAAGTCTGGCAAAACTCAGAGGAAGGGGGTTCGAAGGGTTTCAGTCGCGGTTTTGCTCAGAGTAAAGAAGCAGACAAGGTCACGGTTTTGAAAAAGATATCGATGTGGATTGGGGAACTGTTGATGTCGCGAGTGGAATTTGGGATCGAGCGATTCAGCGAACCATCGACTGTTTGCTTCAGGTCAGGATTTGAGGTGATTCGATGATGTTGGGGAGGTCTCGGGGTCTTACAGGAAGGGCGATAGGGCAATGCAACGTTGAAAGGGGAGGGGTTCGATTGGTTGATGGCGATGGGAAATAGGGTTTGACAGTGACTTTGAGGCATCAGCAGTTTCAAAAGGGGTTGCAGGATGCTTGGAAGTCGAAATATTCATTTAGAAGAAAGGAGGAATTAGGAAGTTAACAAGGTAATTAATTATATAAATTTGTTAGTTAATATTTTCTTATAAGAATTTAATTAGTATAGGGGTTAGAATTAAATTTGTATAATGGTTAGGATTTAAATTAGTATATCAGTATATATTAGTTCAATTATTTGTTAAGATAAAATTAGTTTAGTAACCATTAGAAGAAGAAAAATATAAAGGAAAGTTATTTATTTATTTAAATAATTAATTTAAATAAATAAGTGTGTAATTTGTAAATTTGAATAAAATCATCGCAGGTGTGAATTTATTCGAGAAAATACATATCCGAGATGAAATGGAAATTTATTTGGTTGTTCGGCAATTTAAATTCTGGTGAGTAAATCTCACTCACCTTTTAGTTAGAATTATTTTCATATCGTTTAAAATAATTGTTTATTGCTTGTTGAATGCTTTCTGATTTGTTTGATATATATTAGTTATTTAGGACTATTATATATATATATATATATTGGGTTGATTGATTGGTTGGATTCCCGCAGTCTCATTAGCGGATGCCCGCAGTTTCATAGCGGATGATTACCCTATACGCCCCATGCTATGATTAGTGGATGACCTTCATACCGCGATATCCTGCCTCGAAGCAGGATGGGTATTACTATGTTGACTAACGTCTGTGGATGCAGGAAAACAGGTTGGAGGAATCCAACTGGATTCCTCAAAAATATATTATCTGTTTGTTTGTTTGTTTGATTTCATATATATTCATATATGATGTGTTAAAAATCAAATGATTGAAAATTGATTGATTTGATTGTTTAAATATCACTGGGGTTTGGGATATTGATTTATAAAAATATCAAAAAGGGTATTTGAAATTTAAAAGGGAATTCTATTTTTATAAATAGAATTTGAATTTTAAATGAAGTATAGAAACATTAACTTGTTTTGAATATATATATAAACATGTAATCGAATTTATAAAGTTGTTTATAAATGGAAATGTGGAATTTGAATCGAATTTATAAAGTTGTTTATAAATGGAAATGTGGAATTTGAATCGAATTTATAAAGTTGTTTATAAATGGAAAGGTGGGATTTGAATTGAAGTTATAAACGTTGTTTATAAATAATGCAGAGAATTCAAATGGACTTTAAATAATAGAGATTTGAATATAGAATTCAAATGGACTTTAAACTATAGATTTGAATATAGAAATTCAAATGGACTTTAAACTATAGATTTGAATATACAAATTCAAATGGACTTTAAACTATAGAATTTGCAAATAGGATTCAAATGAAGTTTAAATAAAAAGAATTCAAATAGAATTGATTTGGAATTTGAATAAGAAGTCGATAAGGAAACGAGAGTATGAGTATAATTAGAATTTGTTAATATGCAGTTAAAATATATTTGAACATGTCATGTTCAAATATGAAGGTGAAATAGACTGAAAAGTTAAGTAACAGATTTAATTAACAAATTGAGTTAAAACGATTGGTATATTTAAAATAGATTGGACATGCATAAATATACAGGAGACAGGTATGGAATAAAGTATAGAAGTGAAATAAATAGAATGCCCGACAAAAAGGTACGTATTTAATTTCCATATGAGATTTTATGCGCCGTATCGGCAAGCCGCTTGGCTTTTTCTTTTTCTTTTTGAGATGAGAAGGACCGGGAAAGCTATTTGAAATTTCCCGATGCTCCCGGTACAAAGGAGGTTATGGCGAATTTTTCCGGGAATTTAAGGAGATAGAATATTTTTAAGATAATTTGATAGTTAGAAATCAACATATCAAATTATATAGAAGTCGATAAGAAAATGAACTTAGAAATAGAATAGTATAATTAAAAAGGGAAGTATAAGAATAAAATCTCGTAGAAATTGAAAGAGAAAATGTATTTGTGTTTAAAGGTGAATAATCAGTTGTATGGTATTGATTATTCGAGTAAGTAGTCTTGTCTGTTTTGACGTTAAATGTTATTCAGTCAAGGTCTGAGAGGTAATTATACCCCAACTTGGTTGATTTCATGATATACCGATAAGTAGTAAGATTCAGGCTCGAAGATCAACGTGGAATAAGAATTAGTTAAATACTGTATTTGGGTTGTCGTAACGATGTTTTACACAACATCTGTTTTAACCCAAATATGTGCAAAGCTTGGAAATGGAATAATGAATATTTTCTAAAGTTTAGAAAATAATAAGAAGGCGATATATGGAAATGTTTTCCAAAGAACGTAAAAGGCCAATATGGTTATTGAAAATATTTGGTTAACAAATATTGATAAAGAAATAGAGAAGTGATTTAATTAATGGAATATTAATTTAAGGCTCAGTGATTGTTGGATGTTTGGTTGAACACTTGTTTTATTCGATAGTTAAATCATCGACTATCGAAACACTTGTTTTTATTCGATAGTTAAATCACAGACTATCGAAGTTTTGACCATCGTTGTCGATATGGAGAGACCGGTTGGATTATTATCCGAAGAACCACTCCGTATTGGCAGTAGCGTGCGAATCAGATTATATAAAGATAATCGAAGACGGAGTAGAGTACAAGGACTTTTTCTATTAATAGAAATTGTGCCTTCGGTTCATCCTGTTCCTGGGTGACGTGTATGGATGAATGTCTGACAGAGTATTTCCAGAAAGGTCACGTACATTGATTTCTTCAACCGTACCAAGAGTGGAAGCGGAGAAGGAAACTTCTTTAGCTAACACGTAATGTACTGTTGATGACGTCAATCGGTGATTTGATGGATTTGACGATGTGGCATTCGAAGTGAATCTGGTGTGATGATAAAGCGTAGCTTCTAGCCTCATCAACCGGTAAATGACAGAAATCGGGCAAGCAGCATGGCTATGTAGGTCGCACCTATTAGGGTGTAGAATCACCTGATCTAGAGTTTCATTTACTTCTAAAAATCTATTGTCGATGCTGACCCATTCGGGAAACGGTTGCTGATCCCAATCGTTGGTGATATACATTCGATACACTCAAGCGAAATGAGTGGTCGGTCATGCGTGGCTGAGTTGCAAGATGTTCTTGTTGAACTCGGTGTATTCTCCTCTAGAGATATACCAGCGGAAGGTGGTTCCATACCTTGTCATAGTTGGAAAACCAAATACCCAATACGTGCTTGCGGTTTATGATGTATATAGTCAACTCCGATGTTACAGAAATCCGGGTCGTTACAAGAATAGTGTTAATGAAGACACCATTCACGACAAACCCAAATCCCATTTGATATTAAATACAAGGCTCTAAATAGGAAATATATCGACTAATATTTAATATCAAATACTACAACCAACAAATATCGTATTGGAAATAACGATATAAATATATCTTTCAAATTTCCATAACAATATCTGTATAATCACGAAATCCAACATCGAAATATACTGAAGACAATTTCGATTCAAATCCATTTCCAATTTATATATTGGAAATTCTGGTTATTTTTTAAAACCATTTCAAATCCAATTTAATTATTTTTTAAAATAAATGGATTATAATTCTAGTTCAAAACTAGTTCATTTCGATAAAAATCTATTTTTATCTTTTCAAATTTGGGATTTTTCATCCCAATTCTTTCCAAATCATTTCTTATGATTTTGCACTAATTATTGATATTTTTAATAATTTTATCAAGGCCCGTACAGTCGATTTCCATAAACGGCCATCGAACTACACTTACAATGACCTTTTCCCAAATTTGATTTGGACATAATTCCAAATCCAACCGTTAGATTTCAAATCTCTAATATTCATTAGAAAGATCTTTTCGATACGAACCCAACGATTCCGGTTTTAGGAGAATCCGACGGTCGGATCTCCCGTAATGTCAATTCGAAGCCAATGGTCGAAATTCGCGAACTGCCACAGCGGGCGCGTTCTATTCAGGCCATTATATTATATATATAATATATATTTCATCGATTTCCATTTAGAACGTATTTTATAAATCGTTTTAAGTTCGTTTTCAAAACGATTTCAACTTCATATTCAATTTCTAATCAAAATTGAATATTCCATATCATCGATATATAAATGATAGTATTTTCAAAACATTAGATTTTGAAATCATTTCCTTTTCGATATTCATTATAAAAATGAATAAAATCGATATAAATATCGTTCACGTTCAAATGGCGCCAATCTAATCAACACGGCTATATATATTTAAATATATTCGTGTCCATCCCAAATCGGACATCAAAATCAAATTTGGATTCTTTTCTGGATATTATTTGAAAATATTCGTTATTTTAAAATAACCGTTATTTTAAAATACTCATTCTTTCTGAACTGGAATCAGACACAGTCAATTACCATATAATTTGATTATATGGATTTCACACAACAAATGTGTATAACAACAATGAAAACAACAATCCATCATCCAGAGTGCATTCTACACTGTACAAGCATCAAAGATAAATATTTAACGCTCACAATAGCTTGTCAATCAATCGATCGACATACATCTAATTATTGGGATTAGTGTATGTTCAATTTCATCCCAATACCCGTGTGGGGTTTCAAACAATCAAACACAGGTTTTATTTGTGCAGTTGGCGATGTGTAAAACTTATTGTCCCAGTCAATATTAGTCGAATGGGTGTACATAAAAAATCTTTTGATTTGTAAATGAATATTTATTTTATTCACATACACGTTAAAAATTATATTTTTAATGGTAAACTATTTATTCGGTTCATTTACACAATAAAAATGATATTTTTACTGTTCTAACATATTTAGAAAATTTCGGTGGCATAACGACGCGATACTAGAAAGGGATAAGGCCTAGCCTTATTCCCAGTCTAATAATGCCTGCGCCTTACACATACCAATCAAATAAATTTCACATTCACACCATAAACCAATATTCAACCAAACACATCAATCAACACAAACAACCACACAAGTTGTCCATGGTCTGTGGACGATGGGGAACAGTTCATATATGCAGTTACATAATAAATAATTGTATAAAGAAAATCAAAGTGAGGAGTTCTCACCTTTGGGTTCCACTCCGCTATTCTTTATTTCTGAACGGTTTGGCTATGCCCAAAATTCCAATGCGACCTTTTCACGCTGTTCATATATAAAAATCACATTTTTATCGCTTCATTCTAATAAATATAAATCATATTTTAATTTCTATTTCATATATTTTTACAACGCTTCTTTCTATATAAAAATTATATTTTTATATTTCTACTACTTATATAAAGATTGAATTTTTATTTCGCTTCATATATAAAAATCCCGCCTTTCTATATATAAAAACATCGCCTTTCTATATATAAAAATATCACCTTTCTATATATGTATATATATAAATATCACCTTTCTATATATAAAAATATAATCTTTTCATTGCTACTTCATATATAAAAAATTGAATTTTTATCGCTATTTTATATATAAAAAAGTCGAATTTTTATCGCTATTCTGTATATATATATATATATATATATATATATATATATATATATATATATATATATATATATATATATATATAAATTGAATTTTTATCGCTAATACATATATATATAAATCGAATTTTTATCGCTATACATATAATAAAAATCGGATTTTTATTATATCGCCACATATATAAAGATCACATCTTTGTGATAATATTCTATATATAGGTCAAATTTTTATAATGCTCACTAGGTAATAAAAATCACATTTTTATGTTGATGTTTATATTATAAAAATTGTACTTTTATATCAAAACCATACGTATAAAAATTGTATTTTTATTCAGTGTTATTTAAATAAAAATCATATTTTATTACACAAAAAAAATCCTATCTTCATTCAATAAAAATAATATTTTTACCTAAGGCAAAATCATATTTTTATCTATTTAAAAATCATATCCTTTCATTATTAAAAAATCCAAACTTTCTATTATTAAAAATATAATCTTTACTTCATAAAAATATAATCTTTACTTCTACATTACAAATATAAATGAATAAATTAAACTAACAAAAAAATATACCTTTTTCCTTTGCAAAAAGTGGATCTTTGGTGGAGATGGTGGTTCGGGATGGTCGGAGGGGTGCTCGCTGGTCCGGGGGGAGGGAGGGGGCTGAGGGGCATGCAGAGGGATGGGGCATTGCTCGACAATCGGCGGTGGGCTAGGGGAGGGGTGACGGTGGGCGAATTCAGGCGGTGGTACTGGTTTTGGGTAGGGTGCCACGATTTTGGCGCTGGGAGGAGGAGTGAGGCGGGTAACGACGACGAGGAGGAGGAGGAGCGCCGGCTCCAGCGATCGTCTGGGGCAGGTGCGGCGGCGCTCGGGCGGCGGTGGAGGCAACAGACGTCGAGGGTTTTGTTTTTTTTCTTTTACTTCGTTCGGATCTGAGAAACGACGGGGAGGAAGGAAATAAGGGGTGAGGATATGTATAATTATATTATTTATTTAATTAATTCCATAAAGTGACGTTTTCATTCGATCTCCAAACGAGACCCAAAGACTATCGCCCCTAGCTAATTACCCCCATTCCGAACGCAATGGGATATACTACGTAAGCCAATTCGACTGTTTCGAACAGTTTCATCAAATTCAAAATATAAATCAGTATATACTGAATTTGAACGTACATTTTAATTCACCGGGGCTACATACTGCCTCTAAAAATTCCCAAAAAATATTTTCTAGCTTCGTATTGATGATATGGTCCATCAAATTTGAAGACCATTTGAAAAATGACCATTTTCTAGTCGATCGAAATTGACTAAAACTGCCAAAACACGTTTTCTTTTGCCACACTCACATATTGATTTAGAAAATTATGAAAATTGGAATCTAGCAATAACTTGACATCCCAGAACCAAAAAAGTGGTTTCGTCGAAAATAGTGGTTGTTTGCAAAATTTCCATTTTTAAGGGCCAAAATTCCATAGCGACTATTCTGAATTTTCAACTGGGCATAACTTTTAATTGCCGCTATGAAATTTTAATTTTTCGGATTCATTGGAAATATATTCTCTAATAGATTCTAATATTTTTGGTTTCGCTAAAATCCGGTTTATTTTGAATCCTGTACATTCATTTGAAATTTGATATCGAATTTTCAAACTACCACGCCATTTTCAATTCCTTTTATAATTAAAAATAAATATTTATATTCTAACGATGATTCAAATAAATATCTTCGTTCTAATCCTATTCAAAATAAATTTCTCGTCGTCACTATTTAAAATAATTCATTTTAAATATCCAAAATTCATTAAAATTGCCAAAATAAAAATTTTAAATTGGCTCAGATTTTCCGGGTTATTACAGGACAGCAGGGAGGACATGCGTTTCTTTCTAGCTAGGAGTGGTATCATGGTATGGATCCCATACATTTTTACTTATGTGGATGATGGAAAGCGAGGTACCTCAGATTTGAGTCCCTAGTGGCTCTTGATTTACGCCCCATAGGGCGGGGAAACATATTGTTCAAGAATAACTAATCAACTAACGTAAGTATGGAGCGGCCCTGCATGCTCCAGGCGTACTCGAGCTCTGAGCTTGAGACACGGGCTAGAGTATCTCGAATTCGGAAGGACGATCCCTTGCCTTGGTTCATGATGGAAACCCAACTTTCAATACGACATTGTGCGGTTTTAATTATAGAACTAATATGGCAACATGATATATGGTACCCATGCCGTCTATGATTGATACATTTACATGTGAAGTTGTTTTAAACACTATGCACTTATGTTAGTATCAAAATAATTTTGTTTTATACGTATCAAGCATATTTGGTTATTACAAGGGAAAACTCTATCCTCCGGCTTGCGTTGCATTGTGTGATGGGACCTGAGTCTTATAATAGCTTCATTTTTCCAAAAAGCACCGCGTTGTTTTATTTTAAACTGAGATTCATGTGGAGAAAATCCGTTTTGTGTTATACGGCGTGGTCCCATGATTTCCCAACCTTTAAAGTAAAGATTTAATAACTGTTTTAGTTCTCACACTAGTCCCATGATTGACTCAGAGTTTATTGTTTCTACCTAAACTCTGGGTGCCATATTTTCCACATGGTCAGCTAGTAGTTTTGGTTTGCGCAGATATTTCTTTTCACAGGATCATGGATTACATCTGGAACTATATTCGGAAAGCTTTGTATCCATGTATCTCTTTCAGTTGTGCTAGTGATGTATTTTCCGCTACGCATTGTATTATCTTTTCCGCTGCTTTGTAATTTATTAAATCTCTGATATTGTATTTCCAATGTGTAATATTTATTCATACTCTGGAATATTCTTGTACTCTGATGAAAATTGTTGTAATAGCAATAAAATGTTCTATTGTTTGTGTTCTGATGCGTCGTGTTCTCAACTCAATCCGGGCTTTCTCGTTAGGGGAAGTTTGGGTCGTTTCAGCGTGGTATCAGAGCTTTGGTTTACAGAGCTCGAGAACAAGACACATTAGAACCAAACAAAAGAATTCATCAGAGACTGGATTAATAAAATCCATTGAGAATGACTCGTTAGAGATAGGATCAATAGCAATCTAGAATGAGTTTGAAGAGTATTATTTATATAAAAAAGATTAGTTTTGAAAATTATGTCTTATTATACGTATTTGAGTATTTTATTTTATATTGATTTGGACTATCAAGTACATGAAGATTTTTCATATACGCATCATGAACGTATATACGAAGTCTCAAATATACCAGATGGATATAGAATCACACTCTAGTGCCCAGAGATGATTCTGATGAAGACCATGGCATCACCAGCATTTATGTTCGAGTTTCGAAAGTGGGATACCTATATATTTCCGATTGATTGGTGTGCGAACCAAAACTTTTTAGAGTTTATTGCTGTGATTTGCACTAAAAATATGATTTTTGACTATATAAAAGTTATATATATTTGAAAAGTTAATCACCAAATTGATTGTTGGTTGTGATGTTTGATTATTAGTTTAACTAATAAAAATATTGGAATGATAAAACCAATATGAAAATGAGAGCTGAATTAAGCCAAATAGAATCAAATATTGAACTGAATTGAAAATTAATTGGAAATGCATACATGTACATATATATGTGTGAATAGGTCATAGCATGGAAGCTAAGAAGAGGAATAAAATTGTATGCCCAACAAATAGGTACATATTTACTGCATTTCTTGGGTACTGATGATTTTATGAGCTCATTGGCTAGCCGCTTGGCCTTTTCTTTTTCTTTTGAATTGATGAGGGCCCTGAGAGGCAAGTTGTGGTTTTACCGATCAGCCCATACAAAGGAGGTTATGATGAAATTTTTCGAAAATTTAGGGTGTTAGCCAAATTTTTGAGAAATTAGAAAATTCTTAGAAACTGAAAGGTTGAAGAATGAAAGCCAGAATGAAAATTGAGTTGGTTAGTTAAACAACTTTCAGCTCCGTTCCTTTTCGAGGACGAAAAGATTTTAAGTGGGGGAGATTGTAACAACCTGTATGTTCTAAACCAATTTAAAATTTTGATTTTAGCTATTTTAATGAATATGCGAATATAAATTGATTATTTTTGCTAAATAAAATTTGAGAATAATTTTTAAATTTGTTTTTATACATTATTTGACTTAAAGCAAACTCAGCAAAATTATTAAATTAATTTATAAGTCATATTTTTGAAAATTTTAAAAATTCGATTTTAAAAATCATTGCATAGCCCTTAAAAAGTGAAATTTTGCTAGAAAGCTCAGAATTCGACGAGATAAATGTTTTTGGATTCATAATGACAAATCATTGTAGAGTTCCAATATGCGCATCGAACGGAGTCAGTATGTGGCCGTGAAAGCCAAAACCATTTGTTCAAAAACAGGCAATCAGTTTACAAAGGAACATTGTTGAGACGATCTTAAAATTCAATTCTGTTTTTTTGGATTCGTATCGTCAAATAATGGTTAAATCCAAAAGGCCATAATTTTTTAAGTTGGCGTTTGGGCGTACAAGAAGAAAAGGTACGCTAAAATCTCATTTTAAAGCTAATTTGAGTAGTTTTACAAAGGAACATTATTGAAACCACCTCAGAACTCAACGAAACCTTTTTTATTGAATCTGTAGCGTCGCATAATGGTAAGATTCCAATGTGATTTTTAGAGTTAGTATGCGGCCAGGCATGATATTTAAAGTGAAAAACATACAATATTCTGACTTTAAAAATTTGTTGTTTATGCATACAGACTCGGAATTCGATTAAACTAGTTTCGTTGGGTCCATAATATCGAAGAGTAGCTGCATGTCAATTTTCATCGAAAAAGGAATCTGTAAGTGATCACACGGATTTTTAAACCACGAAAACAGGCATAAATTGGACAAAATAAAATATATAAAACTAATAAAAAAATTAATTTCCTCTATCCTATATAGTATCTCAACCCTCCCTATCCCTTATCACTTATTTCTTCAGCACAAGTTTATGCCGCACCCTTTTTCTTCCACAAACTCAAATTGCAAGCTTCAAAAATAAAAAAGAAATCAAATTAAATGTTATAAATCATGTTGTATATATATTATTGATCCTTGATATTTTCTCTACAACATGGTATGGGTTTTGAGAGTTTCGGATGAAGTTTTGAGGCGCTGAATTTTTACAGCGTGAGTCTTCTTGAGGCTAGGGTTGTAATTTGTGAGGAATAAGAGCTTTAATGCATGAGATGAGTGTTGTATCTGAGTTCGTGAGGTAGAATAGCATCTTGTGTGAATTTTTGAGAGGATTCCGTGATAAAAAGTGTCGGGAAGTTGGTGGTGGCCATGCATGGGCTGTTGTAGAACGTGTTTCGGTGGGGGAGTTCGAACGGTGTAATGTAGGTATGGAAGTGTAGAGGAGGAGAAGAGAAGAAGAACGGTGAAGACGGTTCAAATTTTCATTGAGAAATGAGTGAGGATGGATGGCATGAATGTTACAGTATTGGGAGGAAATGGGTTGCTGTGTACCTGAGTTTCGAAGAGGAAGAAGTGATTAGAGGAGTGATTAGCAAGTTATTTAAGGGTAATTAATTAATTTATGTTAACGTTAATGACATATATATGTACATGAATCTTGTAAAAAACATAACTTTTACATACGAACTCGAAATTCAGCGAAACCAGATCGTTTGGAACCGTATCGACGAGTGCTTCGCAATGAAACTAATTTGGAGAGATTTGGAGCTCGTCTCAATTTTTGGTGGAGGAAAATGTCATATTCGATCAATCAATCATTTGGCGATATTTAGCGACAAACCAATCAAGGTGAGAACTCCTTCCCACTCAAAATTATACTTTATCATGTTATTATATTCATGTATAAAAATATATAAAAATGCAAGTGTAGATTTCTATCAGTTTTAATCATTATATATAGTATATGGTGCCTGTTAGTTCACCTCCCTCGTCCACAGACCATGGATGATTTAATTGATTGTATTGTGTTTTGTTTGTGATGTTGTGATGATTAAAATATTAAAAATAATGTTAATATTAATATGGTAGCTGAAATTAAATTATAATTATTTATTTATAATTTAAACTGTGAAAATTGGTTAAGTAGAAAATAATTCAAACCGAATTTAGAATTGGTTAAATTTATTAACTAATGATTTATTTAAATAAACTGTTGTTGTTTGAAAACACCACATGGGTCTGGGGATGATAACTTATTCACATCTCCCCTGAATTTAATTATATGTCAATCGATGGATCGACAGACTGTGATGAGCATTATTTATTTATTTTAATGCTCACACAGTTGTAAATTTCACTCTGGATGCAAATGGACTGTTTAATGATTATTTATCATTGTTGCTGCATACATGCGATGTATGAAATCCATATAACTGAAATTATATGGTAATGATTGATTTGCATTCCGATTCAGAAATAAAGAGCATTTTAAAATAAAGGTCATTTTAATATAAAGAACATTTTAAAATAAAGAATCTTTTAAATAAAGAATATTTTAAAATAACGAATATTTTAGAATAATATTCAATGAAGAATAAAATTATGATTTTGATGTCTGATTTTGAAAGGGCACAAAAATATTGAAATGTGAAGCCGAGTTAAGTAGCAAACGCCATTTAAACCCGAACGGGTTTATCAATCGATTTTATTCATTTTATAATGAATATCGAAAAGAAGTGATTTCATAATTTAATATTTTGAAAATATTATCCTTTTAATATGATCAAGATATAGAATATTCAGTTTTGATTTAAAATTGAAAATGAAGTTGGAATCATTTTAAAACGAATATATAAACGATTTATAAAATACGTTTTAAATGGAAATCGACGAAATATATAATATATTATATATATATATATTTAGTGGCCTAAATAGAACGCGCCGCGCAGCGACCGTTCGCGAATTTCGACCATTGACTTCAAATTGACATTACGGGAGATCCGACCGTCGGATTCTCCTAAAACTGGAATCTTTGGGTTTGTATTGAAAAGAGCTTTCCAACGAATATAAGAGATTTAAAATCTAATGGTTGGTGTAATGTCCTGCATTTTAATCGATTTTTATTTGAATATTTAAATTAGTTTAAATATTGAATTCTTAATATAAATGAATTTTTATATTAACTAAACGAAGTTTGAAACGTATAAATATATATATTAAATATAAACGAGCTCAAAATAGCGCGGTAGTTCGTAATATTTAATTTGAACATCAATTGAGCATACAGAATCCGTTATAAGTCGGAATTCGCTGAAAAAAGAAATATTCAAATCTGTTGAATTATAAAATTTATTATGGGAAAGAAAAATCAAGATTTCATAGTTTATACTGAGAGTTATGGCCAAATCAAATTTTTGAATAGTCGTTATGAAATCGTTTATAAACCGTAATGATTTATAATTAAATAAATCGACTTTAAATTCGTTGAATATTATTTTAACTTGAAATCAAATTATCGGGATTTAAATTCATATTATTTCATTCTGGAAGTTGTATAAATTCAATTTGTAAAAATATTGATAATAATAATTTATTTATTTTTATTGGGTCAATTTATATTAAATTGAATTTAATGTTAAATTGAATTTAATGTTAAACCATCATTTAATTTAATATCTTCTGTATATAGTCGAATTGGACCGTGGAAACTGTTTCCAGTGTGTTCAAAATAAGGGTAGAACCCTATAAACGTCTTTTGTTGCGTTCAAATAGGCGTTCAAAACCGTATTATCCTTTAATTTGAATCACACCAGTTAAATTAATTAATTAAATTAAAACTAAATTAATTAAATTATAATAAACCAAAATTTAGGGGACAACTTTTTCTCCACTAGCACATGCTACTCTGTGGAAATACAACGTTTTCTCCTTTCAGCTTTCACATCTCTATATTTCCTTCTCCATTAAGCTTGCCGATAGTACATTGCAACCCTATACTACATCTAAATCCTACATGAGTCGACGTTGTTCTAATCCTCACATAGCTCTTCTATATATATAATCACCTTTTGCATTCAGTAATTGGCCATTCTCAAAACCATTACATTTCATTTCCTTTTCTGTTAAATCGCCAATCCAACCTCCGATTAAAAAGAAGAAGGAATTATAAATAGAAATCTCTATCCACCTTCATAGTCGCGAGCGATCAATAATCAAAGGGCCTCGAACTAAGACAAAGACAAGTCACGATTTCAGAAAAGGGGGAAATTGAGATTCAAGATCAAAAAGGAAAACGAAGTTCAATTCATATTCACGATTCAAAACCGTCGCTGCCCTGAAGTTCGATAATGTTGGAGGTATTCGCAAGATGGAGTTGCCACTGGGATTTGCAAATGGGTGTTGCAAGATGCTAGAAACGGATGTTGCGATGACATCGACATTGATTTTTTGGTCATTAAAGTGGATTTCGATATTGATATTGATGTGAAGACTGGAATGCGATTTGCTAATTTAAGTAGGATGGTGCGAAGTACTGCTGAGCAATATAGAGTGATGCTTTAAGTTTCGGGAGTTGAACTGGGTACGATAATGAAGTATTAGGGATTTGATATGATATTTGTGGAAGATGGTGCAAATTGGGATGATGGGCTGGTGCGACGGTAGCTGATGTGGAAGTTTGATCTTTTGTTTTTGGGATGGTGACGAGCAGTCGTGGCAGACAATGTTTGTTGCTAGAGGAGAACATGTGGACATTGAGACTGGTTTATTTCAAGACATTTCAACAAATGTGCAGGGATGATCGAGTTGCTGGTTGTAGGATGACAGCAGCCATAGGAAATAGAAACGGATGAGATTGACTATGATGTGCTCGATGATTTGCTGAAGGGATGATGGCAATTTCGAAGCAGGTCGGGGATTTGCTTCGTGTTTGTCAAGTGGATTGCGATAACCGTAAGGTATAAACTTCTACAAATTTAATTGCATAGGAATAATTTATCTATTCATCATAGTAGTTAATTTAATTAAAATGATAGTTAATTGATAAATAAAATTTAATAATCATAGGTGAAAATAAATTCATGTGGACAATTCAAGTAGATGCGGTGCTGAGACAATATGGAATTTTAAACGGATATTCAGCAGGATAAATCGAGGTGATTTAAATTCACTCAATAAATTGTTGGGAACTATTTTTAATGGTTCAAAATTTATTTACTGCTTGTTGGTTGATAAAATTGATTGCTATAAAGTGATAATATTATATAATAATAATATTGGTGATTGGTGGTTGGATTTCCTGCAGTGCCATTAGCGGAAGCCCGCAGTACCATTAGCGGATGATTTCTCTATGCACCCTACAATATATATATATATATATATATATATATATATATAGGGGATGACCTTCTGTACCGCGATATCCTGCCTCGAAGCAGGATGGGAATTATTATTGTTGACTGACATCTGTGGATGTTGGAAAACAGGTTGGAGAAATCCAGCCGCATACCTCACATTTAAATTATTTGTTTTCACATATATGCTGATATATGATGTGTTTATAACCTGTGATAGTCTATAGTATACGTGGATGTGTTGGTGACACTGTTTTTTGATTTTGGATATTTTAAATATCCTAAATAATGATATATAGATTTCAAAGTAGAAATTGAAATAAAATAAGAACTTAAAAAAAAGAAATATTTATTTCCAAATAAAAATGGTAATTTAGAAATCCAAATTAAATAGAATTTAATTGTAGATATTTGTTTAAACAAATATCATGAAGAAATGATTTTATAAGCAGCATTATAATAAATGAAATTATTGTTGGGGAATTTGTGGAAAATGTGAAGTATGTGCGAATTTGGAAAAGAAATGGAAATAGAAAAATAAACTGTTATTTTAAAATAGACTGAAATCTTCCCAATTTGCAAAGGAAAATATAAAGAAGATTTTATAACAAATAGAAGTTATAAAAGAAATAGAGTTTTGACTTGAAGTTGCAAGTATGAATTATCAAGTCAAATATGAACCGGTATTAAGGGGTATTACTCACAGTTAAGACGAATATATAAGGGATAGAGTAAATATTTTGCAAACGGGACCACGCCGCTAACGCGGAACGGGTTTACCCCCATGAATACCAGTGTATAAACAACAATCAATATAGATATATGGATCTACTATGCATCAATCAACATGCAATATCCCAATCTACCCACTTAGATTAATCACTACACTTAGATTTTCTAAATCCAATTTAATTTACAGAAATCATTCCTTTGGATTTTATTCCCGATTTCTTATTTCAAATCATTTGAAATACATATCTAACTTTCTATATCAAAGTAGATTTCACTTCGGGATCTCAAATCAAATCGTCTGGAAATATGAATTCCAAAACATAACAATGCATACAAACAAGTATGCAACCAAATATCGTGCTCCCCATCGACAAGGCAAAGGGTACACACCTCGCAACTCGATATATAAATGTGCACCTACCCCACATAGGATTAGGCTACACCGACGATGCACCTCGCACACATGGAGAGCATACACCGCCCTCTCACCCATACTTTTAGTCTCAGGTTTACCCGAATCTTTAGCCACATACTAAATCATTTCATATCCCGAAGTAGGGAAAATCATTTCACAACATAATAATCACAAGTACTTTCAAAATATTGTACTTCACATCAGTAATTCACACATATGATCAGTCACTATTAATCACATAACCTTTGAGCTCGAACGTCTCAAAGAAGGGTGTTAAGCAAGAGAATAAATTTTTCGCCACCAAACAGATACATCATTAATAGCAACTAATCGAATATGAAATGAACCACAATGTAACATATAATACATTTCTAAATCACTTTAGAAATCATCGGGTTTTGGGCCTCGAAATCCTTTCTGTTTTATAAAACATTTTTTATAAAACATTCCCTGTCCAAAATCGGGAATACATTTCTTTTCACTTAAGAAAAATATCATTTCACAATCATTCATTAAATTTGAAATGAACACAACATCGCTAAACACCTTATCGTCAAATCGTGAAGTGTTTCACAAGGCGTTAGCACACAGATATTTTCAACCGAACCCAATGCTAAATGTAAAAGCATATTCTGCTCATAAACTGGTCGAGCACAATCCAAACAATCAATCAATCCAATTTGACATTAAATAGAAGGGTTTGAATAAAGATAGTATCGACTTATATTCAACATCAAATCCTGAAACCAATAGATATCATATCGGGAATAACGATATCGATATCTTCCAAATTCCCATTACAATATCTATATAATCACGGAATCCAATATCGAAAATATCCAAAGATAATTTCAATTCAAATCTAATCCAATTTATTTATAACCATTGGATTATTTTTCTAGTTAATAACTAGTTCATTTCGATACAAATATATTTTTATCTTTTCAAATATGGAGTTTTTCATCCCAATTCTTCACAAATCATTTCTTATGATTTTACACAAATTATCGATATTTTTAATAATTTTATCAAGGCCCATACAGTCGATTTCCATCAACGGTCATCGAACTGCACTTACAGCGACCTTTTCCAAATTTGATTTGGACATAATTCCAAATCCAACCGTTAGATTTCAAATTTCTAATATTCATTAGAAAGCTCTTTTCGATACGAACCTAATGGTTCCGGTTTTAGGAGAATCCGACGGTCGAATCTCCCGCAACGTCAATTCGAAGTCAATGGTCGAATTTCACGAACTACCGCAGCGCGGCGCGTTCTATTCAGGCCATTATATTATATATATTTAATATATATAATATATATTTCGTTGATTTCTATTTAAAACGTATTTTATAAATCGTTTTAAATTCCTTTTCGAATCGATTTCAACTTCTTATTTCAAATTCAAATCAAAATTGAATTTTTCCTTATAAATTCGTTTTAAATTCATTTCAACTTGATTTCAATTCGTTTCAATTCGAATTCAATTCTATTTCATTTCAATTCGATTCAATTCATTTCGAATTCATTTTCTATTCAGTTCAATTCGAATTCGTTTCCTGTTCAATTCAATTCGAATTTATTTTCAATTTAATTCAATTCGAATTCATTTCAAAATATTCGATTTTGAAATCACTTTTCAATATATACGGTATTTTCACTTTCAATATATACGATATTTTCACATTCAATATATACGATATTTTCACATTCAATATATACGATATTTTCACCTTCAATATATATATTATTTTCACCTTCAATATATATATTATTTCATTTTCAGTATATGCGATATTTTCACTTTCAATATATATGATATTTTCACTTTCAATATATTCGATATTTTCACTTTCAATATATATATATATTTCATTTTCAATATATGCGATATTTTCACTTTCAATATATATACGATATTTTCACTTTCAATATATTCGATATTTTCACTTTCAATATATATAATATTTTCACTTTCAATATATATATTTTCACTTTCAATATATTCGATATTTTCACTTTCAATATATATATTTCATTTTCAGTATATGCGATATTTTCACTTTCAATATATACGATATTTTCACAACACATCAATCAAACAAACAAGCCATCCATGGTCTGTGGATGACGGGTGTCGGGTGCTACTAAACACCGTCTGCATCCTAGCATATATTATAATATAACTAGAAAAAGAAATTGAAGAGTGAGAAATTCTTACCAATAGCTATTCCAACTCCACGACTCTTCTTTTATAGAAATCTTCGTCGTTCTCGCCTTTTTGTCACCTTCGTTGCCCGTAGCCACTACATATATAAAAATCACACATTTTTATATTGTTGTCTTTTTAAAATAAAAATCACATTTTTATTTGTTTACTTTCAATTTTAAAAATCATATTTTTATAATCACTTCATATATTTAAAAATCGAATTTTTACTTCGCTATTCAATATATAAAAATCAAATTTTTTCTTCGTTATTCAATATATAAAAATCGAATTTTTTCTTCGCTATTCAATATATAAAAATCGAATTTTTTCTTCATTATTCAATATATAAAAATCGAATTTTTTCTTCGTTATTCAATATATAAAAATCGAATTTTTACTATGCTATATTTATAAAAATCGAATTTTTACTTCGCTATATTTATAAAAACACAATCTTTTCACATCTAAAAATTCGATCTATTCTTTACTTTTAAAAATTGATTTTTTTTCCTTTTAAAACTAATTAGGGTATATAAACAAAAATAAATAACTAAGTATAATAAAATTAAAACTTACAGGGTTTTCTTCGCAGAAGGGGAGGTTTGTGGCTGCGCTGGAGGTGGAGAGCTGTCGCGGCGGACCTAGGGGGTTAGGGCAGGCGGCGGGCTTCGCGGTGGAGGGTCGGATCGGAGGAAGAAAAGAAGGGGGAGGCAGGAGAAAGAAGGAGGGCGACGCAGCAGAGGAAAGGGAGGGGGGTGGGTGGTGGCGCGAGGGGGGGTTTCATCGAAGTGGCGGCGGCGGTTTAGGGGGGGCGACGCTCCTCTCCGCGTTCTCTCTTTTTTATTTTTTTTTATTTTGTTTTCTTCTGATTGATGAATCGGGGGGGGGGGGGCAAAGGGTAATAAGGAGAGGAAGATATTTTTTTTATTTAATTAATTTATTCAAAAAGTTGACTTTTACATACGATCTCTAAACGAGGCCCACCGCCTGTGGTCCATAGCTAATTACCCCCATTCTGAACACAATGGGATATGTATCGTAAGATGATTTGATCGTTTCAATCAATTTCCGTTAAAATCAACATATAACTCTATATATTGAATTTGAACGCGCATTTCAATTTACCAGGGCCATATACTAACTAGAAAAATTCCAGAAAAATATTTTCCAGCTTCGTATTGACGATACGGTCCTAACAAAATTAGTTTCGTCAAATTATGAGACCGTTTGAAAAATGGCCATTTTCCAGTCGATTAAAATCATCTGAAACTGGTCAAACGCGTTTTCCTTTGCCACGCTCACATATTGATTCGAAAAATTATGAAATTTGGAATCTAGAAATAATTTGACATCACGGATCCAACAAAAGTGGTTTCATCGAAATCCGAGGTCGTTTGCAAAATTCCCATTTTTAAGGGCCTGAATTCCATAGCGACTATTCAGAATTTTCAACTGGACATATCTTTTGATTCCCGCTATGAAATTTTGATTTTTTTGATTCGTTGGAAAGATATTCTCAAATAGATCCTAATGTTTTTGGTTTCACTAAAATTCGGATTGTTTTGCACCCGGTACATTCAATTGAAGTTTGAAATCGAATTATCGAACTACCGCGCCATTTTCAATTCTAATTTATATTTATATATAATTATTTATATTCTAACGACGACGCGTATAATATATACGTTCTAATTATATTTAAAATAAATTTATCGTCGATATTATTTAAAATAATCTATTTTAAATATAGAAAATTCTCTACAAAATAAAATTTTTAAACTGGCCCAGATTTTCCGGGTTATTACACATACCTTGTCATAGTTGGAAATTCAATCTCCAATTAGAGCTTGCGGCTTTCGATTTTTTATTGTATATGTAGAGCGTGATATGCAAACATTCTACTAGATGATTATTTATTTGATCTAGACATTATCATAATATCAGAATAATTATGATTTCAAATAAATGGTTTGGGTTATCGTAAAGTAAAAACCGTCTGTGTTTATGTGTGGATTGGTCTTACGGCTATCTTTTTCTTTCAAAATGATTTTTAACGTAAAAATCAAGATGGATGATACCAATAATTTAAATGAGTTTTTCATACGTTGGTTCACCAGACCGACCTGTGGTGTTTGTAATACTCGGGCCAATCCGAGTTACAGGTTCAAGATAAGATGTTATGAATTCCAGCAGATGAGATGGAGGAAATCAGACATGTGATATATATAGTTATTATCCTGCTATGTGCTGTAAATATGGACAGGTTGTTATAACTGTCTAGATGAATTAAATGTCTGCTGTACTCTGATAACTTAAATAAAGATTATTTATGTATTATATTTTATTCCGCTGCGATGTGAGACTCTGATATTGTGGTTAGTTGTACTTCTTACTTTTCTTCTATTCTAATCTTTCTTATCTTTTCTCATCCTCTAATTTCTTTCTATTAGTTTTCTGGGATTTCGATACTTGAATCTAGACATGCGATGTATTAGTGTCTGAATTCAAGAGTCGAATTTTCCGAGACGCTACAGTTGGTATCAGAGCAATGGTTTAGGAATAACCTTGGCTTTGTGGAGTAACTCGATAGAGATAGGATTAGTTATATCCTAGATTGAGTTGAGTGTATATATATGAGAGTGCGTATTTGTAAATTTTATAAAAATGTTTTGTATTATGTCACTTAATCGGTTCAATTTTGAACTGGAAAATGACACAATATTGTTTTATAAAGAGAGTAAATGAAATAATTTTGCCCAAACTATATTTTTATATAGAAAAGAAATAATCATATCAAATTATTATTGATATTTGATTGCTTGATTTGAATATCATTCAAACGAGATTTTGAAATTAGAATGGTTAAGTATAGCCAGAAGATGAAGTAAATGATTTTGAAATAAAAATCAAAATGGAAAGCTAAGAAAATTCTAGTATAATGAATTGTATGGATTAAAACTTGGTTGAAACATGATTGAAAGTAAGTTAAATAGATTGGATTTGGATTGAAACCATATTGAACTAAAACGGATTACTAAACCAATATGGAATAAGAATTCTTAAATTCAAGTTGAAATATATTGAATGTTGGCAATATAAATCGAGCTCGACACACACAGTTGGAATGTATCGAGTGGAATAAGAAGTGAATTAAAATAATTCAAAATCAATTAAGAATAATTGAATATGACTTAAAATATTATTCAATTGAGTTGGATTATGAAATCAAATTTTGAAATAAAAGTGTATATATGTATGTGGAATAGTGAATATAAACTTGGATTGTATAAACTTGGGTTGAAACGAAAATGAATGAAGAATGAATCGAATTAAGTTTAATTCAATTTGGAACTCAAGTGTAAATTTACATAGACTTGTAAATTGGAAATAAAATCTAGAAGTTGAGTTATAAATGAAGCTCGACTTGTTTGAAAGCATAAACATATATTTTCAACAATGTTGTTTTAAACTATAACGAGTTAAGCAAGAAAACCAATTAAAGGATAAATTGGCAAAGTGGAAGTAAGAAGTTAAATGGATTGTAATCAAATAGAAATGGAAGTGTATGTGACTGAACAGGTTTATTGGATAAAAGCAAGTATAGAGAATAAATAGGAGATGCCCGACAAAAAGGTACATGTTTAATTCGATATAGGATTTTGTGAGCCTATTTGGCTAGCCGCTTGGCTTTTTAATTTTCTTTTTGATTGGGGAAGGCCCAGAGAGGCATTTTGTGGTTTTACCGATCAGTCCGTACAAAGGAGGCGCTGGCGATTTTTTCAGAAATTTAGGGAGTTAAATTTTTTTTCAACATTTTGGAAAAAATTTGTTAACAAAAAGTTAATCGAAATTAAGGATTTTTTAGTGGGATTGGAAACTAGCAAGTTGGTTAAGTAGTAAAGATATAGAGGTGAGTGTCGAGTTGATTATGAGAAATGAATAAGGTATAACTATTTTTCCTACTTAGTAATTTCGAGGACGAAATTCTTTTAAGGGAGAAAGAATGTAACATCCCGCATTTCAATCGATTTTTATTTGAATATTTAAATTAGTTTAAATATTGAATTATTAATATAAATGAATTTTTATATTAACTAAACGATGTTTTAAACGTATAAATAAATAAATATATATATTAAATATAAACGAGTTCGAAATAGGGCGGTAGTTCGTAATATTTAATTTGAACTTCAATTGAGCATACGGAATCCGATATAAGTCGGAATTCGCTAAAACAAGAAATATTCAAATCTGTTGAATTATAATTTTTTTTTGTGGAAAAGAAAAAACAAGATTTCGTAGTTTATACTGAGAGTTATGGCCAAATCAAATTTTCGAATAGTCGCTATGAAATCGTTTATAAACCATAATGATTTATTTAATTGAATAAATCTATTTTAAATCAATTGAATATTATTTTAACTTGAAATTAAAATATCGAGATTTAAATTCATATTATTTCATTCTAGAAGTTGTATAAATTCAATTTGTAAAATTATATGATAGTAATAATTTATTTATTTTTATTGGGTCAATTTATATTAAATTGAGTTTAATGTTAAACCGTCATTTAATTTAATATCTTCTATATATGGTCGAATTGGACCGTGGAAACTATTCCAGTGTGTTCAGAATAAAGGTAGAACCCTAGAAACGTCTTTTGTTGCGTTCAAATAGGCGTTCGGAACCGTAGTATCCTTTAATTTGAATCACACCGGTTAAATTAATTAATTAAATTAAAACTAAATTAATTAAATTATAATAAACCAAAATTTAGGGGACAACTTTTCCTCACTAGCACAGGCTACTTTGTGGAAATACAGCGTTTTCACCTTTCAGCTTTCACTTCTCTATATTTCCTTCTCCATTAAGCTTGCCGATAGTACACTGCAACCCTATACTACATCTAAATCCTACCTGAGTCGACGTTGTTCTAATCCTCACATAGCTCTTCTATATATAATCACCTTTTGCGTTCAGTAATTGGCCATTCTCAAAACAATTACATTTCATTACCTTTTCTGTTAAATCGCCAATACAACCTCCGATTAAAAAGAAGATGGAATCATAAATACAAATCTCGATCCACCTTCATAGTCGCGAGCGATCGATAATCACAGGGGCTCGAACTAAGACAAAGACACACACGATTTCAGAAAAAGGGGGAAATCGAGATTCAAGATCAAAAAGGAAATCGAAGCTCAATTCATCTTCACGATTCAAAACCATCGCTGCCCTGAAGTTCGATGACGTTGGAGGCGTTTGCGAGATGGAGTTGCTACTAGGATTTGCAAATGGGTGTTGCGAGATGCTAGAAACGGATGTTGCAATGACATCGACATTGATTTTTGGTCACTGAAGTGGAATTCGATACTGATATTGATGTGAAGACTAGAATGCGATTTGCTAATTTAAGTAGGATGGTGCAAAGTACTTCTGAGCAATATAAAGTGATGCTTTAAGTTTATGGAGTTGAACTGGGTACGATAATGAGGTATTTGGGGTTTGGTATGATATTTGTGGAAGATGGTGCAAACTGGGATGATGGGTTGGTGCGATGGTAACTGATGCGGAAGTTTGATTTTTTGTTTTTGGGATGGTGATGAGCAGTCGTGGCAGACAATGTTTGTTACTGGAGGAGAACATGTGGACTGATTTGTTTCAAGGCGTTTCAACAATGTGCAAGGATGATCGAGTTGCTAGTTGTATGATGACAGTAGCCATAGGAAATAGAAACAGATGATATTAACTGTGATGAGCTCGATGATTTGCTGAAGGGATGATGGCAATTTCGGAGCGGGTCGGGGATTTGCTTCGTGTTAGTCGAGTGGATTGCGATAACCGTAAGGTATAAACTTCTACAAATTTAATTGCATAGGAATAATTTATTTATTCATCATAGTAGTTAATTTAATTAAAATGATATCTATAAATAAAATTTAATAATCATAGGTGAAAATAAATTCATGTGGACAATTCAAGTAGATGCGGTGCTGAGACAATATGGAATTTTAAACTGATATTCAGCACGATAAATCGAGGTGAGTTAAACTCACTCAGTAAATTGTTGGGAACTATTTTTAATGGTTCAAAATTTGTTTATTGCTTGTTGGTTGATGAAATTGATTGCTATAAAGTGATAAATATTATATAATAATAATATTGGTGATTGGTGGTTGGATTTCCCGCAGTACCATTAGTGGATGCCCGCGGTACCACTAGCGGATGATTTCCCTATGCGCCCCACAATATATATAGTTGATGACCTTCTATACTGCGATATCCTGCCTCAAAGCAGGATGGGTATTATTATTGTTGACTAACATCTGTGGATGCAGAAAAAATAGGTTGGAGGAATCCAATCGGATTCCTCACATTTAAATTATTTGTTTTCACATATATGCTGATATATGATGTGTTTATAACCTATGACAGTCTATAGTATACGTGAATGTGTTGGTGACACTATTTGTCTATTTTGGATATTTTAAATATCCTGAATAATGATATATAGATTTCAAAATAGAAATTGAAATAAAATAAGAACTTAAAAAAAAGAAATATTTATTTCCAAATAAAAATGGTAATTTAGAAATCCAAATTAAATAGAATTTAATTGTAGATATTTGTTTAAACAAATATCGTGAAGAAATGATTTTATAAGCGACATTCTTATAAATGAAATTATTATTGGGGAATTTGTGGAAAATGTGAAGTACGTGCGAATTTGGAAAAGAAATGGAAATCGAAAAATAAAACATTATTTTAAAATAGATTGAAATCTTCCCAATTTGCAAAGGAAAATATAAAGAAGATTTTATAACAAATAGAAGTTATAAAAGAAATAGAGTTTTGACTTGAAGTTGCAAATATGAATTATCAAGTCAAATATGAACCGGTATTAAGGGGTATTACTCACAGTTAAGATGAATATACAAGGGATAGAGTAAATATTTTGCAAATGGGAATACGTAGAAGAAAGGTTGCGAAAGGTTGTTTTAATTTATAAATTCCAATTGAATTTAAGTCAAACAAATTGGAATAACATATTATAAATTATATTAAGAATTTTATATAAGATTTATAAATATTATTTTTGAATAATAAGAATTGGTAAATGATATTTATATATGAATATTTTTATGGAATGAAGTTATTAAATTAAACTGAGTTAAGTTGTAATAAAACTATAAAGGTGTTTATAAATAATATTTATGGGAATATTCAATAATGGTTTTGTAAATCATATTTAAGTAAAATATTTGAATTGGAGATAAATATCTCGTTTGAAGTGATAATGAATAATTGGAAATTTTTATTCGTTAGAAGATAAGAATGAAATTAAGGAAATTAGAATTTGACTGGAGATTAATGAGTCGAATAGTTTTCTGAGTAACGATCTGATGTTGGTTTCGGCCTTCAGGGTTGATACTTAGGGAATTATTCCCTTACTAGTTACGGTTAGGTACTAACGATCGAAACGAGGAATACGTTCTTAAAAGTATTTTAAGATGATAGAGATTTTGAATATTCTTATATATTAAAATAAGTAGAAGAAATGAGTATTCTAAACATTGGAAATTAGAGAAGTTTTGAATTAACGAATGGTTGATAAAAAGATTCTAAAATGTTAATGGATATTAAAACAGTGAATTCAATTTTCTTTGATGGATGAACGGTTGTTTTATTTGATAGTTAAATAACCGACTATCAAATCTGGCCTAATACGATTGTTGGTATGAAAAGATCGAGATCGAATTTATATTCGAAAACCATTCCGAACCAACAAATACGAAAACGTAGAAAATACAGATTAAAGATGGAGCAATGAAGACCGTAGATCTTCATAAGCGAAAGGGCTACTTGTCGAATTCTCTGGAGTCGCGCCCGGAGATATTCTAATGGTGATCCGATCGTGGTTGAAATCGACGGATTGCAAGGACTACTCGTTACTGATCTATAGGGTGATTCCTAGGATGTGGTAGGAGGGTGCCTTCGGTTCATCCTGTTCTTGGATGACTTGTATGGACGATGTAAATGGTGGCCAGATGTTTCAAAAGCGAATTATAACCTCAAGCCTCATCAGCTGTGAAATGACAGAAATCGGGCAGGCAGCATGGCTAAGTTGGTCTCCCCATTAGGGTGTATAATCACCTACCTAGATAAAATTAATTTCCTTATTTATTCTATTCGATGCTGTCCCTTTCGGAAAACGGTGGTTTGAGCCCAACCATTGGTGATATACATTCGACACACTCAAGCAAAATGAGCGGTCGGTCATGTGTGGCTGAGTTCCAAGATGTTCTTGTTGAACTCCAGTGTATCCCATATAGAGTACGCTGATCGGAAGGTGGTTCCATACCTTGTCATAGTTGGAAATTCAATCTCCAATAAGAGCTCGCGGTTTTCGATTTTATATTATATATGTAGAGTGTGAGATGCAAACATTCTACTAGATGATTATTTATTTGATCTAGACATTATCATAATATCAGAATAATTATGATTTCAAATAAATGGTTTGGGTTATCGTAAGGTAAAAATCATCCGTGTTTATGTGTGGATTGGTCTTATGACTATCTTTTTCTTTCGAAATGATTTGTAACGTAAAAATTAAGATAGATGATACCAATAATTTAAATGATTTTTTCTCTCGCTGGTTCACCAGACTGACATGTGGTGTTTGTAATACTCGGGCCAGTCCGAGTAACAGGTTCAAGATAAGATGTTATGAATTCCAGGAGATGAGCTGGAGGAAATCAGACATGTGATATATATAGTTATTATCCTGTTATGTGCTGTAAGTATGGACAGGATGTTATAACTGTCCAGATGAATTAAATGTTCGTTTAACTCTGATAACTATAAGTATTATTTCAAGTTTTCAATAAAGATTATTTATGTATTATATTTTATTCCGCTGCAATGTGAGACTCTTATATTGTGGTTAGTTGTACTTCTTCTTTTTCTTATATTCTAATCCTTCTTTCTTATCTTTTCTCATCCTCTAATTTCTTTTTATTAGTTTTCTGGGTTTTCGATACTTGAATCTGGACATGGGATGTATTAGTGTCTGAATTCAAGAGTCGAATTTTCCGGGATTCTACAGTTAGATTTGGAATTATGACCCAATCAAATTTGAAAAAGGTCGCTATGGATGCAGTTCGGTGGCCGTTATTGGAAACCTACTGTACGTACCTTGGTAAATTTATTAAAAATATGGAAAAATTATGTAAAATCATAATAAGTGATTTGGAAAGATTTTGGATGAAAATTTCTATATTTGAAAAGGTAAAAACATATTTTTATCGAAATGAACTAGTTATTGACTAGAATAATAGTCTAATGTTTTTAAATAAATAAATTGGATTTTTGGGCTTGTCGTGAACGTCGTCTTAAATAACACTGTTCTTAAACCCAATCGAGAAAAGAATAAATCTTTAAATTAAGATTTAGTGAAGTTTTCCAATTAATTAATATTTAATTGGAATTAAATAAAATGAAATGGATTTTTGGGTTTGTCGTGATTGGTGTCTTAAATGACACTGTTCTTAAACCCAGTTGAGAAAAGGTTAAATCTTTTAATCAAGATTTAGATAAATTTACCAATTAATTAATATTTATTTGGAACTGAGATAAAAGTAGATTGTGGGTTTATCGTGAACTGTGTTTTAAACGACATTTGTTCTTTAACTCAATTAACATTGAAAATATATTTGGAATTTATAAATCTTTTATTAAGATTTAATGGAAATTTTCCAAAGTAAAGTTTTCCAATTTAATAGAATAAATTGGAAATGAATGGAACTCGATTAGGTAATAATCGAGATGAGCTTCTGTGGATGAAGACCGCTACTATATATGGAATTTAAAAGGCCTTGTCCTTATTCAATTTGTATTATTGGTCTGATATGGGAATTATATCGATTAGATATTGTTATGATTTCCGTGTAGATTCCATTTTAATGGAAGATGATTTTGGGTTTATCATGAACAATGTTTTAAATAACATTTGTTCTTTAACCCAATTAAACACAAGATTAATTTCTTAAAGTTGAATAATCATAAAATAATGATTTTCGATATTAAAACAAAAATTGGAATTTTAATAAATTTTAATTAGATTGAAATGGGAATGAGATAATTAAATTTATTGAATTCTTGAAATAATCGATAATGGAGTATCACCAGTTTTACTCCAGAAGATAATTAAATATTTAATTAGATTTGAACGTGAAGTGGCAATTAAATTTACCGATAATACTGTGGGTGTTAGATATGGAGTGCTACCAGTTTTGCTCCATGGGATGAATAGGTTGGGATTGGAAAATAATAAATGATTATTGCGGTAAGGTTCGATAATCCCGACTAGTTAATAAAATCTTTTGAAATTGGTATCCATAGGAAGATTAAAGAATTTTTTTTTTAAAAGAATTTATCTTTGATAAAATTAATGAGAACCTTTCCCTAATAATGTGAATATCTTATTAAAGAATATTCAGAATTGGAATGAGGTGTATAATGTGCTTTTATAGCACTTGATTATTGATTATAAAATATGCGAGTTATTCGGAAAGACCGGGTTTAACCCATTCTGAATAATTACTACGACGATTAAAAGTCGACGATGAAGACGGTGGTTGAAGACCGGAAATCTTCACATCGTTTGGATGATTACTGATGTCTTGATTGGGCTATATACTCAAGATAAGTTAATAAGTGGTGATCGTCCAGACGTACTTGGAGATCGACGGAAATGCGAGGACCTCTCTCCTGTATTGGACATATGGGACGAGGAATAAGGTACCTTCGGTTTCGTTCAGACCCAGAACGAACTTGTAAATGGGTGTGTGTTTGACATTGGATTTCATTCTATATAAATTGATTTCTATTAAATATATATCTGTTTGGTGGTGGAGAATTTATTCTCTTGCTTAACACCCATCTCTGAGACGTACGAGCTTAGAGGTTATATATTGATAGACATCAGTTGTATGGCGTGAATTGTCAGTGTGGCATGCTAAGATGCAAATGATCAAGGCTTTTGTTGAAAAGCAGAGTCTTGTGGTTGATGATCAAAGAACAGCTTTAATTTGCATAGCTTTGTGTATAGCATTAATTCGCGAGCCTCACACCCCGGAATGAACTAGAAACGAGAGAGGACAGCAGGAAGGACATGCGTTTCTTTCTAGCTAGGAGTGGTGTCATGGTACGGAGCCCAGACTTTTTTACTTATGTGGATGATGGAATGCGATGTACCTCAGATTTGAGTCCCTAGTGGCTCTTGATTTACTCCCCATAAGGTGGGGAAACGTATTGTTAAGGAATAACTAATCCACTACTGTAAGTGTGGACCGACCCTGCATGCTCCAGACGCACTCGAGCTCTGAGCCGGAGACACGGGCTAGAGTGTCTCGAATTCGGTTGGACGATCGCTTTCCTTGGTTCATGATGGAAACCCAAATTCCAATACGACATTGTGCGGTTTTAATTGTAGAACTAGTATGGTGACATGATGTATGGTACCCATGCCGTCTATGATTGATACATTTATATGTGAAGTTGTTTTAAACACTATGCACTTATATTAGTATCAAAATAATTTTGTTTTATACGTATCAAGCATATTTGGCTATTATAAGGGAAAACTCTATCCTCCGGCTTGCGTTGCATTGTGTGATGGGACCTGAGTCTTATAATAGCTTCATTTTTCCAAAAAGCATTGCGTTGTTTTATTTTAAATTGAGATTCATGTGGAGAAAACCCGTTCCATGTTATACGGTGTGGTCCCATGATTTCCCAACCTTTAAAATAAAGATTTAATAACTGTTTTAGTTCTCACACCAGTCCCATGACTGACTCGGAGTTTATTGTTTCTACCTAAACTTTGGGTGCCCATATTTTCCATACAGGCAGCTAGTAGTTTTGGTTTGCACAGATATTTCTTTTCACAGGATCCTGCATTACACCTGGAGCTATATTTGGAAAGCTTTGTATCCGTGTATCTCTTTCAGTTGTGCTAGTGATGTATTTTCCGCTACGCATTGTATTATATTTTCTGTTGCTTTGTAATTTATTAAATCTATGATGTTGTATTTCCAGTATGTAATATTTATTCATACTCCGGAATATTCTTGTACTTTGATGAAAATTGTTGTAATACCTATGAAATGTTCTATTGTTTGTGTTCTGATGCGTCGTGTTCTCAACTCAATCCGGGCTTTCTCGTAAGGGGAAGTTTGGGTCATTTCATTTATTTTTCTGTAATTTTTTGAGTTAGTATGTGGCCCTGGTAAATTAAAATGTACGTTTGAATTCAATACATATTGATCTATATTTTAATTTTGATGAAAACTGATAGAAACAGTCGAATTGCCTTACCAAACATATCCCGTTGTGTTCGGAATGGAGGTATTTAGCTAAGAACGGCAGTCGTTGGGTTTGATTTGGAGATCGGACGTGAAATGTCACATTTAAACAAAAATAGAATTAAAATATTAATATTTAAATATATAAGGATAAAATCGTAACCCTAATCTCCTTAGAAAACCGCCGCCTCCATATCGATTTAGGGATGAAAAGCTCCAAAGTAAATCCCTTAATCTCGTCATATACAATTCGAATTAGGCTAGGGTTTTTGGAAAAAAAATTGTAGAATAATTCACCATCTTTAAATCTATACGGGCATTATCCTTGATGGTGGACAAAATCGAGAGAATGTGGGGCTGAAGCTGTTGGATCTAGATTAACCCTAAAGGGGAGGGGGGGTGAATAGGGTTTATCACGGTTTTGAAATGTTATTAAATTAAATTACAGCATAGATAATAAGCAGAGAAATAAAAGCAGTAAATAACACACAGATATACCCAGCTTCGGCAGACTCTGCCTACTGCTGCATTCACTAAGGTTTCTACTAGGTGTTAATAATAGATCTCGCTTACAGACCTTGTAAACTCGCACTTCCTGCTCTTCTACTAACCCTATGCTCAAAACCCTAGACTGACTGATATCCCCTTGACTAGATTTTCCCAAATTACAAACCCTGTAACTCGTAACCCTAGATTTGACAGACTCTAGTAAACTGTTTTGTTTGTTTTACATATTACAACAATATGAAAATAAAACAAAAATAGAAAAGAAACCCTTGTTTAATAAAGAAATATAAAACCCCCTTTTATCTTCAAGAAGGCCTAACCCAACACAAAAGTGACCGGCCCTTTTTTTTATTTGTTCAACCCGATGTCTTTTGCTTTGAAAAAGAATGGCGGCTTTGAATGGAAATTCGGGGCTAGGGTTTTCTCTGGAATCCTCAAAACGAATTGCGATGGTTCTTCAACACTGGATAATCTTCTGATGCTCAAATCTTAGTTAATCTCTGAAGCCTCGATTTAGGATGCGGCGTGAGAAACAGATAATCGAAACCCTAATTTCAATTGTGAGTTTTCTGTCTTAAATCTTTTCTTGAAATTTGACGCTTGTGGTTTTTGATCTACTTAGTCTATGATGAATTGGTGTGATAAAATAGGATTATCAATCCGTAACTTGCTCTGATTTCAACATATGATTTGATCTGAAATCGCGGTTTGTTTTGAAGTAGCGTGATTTCCTTGATGAATTTAGATATGAAAATTTGTCTATGTCCCTCTTTATGAACCTGGACGATTTTGTTTACACTAGGAAGATTTTCCATTTTGAATTCATTTCATTCCACAAATGTCTTTAAAATAATTGTTGAAATCTTTCCAAATAATGTTGCCTTTTTATCTACCTTGAATTGATTTTGCCGAGATGCAAAACTGGAAACAAACATTGTTTTCCCTGCATGAATTTTCTTGTCAAAAACTGGAATACAAGATTAACTTGTTCTGCTTGTATCCCACTGATTTTATTATGGGAATCTTTTGCCTAATTTTATACTGCCTAAAACGAGAATGATTTCATGCTCAAAATTCACGCAGTGATTTCTGTATTTAATTCTTCGGAAACATGAAGTGGCACTTGAAACATTTTGAGAAACTCTTGTTAAATATATGTCACCAATTTTACTCAAAAACAGACTGTGATTACTGGAGATGATTTCTTGCCGAAAACTCTTCACTTATTTCTTGTTTTGCCAAACTTGCATTTAATTTATTGCTTGTGTGCATAAATAGATCTGCCTTGTTGATCCACTATATTTATGCCCATCTGCCAGTATCTTTGATTCTTGTTTTTGCAACTTTGTTCACCTTAGTTTCATCCATGTATATGATCCACCATTTACTTGACTGCTTCGACCATACTTGCATAATCATGTCTCGAAAACTCTATTGTTGTTGCACTTTGATATACTTGCCGTGTCAAGCATTTGGCAGTTTTACATGACTGGACTTGATCATTGACACTTCACTACTGCACCCAGACTTGTATTTGCACACAAACAATCTGTGCAATCCATGCATACCCAAACTATTCTGCCCTATATTCATATGCACATACACTTTAAAAGCTGCACCATATCCTGTAAATCCCACTGATGTGTACATTATAAAAATTGCCCTTTAATTACTCATGCTCATGCTGTTATGTATGAAACCTGTTTGTTGTGCATGCTTCACTGTATGGTGTACAAGAACATGAAACTGCTACACCAATTTGCTGTGTGAACACAGATTAATTTGACTCTTTCCATATGTGTTTTAAAGACATTCCATATCCTTAGTGTAACACAAATGTATCAATACACATTTTTGAGTACCTCTTTTGAATCTGTTTTCAGTTTTGATCATTTGTATTTACACATGCAAACTTGTGAGTAGTTGTTGCACTGTTCATTTGCATCACATGTACATGACATGTAATTGTTCACCTGCTTATATGATTGCATCATGAATTCTGCCTTGATCCATTCATGTATATGCTGCTACCTATTTACTTGCATACCATGCTGAATTGAATTTGTGATGATGCCTTCTCTATCTTGAATTGTTGAATTTATGCTTGTGCTCAACTTTGGATTTTTCTTCACCATGCTAAGCTTGTGCATTCCTTATGCATCTGCCTCCTTCTTGGCTGTGTGCACATGACCTGAGTGCAACTGAAACTTGTGTTTGGCCATGTTTATTTACCACTTGTATTTGCATTGTTTTTGACTTGAATCTTGGCCGTCTTGACCATGACTAGCATTGTCCACTTGAGTCACTTGCTTGACTACTTGGCTTTGTTGACTATGTTGACTTTGCTTGATGATGACTCTATCATTTTTGTGTGTGCACTGGGTCGAGATGGTCCACGTGGCTACTCCTCAGTTGCACACTGGATTGGCGAGGCAGTGCACACGTGTGTATATATATACACGTGTGTATATGTCGCCATCCAGACAAGTTTTCCTGTCCCTGTAAAATATATGTATACAGTCTACCTTGTGATATTTAAAGTGTATCACTGTGAATATCACAAGCTATCTAGACACAGATAAATCAGATCAAGTCATGAAAAATGATGAGAAACACACCAGAAATCTAAGGCAATTTTTTTTAAATAAAATAAAATTTATATTCACATGTATTCAGTTTTATTTCTATTGCAGCGTACTGTGTGTGTGTTTCATGTGACAAGTAAGCAGGTGATGACTGGACTGAAAGTAAAGATGCTGTGAAGATAGAAGACGGGTATAGACAGTGAAACGTATGAGTGTCTGTATATGAATCAATGTGAATGTATATATAGAAATGTATAATTGTGTGAAAGTGTTATAGTGAGGAGCAGTGTATAATGAGAGAATTGTACTTGTATTTGTAATAAACAAATTCGATTGAAATAAAATATTATTTTATTGTGTTCAAACAAACTTGTCTATTATATTTAGTTTATTTACAAGTACATATTCTGTGAATGTATATGAAATGGGATGTGTTTAAATAGTGGAGTTATAAATAGTTGTACTGTTTGAATGTTTGAAATATAGTATTCAATTTAAATAAAATACTGTATGAATATATGAATGTCTGTATAGTCGTATTCTATTTAAATATAAATATTATATTCTTGTCTGTGATGTACGTATAGAACAGTACATTTATAAACACATTTAGAATAATATATATTTGGCTGTTATCATCAAACAAAAACCATATAACGGTGTATACAACACTGTTATATACAACAGAAGCGACTGTCGTTCGCTTTGTTTTCTGATGAAGCATGGCCCACCAAGCTCGGCCTAGTGGATGGCGAAGGGAGAAGGCGCGACACCCTTCGACGCGGCGGCTTCTGATCTCACTCCGATCGACTGTGGTGCAAGAGGCAATGGTGAATTCATTTTGAGCTGATGGGTTACGTTACAGGAAGAAGAACGGGGTCTGGGTAAAAAAAAGGAAGAAGGTGTAAATTAATTATTTAATAATTTAATTGTTTTAGTTAATTTAATTAAGTCATTAACTTTTAAAACCCCATAACTTGGTCAAATGAAAACAGAATTGGACAAAACGAAGTTTATTGGAATCGTGTCGAAGAACTCCATATTTAAGAACTGACTAGATCAAAAACGAAGCAAATTAGAAATTGAGGCAAATTCAAATCCAAACAGAAATAAATTCAAAAATAAAGAATGGCAGAGTGGAACCGAATGTGAGAACTTCTCATTGAAATTCTTGTGCAGTCATTTATTTTATAACTGCATATATGAACTGCTAGTATTTATTTTTATCAGTTTTTAATCATTATAAATTGTATACGGTGACTGTTAGCTTACCTCCCTCATCTACAAACCATGGACGATTTAACTGACTGTAGTAGCCCGTAACTTCCCCGGTAAGGAAAGCCCGGATTACCTTGAGAACACGACAAAATAGAACGCAGACGGAAGAACATTTCATTGTTTATTACAACAATTCCATCAGATACAAGAATATACACAGTAAAAATGAATATTATACATTCGATAAATATCAGAGATTACAATAAATTACAAAGCAGCGGAAAAATAAGACAAAGCACAACTGAAAGTAATACATTGATACAGAGCTTTCCGAGCATCGTTCCAGCTGTAAATCAGGATCCTGTGAATATAAATCTGCAAAACCAAACTACTAGCTGCTTGTGTGGAAAATAGGGCCACCCAGAGTTTAGGTTAAAACAATAAACTCCAGGTCAGTCATGTGACTGGTGTGAGAACTAAAACAGTTATTTAAAACTTTACTTTAAAAGATAGTAATTCAAGGGACCACGCCGTATAACACGGAACGGGTTTCTTGCATATAACAAAACAGCGCAATGCTCTTTGAAAAAATGAAGCTATTATAAGACTCAGGTCCCATCACACAATGCAACGCAAGCCGGAGGATAGGGTTTTCCCTTATAATAGCCAAACATGCTTGGTACGTTTAAAACAAATCATTTGATACTATTATAAGTGTATAGTGTCAAAACGATTAAAATCATAAATATCAATCATAGGCGGCATGGGTACCATCTATCATGTCGCCATACTAGGCTCTACAAATAAAACCGCAATATCACGTATTGGAAATTGGATTTCCGTCATGAGTCGAGGCAAGGGGCAAGCTCCTCTCCGTTCGAGACACTCTAGCAAATGTCTCAGGACCCCACTTTGATCCTTGGAATCGGTTGGGCCGGTCCTCACCTAACTTTGGAGGATTGGCAATTCCTAAACACACGTTTCTCGGTCCTAACAGACCTATATCCGAGGCGCCTCACATTCCAACATCCACACAGGTAAAAAGTATATAAATGTCAGGGCTGGTAGTTCACTGATATCACCCATAGCTAGAAAGAAACGTCGTGTTCTCCTAACGGTCCGTATCCCGTTTTTGACTCATACCGAGGTGTGAGGCTCGCTGTAATGACCCCCATTTTCAGGGATATAATAATTAATTTAATTATTTAAAAGGTGATAAAAAGGATTTCATGGTCGTTGAACTAAATAATGATGAATATTTAATTAAAATAATAAATTAAATAATATATTTAATTCTGAAATAATCAGAATGAGCTGAAATGGCGATATGGTGTGAATGGGGAAATTCAAAATGTATAATTCAGTTTAGTATTGGATTAGGATGAAGAATATATTTCATTAACGAAGTTAGAACGTATAAATTATAATATAATTATTATCGAGCTCGAAATGGCGTTGCAGTTCGCTATTTGGCGATTTGAACTTCAACTGAGTATACAGAAGCCATTTTAAGTCGGATTTCTGTGAAACAAGAACCGTCAGGACCGATTTGATAATAGTTTTCTAGTGGAAGAGAAAAATCGGGATTTCGTCGTATAGATTTTGAGATATGTCCAAATAAAATTTTGAAATAGTCGCTATAGAATCGTTTATCGACCGTATCGGTTTATTCGATATAACTAGAGATTGGGTTTGAATTTAGACAAGGTTCTTTTGGGAAATAGTGATAATTTAATTTTTAGAATTTTACTGTAATTTTTAATTAATTTAATAAGCAACTTTTTATCTGGAGTATTTGGCACCCTGTATCGACATTTCGGGGTTTCACAATATGAGTTCATCTACCGGTGTTATTACATTTTTGGGACCAGAGCACATCACTCATTTAAATGGTATTTTTGTTTCTGTCCATAACAGTCCCTACGTGAACAGAATATTTCATAGTGGGGTACACTATGTTTTTAACTTAAAACAAACTAAACTGAATGGTTAACTGGTCAAACGAACTCAGAATTCAACGAAACAAGTTTCATACGAAACCTTATGAGGAGGTCTAGTGAAACGTCAAGGCCTCATATTTTTAGGAGTTTTTTTGTAATTTTAAGGAATTAATGCTCGGTGTTTTTCATTGATATTTTCTAAGGGATTTTCGCAAACGGTGTCGGAATTCGACGAAACATGTCCCATTGGATCCATAATAATTTTCTATGCTAGGATTAACTTTGTTTGTCAAAAACAGATATCATTTGAGGGGTTAATTTTATGAAAAATGCCTTGGTAAGTTATATATAATAAAATAATATAAAAAACTTTGTCCACTCCCTATATAATACCCTTCACAAACGTTATGACCTAAACCAATTCTGTAGCCGCCACAATATTTTCGTTCCTCAAACACAAAACTAGCTGAGTTCTAAAAATCGAAGAAAAATCAAAACGATACTCTAAAATCCCAGATCTAGTATTTTCGGATTCACATCAGAGTTAGCTTCAATCTTGTACTAGTTTAGGGGAGTTCGACGCTGCCGTTCGTCCGTTGGGTTATACGCAGTGAAGCGAAATGTTTTCTGGAGGAGCTGAAAGGCGCGACTGCCATGAAGGAGTTCGAGCTACTGGTCTTGGGGTGTATTGAAGGAGATGTGAATTATGAAGCTCGTTTGTATTGCGCGGAGAGCTATGATGTAGGGACAGCACATGAAAGTCGACAGGGGAGATCTTAACTGGAGCAGTTTTGGAGAGAAATTGAACACCGGATCTGGGTGCTACAGGACGCGAGTTCAAGATTTTGATACTGGATGGTAGCGCTCACAAAGGGGTTATGATGGGAAGTGCAGAACCGTTGTACATGTGCAGGGAGGGGCCATACGGAGGGGTCATGCAGTCATTGAACTGGCATTTCGTGAGTAGGGAGTAATTAAGGATGGCACGTGTAGGAGCTGGAAGTGCGGAGTGCATGCATGCGTTAAAAATGGGTGTGAGGCTTCATGGACGGATGTGGAGGAGTTACGGTTCATGGAAGGGGAGGGGCTGTTGATGCAAACGTTGTATAGATGAAATGGATGGTGTGTTACGGGTGTATCTCGTCTTGCCGGGAGTGGTGTAAACGAGAGGAAAGGGAGTTCACGTGAGTGATTTGTGATATTAAGGAGGGAGCACATGTTCTGTTTGGCGAAATGTGAGTGGGTGGTTGGTGCACAGGGGAACCCGTCTTTGAGATAGAGGAGAAGAAGGAGTGGGATGGGGTAGCACACGTGATATAGGGTTCGTACAAAGTCAGATTGGCGAACCGTAGGTTGCGTTGGGATCGTATGGACAGACACTACCCAGTGGCGCTGACCGGAAGTGGATTGGTGCTCGTTACAATTTATGGCGAAATAAATTGTCCGATCTAAATCAACGACAATTATCGTTAATTAACGGTGATAGTCCAATGTGAGTAAAACTCACCAACTCTGAACAGTTATATTTTTATAACGTATTTTTAGAACTGTTAATCATCTGTTGATTGTTGTGTGTTGATTTGGTTGATTGAACTGCTAGTCAGTTAGTTGAAATTATATATATATATATATAAATATATAAACCGTTATATATATATATATATATTGACGTTGTTTATCAGAATATTTCATATCGAAATGAAATCGATGTTATTATGTTGTTTAACATCTGTGGATGCAGGGAAACAGGTTGGAGGAATCCTACTGGATTCCTCAACAGTTATTTTATTGTTTTACATATATTGTGATATATGATGTAGTTATAATCTGTGGTTGATTATATGTGTTTGGATGAGATTGGTCATCGTGATTTGATGTGTTAAGTACCATAAAATATCGGAATGGGAAAGGGAGATTTTCAAAGTGATATTGAAAACAAAATACTTATAAAATAGAATATTTATAAATAGGAGATATTCAAAAAGGAAATAATTGCAAATCATTTTCTTTTTAAATGGAAAGGCCTGTGTGGCGGTTTGGGGATTTTCCCGTTGCTCCCCATACAAAGGAGGTTATGGCGAATTTTCCCAGGAATTTAAGGAGTTAGAATATTTTTAAGAATAAATTTGAAAAGGGAATATTTGCAAACCATTTGCAAATAGAATAAAATAGAAAAAGAAATATTTGTTAACCGTTTACAAATAGAATTGAAAAGGGAATATTGAGAAAATAAATAGAGTTAATAAAAAGAAAAATTGGTTTATAACGGAATAAGATGTTATAAAAAGGAAACCGTTATAAAAAGGAAAACGTTATTAAATGAATTTTTATAAAGTGAAGAACCGTTACTAAAAAGTAAATCTTTATAAATGAATAAACGTTGTTAAAAGGGAATCTTTTTAAATGGATAAACGTTATCAAAAAGGAGAAATCAAATATGGTATTCGAAGTTAGTTAATCGAATATGGTATTTGAAAGGAGTTAATCGAATATGGTATTCGAAGTTAGTTAATCGAATATGGTATTCGGAGTTAGTTAATCGAATATGTTATTCGAAAGGGGTTAGTCGAGTCGAGTTAGTAAAATAGAGTTAACCAGTTAGAGCTCATCAGTTAGAGTAAATCAGTTAGAGTTAACCAGTTAGAGTTAATCAGTTAGAGTTAATCGATTAGAGTTAAAATGAACTAGAGTTAATCAAGTGTAGTTATTTGAGATAGAGTTAGTCAAACATAGTTATTCAGGATAAGTGTCATTCAGCACGACTGCTAGCGTAATTCGCAGGGCTGTAAATAGCCTACGGCGGTCGGATGTTTTCCTGAGGGAATCAGGCGTAACCATTGTGATTGCTGCGATCTAGAGTCAAGCGAATGGAGTTAAATAGAGTTATCGAATATTAGTTATTCGAATGGAGTAAATAGAGTTATCGAATATTAGCTATTCGAAATAAAGTTAGACAGACATAGTTATTCGAATATAAGTAAATTCGAATATTAGTTATCCGATAGTAGTTAATCAAGTGAAGTAATTAAGTCAAGTTAGTCAAGATGAGTTAAGTAAACCGAGTAAATACAAGTGAGTTAATCCAAAGGAGTTAGTCAAATATTGGTTATTCGAATAGAGTTTAAGGAGTTAGTCAAATATAGTTTATTCGAATAGAGTTAAAGGAAAGGAGTTATCGATTATAGTTTAATCAAAAGGAATTATCAATTATAGTTTAATTGAAAGGAATTATCGATTATAGTTTAATCGAAAGGAAATTATCGATTATAGTTTAATCGAAAGGAGTTATCGATTAGTTAATCGAAAAGAGATTTTCGAATATAGCGTATTCGAAAGAAAGAGATCGAATATAGTTTATTCGAAAGAGAGAGATTTCGAATATAAGTCATTCGAAGAGAGATAATCGAATATAGGTCATTCGAAGAAGAGTAAATCAAATAGAGATTACTCGAAAGAGAATTTTACGTCGAATTCAACTATATCGAATTCGGGAAAGTAATAATTACTTTCCGGTTTTTAAATCAAGAGTACACACTAATAAATTAGGGTTAGGTTTAATTATTCGAATTAAAGAATAAAGGTTATAATTGAAGTTAGATATTTCGAAAGTAGGGATTATAACGTTATCGTTATAATCAATGTTTTCAATAAAGAAGTGGATTCGTAAATTGAACCCGAGAGTTACGTAAAGAAGTTGTAAAAGGTTTAAAAGATAAACTGTTACTATTTCGAAGTTATAACGTTGTTCTGTTAAGGTCTGAGAGGTAATTATACCCCAACTTGATTGACTTCCTTCTTAACTAAGGAATGGTAAGGTTTGATAGTGAATGATGGTTAAGTGAATTTAATAAATGGTTTGAATTGGCATAGCGGTGTTTATTTAAACATCTGTTTAAATCCAATGAAGGAACTTTGGAAATGTTTTCCAAATAAGAAATCAGAAATGTTTTCTAATATAGAAAACAGGAAATGGAAATGTTTTCCATTGATAATAAAGTATATTTTCTAAAACTAGAAAATAAGAAATATTGAATATATGGAAACAGGAGATAAGTAAAGTAATGAACCAAAGAGATAAATGTTGATTGATGATTGATTTGATAGAATTTCCATCTGGAAATAATATCGTTGTTTGCACACCTGTTTTTCTTTGATGGTTAAATCACAGACTATCAAAGTTTTGACCATTTTAACGTTGTTAATATGGAGAGACCGGTTGGATTATTATCCAAAGAACCACTCTGTATTGGCATAAGCGTTGCGAATCATATATGCCAAAGATAATTGAAGACGGAGTAAAGTGCAAGGGCTATTGTATAAGTCTTAGATAACAGTGCCTAAGATGGATGTACTGAATAGTGCCTTCGGTTCATCCTGTTCCTGGATGACTTGTATGGATGAATGTTTGACAGAATATTTCCAGAAAGGTCACGTACATTGATTTCTTTAACCGTACCAAGAGTGGAAGCGGAGAAGGAAAATTCTTTTAGCTGACACGTAATGTATGGTTATAGACGTCAAATTAGTGATTTTCGAGGGATCTGACAAGGTGGCATTCGAAGTGAATCTGATGTGATGATAAAGCGTAACCTCAAGCCTCATCAACCGGTAAATGACAGAAATCGGGCAGGCAGCATAGCTAAGTCGGTCGCACCGAAGTAGGGTGTATAATTACCTATCTAGAGAATATTCATTTACTTCTTTAATCTATCAATGCTGTCTCATATATATATACGGGAAACGGTTGCTGATCCCAACTGTTGGTGATATACATTCGATACACTCAAGCAAAATGAGTGGTCGGTCATGTGTGGCTGAGTTGCAAGATGTTCTTGTTGAACTCCAGTGTATCGTTCCTAGAGTACACTGATCGGAAGGTGGTTCCGTACCTTGTCATAGTTGGAAATCCATTACCCAATACGTGCTTGCGATTTTGATTGTATACTATATAGTGGAACGTGAGATGAAAGCGTTCCTGCTAGATTGATATCTATTTGTACTTAGACATTTTTATAATATCAGAATGATATTGCTTTACAAAGTTGTTTGGATTTTCATAAGGGAAACCCGTTCCGTTTTCACGGCGTGGTCTTATGATATATCCGTTATTAAACCAAGTGTTAGGAGTTTTATTCACACCAGTCCCATGACTGACCCGGAGTTTATTTGTTTGTTTTCCCTAAACTCTTGGGTGCCTAATTTTGTATGGGTAGTCAAGTAGTCGGGATTTTACAGATACACTTGGAGAGCTTGGAGCAGGAGGCTTCAGGATTCTATAGCTATTATTATTTCCGCTGTTGTTATAAGTGCTGTACTTTGATAAGTGCTATTGTATATATAACTGTTTGTATTTCAAAAGTTATGTTTTATTTTATTCGTTCCGCTGTGAGATTCGTGTTTACTCTAATGATGATGTTCTTCTTCTTCTTCTATTCTATAAGTTCTATCTTATCTATCCTCACCCTCTATCTTCTTTCTATTAGTTTCCTGGTTTCCAGTGCAATTTGGGGTTGGACTTGTGTTATTTGGTCAGCTCAAATTGGACCGGATTTTTGGGTCACTACAATTGGTATCAGAGCATTGGTTTAGTTATTACCTTGGCTCTGTGGCGTGATTCAGTAGAGATGGGATTAGTAATACCCTAGACTGAATTTGAGTGTATATATACGAGTGCGTATTTGTTAGTTAATATAAAGTGATTTATATTATGGAGACTCATTGGTTGAGTAGTTTGTGAATTCTGGTCGATCAGTTTGATCCACTGTATCGATAAGGGTTACTAAACACTTGAATACGATGAACCGACATGGTATGTTTTGAAAGAATAAATGGAATGATTTTACCCAAATATATTTGATATAGTATATTGGTTGTGTTGGTTGTTATTATAATCAAGTAAGATTATAAAAAGATGAAATGGTTATAAATAACCAATCAGAATTCATATAAGTGAAATATATGAAATTGAAATGAATTAAATCTGAATTTAAACCAGAAATTGAATTAAAATTCTGGAAAATTGGATAAGTGTTTGTAAATGGATTTGGAATAAAAATAAGGAAAATTTAAGATCCTGGGAGATTTTAAATTGTTTTACAAGCAGTGTGAATTATATTTTGAAATGAATTTCAAAGTGGAAATGTTTAGAAATGGTTTTATAGTATTGAACTCACTTCGATCGCTGGAAAATAGGTTCTGATGATGACATCTGCATCATCAGTATTCATTTTCGAGTTCTAAGCGACAAATTACTACCAAAGGTTTTGTTTTTGAATTGTTTTGAGAAAACAAGTTTTCATAAATTCAAAGGTTTTGAATTGGTATTATAATTTCAAATTGATTTGGAAGAAACCTAGGAATATGAGTTTTGGAATTAAAATTTAAGTAATGAAGTTAAAAAGATTGAAATGGTATAAATGAATGAATAAATTGAAATTTAACTTGAAATGGGTTAAATATAATTGAACTGGATTAGAGAATAATCTGTTATGGAATTGGGTTGATGCGTTAAGAATTTGAAATTTGATATTGGGGTTCGAATGAAATTTGATTTGGATTTGAGGATATGAACTGATTGGAATTTGATTGAGATAACACTGGTATATGCTGAGTTGATAGCATATGGAAGTGATAGAGATGGTATGCCCGACAAAAAGGTACCAGTTTATATTATATATGGATATGAGATTTATGAGCCGAATTGGCAAGCCGCTTGGCTGTTTGATTTTCTTTTGATTGGAGAGGGCCTGTGTGGCAAGGTTTGAATTTTTCCGGTAACCCCGTACAAAGGAGTCGCTGGCGAATTTTTTTGAAAATTAAAGGCTTTAGAAAATTTTCAGGATTTTTGAAAATTTTCGTTGATAAGAATTAATAAAATATTTAATTGAAATTAAATTGGTTCAGTTGAAACTGAAGTTAAGAAGTGAACAAATACGTTCTAACCAGTCGATAGGGTCGTCCTCTACCTTAGCAATTTCGAGGACGAAATTATTTTAAGTGGGGAAGAATGTAATGACCCGCATTTTCAGGGATATAATAATTAATTTATTTAATTATTTAAAAGGTGATAAAAAGGATTTCATGGTCGTTGAACTAAATAATGATGAATATTTAATTAAAATAATAAATTAAATAATATATTTAATTATGAAATAATCAGAATGAGATGAAATGGCGATATGGTGTGAATGGGGAAATTCAAAATGTATAATTCAGTTTAGTATTGGATTAGAATGACGAATATATTTCATTAACGAAGTTAGAACGTATAAATTATAATATAATTATAATCGAGCTCGAAATGGCGCTGCAGTTCGCTATTTGGCGATTTGAACTTCAACTGAGTATACAGAAGCCATTTTAAGTCGGATTTCTGTGAAACAAGAACCGTCAGGACCGATTTGATAATAGTTTTCTAGTGGAAGAGAAAAATCGGGATTTCGTCGTATAGATATTGAGATATGTCCAAATAAAATTTTGAAATGGTCGTTATAGAATCGTTTATCGACCGTATCGGTTTATTCGATATAACTAGAGATTGGGTTTGAATTTAGACAAGGTTCTTTTGGGAAATAGTGATAATTTAATTTTTAGAATTTTACTGTAATTTTTAATTAATTTAATAAGCAACTTTTTATTTGGAGTATTTGGCACCCTGTATTGACATTTCGGGGTTTCACAATATGAGTTCATCTACCGGTGTTATTACATTTTTGGGACCAGAGCACATCACTCATTTAAATGGTATTTTTGTTTCTGTCCATAACAGTCCCTACGTGAACAGAATATTTCATAGTGGGGTACACTATGTTTTTAACTTAAAACAAACTAAACTGAATGGTTAACTGGTCAAACGAACTCAGAATTCAACGAAACAAGTTTCATATGAAACCTTATGAAGAGGTCTGGTGAAACGTCAAAGCCTCATATTTTTAGGATTTTTTCTGTAATTTTAAGGAATTAATGCTCGGTGTTTTTCATCGATATTTTCTAAGGGATTTTCGCAAACGGTGTCGGAATTCGACGAAACCTGTCCCATTGGATCCATAATATTTTTCTATGCTAGGATTAACTTTGTTTGTCAAAAACAGATATCATTTGAGGGGTTAATTTTACGAAAAACTCCTTGGTAAGTTATATATAATATAATAATATGAAAAACTTTGTCCACTCCCTATATAATACCCTTCACAAACGTTATGACCTAAACCAATTCTGTAGCCGCCACAATATTTTCGTTCCTCAAACACAAAACTCGCTGAGTTCTAAAAATCGAAGAAAAATCAAAACGAAACTCTAAAATCCCAGATCTAGTATTTTCGGATTCACATCAGAGTAAGCTTCACTCTTGTACTAGTTTAGGGGAGTTCAACGCTGCCGTTCGTCCGTTGGGTTATACGCAGTGAAGCGAAATGTTTTCTGGAGGAGCTGAAAGGCGCGACTGCCATGAAGGAGTTCGAGCTGCTGGTCTTGGGGTGTATTGAAGGAGATGTGAATTATGAAGCTCGTTTGTCTTGCACGGAGAGCTATGATGTAGGGACAGCACATGAAAGTCGGCAGGGGAGATCTTAACTGGAGCAATTTTGGAGAGAAATTGAACACCGGATCTGGGTGCTACAGGACGCGAGTTCAAGATTTTGATACTGGATGGTAGCGCTCACAAAGGGGTTATGATGGGAAGTGCGGAACCGTTGTACATGTGCAGGGAGGGGCCATACGGAGGGGTCATGCAGTCATTGAACTGGCATTTTGTGAGTAGGGAGTAAGTAAGGATGGCACGTGTAGGAGCTGGAAGTGCGGAGTGCATGCATGCGTTAAAAATGGGTGTGAGGCTTTATGGACGGATGTGGAGGAGTTACGGTTCATGGAAGGGGAGGGGCTGTTGATGCAAACGTTGTATAGATGAAATGGATGGAGTGTTACGGGTGTATCTCGTCTTGCCGGGAGTGGTGTAAACGAGAGGAAAGGGAGTTCACGTGAGTGATTTGTGATATTAAGGAGGGAGCACATGTTCTGTTTGGCGAAATGTGAGTGGGTGGTTGGTGCACAGGGGAACCCGTCTTTGAGATAGAGGAGAAGGAGTGGGATGGGGTAGCACACGTGATATAGGGTTCGTACAAAGTCAGATTGGCGAACCGTAGGTTGCGTTGGGATCGTATGGACGGACACTACCCAGTGGCGCTGACCGGAAGTGGATTGGTGCTCGTTACAATTTATGGCGAAATAAATTGTCCGATCTAAATCAACGACAATTATCATTAATTAACGGTGATAGTCCAATGTGAGTAAAACTCACCAACTCTGAACAGTTATATTTTTATAACGTATTTTTAGAACTGTTAATCATCTGTTGATTGTTGTGTGTTGATTTGGTTGATTGAACTGCTAGTCAGTTAGTTGAAGTTATATATATATATATATATATATAAATATATAAACTGTTATATATATATTGACGTTGTTTATCAGAATATTTCATATCGAAATGAAATCGATGTTATTATGTTGTTTAACATCTGTGGATGCAGGGAAACAGGTTGGAGGAATCCTACTGGATTCCTCAACAGTTATTTTATTGTTTTACATATATTGTGATATATGATGTAGTTATAATCTGTGGTTGATTATATGTGTTTGGATGAGATTGGTCATCGTGATTTGATGTGTTAAGTACCATAAAATATAGGAATGGGAAAGGGAGATTTTCAAAGTGATATTGAAAACAAAATACTTATAAAATAGAATATTTATAAATAGGAGATATTCAAAAAGGAAATAATTGCAAATCATTTTCTTTTTGAATGGAAAGGCCTGTGTGGCGGTTTGGGGATTTTCCCGTTGCTCCCGATACAAAGGAGGTTATGGCGAATTTTCCCGGGAATTTAAGGAGTTAGAATATTTTTAAGAATAAATTTGAAAAGGGAATATTTGCAAACCATTTGCAAATAGAATAAAATAGAAAAAGAAATATTTGTTAACCATTTACAAATAGAATTGAAAAGGGAATATTGAGAAAATAAATAGAGTTAATAAAAAAGAAAAATTGGTTTATAACGGAATAAGATGTTATAAAAAGGAAACCGTTATAAAAAGGAAAACGTTATTAAATGAACTTTTATAAAGTGAAGAACCGTTACTAAAAAGTAAATCTTTATAAATGAATAAACGTTGTTAAAAGGGAATCTTTTTAAATGGATAAACGTTATCAAAAAGGAGAAATCAAATATGGTATTCAAAGTTAGTTAATCGAATATGGTATTTGAAAGGAGTTAATCGAATATGGTATTCGGAGTTAGTTAATCGAATATGGTATTCGAAAGGGGTTAGTCGAGTCGAGTTAGTAAAATAGAGTTAACCAGTTAGAGCTCATCAGTTAGAGTAAATCAGTTAGAGTTAACCAGTTAGAGTTAATCAGTTAGAGTTAATTGATTAGAGTTAAAATGAACTAGAGTTAATCAAGTGTAGTTATTTGAGATAGAGTTAGTCAAACATAGTTATTCAGGATAAGTGTCATTCAGCACGACTGCTAGCGTAATTCGCAGGGCTGTAAATAGCCTACGGCGGTCAGATGTTTTCCTGAGGGAATCAGGCGTAACCATTGTGATTGCTGCGATCTAGAGTCAAGCGAATGGAGTTAAATAGAGTTATCGAATATTAGTTTTTCGAATGGAGTAAATAGAGTTATCGAATATTAGCTATTCGAAATAAAGTTAAACAGGCATAGTTATTCGAATATAAGTAAATTCGAATATTAGTTATCCGATAGTAGTTAATCAAGTGAAGTAATTAAGTCAAGTTAGTCAAGATGAGTTAAGTAAACCGAGTAAATCCAAGTGAGTTAATCCAAAGGAGTTAGTCAAATATTGGTTATTCGAATAGAGTTTAAGGAGTTAGTCGAATATAGTTTATTCGAATAGAGTTAAAGGAAAGGAGTTATCGATTATAGTTTAACCAAAAGGAATTATCAATTATAGTTTAATTGAAAGGAATTATCGATTATAGTTTAATCGAAAGGAAATTATCGATTATAGTTTAATCGAAAGGAGTTATCGATTAGTTAATCGAAAAGAGATTTTCGAATATAGCGTATTCGAAAGAAAGAGATCGAATATAGTTTATTCGAAAGAGAGAGATTTCGAATATAAGTCAATCGAAGAGAGATAATCGAATATAGGTCATTCGAAGAAGAGTAAATCAAATAGAGATTACTCGAAAGAGAATTTTACGTCGAATTCAACTATATCGAATTCGGGAAAGTAATAATTACTTTTCGGTTTTTAAATAAAGAGTACACACTAATAAATTAGGGTTAGGTTTAATTATTCGAATTAAAGAATAAAGGTTATAATTGAAGTTAGATATTTCGAAAGTAGGGATTATAACGTTATCGTTATAATCAATGTTTTCAATAAAGAAGTGGATTCGTAAATTGAACCCGAGAGTTACGTAAAGAAGTTGTAAAAGGTTTAAAAGATAAACTGTTACTATTTCGAAGTTATAACGTTGTTCAGTTAAGGTATGAGAGGTAATTATACCCCAACTTGATTGACTTCCTTCTTAACTAAGGAATGGTAAGGTTTGATAGTGAATGATGGTTAAGTGAATTTAATAAATGGTTTGAATTGGCATAGCGGTGTTTATTTAAACATCTGTTTAAATCCAATGAAGGAACTTTGGAAATGTTTTCCAAATAAAAAATCAGAAATGTTTTCTAATATAGAAAACAGGAAATGGAAATGTTTTCCATTGATAATAAAGTATATTTTCTAAAACTAGAAAATAAGAAATATTGAATATATGGAAACAGGAGATAAGTAAAGTAATGAACTAAAGAGATAAATGCTGATTGATGATTGATTTGATAGAATTTCCATCTGGAAATAATATCGTTGTTTGCACACCTGTTTTTCTTTGATGGTTAAATCACAGACTATTAAAGTTTTGACCATTTTAACGTTGTTAATATGGAGAGACCGGTTGGATTATTATCCAAAGAACCACTCTGTATTGGCATAAGCGTTGCGAATCATATATGCCAAAATAATTGAAGACGGAGTAAAGTGCAAAGGCTATTGTATAAGTCTTAGATAACAGTGCCTAAGATGGATGTACTGAATAGTGCCTTCGATTCATCCTGTTCCTGGATGACTTGTATGGATGAATGTTTGACAGAATATTTCCAGAAAGGTCACGTACATTGATTTCTTTAACCGTACCAAGAGTGGAAGCGGAGAAGGAAACTTCTTTTAGCTGACACGTAATGTATGGTTGTAGACGTCAAATTAGTGATTTTCGAGGGATCTGACAAGTTGGCATTCGAAGTGAATAAGATGTGATGATAAAGCGTAACCTCAAGCCTCATCAACAGGTAAATGACAGAAATCGGGCAGGCAGCATGGCTAAGTCGGTCGCACCGAAGTAGGGTGTATAATCACCTATGTAGAGAATATCCATTTGCTTCTTTAATCTATCAATGCTGTCTCATATATATATATATATATATATATATATATATATATATGGGAAACGGTTGCTGATCCCAACCGTTGGTGATATACATTCGATACACTCAAGCAAAATGAGTGGTCGGTCATGTGTGGCTGAGTTGCAAGATGTTCTTGTTGAACTCCAGTGTATCGTTCCTAGAGTACACTGATCGGAAGGTGGTTCCGTACCTTGTCATAGTTGGAAATCCATTACCCAATACGTGCTTGCGATTTTGATTGTATACTATACAATGGAACGTGAGATGAAAGCGCTTCTGCTAGATTGATATCTATTTGTACTTAGACATTTTTATAATATCAGAATGATATTGCTTTACAAAGTTGTTTGGATTTTCATAAGGGAAACCCGTTCCATTTTCACGGCGTGGTCTTATGATATATCCGTTATTAAACCAAGTGTTAGGAGTTTTATTCACACCAGTCCCATGACTGACCCGGAGTTTATTTGTTTGTTTTCCCTAAACTCTTGGGTGCCTAATTTTGTATGGGCAGTCAAGTAGTCGGGATTTTACAGATACACTTGGAGAGCTTGGAGCAGGAGGCTTCAGGATTCTATAGCAATTATTATTTCCATTGTTGTTGTAAGTGCTGTACTTTGATAAGTGCTATTGTATATATAACTGTTTGTATTTCAAAAGTTATGTTATATTTTATTCGTTCCGCTGTGGGATTCGTGGTTACTCTGATGATGATGTTCTTCTTCTTCTTCTATTCTATAAGTTCTATCTTATCTATCCTCACCCTCTATCTTCTTTCTATTAGTTTCCTGGTTTCCAGTGCAATTTGGGGTTGGACTTGTGTTATTTGGTCAGCTCAAATTGGACCGGATTTTCGATTCACTACACTCGCGAATTCACGTTATACACAAAGCTGCGCCACACAAGCCATGCTTTGGTCATCAACCACAAGACTTTGCTTTTCAATAGAAGCCCTGATCATCTGCCACTTAGGCGTGCCACACAGGCAATTCACTCTATGTGACTGATGTCCATCAATATACAACCTCTGAGCTCGTACGTCTCAGAGAAGGGCGTTAAGCCAGAGAATAAATTCTCCACCGCCAAACAGATGTATATTTAATAGAGATCAATCAACACAGAATAAAATCCAATGTCAGACACACAGTCCATTTACAAGTTCATTCTGGGTCTGAACGAAACCGAAGGCACTTTCCTCGCATATCCATCCATCTCCAAGTACGTCTGGACGATCACCAACTGATTCCCTCATCTTGGGTGTACAACCCAATCAAGATCATCAGTAATCACCCAAATGATGTGAAGACTTCCGGTCTTTAACCACCGTCTTCATCTTCGACATATCGTCGAATCGGTTATTCAGAATGGGTATAAACCCGGCCTTTCCAAATAACCCGCATATATAATAAACACGTGTCACACAAACACAACATATGCCTCATTCCAGTTAAGAATATTCCTTTATTCAAATTTTCACATCATTCGGGAATAGGTCCCCATTAATTTTATCAAAGATAAAATCTTCTAAATTTATTCTTTAATCTTCCTTTGGATATCATTTCAAACCATATTATGGTTTTCCAAACTAGTCGAGATTAGCGAACCACACCGAAGTAATTGTTTATTTTATTTCCCAATCCCAACCTATTCATCCCATGGAGCAAAACTGGAAATACCCCATATCTAACACCACGGTGTTATCGGTAAAATTAATTACCTTTTCACGTTCAAATCTAATTAAAGATTTGACTATCGCTTTGGAGCAAAACTGGGGGTACTCCAATCTCGATCACCCTTCAGATTTGATAATTTAAATAATCAATTCACTTTCAACCTAATTAAAGATTCATTAAAACTCCACTTAGTTTTAATCTTCTCAAAAATCAATATCCCGTCTTTAATTGGGTTAAAGAACCAATGTCACCTAAAACACGATTCACGACAAACCCAAATCACATTTGATATTAAATATAAGGCTCTGAATAGAAAATATACCGACTTATATTCAATATCAAATTCTGAAACCAACAAATATCGTATTGGAAATAACGATATAGATATATCTTTCAAATTCCCATAATAATATCTGTATAATCCCGGAATACAACATCGAAATATTCCAAAGACAATTTCGATTCAAATCCACTTCCACTTTATATATAGTGGAAATTCTGGTTATTTTCAAAACCAATTCAAATTCAATTTATTTATTTCAAAAATAAATTGATTTCAATTCTAGTTCAAAACTAGTTCATTTTGATAAAAACTATTTTTATCTTTTTAAATGTGGAATTTTTCATCCCAGTTCTTTCCAATTCACATATTATGATTTTACACAAATTATTGATATTTTTAATAATTTTATCAAGGCCCGTACAGTCGATTTCCATCAACGGCCATCAAACTGCACTTACAGCGACCTTTTCCAAATTTGATTTGGACATAATTCCAAATCCAACCGTTAGATTTCAAATTTCTAATATTCATTGGAAAGCTCTTTTCGATACGAACCCAACGGTTCCGGTTTTTGGAGAATCCGACGGTCGGATCTCCCGCAACGTCAATTCGAAGTCAATGGTCGAAATTCACGAACTGCCGCGGCGCGGCGCGTTCTATTCAGGCCATTATATATATTATATATATATATATATTATATATTTCGTCGATTTCCTTTTAAAACGTATTTTATAAATCGTTTTAAATTCGTTTTCAAAACCATTTCAACTCTATATTCAATTTCAGATTAAAATTGAATATTTGATATCATTACTATATAAATGATAATATTTTCAAAACGTTATATTTTGAAATCATTACCTTTTCTATGTTCATTTTAAAACGAATATAATCGATATAAATATCGTTCACGTCAAAATAGTGCAACTCCAATCAACACGGCTTTATTTATTTAAATAGATTCGTTATTCCATTCAACAAATGAATATTTATTCTACTCAACACATGAATCTATATTTCTTTCAACACATGAGTACTGTCAACACATGACTATTTTTGTTATGTACTATATTTTATAAAATTATGGTATCTATCGTTTGATTTTTAATCAGACTCCAACTGTAAAGTAGATTCTAATTTTAAATATGATAAACATATAAATTTTATGATCAAAATATTTTACTCAACACATGAATAGTTTCAACACATGAACATCGTCAACACATGACTATTTATTTATTCAACTCATGAATTTTCTTTTATAATATTCATTATTTTCCCGGTTGGAATGAGGCCCAATCAATCACCATATAATGTTAATTATATGGATTCCATACAACACATGTATATAATAGCAACGATAAACAATCAACCATCATCCAACGTGCACCACACAACTGCATAAGCATTAAATATAAATAATTAACGCTCACACAACCTGTCGACCAATCGATCGACATACAATTAAATAATTGGGATTAGTGTACGCCAAATATCATCCCAACATCCGTGTGGGGTTTCAAATCAACAAACACTGAATATTATTTGTTCAGTTGGACGATGTGTAAAATTTATCGTCCCAATCAATGTCCTTCAAATAGGTGTACATAAACAAACTGTTAGGTTTGTAAATGAATATTTATTTATTCACATTCACTATATTCATATTCATGTTAAAAAATATATTTTTAACGCTAATTAATTTATTTCAACCATCTACAATTTATCATCGATTTCACATCAACATCACAAACAAATTTCACAACACATCAAAACTAGCATACAATCGTCCATGGTCTGTGGACGACAGGTGTCGGGTGTTGTTAAGCACCGTCTGCATCCTAGTATATAATTTAAACTAGAAAAGAAAATTTAAAGTGAGAAGTTCTCACCCAAGCTAAACTAACCGCCACGACTCTTCTTATGTAGAAAACTTCGTCGTGCTCGCCTTTTTGTCAATTTCATTGTCCGTAGCCACTACACGTATAAAAATCATATTTTTATATTGTTGCTATGTATATAAAAATCACATTTTTATACTACTACTATATAGATAAAAATTCTATTTTTACAGCGGTGTTCATATAATAAAGATTATATTTTTATCACGCTATTCTCTATATAAAGATTTCGCCTTTTCAAATATAAAAATCAAACTTTTCAAATTAAAAATCCAATCTTTCTACTTTATAAAAATTCCATCTTGCTACATCAAAAATCATATTATTATTTTTATATGATTAAAAATCTTATATTTTCCTCTTTAAAGATCATAGCTTTATGTTTTAAAAACAATCATATCCTTTCTTATGTAAAAATGTAAACTTTCCTATGTTAAAAATCCAAACTTTTTATGATAAAAAAAATCAAATTTTTATTACTTTAAAAACTGAAAATTAATCCTACGCTCCACATACATAAAGTTCAAATCTTTCTTCGCCATTACATAGAAATAAAACTGATTTTTATTTTAAACTAATTATCTTAATTAAAAACCGAAATAAAACGCACCTTTTCATTGTAGAAAGTCATTTCTTTTTTTTCTATAAAGATCAAAATTTTATTTTAAAATAGTATAGAAACCCTATTTTTTTATGAACCAACTACTTTGAAACAAAAATAAACACTGAAAAGATTAAAATAAAAATAATTAAAAATAAAGCTTACAGAAATCGGAGAGGAGGGGCGTTGGTGCTCGCGTAGAGGCGGAGGTAGGGCATCGGGTGGTGTGAGGGAGGCTGGCGGGTTTGCGTCGCACGGAGGAGGGAGAAAGAAAAGAGGGGCGTGGGGTTCTGGGTGTTCGTGGAGGAAGGAGGAGGCGGTTCACCTTGGTGGCCGCGGACAACTCAACGACGGCGGAATTGGTAAGGGGGAGGGCGTCGTGGATTTAGGAGTTAGGGAGGGGTTCGATGAGGCGCAGCAGGGTTTTTTTTATCTTCCTGAATGAATGAAGAACGAGGGGGGGGGGGGGGGCAGAGAGAAGGTAAGGGGTAGAGGAGAGAGTTTTGTTTTTATATTATTTTATTTCAAAAAAAAGTTGACTTTTTATTTCGACCTCGAAATGAGGCCCACCGCCTGTCGTCCATAGCTAATTACCCCCATTCCTACACAATGGGATATGTATCGTAAGCTGATTCGATCGTTTCGATCAGTTTTCGTCAAAATTAACATATAACTCTATATATTGAATTTGAATGCGCATTTCAATTACCGAGGCCACATACTAACTCGAAAAATTCCAGAAAAATGTTTTCTAGCTTCTTATTGACGATACGGTCCTAACAAAACTAGTTTCATCGAATTCTGAGACCATTTGAAAAATGGCCATTTTCCAGTCGATTAAAATCAACTAAAACTGGTCAAACGCATTTTCCTTTGCCATGTTCACATATTGATTCGAAAAATTATGAAATTTGGAATCTAGCAATAATTCGACATCACGGACCCAACAAAAGTGGTTTCGTCGAAATCCGAGGTCGTTTGCAAAATTCCCATTTTTAAGGGCCTGAATTCCATAGCGACTATTCTGAATTTTCAACTGGACATATCTTTTGATTCCCGCTATGAAATTTTGATTTTTCGCATTCGTTGGAAAGATATTCTCAAATAGATCCTATTATTTTTGGTTTCGTTAAAATCCGGTTTATTTTGCACCCGGTACATTCATTTGAAATTTGAAATCGAATTATCGAACTACCGCGCCATTTTCAATTCCTTTTATATATAAAAAATAAATATTTAAATTCTAACGACGATCTATATAAATATGTACGTTCTAATTTCATTCAAAATAAATTTCTCGTCGATATTATTTAAAATAATCATTTCAAATGTTCAAAATTCACTAAAATTGCCAAAATAAATTTTTTTAAATTGGCTCGCATTTTCCGGGTTGTTACACTGACTCTATTGTGTTGTGATTGTGTTGTGAATAAATTATATATATATATGCGATGTGAATAATATATATATATATGCGATGTGAATAAAATATATATATATATATATATATGTATGTATGCGATGTTAATAAAATATATATATATATATGCGATGTGAATAATATATATGCGTTGTATAAAAATATTAATGAAGTGATAAAATTGTCATGTATTGAAAAAAATATTTGTTCGCTAAAAATATTATTTTTAGCTTATATATGAGATATATAAAATGATTATGAAATGGAATAAATATTTGTTCGCTAAAAATACAATTTTTAACGTATATATGCGATATATAAAATGGTCATGAAATGGAATTAATATTTGTTCATTAAAATATAATTTTTAACGTATATGCGATGAATAAAATTGGCATGTAATGAAATAATTATTGGGTTGTTAAAAATATAATTTTTAACTATATATGGAATATTCAATTTTGATTTAAAATTGAAATGGAAGTTGGAATCATTTTTAAAACGAATTTAAAACGTTTAAATGGAAATCGATGAAATATATTATATATATTTAAATGGCCTGAATAGAACACGCCGCGCAGAGACTATTCACGAATTTTGACCATTAACTTCAAATTGATGTAACAGGAGATCCGACCGCGGGATTCTTCTAAACCCGGAACTGTTGGGTTTGTATCGAAAAGATCTTTCCAACGAATATAATAGATTTAAATTTGAAAGGTTGGATTTTAAAATATGTCCAAATCAATTTCAGAAAAGGTCGCTATGAATGCAGTTTGGTGGCCTTTATTGAAGACATACTGTAAAGGCCTAAATAAAATTATTAAAAATATGGAAAAATTGTGTAAACTCATAATAAATGATTTGAAATGATTTTGGATGAAAAATTCCAAGTTTGAGAAGATAAAAATATATTTTTGTATGAATGAACTAGTTATTAACTAGAATAATAATCCAATGTTTTTAAATAATAAATTGGATTGAAATGGTTTTAAAATAACCAGAATTTTCCAATGAATAAATTGGAATGGAAATAATCTTTGGAATATTTAGATATTGGATTCCGTGATTATACGGATATTATTATGGGAACTTGGAAGATATAGATATCATTATTCCCAATACGATATCCGTTAGTTTCAGAATTTGATTTTGAATACAAGTTAATATAATTTTTATTCAGAGCCTTGTATTTAATATCAAATTGGATTTTGGGTTTGTCGTGAATGGTATCTTTACTAACACTGTTCTTAAACCCAGTTAAGAAAAGAATAAATCTTTTAATTAAGATTTAGTGAAGTTTACCAATTAATTAATATTTAATCGGAATTGAAACTGGAATTTTGGTTTATCGTGAACTGTGTTTTAAATAACATTAGTTCTTTAACCCAATTAATAGTGAAGATATGATTTTGAATTTATAAATCTTTATTTTAAGATTTAATGGGGATTTTCCAAAGTGAAGTGTTCCAATTTAATAAACTGAATTGGAATTGAATGGAATTCGATTTGGTAATAATCGAGATGAGCTTTTGTCAAGGAAGACCATTACTATTTATGAAATTTAAAAGGCCTTGCCGCTATTCTACTTATAGTACTAGTTGGATGCGGAAATTTATATCGATTATATACTGTTTTAGGATTTCCATGAAGATTCCATTTTGATGGAAGATGATTTTAGGTTTATCATGAGTTGTGTTTTTAATAACATTGGTTCTTTAACCCAGTTAAAGACAGGATTAATTTCCTGAGTTGAATAAATAATCATTAAGTAATGATTTTTGAAGATCAAAACTAAGAAGAGTTTTAATAAATCTTTAAATAGATTTGAATGAATGAATGGTGATTAAATTAACTAAAACATGAGATGTGGTATAAACCAAATATACTTGGTTGTTGAAATTGATTGTGATTGATTGACAGTTTGGATTGTGCTCGACCAGTTTATGAGCAAATATGCTTTTACATTTAGCATTGGGTTGGGTAGAATTATTTGTATGCTAACATCTTGTGAATAAATTCACGATTTGACTATGAGATGTTTAGCGATGTTGTTGAGTTCATTTCAAAGTTAATGAATGATTTTGAATGATATTATTCTTAAGTGAAAAGAAATGTATTCCCGATTTTGGACAGAGAACGTTCTATAAAAATGTTTTATAAAACAGAAAGGATTTCGAGGACTAAACCCGATGTTGTCGAAATTATTTCAAAATGTATTTTGTGTTTGACATTGTAGCTCATCGTATAACCAAATAGTTGCTATTGATGATATTTCTGTTTGGAGGCGGAGAATCTATTCTCTTGCTTAACACTCTTCTTTGAGATGTACAAGCTCAAAGGTTACGTGATTAATAGTGACTGATCATATTTGTGAATTACTAATGCAAAATACTATATTTTGGAAAGTACTTGTGATTATTATGTTGTGAAATGATTTTTCCCTACTTCGGAATAAGAAATGATTTGGTATGTGGCTAAAGATTCGGGTAACCCTGGATGACTAAATGTGTGAGGGCGGTGGATTTTCTCCGAGGGCATGGGAGACGCATTGTCAGTGTAGCCTGCTCCATCGTAGGAGGTGCACATATATATATATATATATCGAGTTGGAGAGGCGCGTACAGCCTTGTCTGAGGGTCGTGCCCGATATTTGGTTGAATACTTGTTTGTATGCATTGTGATATTTTGGAATTCATATTTCCAAAGATTTTGGTTTGAGATCACTAAGTGAAATCTACTTTGATATAAAAGTTAAATATGTATTTCAAATGATTTGAAATAAGAATTCGGGAATAAAGTCCAATGAAATAATTTCTATAAAGTGAATTGGATTCTAAAAAATCTAAATTTGGGGTTCAGCCTACATGGGTAGATTGGAAATTTGCATGTTGTATGATGCATTGTAGATCCATATGACTTTTATTGGTTATTGTTTATGCACTGGTATTCATGGGGTAAACCTATTCCATGGCATGCGACGTGGTCCCGTGATTTACCATATTTTAAGGTAAAATTTTAATAAATGTTTTTAGTTCTCACACTAGTCCCATGACTAACTCGGAGTTTATTGTTTTAACCTAAAATCTAGGTCCCATGACTAACACGGGCAGCTTGTAGTTTTGCTTCTGCAGTTCATTTCTTTTAGCAGGATTCTGGATCGAAGCTTAAAGCTGTGTCCAGAGCATTGATAGTCTTCCGCTGTGTTAGTTTATTTGTTTCCGCTACATTGTATTACATTTATTGTAAATTTATTTTCCGCTGTATATTATTTTCGATACTCTGATATTCTATACTCTGATGTAACATTATTATGATGTATATAAAAGTCTTATGTTGTTTGTTTCGATGTGCTGTGCACCAAAGTTTGTGTATCTGCCTTTTTGGTTCGATTTAAGTCGGTTTAACGATCGTCGACACCGGATGAGAGGGTCGTTACAGAGATTATGGATGATACGGCTGCTAGAGATCTACTGGTTTTAATGATGGGGTTATTTAGTGAAAGTGGTATTGATCCAACTAGTATATTCCCCATTATAGATGAAGGGTCAGCTGCAACTTGTGGTTCTAATGGGGTCATGGTACATTATGATATTGCTTTGCTAAAACTAAAATTTTCATCAGTTTAAGTGAGATATTTCTACCTAGTTTATGTCCCAGTTACTACTTGTAGTAAACTTCGGTAATGTTTTACAGTTTAATATCATGTGTTAAACTGTTGTTCAATATTATTGGAAAATGGTAGATTTTTTATTGTCTTATTAGTGTTTCAGTATTGCACTTATAAAGTGATTTTTCTACAACCAGTTTCATCTCATTTTGACTTGGAAACCTATATGTTCTTGACCATCAACATCTGAGATAGATATTTGGAAACCAGGTTTGCACTGGTTATTTATATTATATTGAGATGTTAACAACTTTTATGTTTATTTTATTAAGTTTGATTTTTTGTGCTCATAACTACCAGTATGTATACATGTCCATTGGAATGTGCATAAAAGATTTTGATTAAATTCAAAAATTAGTTTTGAATTGGAACATATCACCTTAAATTTGGTCCTTTATTTCATTGTTTAATTATTTCAGTAGATGTACAGAGTATTTTTATTACCTGCATTAAAAATACTATTAAAAGATAATTATAAATATTGATAACATAGACCCTGTAGATTTTTGTGTACTTCATAATCAGATCCGAGGATCCACTTTGAATTATTATTTTCAGATTTAGAAATATTTCAAACATGGAACGAATAATATTCTCAAAGTAACAAAGAAGGTAAAAACAAATTGTTCACTTATATTACAATAGAGGAAACCTTTACATGATAAACGAACTTGAACTTCAAGTAACTGTGTCACATGGCTATAAACCAACAGACTAGCAAAAGAAGAGAAACATACACGGTTACATCTTACGAACATGTCTTTTATTTACTCCATATTATCTAGTGTTGCCTAAGTTTTTTTAACATTACATATCAGTGATATCATTAGCTGATTTTTATACAGTAAACACTACTAATACAAGTAGTCTTCCAGTATTTAATTATTGTATATTGGTTCTTGATGTATATGTAATTGATATCGATATTAATAGTATTGTAATGACCTGCCTTTTTATAACGTCCCGTATTTTTATGGTAAATAATTAATTTATTTAATTATTTAAATTATGGTTGGTAATTTATATGGTTGTTTAATTAAATAATATTGAATATTTAATTAATATAATAATTAAATAATATATTTAAATTCCAGAATAGTCGGAAATAGTAGAATTCACAATATTGTGTGAATTGGATTATTTAGAATATATAATTCAGTTTAGAGTTGAATTATATTAACGAATATATTATATAAATGACTTTAGAACGTATAATTTATATTATAATTATAATCGAGCTCGAAATGGCACGGCAGTTCGTAATTTGGCGATTCGAACTTTAAACGAATATACAGAAGCCGTTTTAAATTGGATTTTTGTGAAACAAGAAACATTCGGAGCTGGTGGAGTATATTTTTCTAATGGAACAGAAAAATCGGGATTTCATCGTGTAGATTTTGATTTATGATCAAATCAAATTTTTGAAAAGTCACTATGGAATTCCTTTATAATTTATAACGATTTATTTATATTATATAAGGATTTTTAATATAAATTGAATATCGATTCAACCGGGATTTGAATATCGAGTTATAAATCCAATTGGAGCTGTATGATATTCTATTGCGAATATATACGATAATATTTATTTATTAATATTAAATTTAATTATTTTGAAATATATTAATATTTAAATGGGTTTATTTAGAGCTTTAAAAATAGCCATTTTTACAAAAGACCTCCGTTTTCGATGAAACTAATTTTGTTCGATTCGGAATATTAAATTGTTGTTAGATTTCAATTTTCGTGATTTTTGGAGTCAATGTGTGCCCGTACGGATTTTTAATGTGAAAAAGAGTCAGTATTTTGATGATTAAAAATACGCTGTGTGAGCAAACGGAGTCGGAATTCGACGAAACAAGTTTCGTTCAAACTGTAGTTGCATATCCGTTTTCATGATTTTTAGATATCGTGTGTATTCGTAGGGAGTTTTAGAGTGTAGATGCAAATAGATTATGGATATAAAAAAAAAATACATGAGGCTTCTTAGAGAAGCCAAGCTATCCTATAAATACCCTTACCCCTTAAACTTAATTCACAACTCCTCTAGTCAATGAAAAAATCCGCCGCATGTTATTCCTCCCAAAACCCTTTTCGTGACCTTTCAAAAATTTAAATAAATCCGAATAAAATTCTATAAATCTTAAAAAATATATATTGGGAATCCTCATCTCATGCGCTTCGGTTCTGTGTGCTTTTTGTATGGATCGATGTTGTTTTTCTTCGTTGAAATTTTACATAGCGGAACTAGGGTTCGCTGCTATAAGAAATTGAAGCATTAAATCATGAAACGTATGTTATATTCAGATCATTCAGGTGTTTTGGAGTATGTTTGCAAAGTGTTTGGATTTTTCGTGATTAAATCTGTCGCTCAAAAGTTTGAGCTTGACAGAAGAAGCGCAACGCGATTTGAATCAGGCTGTCGAGTTAGGGTATTCGGTATGAGGAGAGAGAGGATCCAAAGAGAAGTTGAATGGTGGAATTAGTTTGAGTTTATACTGAGAAATGGTGAAGATCGATGTCGAATGAAATCCTGGTGCGTGCGTTATTGGGCTCGAAGTCACATGTCGACATTTTTATGCGAGCTTAGTGAAATTGTTATGAAGAGAGAGAGCTCGAGAAGAAAGGGAAGTTGGTGCTATTGGTTTTGGATTTAATGAAGTAGAGAGGGGATTTGGTGGTTGCAAAGTTCGGTCATGATAGAGGCCAGCGTATTTGCGGTTTGGGGAAGAAGGAAGAGCGGGCAAGGGTTTTGTAAGGGTGAGTAGGCTGAATTTGAAAGTGTGAGGCCCGATTACTTATTGAATATAAGTTTAAATTTTAATCGAATAACACACTAAGTTCTAAATATCGTAACTTTGCCATACGTGATCAAAATTCAGCGAAACAGGATCCGTTGGGATCGTACGGACAGTGTCTACACAATGGAACTGACTCGGAGTGAATTGGAGCTCATTACAATTTATAGCGAAATAAATTGTCTGTCTGAATCAACCGACAGTTATCGTTATTTAACAATGATCGTCCAATGTGAGTAAAACTCACTAACTTTATCAGTTTATATTTTTATAAAGATAATCTAGTAATGATAAATGTTGATTGACTACTGTGTGTTTGGTTGAATTGCTTATGTATTGGTTGAAATTATAGATAATGATATATAAAACATTAGTCAAACATTGATTATGTTTAACAGAATATTTCGTATTGGAATGAAATTGATGTTAGTTATATTTTTTAACATCTGTGGATGCAGGGAAATAGGTCGGAGGAATCCAACTGGATTCCTCAACATTTATTTTACTGTTTTTCATATATGGTGATATATGATGTGATATATAATCTGTTGTTGATGATGTGTGTTAGAATGATATTGATCATTGTTATTTGGTATTTTAAATACTATAAGAAATACTGGAATATAAAAAGGGAATTTTCAATGTTATATTGAAAAACAAATATATATAAAATCAAAGAATTTTATAAAAAGAGATATTTATAAAATCAAAGCATTTTATAAAAAGAAATAATTTTAAAATGAATAGAATTATATAAATGGAATATTTGTTTAGAAAATAAATAGAATTATATAAAAGGAATATTTATTTAGAAAATAAATAGAATTATATAAAAGGAATATTTATTTGGAAACTAAATAGAATTACATAAAGGAAATATTTGGAAAACAAATAGAAAAAAAGAAAAATTGGCAGGATATAAAAGAAATGGAAAAGATTTATTTAAAGTGGAATTAAATAGAAATATGTTTTAACAGATAGATTGGGAAGATTAATTTATAAATATGTTTTATAAATTAAGCAAATTATTTTATCATTGGATAAATTGGATATATAAGTCTGAACTGATATAGAGGAGTAGAAAATCGGTTTTGACACCGATATGTTAAGTAGAATATGAACTCAGCATTTATAAAGGGAATTAAAATTGAGATTTAGTTGTTAGAAATAAAAAGGAGATTTTGTATGAATAAATTTATAAATAGAAGTATAAATAGAATTTGGAAATGGGATACTATTTTGAAATACGAAGTCAAACTTAATAGAGTTAATCGAATATTAGTTATTCGAATATAGTTAATTGAGTTAGAGTTAATCAAGTATTAGTTAATCAAGTTAGAGTTAGATGAATATTAGTTATTCAAATATAGTTTATTCGAAAGGAGTTAATCGAATATAGTTTATTCGAAAGGAGTTAATCGAATATAGTTTATTCGAAAGAAGTTAATCGAATATAGTTTATTCAGAAAAGAGTTATCGAATAGAGATTATTCGAAAGAAAGTTATACGTTGAAATTCGATTATATAGATTTCGAGAAAGTACTAATTACTTTCTGATTTTTAATCAAGATTTATTTATTTATAAATTGTCTATTTAGTTATTCAGTTAAATTAAGGAATAAAAGTTATATTTTGAAGTTAGATATTTCAGAAGTAGGGATTATTACACTATAGTTATAATCAGTGTTTTCAATAAAGAAGTGGATTCGTAAATTGAATCCGAGAGTTACGTAAGGAAGTTTGTTAAAGATTTAGAAGGTGAACTTTGTCCATTTCGAGGTTAGAAATGTTGTTCAGTTAAGGTCTAAGAGGTAGTTATACCCCAACTTGATTGATTTCATTTTTAACTAAGGAATGGTTAAGGTTCGATAGTAAGGGTTGGTTAAGTGAATTAGTTAATGAAGGTAATGCTTTGAGTTGGCATAGCGATATTTTATTTAAACATCTGTTTAAATCCAATAAAGGAGTTTTGAAATGTTTTCCAAATAAGAATCAAAAATATTTTCTAATATAGAAAATAAGAAATACGAGTAAAAATGGAAACGTTTTCCAATGTTAATATCGTATATTTTCTAGATTTAGAAAATAAGAATTTCTGTATATACATGGAAATGGGAAATGAGTAAATAAATAAATTAATGATAAATTAATTTAAAAGATAAATGATGATTGATGATTGATCGATAGAATTTCCATCTGGAAGTAATATCGTTGTTTGTACACATGTTTTTCTTTGATAGTTAAATCACCGACTACCAATGTTTTTGACCATTTTTCTGTCGTCAATACAGAGAGACCGGGATCAAATTCATTATCTGAAAACCACTCTGTATGGACGTTAGCGTTGCGAATCAAATATGATGAAGATAATTGAAGACGGAGTTATGCAAGGGCTGTCCTGTTTACAGAATAGTGCATTCGGTTTGTCCAGTCCCAGGACGACCAGTATGGAAGAATGTCTGACAGAGTATATTTAATAGATCGCGTAAGTTGATCTCTTCAAACGTATTTACGTTTGGTGGCGGAGGAATTCGTTTCTCTTAGCTGTATACCCATGGTATTTTTGGGGAAATCAATTTGTGATTTGGCGGGTATGACGATGTGATATTCAAAGTGAATAAATGTGTGATCTGTCAGAGATAAGCGTGGCCTCTAGACTTACAACCAGGAAATGGTATAAAATCGGGTAGGTCGCATGGCTAAGTGGCTAGCTTCCAATTAGGGTGTATTGTCACATGATCTAGAGAAATTCCTTTTACTTCTTAAACCTATCGATGTTGTCCCTTTCGGGAAACGGTTGTTGATCCCAACCCTTGGTAATAATACATTCGGTATACTCAAGCGAAATGAGTGACCGGTCATGTTTAGCTTGAGTTGCAAGATGTTCTTGTTGAACCCGGTGTATTTCTCTCTAGAGATACACTTTCGGAAGGTGGCCCCATACCTTGCCAGTTGGAATCCATTACCCAATAAGCGCCCACGGTTTTGGATTATATATTATATATGTGGAACGTGAGATGAAAGCGTTCTGCTAGATGATTATTAGTTGTGATTGATAGACACTACTATAATATCAAAGAGTTTTGGTATAAAGATTATAGTTTCTTTCAAAAGGATTTTGAAAGTTAAATCAAATTGATTTGGATTCTCATAAGGGAAAAATCCGTTCCGTTATACGACGTGGTCTTATGAGATATCGTTTAATTGCTCAAACCGTTTTAAATTACTTTACTCACACCAGTCCTATGACTGGCCTAGAGTTTATTTTGTTTTGTTTTTCCCTAAACTCTAGGGTGCCCAATTTTGTATGGGCAGCAAAGTAGTTAGATTTTACAGATATACTTGGAGAGCTTGGAGCAGGAGGCTTCAGGATTATATAGCTACTGTTATTTCCGCTGTGTTGTAAGTGTTATACTCTGATAATGTTACTGACTTACTGTATACATATACTGATTTTATTTTAAAGATATGTATCTATTATATATTGTTCATTCCGCTGTGAGATTCGTGTTTACTCTGATGTTGTATGTTCTTCTTCTTCTTCTTCTTCTTCTATTCTATGTTTCTATCTTATCTTTTCTCACCCTCTATTTTCTTTTATTAACTATCTGGTATTTCCAATGCTTGATAGTCAACATTGGGTTATATGTCGATTACTCAGGATCATGAAAACCCGGGTCGTTACACTTTTCCACCGTTTCAAGTCAGCAATTAAACCAACTTAGACCGCTCAAAATGACAGATTGTTATTTAGCTTATGGGGTTTAAACAGAATTAGACACAGAAATCACAGAATAAATAAACCACAATATCACACAGTGGAAGCATTTTACACAAAATAGTCAGAGTTGTACAATAAATTTTACACAGCGGAATAAAATACAAAGCCTTTAAATAAATAAATTTACAAATTTTATGATCCAGAGCGCGCGCATCTTCACGTGTCTCTAACTTCGGTAGCTGAAGTATTTATGCTGTAACACTCGGTCTGACCCGAGCGTTCCATGCAAAGCACAAAACCCTTGTGTGAGAATTAATATTCTTATGCAAATAAAATCAACTAACCTGAAATAATTAGATGACATGTACAAGTAATTTAGCACAAGGGTATTTTCAAGATCGCGACATCATATTTTTTTAATTAATAGGTTTATTTCAATTCTTGACTTCACGATCGTTTCCAAAAATCGACTTAATATTCAAATTCAAACTTCAAATCCCAATTCCATGTAATATATTAGTTTTAACATCAAATTCAATTTCCTTCTTTCAAGAAGATTCATTTCCCAATTTAACCATAAATTTAATTCTTCCCATTTAATGAAATCTAAATAAACCAATCAATTCAAATCCTTTAAGATTAAATTAAACCTTTAAATCAAAAAAAATTAATTTTAAATTAAATATCAAATTAGAGCACTATATCTAAAATTAAATTTAATCTTTTCGCTAAATCGTTCTTATTATTAAAACAAAATTTTAAAGCTTATTTTCTAAGTTCAAATACAAGTTCAAATTTAAAAGTTTCAACTAAATTTCTAAATCTATTCGTTAAATCAAAAATATAAGTATGTCTCATTTAACCCATATCTATATTTTCGTAAAATTGCGTATGATTTCAGGAACTTGCAAATATGATAGCAGGGGTGATAAATGGTTAATACAACAGGCATACAATAATCACCATAATTGCAATACATAAATCAAATACCGTTGTTACATCTAATTATCAATAATTATTTCAGGTAAATTTCAACTACTATTTCATACGATTTAATCTACAACTCAAGAATTTATCAACCAATAATTCAAATAATTTTCAATGACCATTCATTAAATCATGACTAGCAACTTAACGACTAAGTTTCATGAAATTAACAGTTAACTAAAAAAAAATTAAACTAACAATTCAAGCAAGCATTAGCCAAACAAGCACAAAACAAATTTAATTTCATATGATGTTAATTTATTAGCATATGAATATTAATCGTGAGAGAGATGCTCACCTTGCTTGGCTTTCGGAAGGGCGACAAGCAACGAAAATAAGAGATACGACGACGATACAACCATAGCAGAACACGAACCCATCACCTCAAAGCTGAAGATAGGACAGCGGCAAGCATAGCAAATTAAAGTCCCTTTTTTTATGTACATGAACGGAAAAAATAGGAGGAAGGACGGTCTAGGATTGGTTTTGTTGTAGCAGGACCAAGGTCCACTCTAGGTACTGTAGTGGGTTTGGAAATGAGGAGAGAAGGGTGACAGGCTTTGGTTTTTTCTATGGGCGGAAGATTTGTCACTATTTACGGGTGACCGAGCATGGGGAAGTGGATGTGACGATCATGGAGAAGGTGCTGAGTTGATGACAGGTGTGTGGCCAAATACATAGAAGAAAAAATAAAGCTTTGGCATTCATGTTGATGATCCCATTTGTTTTTTTTTCTTTTATGCAGGAAATTCCTTATTGGATGGTAAAACAAGGACATGGGAAAATGGGTACAAGTTTGGGTACCTTGCATGTAAGATATATAAAGGGAGGAAAATAAAGAAGAATGTACATAACGTTTGAAAAGAGGAAAACGATACAAACTCATTCAACAAAAGAAGGGAAAGAAAATATTTATTTCCAACAATAAATCATGTATAGCCCTCAAACCACGCACCATAATACGCGTGCACATTTACTCATTCCATTATTAACGTTTCAAATACTAATCTACGATTATTGTTTTATTAAACACGCGTTTAGGTTGAACAAATGAAGGGGACAGATGCCAGTAAGATGGAAAGGTAAGTAGTAAGTGAAATAATATATATATATATATATATATATATATATATATATATATATATAAATACGTAATAGGGAAGCTTGTTTTAGTTTGAAATCAAAAAGTATATTGTAATGAACGCGAATTTTCGACCTCGAAAATCGACACACAACACTATGTCGACGATTAAAGAATCGGAAATACAGGAACATTAATAGGATGAAGTTAGAGGGTGAGAATAGATAAGATAGAAAATTAGAATAGAAGAAGGAGAAGATCAAAACAACAAAATCAGAGTAACACAAATCTCACAGTGGAACAAATAAAATATATTATATAACATAACTTTGGAATAAAACAGTATCGGTATACAATACTATTATCAGGGTACAACACTTACAACTCAACGGAAATAACAATATGTAACGACCCGTATTCTACGCATCATAGGATCGTAGGATATTTATTTCTTTCACATACGAAGTCGTATGGTCATGTAACTTTGGGATACGACTATTGGGGTCATTTCCCATGTTCATGATTTTTCCCGATTTTTAAATGACCAATTTACCCCTAGTTGGCACTGTTTTGGCCATAACTTTTGACTGGAAAGGAATTTTGACCTGAAACCACTTCCATTGGCTCCGGATGATGGTTTCTCTTTCCGTAGGGTGGTCACATTAGCCAAACGGACTTACCGTTTGGGAGATATGGCTGAAACAAGTTTCAGATGGTGAAAAACAGCTTAATTGGGCTTAACCGGGTGATTAGCAGCTAGGCCCAGAGGAGAATTTCGGGTTTAGGGGTATATAGGGGCCGATTAGGGTTAGAAAACATTTCTTTAGACATTTTCCAGCCGCCACTTTCATTCCTCTTGACCTAGCCATGGCCTCCACTCTCTAAATCTCTCTAAAACACCCAAAATCACTTCCTAATCAAGGATTAAGGCTTAGAGGCATCAAATCAAGGAGGATTAGCACAAGGACCGAGGTAGAGCTGCTGTTATATATTGGAATTCGTGCAAATCAGAGGTTCACTTCAGATCTGAAAGTTTTATTGTGGCAATGGTGAGTGATAGCATCGTTTTGACACTAATTACAGTTAATTAAGGGTAATTAGTGAAGATTAGCGAATTTATACACCAATAAATTCTGGAAAAATGTTTAGAAATTCTTAAATAATATTTTATGCCTCTGTTAGAAATTTGGTTCGATTTGATTAAGTTTTGTTAACCCTATGATTAGATTTACTTAAACATGCTTAAGGGAAAATAAGGAGTTTTGACCACTTTTGATCCATTTTGATTCATTTGAATGGTTGTTTGTTGTTTGTGGTTGCTATTACATACTGCTATGACTCTATGGTGTGTTTTATGATTGATTAGAAGTGTTAGATTTGTCAAAAACGCCGTCGAATGGCGTAAACTGCTCGTTGGAAGAACTGCAGGAAATCATCCGAACCGGACCGGATCGGTGGAAGTAAGGGCGATCCAATCCGATGGTGCGATCCGATCCGATCCATCGATGCTTGAAGACTTCGATCCGGACCACCTGGAAGCTTGCGAATTGATGGCCATGAAGGATCACAAGTTGGGGCACACTATCCGAACCGACCCGCTCACACCACACGACCCGATCCGCCTCTCGTGAGCATGAGCTACTCCGACCCGAACCGATGGATGGCGATTGGATTCGAAGGCCGACCCGATCCGACAGGAGTGACCACGGCCGATCCGAACCGCCACGAGATGAAGGCCACGAACCGAACCGGAAGCTGAAGGTTGACCGAGCCGAACTGATGATTCTTGTCCGATCCGAAGCGAGTGGAGCAAGATGAGGACCAATCCGGATGAAGATGATGGCCAATACCCGAGATGCAAAGGTAGTCCAAAAGAGAAGTTAGAGCTCAGGATCCAGATGGGAATCAACGAGTTCGCTTCATGGTTGGGCTTTGCTGCGGGACGCGTGCCAAGGAGTTATCGATGTCTATAGCTTTGAACCACTATGGTAGGAGGTACGAAGACGGATTCAGGGCCATTATGGCATCGGTAGAACCAAGGGCTACAACCAATGAAGTGGGTCATTGAAATGTTTGGTCATGACTCCATATGTTTAGCTTGGTCATAGCAGGGTTTCTACAAGTCGGGATTCGTCGTTACCTCAGTTTATCTAGTGCTCCAAAGTGGTAGATATCGTACGCTTTAGGCACTGAGTGAGAGATGTGAGGATGGTTGCTACAGATGATTTGTTTGCTATCATTGTGACATGCACACCCCACCCCCGTATTCTTACACTATTTATTATGGCACCTTGGAGTATTGTACGGGATGTGGTACTAACTCTTTGATTGCAGGTCCAGGTTCAGGTATGGCTTAGTATACCTGTTATTATTCTGTTTAGATGCTTATCGCTCATACCAGGCTTTATGTCTGACCCAGAGTTTTATGTCTCCTCTTATTACTCTGGGTGCTCACACGAGCAGACTAGAGACAGGTTAGCTGGTGATGCACGGGTAGATGATCCGGAGACGAGCAGGAGGCTTCCACGTACTATATACATAATATTCTCCCTGTGTTGTTGAAGATCACTGCTTGGGCATTGTTGGTGTATCTTCTACTTTAGCTTTCTTTTGTTTAGAGACAGTAAATTTGGAAAATTTTAATAAGCTGTATTTGGGTTTCCGCTGCTTTGATGATTGATGTTGATTTTAGTTATCAGCTTATGCACTGTCTCACCTGTTTTATGTCAAGTATGTTATTATTATATTTTATTCCATGCGCTGTGAGACATTCTACAGGTTCCTTGATTAGTTCATTCCCTTCTTTCTTTTCTTCTGACGACCGTTCTGTGCTAGCTGGGCATGTGTACAACACATTTTCGGAGGAAACGCAGGCTGGTGCGGGGCGGGCCGTCACACTTGGTATCAGAGCTCTAGGTTGCGTAGTTAACCTAGGGAAGTTATCAGGGAGAGATAATATACGTATACGAGAGAGCGTATTTGTGATTACTTTGGTTTTTAAAAGCTATATATATATATATACTATTAGTAGTATAAGGATGAAGTCGTACTGCACTAGCACCACTATGGAGTTGTTAATCGTTTCCTTTTTCAGATTGACGATGAGCCGGTATACTAGAGGTACTGGTAGGGGAGCCAACAATGGGAATGCTGCTGACATGAGGACGATGTTTACAGACCTCATGAGAGAGATGCTTAGAGATGTACAGAGGGCAGCTCCCAATGGTGGAAATGGTGGTGGTCCAATAGTGCAGGCGCCAAGAGTCGACTTCGCCAAGCTGAATAAGGATTATACTAGCCTTGGTGGGAAGCCGTTCCACGGAACGGAGTCGGCTACGGATGTTCAAGATTGGTTGGATAGTTGCGAACGCATCTTCGAGGATTTGGGTATCGAGGATGCGATGAAGAGAAAGCTAGCGTCCCGTCAGCTGCAAGGGCGGGCAATGAATTGGTGGAATGCTATAAAGGTAGCTACTCCCGAAGATCAGATTACTTGGGAGCAGTTTAAGGCTCGCTTTAGCGAGAAGTTCATTCCAGCTGCTCAGAAGTCAATGTTGTTTAAGAAATTCTTGGAGCTCAAGCAGAATGGCAGGGCTGTCTCGGAGTATATTGCTGAATTTGACACTTTGTCAAAATATGGGTTATCTCTCATTGATACTGCCGAGAAAAAGAATGAGAAATTCATAACTGGTTTGGATCAGTACTTGGGGGAAAAACTTATTAACCACATCGATGAGACGTTTGAATCGATTGTGGGGAAAGCGTTAAGATCAGAAAGTCTCTACCCTAAGTCGAAGACTGAGGTTGCATCCGCAGATGAGCCAAAGCCACAAGCAAGTGGTGGAGGCAAAGGTGGTTCCCAGAATAAGAGAAAGCAGAATCAGGCTAAGGATGGCCAGAAGAAAAAGAATAAGCAAGATGTGGAGTGCTTCAGCTGTGGTAAGAAGGGCCATTATGCTAGTAATTGTCGGGCCAAGCCAGCGGATAGGAAGTGTTTCAACTGTGGCCAAATGGGACATCACAAGGACAAGTGTCCACAACCCCCTAAGGAAAAGCAAATGGTGAAAGCATATGCTCTTAATGCTATTCCTTCTTCGTCGAATGCCCCAACTGCGGCGGAGAAAGGAAAGACTGTCGTCATTCAAGGTATGCTTTCTGTTTATGATGTTCCTGTTAGAGTTTTGTTTGATACCGGAGCTTCCAGTTCTTTCATATCTAGTGACCTGGTAGATAGGTTGGGATTGGAGCCCGAGATTGTCGATAGACCTTTAGTAGTGACAAACCCGATTGGTGGTTCGACTAGCCTTAGCATGATTTGTCATAATGTGGTCTTATCGAGTCATGGATGCATGTTTGTTTGTGATTGCTTCGTTTTGGGCTTTACTGGGTTTGGCATTATTTTGGGAGTAGATTGGCTCCGAAGGTATGGGGTGGTGGTAGACTGTGAGGGCTTTTTGGTGACAGCTAGAGCGGATGATGGGCGGAGGATAGTGTTTGGTGGTCTACCCAGTAAGGGGGTATTGGCTAGTTTTCTAAACTCCCTCGACATTCCGCATAGTGAGTTGTCAGGTTTGCCCGTGGTTGGCCAGTATCCGGATGTTTTCGAAGAAGTGACCGGACTTCCACCACACCGAGAGATTGAGTTTCGTATTGATTTGGTAAAGGATGCCAGGCCTATAGTGATGCCACTTCGTCGTATGGCACCAAGGGAGCAGCGAGAGCTCGAGGTGCAAGTCAGCGATCTTTTGAAGAAGGGATTTATCAGAAGGAGTGTTTCTGAATGGGGAGCACCAGTCGTGTTTGCTACCAAGGCGGATGGTTCCCTTCGTTTGTGTGTAGACTACCGCGAGTTGAATAAAGTGACGAGGAAGAATAAGTATCCTCTACCGCGGATAGATGATTTGTTCGATCAGTTGAGTGGCGCGAGGATATTTTCTCAGTTGGATCTCGCGACAGGTTTTCATCAGCTTAGAGTGGAAGCTGAGAGTATAGCTAAAACGGCATTTCGAACGCCGTCTGGATTTTATGAGTGGTTGGTTATGCCATTTGGGCTGACTAATGCTCCGGCATATTTTGTGGATCTTATGAATAGGGTATTCAGAGATCAGTTGAATAAGTTTGTCCTTGTGTTCGTTGATGATATTTTGGTCTATTCGAGGACAGAGGAAGAACACAAGGAACATTTAAGAGTAGCGATGGAGGTGTTGAGAAAACACCAATTGAAAGCAAAGTTTTCTAAGTGTCACTTCTGGAAGAGGGAAGTGAGGTTCTTGGGCCATGTTGTATTAGAGAATGGTATTGCCGTGGACCCAGCAAAGGTGGCCACGGTACAAGATTGGCCTACGCCCAAGAACGCAACAGATGTAAGAAGTTTCTTGGGATTAGCTGGATATTATCGTAAGTTTATCCAAGGTTTCTCCAAGATAGCAGCACCATTGACCCAGTTGACCAAGAAGAATCAAGCTTTTGTCTGGGATGAAAGGTGCGAGAATGCATTCAAGAATCTAAAGGACAAGTTGACAAGCGCACCAGTGTTAGTCATTCCTAAGGGGGATGAAGAGATGACGGTATACACGGATGCCTGTGGTACCGGACTGGGTGCTGTATTGATGCAAGGCGGTAGGGTTGTAGCTTATGCAAGTTGGCAATTGAAACCGCACGAGAGAAGATACCCTACCCATGATTTAGAATTGGCAGCGATCGTGTTCGCGTTAAAGATGTGGAGACACTATCTCTTGGGAGAAAGATTTGACCTGTTTACAGATCATAAGTCGTTGAAGTATCTATTCTCCCAGAAGGATTTAAATCTCCGTCAGCAGAGATGGTTAGAGTTCTTAGCTTCCTATGATTTTGACATCGCATACACACCGGGAAAGGGCAATGCGGTGGCTGATGCATTGAGTAGAAGACATGCCAGCTTAGGGGCTATGTTCCTTGAATGGAAGCAACTGGAGTTTATCGCGGGGTTTGATTTCAGACCAAAGTGCGAATTGGATCCAGAAATGTTAGCAAGTTTGACGATCAGACCCACTTTGATTGAACGGATCGGCTCTAGTCAGAGGGACGATCCTAACCTATTGGAGATCATCTCCAAGTTAGAGATGGGTATCGATGAGGAGATGAACAAGTATGGGCTTGATCGAGATAGATGGCTTAGAAAGAATGGAAAGCTTGTTGTACCCAATGTCAATGGATTGAGGGATGAAGTGCTTAGAGAATGTCATCACTCAAAGCTGACCATACACCCCGGTGGTAACAAGATGTATCGAGATATGAAGCAGACTTACTACTGGGAAGGGATGAAAAGAGACGTTGGGAAGTTTATATCCAAGTGCATGAATTGCCAGCTAGTTAAAGCCGAGCAAAAGAAGCCTAGTGGGTTGTTACAGCCCTTAGAAATTCCCGAATGGAAATGGGAGCAAGTCTCGATGGATTTCATCGATGGGTTACCAAGGACTAGATCGGGATATGACAGCATCTGGGTAATTGTAGATCGACTGACTAAAAGTGCAAGGTTTATACCAGTCAAATCGACTAGAACGGCAGCTAAGTTAGCAGAATTGTATATGAAGTGGGTAGTGAGATTTCATGGAGTACCTAAAGGCATTGTGAGCGACCGAGACCCATTGTTCACTAGTGGGTTTTGGAAGAGCTTACAAGAGGCTCTAGGGTCAGAGTTACATCTCAGTACCGCATAACATCCTCAGACCGACGGTCAGACGGAAAGGGTGAATCGTATTTTGGAAGATCTCTTGAGAGCATGTATATTGGATTTTGGTGGATCATGGGATGACCATTTTCATCTAGTAGAGTTTGCATATAATAATAGTTTCCAATCCAGTATCGGTATGGCTCCATTTGAAGCTTTGTATGGAAGACCGTGCAACTCACCATCATGTTGGATAGAGACTGGCGAGAAGTTTATGCTTGGACCAGATGTGGTGAGGGAAACTTCAGATAAGATCAAGATCATTCAACAACGAATGAAGGCAGCCCAAGATAGGCAGAAGAGTTATGCTGATAAGAGGAGAAGAGACCTAAAATTCTCCGTTGGTGACTTGGTGTTTGTCAAGACTTCTCCGTTGAAGAGCGTAATACGATTCGGCAGGAGAGGCAAGTTGGCACCAAGATTCGTTGGCCCATTCCCTGTTCTTGAACTAGTCGGGGATTTGGCATATAGAATTGACTTACCAGAGAAGATGGCGGGAGTTCACAACGTATTTCATGTTTCCCAACTAAGGAAGCTCGTTCACGACTCAGATATGACTATTTCACCTGATCAGTTAGAGGACTTCGAAGTAGAACCCAAGGCGGTTGGGAACCGCAAGCCGGCCCGCATTGTCGAGCACGACATGAAGCAACTTCGAAGGAAGGCGGTGAAGCTAGTCAAGGTATAGTGGAGCGAGAACGAGAATGATTGTACTTGGGAGACAGAGGAGAACATTAGGAAGTCGCACCCAGAACTCTTTGCCTGGTAAGATTTTGGCTTCGATTTAGTTTTCCGCATGCTAGGATAGGTTTGTTTTGCTTGTTTTGCATGTTTGATGAATATATGTGGTTGTTAGGCATGCGGGATCCATTGTATGTTTTGGGTTAAGGAATTTCGGGGACGAAATTTCTTAAGGGGGGGGGGGGGGGGAGAATGTAACGACCCGTATTCTACGCATCATAGGATCGTAGGATATTTCTTTCTTTCACATACGAAGTCGTATGGTCATGTAACTTTGGGAGACGACTATTGGGGTCATTTCCCATGTTCATGATTTTTCCCGATTTTTAAATGACCATTTTACCCCTAGTTGGCACTGTTTTGGCCATAACTTTTGACTGGAAAGGAATTTTGACTTGAAACCACTTTCATTGGCTCCGGATGATGGTTTCTCTTTTCGTAGAGTGGTCACATTAGCCAAACGGACTTACCGTTTGGGAGATATGGCTGAAACAAGTTTCAGATGGTGAAAAACAACTTAATTGGGCTTAACCGGGTGATTAGCAGCTAGGCCCAGAGGAGAATTTCGGGTTTAGGGGTATATAGGGGCTGATTAGGGTTAGAAAACATTTCTTTAGACATTTTCCAGCCACCACTTTCATTCCTCTTGACCTAGCCATGGCCTCCACTCTCTAAATCTCTCTAAAACACCCAAAATCACTTCCTAATCAAGGATTAAGGCTTAGAGGCATCAAATCAAGGAGGATTAGCACAAGGACCGTGGTAGAGCTGCTGTTATATATTGGAATTCGTGTAAATCAGAGGTTCACTTCAGATCTGAAAGTTTTATTCTGGCAAAGGTGAGTGATAGCATCGTTTTGACACTAATTACAGTTAATTAAGGGTAAATAGTGAAGATTAGCGAATTTATACACCAATAAATTCTGGAAAAATGTTTAGAAATTCTTAAATAATATTTTATGCCTCTGTTAGAAATTTGGTTCGATTTGATTAAGTTTTGTTAACCCTATGATTAGATTTACTTAAACATGCTTAAGGAAAAATAAGGAGTTTTGACCACTTTTGATCCATTTTGATTCATTTGAATGGTTGTTTGTTGTTTGTGGTTGCTATTACATACTGCTATGACTCTATGGTGTGTTTTATGATTGATTAGAAGTGTTAGATTTGTCAAAAACGCCGTCGAATGGCGTAAACTGCTCGTTGGAAGAACTGCAGGAAATCATCCGAACCGGACCGGATCGGTGGAAGTAAGGGCGATCCGATCCGATGGTGCGATCCGATCCGATCCATCGATGCTTGAAGACTTCGATCCGGACCACCTGGAAGCTTGCGAATTGATGGCCATGAAGGATCACAAGTTGGGGCACACTATCCGAACCGACCCGCTCACACCACCCGACCCGATCCGCCTCTCGTGAGCATGAGCTACTCCGACCCGAACCGATGGATGACGATTGGATTCGAAGGCCGACCCGATCTGACAGGAGTGACCACGACCGATCCGAACCGCCACGAGATGAAGGCCACGAACCGAACCGGAAGCTGAAGGTTGACCGAGCCGAACTGATGATTCTTGTCCGATCCGAAGCGAGTGGAGCAAGATGAGGACCGATCCGGATGAAGATGATGGCCAATACCCGAGATGCAAAGGTAGTCCAAAAGAGAAGTTAGAGCTCAGGATCCAGATGGGAATCAACGAGTTCGCTTCATGGTTGGGCTTTGCTGCGGGACGCGTGCCAAGGAGTTATCGATGTCTATAGCTTTGAACCACTATGGTAGGAGGTACGAAGACGGATTCAGGGCCATTATGGCATCGGTAGAACCAAGGGCTACAACCAATGAAGTGGGTCATTGAAATGTTTGGTCATGACTCCATATGTTTAGCTTGGTCATAGCAGGGTTTCTACAAGTCGGGATTCGTCGTTACCTCAGTTTGTCTAGTGCTCCAAAGTGGTAGATATCGTACGCTTTAGGCACTGAGTGAGAGATGTGAGGATGGTTGCTACGGATGATTTGTTTGCTATCATTGTGACATGCACACCCCACCCCCGTATTCTTACACTATTTATTATGGCACCTTGGAGTATTGTACGGGATGTGGTACTAACTCTTTGATTGCAGGTCCAGGTTCAGGTATGGCTTAGTATACCTGTTATTATTCTGTTTAGATGCTTATCGCTCATACCAGGCTTTATGTCTGACCCAGAGTTTTATGTCTCCTCTTATTACTCTGGGTGCTCACACGAGCAGACTAGAGACAGGTTAGCTGGTGATGCACGGGTAGATGATCCGGAGACGAGCAGGAGGCTTCCACGTACTATATACATAATATTCTCCCTGTGTTGTTGAAGATCACTGCTTGGGCATTGTTGGTGTATCTTCTACTTTAGCTTTCTTTTGTTTAGAGACAGTAAATTTGGAAAATTTTAATAAGCTGTATTTGGGTTTTCGCTGCTTTGATGATTGATGTTGATTTTAGTTATCAGCTTATGCACTGTCTCACCTGTTTTATGTCAAGTATGTTATTATTATATTTTATTCCATGCGCTGTGAGACATTCTACAGGTTCCTTGATTAGTTCATTCCCTTCTTTCTTTTCTTCTGACGACCGTTCTGTGCTAGCTGGGCATGTGTACAGCGCATTTTCGGAGGAAACGCAGGCTGGTGCGGGGCGGGCCGTCACACAATAGCTATATAATCCGGAAGCCTCCTGCTCCAGCTCTCCAAGTATATGTAAAATCTCGACTACTTGACTGCCCGTACAAAATTGGGCACCCAAGAGTTCAGGGAAAACAAAACAAAATAAACCCTGGGTCAGTTATGTGACTGGTGTGAGTAAACTCCAAACACTTTGTTTAACTTTTCCAAATCCTTTTCAAAAGCACTGATAATCGTAAGACCGATCCACACATAAATACAGATGGTTTTTACCTTGCGATAACCCAAAATATTTCTTAAGATCAATATTTTCTGATATTATAATAATGTCTAAATCAAGTAGATAGCAATCTAGTAGAACGTTCTAATCTCACGCTATACATATATAATATACAATCAAAAACTGTGGGCTCTTATTGGGTAATGATTCCAACTATGACAAGGTATGGAACCATCTTTCGATCAGTGTACTCTAGAAGCTATACACTGGAGTTCAACATGAACATCTTGTAACTCGGCCACACATGACCAGCCATTCATTTCGCCTGAATATTCCGAATATATTGTCACCTTACGGTTGGTATACCAACATAACCGTTCTCGAGAGATACAAAATTGAAAGAAGTAACAAATATGAATATTCTCTAGATGGTGACAATATACCCTAATTGGGTGCGACCCACTTAGCCATGTTGCCTGCTCGATTTCTGTCATTTCTCGGTTGATGAGGCAAGTATCATTATACATATCATATCTTTATTTCTTTTGAATGTCACATCGTCAAACCCGCCAAATCACAAATTTATTTCTCCGAAAATACCACGGGTATACAGCTAAGAGAAATGAATTCCCCACCACCAAACGTAAATACGTTTGAAGAGATCAACTTACGTGATCTATTAAATATACCATGTCAGACATTCTTCTATACAGGTTGTCCAAGGACTGGAAAAACCAAAGGAACTATTCTGCAAACCCATCTTAGGCAATTTCTACCTAGGATTGCCAGAACAGCCCTTGCATAAACTCCGTCTTCAATTATCATCATCACATTTGATTTGCAACGCTAATGCCCATACGGAGTGCTTTTCAGATAATAAATCTGATCTCGGTCTCTCCGTATTGACGACGGAAAAATGGTCAAAAACTTTGATAGTCGGTTCATTAAGTATCAAAGGAAAAACATCAACACACACAACGATCCTATTTCCAAATGTAAATTTTATCGATCAATCATCAACCAACATTTATCCCTTTAAATTAACTTATCATTTATTTATTCATTTCCCCATTTTTCGTTTCCACATATCCATAAATTCTAATTTTCTAAATTTAGAAAATATACGTTATTAACATTGGAAAACATTTCCATTTCTTATTTTCTATATTAGAAAACATTTATGATTCTTAGTTGGAAAACATTTCCAAAACTTCTTCATTCGTATTTAAACAGATGTTTAAATAAGACATCGCTATGCCAACTCAAACATTACACTCATTAACTAAATTCACTTAACCAATCTTCACTATCAAACCTTAACCAGCCCGCAGTTAAAAATGAAGTCAATCAAGCTGGGGTATGACTACCTCTCAGACCTTAACTGAACAACATTTTTAATCTCGAAATAGTCAAATTTCACCTTTTAAATCTTTAACAAACTTCCTTACGTATCTCTCGGATTCTATTTACGAATCCACTTCTTTTACTGAAATCATTTGATTATAACAATATTGTTATAATCCCATGCTTCTGAAATATAATAACTTAAATATAACTTTTATTCATTAATTTGGATAAATAAACAAACAACTAATTTATTAATAAATAAATAAATCTTGATTAAAAACGGAAAGTAATTAGTACTTTCCCAAATTCGATAAAATCAAATTTCAACGTATAATTCTCTCTCGAATAATCTCTATTCGATAACTGTCTTTCGAATAAACTCTATTCGATAACTCTTTTCTTCGAATAAACTATATTCGATAATCTCTTTTTCGAATAAACTATATTCGATAATCTTTCTTCGAATAACTATATTCGATAACCCTTTTCTTCGAATAAACTATATTCGATAATCTCTCTTTTGAATAAACTATATTCGATAATCTTTCTTCGAATAACTATATTTGATAACTCTTTTCTTCAAATAAACTATATTTGATAATCTCTCTTTCGAATAACTATATTCGATTAACTCTATTCGAATAACTAATATCTGATTAACTCTAATTCGATTAACTCTATTCGAATAACTAATATTCGAATACTAATATTCGAATAACTAATATACGATTAACTAATATTCGATTAAATCTATTCGAATAACTAATATTCGATTAACTCTATTCGAATGACTAATATTCGAATAACTAATATTCGATTAACTCTATTTGAATAACTAATATTTGATTAACTCTATTAGAATAGCTAATATTCAATTAACTCTATTTTGATTAACTCTATTTGAATAACTAATATTTGAATAACTAATATTCAATTAACTCTATTCGAATAACTAATATTCGAATAACTATTTTTCGATTAACTCTATTCGAATAACTAATATTCGATTAACTCTATTCGAATAACTAATATTCAATTTACTCTAATTCGATTAACTCTATTTGAATAACTAATATTCGATTAACTCTAATTCGATTAACTCTACTCGAATAACTAATATTCGAATAACTAATATTCGATTAACTCTATTCGAATAACTAATACTCGAATAACTCTATTCGAATAACTAATATAATTTTAACCCTATTTCCTATTCCCATTTAAATTCCTATTTCGAAACCCAATTTTCCTTATAAATGTTTTAATATAAAATATTCATTTTAATCCATTATTCACATCGAATGTGAAAAATATTTCTTTTATATAATCCATTAAGTTTGATTTCGTATTTTAAAATAATATCCGATTTCCAAATTCTATTTATACTTCTATTTATAGAACTATTCATATGAAATCTCCTTTTTATTTCTAGCACTTAAATCTCATGTAATAACCCGAAAATCCGAGCCAATTTAAAAAAATTTATTTTGGCAATTTTAGTGCATTTTGATTATTTAAAATGAATTATTTTAAATAATGACGACAAAAAATTTATTTTGGATAGAATTCGAATGTATATATTTATATACGTCGTCGTTAGAATATAAATATTTATTTGTAAATATAAAAGGAAATCAAAATGGCACGGTAGTTCGATAATTCTATTTCAAAATTCAAATGAATGTACAGGATTCAAAATAAACCGGATTTTAGTGAAACCAAAAATATTTGAATCTAATTGGGAATATCTTTCCAATGAGGCCTCATCATCAGTGTTTATACTCGGGTGCCGAAAGTGAGATATCTATATATTTCCATTTGATTGGTGTGAGAACCAAAACTAGATAGAGCTTATTGTTGTGAATTGGCATCAAAAATGTGATTTTTGGAATATATATCCAAGTTATGAATTTCAAAAGCTAATCAACTAATTGACTGCTGGTTGTGTTGTTTGATTATAGTTTGAATAATTAAATGTTGAACCTTTAGCCAAATTATATCAAATAGTGAGTGTATTGAAAATTAGTCGCATTTGCATGCATATACGTGTACTTACATTGAACAGGTCATAGCAAGGAGGCTAGAGCAGAAGAATAAAATTGTTCGCCCGACAAATAGGTACATGTTTACCATAATTTACTGTTTTGTTTGGGTGATGATGATCTTATGAGCCGATTGGATAGCCGCTTGGCTGTTTCTTTTTTCCTTTTGGATTGAAGAAGGCCATGGGAGGCTATATGAAATATCCCGAAGTCCCCGGTGCAGGGGAGGTTATGGCGAAATTTTTCGAAAATTTAGGGTGTTAGCCAAATTTTTGAAAAATTTGAAAGTTCTCAGAAACTGAAAAGTTGAAGAACTTAAGCCGCAATGGAAATAATGAAAGTTGAATTGGCTTGTGAAACAACTTTCGGCTTTGTTCCTTTTCGGGGACGAAAAGTTTTTAAGTGGGGGAGATTGTAATAACCCGGAAATCCGAGCCAATTTAAAAAAATTTATTTTGGCAATTTTAGTGCATTTTGATTATTTAAAATGAATTATTTTAAATAATGATGACGAAAAATTTATTTTGGATAGAATTCGAACATATATATTTATATACGTCGTCGTTAGAATATAAATATTTATTTATAAATATAAAAGGAATTGAAAATGGCGCGGTAGTTCGATAATTCGATTTCAAAGTTCAAATGAATGTACAGGATTCAAAATAAACCGGATTTTAGTGAAACCAGAAATATTTGAATATAATTGGGAATATCTTTCCAACGAATCTGAAGAATCGAAATTTCATAGCGGGGATAAAAAGTTATGCCCAGTTGAAAATTCAGAATAGTCGCTATGGAATTCTGGCCCTTAAAAATGGCCATTTTGCAAACGACCTCGGTTTTCGACGAAACCACTTTTGTTGGATCTGCGATGTCAAGTTATTGCTAGGTTTCAAAATTCGTAATTTTTCAAATCAATATGTGAGTGTGGCAAAGAAAAACGCATTTGACCAGTTTCAGTTGATTTTAATCGACTGGAAAATGGCCATTTTTCAAACGGTCTCAGAATTTGACGAAATCAGTTTTGTTAGGACCGTATCGTCAATACGAAGCTAGAAAATATTTTTCGGGAATTTGTAGAGTTCGTATGTGGCCCCGGTAAATTGAAATGTGCGTTTAAATTCAATATATAGAGTTATATTTTGATTTTGAACGGAAACTGATCGAAACGATCGAATTGGCCTTCGTAACATATGCCATTGTGTTCGGAATGGGGGTAATTAGCTATGGATGATAGTCGGTGGGTTTGATTCTGAGTTTGCATAAAAAGTCAACCTTTTATTTTTGAAATTATTGAATATAATATATATTTTAATACATAGAGCCCCCATACCTTTCTCCCTCCAAATCAAAACCCGCCCCCTTCTCTTAAAAAGAAGTCGCGATTTCTCAGATCCTCCCCCCCCCCCCCGGTCAGAGTTCGTCGTCGCGCCGTGCCATAGGTGGCCGCGCCTCCCCCTCCTTCTCCTCCTCTTCAACCTCCGTTCTCCCTCCCTCCATCGAAGGCCACTGTCGCCCAAAACCCCCAAAACCATTCTAACCCGAACCCTAGCCCCCGAGACCCAAAATCCGCCGCGCCCTGGCCTCTGAGGCCCGCCGCCGACCATCACAAGGCCATGCCCCGCCTGAGTACCTCCGGCGCCGTTCCACCACTCCTCCATGCGAAAAATCAACCTCCTCCTCTTCGTTAAGCATAAGTAAGTTTTTATTTTATTTTATTTTCTCTTATGTATTTAGTTAAACAAATAGGAAAATCAGTTTTCTTATATATATATAAATAAGTTTTTAAAATATCATAGAAGAAAGAAATACCAGTTTTGATTAGATATAAAGATGTGAAGCTTTGCTTGTATTAATATGATAGAGATTCGATTTTTAATTGATTAAAAATACAATTTTTATGTTAATAAAGTATTAAAAATACGATTTTTATGTTAGTAAAGTATTAAAAATACGATTTTTATGTTAGTAAAGTATTAAAAATACGATTTTTATGTTAGTAAAGAAGTAAAAATATAATTTTTATATCATAGAAAGGTTAAAAATATAATTTTAATACGTGTGGTGAAGATAAAAATTCGATTTTTATATATAGGAAGGTGAAATAAAAAAAGGATTTTCATTGGTGTAGAATAATAAAAATATGATTTTTTATTAAGGTAGAGTTATAAAAATATAATCTTTATTACATGAACATTGTTATAAAAATGGAATTTTTATCTATATAGTAGTGGTATAAAAATAGAATTTTTATCGATATGGTAGCAGTTATAAAAATGTGATTTTTATATACATGACAACAATATAAAAATGAGATTTTTATATATGTAGTGGCTACGGACATCGAAAGTGACCAAACGCAAGTATGGCAAAGATTTCTACATAAGAAGAGTCGTGGCGTTTGGTTTAGCTAGTCGGTGAGAACTCCCCACTTTTATTTTTATTTCTAGTTGAAATATATACTAGGATGCAGACGGTGTTTAGTAGCACCCGACACCCGTCGTCCACAGACCATGGACGGTTTGTTTGTTTGTTTGATTTTGATGTGTAATTGATTGTTTGATGTGGAATGGAATAAAATATTTATATAGTTTAAAATATTTTATAGTTAAAAATAGAATTTTTAACATGTATACAAAAGGAAATAAATAAATATAAACGAATCGAACGATTTGTTTATATACACACATTTGGCTGATATTGATTGGGACGATAAATTTTATACATCGCCCAACTGCACAAATAAAATCTGTGTTTGATTGTTTGAAACCCCACACGGGTATTGGGATAATATATGACATACACTAATCCCAATAATTAGCTGTATGTCGATCGATTGATTGACAGACTGAAACGACCCGAACTTCCCCGTGAAGGAAAGCACGGATAGAATTGAGGACAAGACAAAATAGAACGCAAACGGAAGAACATTTCATTGTTATTACAACAATTCCATCAGATACAAGAATATACAGAGTATAAATGAATAAGTTACATTCAACAAATATCAGAGATTTAAATTACATTTAAATATATCACAGCGGAAAATAATACAAAAGCACAACTAGAAGTAATGCATGGATACAGAGCTTTCCGAGCATCGTTCCAGTTGTAAATCAGGACCCTATGAATATAAATCTGCAAAACCAAAACTACTAGATGCCCATGTCGAAAATAGGGGCACCCAGAGTTTAGGTTAAAACAATAAACTCCAAGTCAGTCATGTGACTGGTGTGAGAGCTAAAACAGTTATTAATATTGGTTTTAAAGTTTGGTAAATCAAGGGACCACGCCATATAACACGGAACGGGTTTCCTCCCAAGAATACCAGTGCATAGAACAAACAGCGCAATGCTAAATAAAGAAAAATGAAGCTGTTATAAGACCCAGGTCCCATCACACAATGCAACACAAGCCGGAGGATAGGGTTTTTACCTTATAACAGCCAAAGCATGCTTGATACGTTTAAAACACATTATTTGATACTATTATAGGTGTATAGTGTCAAAACAATTTCAATCATAAATATAAATCATAGACGGCATAAGCGCCCCATCCCACTATGTCGCCATACTAGGCTTTACAAATAAAACCGAAACACACGTATTGGAAATTGGATTCCATCATGAGTCGAGGCAAGGGGTAAGCTCCTCTCCGCGTTCGAGACACTCTAGCAAATGTCCCAGGACCCCACTATGATCCTTGGATCTTCAGGGCCGGTCCTCTCTTACTTTTGAGGATTAATTATTCCTAAACACACGTTTCCCGGTCCTTACAGACCAATATCCGAGGCGACTCATATCCAACAACCACACAGGTGAAAAGTATATAAATGTCAGGGCTGGTAGGTCACTGACACCACCCTAGCTAGAAAGAAACGTCATGCTCTCCCTGCAGTCACTATCCCGTTTTCGACTCATACCGAGGTGTGAGGCTCGCGAATTCACGTTATACACAAAGCTACGCCATACAGGCCGTGCTTTGATCATCAACCACAAGACTTTGCTTTTCAACAGAAGCCCTGATCCATTGCCACTTACGAGTGCCACACTGGCAATTCACTCCATACAACTGATGTCCATCGATATACAACCTCTGAGCTCGTACGTCTCAGAGAAGGGCGTTAAGCAAGAGAATAAATTCTCCGCCGCCAAACAGATGTATATTTAATAGAGATCAATCAACACAGAATAAAATCCAATGTCAGACACACAATCCATTTACAAGTTCGTTCTGGGTCTGAACGAAACCGGAGGCACTTTTCTCGCATATCCATCCATCTCCAAGTACGTCCGGACGATCACCGACTGTTTCCCACATCTTGGGTGTACAGCCCAATCAAGATCATCAGTAATCACCCAAACGATGTGAAGACTTCCGGTCTTCAACCACCGTCTTCATCTTCGACATCTCGTCGAATCGGTTATTCAGAATGGGTATAAACCCGGCCTTTCTGAATATCCCACGTATATAATAAACAAATGTTACACAAACACACAAACGCCTCGTTCCAATTCAGAATATTCTTTTATTCACAAAATCACATTCTTAGGGAAAGGTTCCAATTAATTTTATCCAAGATAAATTCTTCTAAATTTATTCTTTAATCTTCCTTTGGATATCATTTCAAACTAGTCGGGATTAGCGAACCACACCATAGTAATTATTTATTTTATTTCCCAATCCCAACCTATTCATCCCATGGAGCAAAACTGGTAATACTCCATATCTAACACCAGGGTGTTATCGGTAAAATTAATTACTATTTCACGTTCAAATCTAATTAAAGATTTAACTATCGCTTTGGAGCAAAACTGGTGGTACTCCATTCTCGATCACCTTTCAGATTTGATAAATTAAATTATCAATTCCCTTTTTAATCTAATTAAAGATTCATTAAAACTCCACTTAGTTTCAATCTTTTCAAAAATCAATATCCTGCCTTTAACTGGGTTAAAAACCAATGTCATCTAAAACACGATTCACGACAAACCCAAATCATATTTGATATTAAATACAAGGCTCTGAATAGAAAATATATCGGCTTATATTCAATATCAAATTCTGAAACCAGCATATATCGTATTGGAAATAACGATATAAAATATATCTTTTAAATTCCCATAACAATATCTGTATAGTCACGAAATCCAACATCGAAATATTCCGAAGATAATTTCGATTCAACTCCAGTCCAATGCACGTATTGGGAATATTGATTATTTTTAAAATCACTCTCAAATTCAATTTATTTATTTCAAAATAAATTGATTTTAATTCTAGTTCAAAACTAGTTCATTTCGATAAAAATCTATTTTTATCATTTCAAATGTAGAGTTTTTCATCCCAGTTCTTTCCAGTTCACATATTATGATTTTACACAAATTATCAATATTTTTAATAATTTTATCAAGGCCCGTACAGTCGATTTCCAACAATGGCCATCGAACTGCACTTACAGCGACCTTTTCTGAAATTGATTTGGACATAATTCCAAATCCAGCCATTAGATTTCAAATTTCTAATATTCATTGGAGATCTCTTTTCGATACGAACCCAACGGTTCCGGTTTTAGGAGAATCCGACGGTCGGATCTCCCGCAACGTCCATTCGAAGTCAATGGTCGAAATTCACGAACTGCCACGGCGCGGCGCGTTCTATTCATGCCATTATATATATAATATATATATATATATTATATATTTCGTCGATTTCCTTTTAAAACGTATTTTATAAATCGTTTTAAATTCGTTTTCAAAACCATTTCAACTCTATATTCAATTTCAAATCAAAATTGAATATTTCATATCATTACTATATAAATGATAATATTTTCAAAACGTTATGTTTTGAAATCACTTCTTTTCTATAATCATTATAAAAACGAATATAATCGATATAAGTATCGTTCACGTCAAAATAGCGCAACTCTAATCAACACGGCTTTATATATTTCACTAAATCCGTTATTCTATTCAACAAATGAATATTTATCCCATTCAACACATGAATCTATATTTCTTTCAACACACGACTAATCTCAACACATGAGTACTGTCAACACACGGCTATTTTTGTTATGTAAAATATTTTATAAAACTATGGTATCTATCGTTTAATTTTCAATCAGACTCCACCGTGAAGTAGTTCTAATTTTAAATATGATAAAGATGTAAATTTTATTATTAAAATATTTTACTCAACACACGAATATTTTCAACACATGAACATCGTCAACACATGACTATTTTTATATTCAACACATGAATTTTCTTTTATAATATTCATTATTTTCCCGATTGGAATGAGGCCCAATCAATCACCATATAATGTTAATTATATGGATTCCATACAACACATGTATATAATAGCAATGATAAACAATCAACCATCATCCAAGGTGCACCACACAACTGCATAAGCATCAAATATAAATAATTAACGCTTACACAGCCTGTCGACCAATCGATCGACATACAATTAAATAATTGGGATTAGTGTACGCCAAATTTCATCCCGACACCCGTGTGTGGTTTCAAATCGACAAACACAGATTTTTATTTGTGCAGTTGGGCGATGTGTAAAATTTATCGACCCAATCAATATCAGTCAAATCAGTGTATATAAACAAATCGGATGATTTGTTTATAGATATTTATTTATTCACTTTCACGTTAAAAATTATATTTTTAATGATAATTAATTTATTTCAACACATCTACATTTTATTATCGATTTCACATCAACATCACAAACAATTTTTACAACACATCAATCAAACAAACAAGCCATCCATGGTCTGTGGATGACGGGTGTCGGGTGCTGCTAAGCACCGCCTGCATCCTAGTATATATATATATAACTAAAAAAGAAATTTAGAGTGAGAAGTTCTCACCAATAGCTAATCCAAACGCCTTGACTCTTCCAATGTAGGGAATCATTGCCGTTCTCGCCTTTTGTCACTTTCGTTGCCCGTAGCCACTACATATATAAAAATCACATTTTTATATTGTTGCTATGTATATAAAAATCATATTTTTATAATCACTCCATATGGATAAAATTCTATTTTTACCTCGTTACTATATAGATAAAAATTCTATTTTTACATCGTTACTATATAGATAAAAATTCTATTTTTTTCATCGCTACTATATAGATAAAAATTCTATTTTTACATCGTTGCTATATAGATAAAAATTCTATTTTTACATCGTTGTTATATAGATAAAAATTCTATTTTTACATCGTTGCTATATAGATAAAAATTCTATTTTTACATCGCTACTATATAGATAAAAATTCTATTTTTATATTGCTACTCTCTACATAAAAATTGCATTTTTACTCTGCTATTCAATATATAAAAATCGAATTTTTACTTTGCTATTCAATATATAAAAATCGAATTTTTATATCATCGCTATAAAAATCACTTTTCCACTTCAACGTATATATATATAAATAAATAAAAGATCACAACTTCTCTTAACTAAAAATCAAATCTTTATATTTTTAAAACAAAAATCAAAACTTTGTCTATAGTAGAAATTAAATCTTTGTTTATAAATAATATAAAAATCCTAAATTTCCTTATACTATGCTTTACATTCTTGAATAAAACCAGAAAAAGGAAAATGAAGTAAAATAAAATAAAAAAACTTACAGTTCATTTTGAAAAGGGGGAGAGAGGGGGTCGGGCTCGCGTCGGTCAGTGGATGGAGGAGGGGGGTTTCGAGTTCAGGGAGGTCGGGGGAGGCGAGAGGGAGGATCAGAAGGGTGGAGGTGGTCGGGGGTTCACGGGTTCAGGGAGATCGGGGGAGGCTCCAGCGGAGAAAGAAGGGAGAAGGGGGTGGAGATGAGGCGGAGGAGGGAGGTCAGGGGGTGTCGCGCCTCCTGGCGGCTGCGGCGATCGAGGGGGGGAGGGAGGGGCGACGATCGCCTGACGCGATTTTTTTCTTTTTTTTCTTCTTCTGATTCGATTTCCGAATTAAACCGGGGGGGGGGGGGGGGGGCTGAGAGGAAGTAAGGAGAGGAGAGAGTGTTTTTAATTTTTAATTATTTTAATTATTTAACTTACAAAAAGTTGACTTTTTCATACGACCTCTAAACGAGGCCCACCGCCTGTCGTCCGTAGCGTTTTACCCCCATTCCGAACAAAATAAGATATGTATCGTAAGATGATTCGATCGTTTCGATCAGTTTTCGTCAAAATCAACATATAACTCTATATATTGAATTTGAACACGCATTTCAATTTACCGGGGTCACATACGAACTCTAAAAATTCTAGAAAAATATTTTCTAGCTTCGTATTGACGACACGGTCCTAACAAAACTAGTTTCGTCGAATTCTGAGACCGTTAGAAAAATGGCCATTTTCCAGTCGATTAAAATCAACTGAAACTGGTCAATCACGTTTTCCTTTGCCACGCTCACATATTGATTCGAAAAATTATGAAATTTGAAATCTATCAATAACTTGACATCACGGACCCAACAAACGTGGTTTCGTCGAAATCCGAGGCCGATTGCAAAATTTCCATTTTTAAGGGCCTGAATTCCATAGCGACTATTCAGAATTTTCAACTGGACATATCTTTTGATTCCCGCTATGAAACCTCAATTTTTCGGACTCGTTGGAAAGATATTCTCAATTAGATTCTATTATTTTTGGTTTCGCTAAAATCCGGTTTATTTTGCACCCGGTACATTCATTTGAAGTTTGAAATCGAACTACCGCGCCATTTCAATTAATTATTTATATTCTAACGACGACGTATCTAATATATACGTTCTAATTCTATTCAAATTAAATTTTTCGTCGTTATTATTTAAAATAATTCATTTTAAATGTTCAAAATTCGCTAAAATTGCCAAAATAAAAATTTTAAACTGGCCCAGATTTTCGGGTTGTTACAATCTCCCCCACTTAAAACTTTTCGTCCCCGAAAAGGAACAAAGTCGAAAGTGGTTTGATTAATCAACTCTACGTTCGATCTGACTTCCATTCTCCAACTTTTCAGTTTCTGAGAATTTTCAAATTCTTCAAAAATTTGGCTAACACCCGGAATTTTCGAAAAATTTCGCCATAACCTCCTTTGTACGGGGAGAGGTTTGGAAATTTATTGGGCCGTATTAGTTACCCAATAAATCCTAATAAGCATACACGTATTTATAGTGATATATTCTGATGTTTACAGGGGAGCGTGTATTGATAATAACTCCAGAGAATAATTTCTCGTCACCCTGTCAAAGCCTGAGGGAGTGTGTATTTTAAATGCTCCAGAGGATAAATCCTCGTCACCTCATCCCGTGTGGGAAATAAATAGTCCATGTGCCGTATCTAATAACTAGAGAGACGTGATTATTGTCAACTCTAGACCCGTGTGGGGTTTTTTATTAATCTGGCAATTTTATCGTTACAATTTAAATAGTCCATATCAGTCATCAGTTCAACCTGTTAAATATAGTCATCGCCATACAAGCTTCTCGCTCGTATGGTAAATCATCCACCTCGTCACACAAGCTCCAAATGCTTATGTGGTATATGATGAAGTATGCCTATCTTCCAGAAGTATGCCATGTAATGTAGTTCAAAATTAATTGTTTCTATCCTATGGCGATGTTTATTATTTCACACAGAATAACCAGCACTCCGTATCCAATGGCATTCACAGGAGTTGATATAATAATATTTCGCATCCAACTCATTAAGGTTTACCTAATTGTCGGGCACGCAAATAAAATCTTTACTCAACAGCTAATCCATTTTCCTGTTCAAACATATATAATGCACGAGTATATATTCCTAACTATTTTCTAATCAGTTCAATGTGTGATTTAATTGAATAAATTTGTTCTGGTTTTTATTTATGATATTCTAATCTTCTCTAAATCAAAGGCCGAAAAGGAACATAACAATGGAAGCCGAAAAGGAACGAAGCCGAAAGTTGTTTAACAAATCAACTCAACTTCCATTATTTTGATTACGGCTTAAGTTCTTCAACTTTTCAGTTTCTAAGAACTTTTCAAATTTTTCAAAAATTTGGCTAACACCCTAAATTTTCGAAAATTTTCGCCATAACCTCCCCTGCACTGGGAGCAACGGGAAAATCCCGAAATTGCCATACAGGCCTTCTGATCTCAAAAAGAAAAAGAAAAAGCCAATCGGCTCATAAAATCATCATCACCCAAACAAAATAGTAAATTATAGTAAATATGTAACTATTTGTTGGGCAAACAAATTTTATTCTCTGCTCTAGCCTCCTTGCTATGACCTGTTCAATGTAAGTACATGTATATGCAAGCAAACGTGACCAATTTTCAATACAATTCAATATTTGATTCAATTAGGCTAAATGGTTCAAAATTATCAAACAAATAGACAAACAACACAAACATCAATTAATTAGTAGATTAACGTTTCAAATTCATAATTTTATTACATATAATGAAAATCATGTTTTTGATGCCAATTCACAACAATGTATTCTAGCTATATTTTGGTTCTTACACCAGTCTGATGGAATTATATAGAAATCACACCTTCGCCACTCGAAAATAAATACTGGTAACGCTGCAGCATTATCAGAACCATCCCCGGGCAACTAGAGTGTGATCCTATATCTATCTAGTATATTAAAACTTTGAATATACGTTCATGACACGTATACGCGAAATCTTTATATACTCGATTGTCCATATTCAAAATAAATAAATATTCAAATACGTATAAAGCGATTTAAATTTTTAAAACAATATTGTTTTCATTTGAAAAATATACTCTTTACACTCGTTCTAGGATACTACTGATCCTATCTTTAACGAGTCATTTTAATTGGATATTACTAATCCGATATCTGATGAATTCTTTCGTTTGGTTCTAATGTATCTTGTTCTCGAGCTCTGTAAACCAAAGATCTGATACCAAACTGAAACGACCCGAACTTCCCCGTGAAGGAAAGCACGGATAGAATTGAGGATAAGACAAAATAGAACGCAAACGGAAGAACATTTCATTGTTATTACAACAATTCCATCAGATACAAGAATATACAGAGTATAAATGAATATATTACATTCAACAAATATCAGAGATTTAAATTACATTTAAATATATCACAGCGGAAAATAATACAAAAGCACAACTAGAAGTAATGCACGGATACAGAGTTTTCCGAGCATCGTTCCAGCTGTAAATCAGGACCTTGTGAATATAAATCTGCAAAACCAAAACTACTAGCTGCCCGTGTCGAAAATAGGGGCACCCAGAGTTTAGGTTAAAGCAATAAACTCCAGGTCAACCATGTGACTGGTGTGAGAGCTAAAACAGTTATTAATATTGGTTTAAAAGTTTGGTAAATCAAGGGACCACGCCATATAACACGGAACAGGTTTCCTCCCAAGAATACCAGTGCATAGAACAAACAACGCAATGCTAAATAAAGAAAAATGAAGCTGTTATAAGACCCAGGTTCCATCACACAATGCAACGCAAGCCGGAGGATAGGGTTTTTACCTTATAACAGCCAAAGCATGCTTGATACGTTTAAAACACATTATTTGATACTATTATAGGTGTATAGTGTCAAAACAATTTCAATCATAAATATAAATCATAGACAGCATAAGCGCCCCATCCCACTATGTTGCCATACTAGGCTCTACAAATAAAACCGAAACACACGTATTGGAAATTGGATTCCATCATGAGTCGAGGCAAGGGGCAAGCTCCTCTCCGCGTTCGAGACACTCTAGCAAATGTCCCAGGACCCCACTATGATCCTTGGATCTTCAGGGCCGGTCCTCTCTTACTTTTGAGGAATAATAATTCCTGAACACACGTTTCCCGGTCCTTACAGACCTATATCCGAAGCGCCTCATATCCAACAACCACACAGGTGAAAAGTATATAAATGTCAGGGCTGGTAGGTCACTGACACCACCCTAGCTAGAAAGAAACGTCGTGCTCTCCCTGCAGTCACTATCCTGTTTTTGACTCATACCGAGGTGTGATGCTCGCGAATTCACGTTGTACACAAAGCTACGCCACACAGGCCGTGCTTGATCATCAACCACAAGACTTTGCTTTTCAACAGAAGCCCTGATCCATTGCCACTTACGCGTGCCACACTGGTAATTCACTCCATACGACTAATGTCCATCGATATACAACCTCTGAGCTCGTACGTCTCAGAGAAGGGCGTTAAGCAAGAGAATAAATTCTCCGCCGCCAAACAGATGTATATTTAATGGAGATCAATCAACACAGAATAAAATCCAATGTCAGACCACAATCCATTTACAAGTTCGTTCTGGGTCTGAACGAAACCGGAGGCACTTTCCTCGCATATCCATCCATCTCCAAGTATGTCCGGACGATCACCGACTGTTTCCCTCATCTTGGGTGTACAGCCCAATCAAGATCATCAGTAATCACCCAAACGATGTGAAGACTTCCGGTCTTCAACCACCGTCCTCATCTTCGACATCTCGTCGAATCGGTTATTCAGAATGGGTATAAACCCGGCCTTTCTGAATATCCCACGTATATAATAAACAAATGTTACACAAACACACAAACGCTTCGTTCCAATTCAGAATATTCTTTTATTCACAAAATCACATTCTTAGGGAAAGGTTCCCATTAATTTTATCCAAGATAAATTCTTCTAAATTTATTCTTTAATCTTCCTTTGGATATCATTTCAAACTAGTCGGGATTAGCGAACCACACCGTAGTAATTATTTATTTTATTTCCCAATCCCAACCTATTCATCCCGTGGAGAAAAACTGGTAATACTCCATATCTAACACCAGGGTGTTATCGGTAAAATTAATTACTATTTCACGTTCAAATCTAATTAAAGATTTAACTATCGCTTTGGAGCAAAACTGGTGGTACTCCATTCTCGATCACCTTTCAGATTTGATAATTTAAATTATCAATTCCCTTTTTAATCTAATTAAAGATTCATTAAAACTCCACTTAGTTTCAATCTTTTCAAAAATCAATATCTTGCCTTTAACTGGGTTAAAGAACCAATGTCATCTAAAACACGATTCACGACAAACCCAAATCATATTTGATATTAAATACAAGGCTCTGAATGGAAAATATATCGGCTTATATTCAATATCAAATTCTGAAACCAGCATATATCGTATTGGAAATAACGATATAAAATATATCTTTCAAATTCCCATAACAATATCTGTATAGTCACGAAATCCAACATCGAAATATTCCGAATATAATTTCGATTCAACTCCAGTCCAATTCACGTATTGGGAATATTGATTATTTTTAAAATCATTTTCAAATTCAATTTATTTATTTCAAAATAAATTGATTTTAATTCTAGTTCAAAACTAGTTCATTTCGATAAAAATCTATTTTTATCATTTCAAATGTAGAGTTTTTCATCCCAGTTCTTTCCAGTTCACATATTATGATTTTACACAAATTATCAATATTTTTAATAATTTTATCAAGGCTTGTACAGTCGATTTCCAACAATGGCCATCGAACTGCACTTACAACGACCTTTTCTGAAATTGATTTGGACATAATTCCAAATCCAACCGTTAGATTTCAAATTTATAATATTCATTGGAAAGCTCTTTTCGATACGAACCCAACGATTTTGGTTTTAGGAGAATCCGACGGTCGGATCTCCCGCAACGTCCATTCGATGTCAATGGTCGAAATTCACGAACTGCCGCGGCGCGGCGCGTTCTATTCAGGCCATTATATATATATATATATATATATATATATATAATATATATTACATATATTTCATCGATTTCCTTTTAAAACGTATTTTATAAATCGTTTTAAATTCGTTTTCAAAACCATTTCAACTCTATATTCAATTTCAAATCAAAATTGAATATTTCATATCATCACTATATAAATGATAATATTTTCAAAACGTTATATTTTGAAATCACTTCTTTTCTATATTCATTATCAAAACGAATATAATCGATATAAATATCGTTCACGTCAAAATAGCGCAACTCTAATCAACACGGCTTTATATATTTCACTAAATCCGTTATTCTATTCAACAAATGAATATTTATCTCATTCAACACATGAATCTATATTTCTTTCAACACACGACTAATCTCAACACATGAGTACTGTCAACACACGACTATTTTTGTTATGTAAAATATTTTATAAAACTATGGTATCTATCGTTTGATTTTCAATCAGACTCCACCGTGAAGTAGTTCTAATTTTAAATATGATAAATATGTAAATTTTATTATTAAAATATTTTACTCAACACACGAATATTTTCAACACATGAACATCGTCAACACATGACTATTTTTATATTCAACACATGAATTTTCTTTTATAATATTCATTATTTTCCCGATTGGAATGAGGCCCAATCAATCACCATATAATGTTAATTATATGGATTCCATACAACACATGTATATAATAGCAATGATAAACAATCAACCATCATCCAAGGTGCACCACACAACTGCATAAGCATCAAATATAAATAATTAACACTTACACAGCCTGTCGACTAATCGATCGACATACAATTAAATAATTGGGATTAGTGTATGCCAAATTTCATCCCGACACCCGTGTGGGGTTTCAAATCAACAAACACAGATTTTTATTTGTGCAGTTGGGCGATGTGTAAAATTTATCGACCCAATCAATATCAGTCAAATCAGTGTATACAAACAAATCGGCTGATTTGTTTATAGATAGTTATTTATTCACTTTCACGTTAAAAATTATATTTTTAACGATAATTAATTTATTTCAACACATCTACATTTTATTATCGATTTCACATCAACATCACAAACAATTTTTACAACACATCAATCAAACAAACAAGCCATCCATGGTCTGTGGATGACGGGTGTCGGGTGCTGCTAAGCACCGTCTGCATCCTAATATATATATATATATAACTAGAAAAGAAATTTAGAGTGAGAAGTTCTCACCAATAGCTAATCCAAACGCCTCGACTCTTCCAATGTAGGGAATCATTGCCGTTCTCGCCTTTTGTCACTTTCGTTGCCCGTAGCCACTACATATATAAAAATCACATTTTTATATTGTTGCTATGTATATAAAAATCATAATTTTATAATCACTCCATTTGGATAAAATTCTATTTTTACCTCGTTACTATATAGATAAAAATTCTATTTTTACATCGTTACTATATAGATAAAAATTCTATTTTTTTCATCGCTACTATATAGATAAAAATTCTATTTTTACATCGTTTCTATATAGATAAAAATTCTATTTTTACATCGTTGCTATATAGATAAAAATTCTATTTTTACATCGCTACTGTATAGATAAAAATTCTATTTTTATATTGCTACTCTTTACATAAAAATTGCATTTTTTACTTTGCTATTCAATATATAAAAATCGAATTTTTACTTTGCTATTCTATATATAAAAATCGAATTTTTATATCATCGCTATAAAAATCACTTTTCCACTTCAACATATATATAAATAAATAAAATAAAAAGATCACAACTTCTCTTAACTAAAAATCAAATCTTTATATTTTTAAAACAAAAATCAAAACTTTGTCTATAGTAGAAATTAAATCTTTGTTTATAAATAATATAAAAATCCTAACTTTCCTTATACTATGCTTTACATTCTTGAATAAAACCAGAAAAAGGAAAATGAAGTAAAATAAAATAAAAAAAACTTACAGTTTATTTTGAAAAGGGGGCGAGAGGGGGTCGGGCTCGCGTCGGTCAGTGGATGGAGGAGGGGGGGTTTCGAGTTCAGGGAGGTCGGGGGAGGCGAGAGGGAGGATCGGAAGGGTGGATGTGGTTGGGGGTTCGCGGGTTCAGGGAGATCGGGGGAGGCTCCAGCAGAGAAAGAAGGGAGAAGGGGGTGGAGATGAGGCGAAGGAGGGAGGTCAGGAGGCGCCGCGCCTCCTGGCGGCGGCGGCGATGGGGGGGGGTGCGACGATCGCCTGGAGCGATTTTTGTTCTTCTGATTCGATTTTTGAATTAAAACGGGTGGGGGGGGGGGGGGGCTGAGAGGAAGTAAGGAGAGGAGAGAGTGTTTTTAATTTTTAATTATTTAACTTACAAAAAGTTGACTTTTCATATGACCTCTAAACGAGGCCCACCGCTTGTCGTCCGTAGCGTTTTACCCCCATTTCGAACACAATGGGATATGTATCGTAAGCTGATTCGATGGTTTCGATCAGTTTTCGTCAAAATCAACATATAACTCTATATATTGAATTTGAACACGCATTTCAATTTACCGGGGTCACATACGAACTCTAAAAATTCTAGAAAAATATTTTCTAGCTTCGTATTGATGATACGGTCCTAACAAAACTAGTTTCATCGAATTCTGAGACCGTTAGAAAAATGGCCATTTTCCAGTCGATTAAAATCAACTAAAACTGGTCAATCACGTTTTCCTTTGCCACGCTCACATATTGATTCAAAAAATTATGAAATTTGGAATCTAGCAATAACTTGACTTCACGGACCCAACAAAAGTGGTTTCGTCGAAATCCGAGGTCGTTTGCAAAATTCCATTTTTAAGGGCCTGAATTCCATAGCGACTATTCAGAATTTTCAACTGGACATATCTTTTGATTCCCGCTATGAAATCTCAATTTTTCGGATTCATTGGAAAGATATTCTCAATTAGATTCTATTATTTTTTGTTTCGCTAAAATCCGGTTTATTTTGCACCCGGTACATTCATTTGAAGTTTGAAATCGAATTATCGAACTACCGCGCCATTTCAATTCCTTTTATAATTATAAATAATTATTTATATTCTAACGACGACGTATCTAATATATACGTTCGAATTCTATTCAAATTAAATTTTTCGTCGTTATTATTTAAGGTAATTCATTTTAAATGTTCAAAAATCGCTAAAATTGCCAAAATAAAATTTTTAAACTGGCCCAGATTTTCGGGTTGTTACACAGACTGTTATAAGCGTTGAATATTTATATTTGATGCTTATACAGTGTAGTACACACTTTGGATTATGGTTGATTGTTTATCGTCATTGTTGTATATATGAATTGGATGAAATCCATATAATCAACATTATATGCTAATTGACTGTGCCTGATTCTAGTTCAGAATTATCGAATATTTTAAACTAATATTCAGTGAATATTGAAATGTGAACCTGTGTTGAGTAGTTAAATGCCATTTTAACACAAACGGGAATTTTGTCGATTTTATTCATTTTACAATGAATATCGAAAGTGATTTCAAAATCTGATATTTTGAAATGAATTGAAATTCGAATTAAATTGAAATGAATTGAAATTCGAATTAAATTGAAAGGAATTGAAATTTGAATTAAATTGAAAAGAATTGAAATTCGAATTAAATTGAAATGATTTGAAATTCGAATTAAATTGAAATGATTTGAAATTCGAATTAAATTGAAATGATCTAAAATTCGAATTAAATTGAAAAGAATTGAAATTCGAATTAAATTGAAATGAATTGAAATTCGAATTAAATTGAAATGATTTGAAATTCCAATTAAATTGAAACGATTTGAAATTCGAATTAAATTGAAACGATTTGAAATTCGAATTGAATTGAAATCGATTTGAAATGAATTTGAAACGAATTTATATTGGAAAATTCAATTTTGATTTGAATTTGAGATGGAAGTTGAAATCGTTTTGAAAAAGAATTTAAAACGATTTATAAAATATGTTTTGAAAGGAAATCGACGAATTATATATAATATGTATATAATATACATAGAATGGCCTGAATAGAACGCGCCGCGCTGCGGCAATTCGTGAATTTCGACCATTGACTTTGAATGGACATTGCGGGAGATCCGAACTTCGGATTCTCCTAAAACTGAAATCGTTGGGTTCGTATCGAAAAGAGCTTCCTAATGAATATTAGATATTTGAAATCTAACGGTTGGATTTGGAATTATGTCCAAATCAAATTTGGAAAAGGTCGTTGTAAATGTAGTTCGATGGCCGTTGATAGAAATCGACTGTACGGGCCTTGATAAAATTATTAAAAATAGTAATAATTTGTGTAAAATCATAAGAAATGATTTGTGAAGAATTGGGATGAAAAACTCCATATTTGGAAAGATAAAAATAGATTTTTATCGAAATGAACTAGTTTTGAACTAGAATTAAAATCAATTTGGTTTTGAAATAAATAAATTGAATTTGAACGGGTTTTAAAAGTAACCAAGATTTCCAATAATTGAATTGGAATGTATTTGAATCGAAATTGTCTTTGGAATATTTCGATGTTGGATTTCGTGATTATACAGATATTGTTATGGAAATTTGAAAGATATATTTATATCGTTATTTCCAGTACGATATTTGTTGGTCGTAGAATTAGATATTGAATATAAGTTGATATATTTTCTATTCAGAGCCTTGTATTTAATATCAAATGTGATTTGGTTTTGTCATGAATGGTGTCTTCATTAACACTGTTCTTAAGCCTAGTTGAGAAAAAGATTAAATCTTTTTATTTAGATTTAATGAAGTGTACCAATTAAATGATATTTAATTGGAATTGAATTGGTATTGAATTTTGGGTTTATCGTGAATAGTGTTTTAAATAACACTTGTTCTTTAACCCGATAAATAATGGAATGTGATTTTGGGTTGTCGTGAACGGTATATTCAATAATACTGTTCTTAGACCCAACTGAGTTAAGAAAATCATAAACTAACTGGAGATTAGCTAAGTTGAATGGTTTCTTGGGTATTGATCTAATGTTGGTTTCGGCCTTCGGGGTTAATATATAGGGAACTGTTCTCTTACCAATTTACGGTTAGTGACTGATGAATTGGAATGAGGCGTATGTTGTGTTTGTGTAACACTTGTTTATTATATACGCAAGTTATTCGGAAAGACCGGGTTTATCGCATTCTGAATAACTGATACGACGATAAGTCGAAGATGAAGACGGTGGTTGAAGACCGGAGGTCTTCACGTCGTTTGGATAATTACTGATGATCTTGATTGGGCCGTACACCCAAGAGGAGGGAATCAGTTAGTGGTCATCCAGACGTACTTGGAGATCGATGGGTATGCGAGGTATAAGGTGCCTCCGGCTTCGTTCAGACCCAGAACGGACTTGTAAATGGACTGTGTGTCTGACATTAGATATCATTCTGTGTGATTGATGGATATCGGTTGCATGGAGTGGTTTGCCTGTGTGGCATGCTAAGATGCAAATGATCAAGGCTTCTGTTGAAAAGCAGAGTCTTGTGGTTGATGATCAAAGCACAGCCTGTGTGGCATAGCTTTGTGTAGCGTTGATTCGCGAGCCTCACACCCCGGTTGTGAACCAGAAACGGGAAAGGACCTCAGGGAGGACATGCGTTTCCTTCTATTTAGAAGTGGCGTCAGTGGTTTTACACGCCCTGACGAGTTTGACTTATGTGGTTGTTGCTGTTGTGAGGCACCTCGGATATATCGGTGACTATGTAAAGCCAATGGAGTCATTTGTTGACTCATTGACACTCCAAAGGGTGAGGAAACGCAGTGTCCAGGCATTTTAATCCACATCGGTGGACCGGCCCTGACGATCCAAAGGTCACTCGAGCTATGACCTGAGACACGGGCTAGAGCGTCTCGAATCGGTAGAGGACTATCTTTTGCCTCGGCTCACAGATGGAAATTCAACTTCCAATACGTGACATGTGCGGTTTTGATTGTAAACCTATATATGGCGACATAGTGGCATGGGATGCTCATGTCGGCTATGATTGATACTTATGATTGTATTCAAAATAAAAAACTAACTGGAAACGAACTAAGATAGGTGGTTTCCTGGGTATTAGTCTGATGTTGGTTTCGGCCTTCGGGTTTAATACTTAGGGAATCGTTCTCTTACTAATTTACGGTTGGAGTCTGATTAAGAATCAAAAGATGAAATTTAGCGTATCAAGCATTCCTTGGCTATTATAAGGTAAAAACCCTATCCTCCGGCTTGCGTTGCATTGTGTGATGGGACCTAGGTCTTATAATAGCTTCATTTTTCTTTATTTAGCATTACGCTGTTGTTTTATACACTAGTGTTCTTGAGAGGAAACCCATTCCGTGTTATACGGCGTGGTCCCTTGATTTACCTAACTTTAAAATAAAGATTAATAACTGTTTTAGTTCTCACACCAGTCATATGACTGTCCTGGAGTTTATTGTTTTAACCTAAACTCTGGGTGCCCTTATTTTGACCCGGGCAGCTAGTAGTTTTGGTTTTGTAGATTTATATTCATAGGATCCTGATTTACAGCTGGGACGATACTCGGAAAGCTCTGTATCCGTGTATTACTTCTAGTTGTGTGTTGTATTATTTTTCCGCTGCGATATATTTAAATGTAATTTAAATCTCTGATATTTTCTATGTAATATTTATTCTTACTCTGTATATTCTTGTATTCTGATGAATTGTTGTAATATACAATGAAACGTTCTTCCGTTTGCGTTCTGATTCATCTTGTCCTCAAAGTAATTCGTTCTTTCTCTTCTCTTCAGAGACCGGGGAAGTTCGGGTCGCTTCATCTCATTTGTAATTCCCTTTATAAATGCTGAGTTCACATTCTATTTAAAATATCAGTGTCAAAACCGATTTCTACTTCTCTATATAAGTTCAGACTTATATATTCCATTTATCACATGATAAATATTTTATTTAATTTATAAAATATTATTTATAAATTAATCTTCTCAATTTATCTGTTAATACAGATTCTATTTAAAATCTACTTTAAATAAATATTTTCCATTTATCTGTTAAAACCGATTTCCATTTAATATTTATGTTCCACATATTTCCTTTTATAAAATTCTATTCATTTCCCAAATATTTCCTTTTATAAAATTCTATTCGTTTCCCAAATATTTCCTTTTATAAAATTCTACTCATTTTGTAAATATTTCCTTTTATAATTCTATTTAATTTCAAAATAATTATTCCTTTTATAATTATATTTATTTTCTAAATAAATATTCCTTTTATAATTCTATTTATTTTCCAAATAATTCCCTTTATAAAATCCTTTGATTTTTTAAATAATTTCTTTTATAAAATCCTTTGATTTTATAAATATTTTCTTTTATAAAATCCTTTGATTTTATAAATATATTATTTTCAATATACACTTTGAAAATCCCCATTTTACATCTCAGTATTACTTCTGGTATTTTAGAAATACCAAATCACAGTGCTAGTGTCATCCACACATACAAAATTAATCACAGAAAGTATATCTCATATATATTACAATATATGAAAATAAACAGTAATAATATTTGAGGAATCCAGTTGTATCCCTCCAACCTGTTTCCGTACATCCACAGATGTTAAACAATATAAAAAAACATTGATTTCATTTCAATATGAAATATTCTGATAAACAGAATCAGTATTTGATTAACGATATATATATATATATATCGTTATCAATAATTTCAACCACTAAATCAACAATTCAACCAAATAATCATCACACTACAATCAATCATCATTTATCAATACTAGATTATATTTATAAAAATATAAACTGGCAGAGTTAGTGAGTTTTACTCACATTGGACGATCATCGTTAAATAACGATAATTGTTGGTTGATTCAGACAGACAATTTATTTCGCTATAAATTGTAACGAGCTAGAATTCATTCACAGTCAGTTCCATTGTGTGGCCGACATCTCTATGATTTCAACGTGACTAATTTCGCCCTTTTCTGTTTTGATATGAGATAGTTATACACTTTTGAAGTCAGAGATTTCAAATGAAATTGATTAAGTCACTAATTACGTTTCATTAAACTAATTACCCTAGTTTAAAATAAAGGATTCTTCTATGTTGTTTGAAACACCCCATTTCCAATAGTTCGCCATTTTCAGTTCATCCCAACGCTGCTACAGCTTCTACCAACAACCTCTTCCCCAACTAAGATGAACCCGGCTTCCTCGTCGCATGGAGTACTGTGATCCATGAACACATCCTATCCCCCCTGCTGTTCAAACACAAAACAGGACCAACAACATCATCAATCTTCACTTTAGTATAAAGAAAACATCCTCCTATACCAGTAGAAACCCATGTTTTAAGAGCTGCTAATCCATGTCCCCCCACTCATCAGTCCAAACCCTTTTCCTCAACATAACCGAACTCTTTTTTTCTGTTGAATAAAAATCAACGGTCAGTGTATTATAACAAATTATTTAATAGCCTTAATGACGGATTACCACATTTTAACCAACCAACGTTTATCATCTTCTCCAGATCGTGGAAACCGCTCAAGCTTTCCACTACCATTATCGACAATTTAACCACCTCCATCTTCCGCTTCACGCCAAAAACAACAACCTTGCCATCACCATGGTGTTCGCGTCAGTTTCCAGTTCATTTCACCATAGCCGATCATGTTACCTCCACCTATCCCCTTCGAGACCATCGTTTTCAAAACCAATTTCGCCTTCCAACTCCTCTTCCATTTCTCTACAATTCTGTATCAACAATACACAACTCGCATCAACCCTGCATATCACGTCTTCGAGCACTACTACATAACTCGTGCGACATCTTCTATTACAGATTCACCTAAAAATTGGTATGGTGGATCTAAAACTCCTCTCGACTTCAAATACAACCTCCATTTCATCCATCTCCTCCTCGATTTACCCCTGCGATCAACCCTAGGCCCGGCTGTTAAAACTCGATCATGCCAATACTAGTCGCACCCCTTAAAACTAGTATAGAAATGGTGAGAACTCCTTCACAAATCCAGATATGTATGCTAGGATATTTAGGGGATTTTATTTTACTTTATATGAATTATTAAAGACCCTCATTTTCACATTTTTAATGTTTCTCGCGGCGGCAGAATGTGTTGACCCTGAATTGAGAAAGATTAGGGTTAGGAGAAAAGGACGGTGTATTTATAGGAAGTCTTAAATAATTTTATATTCATTATTTTATTTATTTTTAATGAATCGTTATTTGTATTACTGTTTAAAACTTCCTACAATCACGTACAATTTCCAAATTTGATAAAAATGGACATGTAGCTACATTTCGACACTACGGACCCAATGAAACTTGTTTCGTCGAATTCCGAGTCCGTTTGCTCATCCAACGTATTTTTAAAGTCAAATTATTGACTATTTTTCACATTAAAATCCTGTACGACCATATACTGATTCCAAAAATCACTAAAATTGAAATCTAACAATAATTTAATATTCTTGATCCAACAAAATTAGTTTCATCGAAAATGGAGCTTGTTTGTAAAAATAGCAATTTTTAAAGCTCTAAATAAACAAATTTAAATATTAATATATTTAAAAACTATTAAATAAAATAATAATAACTTAATATTACCGCATATATCCCTATAGAATATCATACAACTCCAAAACAATCCTATCAGGATTTATAACTCGATATTTCAAATCCCAATTAAATCGATATTCAATTTATATTGAAAATCCATTTATAATATAAATAAATAGTTATAAATTATATAGGAATTCTATAGCGATTTTTTGAAAATTTGATTTGGACACAAAACACATTCTACATGGAAAAATCTCGATTTTTCTCTTCCATTACAAAAATATACTTCACCAGCTCTGAACGTTTCTTATTTCATAGAAATCCGGCTTAAAACAGATTTTGTATATTCGTTTAAAGTTCGAACTGCCAAATTACGAGCTGCCGCGCCATTTCGAGCTCGATTATAATTATAATATAATTATACATTCAAACTTCGTTTAAATAATATATTCGTTAGTATAATTCAATTCTAAACTGAATTAAATGTTATAAATAATCTAATTCACACAATATTGTCATTTCAACTATATTCCGATTATTTCAGAATTAAATATATTATTCTATTAATTATATTAATTAAATATTCAATATTATTTAATTAAACAACCATTTAATTCTCTGAATCACTATTTAAATAATTAAATAAATGAATTGTTATACCATAAAAACACGGGTCATTACATTCATTCCCCCTTAAAATAATTTCGTCCTCGAAATTGCTAAGGTAGAAAACAAACCATATTAACTGGGTAAAAAATTATTTGTTTACTTTCTAATTTCAGTTTCACTGTACCAATTAATTTTCAATTAAATATTAATTCATTCCTATTAACGAATATTTCAAAAATCCTGAAAATTTTCTAACATTCGAAAATTTCGCCGGCGTCTCCTTTGTACTGCAGCTCAATCGGTACAACTACAACTCGCCTCTCTAGGCCTTCTCCAACCCAAAAGAAAACCAAATAGCCAAGCGGCTTGCCAAACATGCTCATAAATAACCAAAATCATATAAAAATAAACATGTACCTTTTTGTAGAGCATATCATTATATCCCTTCCATCTGTTATCAATTCTGCATATACCAATGCCATTCCAAACTCAAGTTTCACTCTTGATCCCAAACTCTTAACTCATCAATTCAACTTACTTGACCTCGCTAAGTTACATCCACATATTTCATTAACTAATTAATTCCTCTAATCAGTTATCTTCATCCCAAAATCACAGTTCTGATTTTTATTTCAAAAATCAATCCATTTACTCAACTGAGCCCAATTATATACCAAATTCCAATTTTACTTGATATTACTCCATTTCAATACAGTTTCCACTTTACTAGCTTTAACTCATTTTCAATTTGTTTTCACAAATCCCTTTTTAATTTATTTTAATTCAAACAATCTGTTTCAATATGTTTTAAACAGCTTAGCGTTTCAAATATCAAATATCCCTTTTTCGGAATCAAACATCTTGTTTTTTTCAAATCAATTCAAAATAAATATCTTTGATAGTAATCCGTCACTTAGAACTCGAAAATGAACACTGATAATGTGGCCAGCATCATCAGAATTATTTCCCAATGATCGAAGTGAGTTCAATACTATAACACTCTCCAAGACCATTCTTAAACATTTCCATTTTGAAATTGTTTCAAAATATCCTTCCAACGTTTGTAAAACAATTTAAAATCTCCCAGGATTTTTAAATTCTCATATATTAATTCCAAATCCATCTACAAACACCTTTCCAAATTTCCAGGGTTTTAATTTCAATTCTGATTTAAATTCAGATTTAATTTATTTCATTACACTTATATGAATTTTATTTGGTTATATATGTATTACTAACTTAATTATAATTTTATTCGATTATAATAACAACTTATATGTCCAATGCACTATAATATTTCCAATATAAGTCATTCTTTTATAACAAAATATATTTTGGGCAAAATTGTTTCATTTACCCTCTTTTTCAAAACATACTATGTCGGTTCATCATACTCGAGTGTTTTAGAAACCCCTACCGATACAGTGGATCAAACTGATCGACCAGAACTCATAAACAACTCAACCAATCAATCTCCATAATATAAAACAATTTTTATAAAATCTACAATTACATTCACTCGTATATATACACTCCAACTCAATCTAGGGTATTGCTAACCCCATCTCTATCGAGTTACACCACAGAGCCAAGGTAATCACTTAACCTTAAGCTCTGATACCACTATAACAAACATGAATTTTCGACCTCGAAAATCGACACACAACACCATGTCGACTATTCAAGAATCGGAAGTACCGGATATAAATAGAAAGAAGTTAGAGGGTGAGAATACATAAGATAGAAAATTAGAACAGAAGAAGGAGAAGATCATAACAACAGAATCAGAGTAACACGAATCTCACAGTATAACAAATAAAATATATTATATAACATAACTTTGGAATAAAACAGTATCGGTATACAGTAATATTATCAGAGTACAACACTTACAACACAGCGGAAATAACAATAACTATATAATCCGGAAGCCTCCAGCTCCATCTCTCTAAGTATCTGTAAAATCCCGACTACTTGACGGCCTGTAAAAAATTGGGAACACAAGACTTTAGGGAAAACAAAACAAAATAAACTCTGGGTCAATCATGTGACTGGTGTGAGTAAACTCCAAATACTTGGTTTAACTTTTCCAAATCCTTTTCAAAAGCAATGATAATCGTAAGACCGATCCACACATAAATACGGATGGTTTTTACCTTATGATAACCCAAAATATTTCTTAAGATCAATATTTTATGATATTATATTAATGTTTAAATCAAGTAGATAGCAATATAGTCGAACGCTTTCATCTCATGCTCAACATATATAATATACAATAAAAAACTGCGGGCTCTTAATGGGTAATGGATTCCAACTATAACAAGGTATGGAACCACCTACCGATCTGTGTACTCTAGAAGCGATACACTGCAGTTCAACAAGAACATCTAGTAACTCGGCCACACATGACCGACCATTCATTTCGCTTGAATGTTCTGAATATATTGTCACCTTACGGTTGGTATACCAACATAACCGTTCCCGAGAGATACAGAATTGAAAGAAGTAACAAATATGAATATTCTCTAGATGGTACAATATACCCTAATTGGGTGTGACCCACTTAGCCATGCTGCCTGCCCGATTTCTGTCATTTCTCGGTTGATGAGGCTTGAGGTCATAACGTATCATTATACAGATCACGTCTTTATTACCTTTGAATGTCACATCGTCATACCCGCCAAATCACAAATTGATTTCTCCAAAAATACCACGGGTATACAGATAAGAGAAACGAATTCCCCGCCACCAAACGTAAATACATTTGAAGAGATCAACTTACATGATCTCTTAAATATACTATGTCGGACATTCTTCCTTACAGGTTGTCCTGGGACTGGACAAAACGAAGTGTAATGACCCGAAAATCCGGTCCAATTTGAGCTGACCAAAATCAAAAGTCCAACCCCAAATTAATCTGAAAACCAGGAAATTAATTGAAAGAAAACAGAGGGTGAGGATAGATAAGATAGAACTAATAGAAAAGAAGAAGAAGAAGAACACAATATCAGAGTAACACGAATCTCACAGCAAAACGAACAACATATAATAGATAACATATCCTTGAAATAAAATCAGTATATGTTTACAATAACATTATCAGAGTACACACTTACAACACAGCGGAAATAACTATAGCTATATAATCCTGGACCCCTCCTGCTCCAAGCTCTTCCAGTATCTGTAAATCCCGGCTACTAGACTGCTCGTACAAAATTGGGCACCTAAGAGTTTAGGGAAAACAAAACAAAACAAACTCTGGGTTAGTCATGAGACTGGTATGAGTAAAACAGTTTAAAACAGTTTGAACAAGTAAACGATATCTCATAAGACCACGCCATATAACGGAACAGGTTTTTCCCTTATGAGAATCCAAACATCTTTATATCAAAAACCTTTTGATATTATAATAATGTCTATGTACAAATAGATATCAATCTAGCAGAAACGCTTTCATCTCACGTTCTACATATACAATATACAATCAAAACCGCAAGCACGTATTGGGAAATGGATTTCCAACTATGATAAGGTATGGAACCACCTTCCGATCAGTGTACTCTAGGAATGATACACTGGAGTTCAACAAGAACATCTTGCAACTCAGCCACACATAACCGGCCACTCATTTCGCTTGAGTGTATTGAATGTACATCACCAATGGTTGGGATCAGCAACTGTTCCCGTATATATATATATATATATATGGGACAACATTGATAGATTTAAGAAGCAAATGAATATTCTCTAGATAGGTGATTATACACCCTACTTCGGAGCGACCGACTTAGCCATGCTGCCTGCCTGACTTATGTCATTTACAGGATGTGAGGCTAAAAGCTACGCTTATCTTTTTCATATCGTATCTTCATTTACTTGGAATACCACATCGTCATACCCGCCAAATCATTATCGATTCCCCTAACAGTATCACGGGTATGAAGCTAAGAGATGAATTCCTCCACCACCAAACGTAATACGTTGAAGAGATCAACATATATGATTCGTTAGGAATACTCTGTCAGACATTCGTCCATACAAGTTGTCCTGGGACTGGACAAACCGAAGGCACTATTCAGTACATCCATCTTAGGCACTGTTATCTAAGACTTATACAATAGCCCTTGCACTTTACTCCGTCTTCAATATATTCAGCGTACTCGATTCACAACGCTTATGCCAATACAGAGTGGTTCTTTGGATAACAATCCAACCGGTCTCTCCATATTAACAACGTTAAAATATTCAAAACATTGATAGTCGGTGATTTAACTATCAAAGAAAAACTCGTGTGCAAACAACGATATTATTTCCAGATGGAAATTATATCGATCAATCATTATGTATATCTATACATATTTCCTTATTTTCTATATTTAGAAAATATTCGTTATCAGCGTTGGAAAACATTTCCATTGTTTATTTACGTATCACTATCCTTCCACAACTATCAGTCCCTAACTATAAACTAGTATGAGAACGATTCCCTAAGTATAAGCCCCGAAGGCCGAAACCAACATAAGATCGATACTCAGGAAACCATTCAACTTACTAATCTTTAGTGAGTTTCTAATTTTTCTTAACTCTATTTCTTTAACTCTATTCGATTAACTCTATTTAATTTACTCTACTTAATTTACTCTACTTCGAATAACTAATATCTGTTTTAACTTTATTTCGAATAACTATATTCGATTTAACTCCTTTCGAATACCATATTCGATTTACTAACTTTATTCGCTTTATAAAGATTTCCTTTTTAACAACGTTTATTCATTTTTAAAGATTTACTTTTAGTAACGGTTCTCCACTTTAAAAATGATTTCCTTCTTATAACAGTTTCCTTTTTATAACGTTCTCCTTTTTATAATGTCCTATTCCATTATAAATAAATTTCCCTTTTTAACTCTATTTATTTTCTAAATATTTCATATCAATTCTATTTGTAAATGATTTACAAATATTCCCTTTTCAAATTTATTCTTTGATTTTATAATTTCCCTTTTCTAAATATCTCCTATTTATAAATATTCCAATTTATAAATATTTCTTATTTATAAATATTCCATTTATAAATATTTTATTTTCAAATATCACTTTGAAAATATTCCCTTATCAACATTTCGGTATGTTATGGTATTCAACATATCAAATCACGATGATCAGTATCGTCCAAACACATATAATCGACAACAGATTATATATCACATCGTATATCACAATATATGAAAAACAGTAAAATAAATGTTGAGGAACCCAGTTGGATTCCTCCAACCTGTTCCCCTGCATCACAGATGTTAGACAATATAATTAACATCGATTTCACTTCACTGTGAAATATTCTGATAAACAGAATCGACATATAAATATATAACGATTTATATATATATACATATATATATATATATATTCTACTAACTGACTAGCAGTTCAATCAAACAGTCAACACACAACAATCAACAAATAATTAACAGTTCTAAGAATACGTTGTAAAAATAGAACTGTTCAGAGTTGGTGAGTTTTACTCACATTGGACTATCATCCTTAAATAACGATAATTGTCGCTTGATTCAGTTCAGTCGTTTAGTTCCACCGTAATTTGAGACGAGCTCAGAATCATCCCCAACTAGTTTGTATGTGTAGTAAATTTCGATACGATTCCAACGTGACCTGTTTTGTTGAATTTTGTTTACATACGACTAAGTTATGATGTTTTACAGTTATATACATTTTTAAATTAAATAAAACATGTGTTTAAGTTTAAATGGGCTTTACCCCTCAATATCTGGCCCAACCGTGTATACCTAAGGCCACGCTTCTCTCTTCTCCATCACAAACTGATCCCGCTTGTTCTTCTTCAAGCCATTACCGTGATTTCTCTTCCACGATTCTCCCCCAACACTTCATGATTCACTAAATAGATTACGCCGATGGATTCACCACCCGAAGAGCTTCGCAACCAACCCCTCAAACCTACACTCGTTTGAACCCTCTGGAATCCGAACTCCAGACTCCGACGTCACCAACAGCAGACGACCGAATTTGTTTGCCACCGAATCCCCCTAAAAACTCAATGCAAGTTACCAACTCCTTCACGAACTTGAATCCATCCTCCAAATCCAACATCGATCCTCCTATTTCCCTCAATCGCTAACCATTGCTCACGCTGATGGGTTTCCAGTGAAACAAAGATCCACCGAACCCAACAAAAGATACCCCAGATCGGAGAGTAACTCGCAAGGATCATAAATATACAACTCATTTGATTTAAAGATTTTTATTCAAATTATTTGGATTTTACAACTCTAGTTCTTTTCTGAAAAAAGGAAAAAGATCACGGCGGAAAGTGTTTGACCAGAAGAGAAAAGTTCAAGGGTTTGGCAAAGTAAAAGGGTATATATAGGGTTCACAAATATCTAGATATTTGTGTAGATATTTTGATTTTTAATTATTTTGGCTTTCTAAAAATTCGTGCGATCACCCACGATACCCAAAAATCACGAAACTGGACATGTAGCTAGAGTTCGACATTACGGTCCCAAAGAAACTGGTTTCGTCGAATTCCGACTTCGTATGCTCACACTGCGTATTTTTAACCGTCAAAATACTGACTGTTTCCCACTCTAAAAATCCGTGCGGCCACACAGTGACTCTAAAAATCACGAAACTGGAAATCTAACAACTATTTGATATTGTGGATCCAACAAAACTGGTTTCGTCGAATTCCGACTTCGTTTGCAAAAGTGGCTATTTTTAATGCTCTAAATAACCTATTTAAATATGTTTAAATATAATTAAATTTAATATTTAAAAATAAATATTATCGTCAATATTCACAGTGGCATACCATACAGCTCCAGAATATTCCTGTATGAATTTACAACTCGATATTACATCGTCAGAGTTATATCGATGTTCGATTTCTATTTAAATCCTTATGTAAAATATAATTAAATCGTTATGGTCAGGGCGCTGCATTTCTGAGAATTTGATTTGGACATAAATCAAAATCTACACGATGAAATCCCGATATTTCTCTTCCACTAGAAAGATATACTTCACTAGTTCCACACGTTTCTTGTTTCACAGAAATCCGATCTAAAACGAACCCTGTACATCCAGTTGAAGTTCAAATCGCCAAATAGCGAACTGCCGCGTCGTTACGCGCTCTATTTTAATTATATTATGATTCTACGTTCAAACTAGCGTCGATTGAATATATTCGTCAATATAATTCAACTCTAAGCTGAATTAAATCTTGGGGATGACCCCGTTCACATAATATTGTGATTTCCTATATTTTTTATTATTTCTGAATTAAATATATTATTCTACTATTTAAATTAATTAAATATTCACTTTATTTAATTAAACGACAATTTAGTTCCCTAAATCACTATTTATACAATTAAATAAATTAATTATAATACCTCTGATAATGCGGGTCATTACACGAAGGCACTATTCTGCAAACCAATCTTAGGTAATTTCTACCTAGGATTGCCAGACAACCCTTGCATAAGCTCCGTCTTCAATTATCATCATTATATTTGATTCGCAACGCTAATGCCCATACGGAGTTGCTTTTAGATAATAAATCTGATCTTGATCTCTCCGTATTGACGATGGAAAAATGGTCAAAAACTTTGATAGTCGGTTCATTAACTATCAAAGGAAAAACATCCACACACACAACGATCCTATTTCCAAATGGAAATTTTATCGATCAATCATCAACCAACATTTATCCCTTTAAATTAATTTATCATTTATTTATTCATTTCCCTATTTCCTGTTTCCATATATCCATAAATTCTTATTTTCTAAATTTACAAAATATACATTATTAACATTGGAAAACATTTCCATTTCTTATTTTCTATATTAGAAAACATTTCTGATTCTTATTTGGGAAACATTTCGAAACCTCTTCATTTGGATTTAAACAGATGTTTAAATAAAACATCGCTATGCCAACTCAAACATTACACTCATTAACTAATTTCACTTAACCAATCTTCACTATCAAACCTTAACCAGTCCTTAGTTAAAAATGAAGTCAATCAAGTTGGGGTATAATTACCTCTCAGACCTTAACTAAACAACATTTTTAACCTCGAAATAGACAAATTTCACCTTTTAAATCTTTAACAAACTTCCTTACGTAACTCTCGGATTCTATTTACGAATCCACTTCTTTTACAGAAATCATTTGATTATAAAAATATTGTTACAATCCCATGCTTCTAAAATATAATAAGTTAAATATAACTTTTATTTATTAATTTGGATAAATAAACAAACAACTAATTTATTAATAAATAAATCTTGATTAAAAACGGAAAGTAAATAGTACTTTCCTAAATTTGATAAAATCGATTTTCAACGTACAATTCTCTCCCGAATAATCTCTATTCGATAACTCTCTTTCAAATAAACTCTATTCGATAACTCTTTTCTTCAAATAAACTACATTTGATAATCTCTCTTTCGAATAAATTATATTCGATAATCATTCTTCGAATAATTATATTCGATAACTCTTTTGTTCGAATAAACTATATTCGATAATCTCTCTTTCGAATAAACTATATTCGATAATCTTTCTTCAAATAACTATATTCGATAACTCTTTTCTTCAAATTAACTATATTCGATAATCTCTCTTTCGAATAACTATATTCGATTAACTCTGTTCGAATAACTAATATTTGACTAACTCTAATTCGATTAACTCTATTCGAATAACTAATATTCGAATAAATAATATTCGAATAATAATATTCGATTAACTAATATTCGGTTAACTCTAATTCGATTAACTCTATTTGAATAACTAATATTCGATTAACTCTATTCAAATAACTATTATTCGAATAACTAATATTCAATTAACTCTATTCGAATAACTAATATTCGACTAACTCTAATGTGATTAACTCTATTCGAATAATCAATATTCGATTAACTCTAATTCGATTAACTTTATTCGAATAACTTATATTCGAATAACTAATATTCGATTAACTCTATTCGAATAACTAATATTCGATTAACTCTATTCGAATAACTAATATTTGATTAACTCTATTCGAATAACTAATATTCGATTAACTCTAATTCGATTAACTATATTCGAATAACTAATATTCAATTAACTCTAATTCGATTAACTCTATTCGAATAACTAATATTCGATTAACTCTATTCAAATAACTAATATTCGAATAACTCTATTCGAATGACTAATATTATTTTAACCCTATTTCCTATCTTATTCAAATTCCCATTTGAATTCCTATTACAAAACCTAATTTTCCTTATAAATGTTTTAATTTATAAAATTTTCATTTTAATCCTTTGTTCACATCGAATGTGAAAAATATTTCTTTTATATAATCCATTAAGATTGATTTCGTATTTTAAAATAATATCCAATTTCCAAATTCTATTTATACTTCTATTTATAGAATTATTCATACGAATTCTCCTTTTTATTTCTAACGCTTAAATCTCATTTATAATTCCCTTTATAAATGCTGAGTTCACATTCTATTTAAAATATCGGTGTCAACACAGATTTCTACTTTTCTATATAAGTTCAGACTTATATATTCCATTTATCACATGATAAATATTTTACTTAATTTATAAAACATTATTTATAAATTAATCTTCTCAATTTATGTGTTAAAACAGATTCTATTTAAAATGTACTTTAAATAAATCGTTTCCATTTGTCTATTAAAACCAATTTCCATTTAATATTTATGTTCCACATATTTCCTTTTATAAAATTCTATTCATTTCCCAAATATTTCCTTTTATAAAATTCTATTCATTTCCCAAATATTTCCTTTTATAAAATTCTACTCATTTTATAAATATTTCCTTTTATAATTCTATTTATTTTCTAAATAATTATTCCTATTATAATTGTATTTATTTTATAAATAAATATTCCTTTTATAATTCTATTTATTTTCCAAATAATTCCCTTTATAAAATCCTTTGATTTTATAAATAATTTCTTTTCTAAAATCCTTTTATAAATATTTTCTTTTATAAAATCCTTTGATTTTATAAATATATTATTTCAATATACACTTTGAAAATTTCCATTTTACATCTCAGTATTACTTATGTTATTTTAAAAATACCAAACCACAGTGCCAGTGTCATCCATGCATACAAAATTAATCACATAAAATATATCACATCATATATCACAATATATGAAAATAAACAGTAATAATATTTGAGGAATCCAGTTGGATCCCTCCAACCTGTTTCCCTGCATCCACAGATGTTAAATAATATAAACAACATCAATTTCATTTCAATATGAAATATTCTGATAAACATAATCAATATTTGATTAACGATATATATATATATCGTTATCAATAATTTCAACCACTAAATCAGCAATTCAACCAAACAATCATCACACAACAATCAATCATCATTTATCAATACTATATTATGTTTATAAAAATATAAACTGGCAGAGTTACTGAGTTTTACTCACATTGGACGATCATCGTTAAATAACGATAATTGTCAGTTGTTTTAGATAGACAATTTATTTCGCTATAAATTCTAGCGAGCTCCAATTCATTCCCAGTCAGTTCCACTGCGTAGCCGACGTTTCTATGATTCCAACATGACTGATTTCGCCCTTTTCTGTTTTGATATGTGATAGTTATACACTTTTTAAGTCAGCGATTTCAAATGAAATTGATTAAGTCACTAATTACGTTTCATTAAACTAATTACCCTAGTTTAAAATAAAGGATTCTTCTCTGTTGTTTGAAATACCCCACTTCCAACACTTCGCCATTTTCAATTCATCCCAACGCTGCCACAACTTCTACCAACAACCTCTTCCCCAACTGAGATGAACCATGCTTCCTCATCGCATGGAGTACGGTGATCCATGAACACATCCTGTCCTCCCTACTATTCAAACACAAAACTGGACCAACAAAATCATCAATCTTCACTTTAATATAAAGAAAATATCCTCCTATACTAGTAGAAACCCATGTTTTAAGAGCTGCTAATCCATGTCCCCCCACTCATCAGTCCGAACCCTTTTTCTCAGCATAATTGAACTCTTTTTCTCAGCATAACCGAACTCTTCTTCTTTTTTTCTATTAAATAAAAATCAACGGTCATTATATTATAACAAATTATTTAATAGCCTTAATGACGGCTTACCGCATTTTAACCAACGTTCATCATCTTCTTAAGATCGTGGAAACTGCTCTCCACTACCATTATCGACAATTTAACCACCCCCATCTTCCACTTCACGCCAAAAACAACGACCTCGCCATCACCATGGAGCTTGCGTCAGTTTCCAGTTTATTTCACCATAGCCGATCATGTTAGCTCCACTTCTCCCCTTCGACAGACCATCGTTTTCAAAACCAATTTTGCCTTCCAACTCCTCCTCCATTTCTCTACAATTCCGTATCAACAATACACAACTCGCATTAACCCTACATATCACGTCTTCGTGCCCTGCTACATAACTCATGAGACATCTTCTATTACAGATTCACCCAAAAATTGGTACGGTGGCTCTAAAACTCCTCTCGACCTCAAATACAACCTCCATTTCATCCATCTCCTCCTCGATTTACCCCTGCGATCAACCCTCAGTCCGACTGTTAAAACTGGATCATGCCAATACCAGTCACACCCTTTAAAACTAGTATAGAAATGATGAGAACTCCTTCACAAATCCAGATATGTATGCTAGGAGATTTATGGGATTTTATTTTACTTTCTATGAATTATTAAAGACCCTCATTTTCACGTTTTTAATGTTTCTAGTGGCGGCAGAATGTGTTGACCCTGAATTGAGAAAGATTAGGGTTAGGAGAAAAGGATGGTGTATTTATAGGAAGTCTAAAATAATTTTATATTCATTATTTTATTTATTTTTAATGAGTCGTTATTTGTATTATTGTTTAAAACTTCCTACGATCACGTACAATATCCAAATTCGATAAAAATGGACATGCAACTACAGTTCGACATTACGGACCCAATGAAACTTGTTTCGTCAAATTCCGAGTCCGTTTGCTCATCCAACGTATTTTTAAAGTTTAATTATTGCCTATTTTCACATTAAAATCCTGTACGGCCACATACTTACTCCAAAAATCACGAAAATTGAAATCTAACAATAATTCAATATTCCGGATCGAGCAAAAATTAGTTTCATCCAAAACGGAGCTTGTTTGTAAAAATAGCTATTTTTACAGCTCTAAATAAACCAATTTAAATACTAATATATTTAAAAACAATTAAATTAAATAATAATAATTTAATATTATCGCATATATCCCTATAGAATATCATACAATTCCAAAATAATCCTATCGGGTTTTATAATTCGATATTTCAAATCTCGATTAAATCGATATTCAATTAATATTAAAAATCCATTTATAATATAAATAAGTCGATATAAATTATAAAGGAATTCCATAGAGATTTTTTGAAAATTTGATTTAGAAACAACTCACAATCTACACGACAAAATCTCGATTTTTCTCTTCCATTAGAAAAATATACTTCACTAGCTCCGAACGTTTCTTGTTTCACAGAAATCCGACTTAAAATGGATTCTGTATATTCGTTTAAAGTTCGAAACGCCAAAATACGAACTACCGCTCCATTTCGAGCTCGGTTATAATTATAATATAATTATATGTTCAAACTTCGTTTAAATAATATATTAGTTATTATGATTCAATTCTAAACTGAATTAAATATTATAAATAGTCCAATTCACACAATATTGCCATTTCAGCTATATTCTGATTATTTCAGAATTAAATATATTATTCCATTAATTTTATTAATTAAATATTCAATATTATTTAATTAAACAACCATTTAATTCCCTGAATCGCTATTTAAATAATTAAATAAATTAATTATTATACCGGGTCGTTACATATACGAAGACTTAAATACGATACATACGCAAATGAAACGATGAGAGAGAAGATCAAAGTAATAAAGGACATGAATGAAACACATGCAATATTTATTATTATTATTATTATTATTATTATTATTATTTTAGACATATGCATTGAGAGTAACATAAGGAAACTTGGAAGAATAGTTAAGCAATGCATCATTTAAAGCACACATGTATTAGCTTCAAGTTCGAAGGATAAACATATAGTTTTGGAAAAATTTAATGACGCATGAATTGGAAGAAAGAAAGCGGCGGTACGTAAGAAAGAATGGATGAAAGGTGAAAGTGTAAACTATAACAATTATGGCTTTTAATTCAATGAGGCAGCAACATTCATTTCATTTCTTATAGTACACATTTATTCTGCATTCGTAATTCAAGGCATAAATGTTATCATAAATGCAATTGAACAGTTTGAAATATAATTTATTTTTCTCTTTTACAACCAACAAATGCAAAAGAGTGTTTAGAAGGAATGAAACGCATGGCAAAGGTATATATTTTTTATATTTTTCTGTTTTTAATATAACAAGAGAAGCATAATATATATATGGAGATTGTTTGTTTTTGGAAAAAAATGTGAAATAAAAGGAAAAAGGAAAAATAAGGAGATAGAAATAAATTTAAGGAATGAGAAAAAGTATATGACATAAGATGCATGAAAATAGAATGAAGGGAAAGAAGTTAATAAAATGAAGGGAAGTAAATAAAATGAAGGAAAGAAATGAATGCGTTATTCACATTGCAAATTAAATTAATTAATGAGAGTTCAATTGGACATGTAATCCACGTTCTGAATTCCTAAAAATTACATTTTGAACAAACAGGGAAAGAATTAAAGATGATAGCCAAAGATATATACACGTATGTAGTTATTTCATCAAGAATGTATACATTATTTTCAATCTTTCAGCAGGAATTAATAAATTTCATTAATAACGTCATAAATTTTATTTGAAAACCCTTTAAATTCAATCATTAAATTTGAACGAAATATACAGAATGTTACAATCTTCCCCACTCAGAACTTTTCGTGCTCGAAAAGGAACGAAAAAAGGAACTAGTAATTAAACGATATACCATTCATACGTGTATCAACTTCGATTGTTTGTTCGAACACAAATTTTTGCTTCCAATTAGTATTATTAACCCAGACACTCTAGTATGAACTTCTAATTTGACTTCTTTATTAGAAACTTCTATTCTCTATAATAGCAATAAACTATGATAGAAAAATTCAAATTCATATCAAAAACTCTTGTCAGTGTCCGTCGTCGAGAATCAAGCAGTTCTATTTAGAATCAAGATTGTATATTCAAACTAAATCAAAATTGTTATGCGAATAGAATGATTTATGTTCAAATACGTATTCATTCCATTTGTTCTTTTCTTGTCCAGAGACGAAAATTAGTATTTTGATTTATTCAAAGCTGTGAATTTGCAAAACATTTAAATTCTCTTTCTTAATTTATTATGTCGAAGTGATACAATGTTAGATATTCATGTTATTGATTTGTTATTTAATGTCAAAATACTTTTATAACTCGAAGACTTATAAGTTTATTTTTCGTTCTTACAAAATTTAGACATACGTTGATCAAACGCACGACTAAAAATCTCCAAGTACTCAATATACTTGTTTCAACTTCCAGTGAATTATTTTTATAAATAGATACAGAATGCAAATTCCCCCATGGATCGTGGTTACTCAGCGGTTACATTACTATCCCAATAGAATTTCTTGTAATCATAGGCATCGTTCCCCTCGAATTTTGCCATGGTTATTGCATAGATCTCAGTTACTCAGCAGTTATACCACTATCGCAGTGAAATCACTTGTAACTGTAGGCATCTCGCCCCTCGAATTACGCTATGGTTATAGATAAGCAATAATAATCAATGTGACCCTACCGAGTGGGATTCCAATACCAATGGATACTCCAACCAATAGAGAACCAACATAGCAACGATTTTAAATTTTCAATGTACACTCTCGACAAGCGCCAATGCAACCCTTCTCATTAGGAATTGCGATTTTCAATGGAAGACACTTCCCTTATCTTCATTTCGAAAACATACATACTATATATATATATAGTATGTATCGTACTTACGTAAATATCAATTTTCATAAGATTTTCTTTTCAAATCACATTTTTCAAACATATCGTTCACGTATAAATTCTATTATATAAGAATATTTTTTCAACCAATCATCTTCCAAATTAATGGTTTCGAATCAGTCTCATACTTGTCATTTAAGTTTCAAACGTTTCATATCACAATATTCATAAGTCGATAATCTTCCAAATTTTCATTTCAATATCAAATTAAACAGATTTCAAATTGATTCGAGTACTCAATGTCATTTCAAAAAATTTAAATTCACATTTACAAATCATTTCATTATCAAAGATTCTTGAAACTCCATTTCAATACCAATTTAGTTTTGATTTCACAATTAATTTGAATAATCAATTTCAAATTTTATTCATATTGACAATCAATTCATTATTAAAACATCACTTTCGATTTGGGTTACATATCACAAATATCATTATTCAACTGAATCTTTATACACAATATATTTTGGACTTAAATTGCTTGGATCGGAAATATACTTTTATCTAAAATAACTAGATACTAAACAGTTTAAAAATATAACTTTGAAATAAGATAGGTTTTGATATAAAGTAATTTTGAAAAAATTGATTAGGATCAAAAATAGATTTGGTATAGAATTATCAAATAAGATAGATAAATTTGATCCTCTAGTTCAAATAAAACAATGGTCAAACATATATAGTTGTGAAAAAACAATACTAATTTCGAAAAACATTCCAATCCGAATCAATTTTCCAAACTTTTCAAATTTCAGTTAACATAGATTCTGGTGTCGAAGTCAAACTCAAATTTAACATAAGATTCAATTGTAAACATTTCAGTTTGAACTAAATGTCCAAATTAGATCACAACTCAAATATCTCATCTTCAATTTCACTTGAAGTTTGAATTTTATATTCATTCCATATCATTGGTTTCAAAACCAAATTTCAAATTTCCAAATATTAAGTTCATCCCTTAAATTGAATCCTTGCAAGTCAAATTTGAACGATTAAACGTAATAAAATCCTTAAGTTCACCAATTCAATTTTTTTAAATTTAAACATCATTTAAACTTTTCATTTATCTTCAACTTTCAAACGACCAAACTAAATTTCAACAAATTAAAGCTATTCATTGAATTATTTAAGTTAATTTATACCTTCAATTTAAATATTTTTAACATATTAATTTAAGTTTTCAATTTAATATCAAAACCATTTGATTCATATAGTCAAGCTAAAATAATATTTTCTCAATTATTACTTTTGTTAAAATATTATTTAAACAAAATTTTATTCAATATATTCTAAAACTTTCATACTTATAAAATTCATTTCCATTTCCAATATTTAATTCCTCTGAGCTATTTAGACTATATTCAACTTAAAATTCAAATCTTGTTTAGCAAAGGTTGGATTATTCAAATATTTGGAAAATATATCTTTCAATTCAACAATTGGAAATCATGAGTTCAATCGTTTTTTAGGACATCTCTTCTAGATGTATAGTTTCATTGTCTAGTACACTGGATTATCATTCAACCAGACTCGAGAATCAACTCCGGATTTTTCTTTCAGTCATTCGGAATATACATATAATTGTATATCAAATCATGCTTTACAAATCAATTTTGTTTGATCAAGATAAACATGTAGCTAAGCTACCAAAGTGGTCTCCCCCACTTTGAGACTCGAGAATAAATACTGATGACAAAAATTTATCATCGCAATTATTTTCTACCGACAAAAGCAGGTTCTCCATTTATATACTTCTTTTTGAAAACATTCCAGAAAATTGCTTCAAACATTTCTATTCGAAAATACTTATATATACTAGTAATAAAAAAATCAAAACCATAGAAATCAATTTCAAAAAAATCCAGAATCAAATTTTCAAATTTAAGTCAAAAGATCTCCTGAGTTATAACTAAATTGATATATCATCTTGTTCCATAATTCAGCTTCATTAGAAATACACACTTATTTTTTTTCCATGGTTCAACAATTCCAATTCATCATACATACTTAGTTAACACTTCCTGTCAAAATATTCCTTGTCAAAACCTTCCTAACCATTTCTTATATAAGTTGGGTTTCATATATATCAAAACTATTAAGAAATCTATTTCAACCTATTTCAGTTTATCTTTTGCATCTCATTTCAACAATTCCATTAACATAGTATAAAAATCAGTACTTTGAAAATTCAATTGTCAATTGTTGTCATAATCCAAAGTTCAAGTATGTGTTTCAAATCAAAAGCTATGTCATTAAGCCAACTTTAGTTAGACTTTTTCCAATGCACAGTAAATGAATGTGTACAAGGATACAAATTTAGCAGTGGCATGAGTAAAACAAAGGTGAGCAGGTCAACAACAATAAGTAAAGCTAAGTGAACGAATCAAAATGAACAAAGGAACTATTTATCCTCAAGGCCAAGGGTGTAAATGATGCATCTACGAATTCTGTTTTTTTCCTATTTTTAATTGGTTTTTCTTTAGTTCATATTTCCGAAAATTTCACTTGTCATCATAATCTTTTTCTATTTCATTCAAGTCATTCATCATTAACTATTCGAATGCACAATTTAATTCTGAACATTCATTTGTAAATTCTACTTATATTTCACAACAACATAACTTTATTTAAATTTTGATCATTTACCCAAGTTCACATTAATTTTACCATAGCATCTTCATCAAATTTTATCCAAATCGTTTCCGAACAATTATCAAAATAATTAGTCTAAGTATTTATTGATGTTTCAGTCAGAATCATATAGTCATCCCACTTTCGAAACTCGAAAATAAATATTGGTGATGCCGCGATAATTACCAGAAACAACTCCAAACGACTAGAGTGTGATTTCATATCCATCTAGTACAAATAAGACTTTGTACATACGCTGGCCAGGCGTATATTCGAAATCTTCACATAGCGACGGTCCAACCATGACGTCGAATGAAATACTCGAACTTCCATTATAAGATATATTTCAAAATAATCATGTTAAATGATTTATTTAATTTAAAAATAATTTTTATTTTCAAAATACGCTCTCTCTCTACTGTGATTCTAGTGGCTACTCCACTCATCTAGGATATTATTACCCTATCTCTATTGAGTTTTTAAAATCGATAAGCCAAGCATTGTATAACCAAAGCTCTATTACCAACTGCAACAACCTGCTTTTTTCGACCGCTTCAAGTCGGTAATTAAACCAACTTAAACCACTTAAAACGACAATATCTCACAGTGGAAGCATTTTAAACAAAATATCAGAGTTGTATAATAAATTTTATACAGCGGAATAAAATACATAGCCTTTACATAAATAACATTTACAAATTTTACGATCCAGAGTGCGCGCGTCTTCACGTGTCTCTAACTTCGATAGTTGAAGTTTTATGCTGTAACACTCGGTCTGACCCAAGTGTTCCAGGCAAAACACAAAACACTCGAGTCAGGATTAATATGTAATGACCCGAAAGTCTGTACCATTTGAGTTGACTGGATAAAACTTACGTCCAACCCAAATTGCACGAAAATACGAATCATTAATAGAAAGAAGTTAGAGAATGAGAAATAGAGAGTTAGAAAATTAGAATAGAAGAAAATAGTTAGAAGATCGAACTGAACAATAGCATGGAATCTCACAATCGCAGCGGAAAAATATAATATATAAATAACCACTTTTGAAATACAAACTGTATTTGAACTTACATACATCATCAGAGTACATCATATATACAACACAGTGCAATAAATTCTAAATATCTAACATTGAAGCCTCTTACTCCAAGCTCCTCCATATAAATCTGTAAAAACCTGAACTATTGGACTACCCGTACAAATTTAGGCACCCAAGAGTTTAGGGGAAAAATAAACTCTGGGTTAGTCATGGGACTAGTATGAGTAAACGATTTTAAAACAACTTGAGTTGATAAAGGATATCTCATAAGACCATGCCATAAAAACGAAACGGGTTTTTCCCTTGTGTGAATCCAATACACTTGTTTAACTTTCAAAAATGTTTTGAAAGAAAAGATAATCATAAGACCAATCCACACATAAACACGGACGGCTTTTTCCTTATGATAACCCAAAACATTTTGAAATCAATATATTATTCTGATATTATAATAATGTCTAAATACAAATAAATATCAATCTAGCAGAATGCTTCCATCTCACGCTCTACATATATAGTATAAAATCAAAACCGCTGGCGCTTATTGGATAATGGATTTCCCAACTATGACAAGGTATGGAACTACCTGCCGATAGTGTATCTCTAGAGGGGAATACATTGGGTTCAACAAGAACGTCTTGCAACCCGATTCACACATGACCGACCATCCATTTCGCTTGAGTGTATTGATTGTATATCACTAACGGTTGGGATCAAAAACCGTTTCCCGAAAGGGACAACATCGATAGATTAAAGAAGCAAATGGAATTTCTCTAGATAAGTGATTATACACTCTAATGCGAGCGACCCACATAGCCATGCTGCCTGCCCGATTTTTGTCATTTCCCGATTGTGAGGCTTGAGGCTGATCTTACCTTCAGATATAATACGTCTTCATTCACTTTGAATGCCATGTCGTCAAACGCGCCAAATCACAAATTGATTTCCTCAAAAATACCACGGGTATAAAGCTCAGAGAAACGAATTCCTCTACTACCAAACATAAATACGTTTGAAGAGATCAATTAACGCAATTTATTAGGCATACTCTGTCAGACATTCGTCCAAACAAGTTGTCCTGGGGCTGGACAAACCGAAGGCACTATCCTGTAAATCTACCTTAGGCAATTTATACCTAGGATCGACAGAATAGCTCGTGCATAACTCCGTCTTCAATGATCTTCAATAATCTCTAACACAAAATGTATATCGAATCAAAGTGAAATTTGAATTTCAGTCTCTTCGAAAACGATAACGAAAAGGTCCAGATTTGATAGTCGGTTATTTAACTATCAAATATAAAATAAAATAAAATAAACAGATTTATTTTCATTGGATCTGCTAAGCCTTGCTAAAGTAATCTTTAATTATATGGATTCAAATATTAACTTTGTTTATATATGAAAGTGTAAGTATTACTCAACTTAGAAAATTCTTATTAAATCTTACGTGATATTCTCATTCTCGAATATTCGTATTCGTTTCATAATTAAAAACGATATTCAACTCCAACACTCATTTTGAACATAAACTAATATGATCTATTGAATAATAGTGAAATCGTTCAAGTTGGTGTATTTTAATTACCTCTCAGACCTTGAGTCGAAATCATTCTTATCGTCAAGATTCGTAGAAGTTCGATATCCAAAATATGTGTCAAACCAGCATTCGTAAATCAAATTGATTTCCAAATCTAAAACCATTTCAAGAACGTTGTTGTTTTGAACCATTAATCAATTTAACTTGACATTAAATCAGGAAAATTTAACTCAAATGATAGACTTGATTTCCTTTTCTTTTATAACTAAATTATCTTTAAAATTTTCCTCATTAAGAGATTAATTAAGTTTAAAAAATTCTTCTTAAACAATTTATCCAAATTATTAAATCTACCCAAACTGTTAATTTAAATCTTATTAAGTTTTTAAACAATCATTTATTAAAACCCTCTTCTAATAAATTAAATGAAACCGGTTAATCTAATAACCAATTCCCTTTTTAAACAGTTGATTTACATCAAACAAACTGATTAGTTGATTATAATTAATCTTTCTTTTTTTAAATTAATTAATAATATAATTAATTTAAAACAATCCATTTAATTGTTTTTTCTGGAAAACATTTTATATTCAATTATCAAAACTCAAGTTTATTTCTGAGTTACTTTACAGAAATGGCTTAACAGCTCCAACGGTATATGACATTCGGGTCTTTAACCCAATTTGCATAACAATCATATAAATACAAGTCAGTATTATCAATGATAATATAATATCCCATCATTATATATAAACGGACAAAGTATATCAAACTAATATAATAGCAGAACGGTGTTTATTTCTTCTAATAGGGTGTTTAGACCATTTAGTCAATCAAATATATAGTGGAAAGGTGTTTATTTCCACTGAAAGATGTAAATAACATATTTATTTACGACCAATGTAACTGAATACAACTTAATTACTAAATCAGTTAATTTAACAACTTATTCAGAATTTACTGCATAACGATCATTACTGATCAATAATTAATTTAGTTCGATGTTTGATTAATTTTATATTATATCAAGCATTAAAATAACTTTTAATTATTTAAATAAACAATTCATTAAATTCGATAATTATGTCGAGTTATGCACCATCGGTTTATTCGACTACACATGAACCAAAATTTTTGATCTAAAGTTATTTATCTAGCTCATATATATTTAGTTTATATATATGTATGTATCCATTTTCATTTAAACATATAAAATTTTATATTCAAACGGGCTAAGCCCAATTGAACAGCCCCTTCCCTTGTTAATTTAGACGGCCCAAGCCCAAGTGAGATCGACCCTTACCTTAAACACATATTTACCCATATATATACTTATATATGTATTCATATGTATAAGTAAACTTAAATAAACACCTAAACCCCTTTTTACTTTTTGATATGGGCTAAGCCCAGGGCCCAGACCCATGTTCAATGATTTACCCAATGCCTTACTCTCTTTAAACGTACCGGTACACTTTAAATGTCAAGCCCATCCTTCTCAACCTTCTTCTCTTTTCCTTTTTATCTGCCTTCTACCATTTCTATAGCTACTCCTTTTCTTCTCTTTGTTTATTTCTTCATATGTTTATTCTTTTCCCAGCCAAATCTTTAGGTCGAACCACACCACTGATCTTGATCGGCCCTCTTCTTCTTCTTCTTGTTCTTCTTCTGTTTTTCTCCTTTTCTTTCGTCTGTTTGAACACAAGCTGTGCACACACGTGCACCTGTGCACCTGCACCGTCCAACCCCTCACCTAAGGCCCATCGCAACCTCCTCCGCACGTCACATCTCTGTTCAGGGCCTCCATCGACCTCCCACTTCAACACCAGAACATCTCCTGCTAAAACTCTTCTCAGTCATCAATCCAAACGAAAACACAGCTCCAGGTCGGCCGTAAATTGACCTCTCCGCATCGCCTCCGACCACACAACCAACCTACACCACCGTTCATAGCTTCCCTAAAACGACCCAAACTCTCCCTTAAGGGAAAGCCCAGATTAAGTTGAGAACACGACAAACTAGAATAACAAATAGAAGAACATTTCATTGCATATTACAACAATTTCATCAGAGTACAAGAATATAACAGAGTATGAATAAATAATATACATTTGACAAATATCAGAGATTCAAATACAAAGCAGCGGAAAATCCATACATAACACATCTTAAAGAAATAAATGGATACAGAGCGTTCCGAATATAGCTCCAGCTGTAAACAAGGATCCTATAAAAATAATTCTGCAAAACCAAAACTACTAGCTGCCTGTGTGGAAAATAGGGGCACCCAGAGTTTAGGTTAAAACAATAAACTCCAGGTCAGTCATGTGACTGGTGTGAGAACTAAAACAGTTATTTGAAACTTTACTTTAAAATAAAGTAAATCAAGGGACCACGCCGTATAACATGGAACAGGTTTCCTCCCAAGAATACTAGTAAACTAAACAAACAATGCAATGCTTTTTGAAAAAATGAAGCTATTATAAGACTCATGTCCCATCACACAATGCAACGCAAGACGGAGGATAGAGTTTTACCTTATAATAGCCAAACATGCTTGGTACGTTAAAAAAAATCATTTTGATATTACTATAAGTGCATAATGTATCAAACAGCTTCAAATATAACTGTATCAATCATAGACGGCATAGTATCCTATGCTACTATGTCGCCATATAGGTTTACAATCAAAACCGAAATGTCACGTATTGGAAATTGGATTCCATCTATGAGTCAAGGCAAGGGATGTACTCCTAACCACTTCGAAACACTCTAGCAAATGCCTTAGGATCTCCTGAAGTAGACCGTTGGATCCTCCAAGGCCAGTCCTCCCTTACGTTTGAGGATTGGCATTTCCTAAACACACGTTTCCCAATCCTATATGACCTATCCACCGGCTTCGTAGTAAGTGATATATCTGAGCTGCCTCGCAATCCATTATCCACATAGGTAAAAATATAATAAATGTCTGGGCTCCATACCATGACACCACCCATAGCTAGAAAGAAACGTCATGTCCTCCTTGGGTCCCTTATCCCGTTTTTGACTCATACCGAGGTGTGAGGCTCGCGAATTAACGCTATACACAAAGGTATGCACTTTAAGGCCGTGCTTTGATCATCAATCACAAGACTCTGCTTTTCAACAGAAGCCTTGATCATTTGCATCTCAGCATGCCACACTGACAGTTTAGCCGTGCAACTGATGTCTGTCGATATATAATTTCTGAGCTTATACGTCTTAGAGAAGGGTGTTAAGCAAGAGAATAAATTCTCTTCCACCAAACAAATATATATTTAATAGAGATCAATCAACATAGAATAAAATCCAATGTCAGACACACATCCATTTACTATTTCGTACTTGGTCTGAATGAAACCGGATGCACCTTATTCCTCATCCCATATGTCCAATACAGGAGAGAGATCCTCGCATATCCGGTCGATCTCCAAGTACGTCTGGACGACCGCGACTTATTACCTTGTCTTGGGTGTACAACCCAATCAAGACATCAGTAATCATCCAAACGATGTGAAGACCTCTGGTCTTCAACCGCCGTCTTCATCGTCGACATATCGTCGAATCAGTTATTTAGAATGGGAATAAATCCGGCCTTTTAGAATAACTTGCGCATATTATACTCAAGTGATATAAACACATAACATACGTCTCATTCCAATCCAGAATATTCTTTTATTTAAATATTCTTTTCACAATTTAAACCAAAATTAAGGTTTTCCAAACTAGTCGGGATTAGCGAACCTTACCGAAGAAATCATTTATTTTATTTCATAATCCCAACCTATTCATCCCATGGAGCAAAACTGGTAATACTCCATATCTAACACCACGGTGTTATTGGTAAATTTAATTACCATTTCACGTTCAAATATAATTAAAGATTTACCTATCGCTTGGAGCAAAACTGGTGATACTCCATTCTCGGTCATTTCCCAAATTTGATAATTTAAATTATCTCATTCACATTTCAATCTAATTAAAGATTCATTAAAACTCCATATAGTTTTAATCTTCCCAAAAATCAATATTAATGATTAATTAACTTTGGGAAATCAAACATGCCACACTGACAATATACACCGTATTATAGATTTCTGCCGATATATAACCTCTAAGCAAGTACGTCTTAGAGATTGGTGTTAAGCAAGAAAATAAATTCTCCGCCACCAAACAGATATATATTTAGCAGAGATCAACCATACAGTCCGAAATACAATGTTAAACATGTTATCCTAACTTTAACTAGGTTAAAGTACCATTTTATTTAAAACACAGTTCACGATAAACCCAAAATCGCATTCCATTAATTATGGAATCTTCACGGAAAATAGATCAATATGTATAATCGATATAAATTTCTGTATCAGACTAATAATATAAATGGAATAACAACAAAGCCTTTTAAATCCCATATATATTAACAGTCTTCCTCCACAGAGCTCACTTCGATTATTACCAAATCGATTTCAATTCAATTCCAATATATTTTATTAAACTGGAAAACTTTACCTTGGAAATTTTCCATTAAATCTTAATAAAAAGATTTATAAATTCCAAATCACATTTCACTGTAAATTGGGTTAAAGAATGAATGTCGTTAAAAACATAGTTCACAATAAACCCAATTCACATTCCATTTTATTCTAGTTACTAAATATAACTGGAAACTCTAATAATCTTAATTAAAAGATTTATTCTTTTCACATGAGGTTTAAGAACAGTGTTATTTAAGACACCATTCACGAAAAACCCAAAATCCAATTTGATATCAAATACACAGCTCTGAATAGAAATTATATCGGTTTATATTCAATATCAAATTCTGAAACCAACAAATATCATTTTGGGAATAACGATATATATATATATATATATATCTTCCACATTCCCATAACAATATCCGTATAATCGCGGAATCCAATATCGAAATATTTTGAAGATGATTTCCATTCAAATCCATTCCAATTTATATATTGGAAATTCTGGTTATATTAAAACCATTTATAAATCCAATTTATTTAAAAATTATTGGATTTCAAATCAAGTTAATAACTAGTTCATTTTGATAAAAATATATTTTTATCTTTACAAACGTGGAAATTTTCATCCCAATTCTTTCCAAATCATTTACTATAATTTTACACAAATTATCAATATTTTTAATAATTTTATTAAGGTCCTTTCAGTCGATTTCCACAAACGGATATCGAACTGCACTTACAACGACCTTTTCCAAATTTGAGTTGGACATAATTCCAAATCCAACCGTTAGATTTCAAATCTCTTGTATTCATTGGAAAGCTCTTTTCGATGCGAACCCAACGGTTCCGGTTTTAGGAGAATCCAACGGTCTATCTCCAGCAATGTCAATTCGAAGTCAATGGTCAGGCCATTAAATATATAATATTTTTTTTTATATATTTCATCGATTTCCGTTTAAAAAGTATTTTATAAATCATTTATAAATTCGTTTTAAAACGATTTCAACTTCATTTTCAATTTCAAATCAAAATTGAATACTCCTTATCATTATAATATTTAAATGATAATATTTTCAAAATATCTAATTTTGAAATAATTTCTTTTTCGATATTCATTATAAAAATGAATAAGATCGATATAAATATCATTTGCATCAAAATGGCGCATAACTACTCAACACGGCTTCATATATATAAATATTTTCGTGTCTATCCAAAATCGGACATCAAAATCACATTTTAATCCTTTACTGAATGTTATTTTAAAATATTCGTTATTCTGAAGTATTCGTTATTTAAAATATTCTTTTCTTCTGTATTGGAATCAGACACAGTCAATTACCATATAACGTTATTTATATGGATTTCATATAACACATGTATACAACAAAAATGATACACAATCAACCATCATCCAAAGTGCTTACACAACTGCATAAGCATTAAATATAAATTGGCAGCATAACGGCGCGATACTAGAATCGGAATAAGGTCTAGCCTTATCCCTCGCGTAATACTAGCTCGCGCCATACACAAACTAAATTCCATCAATTCCATTCACATCCCAAAGCAAATTCAAATAAACCAATCAATCAAAACAAACAACCAAGCATCCATGGTTTCAGTCAAAGGTGTCGGGTGCTACTAAGCACCGTCTGCATCCTAGTATATATTTAACTAGAAAATAATTTGAGTGAGAAGGTGTTCTCACCCAGAAGCTAAACCAATTCGTCGCGATTCTTCTAATGTAGAAAATTTTTGTCGTCGCGCTCGCTTTTGTTGTTCCCCGCACTTGAATTCGTCTCTTTGGCTCTAGAATTTGCATACGATCTCCAATCTTCACTAAACTTGGTCACTAGCCTAAACGCGCCATTCCGGACAACTTTTGCTTAGTGGACTTTCTTCCAAAACTGCACCAATTCGCCGGAAATCGAGTAAAACAACAGCAGATCCGTAATGTTTGAACGCGTTTTTCGGACAGCTTCGCAATCCAAAATAGGAGTTCCATATATCCAAATCAAAGAGAAAATCGTGCTCTACAACTTTTTCTCTATGGAGTTTTGGCTAGAAACGTACGGTTTGGGAGTTACTAGCGAAATAGTGACAGGGTGTTATTTGCAAAACGAGAATTTTGGAGAAAATGGGTTTTTGGGTGAAATGGGGCCACGGCCGGAGCTGGGCTGAGGGGGGCGGCGTAGGCGTGACTGAGATAGGGGGTGGTGCTGGTGGGTGGCGGCGCTGGTGGAGGGGACCATGGTGACTGTGGTGGGATTTAGGGGCTAGGGTTCACAAATGGAGAGAGAGAGAGAGAAAAGGAGAGAGAGAGGAAGAGGAGGGGGTGCGTCGGAGGGAAGTGAGTGGCTGACAGCAGCGGTGGCTGGTGTGGGAGGGGTGGCAGCAGCGGCAGGTGAGAGGAGGCCATTTTTGTGGAATTTGGAAGAAAGAGGAAGAAGGAAAATAATGAAGTGAGAAAGGAAGTAAAGTGATTATATGCTTGTTTCTTGCTTACCGTCCGAATACAAATGATCTCCGTTTGCTACGGATTTCAGACATGAGATAGTAGACGTCAAGACGAATTCAACGAAACAAGTTTTGTTGAATTCCGAGTTCATTTGACCATCCGTTAAAATTCTCAAAGATGCTCAGATATTGTTCAAAAATGCGATTTTAGCGCACCTTTTCTTCTTGCATGCCCAAACGGCTACTCCAAAAATCATGGCCTTCTGGATTTAAGAATTATTTGGCGATACGAATCTGAAAAAAAAAGTAGAATCGAATTCCGAGGTCGTATCAATAATGTTCCTTTGTAAAATGACTGTCTGTTTTTGAACAAATGTATTCGCCTCGCATGACCGCATACTAACTGCGTTCGATGCCCATTTTGGAACTCAACAATGATTTGTCATTATGAATTCAACAAAATTAGTCTCGTCGGATTATGAGCTTCCTAGCAATATTTCACTTTTTAAGGGCTATGTTTGACTAACCCAAAACCCAACCAAAATGCCACGTTTCCGAACCTTGGAATAATGAAGCTTATACTTTTCGGAGTCGCAAACGGCACTTTGAACTCAATGGAAGTGGTTTCGAGTCCAAATTCATCCGTATGCAAAATGTGACTTTTTGGGCCATACATAATATAATGAAAATATAATTAAATTCCATAACGACTATTTTCAGTTTTAAACTGGACATAACTTTTTATTCCCGTTATGAAATCTGAATTTTCCACATTCGTTAGAAAGATATAATCAAATAGATTCCAACGTTTCTGGTTTTACTGAAATCCAATTTATTTTGAATCCTGTACATTCGGTTAAAATTCAAAAATCAAAATTTCAAACTATCGCGCCATTTCAGGCTCGTTATATAATTAAAATAAATTTATACGTTCAAGTTCTATTCAAAATAAATTTCTAGTCGTTATTATTTAAAATAAATCATTTTAAATATTCAAAATTCATTAAAATAGCCAAAATAAAAATTTTAAATTTGTTCTGAAATCCGGATTGTTGTAATCTCCCTCACTTAAAATCTTTTCGTCCTCGAAAAGGAACGGAGCTGAAAGTGGTTTAACTAACCAACTCAGCTTTCTTTCTGGCGTTTATTCTTCAACTTTTCAGTTTCTAAGAATTTTCTAACTTTTCAAAAATTTGGCTAACACCCTAAATTTTTGAAAATTTTCGCCATAACCTCCTTTGTACGGGGAGACCTTTAAAACCGCAACTAGCCACGCAGGGCCCTCATCATCCAAAAAGAAAAAGAAAAAGCCAAGCGGCTAGCCAATCGGCTCATAAAATCATCCAAACCCAAGAAATATAGTAAACATGTACCTATATGTCGGGCATACAATTTTATTCCTCTTCTTAGCCTTCTTGCTATGACCTGTTCATTATATACACATGTACATATATATGCAATTGCAATCAATTTTCAAGCCAGTTCAATATTTGATTCAATTTGGCTTAATGTTTCAAAATTTTAATTGATCAAACAACACAATCAGCAATCAATTAGTTGATTATCGTTTCAAACACATAACTTTTGTATACATACAAAAATCGTATTTTTGATGCCAATTCACAAACAATAAATCCCATGTAGTTTTGATTCTCACACCAGTCAATTGGAAATATATTGAAATCCCACTTTCCAAGCTCGAACATGAACTCTGATGATGCTAGCAATCATCAGAATCATCTCCGGGTTAGAAGAGTGTGATCTATATTTATCCAGTATATTTGAGACTTCGAATACACGTTCATGACTCGTATATGTGAAATCTTTATATACTCGATTGTCCAAATTTAATATAAAATAAAATACTCAAATACGTATAATAAGGTTTAAATTATCAAAACTAAATTTGTTTTCATTTTTATTTTAAAAATAACTCTCTTCCAACTCATTCTAGGATACTACTGATCCCATCTCTAACGAGTCATTCTCACTGGATACCGCTAACCAAATCTCTGATGAATTCTTTCGTTTGGTTCTAATGTACCTTGTTCTCGAGTTCTATAAACCAAAGCTCCGATACCACAATGAAACGAACCAAACTCGCCCTTACGGGGAAGGCCGGATTGAGTTGAGAACATGACAAATTAGAATAACAAACAGAAGAACATTTCATTGCTTATTACAACAATTTCATCAGAGTACAAGAATATAATAGAGTATGAATAAATAATATACATTTGACAAATGTAAGAGATTCAAATGCAAAGCAGCGGAAAATCAATACATAACACAGCTTAAAGAAATACACAGATACAGAGCATTCCGAATATAGCTCCAGTTGTAAACCAGGATCCTGTAAAAATAAATCTGCAAAACCAAAACTACTAGCTGCCCATGTGGAAAATAGGGGCACCCACAGTTTAGGTTAAAACAATAAACTCCATGTCAGTCATGTGACTGGTGTGAGAACTAAAACAGTTATTTCAAACTTTACTTTAAAATAAAGTAAATCAAGCGACCACGCCGTATAACACGGAACAGGTTTCCTCCCAAGAATACCAGTGCACTAAACAAATAGCGCAATGCTTTTTTGAAAAAATGAAGCTATTATAAGACTCAGGTCCCATCACGTAATGCAACGCAAGCCGGAGGATAGAGTTTTACCTTATAATAGCCCAGCATGCTTGGTACGTTTTGAAACAAATTATTTTGATATTACTATCAGTGCATAATGTATCAAACAGCTTCAAATATAAATGTATCAATCATAGACGGCATAGTATCCCATGCTACAATGTCACCGTATAGGTTCACAATCAGAACGAAAATGTCACGTATTGGAAATTGGATTCCATCTATGTAACAACCCGGAATTTTGGAGCCAATTTAAAAAATTTATTTTATAAATTTTAATGGATTTTTAATATTTAAAATAATTTATTTTAAATAATAACGACGAAAAATTTATTTAAATCGAAGTTAGAACGAATATATTTAATTTAATTATAAAAGGAGTTTAAAATAGCACGGTAGTTTGAAAATTTCAATTTGAACTTTGACTGAATGTACTGGATTCAAAATAAATCGGATTTCAGTAAAACCAAAAATATTTAAATCTGTTTAAATAAATCGGATTTCATAGCAGGAGTAAAAAGTTATGGCCAGTTAAATATTCAGAATAGTCGCTATGGAATTTAATTTAATATATAGCCATTTTGCAAACGACCTCCATTTTCGATGAAACTACTTTTGTTGGATCCGGAATGTCAAATTACAGTCAGGTTTCAAATTTCATAATTTTTGGAATTAATATGTGAGCGCAGTAAATAAAAATGTGTTTTGTCAATTTCAGTCAAGCTGGATCGACCAGAAAATGACCATTTTTCAAACGGTCTCCAAATTCGATGAAATTAATTTTGTTAGGACCGTATTGTCAAAACATTGTTAGATTTATTTTTCGGGAATTTTTAGAGTCGGTATATGGCCCCGGTAAATTAAAATGTACGATCAAATTAAATAATTAAATGTTTTATATTTTAAATTAAAGAAAAGTGGGCTGAGACGATCAAACGGACTTACGAGACCTAGCCCATTGTGTCTGGAAAAGAGGTATTTGGCTAGGGGCAACATTCTTTGGGCTGGAATTGGAGTTATTAAGAAGTAACGGTTTTTTTTTTTTGTAAATTGGAACATTTAATAATATAATATTATAAATAACCTTAAAATATTCAAACCCTAACCCTATGTTTTCTGAGCTATCGTCATGTTTATTCAAAGGCCAGAATTGCTCTAAACTTCCCATCCTGATTTATTTAAATCCATGAATCATTTCAAGATGAAAGTAAAACAAAAATCGAAGAACAAGTCACCAGCTTTACATCCATATGGACAAGATTGGTAATCGTGGTGTTTTGGTCTCGATTTTTACGCTCGAAGTTGGCAGCTTCGAAGAGGGACTGTGCGTGATGGGGTCCACCTAGTTGGACGGAGGTCTAGGCGCGGGGGAAGTCGAGGTCGGCAGTTCGGGTGGTGGTGTCTGATGGTGGTTCGGTTGCATGGGGGAGCGTGCGATAGGAGGAAGCTTGAGCAATGGAATGGGTTACGGGAGGAATCGTTTTCTGGAAGAAGGAGAATACATGGTCAACCGTGATTTGCAGAAGTAATTAGTGTAATTAATCCAATTTAATTATATTTTAATTATCCAATTATGTAATTAAATGTTTAAAACTCTATAACTCTCTCAAACAGAAACCGAATTAAACGATTTCAGTTGCGTTGCACTCGTGATAGAAAACACTACAACATGGAACTAACTAGAGCTTAAATGGAGCATGCTGTAAATTCAGAAAAATCCAAATTCGAAAACACTGTGAGAATTCTATTTTTTTTATAATTAAAATTAATTAATTATGATCGTGATTTTTCTTTCAATCCGCTGTTAAATTCTATTTGATGTTATACGTGATTTAATCTGGGATTGATGATTGATGTTGTTATGTTGATCTATTAATTTGATGATTGTTGTGTTGAAATAAAATAGTTGAAAATAAATATATCATTTTTGTTATAATAAAATAGCTTAAAACAAATATATCATGTTTGTTATAATAAAATAGTTGAAAACAAATATATCATTTTTGTTGTAACAAAATGGTCGAAAAACAAAAATATCAATTTTTGTTGAATGTAATGGTTGAAACAAAAATATCAATTTTGTTGAAACGAAATAGTTTGGATAAAAAGGACATTTTGTTGTAAGAGAATAGTGAAACAAAAATATATCATTTTAGTTGAAACAAAATTTTCGTCAAAATGTAACAGTGGAAACAAAATTTTGCCGTTTTTGTCGAAATGTAACAGTTGAAACAAAATTGACATTTTTGTCAACATAAAATTGTCAAAACAAAAATATCACTTTTGTTGAAATTAAATAGTCAAAACAAAAATAACATTTTTGTCAAATAGATTTGTGTCAAAACAAAATTAACATTTTTGTTAAATAGATTTGTGTTAAAACAAAATTAACATTTTTGTTAAATAGATTTGTGTTAAAACAAGAATAACATTTTTGTTAAATAGATTTGTGTTAAAACAAGAATAACATTTTTGTTAAATAGATTTTTGTTAAAATAAAATTATCAATTTTGTTGAATTAGATTATTGTTAACAAAAAAGTTATCATTTTTATTCATTTTGTTAAAATAAAATTGTTAACAAAATGAAGTGGTCACTTTTATTCATTTTGTGAAAATGGAATTGTAGATAAAATTAAGTTATCATTTTTAATGGTTTTGTTGAAATAGAATTGTCAACAAAATAGAATTATCATTTTTATTTGTTATGTTGAATAGAAAATGTAAACAAATAAATTATTCTTTTATCTGTCATTAGAATACATAGGAAAATGTAAACAAATAAATTATTCTTTTATTTGTCATTAGAATACATAGGAAAATTTAAACAAATAAATTATTCTTTTATTTGTCATTAGAATACATAGAAAAATGTAAACAATTAAATAATTCTTTTATTTGTCATTAGGATATATAGGAAAATGTAAACAAATAAATTATTCTTTTATTTGTCATTAGAATACATAGGAAAATGTAAACAAATAAATTATTCTTTTATTTATCAATAGAATACATAGAAAATGTAAACAAATAAATTATTCTTTTATTTGTCATTAGAATACATAGGAAAATGTAAACAAATAAATTATTCTTTTATTTGTCATTAGAATACATAGGAAAATGTATGTAAATAAATATGTCATCTATGTTAGAAAACATATTTTGTAAATAAATATGTCATTTAGATAAGAATATGTTTTTGTTTAATAAAAATATCATTTTTATTTGTTTTGTTGAAATAGATTTGTCGACAAAACAAAATCAACATTTTTATTTGTTTTGTTGAAATAGATTTGTCGACAAAACAAAGTCATAATTTTTATGCATTTTGTTGTAATAGAATTGTCAACAAGTATGAAGAATCATTTTTATGCATTTCATTGAAATAGAATTGTCAACAAAAATGAAAAGACCATTTTTAATCATTTTGTTGAAATAGAATTGTCAACAAAAATGAAAGAATAATTTTAATTCATTTTGTTGAAATAGAATTGTTAACAAATTTGAATGAATCATTTTTATGCATTTTGTTGAAATAGAATTGTTGACAAAACAAAGTTATTATTTTTATTGTTTTGTTGAAATAGAATTGTCAACAAAGCAAAGCTGTCATTTTTATTGTTTTGTTGAAATAGAATTATCAACGAAAAAAGTCATCATTTTTATTGTTTTGTTGAAATAGAATTGTCGACAAAACAAAGTTATCATTTTTATTGTTTTGTTGAAATAGAATTGTTGACGAAACAAAGTCATCAGTTTTATTATTCTGTTGAAATAGATTTGTTGACAAAACAAAGTCACCATTTTTATTATTTTGTTGAAATAGAATTGTCAATAAAATAGAGTTATCATTTTTAATTGTTTTGTTGAACTAGAATTGTATACAATATAAAAGAGACATGTTTATCGTCATTAGAATTTGTATACAAATTAACATACATTTTTATTTGTCATTTTATACGTAGAATTTGTATACAAATTAACATACATGTATATCGTCAGTTTATACATGGAATTTGTATACAAATTAAAACAAACATTCTTATCGTCAGTTTATACATAGAATTTATATACAAATTAAAACAAACATTTTTATGTGTCATGTTATACATTGAGATCATATGCAAATAAAAATATTTCTTTTTATTTGTTAAAGTTAAAAATAGAAATTGCATACATAAAAAAATTATCTTTTATTTGTCATTAGCGACATATATGCAAATAAATTACATTTTATTTGACATTAGAAAACATGTAGTGAATGTATGCAAATAAAATACATTTTTATTTGACATCAGAAAATATAGGAATTTGTTTTGCAAATACAACATCCATTTTTATGTATCATTAGAGACATTTAAATGGTCATGCAAAATAAAAGATTCTTTTATTTGGCATGTTAAACATGTTAGTGGTATCGTCGAATAATTTATATTTATATATAATTATATAAATATAAATATAAATTAAAATTAAATGAATCGCGCACAGTAGTTCGCGTTTTGGAATCGTAACTTCAAACGATTATAACGAAAGATCCGACCGTCGGATTTTCCCAGAACTAGAACCATTAGGTGCGCTTTGGGAAGATCTTTCCAACAATATAAAGTTTGTTAAAATCCAACGGCTAGATTTCGAGAAATCTGCAAATAAAATTTGGGTAAAAACAGAGCCAGGGCCGCCTATTGACCCGAAGCGTCGTTAAATTATATTGGGCTATTTTCATATAAATAAAAATAGCGATAAATCGTTACAAAATAATATTAACGATATGAAATGATTTAAATTATAATTATTCGAGAATTATTTGAAAAGACTGAGTTCAATCTCATTTCAAATAATTATACGACGATTTAAAGTCGAAGACATTGAAGATGGTGATTGAAGACCGGCGATCTTCACATCAAATGGATGACTACTGGTGCCCTGGACTGACTTGCTTCTAGGAAAGGGTTACAGTGGTGCTTGTCCGGACGTACTTGTTGATTTTTCGAATAAGCGAGCAACTCTCTTTCGTATTGGACTTACGGGACGAGGAATAAGGTGTCTCTGGTTTCGTTCAGACCCAGAACGGACTTGTAAATGGATGTGTGTCTGAAATTGGATTTCATTCTATGTAAATTGAGTTTTATTTAATATATATCTGTTTGGTGGTGGAGAATTTATTCTCTTGCTTAACACCATTCTCTGAGACGCACGAGCTCAGAGGTTATATATTGATAGTTATCGGTCGCATAGCGTGGGTTGTCAATGTAGCATGCCAAGATGCAAATGATCAAGGCTCTTGTTGAAAAGCATAGCCTTGTGGTTGATGATCAAAGCACAACCCATTTAGGCATAGCTTTGTGTATAGCGTTACTTCGTGTAACGACCCGAACTTCCCCGTAAAGTAAAGCCCGGATTGCTTTGAGGACAAGACGAATCAGAATACAAACAGAAGAACATTTCATTGCTTATTACAACAATTTCCATCTGATACAAGAATATACAGAGTATGAATAAATATTACACATCATAAAATATCAGAGATTTAAATACATTACTGCAGCGGAAAAATAATACAAAACACAACTGAAGGAGATATACGGATAAAGAGCTTTCTGGATATCGTTCCAGCTGTAAACCAGGATCCTGTGAATATAAATCTATAAAACCGAAACTACTAGCTGCCCGTGTGGAAAATAAGGGCACCCAGAGTTTAGGTTAAAACAATAAACTCCAGGTCAGTCATGTGACTGGTGTTAGAACTAAAACAGTTATTAAATCTTTACTTTAAAAATAAAGTAAATCAAGGGACCATGTCGTATAACACGGAACGAGTTTCCTCCCAAGAATACCAGTGCATTAAACAAACAACGCAATGCTAATTAAAGAAAACGAAGTTATTATATGACCCAGGTCCCATCACACAGTGCAACACAAGCCGAAGGATAAGGTTTTACCTTATAATAGCCAAATAATGCTTGGTACGTTTAAAACAAATCATTTTGTTACTATTATAAGTATATAGTGTCAAAACAACTTCAAATATAAATGTATCAATCCTAGGCGGCATGGGTACCATATATCATGTCGCCATACTAGGCTCTACAATCAAAACCAAAATGTCACGTATTGGAAATTGGATTTCCGTCATGAGTCTAGGCAAGGGATATACTCCTTTCCGCTTTGAGACACTCTAGCAAGTGCCTCAGGACTACACACTCTGGATAACCCCTGGAATCGGCTGGATCAGTCCTCCCTTACGTTTGAGGATTAGTCATTCCTGAGCACACGTTTCCCGGTCCTACCGGACTTATCCATCAACTCCGTAGAGACCGATATATCTGAGGCGCCTCGCATTCCAACAACCATTTAGGTAAAAATATAACAATGTCAGGGTGCGCAAAACGTGACATCACCTATAGCTAGAAAGAAATTTCGTGTTCTCCCAACGGTCCTTATCCCGTTTTTAACTCATACCGAGGTGTGAGGCTTGCGAATTAACGCTATGCAACTGATGTCTATTGATATATAACCTCTAAGCTCGTACGTCTCAGAGAAGGGCGTTAAGCAAGAGAATAAATTCTTCGCCGCCAAACAGATATATATTTAATGGAAACCAATCAACATGGAATAAAATCCAATGTCGGACACACATCCATTTACAAGTTCGTTTTGGGTCTGAACGAAACAGGAGGCACCTTATTCCTCATCCCGTATGTCCAATACAAAAGAGAGTTTCTCGCATATCCGGTCAATCTCTAAGTACGTCCGGACGATTACCACTTATTACCTTGTCTTGGGTGTACAGCCCAATCAAGACATCAGTAATCATCCAAATGATGTGAAGACCTCTGGTCTTCAACCATCGTCTTCATCATTGACTTATCGTCGAAACAGTTATTCAGAATGGGTATAAACCCGGCCTTTCCGAATAACTCGTGTATAAAATAAACCCGTGCTACACAAACACAACATACGCCTCATTCCAATCCAGAATATTCTTTTATTCAAATATTCACATCTTTAAGGATTTGTTCCCATTAATTTTATCAAAGATAAATTCTTTAAAATTTATTCTTTAATCTTCCTTTGGATATCAATTCAAAGCGTATTAAGGTTTTCCAAACTAGTGGGGATTAACGCACCTTACCGAAGTAACCATTTATTTAATTTCCCAATCCCAACCTATTCATCCCATGGACCAAAACTGGTATTACCCCATAAGTAACACCACGGTGTTATCGGTAAATAAATTACCATTTCCCGTTAAAATCTAATTAAAGATTTAACTATCGTTCGGAGCAAAACTGGTGTATTCCACTCTCGATCATTTCCTAAATTTGATAATTTAAATTATCAATTCACATTTCAATCTAATTAAAGATTAAAACTCCACTTAGTTTTAATCTTTCCAAAAATCAATATTAATGATTATTTAACTTTGGAAACACAAACATGTCTCATCGACAATCTACACCGTACTATTGATTTCTGCCTATATATAACCTCTAAGCTCGTACGTCTCAAAGAAGGGTGTTAAGCAAGAGAATAAATTCTCCGCCACCAAACAGATATATATTTTGCAGAGATCAACCATACAGTTCAAAATACAATGACAGGCATGTAATCCTGCCTTTAACTGGGTTAAAGAACTAATGTCATTTAAAACACAGTTCACGATAAACCCAAATCTCATTCCATTAATTATGGAATCTTCACGGAAAAACAAATAAATATATAATTGATATCAATTTCCGTATTCGACTAATAATATAAATGGAATAACAGCAAAGACTTTTAGATTCCATATGTATTAATAGTCTTCATCCACAGAAGTTCACTTCGATTATTATCAATCGAATTCCATTCAATTCCAATTTAATATATTAAATTGTAAATCGTTACTTTGGAAAATTCTCGTTAAATCTTAATAAAAAGATTTATAAATTCCAAATCCCATTTCACTATAAATCGGGTTAAAGAACGAATGTCATTAAAAACACAGTTCACAATAAACCCAATTCACATTCCATTTTTAATCGGGTTAAAGAACAAGTGTTATTTAAACACCATTCACGATAAACCCAAAAATCAACTCCAATTCAATTCCAATTAAATATTAATTAATTGGTATACTTCATTAAATCTAAATAAAAAGATTTAATCTTTTCTCAACTGGGTTTAAGAACAGTGTTAGTGAAGACACCGTTCACGAAAAACCCAAAAATCCATTTGGTATTAAATACAAGACTCTGAATAGAAAATATATCGGCTTATATTCAATATCAAATTCTGAAATCGACAAATATCGTATTGGAATAATGATATATATATATATATATATATATATATATATATATATATATATCTTTCAAATTCCTCCACAATATCCGTATAATCACGGAATCCAATATAAAAATATTCTGAAGATGATTTTGATTCAAATCTATTCCAATTCATATGTTGGAAATTCTGGTTATTTTTAAAACCATTTCTAATCCAATTTATTTATTCAAAAAATATTCGATTTTCTAATCCTAGTTCATAACTAGTTCATTTCGATAAAAATACATTTTTATCTTTTCAAATATGGAATTTTTCTTCCCAATTCTTTCCAAATCATTTATTATGATTTTACACAAATGATTGATATTTTTAATAATTTTATCAAGGCCCGTACAGTCGATTTCCATAAACGGTCATCGAACTACACTTACAGCGACCTTTTCCAAATTTGATTTGGAAATAATTCCAAATCCAACCGTTAGATTTCAAATCTTTTATATCCGTTGGAAAGCTCTTTTAGATACGAACCCAACGGTTCTGGTTTTAGGAGAATCCGACGGTCGGATCTCCCATAATGTCCGTTCGAAGTCAATGGTCGAAATTTGCGAAATGCTGCGGCGCGGCGCGTTCTATTCAGGCCATTATATATATAATATACATATATTATATATTTCATCGATTTCCTTTTAAAACGTATTTTATAAATCGTTTTAAATTCGTTTTCAAAACGATTTCAACTCTATATTCAATTTCAAATCAAAATTAAATATTCCATATCATTGATATATAAATGATAGTATTTTCAAAATATTATATTTCGAAATCATTTCCTTTTCGATATTCATTATAAAAAATGAATAAAATCGATATAAATATCGTTCACATCAAAACGGCGTTAATCTAATCAACACGGCTTTATATATTTGAATATTTTCGTGCCCATCCCAAATCGGACATCAAAATCATATTTTGATCCTTTACAAAATATTATTTTAATATATTCGTTATTTTAAAATATTCTTTCTTTCTGAACTGGAATCAAACACAGTCAATTACCATATAATTTTATTTATATGGATTTCATACAATACATTTACACAACAACAATGATACACAATCAACCATTATCCAGAGTGCATTCTACACTGCATAAGCATCAAATATAAATATTTAACGCTTATAATAGTCTGTCAACCAATAGATTGACACACAACTAAATATTGGGATTAGTGTATGTCCACTATCATCCCAATACCCATGTGGGATTTTCAAACAACAAACAAAGATTTATTTGTGCAGTTGGGCGATATGTAAAATTTTATCGTCCCAATAAATATCAGTCAAATGTGTGTATATAAACAAATTGTCCGATTTGTTTATAAATATTTATTTTATTCATATACACGTTAAAAATTATATTTTTAACTATAAAATATTTATTTTCATTCCACATCACACAATCAATTTTCACAACACAATCAAACAAACAAACAAGTCGTCCATGGTTTGTGGACGACGGGTGTCGGGTGCTGCTAAGCACCGTGTGCATCCTAGTATATATTTTAACTAGAAAATAAAATAAAAGTGAGAATTTCTCACCTTTTGGATCCACTCCACCATCCTCTATTTCTGAATGGTTTGGATTTTGTTTTTCTTCCAGTCAGTTTGATCGCCATGTGTTTCACGCGGTTTATATAAAAAATCATATTTTTAACAGTGCTACTATATATATATAAAAATCACATTTCTATGACGCTATACGTATAGAAAAGATTATATTTTTATTTCGCTACATGTATATAAAAATCAAATTCTTTATTTCGCTACCACAACATAAAAATCATATTTTTATTATCTCCATAATATAAAAATCATATTTTTATTATCTCTATAATATAAAAATCATATTTTTATTATCTCTATAATATAAAATTATATTTTTATTATCTCCATAATATAAAAATCATATTTTTATTCGATTAAAAATCATATCTTTATAGCAAAGTTCATATCATCAAAATCATATCTTTCTAGCGCTACTACATATAAAAAGATTACATTTTTATTTCAACGCTACATAGATAAAAATCATATTTTTATCGCTACTCAATATAGATAAAAATCATATTTTTATTTCAAAGCCATTTATATAAAAATCAAACCCTTTTTCCCATATCATTAGGCACAAAAATCTGAAGTTTAACAATGGTATTTGTCATACAGAAAATGAAATAAATAAAAACAAAAGAAAACTCACCTTTTTCGGATGTCTCAGCGAATGGGGAGGGGCATGGGGTCGGAGATGGACTGAGGGGGTGGTCGACAGGGGATCACAGCGGTGGGTGCTTCGCGGTGGGGTACGGTTTGGGGTTGTTCTCATCGGAGGTAGGAAGGAGAGAGAGGGGGTGCAGCGCTCGCTGACTAGAGGGGGCGGCGGCCTGCCCGAGGTGGCGGTGGGCGACAGGTCGGGGTGACGCGGTTAGCGCTCCAGCGGATTTTTTTCTTTTCTTTTTCTTGAAAACTAATGGGAGGTAGAAGTGAGAGAGATTTATATATATATATATATATATATTATTTTTCAAAAAGTTGACTTTTATTTTGAACCCCAAACGAGGCCCAACGTCTGTCGTCCCTAGCCTTTTACCCCCCATTCCGAACACATTGGAAAATGTCCGGTGAGCTGATTCGATTGTTTCGATCAGTTTCCGCCAAAATCAAAATATAAATCTATATATTAAATTTGAATGCACACTTCAATTTACCGGGGACACATACGGACCCCAAAAATTTCAAAAAATAAATTTGGTTATATTTTGATGATACGGTCCTAACAAAACTAATTTCGTCGAATTTGGAGACTGTTCAAAAAATGGTCATTTTCTGGTCGATCCAAATTGACTGAAACTGTCAAAACACATTTTACTTCGCCATGCTCATATATTAATCCCAAAAATTATGAATTTCGGAATCTAGCAATAACTTGACATCCCGGATCCAACAAAATTGGTTTCGTCGAAAACAGAAGTCGTTTGCAAAATTGCTATTTCCACGGGCTATATTTCCATAGCGACTATTCTGAATTTTCAATTGGACATAACTTTTTATTCCTACAATGAAATTTTGAATTTTCGGATTCGTTGGAAAGATATTTTCAAATAGATTCAAATATATTTGTTTCGCTAAAATCCAGTTTATTTTAATCCTGTACATTCATGTGAAATTTGAAATCAAATTTTCAAACTACCGCGCCATTTCCAATTCCTTTTATAACTAAAATAAAAATTCATATTCTAACTACGATTCAAATAAATATATACGTTCTAATTCTATTCAAAATAAATTTCTCGTCATTATTATTTAAAATAAATCATTTAAATATTCAAAATTCATTAAAATTGCCAAAATAAAATTTTAAATTGGTTCTGATTTTCTGGGTTGTTATAATCTCCCCCACTTAAAATCTTTTCGTCCTCGAAAAGGAACGAAGTTGAAAGTTGTTTTACTAATCAACTCAACTTTCAGTTTGGCTTTCATTCTTCAACTTTTCAGTTTCTAAGAATTTTCTAATTCTTCAAAAATTTGGCTAACACCTTAAATTTTCGAAAAAAATCGCCATAACCTCCTTTGTACGAGAGCACCAGGAAAATCCCCAAACCGCCGCATAGGCCCTCTCATCTCAAAAAGAAAAAGAAAAAGCCAATCGGTTGGCCAATCGGCTCGTAAAATCATCTAAACCCAATAAATTAGTAACATGTACCTATTTGTCGGGCATACAATTTTATTCCTCTTCTCTAGCCTCCTTGCTATGACCTGGTCACACACATATATATGTACATGCATGCATTTCCAAACAATTTTCAATACAGTTCAAAATTTGATATAATTTGGCTAAATGGTTTAAAAATATCAAACCAATAATCAAACAACACAATCAACAATCAATTAGTTGATTAGTTTTTCAAATTCATAATCTTGATATATATATATATTAAAAATCAGGTTTTTGATGCCAATTCACAACAATTACCATATCTAGTTTTGGTTCTCACACCAGCCTAATGGAAATATATAGAATTCCCACTTTCGAAACTCGAACACAAGTGCTGATGATGACATGCCATCATCAGAACCATCTTCGGGCGACTAGAGTGTGATTCTATATCTATCCTGTAACGACCCGGTATTTTGGGGCCAATTTAAAATTTTTATTTTCGAAATTTTAAGGAAATTTTAATATTTTAAATAATTTACTTTAAATAAGAACGACTAAAAATTTATTTTAAAAATGAATAAATTCAATTTAATTATAAAAGGAATTTAAAACAGCGCTGCAGTTTGAAAATTTGAATTTGAAGTTTGACTGAGTATACAAGATTCATTTTAAATCAGAATTGAGCGAAATAAGAAATATTTAAATCTGTTTAATCATATCTTTCTAACGAATCTGAAAAACTGAAATTTCACTTTGAAAATAGAAAGTTATGTCCAGTTTAAAATTTAGAAAAGCCACTGTAGAATTTATATATATTTTAATTAAATATATTGGCCTTGAAAATAGTCATTTCACAAACGACCTCTGTTTTCGACGAAACCACTTTTGTTGGAACCGGAATGTCAAATTATTGCTAGGTTTCAATTTTCATAATTTTTCGAATTAATATGTTAGCATGGCAAAGGAAAACATGTTTTGTCAGTTTCAGTCAAATTTAATCGACTAGAAAATGGCCTTTTTTCGAACAGTCTCAGAATTCGACGAAATTAGTCTCCTTAGAACCGTATCGTCAAAACATAACTAGAAATAATTTTTCTGTAATTTTTAGAGGTAGTATGTAGCCCCGGTAATTTAAAATGTACGTTTGAATTTAATAATTAAATGATTTATAATTAAATTTAAAGAAAAACATATCGTAACAGCCGAACTGGGTTACGAAACATGTTCCATTGTGTCCGGGACGGGGGTTATTAGCTAGGGGCGACACTTGTTGGGTCTGATTTGAAGTTAAGAGTGATATATGAATTGAATTCAAACAAAATAAAATAAATAAAAATACGCCTATAAATACTGTTGAAATACGGCCTCAATACGAAACCCTATTTTCCCCAATACCCAGGCCGCCGTATGTTATTTTCAAAGGCCGAAATCACTCCAAATTCAATCACTAATTTCTCCAAATCCAGAACACGATAATCAGCAAACTATATACCGAATTGAAGGAAATTCCAAGGTCTTTAAATCGATATGGATAAGATCGAGTTTCAGGTGGTATTTTTCGCGAATTTCGAGGCCAAACAATGGCCGTTCGGGCGCGGTTTTCGAGGCCAGGGCACCATCGAGTTCGGCGGGATTCAGGGCGTGGGGGCGGCATCTCGAAGGCTTCGACGTGGTGATGTCTGATGGGTCTCCGGGTCCTTGGTGGCGCGTGCGTTCTGGGCTGTTTGAGTCGGCGATGGGTTCCTGTGAAGAACGACGAGGAAGATAAAGGGTAATAGTGTAATAAAATTATTAATTAAATAATTAAGTGGTTTTAAAAGTTTAAACATTCATAACTTTTTCATGTAGCGACGAAAATCAGAAATTTCAGTTGCGTTGGAATCATAAAAACGAGATCTAGACGATGGAACTGACCAGGACCAAAACGAGCACTTTGGAAATTCAGCCAAATTCGAACACAAATGATTTCTGAAAACCAATCGATGTGAGATTTCTGAATTTAATTTAATTATTTAATTAATTCAATTATTTTCATAGCTGTTAAATAACTGATTGTATGTAATGAGATAATCCTGTGTTGTGATAAAATTTGGATGATGATTTGTCTGTTTGTTTGTTGATTATAATCCCATTTTATCTGTTTATTGGATTTAGTTAGAATTGCAAATTCAATGTATAAAAATATCACCTTGCTTGTTTGTTGATTGTATTGTCATTTCTTTTTAGTGATAAAAAGGGAAACAATTTATGTTGTTATTTCTTTTATAATAAAAAGATCAATTTATGTTGTTATTCCTTTTATGATAAAAAGGTCAATTTATGTTGTTAATTCTTTGGTAATAAAAGATCATTTTGTTTTGCATTTCTTTTTACATATAAAAAGAAACATTTTTGTTTATATTTCTTTTTATCAGCAAAAAGAGACATTTTTGTTCCTATTCCTTTTTGTCAACAAAAAGAATCATTTTAGTCGCTTTTTCTTTTTAACATTAAAAAGAACATCTTTGTTGCTATTTCTTTCTAACATTAAAAAGGATAATTTTTGTCGCATTTCTTTGTAGCATTAAAAGTAAACAATTTTGTAACATTTATTTTTAGCAATAAAATGAAGCATTCTTATGTCGCATTTCTTTTTATTACTAAAAAGAATGTTTAGGTTGCATTTCTTTTTAGAATTAAAAAGGAAACATTCTTGTTTACATTTCTTTTCTAGACAAAAAGAACCATTTTGTTGCTATGTCTTTTAACATATAAAAAGAATCACTTGTTATCTTTCTAGACAAAAAGAACCATTGTGTCGCTATGTCTTTTAAGATATTAAAAAAAATAAATCGTTGTTTGAAACCTATTATGAAAATAACATCTTTGTCAAAGAATGATTATAGAGATAAAAATCACAATTTTGTGAAAACATGTTTATTGAAAATAGAAATAACATTTTTATAGAAATTTGTTACATAAATAAAAACACATTTTTGGTCGAAACTTGTTTAGTGAATAAAAATCACATTCGTGTCAAAACATGATTATAGAAATAAAAACAACCTTTTTATTTGAGATATGTTTTGTTAATCAAAATAACATTTTTATTAGAAATTTGCAATGATAACATTTTTAGAAATGTGTTGTGAAAATCAAAATGACACTTTCGATTAGAAATTTGTAATGAAAGTAAAAACAACATTTTTATACCATGAAAAGGATTAGAAAAATCATATTTTGATATTAGAAATGTCAACATTAGAAAAATCATATTTTGATATTAGAAATGTTAACAATAGAAAAATCATCTTTTGATATTAGAAATGCTAACATTAGAAAAATCATATTTTGATATTAGAAATGTTAACATTAGAAAAATCATATTTTGATATTAGAAATGTCAACATTAGAAAAATCATAGTTTGTTATAAAAAGTTGCATTAGAATAAAATCATGTTTTGTTATAAAAAGTTTTCATTAGAATAAAATGAGTTTAACCAAAATTATCACTTTTGGTCAATAAAATGGGTTTAAACAAAATTCTCATTTTGTTTGCATTAGAAGTTAATAAACAAAATCATCATATTTGTTTGCATTAAAAAGAAGAAGTTAAGAATGTATATTTCTTACATTAAAAAGAATGAGTTAAAATGTATATTTTTATATACATTAAAAATAATGAATTAGTAATGGACATTTTTGTCACCTTAAAAAGTATGAAGTAGAAATACACCTTTGCCATTAAAATGAATGCGGCTAAAAATATACATTTTGGTAAATAAATATGAGTTAAGATTTTTATTGTCATTTGTCAACAATAAAAAGAATTGAATTAAAAGATTAGATTTTATTACCATTTGTTCACAATAAAAAGTATTGAAATGTATGTATGAATGTTGAAATGTGTGATGGATTAAATATAATGTTTAGTATACTCAAGTTTGAATATTACACTCCTATTTACAAGTTACCCGACTTGTTTATGTGATTGGGACGATAATTTTCACACATCGCCCAAGTGCACAAATAATTTATTATTTGTTTGATGAATGAAACCCCACACGGGTATTGGGATGATATTGGACGCACACTAATCCCAATATTTAGTTATCTGTCAATCGATGGATTGACAGTCTGTGTTGAGCGTTAGTTATTTACTTTAATGCTCACACAGCTATAAATTCCACTTTGGGTGTTATTTGAATGCTTGGTAATTATTTATCATGATTGTTGATTACATACAATATATGGTTGTTGATTGAGTCACATTCCAATAAAGAATATTTGAGAAAATGTCTTAGAAAAAGAATATTTTAGAAAAAGAATATATTTTGGAAAAATATATTTTTATTGAATGAATTAGTTATTAACTAAAATAAATCATTAAATTAAGATTTAATGAAGTTTTCAAAATTAGTGAATATTTAATTGAAATTAAATTAAATAAAATGGATTTTGGGTTTGTCGTGAATGGTGTCTTCAATAACACCTTTCTTAAACCCAGTTGAGAAATGAGTAAATCTTTTAATTAAGATTATTAAAAGTTTTCAATTTATATTTAGTAATTGAAATAAGATGAAATGTGAGTCGGGTTTATTGTGAACTGTGTTTCTAAGCGACATATGTTCTTTAACCCAACTGACAGTGAAATTATGATTTGGAATTTATAAATCTTTTAATAAGATTTAAATGGGAATTTTCCAAAAGTAAAGTTTTCCAATTTAATACATTAAACTTTAATGGAATGGAATTCAAATTAATAATAACTGAGATAAGCTTCTGTAAAAGAGGATCCTTACTACATATGGAATTTAAAAGGCTTTGCCGTTATTCCATTTATATTATTGGTTGGATGCAGAATTTTATAACGATTATATATCGATTTGATTTCTGTGAAGATTCCATATTTTATGGAAGATGATTTTGGGTTTACCGTGAACTATGTTTTAAATAACATTAGTTCTTTAACCCAGTTAAAGTTAAGATAATTTCTTAAACTTAAATAATCATTGAATAATGATTTTTGGTATTTAAACCCAATTGAAGTTTCGGTAAATCTTTAAAGAAAGGATTTAAGGATAATTTAAAGGATTTATCCCGGATATAATAATGCGAATATTTTATTAGAAGAATATTCTGAATTGGAATGTGGCGTTGGATGTGTCTTTATAATACTTGATTTTTTTAATTATAAAATACGCTAGTTATTCGGAAAGACCGGGTTTAACCCATTCCGAATAATTACTACAACGATGAAGAGTCGAAGATGAAGACGGTGATTAAAGACCGACGATCTTCACATCGGATGGATGTGTTGCTACAGAGACCCTTGATGGGAGTAGCTACCTTGAAGGGGCTTCAGTGGTGGCCGTCCGGACTATTGTTGATTGTTCGGATTTGGTTTTCGCTCCGACCCAGAGCATAAGCTAGTAAATGGATGCGTGTCTGACATTGGATTTCGTTCCATGCGAATTAAATCGATTTCTGTTAATGTATGTCTGTTTGGTGGTGGAGGATTTATTCTCTGCTTAACACCTTGGTATATATTAATAGTGATTGATCGCATGGCGTGAATTGTCAATGTGGCACGCCAAGATGCAAATGATCAAGGCTTTTGTTGAAAAGCAGGGCCTTGTGGGATGATCAAAGTATAGCCTATTATGGCCTAACTTTGTGTATATCGTGACTTCGCGAGCCTCACACCCCGGTATGAGTCAAAAACGGGATACAGACTGCACGGAGTGCACACGTTTCTTTCTAGCTAGGAGCGGTGTCGGTGCTTAAACTGGCTGGCATTTACTTATGTGGATGATGGATTTTGAGGCACCTCGGATTTTTTTTATAGGCCGTTAGGGGTCATACTATAGGTCCAAAGGGATCGGGAAGCGTGTGTTCAGGCATAATTAATCCACTACCCTTAGGTAGGGACCGGCCCTGAAGATCCAAGGGTTCACTGCGGGGGATCCTGAGGCATTTGCTAGAGTGTCTCGAATCGGAGAGGAACTTGCACCTAGCCTCGACTCATGATGGAAATCCAATTTCCAATACGACCTTGCGGTTTTGATTGTAGAACTAGTATGGCGACATAGTAGGATGGGGTACTATGCCGTCTATGATTAATACATTATGATTGAAATTGTTTTTGAAATATATATACCCATAGATATACACACTAATATTAAATCCGTTTTATCGTATCAAGCATCTTTTGACCATTATATGGTAAAACCCTATCCTCCGGTTTGCGTCGCATTGTGTGATGGGACTTGGGTCTTATAATGGTTTCATTTTTCTAAAAAGCATTGCATTGTTTAACGATTTACTTTAATTTATGCACTGGCAATCCAATGGAGTAAACCCGTTCCGCGTTAGCGGCGTGGTCCTGTGATTAGCCTTATTATTAGATAAGTTTAGTTAAGATTTCTCATACCAGTCTCATGACTGACCTGTAGTTTGTTTCACTTGCAAACTCGAGTGCCCATATTTTCCACACGGGTAGTCGAGTAGCTTTTTGCAGATATATTTACAGGATCTTGGTTTACAGCTGAAGCGGTATTCGGAAAGCTCTGTATCCGTGTATTCCTTTCGGTTGTATATTTGTATTATTTTCCGCTGCTATTTAAATGTAATTTAAAACCCTGATATTAATGTATTTCTTTTGTGTAACATATATTCATACTCTGTTATATTCCTGTACTCTGATGTAATTGTTGTAATCAGCAATAAAATGTTCTTCAGTTTGTGTTCTGATGTGTATTGCTCTCAAAGCAGTCCAGGCTTTCCTTTACTGGGAAGTTTGGGTCGTTTCAGTTGGTATCAGAGCTTTGGTTTACAGAGCTCGAGAACAAGACACATTAGAACTGAACAAAAGAATTCATCAGAGATTGGATTAGTAATATCCAATAAGAATAACTCGTTAGTGATGGGATCAGTAGCATCCTAGAACGAGTGTGAGGAATATTATTTTCTTTAAAATAGAAATGAAAACAAATTTAGTTTTGAAAATTTTATCTAAATATACGTATTTGAGTATATTATATTTTAACGTGGACAATCGAGTATATAAAGATTTCGAATATACGAGTAATAACGGATATTCGAAGTTTTAATATACTGGATAGATATAGAATCAGACTCTAGTCACCCGGAGATGATTCTGATGGTTGCTAGCGTCATCAGAATTTATGTTCGAGTCTCGAAAGTGGGATTTCTATATATTTCCATTGACTGGTATGAGAATCAAAACTTCGTTAGTATACATTGCTGTGATTTGCACTAAAAATATGATTTTTGATTATATATAAAAGTTACATATATATTCGAAAAGTTAATCACCTAATTGATTGATGGTTGTGATGTTTGATAATTAGTTTCACTAATTAAAATATTAGAATGATAATTAATTAAACCAATAAATAAAAAATTTAAAGTTGAGTTGGTTAATTAAACAACTCTTAGCTACGTTCCATTTCGAGGACGAAAAGATTTTAAGTGGGGGCGATTGTAACGACCCGGAATTTTGGGGCCAATTTAAAATTTTTATTTTAGAAATTTTAAGGGAATTTTAATATTTAAAATAATTTACTTTAAATAAGAACGACTAAAAATTTATTTTAAAAACGAATAAATTCAATTTAATTATAAAAGGAGTTTAAAACAGCACTGCAGTTTGAAATTTTGAATTTGAACTTTGACTGAGTATACAATATTCATTTTAAATCAGAATTGAGCGGAACAAGAAATATTTAAATCTTTTTAATCATATCTTTCTAACGAATCTGAAAAACTGAAATTTCACTTTGAAAATAGAAAGTTATGTCCAGTTTAAAATTTAGAAAAGTTGCTGTAGAATTTATATATTTTTTAATTAAATATATTGGCCTTGAAAATAGTCATTTCGCAAACGACCTCTGTTTTCGACGAAACCACTTTTGTTGGAACCGGAATGTCAAATTATTGCTAGGTTTCAATTTTCATAATTTTTCGAATTAATATGTTAGTGTGGCAGAGGAAAACGTGTTTTGTCAGTTTCAGTCAAATTTAATCGACTAGAAAATGGCCATTTTTCGAACAGTCTCAGAATTCGACGAAATTAGTCTCCTTAGAACTGTATCGCCAAAACATAACTAGAAATAATTTTTCTGTAATTTTTAGAGGTAGTATGTAGCCCCGGTAATTTAAAAAGTATGTTTGAATTTAATAATTAAATGATTTATAATTAAATATAAAGAAAAACATATCGTAACAGCCGAACTGGGTTGCGAAACATGTTCCATTGTGTCTGGGACGGGGGTTATTAGCTAGTGGCGACACTTGTTGGGTTTGATTTGAAGTTAAGAGTGATATATGAATTGAATTCAAATAAATTAAATTAAATTAAATACGCCTATAAATACTGTTGAAATACGGCCTCAATACGAAACCCTATTTTCCCCAATACCTAGGCCGCCGTATGTTATTTTCAAAGGCCGAAATCACTCCAAATTCAATCACTAATTTCTCCAAATCCAGAACACGATAATCAGCAAACTATATATCGAATTGAAGGAAATTCCAAGGCCTTTAAATCGATACGGATAAGATCGAGTTTCAGGTGGTATTTTTCGCGAATTTCGAGGCCAAACAGTGGCCGTTCGGGCGCGGTTTTCGAGGCCAGGGCACCGCCGAGTTCGGCGGGTTTCAGGGCGTGGGGGCGGCATCTCGAAGGCTTCGACGTGGTGATGTCTGATGGATCTCCGGGTCCTTAGTGGGGCGTGCGTTCTGGGGTGTTTGAGTCGGCGATGGGTTCCTGTGAAGAACGACGAGGAAGATGAAGGGTAATAGTGTAATAAAATTATTAATTAAATAATTAAGTGGTTTTAAAAGTTTAAACATTCATCACTTTTTCATACAGCGACGAAAATCAGAAATTTCAGTTGCGTTGGAATCATAAAAACGAGATCTAGACGATGGAACTGACCAAGCCCAAAACCGAGCACTTTGGAAATTCAGCCAAATTCGAACACGAATGATTTCTGAAAACCAATCGATGTGAGATTTCTGAATTTAATTTAATTATTTAATTAATTCAATTATTTTCATAGTTGTTAAATAATTGAGAGATAATCCTGTGTTGTGGTAAAATTTGGATGATGATTTGTCTGTTTGTTTGTTGATTATAATCCCATTTTATCTGTTTATTGGATTTAATTAGAATTGCAAATTCAATGTATAAAAATATCACCTTGCTTGTTTGTTGATTGTATTGTCATTTCTTTTTAGTGATAAAAAGGGAATCAATTTATGTTGTTATTTCTTTTATAATAAAAAGATCAATTTATGTTGTTATTCCTTTTATGATAAAAAAGTCAATTTATGTTGTTAATTCTTTGGTAATAAAAGATCATTTTGTTTTGCATTTTTTTTACATATAAAAAGAAACATTTTTGTTTATATTTCTTTTTATCAGCAAAAAGAGACATTTTTGTTCCTATTCCTTTTTGTCAACAAAAAGAATCATTTTAGTCGCTTTTTCTTTTTAACATTAAAAAGAACATCTTTGTTGCTATTTCTTTCTAACATTAAAATGGATAATTTTTGTCGCATTTCTTTGTAGCATTAAAAGTAAACAATTTTGTAACATTTATTTTTAGCAATAAAAAGAAGCATTCTTATGTCGCATTTCTTTTTATTACTAAAAAGAATGTTTAGGTTGCATTTCTTTTTAGAATTAAAAAGGAAACATTCTTGTTTACATTTCTTTTCTAGACAAAAAGAACCATTTTGTTGCTATGTCTTTTAACATATAAAAAGAATCACTTGTTATCTTTCTAGACAAAAAGAACCATTGTGTCGTTATGTCTTTTAAGATATTAAAAAGAATGAATCATTGTTTGAAACCTGTTATGAAAATAACATCATTGTCAAAGTATGATTATAGAGATAAAAATCACAATTTTGTGAAAACATGTTTATTGAAAATAGAAATAACATTTTTATAGAAATTTGTTATATAAATAAAAACACAGTTTTGGTCGAAACTTGTTTAGTGAATAAAAGTCACATTTGTGTCAAAACATGATTATAGAAATAAAAACAACCTTTTTATTTAAAATATGTTTTGTAAATCAAAATAAAATTTTAATTAGAAATTTGCAATGATAACATTTTTAGAAATGTGTTGTGAAAATCAAAATGACACTTTCGATTAGAAATTTGTAATGAAAATAAAAACAACATTTTTATACCATGAAAAGGATTAGAAAAATCATATTTTGATATTAGAAATGTCAACATTAGAAAAATCATATTTTGATAATAGAAATGTTAACATTAGAAAAATCATATTTTGATATTAGAAATGCTAACATTAGAAAAATCATATTTTGATATTAGAAATGTTAACATTAGAAAAATCATATTTTGATATTAGAAATGTCAACATTAGAAAAATCATAGTTTGTTATAAAAAGTTGCATTAGAATAAAATCATGTTTTGTTATAAAAAGTTTTCATTAGAATAAAACGAGTTTAACCAAAATTATCACTTTTGGTCAATAAAATGGGTTTAAACAAAATTCTCATTTTGTTTGCATTAGAATTTAATAAACAAAATCATCATATTTGTTTGCATTAAAAAGAAGAAGTTAAGAATGTATATTTCTTACATTAAAAAGAATGAGTTAAAATGTATATTTTTATATACATTAAAAATAATGAATTAGTAATGGACATTTTTGTCACCTTAAAAAGTATGAGTAGAAATACACCTTTGCCATTAAAATGAATGAGGCTAAAAATATACATTTTGGTAAATAAATATGAGTTAAGATTTTTATTGTCATTTGTCAACAATAAAAAGAATTGAATTAAAAGATTAGATTTTATTACCATTTGTTCACAATAAAAAGTATTGAAATGTATGTATGAATGTTGAAATGTGTGATGGATTAAATATAATGTTTAGTATACTCAAGTTTGAATATTACACTCCCATTTACAAATTACCCGACTTGTTTATGTGATTGGGACGATAATTTTCACACATCGCCCAAGTGCACAAATAATTTATTATTTGTTTGATGAATGAAACCCCACACGGGTATTGGGATGATATTGGACGCACACTAATCCCAATATTTAGTTATCTGTCAATCGATGGATTGACAGTCTGTGATGAGCGTTAGTTATTTACTTTAATGCTCACAATGTTATAAATTCCACTTTGGGTGTTATTTGAATGCTTGGTAATTATTTATCATGATTGTTGATTACATACAATATATGGTTGTTGATTGAGTCACATTCCAATAAAGAATATTTTAGAAAATGTCTTAGAAAAAGAATATTTTAGAAAAAGAATATATTTTGGAAAAATATATTTTTATTGAATGAATTAGTTATTAACTAAAATAAATCATTAAATTAAGATTTAATGAAGTTTTCAAAATTAGTGAATATTTAATTGAAATTAAATTAAATAAAATGGATTTTGGGTTTGTCGTGAATGGTGTCTTCAATAACACCTTTCTTAAACCTAGTTGAGAAATGAGTAAATCTTTTAATTAAGATTATTAAAAGTTTTCAATTTATATTCAGTAATTGAAATAAGATGAAATGTGAGTCGGGTTTATTGTGAACTGTGTTTCTAAGCGACATATGTTCTTTAACCCAACTGACAGTGAAATTATGATTTGGAATTTATAAATCTTTTATTAAGATTTAAATGGGAATTTTCCAAAAGTAAAGTTTTCCAATTTAATACATTAAACTGGAATGGAATGGAATTCGAATTAATAATAACTGAGATAAGCTTCTGTAAAAGAGGATCGATACTACATATGGAATTAAAAAGGCTTTGCCGTTATTCCATTTATATTATTGGTTGGATACAGAATTTTATAATGATTATATATCGATTTGATTTCTATGAAGATTCCATATTTTATGGAAGATGATTTTGGGTTTATCGTGAACTATGTTTTAAATGACATTAGTTCTTTAACCCGGTTAAAGTTAAGATTAATTTCTTAAACTTAAATTATCATTGAATAATGATTTTTGGTATTTAAACCCAATTGAAGTTTTGGTAAATCTTTAAAGAAAGGATTTAAGGATAATTTAAAGAATTTACCGCGGATATAATAATGCGAATATTTTATTAGAAGAATATTCTGAATTGGAATGTGGCGTTGGATGTGTCTTTATAATACTTGATTTTTATTAATTATAAAATACGCTAGTTATTCCGAAAGACTGGGTTTAACCCATTCTGAATAATTACTACAACGATGAAGAGTCGAAGATGAAGACGGTGAATGAAGACCGACGATCTTCAAATCGGATGGATGTGTTGCTACAGAGACCCTTGATGGGAGTAGCTACCTTGAAGGGGCTTCAGTGGTGGCCGTCCGGACTATTGTTGATTGTTCAGATTTGGTTTTCGCTCAGACCTAGAGCATAAACTAGTAAATGGATGCGTGTCTGACATTGGATTTCGTTCCATGCGAATTAAATCAATTTCTGTTAATGTATGTCTGTTTGGTGGTGGAGGATTTATTATCTGCTAAACAACGTGGTATATATTAATAGTGATTGATCGCATAGCTTGAATTGTCAATGTGTCACGCCAAGATGCAAATGATCAAGGCTTTTGTTGAAAAGCAGGGCCTTGTGGGATGATCAAAGTATAGCCTATTACGGCATAACTTTGTGTATATCATGATTTCGCGAGCCTCAAACCCCGGTATGAGTCAAAAACGGGATACGGACTGCAGGGAGTGCACACGTTTCTTTCTAGCTAAGAGTGGTGTCGGTGCTTAAACTGGCTGGCATTTACTTATGTGGATGATGGATTTTGAGGCGCCTTGGATTTTTTTTATAGGCCGTTTGTGGTCATACTATAGGTCCAAAGGGACCGGGAAGCGTGTGTTCAGGCATAATTAATCCACTACCCTTAGGTAGGGACCGACCCAGAAGATCCAAGGGTTCACTGCGGGGATCCTGAGGCATTTGCTAGAGTTTCTCGAATCGAAGAGGAGCTTGCCCCTAGCCTCGACTCATGATGGAAATCCAATTTCCAATACGACCTTGCGGTTTTTATTGTAGAACTAGTATGGCGACATAGTAGGATGGGGTACTATGCCGTCTATGATTAATACATTATGATTGAAATTGTTTTTGAAATATATATACCCATAGATATACACACTAATATTAAATCCGTTTTATCGTATCAAGCATCTTTTGACAATTATTAGGTAAAACTCTATCCTCCAGTTTGCGTTGCATTGTGTGATGGGACTTGGGTCTTATAATGGTTTCGTCTTTGTAAAAAGCATTGCGTTGTTTAACGATTTACTTTAATTTATGCACTGGCAATCCAATGGAGTAAACCCGTTCCGCGTTAGCGGCGTGGTCTTGTGATTAGCCTTATTATTAATAAGTTTAGTTAAGATTTCTCATACCAGTCCCATGACTAACCTGTAGTTTGTTTCACTGGCAAACTCGGGTGCCCATATTTTGCGGTATTCGGAAAGCTCTGTATCCGTGTATTCCTTTCGGTTGTATATTTGTATTATTTTCCGCTGCTATTTAAATATAATTTAAAACCCTGATATTAATGTATTTCTTTTGTGTAACATATATTCATACTCTGTTATATTCTTGTACTCTGATGTAATTGTTGTAATCAGCAATAAAATGTTCTTCAGTTTGTGTTCAGATGTGTATTTTTCTCAAAGCAATCCAGGCTTTCCTTTACTGGGAAGTTTGGGTCGTTTCATATCCAGTATATTAAAACTTCGAATACATGTTTGCAAGGCGTATATGCAAAATCTTTATATATTAGATTGTCCAAATTCAATACAAATTAATATTCAAATACGTATAATACGATTTAAATTTTCAAAACAAAAATTGTTTTCATTTTAAAAATATACTCTTCACACTCGTTCTACGATACTACTGATCCCATCTCTAACGAGTCATTCTTATTACTAATCCAATCTCTGATGAATTCTTTCGTATGGTTCTAATGTGCCTTGTTCTTGAGCTCTGTAAACTAAAGCTCTGATACCAAATGTAACGACCTGAACTTCCCCGTAAAGGAAAACTCGGATTGCTTTGAGGACAAGACGAATCAGAACACAAACAGAAGAACATTTCATTGCTTATTACAACAATTTCCATCTGATACAAGAATATACATTGTATTAATAAATATTACACATCATAAAATATCAGAGATTTAAATACATTACTGCAGCGGAAAAATAATACAAAACACAACTGAAGGAGATATATGGATACAGAGATTTCCGAGTATCGTTCCAGCTGTAAACCAGGATCCTATGAATATAAATCTGCAAAACCAAAACTACTAGCTGTCCGTGTGGAAAATAAGGGCACCCAGAGTTTAGGTTAAAACAATAAACTCTAGGTCAATCATGTGACTGGTGTTAGAACTAAAACAGTTATTAAATCTTTACTTCAAAAATAAAGAAAATCAAGGGACCACGCTGTATAACACGAAACGGGTTTCCTCCCAAGAATACCAGTGCATTAAACAAACAACGCAATGCTAATTAAAGAAAATGAAGTTATTATAAGACCCAGGTCCCATCACACAATGCAATGCAAACCGGAGGATAAGGATTTGCCTTATAATAGCCAAATAATTCTTGGTACGTTTAAAACAAATCTTTTTGATACTATTATAAGTTTATAGTGTCAAAACAACTTCAAATATAAATGTATCAACCCTAAACGGCATGGGTTCCACATATCTTGTCGCCATACTAGGCTCTACAATCAAAACTGAAATGTCACGTATTGGAAATTGGATTTTCGTCATGAGTCTAGGCAAGGGATATACTCCTTTCCACTTCGAGACACTCTAGCAAGTGCCTCAGGACTACACACTCTGGATAACCCCTGGAATCGGCTGGGCCGGTCCTCCCTTACGTTTGAGGATTAGTTATTCCTGAACACACGTTTCCCGGTCCTATCAGACCTATCCATCGGCTCCATAGAAACCGATATATCTGAGGCGCCTCGCATTCCAACAACCAGATAGGTAAAAATATAACAATGTCAGGGCTTGCAAAATGCTGATACCACCCATAGCTAGAAAGAAACATCGTGTTCTCCCAACGGTCCTTATCTCATTTTTAACTCATACCAAGGTATGAGGCTCGCGAATTAACGCTATACACAAAGCTAGGCCAATTAAGGTCGTGCTTTGATCATCAACCCAAGACTTTGCTTTTCAACAGAAGCCTTGATCATTTGCGTCTCAGCATGCCACACTGGCAATTCACGCCATGCAACTGATGTCTATCGATATATAACCTCTGAGTACGTACGTCTCAAAGAAGGGCGTTAAGAAAGAGAATAAATTCTCCGCCGCCAAACAGATATATATTTAATAGAAATTAATCAACACAGAATAAAATCCAATGTCGGACACACATCCATTTACAAGTTCGTTCCGGGTCTGAACGAAACTGGAGGCACCTTATTCCTCATCCCATATGTCCAATACAGAAGAGAGGTCCTCGCATATCTGGTCGATCTCCAAGTACATCTGGACGATCACCACTTATTACCTTATCCTGGGTGTACAGACCAATCAAGACATCAGTATTCATCCAAACGAAGTGAAGACCTCTAGTCTTCAACCACTGCCTTCATCGTCGACTTATCGTCGAAATAGTTATTCAGAATGGGTATAAACCCGACCTTTCTGAATAACTCGCGTATAAAATAAAATATTGCTACACAAACACAACATATGCCTCATTCCAATCCAGAATATTCTTTTATTCAAATATTCACATTTTTAGGGATTTGTTCCCATTAATTTTATCAAAGATAAATTCTTTTAAATTTATTCTTTAATCTTCCTTTGGATATCAATTCAAACCGTATTAAGGTTTTCCAAACTAGTCGGGATTAACGCACCTTACCGAAGTAACCATTTATTTAATTTCTCAATCCCAACCTATTCATCCCATGGAGAAAAACTGGTATTACCCTATAACTAACACCACGGTGTTATCGGTAAATCTAATTACCATTTCTCGTTCAAATCTAATTAAAGATTTAATTATTGCTTGGAGAAAAACTTGTGAAGCTCCACTCTCGATCATTTCCCAAATTTGATAATTTAAATTATCAATTCACATTTCAATCTAATTAAAGATTCATTAAAACTCCACTTAGTTTTAATCTTCCCAAAAATCAATATTAATGATTATTTAACTTTGGAAACACAAACATGTCGCATCGACAATCTACACCGTACTATGGATTTCTGCTGATATATAGCCTCTAAGCTCGTACGTCTCAGAGAAGGGTGTTAAGCAAGAGAATAAATTCTCCGCCACCAAACAGATATATATTTAGCAAAGATCAACCATACAGTTCGAAATACAATGACAGACATGTAATACTGCCTTTAACTGGGTTAAAGAACTAATGTCATTTAAAACACAATTTACGATAAACCCAAATCTCATTCCATTAATTATGGAATCTTCACGGAAAAAAATCAATATAAAATCGATATCAATTTCCGTATCCGACTAATAATATAAATGGAATAACGGCGAAGCCTTTTAAATTCCATATGTATTAACAGTCTTCCTCCACAGAAGTTCACTTCGATTATTATCAATCGAATTCCATTCAATTCCAATTTAATATATTAAATTGGAAATCGTTACTTTGGAAAATTCCCGTTAAATCTTAATAAAAAGATTTATAAATTCCAAATCTCAATTCACTGTAAATTTGGTTAAAGAACGAATGTCATTAAAAACATAGTTCACAATAAACCCAATTCACATTCCATTTTTAACGGGTTAAAGAACAAGTGTTATTTAAACACCGTTCACGATAAACCCAAAAATCAATTCAATTCAATTCCAAATAGATATTAATTAATTGGTATACTTCATTAAATCTAAATAAAAAGATTTAATCTTTTCTCAACTGGGTTTAATAAAAGTGTTAGTGAAGACACCGTTCACGACAAACCAAAAAATCTATTTGATATTAAATACAAGGCTCTGAATTGAAAATATATCGGCTTATATTCAATATCAAATTCTGAAATCAACAGATATCGTATTGGAATAACGATATATATATCTTCCAAATTCCTCCATAATATCCGTATAATCACAGAATCCAATATCGAAATATTATGAAGATGATTTTGATTCAAATCCATTCCAATTCATATATTAGAAATTTTGGTTATTTTTAAAACCATTTCAAATCCAGTTTATTTATTTAAAAATATTGGATTTTCTAATCCTAGTTCATAACTAGTTCATTTTGATAAAAATACATTTTTATCTTTTCAAATATGGAATTTTTAATCCCAATTCTTTCCAAATCATTTATTATGATTTTACAAAAATTATTGATATTTTTAATAATTTTATCAGGGCCCGTACAGTCGATTTCCATAAATGGTCATCGAACTACACTTATAGCGACCTTTTCCAAATTTGATTTGGACATAATTCCAAATCCAACTGTTAGATTTCGAATCTTTTATATCCCTTGGAAAGCTCTTTTTGATACGAACCCAACGGTTCCGGTATTAGGAGAATCCGACAGTCGGATCTCCCGTAATGTCCGTTCGAAGTCAATGGTCGAAATTTGCAAACTTCCACGGCGCGGCGCGGCGCATTCTATTCAGGCCATTATATATATATATATATTTCGTCGATTTCCTTTTAAAACGTATTTTACAAATCGTTTTAAATTCGATTTCAAAACGATTTCAACTCCATATTCAATTTCAAATCAAAATTGAATATTCCATATCATCGATATATAAATGATAGTATTTTCAAAATATTATATTTCGAAATCATTTCCTTTACTATATTCATTATAAAAATGAATAAAATCGATATAAATATCGTTCACGTCAAAATGGCGTTAATCTAATCAACACGGCTTTATATATTTAAATATTTTCGTGTCCATCCCAAATCGGACATCAAAATCATATTTTGATCCTTTACTGAATATTATTTTAAAATATTCATTATTTTAAAATATTCTTTCTTTCTGAACTGGAATCAGACATAGTCAATTACCATATAATTTTATTTATATGGATTTCATAAAATACATTTACACAGCAACAATGATACACAATCAATTACCATATAAATTATTCTTTTATTTGTCATTAGAATACATAGAAAAATGTAAACAAAAAATTATTCTTTTATTTGTCATTAGAATACATAGGAAAATGTAAACAAATAAATTATTCTTTTACTTGTCATTAGGATACATAGAAAAATGTAAACAAATAAATTATTCTTTTATTTGTCATTAGAATACATAGGAAAATGTAAACAAATAAATTATTCTCTTATTTGTCATTAGAATACAAAGGATAATGCAAACAAATAAATTATTCTTTTATTTGTCATTAGAATACATAGAAAATATAAGTGAATAAATTATTCTTTTATTTGTCATTAGAATACATAGAAAATGTATGCAAATAAATTTTTCTTTTATTTGTCATTAGAATACATAGGAAAATGTATGTAAATAAATATGTCATCTATGTTAGAAAACGTATTTTGTAAATAAATATGTCATTTAGATAAGAATATGTTTTTGTTTAGCAAAATTATCATTTTTATTTGTTTTGTTGAAATAGCTTTGTCGACAAAACAAAGTCATCATTTTTATTTGTTTTGTTGAAATAGATTTGTCGAAAAAAACAAAGTCATAATTTTTATGCATTTTGTTGAAATAGAATTGTCAACAAAAATGAATGAATCACTTTTAATCATTTTTTTGAAATAGAATTGTCAACAAGTATGTAGAATCATTTTTATGCATTATGTTGAAATTGAATTGTCAACAAAAATGAGAAGACCATTTTTAATCATTTTGTTGAAACATAATTTTCAACAAAAATGAAAGAATCATTTTTATTCATTTTTTCGAAATAGAATTGTTAACAAATATGAAAGAATCATTTTTATGCATTTTGTTGAAATAGAATTGTCGACAAAACAAAGCTGTAATTTTTATTGTTTTGTTGAAATAGAATTGTCAACGAAACAAAGTCATCATTTTTATTGTTTGTTGAAATAGAATTGTCGACAAGACAAAGTTATCATTTTTATTTTTTTGTTGAAATAGAATTGTCAACAAAACAAAGTCATCATTTTTATTGTTTTGTTGAAATAGATTTGTCGACAAAACAAAGTCATCATTTTTATTGTTTTGTTGAAATAGAATTGTCAATAAAATAGAGTTATCATTTTTAATTGTTTTGTTAAATTAGAATTGTATACAATATAAAAGAGACATGTTTATCGTCATTAGAATTGGTATACAAATTAACATACATTTTTATCGTCAGTTTATACATAGAATTTGTATACAAATTAAAATAAACATTTTTATCGTCAGTTTATACATAGAATTTGTATACAGATTAAAACAAACATTTTTATGTGTCATGTTATATATTGAAATTATATACAAACAAAAATATTTCTTTTTATTTGTTGAAGTTAAAAATTGAAATTGCATGCATAAAAATAAAAATTACCTTTTATTTGTCATTAGCGACATATATGCAAATAAATTATATTTTATTTGACATTAGAAAACATGTACTGAATGTATGCAAATAAAATACATTTTTATTTGACATTAGAAAATATAGGAATTTGTTTTGCAAATACAACATCTATGTATTATTAGAAACATTTAAATGGTCATGCAAAATAAAAGATTCTTTTATTTTGCATGTTAAACATGTTAGTGGAATCGTCAAAAAATTTATATTTATATATAATTATATATATATATATATATATATATAAATTAAAATCAAATGAATCGCGCACGGTAATTCTCGTTTCGGAATCGTATGTAACAACCTGGAAAATCAGAACCAATTTAAAATTTTTATTTTGGCAATTTTAATGAATTTTGAATATTTAAAATGATTTATTTTAAATAATAACGACTAGAAATTTATTTTTAATAGAATTAGAACGTATATATTTATTTGAATCGAAGTTAGAATATAAATATTTATTTTAATTATAAAAGGAATTGGAAATGGAGCGGTAGTTTGAAAATTCGATTTCAAATTTCAAATGAATATACAGGATTCAAAAGAAACCGGATTTTAGTGAAACAAAAAATATTTGAATCTATTTGAAAATATCTTCCCAATGAATCCGAAAAATTAAAATTTCATAGTGGAAATAAAAAGTTATGCCCAGTTGAAAATTCAAAATAGTCACTATAGAAATATAACCCTTAAAAATAGCTGTTTTGCAAACGACCTCCGTTTTCGATGAAACCACTTTTGTTGGATCCGGGATGTCAAATTATTGCTACATTCCAATTTTCATAATTTTTGGAATCAATATGTGAGCGGAGCAAGAGAAAACATGTTTTGTCAATTTTAGTTGAATTGGATCGACCAGAAAATGGCTATTTTTCAAACGGTCTCCAAATTCGACGAAATTAGTTTTTTTTAGGACTGTATCGTCAAAACATAGCCAAATTTATTTTTATGGAATTTTTGGAGTCAGTATGTGGCCCCGGTAAATTAAAATGTGCGTTCAAATTAAATATAAATTGATTTATATTTTAATTTTGACGGAAACTGATCAAAACAGTCGAATTAGGTTACAAAACATATCCCATTGTATTCGAAATGGGGGAATTTAGCTGGGGGTGATAGTCGTTGGGTTCGATTCGAGGTTCGAAAGAAAAAGTTACTTTTTGAATTTAAAATAAAATAAATATATAAATTAGATGCCCCCTTTATTTATCTCTCCCGTCCTCTTTCCGTTCAGATCTGAAAGAGAGAGAGAAAAAACCTCGCGCTCGAGCCCTACATCCACGGTGATGACGACCATCTCCCGTCGCTCTTGACCTCCCTCTTTCACCGTGACTTCGCTGCTCCCCCCTCCATCTCGAACCAAACCGCGAGTCCTTTCATCGCAGAAACCCCTCGCGAGCTTCATCGACGCGACAACCACCGAACTTGCCAATACCCTAGCCACGTCTCCTCAACCTGCCCGCGCCTCCTTCACCTCGAGACGACACCGCCAGTCCAAGGTCCGGACCACCATAGCGCCGCCAACGATGGTTTGAATGGAGGGAGCGACTTTTGAACATAGAACGGGGAAACACGGTGTGTTTTCTTTGTTTTTTTAATGTAATTTTTATAATGAGATAACTTTAATAAAATTGAGATTTTTATTCTGAAATAGAAATTATAAAAATCTAATTTTTACGTAAATATCTTTGTTTTAAAAATCTGATTTTTAATTTTGAATGAAAATCTTTGTTTTAAAAATATGCTTTTTATTGTAAATAGCTTTAGGCTAAAAATATAATTTTTAAATATATGGAACAGTATAAAGATATGATTTTTATAAATATAGCGTTAAATAAAAGATACGGTTTTTAAGAATATAAAAATTAGATTTTTGATTTTATAAAGATTAGATTTTAAAATTAAAAAGATTTGATTTTTGTATAGAAGAAAAAGTGATTTTTAAAACAATAAAAAAAGATTAAATTTTTGAAAACCATAAAGAAGTAATTTTGGAAACAAAAAGATTAGATTTTTGAAAACAAAAAGATTCAATTTTTGAAAACAAAAGGATGTTGTTTATATAAAAAGATATGATTTTTGTTTATAGACAAGATTAGATTTTTCATTATAGAGAAATATGATTTTCATACATGCAAAAGGCGTGGTAAAAATATGATTTTTAAAATATAATTTTTAGCGAAGTAAAAATAATTTTTTGCTATGTAAAAATTTGATTTTTATATATATGAAGTAGCGATAGAAAATTCAATATATATATATATGAAGTAGTGATAAAATGTGATTTTTATTTATAAAGATCGTCGTTTAAAAATGTGATTTAAAAAAATAAAAACATCATATTAAAAATGCAATTTTTTACTATGAAAAAGGCGAAAAGATTGCATTGGAATTTTGGGCAAATCCGAACCGTTCAGAAATAGAGAATGGAGGAGTGGATCCCCAAGGTGAGAACTCCTCACTATAATTATTTTTGTACAGATATTTATTTTATAACTACATATATGAACTGCTCCCCGTCGTCCACAAACTATGGACGACTTGTTTGATTGTATTTTGTTGTGAAAATTGATTGTGATGTGAAATGGACTGTATAAAATATTCATGTGTTGAATAAAATATATGAACAATAAAAATATCATTTTTATTGTATAAATGAATTGAATAAAATATTCATGTGTTGAAATAAAATATTTTATAGTTAAAAATATAACGTGTATATGGATAAAATAAATATTCATAAACAAATCGGATGATTTGTTTATGTACACATATTTGACTGATATTGATTGGGACGATAAATTTTACACATCACCCAACTGCACAAATAAAATTCATTATTTGTTGATTGAAACCCCATATGGGTATTGGGATGACATTGGACATACACTAACCTCAATATTTAGTTGTATGTCAATCGATTGGTTGACAAGTTATGTAAGGGTCGAATATTTATATTTAATGCTTATGCAGTGTAGAATGCACTCTGGATGATGGTAGACTGTGTTTGATTGTTGTTGTATACATGTGTTGTATGAAATCCATATAAATAACATTATATTGTATTTGACTGAGTCTGATTCCAGTTCAGAAAGAATAAATATTTTAAAATAATGAATATTTTAAAATAATGAATATTTTAAAATAATATTCAGTAAAAGATCAAAATCTGATTTTGATGTCTGATTTGGGATGGACATGAAAATATTTAAATATATAAAGCCATGTGGACTAGATTAACGTCATTTTGACGTGAATGATATTTATATCGATTTTGTTCATTTTTATAATGAATATCGAAAAGGAAGTAATTTCAAAATCTAATGTTTTGAAAATACTATCATTTATATATCGATGATATAGAATATTCAATTTTGATTTGAAATTGAATATGAAGTTGAAATCGTTTTGAAAATGAATTTAAAACGATTTATAAAATATGTTTTAAATGGAAATCGACGAAATATATATAATATATAAAATAAATATATAATGGCCTGAATAGAACGCGCCGCGCCGCGGTAGTTCGCGAATTTCGACCGTCGACTTCGAACGGACATTACGAGAGATCCGATCGTCGGATTCTCCTAAAATCGGAACCGTTGGGTTCGTATTGAAAAGAGCTTTCCAACGAATATGAGAGATTTGAAATCTAACGGTTGGATTTGGAATTATGTCCAAATCAAATTTGGAAAAGGTCGCTGTAAGTGTAGTTCGATGACCGTTTATGGAAATCGACTGTACGGGCCTTAATAAAATTATTAAAAATATCAATAATTTGTGTAAAATCATAATAAATGATTTAGGATGAAAAATTCCATATTTGAAAAGATAAAAATATTTTTTTATCGAAATGAACTAGTTATGAACTAGAATTGAAATCCAATATTTTTAAATAAATAAATTGGATTTGAAATGGTTTTAAAAATAACCGGAATTTCCAATATATGAATTGGAATGGATTTGAATCGAAATTATCTTCGAAATATTTCGATATTGGATTCCGTGATTATACGGACATTGTGGAGGAATTTGGAAGATATATATATATCGCTATTCCAATACAATATTTGTTGATTTCAGAATTTGATATTGAATAATCTGATATACTTTCTATTCAGAGCCTTGTATTTAATATCAAATGGGATTTTGGGTTTGTCATGAACGGTATCTTCACTAACACTATTCTTAAAACCAGTTGAGAAAAGATTAATTTTTTTTATTAAGATTTAATGAAGTTTACCAATTAATTAATATTTAATTGAAGTTGAATTGAATTGAACTTTGGGTTTGTCTTAAACCCAATGGAGTTAAGAAAATTAGACACTAACTGATATTAGCTAAGTTGAATGGTTCCCTGGATATTGTTCTGATGTTGGTTTCGGCCTTTGGGACTAATACTTAGGGAATTGTTCTCTTTCTAATTTACGGTTAGAGGCTGATGGAATGTGAATTGGGTTTATCGTGAACTATGTTTTAACGACATTTGTTATTTAACCCGATTTACAATAAAATGTGATTTGGAATTTATAAATCTTTTGTTAAGATTTAAAGGAGATTTTCCAAAGTAAAGTTTTCCAGATTAATAAAATAAATTGGAATGGAATGGAATTCGATTCGGTAATAATCGAAGTCAACTTCTGTGGAGGAAGACTATTACTATATATGGAATTTAAGAGGCTTTACCGTTATTCCATTTATATTATCAGTTGGATATGGAAGTTCATATCGATTATATATATCGATCTGTATTCCGTGAAGATTCCATTGTTAGTGGAATGTGATTTTGGGTTTATCGTGAGATGTGTTTTAAATGACATTAGTTCTTTAATCCAGTTAAAGATAAGATTAATTTCTTAACTTGGAATAATCATTAAGTATTGAACTTTGAGATTAAAACTGAATTGAAGTTTTAATGAATCTTTAATTAGACTGAAACCGGAATGTGATAATTTAAATTATCAAATTCGGGAAATGATCGAGAATGGAGTACCACCAATTTTACTCCAGGAGATAGTTAAATATTTAATTAGATTTGAACGTGAAATGGTAATTAAATTTACCGATGATGCCATGGTGTTAGATATGAAGTATTACCAGTTTTACTTCATGGGATGAATAGGTTGGGATTGGGAAATTAAACAAATGATTACTTCGGTAAGGATCGCTAATCCCGTTTAGTTTGGATAAACCTTAATTTGGTTTGAATTGATATCCAAAAGAGGATTAAAGAATAAATTTAAAGAATTTATCTTTGATAAAATTAATGGGAACATTTCCCAAAGTAAAAGAATATTTGAATAAAGGAATATTCTGGATTGGAATAAGGCGTATGTTGTGTTTTTAAAGCACTTGTTTATTATATACGCGAGTTATCCAGAAAGACCGGGTTTATCCCATTCTGAATAACTGAATCGGCGATGAGTCGACGATGAAGATGGTGGTTGAAGACCGGAGGTCTTCACATCGTTTGGATGATTATTGATGTATTGATTGGGTTGTACACCCAAGACAAGTTAATGAGTGGTGATTGTACAGACGTACTTGGAGATCGATGGATATGCGAGGGCCTCTCTCCTGTATTGGACATACGTGACGAGGAATAAGGTGCCTCCGATTTCGTTCCGACCCGGAACGAACTTGTAAATGGACTGTGTGTTTGACATCGGATTTCATTCTGTGTGATTGATAGACGTCAGTTGCATAGCGTGAATTGCCTGTGTGGCATGTTGAGATGCAAATGATAAAGGCTTCTGTTGAAGAGTAGAGTCTTGTGGTTGATGATCAATGCACGGCTTTAATATATCATAGCTTTGTGTAGCGTTAATTCGCGAGCCTCACACCCCGGTGTGAACCAGAAATGGGAGAGGACCTCAGGGAGGACATGCGTTTCTTTCTAGCTAGGAGTGGTGTCTGGGTTTTTCATGCCTAGATGTTTTACTTATGTGGATGATGGATAGCGAGGCGCCTCGGATATATCGGCACTACAGGGCCGATGGATGGTATGGTCTTTATACAGACAAGATTGCCGCCCCATAGGGCAGGGAAACGTAGTGTTCAAGCATTTTAATCCACATCGAGTGGACTGGCCCTGTCGCTCCAAGAGTCCACCTGAGTCTGGGTCCTAAGACACGTGCTAGAGCATCTCAAAGTGGTAAGGACGATCCCTTGCCTTGGTTCACAGACGGAAATCCAACTTCCAATACATGACAATTGCGGTTTTGATTGTAGAGCCTAGTATTGGCGACATGATATATGGTACCCATGCCGTCTAGGATTGATACATTTATATTTGAAGTTGTTTTATACACTTTACACTATAATAGTATACAAATGATTTTTTTAAACGTACCAAGCATGTTTGGCTATTATAAGGGAAAACCCTATCCTCCGACTTGCGTTGCATTTTGTGTGATGGGACCTGGGTCTTATAATAGCTTCATTTTTCCAAAAAGCATTGCGTTGTTTTGTTATATGCAATGGTATTCTTGGGAGGAAACTCGTTTCGTGTTATAGGCGTGGTCCCTTGATTTACTATATTTGAAAAGTAAAGATTTAATAATTGTTTTAGTTCTCACACCAGTCCCATGACTGACCTGGAGTTTATTGTTTTAACCTAAACCCCTATTTTCCACATGGGTAGCTAGTAGTTTTGGTTTTGTAGATTTATATTCACAGGATCCTGGTTTACAGCTGGAATGATATTCGGAAAGCTCTGTATCCGTATATTCCTTTCAGTTGTGTTTTCATATTATTTTCCGTTGCATTGTAATTTGTAAATCTCAGATATTTATCAAATGTATATTGTTTGTTAATACTCTACATATTCTTGTACTCTAATGTAAATTGTTGTAATAAGCAATGAAATGTTCTTCTGTTTGCGTTCTGATTTGTCGTGTTCTCAATTCAATCCAGGCTTTCCTTCACGGGGAAGTTTAGGTCGCTTCATCGTAACTTTAAACGATTATACAGAAAGATCCGACCGTCGGATCTTCCCAGAAATGGAACCTTTAGGTCCGCTTTGGGAAGATCTTTCCAACGATATAAAGTTTGTTAAAATCCAATGGTTAGATTTCGAGAAATGCGTAAATCAAATTTGGGTAAAAACAGCGCCAGAGCCGCCTATTGACTCGAAGCGTCGTTAAATTATATTGGGTTATTTTTATATAAATAAAAATAGTGATAAATCATTATAAAATAATATTAATGATATGGAATGATTTAAATTATAATTATTCAAGAATTAATTGAAAAGATCGAGTTCAATCTCATTTCAAATAATTATACGATGATTTAAAATCGAAAACATTGAAGACGGTGATTGAAGACCGATGATCTTCACATCGAATGGATGACTACTGATGCCCTGGACTGATTTGCTCCTAGGAAAGGGTTACAGTGGTAGTTGTCTGGACTTACTTGTTGATTGTCCGGATAAGCGAGCACCTCTCTTCCGTATTGGACATACGGGACGAGGAATAAGGTGTCTACGGTTTCGTTCAGATCCAGAACGAACTTGTAAATGGATGTGTGTCTGACATTGGATTTCATTCTATGTAAATTTATTTTTATTTAATATATATCTGTTTGGTGGTGGAGAATTTATTCTCTTTCTTAACACCATTCTCTGAGATGCACGAGCTCAGAGGTTATATATTAATAGTTATCAGTCGCATAGCGCGGATTGTCAATGCGGCATGCCAAGATGCAAATGTTCAAGGCTTTTGTTGAAAAGCAGAGCCTTGTGGTTGATTATCAAAGCATAACCCATTTAGGCATAGCTTTGTGTATAGCGTTACTTCGCGAGCCTCACACTCCGGTATGATTAAAAAATGGGATAAGGGAACGCAGGGAGTGCACACATTTTCTTTCTAGCTAGAAGTGGTGTCATGGTATGGAGCCCAGACATTTTTACTTCTGTGGATGATGGATTACGAGGCCTTGGATATATTGGTCGATAGTGGCCAATTGATAGGTTCAATAGGACCGAACGTGTGTTCAGGAATTTCCAATCCACTAAGATATATTTGTGGACCAGCCCTGCAGGATCCAAGGGTTCACTACGGGGGATCCTGAGACATTTGCTAAAGTGTCTCGAATCAGTAAGGAGATCATCCCTAGCCTTGACTCATGATGGAAATCCAACTTCCAAATACAACACCATGCGGTTTTGATTGTAAAACTAGTATGGCGACATAATATATGGTAGTTATGCAGTCTATGATTGATACATTATGATTGAAATGTTTTTGAAACATATGTACACTAATAATAATATCAAATCTGTTTTATCGTATCAAGCATTTTTGACCATTATAAGGTAAAACTCTATCCTCCGGTTTGTGTTGCATTGTGTGATGGGACTTGAGTCTTATAGTGGTTTCATTTTTCTAAAAAGCATGGCGTTGTTCAGCGATTTACTTTATTTATGCACTGGCAATCCCATGGAGTAAACTCTTTCTGCGTTAGCGGCGTGGTCCTATGATTAGCCTTATTATTATTAGATAAGTAAAGATTTATCATACTAGTCCCATGACTGACTCGTAGTTTGTTTCACTTGCAAACTCGGGTGCCCTTATTTTCCACACGGGCAGTCGAGTAACTTATTTTGCAGATATTTTAAGCCAGATTCTAAATCGAAGCTTAAAGCTATGTCCAGAGCATTGATAGTCTTCCGTTGTGTAGTTTATTTGGCTCCGCTGTAAATTAGTCTTCCGCTGCTTTGTATTATTTATCGATGTACTCTGATATATCATGTACTCTAATGTAACATTATTATGATGTTTATAAAAGTCTTCTATATTTGTTCTGATGTGTTGTATGCCCAAAGTTAGCGTATGCGGGATTCGACTGGTCTTGGTCGATTTAGCGATCGATTAGGTCTGGGCGAAATTCATATTGTTAAAATCTATGAGTCGAGACAAGGGATGTACTCTTAACCGATTCGAGACACTCTAACAAATGCCTCAGGATCTCCCATAGTAGACCCTTGGATCCTCCAAGGCCGGTCATCCCTTACGTTTAAGGATTGGCAATCCTAAACACACATTTTCCGGTCCTATAGGACCTATCCATTGGCTCCGTAGTAACCGATATATCTAAGGCGCATCACAATCCATCATCCACATAGGTAAAAATACAATAAATGTCTGGGCTCCATACCATGACACCACCCACAGCTAGAAAGAAACATCATGTCCTCCTTGGGTCCCTTATCCCGTTTTTGACTTATACCGAGGTGTGAAGCTCGCGAATTAATGCTATACACAAGCTATGCCCTTTAAGGTTGTGTTTTGATCATCAACCGCAAGACTCTGCTTTTCAACAGAAGCCTTGATCATTTGCATCTCAGCATGCCCTACTCATAATTCACGCCATGCAACTGATGTCTATTGATATATAACCTCTAAGCTCGTACGTCTCTGAGAAGGGTTTTAAGCAAGAGAATAAATTCTCTGCCACCAAACAAATATATTTAATAGAGATCAAACAACACAGAATAAAATCCAATGTCAGATACACATCCGTTTACTAGTTCGTTCTTGGTCTGAACGAAACCGGAGGCACCTTATTCCTCGTCCAATATGTCCAATACAGGAGAGAGGTCCTCGCATATCCGGTCGATCTCCAAGTACGTCTGGATGACCACCACTTATTACCTTGTCTTGGGTGTACAGCCCAATCAAGACATCAGTAATCATCCAAACGATGTGAAGACCTCCGGTCTTCAACCACCGTCATCATCGTCGACATATCGTCGAATCAGTTATTCAAAATGGGTATAAACCCGGCCTTTTCGAATAACTCGCGTAAATTATACTCAAGTGATACAAACACATAACATACACATCATTCCAATCCAGAATATTCTTTTATTTAAATATTCTTTTCACAACATAAACCAAATTAAGGATTTCCAAACTAGTCAGGATTAGCGATCCTTACCGAAGAAATCATTTATTTTATTTCCTAATCCCAACCTATTCATCCCATGGAGAAAAACTGGTAATACTCCATATCTAACACCACGGTGTTATCGGTAAATTTAATTACCATTTCACGTTGAAATCTAATTAAAATTTTAACTATCGCTTGGAGCAAAACTGGTGATACTCCATTCTCGGTCATTTCCCAAATTTAATAATTCAAATTATCTCATTCACAATTCAGTCTAGTTAAAGATTCATTAAAACTCCACTTAGTTTTAATCTTCCCAAAAATCAATATTAATGATTATTTAACTTTGGGAAATCAAACATGCCACACTGCAATCTACTATTGATTTCTGCTGATATATAACCTCTAAGCTCGTACGTCTTAGAGAAGGGTGTTAATCAAGAGAATAAATTCTCCGCCACCAAACAAATATATATTTAGCAGAGATCAACCATACAGTTCGAAATACAATTTTAAACAGTAATCCTGACTTTAACTGGGTTGAAGAACCAATGTTATTTAAAAACAGTTCACGGTAAACCCAAAATCACATTCCATTGATTATGGAATCTTCACGGAAAATAGATCAATATATATAATTGATATAAATTTCTGTATCTGACTAATAATATAAATGGAATAATGACAAAGCCTTTTAAATCCCATATATATCAATAGTCTTCCTTCACAAATCTCACTTCGATTATTACCAAATCGAATTCCATTCAATTCCAATATATTTTGTTAAATTAAAAAACTTTACTTTGGAAAGTTTCCATTAAATCTTAATAAAAAGATTTATAAATTTCAAATCACATTTCACTGTAAATCGGGTTAAAGAATGAATGTCGTTAAAAACACAGTTCACAATAAACCCAATTCACATTCCATTTTATTCCATTTACTAAATATAACTGGAAACTCTAATAATCTTAATTAAAAGATTTATTCTTTTCACATGGGGTTTAAGAACAGTGTTATATAAGACACCATTCACGACAAACCCAAAATCCAATTTGATATCAAATACAAGGCTCTGAATAGAAATTATATCGGCTTATATTCAATATCAAATTCTGAAACTAACAAATATAGTTTTGGGAATAACGATATATATATATATATATATATATCTTCCAAATTCTCATAACAATATCCGTATAATCACAGAATCCAATATCGAAATATTTCGAAGATGATTTCCATTCAAATCCATTCCAATTCATATATGGGAAATTCTGGTTATATTAAAACCATTTACATATCCAATTTATTTAAAAATTATTGGATTTCAAATCAAGTTAATAACTAGTTCATTTTGATAAAAATATATTTTTGTCTTTACAAATGTGGAATTTTTCATCCCAATTCTTTTCATATCATTTATTATGATTTTACACAAATTATCAATATTTTAATAATTTTATTAAGGCCCTTTTAGTCAATTTCCATAAACAGTCATCGTACTGCATTTACAACGACCTTTTCCAAATTTGATTTGGTCCAACTGTTAGATTTCAATCTCTTGTATTCGTTGGAAAACTCTTTTTGATACGAATCCAACGGTTGTTTTAGGAGAATCCGACGGTCGGATCTCCCGCAATGTCAATTCGAAGTCAATGGTCGAAATTCACGAACGGTCGCGGCGCTGCGCGTTCTATTCAGGCCATTAAATAAATATAATATATATTTCTTTGATTTCCATTTAAAACGTATTTTATAAATCATTTATAAATTCGTTTTAAAATGATTTCAACTTCATTCTCAATTTCAAATCAAAATTGAATACTCCTTATCATTATAATATTTAAATGATAATATTTTCAAAATATCTGATTTTAAAATATTTTCCTTTTTGATATTCATTATAAAAATGAATAAGATTGATATAAATGTCATTTGCGTCAAAATGGCGCATAACTACTCAACACGGCTTCATATATATAAATATTTTCGTGTACATCCAAAATCGGACATCAAAATCACATTTTTATCCTTTACTGAATATTATTTTAAAATATTCGTTATTCTAAAGTATTCGTTATTTAAAATATCTTTTCTTCTGAATTGGAATCAGACACAGTCAATTACCATATAATGTTATTAATATGGATTTCATACAACACATGTATACAACAATAATGATACAAAATCAACCATCATCCAAAGTGCTTACACAACTGCATAAGCATTAAATATAAATATTTTGCACTTACAACAGCCTGTCAACCAGTCGATTGACGTACAACTAAACAATTGGGATTAGTGTATGTCAAATATCATCCCAATACCTGTGTGGGGTTGAAATCATGACACACAGATTTTTTATTTGTGCAGTTGGGCGTTATGTAAAAGATATCGTCCCAATCAATATCAGTCAAATGAGTGTACATAAACAAATCGTCTGATTAATAAATGAAAATTTATTTTCATTCATATACACGTTAAAAAATATATTTCTAACGATTAAATATTTATTTCAACACATGAATATTTTATACGGTTCATTTATACAATAAAAATGATATTTTTATTGTTCTAACATATTTCATAAAATTTTGGCAGCATAACGGCGTGATACTAGAACCGGAATAAAGTCTAGCCTTATCCCTCGCCTAATACTGGCTCGCGCCATACACAAACTAAATTTCATTAATTCCATTCACATCCCAAACCAAATTCAAACAAATCAATCAATCAAAACAAACAACCAAACATTCATGGTTTCAATCAAAGATGTCGGGTGCTGCTAAGCACCGTCCGCATCCTAGTATATATTTAACTAGAAAATAATTAGAGTGAGAAGGTGGCCCAGACACTAAACCACTTCGTCGCGATTCTTCTAATGTAGAAAAATTTTGTCGTCACGTTCGCTTTTGTCGTTCCCGCACTTGAATTCGCCTCTTTGGCTCTAGAATTTGCATACGGCCTCCAATCTTCACCAAACTTGGTCAATACCCAAAACGCGCCATTCCGGACAACTTTTATCTATTTTCTTCCAAAAATGCACCAATTCGCCGGAAATTGCGAAAAACAGCAGCAAATCTGCGATCTTTGAACGTGTTTTTCGGACAGCTCCGCAATCTAAAATAGGACTTCCATATATCCAAATCGAAGAGAAAATCGTGCTTTACAACTTTGGCAATGTGCAGTTTTGGCTGAAAACGCGCGGTTTGGGAGTTATTGGCGAAATAGTGACAGGGTGTTATTGCAAAACGGGAATTTTAGAGAAAATGAGTTTTTGGGTGAAATGGGGCCCACGGCCGGAGCTGGGCTGAGGGGGGCGCCACAAGCGTGACTGACGTGGGTGGTGGTGCTGGTGTGTGGCGGCGCTGGTGGAGGGGCCATTGTGGCAGTGGTGGTGGGATTTTGGGGCTAGTGTTCACAAATGGAGAAAGAGAGAGAAGAGGGGAGAGAGAGGAAGAGGAAGGGGTGGCACCGGAGGGAGGGGAGGGGCTGACAGCGGCGGTGGATGGTGAGGGAGGGGTGGCAGCGGCGGCGGGAGCGAAGAGGCCATTTTTTAGGAATTTGGAAGAAAGAAGAAGAAGGAAAATAATGAAGAGAGAAAGGAAGTAAAGTGATTATTTGCTTGTTTCTCGCGTATCATCCTAATACAAACGATCTCTGTTTGCTATGCATTTCGGACACAAGATAGTAGACGTCAAGGCGAATCCAACAAAACAAGTTTCGTCGAATTCTGAGTTCATTTGACCATCCGTTAAAATTCTCAAAGATGCTCAGATATTGTTCAAAAATGCGATTTTAGCGCACCTTTTCTTCTTGCACACCCAAACGGCTACTCAAAAAATCATGGCCTTTTGGATTTAAGCATTATTTGGCGATACGAATCCGGAAAAAAAGTAGAAACGAATTCCGAGGTCGTATCAATAATGTTCCTTTGTAAAATGACTGTTTATTTTTGAACAAATGGTTTCACCTCGCACGTCCACATACTAACTCCGTTTGATGCGCATTTTGGAACTCAATAATGATTTGTCATTATGAATCCAACAAAATTGGTCTCATCGAATTCTGAGCTTCCTAGCAAAATTTCACTTTTTAAGGGCTATGTTTGACTAACCCAAACAACCAAAATGCCACAATTCCGAACCTCGGAATATATCGAAGCTTATACTTTTCGGAGTCGCAAATGACACTTTGAACTCAATGGAAGTGGTTTCGAGTCCAAATTCATCCGTATGCAAAATGTGACTTTTTGAGCCATACATAATATAACGAAAATATAATTAAATTCCATAGCGACTATTTTTAATTTTAAACTGGACATAACTTTTTATTTCCGTTATGAAATCTGAATTTTTCACATTTGTTAGAAAGATATAATTAAATATATTCCAACGTTTCTAGTTTTACTGAAATCCGATTTATTTTGAATCATGTACATTCTGTTAAAATTCAAAAATCAAATTTTCAAACTGCCATGCCATTTCAGGCTCATTATATAATTAAAGTAAATTTATATGTTCTGATTCTATTCAAAATAAATTTATAATCGTTATTATTTAAAACAAATCATTTTAAATATTCAAAATTCATTAAAATAGCCAAAATAAAAATTTAAATTTGGTTCTGAAAATCCGGGTTGTTACATTCCCCGACCCTCCGAACTCCTCCACGCCAAATACCAGCTCACTCGATCGCTTGATGGTCCCACATGAGACAGCCAAAAACCCGTACCCAAATATTTACCCCAAACCTAAAATTAATGTTCCTGATCAACCATGTCCACCGGAGATGGCCAAACTCCATTCGTGCCCTTGTCTACAACCAGCGAAACTCCACCAAAAACAGTTTTTTAAATAATCGAGTAAAATGCAAGAATTAAATTATTTTACCCAAAACTATAAAATAAATATATCTCGAGATATACACTGCCAAAAATTTGGATTTCTAGTTTAAAAATCCTAGTTTCTACCCACCAACACCTTCATACGCCTTATTCTCCATTTCGTAATTGTCAACATTTTGATTTATGAAACCTTTTTACTGTGTTCTATAAATATACGGAAAAATACATATTTATTTTAAGTGAAATTGTTTCTTTGTAAACTTCAGGCAGATTTACACTACTTTGATGTCACACACTCTGTTTAAAACTCATCAGGATTTCGGTTATGGATTTTTTAGATTCAAGTATTGGTTTATCCATATAAATAGAGCTTTGGTTTTATATATGCTACAGGCTATATAAAGTGTCCAGATTTCCTTCTATGTTGTCCATATTCAGATGAACATCAATTCATTCAACCACATTCAGAGGCATACATATGTATACAGCACAATATAAATTTCAATAAGAGATTAAATGGGAAGTTTACTCACTTTCTTTGTTTATTGTTTTCCTGTTATTATACTACAGGTTTTATATAGTTCCAGACTTTGGTTTTCAGCCTTTTTGACAAGCAAAACTAGGGTATAGGAATACATATATATACTTGCACTATCATATGTACAAACTAACAATATATTTAAAAGGGTAAGGGGTTTACTCACAATCCTGTTCACAGTTTGGTTATAGATCTTTGTGTACTTTTTCCTTACTCTGCAATTTTCTTATTTTAGAATAATGATCCTAATGGTTTTAACACAAACATATTTCTAACTAATATAACTCATTCAAACATACATCCATGAATATATCTAAATCAAAATATGTAAAACCAATAACTAAACAAGGGAAATTTACTCACCATGTCTTCTCAGAGTTTTATGCTATAGGTTTGGGTTTCTATTGCCTTTTTGTTTCCAGATTTTTGGTTCATTTCCTCTGCTATCACTTTGCTCAAGTTTGTTCAGATGATATGAGGGTTTACATTAATATCATATCCTCTGTTCTTAGATTACTGAATCAAATTTGCTACCATTTCTTTTTCCAGTTTTTAGGCTTAAAGTGTAAGTGAGTTTGGGATGTAATGCTAGTGTATATATAGGTGTAAAAATTGTTTTAAATATTGGAGAGGCATATGTGTGCCTGGGGAAGGCCATACTGGTGAAGGAAAAACTGTTGTTAGGGGTTGAAAAGGGTGAAGATACTGCCTAGTTAGCTGTATGTTCAAGTCTTGATTGAAAAATGGACATGATATAAGGTCATTTCCATCAGTTTTTCTGAAGTGCACGGTGATGTTAAGACTTGCATGTGTTGTTGTACATCCATGTAAAAATATATGTTTTGAAACTTCCTTTGCTGTTAAGAAAGTCATGGTCTTTGACAATATAACTATGATTTGATTAGAAAACACATAGGCTTAGTGATGCGATAAGAACAAGTGTGTTATGGCCAGTGATGTACGAATGTGTATAGTTGTACAACATATGTACAAATTATGTGTAGCAGTGTTCTTAGGCTTAGGTAGAGTCAGCCTATGCTTGTGCTAAGGCATGTGATACAATAAAAAACAAACTTCATCCTTATGCAATCAATATATTAACTCTCCTATGCACTACATACAAACGAATAATTTTAAGCTATGTACTTCATTGATTTTTTCATGTGAAGTAGTTTATCTATAATTTAAACTAAATTTTATATCTATATCTATATATATATTAAGATCAAATTCGAAAATAAACAAATGTTAAAACAATGCTTACTTGTAGGAATGGAACAAGTAAAAATATACCCATACAATTTTTAAATGATTATTGTTTTAATTTTACAGAATATTCAAATCCAAAATTATCCATATTTATATTTAACAAGAATGGAAAAAAATAAGAAAAATATAAAACCGAACTTTACTTACTTGTCTTATATTCATATATACATTGGTTAACATAATTTAAACCATTAAAATATGTATATTTGGAATTTTCCTCAAAATCTATTATTCATAATTTATTATATAAATAAATTGTTAGAATAAATCCAAAATAAATAGTTTTACAAAGGCAGTCAAAAACTGGGACGTTACAAATATTCTTATGCAAATAAAATCGACTAGCATGAAATAATCAGGTGACATGTACAAGTAATTTAACACAAGAGTATTTTCAAGATCCTGACATCGTATCTCATTTTATTAATTAGTTTTAACATCAAATTCAATTTCTCTATTTCAAGATGATTCATTTCCAAATTTAACCATAAATTTAATTCTTCCTATTTAATGAAAGCTAAATAAACCAGTCAATTCAAATCTTTTAAGATTAAATTTAACCTTTAAATCAACAAATTTAATTTTAAATTAAATATCAAATTAGATCACTGTATCTAAAATTAAATTAAATACTTTTGCTAAATCGTTTTTTTATTAAAACAAAAATTTAAAGCATATTTTCTAAGTTCAAACACAAGTTCAAATTTAAAAGTTTCAACTAAATTTCTAAATCTATTTGTTAAATCAAAAATATAAGTATGTCACATTTATCCCATATCTATATTTTTGTAAAATTTCATACGATGTCGGGAACTTGGGGGTGGTAAATGGTCAATACAACAAACATACAACAATCACCATAATTGCAATACATAAATAAAACATCACTATTATATCTAATTATCAACAATTATTACAGGTAAATTTCAACTACTATTTCTTATGATTTAGTCTACAATTCAAGAATTTATTGACCAATAATTCAAATCGTTTTCAATTAACCATTCACTAAATTATGACTAGCAACTTAACGACCAAGTTTCATAAAATTAACAGTTAACTAAACAAACAATTTTAAACTAATAATTCAAGAAGTTATCAACCAAACAAGCAAAAAAAAATTTAATTTCATATAATGTTAATTTATTAGCATATAAAGATTAATCGTAAGCGTGATGCTCACCTTGCGTGGTTTTCGGAAAAGCAACAAGCAACGAAAATAAGTTGACTCGGATACCACGACGATACAAAAATAGAAAAACATAAACCCGTCACCTCAGAACTCAAGACAAGATAGCGGCAAGCATAACAAATTAAAGTCCCTTTTTTATGTACATGAATGGAACAAATAGGAGAAAGGACGGTCTAGGCTCTGGTTCGCTGAAGCAGGACCAAGGTCTGCGCCAGCTACTGTAATGGGTTTGGACAGCGAGGGGAGAAGGGTAGCTTGCTTTGGTTTTTGTTGTGGTCAGAATATTTGTCGCTATTTACGGGTGACCAAGCATGGTGGAGATGGTTGCGACGATCATGAGGAAGGCACTAAGTTGATGATGGGTGTGAGGCCAAATATAGAGAAGAAAAAAATAAAGCTTTGGCATTCACGTTGATGATCCTACTTGTTTTTTTCTTTTATACAAGCAAATACTTATCGAATGTAAAAACAAGGACATATGGGGAAATGAGAAAATGGGTACAAGTTTTGGCACCTTGCATGTAAGATATATAAAGGGAGGAAGAGAAAGAAGAGTAGGAAGAAGAATAAACAAAAAGTTTGGAAAGAGGAAAAAGGTACAAATTTATTAAACAAAAGAAGGGAAGGCAAATATTTATTTCCAACAATAAATCACGTATAGCCCACAAACCGCACAATGTACATATTTTCTCATTCCATTATTAAAGTTTTAAATACTTATCTATGGTTTTTTTATTAAACGTGCGTTTAGGTTGAAAAATAAAGGGAATAGGTGCTGGTAGGACGGAAAGGTAAGTAGTAAGTGAAGTAATATATGTATCATATGGAAGCTTGTTTTAGTTTGAAATCAAAAGGATATGAGAGTTAAATATGGTACATACGAAAATGGTAGGATGAGAGAGAACATCAAAGTAATAAAGGACATGAATGAAACACATGTAACATTTATTATTATTATTATTATTATTATTATTATTATTTTTAGTATTAATTGCACGCATGCATTGAGAGTAATATAAGGAAACTTGGAAATGAAGAGTTAAGTAACACATCATTTAAAGCATGCATGTATTAGCTTCAGGTTGGAAGGATGAACATATAGTTTTGGAAAAATTTAATGACGCATGAATTGGAAGAAAGATAGTGGCGGTATGAAAGAAAGGATGGATGAAAGGTGAAAGTGTATACTATAACAATTATGGCTTTTAATTCAATGAGGCAACAACATTCATTGCACTTCTTAGGGCACACATTTATTCTATGTTTGTAATTCAAGGCATAAATGTTATCATGAATGCAATTGAAAGGTTTTAAATATAATTTATTTTTCTCTTTAACAATCAACGTATGCATGGAAACACATGCATAAGAGTGTTTAAAAGGAATGAAACGCATGCCAAAGGTATAATTTTTTATATTTTTCCTGTTTTTAATATAACAAGAGAAACATAATATATATATGGAGATTGATTGATTGCTTTTGGAGAAAATAATGTGAAATAAAAAGGAAAAAATAAGGAGATGGAAATAAATTTAAGGAACGAGAATAAGTATATGACAAAAGATGTATGAATATAGAATGATGCGAAAGAAATTAATAGAATGAAGGGAAGTAAATATATAAAATGAAGGAAAGAAATGAATGTGTTATTCACATTGCAAATTGAATTAATTAATGAAGGTTTAATTGGACATGTAATCCACGTTCTAAATTCCTAAAAAATATATTTTGAATAAACGGGGAAAGAACCAAAGATATATAGATGTATGTATTTATTTCATCTAGAATGTACACATTATTTTCAATCTTCCAACAGGAATTAATAAATTTCGTTAATAACGAAATAAATTTTATTTAAAAACCATTTTAAATTCATTCATTAAATTTATTTCAATAACTTAAATGACCGAAATATACGGGATGTTACAAGTACAGATTGCAAAACATATATAATTATATCATAAAGAAGTAATAAATAGTGTTTAGTTGGAGTACTGTTGAAATTATTTGGTAGATTCTAGTTTAGTTGATAAAATGGAAATCATGAAAATGAATGTAAATTTTGTTATGTTAAATGTTTTCTTAAATACTTGATATTTTTAACTAACACCGATTTTTTCCTGTGAACAAGGTAAGATATAAACAACACTTATATCGTTAGTTTAATAAATTTAATAATAGATCAGCAAAGGCATCATTCTTTGTCGGTAGTGCTTTTTTACTTTCTCCATTTTGCTACATTTTTGACATCTCTTAAATAATTTGGAATCTCACATAGAAGGTTTCTGATCCGTTTCAAAGATTTTGGACGTTCAACATTTATTTAAATGGACATCTATATTGATTTCTTAAAACATGTATATATACTACTATTTTGTTTAGCACGATTGTATTATGTGTAATTAGTTCACCAATTTGTTTTCAGAGGATATTCATTGGTAAGTATTTTATTATTACATATTTGATGGATTCACGTAATAATACAAACCAAGGTCTCAAATTCTGACCAACATGCAGGAGTCCATGGGTTAAACCAAGTTTTCCAATTTCGATCAGCATGCTGGAGTCCTTGTATTTCGGTCCGTATCGGGCAATAGCCGGGTTATATTGTTGTGTTTTTTAGTAGAGAAGAAAATGAGTTAAACCATACCACATGAATTGGGAACATGTTTTCTAGGAGAAATTCAAAATTGTTACACAAGAAAAATAAAATGCAAGAAATTAAATGATTCATAAGATGATCAAGAATATGGTTGAGGTAATAATTGTTTAGGTTATCATTAATTTTAACTCAATAACGTGTGTCTACCTTGTACGCACATATTCACAACTATCTATCTACCAATCATAATTTCAGCTTTAGTCAAGGCAGAATCTTTCTCCTGCAAATGAAAATCGCAAAGCTGTAACGACTGAGCAGTTAGTGGTGGAATCCCAGGATTTCAACCATCAGTATAAATATGTGCATTGCAAATGATTTTCCATACATCATGTCAGAAGTGTTCTCCTTTTCTATATTCCATATTTCTCACTTTATCCATGATAGTAGATAGACCCATTAGTCTTTGAATAATATCAAAATAATCTAGAGCTTCTTTTCTCGTAAATGGCTTTAAGAATTGAAGGGATATTGCTAATGTGTCCCTTGAGCTCCCTACTATTGTCTCAAGTATATTTGATAGCATCACTTGTTAATTGGGTCACAAGCTTTTTAGAATTTACACCGACAAACTGTTCCTTAATAATTAGTAAAAGATGTGAATTGAATTGAAATATTATAGCTGACATCTAAATATCTAATTCATTAATTAAAGCCTAAGTTTCCAAATTCAAAATGAAATGCATGTGTATCTTGAGATGACTTCACCAAAGACCCTAATTATAATGAGGGGTGTATTTCATGGTAACACAAGAGAGTACCAACAATTTCAAGTAACTTGATATCTACAAGTTAAAATCACTAGAAAACTCGATGCAGTTCACCACTTTAAATAACAATTGACATCTGTAGGTTATAGTTTTCTATTATTGACGTTGTTCAGTAGGCTGCTAAAATTGAAGGAATTTATATCAAGTATCAACGACTTATTTAAAATATTTTAGATCATCACATATATTTTTAAAAGCCATGTGCTAGATTTTTATAGTCTAAAGCTATGAACATGGCTAAAGAAATTTGTCGATCGCTGCTCATTAGCTTATCAATAGTTAAAAAAGGTAGAACTCATAACTGCCACTTGTCAGGTGATCATGACCATACTATAGTTTAGCCTTACTTAATATAAATCTAGATAAGTGTAAGATGCTTACGCTCTACATTAAATTATAAATAATTAAATAAATAAAACCTCACTTTATGCATAAGTGTAAGATGCTTACTATTGATTGCTTTTGATGATTAACTGTTGATATAACATGTCCTCCACTTTTAAGACAGGTGCGAATTTAGCTTCTCTTGGTGCACAATTTTTGTGAATCACAGAGTGATACAAAATGACATATGTCCCATCATTTACTCTTCTACGGTAGCGACTTTGTAGCAAATCTCTAGGTCCCATACCTGATGACGGAAAGAAAATCCCATCTTAAAATGAGCTTGTTGATTGATATGGTAATTTGTAATTGCTTGGTGACATTTCGTGATCCTGAATCTGGTAAGTGAGTCGTGTCAGACCCAAAATCTTACAGAAATGGCTGGCGAGCCAACTGCTATATAACATTTATAGCCTAGCCACAATCTTCTTCCAGGTATGTATGATTTTGGGCGCGTATGGCATTTTATATATATACAAATGTTTATTTAAATCTGAATACTTTGAACTGAAATGGATAATGAGAATATTTCATTACTTCTTTTTTCTTTTTCCAATTACTAGCAGTGGAAGTAGCACAAGATGGCTTCAAAAAAAGCTGGTTGTTTCATAGATTACCAAAGCATGTACATCCTTATATCATAGCAGTAGCAGACTTCACTAATCAAATATCAAAGTTAAGGAACTGATTAGCAATGTGTGTGATTAAAGATGAAGGATTAGTCATGCCGATTGAGTTGAGAGTGGAGCAGAGCCAACAAACTAATGTTTTATCAATAGATAAAAATTCTTTGGCATGTGCAAGAACACTGCATGATATTTTACAGACTATTTACATCATCAATGATGAACAACCGCTTGGTGGATTTTTTTTCTTGAATGCTCTAATAGTGATATGGCTTAGGAATTGCTTGGAAAATATTAGTCCTTGAACCTCAACCATATTTGTAGTATTTTTCATGCAAACTAAACTGTTATATATATGATATGGTATGATGAGCCAGTTTGATGTATCACATTTATATTATAATTCCAGGTAGTTTTTCATGTTACTATTCATTTTATAATATCGACTATTAGGAAATCTTTTAATTTATGACCATATCAAATATATACATACTTTAGGAGTGCATGTTATTGTTAAGGCAAAAGCAGAGGAAGATGGAAATGATGTTGAGCATCAGAAACGGTCCAGCAATTTCATAAGGTATAAGAAGATATGTTTTCATCTTGTTGCTTATCTGGTGAACTTCATATATACTAATAACGATACCAGTAACTAGTTTACTCAATTTTATTATCCGTGTTATCTTTACTTTTGTTCTATTATCCCATATGGATACAGTGGCGGACCCAACCTTTAGCTTTAGGTAGGGCCAAAATTTAGGCTATAGGTAGACTTGGAGTTTTATAACTTCAACTTTATATAGGGACAACCTTTAACATACAGGAAAGGAAGTCAGATAGGTCAGATAGGTCAAAACGTTGCTTTGAGATGGGGAAATACCTTATATTTTTAATTATTCTGCTAAATTGGAAAAATTCAGCTAGGGCCTCTGCTCCAGCTGACCTCAACGTAGATCCTCCCTTATACGGATAAGTTTATTTGAGAAGATAAGTTTCTGTTTGTTAGGAAAATTCTAATTCATGATTTGGTTTCTATTTTTCATTATTGAATATATAAATATATATATGTTGATTTTTATTTACCCCATGTGTTCTTCAGGACTAAAGTAAAGCCTCTAATGTACTGGATTTCTACCAAGTCATTGATTCATGATACATATATAAACTAGCAGTAAAAAGAATAGATAATACTTATCTTTGAAGAATTTTTAAATGTCATTTATGAATATTGTAACTTCACTTCATGCATAATTATTGTTACTACCAAAATAAAGCACCGAAACAGGCTGGCGGTGAAGGGGTAGCAGATCGTCATAAGCAAAGATTAGTCTTCCGTCAATAAAAGCACGAAACAAAAAAAAGTCGATAACCTAAAGGAACAGTCTAAAAGTCGTGCAACCGGCACCATCATCGAATTAAAGAGCTCAGAGTCTATACAAAAGGGGATACCGGCAGAGTAGTGACCACAAGTTCGATAGAAGGTCGTCTAAGACCGGAAGCAAACGAAGAGGGAAACTAAGATTCCTACCAGTCGTGACTTAGAAGGGCAAGAGAGGCTACTGGTATTAGCTCGCTTAATGCTGATACATCAAGAAGCAGTAGCGTCAAAAGTACAAGGGAATCACTTGGGAGCCTTTTATCGAGACCCCACTAGATGATTACCGGAAGGCCACTCTAATAAGCAACTAATAAAGCAACGGAAGCAACCTTCCGAAAAAGCAAGGTCACACTCAGGAAGACTACCAACTGGCAAACCGGAACCCCATATAAAGACAAGTTATCCACACTATGTTGCTTACTGTCGATACCGGTAGGGGTGACGGTCCCGAAAACCTTCCACTTGAATCACAAAGGAAAGCTCCACAAAGTGTCAGTGGCAAGACCAAGAACCCATAATTATAATCCTACATCCAGAAATAGAAACCTTCCGAAAGCTATTCACACCGTCAGGCTCATCAACAATACAAAGAAGATAGACAAAATATTAGCCTAAAGTTCCAAAGACTGGGACCATTCCCTCGAGAGCTACATTCGCCACCTCAACATGTCGTTACCAAAGCCTTCAGAACCTAAAGAAAAGGCGACCGAGAACCAGAACTTATGGAACCAAAGGGAAAAGCGCCCGACAGGGGGTATTGCTGGCCCAATAGCAAAATGGGCCCCGATTTTTCTATAAATAAGACCATAGGGGTCTCATTTTCGGGGCGACTTTTCTCATTCTCATTCTTGTACTCTTTTCTCGAGAGTAAACCCTAATTCCTAAATCAAATTAGGGAGTTTGGTTGTAGCCATCTGTGTATTCTAAATCGAAGATCAATAAAGAGTGGATCAATACTTAGAACATTTTCATATGAGTTTCTCATGAGATTTATTAGTTATTACTGACGTTATATGCTGTATGCTTTCTACATGATTAAAAGTCCTTTTCCAATCGTAAACCATTCTGCAAAATCAGTGCGGAACCTCTTCCAACAAGTCGTTTAGCCTATACCTAGGGTTGTGTTTAGGGAACCCTTATCCCAAGACAAATGTTTGTTCATGAGTCGCTTAAGCGTGATGCTCAACCAATTGAGGGAAGAATAACTAATCTTCGGGCTCAAAACCTTGATATCTAGAAAATGGTGAACTAACTCTAACTCGTGAAAGCTAATTAAACCTATTTTTCCCTTAGGTCCACTAATGTAGACCTACCTCCGGTGTTGGAGAAAAATATCGTTAACATTTTGGCGCTAGATGGAGGGCTGGAACCTCTGACCTTGTGGTTTACAGTCACATAACTAGCTGTGTTGTTCCGCCCAAGGTTGGACTAGGCTTTGAAGAAGCAAGACCACGGGCTAAAGGTCCCAACGAGAGTCTTCTGGATCTTGAACGGATATGTCAGGCACTATTGACCCAAGAGTAACGGTAGAACAATTATTAAGAATGGAAGCTCTGTGAATTATTAAGTAGAAAAGGGAAGTATAGCAATATAATTCTAGTTATTGGAGCAGTAGACCTTCCTACCTGAAACAAATCCTAACCTTTCCTCTAAACGAGTCTACATCAAAGGATTATAACATCTTCTCTTCTGTAAGGAAGGCTTTTCCCAAAAGAATCAAAAGAATGGTGTGCGAGGAAGAAATAACAGACGATTTTAACCACCTCACTACCAAATGTTTTGAAAGGGTAAATCTCCAACCCCAGCATATCTGGGAAAGAGAAGACAAGAGTATGAATGGAGCAATAAGATTCAATAATAAAGGAGCTAAATCTCCGTATCAAGAAAGGAAGTTTACACCAAGGCTACCTAAATGATATTATTTTACTACTTCGATGGAAAATATCTATTTCCTCACCTGACATAAGCTCAATTATTGGCCATTTACAAAAAAGAAGCCCAAATCCGAAAGAAAATTGGGAGGGCCTTATTGTCACTATCACATGATGAATGGACATGAGACTAATGGCTGCATGATCCTCGAAGGGATGATCCTTGAGTTCTTCAATCAGTACCAACTATGGGAATTTGTAGAAAGATTAAACTAAGTCCAATAAAGATCCTTAGGAAAAGGATTGCCTACATGGCTAAGTGTATAGAAACCCTCTCAAGAATCAAGGTAACCAAAGATGGTTTAATCCACAAAGGGATAAAAATCCTTATCACCGCCGAGTTGGCCAGGGTAAGGCACCCCCGGAGGGGGGTGGTGTGTAAGCCTTTCTCCGCACCCAAATCAGAAAGGGTCAGGTTAAAGTATCAAAAGTGCAAGCCTCCAACCCACACTGGAAATGGTCATGATAGGGTATTTATTTAGCACGCCCTGCCTCTGCTCGCAGAACAGTACTCCATGCCACTACTATGAACTAAGCATGTCCTAGCTCTGCTCGTAGAAGAACACGTTCTACCTCTACTTATGTTCCACGCTACCCGCAGAAGGAAGCGCAAACCCCTATCATCGCCTACGATGGTCAGGATAGGGCACTCCTTAGAGGGAGGTGGAGTGTAAGCCCCTATTACCGCCTATGATGGCCAAGATAAAGCATCATAAGAGTAAGCCTTAATTCTGCGTCTACGATGGCCCGGTTTAAGCATCTAAGATCTTATCATCGCCTACAATGGTCAGGATAAGGCGCCTCCTGGAGGGAGGTCAGGTAAGTCCTTGGGCCCTGCTTGTGGATAAGCTAACCAAGTGCACCAGATGTACAGGCCCAAAGAGTGGCCAACAAAGCACGTACATTCTCTACTTTGATAACTGAAAGCCCAGAGAGTGGCTCAAAGAGCACGTACAACCTCTGCTTCATAAATAAAACCTAAGGGGAGTAACGAAGCATTAATATCAAAGGTGGAATTCTGGTCTCCAATATCTAGAGTTCCCGAATAAAGGTTGGTTCGGGGCTTCTATTAATACCAGAGGTGGAATTCTGGTCTTCAATCTTTAAATTCTAGAATAAGGGTTGGTTAAGGGCTTCTATTAACACCAGAAATGAAATTATGGTCTTCAATCTCTAAATGCCCGAATAAGGGTTGGTTCGGGACTTTTATCAATACCACTAGTGGGATTCTGGTCTTCAATCCTTAAATACCCAAATCTGGGGTGATTCAGGCCTTAATCAAGGTTGGAAAGGGATCTCTAGCCCAACCTTAAATAGATGATTCTGGATTGGTTCGAAAGCTTAGCCGTGATCGAAAGAAGTTATTTGATTTATCTAATAATCTAAATATGGTTGGGAACCAGATTTCTGTTACTATCGGAAACAGATTCCTAGTCTTGCGCCCTAATCCGGGAAGTGAATCAAAATCCTATCACTGTTAAAAGACGATTTCTGGAAACCTAATCTTGATACCCTAATCTGGGTCGTGAAGCTCTAATCCTTGGGAAGGGGATATACGATCAACCTAGTGGCTGAACCCCGATTACCTAAGGACTCCAAGCAAGGGCAAAAACCTTATATATTACTCGGGGAAGTTCCTCAAACCCCCTGCATTTAGCTTACTGTTATTTGTGTGAAACATAGAGGAAAATCGTATATCATGCAGATATGCATCCTATTTATAAGTTAAGTGGTGAAGGAATATTATTAGCCACTCAAAGACAATCGAACAATTAAAGGAAACTTAATACCTTTTCCTAGAGCTCTTCGCCTTTCAGCCAAGGGAGAAGTGTTATGTAACGATCCAGAATTTTTGACCAATTTAAAATTGGAACTCAAATTGAATGTAAATTTGAGTTTCACATAAACATATATGGTTTAAATTTGAGAAGTTAAATGATAGATTTGATTTGAAGTATAAATGAGAATGATTATTAATAAGTTTGGATTTATTGATACTATTTGTCGTTCGATCGGATTGGTCAAACTATAACATGAATTAGTAGCGTTAGAATTAAGTGTTACCTTTAGTTTTCATAACATTTTAAGGGAAGATGCTACCTAAAGTTAACTCTCCTTCTTAAGACAAGTGTATGGACACTTGTAATTTTGCATGTAAGCTTTCATGCATGGTTTCTAATTGTCCCCTTATGTGTCTTTACCTCCTTACTCCTTCTTTCCTATATAAGGAGCTCTTTACTTCATTTTTTATCATCCATTTTCATTTTTCCTGTCTTCCTTCTTCTTCTTAAGCTATGGCCATGGTTTCCATGGCATAAGTCTTCCTCTTTTCCACCACCACCTTGCCAAACTTCGTCGTCATCCTCTTCCTCCTATTATTATAGAGAGAGAGAGAGATTAGTGTATATATTTTCATAAAGAAGACGTTGCATCGAAATACTGTCTGACGGTTCGCTCAGCTAGGATCGCCTACCAGGAAATTTGGAAAGTTGTTTGGTGAGAACTCTTTAACCACGGTTTATATATTTAATTAGTAGTTAGACTAATTTAAATATAGTGATGAATTATTAGTGGTTAATGATGATTGATGCTTGTTGTGATGGATGATGGATGCATAGTTTAGAACACATACACTATTAAGCGTTAATTTTATAACGCTTGTGCACAATTATGATTTATTTAATTACGTTGATGATGGTTGCTATGGATGTTTATAATAGTTGTTGATGTTGTTGCACACACACTAAGACACAACAATTAGTGTATCACATTGGTGACCGACAAATCTCCTTCGTAATTAGAAGCGATATTATTATTGAAACTGAAGGTTAATAATTAGAAAAGACACATATGTATAAATTCATATACATTGATAAAGTTTCTTGAAATGAGTAAATAAATACCTGAACGTTCTAGGATGACAGAGAGGATAGTGTCTAGGCTAGGGTTTGGAAATATAGTTTCCTGCTCTCCCAGGCTAACCCTAACTGATCCGACGAATGGGATGGCTAATTTGAAGTTTTTTGAATTTAGAAATAAATTGGATTTTATTTTAATATTTTATTAAGTGTAAAATAAAAATTGAATTTTAGATCCAAAATAATTTGGAAAGTAAATTTAAATGATTTTAAAAGGGTTATATATGGATATAATGGTTTACTAAGGTATTTTGAAGTATCGCAGAATAATGGTTATTATGGTCAAAGTAGAGCTTGTCGCTTAGTGGCAATTTGTGAATTTTAGATGCAAATTTTAACGCTTATAACTTTTGCAATTTAAATCGGATTTCCAAGAAACGAAAAACATTTGATTTCCATTAACAAGAGCATTCAAATGAGTGAAAGCAGATTTTAATTTCGAGTTCTAATTTTCAAGTTATATTTAAAACCGTTTTGAAAAAGGTTGTTGTAGGAGCTGTAGTCGACCATAACTGTAAACAACTATTTTAAATGTTTTAAAAATATGGAAAAAAATTGTAAAATCATTATAAATTATGTAAAAGTGTTTTGAATTATAAGGTTTAAGTTTTTGCTAAGATAAACGATATTTTGATCAAAATAGTTAGGACAACTATTTTGTAACACTTTTGTAACGCTTTTGAAAACACTATTGTAACACTTTCTTCGGAAACAATCTATTTTGAAGTTTTTAACCTGCAAACTGTTTTTCGAACTATAAGTAATCATTTGTAAATGATTTCTAGAATGTTTTCAAAAACTTAAAAGTATTGATTTTCGAACTATAAGTAATCATTTGTAAATGATTTCTAGAATGTTTTCAAAAACTTAAAAGTATTGAAAATGTTTTATATGGAATTTAAATTGATTTATTTGATATTAAAATGGGTTTTTCAATTTTAAATAATTTTCTAGAATGTTTTCAAAAACTTAAAAGTATTGATTTCTAGAATGTTTTCAAAAACTTAAAAGTATTGATTTTCGAACTATAAGTAATCATTTGTTAATGATTTCTAGAATGTTTTCAAGAATGTTTTCAAAAACTTAAAAGTATGGATTTTCGAAATATAAGTAATCATTTGTAAATGATTTCTAGAATGTTTTCAAAAACTTAAAAGTATTGAAAATGTTTTATATGGAATTTAAATTGATTTATTTGATATTAAAATGGGTTTTTCAATTTTAAATAATTTTCTAGAATGTTTTCAAAAGCTTAAAAGTATTGATTTCTAGAATGTTTTCAAAAACTTAAAAGTATTGATTTCCGAACTATAAGTACTCATTTGTAAATTATTTCTAGAATGTTTTCAAAAACTTAAAAGTATCGAAAATGTTTTATATGGAATTTAAATTGATTTATTTGATATTAAAATGGGTTTTTCAATTTTAAATAATTTTCTAGAATGTTTTCAAAAACTTAAAAGTATTGATTTTCGAACTATAAGTAATCATTTGTAAATGATTTCTAGAATGTTTTCAAAAACTTAAAAGTATTGAAAATGTTTTATATGGAATTTGAATTGATTTATTTGATATTAAAATGGGTTTTTCAATTTTAAATAATTGGATATGATTGGAGATAAATCTTCGGATGTTTGATATTAATTTGGTAAATGATGACTCTTACTATTTGAGGAATTTAAAAGGGAGTTCGCTGTTATTCCGCTAATAGTGGGTGCTGGATACGGAGGTTAATATTGAGGATAAGTTGATGTTATTTCTATCCAGATCTAATGTCAAAGAGTTGGATAAATATTTTAATTAAGATACGGGTTTCCCAATCAGATTAAGATAAGTTGGATAGAAATAATCTTCGAATATTTGATATGAATTTCTGTGGTGTAAACGTATACTATTTGAGGAATTTAGGAGATATTATTATTATATCATTATTCCACTTATATTATTCGTTGATTATGAGAATTGATATTGAATATAAGTAGATACAATTTTTGTGTAACTTATGTTCAATATCGATTGATTTGGGTTTTGTCGTGAATCATACTTCAATATATCATTCTTGAAACCCAATGAGATTGAGTTATGGAAATTCATATCGTAATTTGAGGATTTAATCAAATCTTCGATTTGAGGAAATTAAAGGTAAGGAATTTAAAAGAAAGTATAATCTTTTCGTTAAGATCAAAGAATTGATGTAACGACCCGGAAAATCTGAACCAATTTAAAATTTTTAAATTGGCTAAAATAATGGATTTTAAATATTTAAAATAAATATTTTAAATAATAACGATGAAAAGTGAGTTCGAATCGGCGTTTGAAAACGAATATAATTAATTCTAATTATCAACAAGGCCTGAAATGGCGCGGTAGTTTCAAAATTTGAATTCAAACTTTGACTGACTGTACCATGTGCAAAACAAAACGGATTTGAGTGAAACCAAAAATATTTAAATCTGTTAGTGAATACCTTTCTAACGAATCTGAAAAATCGAAGTTTCATAGTGGAAAGCAAAAGTTATGGCCAAATGAATTTTCAGAAAGGTCGCTATGGAATTTATATAGCCCGTGAAATTGGCCATTTTGCAAACGACCTCGGAATTCGACGAAACCACTTTTGTTGGATCCGGGATGTGAAGTTATTGCTAGGTTTCAAATTTCATAATTTTTGAAGCTAGTATGTGGGCGTGGCAAAGGAAAATGTGTTTTGGTCAATTAAAGTTAAATTGGATCGACCAGAAATAGGCCTTTTTGCAAACGGTCTCAGAATTCAACGAAACTAGTTTTGTTGGGACCGTATCGTCAAAACATAGCCAGATTTATTTTTCTGGAATTTTTCGAATCAATTTGTGGCCCTGGCAAATTGAAATGTACGTTCAAATCGAATATTGGATGTTTTGTATTTTAATTTGAATGGAAACTGACTGAAACAGTCGAATGGGCCTATGAAACATATCCCATTGTGTTCGGAATGGGGGTAAAATGCTAGGGACGACAGTCGTTGGGTTTGATTTCGAGTTCGTGGGAGAAAACCCTAATTTTTGAATTTATATTAATATCAGCCAATAGAAAATTTTCATTCATTAATTAAAAATATAAAAAAATCCGTAACCCCTCGTTATCTCCCTCGACAGACGGTGGAAAGCTGTTCAAAGCTTCCTGATCATTTTCCGGCTACTCCGTTCACTGAAACCCGCTGCCCCTTTGGAACTAATTGAAGATCCCAACGCCCTCTACAAATCCACACCAAGAACTCCCCCTTTCGTCGTGTCGTTCGCGAGATCAGTCACCTCAAAGTGCTCGAGTTTCGAGCGCCGCCGAGCCTGATTGGAGCCGTCGAACTGATAGTGGTTTCTAGCGCCGGGAAGCTGGTTCGAAGCTCTACGACGCTGCATAGTCCGATCCTCCTCAAGCCCCACGGATTTCAAGAAAAACCTAACCCTAGTTTCGAACTGTTTTGAAAAGGTACGGGTTTGAATATAAATAACTGTTTTATAACACTTCCAAGCGCTATGAATTGTGATTTACTTCTAAAAATCATATCTTTTTGCTGTGTTATCGAAATTCAGTGAAACAAGAGACAATGGACTCGTGTGGACGTCTTCTACATTCTTGAAGAGACCGCATATTTTTCTGAGCCTCCTGCTATTTTTGGTGGAGTGGAACCCAAGGTGAGATTTATAAATTATAAACGATATGGAAAACGACGATGTATAAATTATATAGTCGATATATGAGTTATATAAGCGTTGTACACCTCTTGTATAAGCGTTGTATAAGTTGTACGTTTGATGTATAAGTTATATATTCGTTGTAAAAATTATATATGTGTTGAAACAGAAGTGAATTGCTATATATAAATATATATACATATATACGCCCCTCGTCCATGGACGATATTTATTGGTTATGATTGGTGTGAAAATTGATTGATAGCGAATGGTTGATTGGAATTGTTTGTGGTTGATATAGATTGATTGTGGTTGAAAAACACCCGTTTGTGGTTGAGAAATATTTGGTTGAAACTACATAGGATTAGTTTGTGGAAATGAAAAAAATATACATGCCGCCTGCGTGCGAACTAGATGCATGAATCCCCTTTGTCAAAAACCGTGAGGTTTTAAGGTAGAGCGAGGAGCCGTACTAGGGACGGTCCCGGTTTTAACTACCCTGTCGTTATGCTACCGAAATTTTGAATAATATTCATGTGTTAGAATATTTTCATTTGTTGAAACTATATTTATTCGTTGAATAGAAAACCTTCATGTGTTGAATTAAAATTCATTCGTTGAATAGAATTCATGTGTTGAATGGCATTCGTGTTTTTGAATATAAAAATCACCTTTTTATCTATATATATAAACTATAGAAAACCTTCATGTGTTGAATCGATATTCATTCGTTGGATAGAAATTCATGTGTTGAATGGTATTCGTGTTTTAAATATAAAAATCACCTTTTTATCTATATATATAAACTATATAAAACCTTCATGTGTTGAATCGATATTCATTCGTTGGATAGAAATTCATGTGTTGAATGGTATTCATATTTTGAAAGAAATTGTTTTATAATAAAAATCCAATTTTTATCATCGATATGAACTATATAAAATAATATTGTTTTGACGTAAATTGTTTTATAATAAAAATCCTATTTTTATCGCCTATATTAACTATATAAAATAGTCGAGTTTTGAAATAAATTGTTTCACATTAAAAATCACATTTTTACTATATACATGAATTGTTAAAAATAGTGAAGTGTTGAAATAGAAAACAGTTAGATAAAAATATCATTTTTATCAAATGTATGAAATTCATATAGTTTTGAAATCGAAGAATCGATATATATATATATAAATAGAATTGAAATATATCGAATAACGAAGCTGCAGTTCGTATTTTGAAACCGTGATTTCAAACGATTAGTGCGGGAGATCCGACCATCGGATTTTCCCGAAACCGCAACCGTTGGATTCGCTTTGAAAATATCTTTCCAATGGCACCAACTTTGTAAAAATCCAACTGTTGGATTGTCTGAAATGTTTAATTCAAATCTGAAGAAAAACAGCGCCGGAATCGATTATATATATATATATATATATATATATATATATATATATATATATATATATATATATATAATCGAATAACGACGCTGAAGTTCGTATTTTGAAATCGAAACTTCAAACGAATATACCGGGAGATCCGACCTTCGGATTTTCCCGAAACTGGAACCGTTGGATTCGTTTTGAAAAGATCTTTCTAATGATGTAAATTTTGTGAAGATCCAACGGTTAGATTTTCAGATATGTGTAAATCAAATCTGAAGAAAAACAGCGCCACGGCCGCGTTATGGCCCGAAGCGTCGTTTTGAATAAATTGGCTATTTTAAAATAAATAAAAATAGCGATAAATCATTATAAAATATTATAAATGATATGGATGTGAAATGTAGAAACTAATTGAAGGTTGGCTAAGTCGAATGGTTTCTTGGGTATTGATCTGATGTTGGTTTCAACCTTCGGGGTTAATATTTGGGAAATCGTTCTCTTACTGATTCACGGTTAGTGACTAATGAATTGAAATGATGCGTAGTAGTGTTTGTGTAGAACTTGTTTATTATATACGCGAGTTGCTCAGAAAGACCGGGTTTATCCCATTCTGAATAACTGAATCGACGATAAGAAATCGAAGATGAAGACGGTGGTCGAAGACCGGAGATCTTCACCTCGTTTGGATGGTAACCCAGGTCCTGATTGGGAGGCATCCCGAAATATGGATAATGAGTGGTGATCGTCTAGACGTACGTGGGAATCGATGAATATGCGAGGTATTTAGTGCCTCCGGTTTCGTTTAGACCCAAAACGGACTTGCAAATGGATTGTGTGTTTGACATTGGAATTCATTCTGTGCGATTGATAACCATCAGTTGTGTGGTGTGAATTGCCTTTGTGGCATTCTAAGATGCAATGATCAGGGCTTCTGTTGAAAAGCAAAGTCTTGTGGTGATGATCAAAGCACCGCCTGTGTGGCGTAGATTTGTGTACAACGTGAATTCGCGAACCTCACACCCGGTATGAACCAGAAACGGGAGAGGACCTCAGGGAGGACATGCGTTTCTTTCTAGCTAGAAGTGGCGTTAGTGGTTTTACACGCCCTGACAAGTTTCACTTATGTGGTTGTTACTGTTGCGAGGCGCCACGGTTAGATCGGACGATCCGGGTCCGATGGAGTCATTCGTTGGCTCATTTACGCCCCATAGGGCGGGGAAATGCAATGTTCAGGAATTTTAATCCACGTCGGTGGACCGGCCCTGTCGCTCCAAGGATCGATGCGCTCTGACCCTGAGGCTCGGGCTAGACAGTCTCGAAGTCGGTAAGGACTATCTTTTGCCTTGGTTCATGACGGAAATCCAATTTCCAAATACGACATCATGTGGTTTTGATTGTATATATATATAGCGACATGATATATGGTACCCATGCCGTCTATGATTGATAGTTATGATTCGAAGTTGTTTTTGAAACATGTAAACACTAGCAATAATATCAAATGCTTTCGTTTTATTCGTATAAAGCATATTTTGGCTATTATACATTAAAACTCTATCCTCCGGTTTGCGTTGCATTGTGTGATGGGAAATGAGTCTTATAATGACTTCATTTTTATAAAAAGCATTGCAATGTTTAAAGAAATGATTTGTTTTAAAGCACTGGCAATCCAATGGAGTAAACCCATTCCACGAAAGTGGCGTGGTCCTATGATTAGCCATATTTTGAATGTGTTGAGTAGATTTCTCATACCAGTCCCATGACTGACTCGTAGTTTGTTTCACTTTCAAACTCGGGTGCCCCTTTTTCTACACGGGTAGCCTTGTATTCAGGTTTAGCAGGCTTTATCCGGATAGCTGGAGCTGAAGATGGATTCAATCATTTATCTCTTTTTATGTTATTCAGCTCCTATTGTACATTATGTTTATTTCCGCTGTAGACATTTATGTATAGCTGAACTGTATTTGTACTAAGTATGATCCTGTATACTGTGTAACTCTGATGATTATGTTTATCTAGTATATTTTATTGTTCATTATCTGGTGTATTTATTTAATTCTGTTCTGCTGTTATCTATTTATGTGTTATATTCCAAGGATTACCCTTACCACCGTCAGTACGGGGTTTGGGGTCGTCACAATTGAATGTTGGGAACCCGATTTAATTGAAAACTATGATTGAAATGTGGGTAAGGATTTTCAAAGGAAATTGGGGTTTTGATAACATGTTATCAAATGAAAGTTAATTATGGGTTTGAGTCTAAATTTCTTTGTTTTAAAAGGTGTGTTAAAAATGGGATTTATTATCATTTGAGAATGGATTTAAAGAAGTTTAACAAATTCCAAATGGAAGGAGATTTGGTTGAAAGCCTGTGTGTTTTGTAATTGCTTTTTTAATTGCGCTTATTATTTGGAAAAACCGAGATCGGATGTATATCTGAAAACCATTCCAAGTAATAATACGACATTGTGGAGACTTTGAAGACAATATTGAAGACCGGGACCCTTCATATCGTAAGGACGACTTGCTGAATGTCTCAAATAGGTAGCTCCCATTTGTAGATGGATTTTATATTAGCTAAGTGGCAAGAAGCCTGAACGTATGTGAAGGAATTCCAGATTGTGGTTTCGTTCAGACCCAGAACGTACTTGTATGGATTGTGTGTCTAACATTGTAATTGTCTACGTAGAACTGATCTCTGGTAAATATATATCTATTTGGCGACGGAGAATTTATTCTCTTGCTTAACACCCTTCTCTAAGACGTATGAGCTTAGAGGTTATATATCGATAGAAATTAGTGATGCGTTGTGAATGGACAACGTGGCATAATTAAGTTATGTGGTGAGCTCTGGATGATCAAAGCATGGCTTATTTATGTGCAGCTTTGTGTATATCTTGACCTCGGCAAGCCTCATACCCCAACAAATGGCCAAAACATGAAAAATGCGGTAAGGTTATGGGGTGTTGTCTCCTTCTAGATAAAAGGTGTAGTATGGTATGGAGCCCAGGTATTAACCTATGTGGTAAAAGCATCTACTATTGTGGTTGTTGTTGGCGTGCTCTCGGAAAGGTCGGTAATGACCGGGAGATGACATACTCAGGCATACTCTAAGTTACCTAGTTACATAGGTAACCCAGCCTTGTGTTGGCATGAGGAACATGAGTTGACCCTCGGACGTCCCTCTAAAGGTGTTCAAAATTTGGTTCGGAAGGAAGTTCCTTTGCTTTGCCATTATTGGAAACCCAATCTCCGCTACGAGCTCGTACGATTTTAGTTGTTTACCATATGTAAGTATAGTATATGGTACCTATGCTAGTTAAGATTGATACATTTACTTTTGAAAGGATTTTTCACACTATATTATAGTATTGAAAGAGGATTTTACATATCAAAGGCATTTTTGACTGCATAAAGAGAAGCCTCGCCCATGTGTGCGTTTGCATTGTGTGTGTGCCGCGAGACCTTACGTTAGTTTCATTTTTTAAAAAGTCATTGTGAATTTCTATGCACTGGTATTCACATGGAGTAAACCCGTTCTGCATTAGTGGAATGGTATGGTGAATTACCTAACTTCAAAATAAACCCTAAAAACAAATGTTTTAAGTTCTCGCACCGGTCCAATGACTGACCTGGAGTTTATTGTTCCCACACCTAAACTCCGGGTGCCCATAATTTTTACACGGGTAGCCTAGTAGTTTGATTCGTAGATATAGTCTTGGAGTTGGTTAGAGCAGGATGCTGGTTTAGCTGGAGCTATTATATCTTGGAGCATGCATATTCTTCCGCTGAATTTAGTATCTTTTCCGCTGTATAATCGATGTACTCTGATGTTTTGCTAGTAACTCTGATGTAATATTATTGTAATGATAATGGAAAAATTCTTTTTATTTTGTGCAAATGTGTAAGTACCCTAACAATCCGTCTTTGTGAACGGTTTAAGTTGGTTTAATTACCGGCGAAAACTGAACAAAAAGCCAGGTCATTACATGTTAGCATGACGAATCGCAATACATAAGAGTTCATTATTCTTATGCCGCTTCTCCGTAATTTTACACAGATCATCTAAGGGCTTAAGTTGTAGCTTCATGGCCCGATTATGACCCTTACCCATGGCGCATTAAATAATATTTTCGCTTTCCAGACCACGAGCGTCCTTTCCTAAGGCATGTTTCTCCTTTTGTAGTTGTTTAACTTTGTAAGTATAAAAGTCAATGCGTTGGAGCATGTCCTCATTACACTTTTTGTCATAGAAACCTTTCATGTCGGCCTTAACTCGCCTATACCACCCAACAAAAGAACTGTCTAACTCAGAGGGGAGGTTCCTCATATAGCGGCTTATTTCAATGTCTGGAGCTTCAAACTATATTGAGGCTTGCAGAGATTCAAATACAGAAGTTTCAGCAATCCGCCCGAAAGTGGATTCCCAGGCTTTGCACTCTATTAATGCACGATCACATTTGATTTCTAAATCAACAATTTGATGGTGTAACTCGTCCTTTTCTCGATCAAAATCAATGGAGGGATTTGTCTTCACCTCTCTCTTTAGCATGCGAACAACTCTCTATCTTTCTACTTGAGTAGACCTTCTAAAACACGTACTTCTTCGCTAAAGTGCTCCATAGACAATTCTCCAAATAAAGCAAACTAACCCAACGCAAGAAAAAGGAGCCGCTCGAGGGCTAAAATTTGTACCTGAGAAATAGGGGAGGTGGGCTGCAATACTTGCTCCCTTTCGGTAAATTTCGGGAAGACCATCCCCTTTGCAGACGCGTCATCCCTATAAAGAGTAATGAGGATACACAGAGAGTCAGCACTTGCATTTCCAAATCCTAAGGTATCGCTCATGGGCAGATAAAATGTGCCATCTACTTTGCTGGTCCGATAACTTCTACTCTCAGGAATAAGCCCGTTACTACAGTCATCTCTATCATAGATACTAACGTCCTGCACTAATTCTTTCTCACCACCAGTTGTTTGGTTTCTTGGTGGTTCCTCAATAAATAGGAAATCTTCGAGCCTTACCACGTCTTTCCCGGGGACCTCAATACCCTGTTTGGCCAATTTTGTTCTTTCCATAACTCTGCCTCGAATAGAGGGGTGAATAGAGGGGAAATCCATGTCCGGAAAGTTTTCAAAATTGTCACGATAAGCCAGGAAAAGATCCTTCTTATAATATTTTGCTAGGAGAAGTGTCTATAAAAAATGAGGAAATCCTATCCAAAGCTTCATAAATTATCCTTCTAGCAACAGCAAGTGTTTTTTCCTTTACCCCCAACTCATTTGCATACTCAACCAGTACATCGTCCGCTCACTTTCAAAAGCTTAAACCTCGATAGCCAAAAAGTGGTTATGCTCTCTTTCTTTTTCTAAATATGTCCTTAGTTGCTCACATACCTCTATGCCTTTTCTCTTCGCCATTGTTAAATCATGGACCTGGGACACCAGAATAGTATTATCTTCTTTGAGCTTACTCGCCTCTAGAGAGGATGAGGCAACCATCGCCCGAGAAATAAGCCAATCTTTAAATATCTGAGAAAGAATCAAAGGAATGTCAACTCTCTTGTAAAGACGACTGATAAAAAAGAAAAGTTAGAAAGAGCAAAATATAAACCGAAAGCTCTTGCATAATAAGACAAAGGAAGAAATCCGAGCAATTCGAAGAAGTCGAGTCTGGCATTATGGAAACATCAACAGAAGGAAGAATGGATCTAATGGTATCATCAAAGTCTGGAGTTTACAAAGGAGGATCCAAAGGGTTACCATAATGGTAAGAAGGAAGTAAGGTCGGCTCACATCCTCTCACCTTGGGAACCAGGCACTAGAATGCCTACAACGGAGTCTCTTTCCATCGTCTTAGTTGGGGATAAATCCACGTTGGAGATATTGTCAAAAGAAGAGACAATGGAACTAAATGACGGTTGACCACCAGACACAATGACGATTCCTATACCTAGGGAATCAGACTCAAAATTCACATCTTTGTCCCTCTTAAAAGGACCATCATCAACAAAAGAAGTTGGCCTTTTCTCGCAAGGTCGGATCACGACATGCATCAGCACCTGAGGTAACTAGGTTGTCAGAGCTTGGAAAAAAGAAAGCCTTATTTGAATAAGATTCAATGGACCTACCTAGCTTAGAGCTACAAAATTGTGAGCGTCAGACATGATCCTGGCAGGTGATATCATACCATAATATATAACTTAGTTTCGTTTCTCTTTAATAAAAGTGCGCACATGCCACGTATAAATGGGTAGATAATATAGGAATTTGCTAATAAGTATTTATGAGAGTTAATATTAGGTGGGCTTATGTGTAAACCATTCATGATTGGAGGACAATTACGCCTTTCGAACGAAACAATTAGTTGAATCGTTTCCAAAAGTCTAGTTTGTCCTAAAGTTCGAGACAAGTGAATCCTCAAATAAACATGCTTTAATTAAAAAAAAAAGAGAAATTACTCCAAATTTTGCTGGCGTTGGGATCAAAAAAAGAAAAAGAAGTTCGCAATAGAACTTTTGCCACTAACCGACACCTATTAGGTCAGAAGCAAAAAACCCCCTCATGTCAGCAGAATCACAAAGCTAATTAAATAAATAACAGGAATATGGGGTTCACTTATACTGGCTTCATGTAATATAGTTTGTTTGGCAAAACACTCGCATAACATGTAACTTTGCATCCTTAATCCTGCTAGTAAAAAAAAGGAAGCGTATATATGTATAGTTTGTAAGATCCTCTGTCAGGCTTCACCCCAATAATCATCAAGAGATTGAACCGTGTTAGATATAGACTTGCATCCTCTAGGCGTCATCCCGATTCAAAAATGATGCAGGCTCGCATCTATGTAAAATCTGAAATACTTACAAAGGATCAAGTTTGAAAATCATGAAAGAATTTAAGGAGTCCTTGATTGGGAAATGTATTGTGCAGGAAAGAAGAGGAAGAAGGAAGAACCTCTGACAAAAAACCAGCTTTAAATTTCAATCACATAAGTAGGAATGGTTAACTGACCGATCTATCTTGAAAAAGGCAGAAAGTGGGATCTTGCACAATCATAATCATACAGCATCAAATTCAAGAAAAGTTTGATTGGAAAGTCGAAATTGCCCCTTCACCAGGGGGTGGGGGCAAATGTTACTACCAAAATAAAGCACCGAAACAGCCTAGCGATGAAGGGGTAGCAGATCATCACAAGCAAAGAGGAGTCTTTCGTAAAAAAAGCCCGACACAAGAAAAAGCCGACAACCTAAAGGAACGATCAGAAAGCCGTGCAACCGGCACCATCATCGAAGTAAAGAGCTCAGAATCTATACAAAAGGGGATACTGACAGGGTAGTGACCGCAAGGTTAGTAAATGATCATCTAAGACCATAGGCCAGCGAAGAGGGAGACTAAGGTTCCTTCCTGCCGGGACCTAGAAGGACGGAGAGGCTACCGGTATTAACTCGCTTAATAACATCGAAAAGCAGTAGCATCAAAAGCACAAGGGAATCACCTGAGAACCTTTTACCGAGACCCCAGTAGATGATTACCGGAAGGCCACTCTAATAAGAAACTAATAAAACACTGAAGCAACCTCCTGGAAAAGCAAGGGCACACTGTGGAAGACTACCGACAGGAAAACCAGAACCCCCTTAGAAAGACAAGCTATCCACACTAATTTTCTTAGTGTTGATACCGGTAGGGATGACGACCGGTGTAACCTTCCACTTGGATCACAAAGGAAAGCTCCACAAAGTGTTAGCGGAAGACCGAGAACCCATAAACGGAATCCTACATCCGGAAGCAGAAACCTTTCGAAATTTATTCGCACCGTCAGGCTCATGGGCAATACAAAGAATATAAACATAATATTAGCCAAAAGCTATGAAGATCGGGACCTTTCCCCCAAGAGTTACAACAAACACCTCAAAAAGCCGTTTGCAAAGCTTTCAAAACCTAAAGAAAAGGTGGCCGAGAACCAGAATGAGACGACCCCAAACCCCGTACTGACGGTGGCAAGGGTAATCCTTGGAATATAACACAGAAACAGATAATAGCAGAACAGAATAAAATAAATACACCAGATAATGTACAATAGAATACACTGGATAAACGTAATCATCAGAGTTACACAGTATACATGATCATACTTAGTACAAATATAGTTCAGCTATACATAAATGTCTACAGCGGAAAACAAACAAAATATGTACAATAGGAGCTGAACAGCATAAAAAGAGATAAATAATAAAATCCATCTTCAGCTCCAGCTATCCAGAAAGAGCCAGCTAAAACCTGAATACAAGGCTGCCCGTGTAGAAAAAGGGGCACCCGAGTTTGAAAGTGAAACAAACTACGAGTCAGTCATGGGACTGGTATGAGAAATCCACTCAACACATTTATAATATGGCTAATCACAGGACCACGCCACTTTCGTGGAACGGGTTTACTCCATTGGATTGCCAGTGCTTTAAAAATAAATCTTTCTTTTAAAACATCGCAATGCTTTTTATAAAAATGAAGCCATTATAAGACTCAATTCCCATCGCACAATGCAACGCAAACCAGAGGATAGAGTTTTTACCTTATAATGGCCAAAATATGATTGATACGAATAAAACAAAAGCATTTGATATTATTACTAGTGTTTATATGTTTCAAAAACAATTTCAATCATAACTATCAATCATAGACGGCATGGGTACCATATATCATGTCGCCATATATATATACAATCAAAACCGCACGATGTCGTATTTGGAAATTGGATTTCCGTCATGAACCAAGGCAAAAGATAGTCCTTACCGAATTCGAGACTGCCTAGCCCGAGCCTTAGGAACAGCCGCAACTGCCCCTTGGATCGTCAGGGCCGTCCACCGATGTGGATTATTATGCCTGAACAATACGTTTCCCCACCCTATGGGGCGTAAATGATCCAAAGAATGACTCCATCGGACCCGGATCGTGCGATCTAACCGAGGCGTCTCGCTATCCATCATCCACATAAGTAAAATGTCAGGCCGTGTAAAAACACCGACACAACTCCTAGCTAGGAGGAAATGCATGCCCTCCCTGAGGTCCTTCTCCTGTTTCTGGTTCACACCGGGGTGATAGGCTCGCGAATTCACGTTATACACCAAGCTACGCCGCACAGGCGGTGCTTTGATCATCACCACAAGACTTTGCTTTTCAACAGAAGCCCTGATCATTTGCCACTTAGGCATGCCACACTAGCAATTCATGTCATGCGACTGATGTCCATCGATATACAACCTCTGAGCTCGTGCGTTTCAGAGAAGGGCGTTAAGCAAAAGAATAAATTCTCCGCCGCCAAACAGATGTATATTTAATAGAGATCAATCAACACAGAACAAAATCCAATGTCAGACACACAGTCCATTTACAAGTCCGTTCTGGGTCTGAACAAAACCGGAGGCACTATATACCTCGCAAACCCATCGACCACCACGTACGTCTAGACGATCACCACTCATTATCCATATTTCGGGATGCCTCCCAATCAGGACCTCGGTTACCATCCAAACGAGGTGAAGATCTCCGGTCTTCTACCACCGTCTTCATCTTTGACTTTCAATCGTCGGTCAATTATTTGAAATGAGAATTAACTCGGCCTTTTCAAATAATTCACGTATATTTAGAATTTCTAATCAATTTATTTCAATGGTTAAATCATTCGACAACACCAATTTTGTTTTTAATGTAATTTTCACACCAAACACATTCAACCATCAAATACCACATAAATCGAGCAAATTCAGTTTATTTCCATTCCATATCGTTTATGATATTTTATAACGATTTATCACTATTTTTATTTATTTTAAAATAGCCAATTTATTCAAAACGACGCTTCGGGCCATAACGCGGCCGTGGTGCTGTTTTTCTTTAGATTTGATTTACACATATCTGAAAACCTACCGTTGGATCTTCACAAAATTTACATCATTAGAAAGATCTTTTCAAAACGAATCCAACGGTTCCAGTTTCGGGAAAATCCGACGGTCGGATCTCCCAGTATAATCGTTTAAAGTTTCGATTACAAAATACGAACTGCAGCGTCGTTATTCGATTAATTATAATTATATTTTTATATATATATATATAAATATAATCGATTGTGGCGCTGTTTTTCTTATGATTTGAATTAAACATTCCAGACAATCCAACCGTTGGATTTTTACAAAGTTGGTGTCGTTGGAAAGATATTTCCAAAGCGAAACCAATGGTTGTAATTTCAGGAAAATCCGATGATCGGATCTCCCGGTATAATCGTTTGAAATCACGGTTTCAAAATACGAACTGCAGCATCGTTATTCGATATATTTCAATTCTATATATATATATCGATTCTTTGATTTCAAAGCTATATTCTTTTCATACATTTGATAAAAATGATATTTTTATCCAACTGTCTTCTATTTCATCACTTCACTATATTTAACAATTCATGTATATAATAAAAATGTGATTTTTATTGTAAAACAATTCATTTCAAAACACTATTATTTCATATGGTTCATATAGGTAATAAAAATAGGATTTCTATTATAAAAAAATTTATTTCAAAACAAGGTTATTTTATACATTTCCTATTGATGTTAAAAATGGGATTTTTATATTTAAAACGCTAATACCATTCAACACATGAATTTCTATCCAACGAATGAATATCGACTCAACACATGAAGGTTTTCTATTCAACGAATAAATATATTTTCAACAAATGAAAATAATTCAAACGCATGAATATTATTCAAAATTTCGGCAGCATAACGGCAGGGTAGTTAAAACCGGGACCGTCCCTAGTACGGCTCCTCGCTCTACCTTAAAACCTCGCGGTTTTTGACAATGGGGAATCATGCATCTAGTTCGCACGCAAGCGACATGTATATTTATTTCATTTCCACAAACTAATCCTATGTGGTTGCAACCAAATATTTCTCAACCACATACGGGTATTTTTCAACCACAATCAATCAATATCAACCACAAACAATTCCAATCAACCATTCACTATCAATCAATTTTCACACCAATCACAACCAATAAATATCGTCCATGGTTTGTGGACGAGGGGCGTATATATATATATATATATATATATATATATATATATATATATATGTATATATAGAGCAATTCACTTCTATTTCAACACATATCTAATTTTTACAACGCATATATAACTTATACATCGAACGTACAACTTATACAACGCATATACAAGAGGTGTACAACGCTTATATAACTCATACATCAATTATATAATTTATACATCGTCGTTTCCATATCGTTTATAAAATAGAAATCTCACATTGGGTTCCACTCCACCAAAAATAGCAGAAGGCTCAAAAAAATATGCGGTCTCTTCTAGAAGGTAGAAGACGTCCACACGAGTCCACTGTTTCTTATTTCACTGAAATATGTCAACACACGAAAAAGATATGATTTTTCAAAGTTTGCAACGGTTTAAAGGTGTTAAAACTGTTGAAAATATATATTGCCGTACCTCAGCTGAAAGGTTCAAAACTAGGTTTGGATTTATCTCGAAATCCGTGCAGTTATTCGTCGATCGGCCTTCGCAGCGTCGAAGAGGGAGGAGAGGCGCATGTTCGCCTGGAGGTGGGGCTAGTTCGACGGCCTCAGGCGTGCGTGGCGGTGGTTCGAAGTGCTGAACTTCGTGACGTCGGTTCTCCCAAACCACACAGTGAAAAAAATCCAAACTATATATGGATTTGAAGATCTTCTCGTGCTCTTCAAAATCTTCAACTGGAGCTTTTGATATTAGTGAGTGGATGAGGAGAAATCGAAGAGAGAAGGTCTCAAGCCCTTTCCGCCGTGCGTCGCGATATACGGGGAGAGAGAAAATTAGATTTTTCCTTCTTTTTTTTAAATTATGATTGGCCGGTGGGTTTTAAAGGGGTTTTCTGACTCGACCACCAATCTAAACCCAACGACTGTCGTCCTTAGCATTTTATCCCATTCCGAACACAACAGGATATGTTTCGTAGGCCCATTCGATTGTTTCAGTCAGTTTTCCTTCAAATTAAAATATAAAATATTCAATATTTGATTTGAACGTGCATTTCAATTTGCCAGGGCCACAAACTGATTCAAAAAATTCCAGAAAAATAAATCTAGCTATGTTTTGACGATACGGTCCCAACAAAACCAGTTTCGTCAAATTCTGAGATCGTTTGCAAAAAGGCCCATTTCTGGTCGATCCAATTTAACTGTAATTGACCAAAACACATTTTCCTTTGCCACGCTCACATACTAGCTTCAAAAATTATGAAATTTGAAACCTAGCAATAACTTCACATCCCGGATCCAACAAAAGTGGTTTCGTCGAATTCCGAGGTCGTTTGCAAAATGGCCAATTTCACGGGCTATATAAATTCCATAGCGACCTTTCTGAAAATTCATTTGGCCATAACTTTTTCTTTCCGCTATGAAAATTCGATTTTTCGGATTCATTAGAAAGGTATTCACTAACAGATTTTAATATTTTTGGTTTCACTCAAATCCGTTTTGTTTTGCACCCGGTACAGTCCGACAAAGTTTGAATTCAATTTTTGAAACTAACGCGCCATTTCAGGCCTTGTTTATAATTAGAATTAATTATATTCGTTTTCAATTGTCGATTCAAACTCACTTTTCATCGCTATTATTTAAAATATTTATTTTAAATATTCAAAATCCATTATTTTAGCCAATTTAAATTTTTTAAATTGGTTCAGATTTTATGGGTCGTTACAATCTCCCCCACTTAAAACTTTTCGTCCTCGGAAAGGAACAAAGTCGAAAGTGGTTTGATTAATCAACTCTACGTTCAATCTGGCTTCAATCCTCCAACTTTTCAGTTTTTGAGAATTTTCAAATTCTTCAAAAATTTGGCTAACACCCGGAATTTTCGAAAAATTTCGCCATAACCTCCTTTGTACGGGGAGAGGTTTGGAAATTTATTGGGCCGTAGTAGGTACCCAATAAATCCTAATAAGCATACACATATTTATAGTGATATATTTAGGTGTTTACAGGGGAGTGTGTATTGATAATAACTCCAGAGAATAAATTCTCGTCACCCTGTCAAAGCCTGAGGGAGTGTGTATTTTAAATGAGGATAAATCCTCGTCACCTCGTTCCGTGTGGGAAATAAATAGTCCATGTGCCGTATCTAATAACTAGAGAGACGTGATTGTTGTCAACTCCAGACCCGTGTGGGGTTTTTATTAATCTGGCAATTTTATCTTTACAATTTAAATAGTTCATATCAGTCATCAGTTCAACATGTAAAATGTAGTCATCGCCATACAAGCCTCTCGCTTGTATGGTAAATCTTCCACCTCGTCACACAAGCTCCAAATGCGTATGTGGTATATGATAAAGTATGCCTATCTTCAGAAGTATGCCATGCAGTGTAGTTCAAAATTAATTGTTACTATCCTATGGCGACATTTATTATTTCACACAGAATAACCAGCACTCCGCATCCAATGGCATTCACAGGAGTTGATATAATAATATTTCGCATCCAACTCATTAAAGTTTACCTATTTGTCGGGCACGCAAATAAAATCTTTACTCAACAGCTATCCATTTACCTGTTCAAACATATATAATGCACCTGTATATATTTCTATCTATTTTCTAATCAGTTAAATGTGTGATATAATCGAATAAATTCCACCATTATTCTATTATTGATTAAATTAACTATCGTTTTAATAATTTTAATTAATCAAATCTACTATCACACAACACAAACAACAATCAAACTGTTTTTAACTTTTCAAAAATATACTAATCAATTTCTATATTCTTTTAAAATCATTCAGACTACAGAATTAAAATTGCACATCCATGGAAAGAAAATAACAACAGAGTAGAGAATTAATTGGTAATGTAAGGTATGGTAAATGTACCTTGCACCGGAGTCAATGAGATATCCACTCGGCATCTAGGATAGGCTTTCTGAATGCTCTCCTCAGTTTACCAAGTACAATCTCGCGGATCTCCACTCCATTGCACTTTGACTAAGTGAACTTTCTTGTTCCTCAGCTCTTTGGTTTCGTTGCCGATGATTTTTAGCGGCTCTCTTCTCATAGCTAATTCAGGGGTAATTTCAATATCCTGTTGAGCTGCTTCTTCCACGATCAAGTCTGGATCATGAACGTGCTTTCGAAGTCGGGATATGTGAAATACATCATGAACTCCAGGCAACCAATCCGGCAGTTTAACCCTATAAGCGAGAGTTCCGATCCGTTCCAGAATAGGAAACAGACCAATGAATTTGGGCGCCAACTTCCCAGTTTTACCGAACCAGATAACTCCTCTCATCGGCGATACTTTCAAATATACATAGTCGCCAACAAAAAACGATATATCTCTTCTTCTCCTATTGGCATAGCTCTTTTGTCGGCTTTGAGCGGCGAGTAATCGTTTCTTAATAAAGTCGACTTTGTCGGCAGCTTCTCGGATCATATCTGGCCCCAACACGAGTCTATTACCGGGTTTGACCCGACAAGCAGGAGATCGGCACGGTCTACCATATAATGCTTCAAATGGCGACATTGTCAGGCTTGCCTGGTAGCTGTTATTAAAAGAGAATTCTGCCAAATGCAGATGTTCTTCCCATGATCCACCGAAATCTAGAACACAAGCCCGCATAGATCTTCTAAAATACGATTCACCCTCTCAGTCTGACCGTCTGTCTGAGGATGATAAGAGGTGCTCAAGTTCAACTTTGTTCCCAATTCTACTTGAAATGCCTCCCAGAATTTACTGGTAAATATTGTATCTCTATCACTGACTATACTGAGCTGCACTCCATGTAGTCTAACTATTTCCTTGAAGTATATCTGCGCCAGACTCTGACCAGTTCTGTTTGATATGACAGGTATGAAATGGGCGGTCTTCGTGAAGCGATCTATGATCACCCAAATACTATCATTCCCTTTTCTGGTTCTGGGCAGACCATCTATGAAATCCATAGAAATATGTTCCCACTTCCAACCTGGAACGTTTAGCGGTTGTAACAGTCCAACAAGTTTTTGTTGGTCGCTTTTGACTAGCTGGCAAGTAGGGCATCGGCTAACATATAAAGAAATGTCCCTCTTCATAGACCTCCACCAGAAAGTGCGTTTGATGTCATTATACATTTTGCTTACTCCCGGATGGATACTAAGTTTTGACTTGTGGCATTCATCCAGAACTTCCTTTCGGAGCTCAGCAATGTTAGGAACACAGATTCGACCTTTCAGCCTTAGAATCCCCTCATTATCAACCTGAAAACTCGAGGGTCCGCCCTTCTGAATTATCTCTCTAATCTTCTGAATGAAGTGGTCATCCTTCTGAAGAGCAGATATTTTATCTATCAATGAAGTCGTGATAATAAAACTGGCGATCATCTCATTCTTTCGGCTTAACGCATCGGCCACGACATTGGCTTTCCCTGGAGTGTATATAATTTCAAAATCGTAAGCTGCTAGGAACTCTAGCCAACGTTGTTGCCTCAGATTCAAGTCCTTCTGGGTGAACAGATACTTCAACGACTGGTGATCTGTAAGCAGTTCAAATCTCTCACCCAGAAGATAGTGTCTCCAGATTTTCAAAGAGAACACGATAGCCAATAACTCAAGATCATGAGTTACGTAGTTCTTTTCATGTGGCTTCAGCTGACGGCTAGCATAAGCAATCACTTGTCCCCTTTGCATTAACACTGCGCCAAGGCCTTCTCTAGAAGCATCTGTCCAGACTTTCAAATCCTGATTGCCATCGATGATGGTTAACACTAGAGCAGTTGTTAACCTTAACTTTAGCTCTTCAAAAGCCTCTTCACTCTCTGGAGTCCATTTGAATTTAGAGTGCTTCTTTGTAAGCTTCGTTAAGTGACCAGATATCTTCGAAAAGTTTTTAACGAACTTCCGGTAATAACTAGCCAATCCGAGAAAACTGCGGACTTCTGTAGGGGTAATGGGCTATTTTCAGTTTTGAATAGCTGTGATTTTACTTGGATCCACAACAATTCCTTCTTTCAATACGACATGGCCCAAAAATTTCACTTCATCTTGCCATAATATACATTTGGATAGTTTGGCTTTTAATACATTCCTTCTGAGGATTTCTAGAACCTGTTCCAAATGCTTTTCATGTTCGGCCTTTGATTTAGAAGATTAGAATATCCTCAATGAAAACCAGAACAAATTTATTCAAAACTCCCCTGAACACTCTATTCATCAGATCGACGAAGTATGCTGGAGCGTTACATAAGCCGAATGGCATTACTAACCACTCGTAGAATAAGTCGGGACCTCTGAATGCTATTATTGGAACACACTCTTCGGCAATTCGAAGTTGATGGAAGCCTGTAGCTAGGTCCATTCGTGAAAATACTTGTGCGCCATTTAATCGATCCAACAAATCATCAATCTACGGCAATGGATATTTGTTCTTTATGGTCTGCTTGTTCAAATCACGATAATCCACACATAGACGTAGAGTAATGTCAGATTTTGGGACAAACACCACTGTTGCTCCCCAATCAGAGAAACTAGGCCTGATCAGACCCTTCCATACTAGCTGTCGTGTTTGATTGTCTAATTCCTCTTTCTCTTTCAAGGACATTCTTCGAATAGCGTGAACTACCGGCCTTGCATTAGGAATCAAAGCGATTTTGAAATCTATTTCCCTTTGCGGAGGTAAGCGAACAACTTCTTCAAACACATCCGCATAATTCTCGACGATAGGAATGTCGTTGATGAGGTCAGGAATATTCTCTGTGACTTCAGGGATATTTTCTATTTGAGCTGGAGAAACATCCAAAGCTGCCCAGAAGTCCCTTCTATTAGCATTCTGACCTTCACAGGGAATGGTTATATAATCACCTGATTTAATCTTCGCCTTAACGACTCTGTCAGCGCATTTAACTTCAGCTTCATATTTAGTCAACCAGTCTAATCCCAAGATAAGATCAAACTCTTTAAAATTCATGACGACCGCGATGGTAGGGAACCGATAACGAGAAAAAGAAACCGGCACTCCACAAACCCAATTGAGATCGATGGAACCCCCGACCGGATTTTGGACAGTCATTGGTTCTTTGAGCTTCTTCAAATTCAACTCTAGTTTCTTAGCTGCATTCTTGGCATTGAAGCTTCATGACGCGCCTGTGTCAAACAGTACTTTAACTGGAATATCTTTGACAGTAAGCATGCCTTCTAAAACATCTGGCCTTTCCTGAATAGCTGAGGGCTCAGAAGTTTCTGCCACTTCATTTACCTGAGCCTCATTGGTCTTTTTCGACAGCCAGCAGTCTTGCTTTACGTGACCAGCTCGATGACAAAGATTACACTTTCTATTTTCTTTAACCTTGTTCTTTGATTTAGATCCCTCTTTCTTTTGCATTTTCAAGGACTTACATTTCCTGGACAGATGACCTTTTTGATTGCAGTTTAGGCATATGGCGGTCATTACTGATTCTTTCTCAGGTCTGACCCTTTTCCGATTTACTTTGGGCTTCTTACTGACCTCAGACATCCTACTGTCCTCAGGACGATCAGTTTCAGACTCATTTTTATTGCTAGAACCGACTTCCTCTTCGTCGCGCAACATGCCTTTCTTATGGAGATCTTCATACTGATAAGCCATATAAATCATTTCTGAAAAAGGAAGCTTCACATGCCCCATTACTTTATTCTGGTATTTCCTTTGAAGCCCGTAAATAAATCTCAGATTCTTTCTCTTCGTATTCTGAATTAGATGAGGAGCAAAGTGAGAAAGTTCGTTGAATTTCTTATGATATTTTGGGATGGTCATATCATCTTGTATCAGATAAGAAAATTCATCACATAATCGCTCGGTTGCTTCGGGAGGAGTAAATCTTTCTAGGAAAATCACTTTGAATCTATCCCAGGTGATATCACCTTCTGGATTATCCTTAATAACTGAATCCCACCAGAACAAAGCTTCGTCTTCGAGTGCCCAGGAGGCTAGTAATCTTTTCTGGTCATCCCTCAGCTTTAATGCTTCAAAGATTTTCTCAGCAGAACGAATCCAAGCTTGTGTTTTTATAATTGATTCTTCACCCGAGAAGGGTTTTCCCCCCAGATTTCTATATTTCAGAAATAGAGCTTCTATATCCGGGTCAGTATTGCTTCTTCTGTTTCTGGCACTCATTTTCTAGTACTTCTGCAAACAGCAGATCAAGTGTCAGGTCAACAGAAAAGATATTTCAAAATATAGAGACAAATACTTCAAATGTAAATGTGTCTATCGAGGTGTAATTTCCTTCTGCTTTACTCATACTAGGATATTACTGATCCTATCTGTATAGAGTTACCAGTCCTAGAACACTACTGGTTCTATTTCTGACGAGTTCGTGATTATGTTATATTCCAGAACTAAGCTTAACCAAAGCTCTGATACCACGAGAGACGACCCAAAACCCCATACTGACGATGGCAAGGGTAATCCTTGGAATATAACACAGAAACAGATAATAGCAGAACAGAATAAAATAAATACTCCAGATAATGTACAATAGAGTATACTGGATAAACGTAATCATCAGAGTTACACAGTATACAGGATCATACTTAATACAAATACAGTTCAGCTATACATAAATGTCTACAGCGGAAAACAAACAAAATATGTACAATAGGAGCTGAACAGCATAAAAAGAGATAAATAATAGAATCCATCTTCAGCCCCAGCTATCCAGAAAGAGCCAGCTAAAACCTAAATACAAGGCTTCCCGTGTAGAAAAAGGGGCACTCGAGTTTGAAAGTGAAACAAACTACGAGTCAGTCATGGGACTGGTATGAGAAATCCACTCAACACATTTATAATATGGCTAATCACAGGACCACGCCACTTTCGTGGAACGGGTTTACTCTATTGGATTGCCAGTGCTTTAAAAACAAATCTTTCTTTTAAAACATCGCAATGCTTTTTATAAAAATGAAGCCGTTATAAGACTCAGTTCCCATCACACAATGCAACGCAAACCGAAGGATAGAGTTTTTACCTTATAATGGCCAAAATATGATTGATACGAATAAAACAAAAGCATTTGATATTATTACTAGTGTTTATATGTTTCAAAAATAATTTCAATCATAACTATCAATCATAGACGGCATGGGTACCATATATCATGTTGCCATATATATATACAATCAAAACCGCACGATGTCGTATTTGGAAATTGGATTTCCGTCATGAACCAAGGCAAAAAATAGTCCTTACCGAATTCGAGACTGCCTAGCCCGAGCCTCAGGAACAGCCGCAACTGCCCCTTGGATCGTCAGGGCCGGTCCACCGATGTGGATTATTATGCCTGAACAATACGTTTCCCCGCATTATGGGGCGTAAATGAGCCAAAGAATGACTCCATCGGACCCGGATCGTCCGATCTAACCGAGGCACCTCGCTATCCATCATCCACATAAGTAAAATGTCAGGCCATGTAAAAATACCGACACAACTCCTAGCTAGGAAGAAACGCATGCCCTCCCTGAGGTCCTTCTCCCGTTTCTGGTTCATACCGGGGTGAGAGGCTCGCGAATTCACGTTATACACCAAGCTACGCCATAGAAGCGGTGCTTTGATCATCACCACAAGACTTTGCTTTTCAACAGAAGCCCTGATCATTTGCCACTTAGGCATGCCACACTAGCAATTCATGCCATGCGACTGATGTCCATCGATATACAACTTCTGAGCTCGTGCGTTTCAGAGAAGGGCATTAAGCAAAAGAATAAATTCCCCGTCGCCAAACAGATGTATATTTAATAGAGATCAATCAACACAGAACAAAATCCAATGTCAGACACATAGTCCATTTACAAGTCCGTTCTGGGTCTAAACGAAACCGGAGGCACTATATACCTTGCAAACACATCGACCACCACGTACGTCTGGACGATCACCACTCATTATCCATATTTCGGGATGCCTCGCAATCAGGACCTCGGTTACCATCCAAACGAGGTGAAGATCTCCGGTCTTCTACCACCGTCTTCATCTTCGACTTTCAATCGTCGGTCAATTATTTGAAATGAGAATTAACTCGGTCTTTTCAAATAATTCACGTATATTTAGAATTTCTAATCAATTTATTTCAATGGTTAAATCATTCGACAACACCAATTTTGTTCTTTAATGTAATTTTCACACCAAACACATTCAACCATCAAATAACACATAAATCGAGCAAATTCAGTTTATTTCCATTCCATACCGTTTATGATATTTTATAACGATTTATCGCTATTTTTATTTATTTTAAAATAGCCAATTTATTCAAAACGACGCTTCGGGCCATAACGCGGTCGTGGCGCTGTTTTTCTTCAGATTTGATTTACACATATCTGAAAATCTAACCGTTGGATCTTCACAAAATTTACATCATTAGAAAGATATTTTCAAAACGAATCCAACGGTTCCAGTTTCGGGAAAATCCGATGGTCGGATCTCCCGGTATAATCGTTTGAAGTTTCGATTTCAAAATACGAACTTCAGCGTCGTTATTCGATTATATATAATTATATATATATATATATATATATAAATATAATCGATTCTGGCGCTGTTTTTCTTTTGATTTGAATTAAACATTCCAGACAATCCAACCGTTGGATTTTTACAAAGTTGGTGTCGTTGGAAAGATATTTCCAAAGCGAACCCAACGACTGCGATTTCAGGAAAATCCGATGGTCGGATCTCCCGGTATAATCGTTTGAAATCACGGTTTCAAAATACGAACTGCAGCGTCGTTATTCAATATATTTCAATTCTATATATATATATATATATATATATATATATATATATATATATATATCGATTCTTTGATTTCAAAGCTATATTCTTTTCATACATTTGATAAAAATGATATTTTTATCCAACTGTCTTCTATTTCATCACTTCACTATATTTAACAATTCATGTATATAATAAAAATGTGATTTTTATTGTAAAACAATTCATTTCAAAACACTATTATTTTATATAGTTCATATAGATAATAAAAATAGGATTTCTATTATAAAACAATTTATTTCAAAACAAGGTTATTTTATACATTTCCTATTAATGTTAAAAATGGGATTTTTATATTTAAAACGCTAATACCATTCAACACATGAATTTTTATCCAACGAATGAATATCGACTCAACACATGAAGGTTTTCTATTTAAGGAATAAATATAGTTTCAACAAATGAAAATAAATCAAACACATGAATATTATTCAAAATTTCGGCAGCATAACGGCAGGGTAGTTAAAACCGGGACCGTTCCTAGTACGGCTCCTCGCTCTACCTTAAAACCTCGCGGTTTTTGACAATGGGGAATCATGCATCTAGTTCGCACGCAGGCGGCATGAATATTTATTTCATTTCCACAAACTAATCCTATGTGGTTTCAACCAATTATTTCTCAACCACATACGGGTATTTTTTAAGCACAATCAATCAATATCAACCACAAACAATTCCAATCAACCATTCACTATCAATCAATTTTCACACCAATCACAACCAATAAATATCGTCCATGGTTTGTGGACGAGGGGCGTGTGTATATATATATATATATATATATTATATAGAAATTCACTTCTATTTCAACACATATCTAATTTTTACAATGCATATATAACTTATACAACGCATATACAAGAGGTGTACAACGCTTATATAATTCATACATCGACTATATAATTTATACATCGTCGTTTCCATATCGTTTATAAATTAGAAATCTCACATTGGGTTCCACTCCACCAAATATAGCAGAAGGCTCAGAAAAATATGCGGTCTCTTCTAGAAGGTAGAAGACGTCCACACGAGTCCACTGTTTCTTGTTTCACTGAAATTCGTCAACACACAAAAAAGATATGATTTTTCAAAGTTTGCAATGGTTTAAAGGTGTTAAAACTGTCGAAAATATATATAGCCGTACCTCAGCTGAAAGGTTCAAAACTAGGTTTGGATTTATCTCGAAATCCGTGTAGCTATTCGTCGATCGGCCTTCGCAGCGTCGAAGAGGGAGGAGAGGCGCCTGTTCGCCTGGAGGTGGGGCCCGTTCGACGGCCTCAGGCGTGCGTGGCGGCGGTTCGAAGTGCTGAACTTCGTGACGTCGGTTCTCCCAAATCACACAATGAAAAAAATCCAAACTATATATGGATTTGAAGATCTTCTCGTGCTCTTCAAAATCTTCAACTGGAGCTTTTGATATTAGTGAGTGGATGAGGAGAAACCGAAAAGAGAAGGTCTCAAGCCCTTTCCGCCGTGCGTCGCGATATACGGGGAGAGAGAAAATTAGATTTTTCCTTTTTTTAAAAAAAAAATTATGATTGGCCGGTGGGTTTTAAAGGGGTTTTATGACACGACCACCAATCTAAACCCAATGACTATCGTCTCTAGCATTTTACCCCCATTCCGAACAAATGGGATATGTTTCATAGGCTCATTCGACTGTTTCAGTCAGTTTTCCTTCAAATTAAAATATAAAATATTCAATATTTGATTTGAACGTGCATTTCAATTTGCCAGGGCCACAAACTGATTCGAAAAATTCCATAAAAATAAATCTAGCTATGTTTTGACGATACGGTCCCAACAAAACTAGTTTCGTCGAATTCTGAGACCTTTTGCAAAAAGGCCCATTTCTGGTCGATCCAATTTAACTGTAATTGACCAAAACACATTTTCCTTTGCCACACTAACATACTAGCTTCAAAAATTATGAAATTTGAAACCTAGCAATAACTTCACATCTCGGATCCAACAAAAGTGGTTTCGTCGAATTCCGAGGTCGTTTGCAAAACGGCCAATTTCACGGGCTATATAAATTCTATAGCGACCTTTCTGAAAATTCATTTGGCCATAACTTTTGCTTTCCGCTATGAAAATTTGATTTTTTAGATTCATTAGAAAGGTATTCACTAACAGATTTAAATATTTTTGGTTTCACTCAAATCCGTTTTGTTTTGCACCCGGTACAGTCCGACAAAGTTTGAATTCAATTTTTGAAACTACCACGCCATTTCAGGCCTTGTTTATAATTAGAATTAATTATATTCGTTTTCAATTGTCGATTCAAACTCACTTTTCATCGCTATTATTTAAAATATTTATTTTAAATATTCAAAATCCATTATTTTAGCCAATTAAAAAAATTTAAATTGGTTCAGATTTTCTGGGTCGTTACACAGAACTTCCGAAACCAAAGGGAAAAGCGACCGACAGGCAGTGCTGCTGGCCCAACAGAAAAAGGGCCCTCGATTTGTCTATAAATAAGACCACAGGGGTCTCATTTTCAGGGCGTCTTTTCTCATTCTCATTCTTGTACTCTTTTCTCTAGAGTAAACCCTAATTCCTAAATCAAATTGGGGATTTTGCTTATAGTCATTTATGTATTCTAAATCAAAGATCAATAAAGAGTGGATCAATAGTTAGAACATTTTCTTATGAGTTTCTCATGAGATTTATTAGTTATTGCTGGCGTTATATGTTGTATACTTTCTACATGATTACAAGTCCTTTTCCAAACATAAACCCTTCTGCAAAATCAGTGCGGAACCCCTTCCAACAAGCCACTTAACCCTTACTGAGGGTTGTGCTTAGGGAACCCTTATCCCAAGATAGTTGTTGGTTCTTGAGTCGCTTAAGCATGAGGCTCACCCCATTGAGGGAAGTGTAACTAATTTTTCGGGCTCAAAACCTTTATATCTAGGAAACGGTGAACTAACTAAAACTCATGGAAGCTAAATAAACTAATTTTCCCTTAGGTCCACTTCCGTAGACATACCTCCGGTGTTAACGAAAAATATCATTAACAATTATTTTGGGTGCTACTATTCACACCCCATTTTACCCTTCTGGTTACCAAAACTAAAGGCACCTAAAATACTTCAAATCTCCTGTGTTGGCCACCGTCTAAATTAATGACCTAAAAATGGAGAGGCCACAAGCACCTTCCTCAATACAAGCGCTTCCTTCCTCACTTACATCATGTATTTATGTCTTTTGAGTCATTTGATCGAACATCTTGCATCATATTATCACAACCATCATGCTTATTGTCCAATTTATCATCAATCAAATACTCCATCTATCAAACGATAAAAAAGTTAATGTGTCAATTTGTAAAAGAAGATACGTAAGTTATATGGATAAAAACCCTACAAGTCAAAACTTACATTGTCATTCTCTATTACAACGTCGTCAAATTTAATGTCATCCAAGCTTGTAATTTTCAACAGAGAGGAGAAAATATCCAATGCAATGAAAAACCCAAAACATTAAAAAAAAACTAATAACATGTTCTGTAACATGATATAAAACAATACAAAGAATTCTAATCTCTTTTTTATCTTCATCTTCCATCTCTATTAGGCACAAAAGAATATATGCTTTTATTAGGGTTTATGGTTTTAAACTGTAGAGAAGTACGTTTTTTTTCTTAGGAGAAGTATGGTGGTGAATAACTGAGCGAAAGAATAATATATGGTGGCCAGAAGAGTGTAAAAAATAATCATTTGCATTACATTTAGAAAGGTTGTGTGAATGGTAGCACCCATTATTTTTGAAGAGTTTCACACATTCATAATTGTAAAGGCCATGTCATCGTATGAGCAGAAAAATTAAAGTGAGGGCTGAACCATCCAAAACGAGCCCATTTGGAATTGATATATAGTAAATTATACTTATATGGAAATTATCAGGACTTGTATGGAATTCTAATTATTGGTTGTTATACTAGTGTGTAGGAAATTAGAATTTCTAATGTGAAGAACAACGACATCAAAGAATTGTCGGTAATTAAGCTATGAACAAGACATTAACTATTATGTATTATAATATTTCATTTGTACTAGTTTTGTAGACTCGTTTGTAAACACTTGTGGTGTGTGGATTCATTTATTTTGTTGAAATACTACCATTGAAATAATTAATGATATTATACTTGATTATGTAGTTAATGTGTTTTTTATTTATTTAAATGTGGTTATTGTCGATGTTTGTTTGAAAATGATAATTACGTGACTGATTATTAGTTCTAGTATGAGTATTATCTACAAGAGATTGCTAGAAATGATACAAGCCATTAACAATAAATAGCGGCAATTAAAATGTGTTGAACATCAATGATTAAGTTTTAGTAGCATAGAAAAAATGCTATAGAAAAAAATGAAAGGTGTAACTACCACTTTGGTTGCATTTTTAAGAAGTTGCGAAAAAACCTTTTGTAGGGCTTCAAAAATGCTACAATATATTAATTTTGGTAGCGTTTACTACAACGCAACTAAAACTTACGAATTTTTAGTTGCATGTCGTGCCGCAGCGTTTACTAAAACACAGCTGAAAGCTTTAGCAGCATTTTTTTCAACGCTACAGAAGGTTTTTTCTGTTGTAATGCCACATCTGGTAGTTAATAGAAGTCCAAAACCAAAACCCTATTCAGGTATTTAATATAAGACCAAAATCCACTTGTGGTAATTAATAGAAGTCCAAAACCAAACCCATATTTGGGTATTTAATAGAAGAACAAAGATCCACTTCTGACAATTAATTGAAGTCCCAAACCAAACCCAAATTAGGGTAGTTAATAGAGGACCAGACATCCACTTCTGGCAATTAATAGAAGTCCCAAACCAAGCCCAGATTCAGGTATTTAATAGAAGACCAGAAACCCATATTTGGCAATTAATAGAAGTCCCAAAACAAACCCAAATTCGGGTATTAAATAGAAGACCAGAAATCCACTTTTTGCAATTAATAGAAGCCCCGAACCAAACCCAATTTTAGGTATTTGATGGGAGACCATAAATCGACTTATGTTAGTTAATGGAAGTCCCAAACCAAACCCATATTCAGTTATTTAAAAGTAGACAAGAAATCCATTTTTGGCAATTAATAGAAGTCCCCAACTAAACCCAGATTTTGCTAATTAATAGAAGACTAGAAATCCACTTTTGGCAATTAATAGAAGTCCCGAACTAAACCCAGATTCGGGAATTTTTGTTTCAGTTGCCTTTTCAACCCTATGAGCTACTCCCTAGGTTTTTCATTGATTTGTGAGCCCTTCCTTTGAGCATTGATTTGATTTGATGAGCCATTTCTTTGCACTACACCAGAAAATGCCTTTAGTAGCGTCGTAAAAATGCTACGAAAGCTTGTAGTAGCATTCTGATAAATGCTGCTATACGACATGCAACTAAAAGTCCGAAAGTTTTTGTTGCGTTTTAGTAAATGCACCAAAAATTAATATATTGTAGCGTTTTTGAAACTCTGCAAAAGGTTTTTTTAGTAGCGTCTTAAAAATGCAACCAAAATGATACTACACATTTCATTTTTTTATTTTCTATAGCATTTATTCAACGCTACTAAAACTTAATGGTTGATGTTCAACACATTTTAATCGCCGCTATTTACTGTTAATGACTTGTATCATTTCCAACAATCTCTTATATATAATACCCATATTAAAACTAATCACGTAATTATCATTTTCAAACCAATATAGACAATGACTATATTTAAATAATTAAAAAACACCTTAACTACATAATCAAGTATAATATCAATAATTATTTCAATGATAGTATATGAAAAAAATAAATGAATCCATATAACACAGCCGTTTCTAAACAAGTCTACACAACTAGTACGGACGAAATATTATAATACATAATAGTTAAAGTCTAGTTCATAGCTTAATTACTAACAGTTCTTTGATGCAGTTGTTCTTCACTTCGGAAATGCTAATTACCTGTACACTAGTATAACAATCAATAGTTAAAATTACATACAAGTCCTGATAATTTCCATACAAGTATAATTTACTATATATCAGTTCCAAATGAGCTGAATTGTGAACGGTTCAGCCTTCGCTTTAATTTTACTGCTCATACGATGACAGGGCCTTTACAATTATATGTGAAATTCTTCAAAAAGAATTATGCATGAAGTGAGGTTACAATATTCAAAAATGACAGTTAAAAATTCTTCCAAAATAATTATTATCTTCTTTTTACTGCTAGTTTATATATGTATGATCAATCAACGGCTATGTAGAAATCCAGTACAATGAAGGCTTAACTTTAGTCCTAAAAAACGCATTGTGGTAAATAAAAATCAACATATTTATACATATTCAATAATGAAAAATAGAAACCAAATCATGTAGTAGAATTTTCCTAACAAACAGAAACTTATCTCTTCAAATAAACTTATACATATAGGACAGTGGAACAAAAGCAAAAATAATATGGATCATAAAATTGAGTAAACTAGTTACTAGTGTCATTATCAGTATATATGAAGTTCACCAAATAAGAAACAAGATGAAAATGTATCTTTTTATACGTTATGAAATTGCTGGACCTTTTTTGATGCTCAACATCATTCCCATCTTCCTCTGCTTTTGCCTTGACAGTAACATGCACTCATTAGTATGTAAATATTTAAATATGGTTATAAATTAAAAGATTTCTTAATGGTCAATGTTATAAAATGAATAGTAACATGAAAAATACTACTAGTACGGTTGTGGGTCAAGGACTAATATTTTCCAAATTAGGTAAGATGTCATATTTTCTACGAAATTATGTAGATTCAAAATGAGAAGAAGAAAAATACTGAACATCAAATTTCATACCTAACATGGTGTATATAGGTTTGGACACTAAAACATCCATTCCATTGTTATATAAAACCTCTCCAAAACCATTAGCCATGACTTGAATATCTCCATCTATAAAATAAATATCCACCCCAGAGGAATTAACAAAATCGGATTCAATGAAACAGCAATAGGGATTAATGGCCAGAGAATTTGCTAATACCACATATTCCAAAAACATGAGGGTTTTGCTGACCCAATTATTATATCAACATATATTCCAAAAACACCTGCATATAAAGCGCAATATGTAAATTTTATGGTAGCTTTAAAAAGAGTAAATCCCTTATTCAGCATCAAAATTCTGGTTGCATTTAAGTATTAATGCCAAGTGCACATGTAAACAGAGCCGGCCCTAGGGCAAGGCCCAGCAGGCGCCAGCCTCGGGCAACCCCCCTTGAAGGGGCAGTGGTGGATGATGGTATTGGTACTGAAAAATATATTTAAATAAGTTTATATACTCTAGATTTAACAAAGATTGTCTGATGTAGTTGGTTGGACATACAAATTGTGTGTTTAAGGGTGTCTCAGGTCTCAAATTCAATCCCCAAAGACAACATTTTTCCGCTTCTATTTTTTGATGGTTGTCCATCGGCCTTGGGCAACCCAAGGTATAGGACCGGGCCTGCATGTAAAGTGCATCAGTTATTAATGGGTTTGTTTCAAATTTGGCAAGCGTGTAGCATCACACAACATAATTTTAAATGTTAAAACAAAAACCTAAATCAAGATTAAATTCATGAATTGTTGCCAAATAAATATGATGATGAATTGATATAAGCCAATATGATTTGACGGAACAAATATATTACCTACAGTAACCATCTCGAGCTGTCAGCAAATGAGTCCACTGTTTCGAAAATAGACGTACCCATCACGAGGGCATATTGCATCATTTTTCTCGTATATTTTTTCCTTACCGACAAGATTCATGAATACTCTTATTTGAGCATCAGGCCATATAAGAACACTAAATAATTGTTTCTCTGTCCAGAGCTCCACTGACGGTCACCGTTAGGACCGGGATGTGGAATCACAATTTTCAAAAAGTTGCCTACATATGCAAAGCAAATATTAATTTATGGAATGAAGAATGTATAGTAGAAATTAATGTGTCAATATACAATTACATTACCAACTTTCCAAAATATGTTCGAAGTGTTTACTTGGGAGCATGACAAAGAAGGATGCTGCTGTGCCCAAAACTTTTTTTGTCAGAAAGTGCGAAGTAGGCAAAAGACTGTAATTCACGGTGGTAATATTGTAATTTCACAAAAAATCAAGGGGAGATGTATTCAAATCGTACGGCTATTCTTGTTTTCGCAGGATCTGACAAAGAGATTTTCGGGTAAATTAGCAATTCCGTTTAGTAGTTTATCCACCTAAACTGGATATCTTGCATGCAAAGCGTTCAAATGAACATGCTGATAAGAATAAATTTGCAGGAGATTTATATGTCATTTTATATGGCGGCACCAACACACCATATGTTCCAGGCTCTTCGCTCACCATCACTTCCCAAAATGTTCAGCTTTCTAGGTCTCTGTTTGGATGGTATTGCAGAGAGTGATGCAATTGTTACCACAGGTGCATCTGCACGCTAAGTTCCTGGGACAACAAACTCTAAATTTTGACAGTTGAGCAACTCAGGTGAACTAGACTGTTAGTCCAAAGTAGTGAGACTTGGAAGTTGTTTATCTATTCGCCTGAACACATGATAATATAAATCCCAAGCCTGAGTAAGATCTGCATATTTTCCCGTTCTTCTATATTTCACGCAACATTCACGAGCTTCCAATAGTTCACGGTCATATGCCTGAATAAAAGTAGCCTCTTTAGTAGTTTCAGCTCCTTCCTCGAGCTTAGCATGCAAGAGATCTAATGCAGCAAGCATACCGTAAATATTGTGTTCGCCGAAATACAAACGGCCAGCCTCTTCCAAAGCCTCATGCTACAGTGATAGCATGGCTACTCTAGTTAGTTCCTTCGATACAAGTTGTTCCTGGTCAACAAGATCTCCACTATGCTGACGAATTTTATCAACAACTTCCTAGGATGCCGCTCTTCGTAGTAGGCTTATTGATTTGCAAGCAACGAGAAGAGGATATATAAGCGCATGAGGATGCCCCCTTCCAATACGCACCAATAGCGACTGTAACAGTTCCTGTACGGCTTTATTGTTTGAATGTATCCTGGCATTTATTTGAGGTAATACAGCTAACCACATTTCAATCTTAACAAGCGAAAATCCTTTTTGCAATGCTGATTGAACTTCAGGAGTAGCTCCATAATTAAACCATGATGTGAGAAGACGAAGAATGTCCTGTAAACTATCATTGACACCTTTCACATTTGATGCACAAGAATTTGAATAGAATTATCCAGTAACAGCAGCTACATCATACTGTCTCGCTATGCTAGTATACCCTTTGAAGTGTAATGTGACATTACAGCGGTATTAAATAAAGCCCATATGTGCCGACCTTTAGACCAGTCCTTAGCAAAGTGGGTGTCTTTCTCGTACGACTTAAGAACATCTTTCACTGTCTCATCATCTAATCCAGGATAAAGTGTTTGTCGCCAGGTGCTGAGTTTCAAGTGGACACGAGCAAGAAGAGATACAGGAGAGGCAGACGTAGTTGCGATAATTGGTTTCATATAGTTGCTTTCCTGAGTCGAGAGTTACAAAGCTAGATCTTGCAGTTTTGAGAATGCATCTTGTCTTTTAAATTCATCGCCAAGAGACCACTGATACTTAAGGTACGCTAATGTTCTCTGATAGCCAATGTAGGATCCCGTTGTGCAAACCATATTGCCTAAACACAAATTCAGGGCCTCAGGCACATGCACGTTGAAGACTGTAGAAGCTTTTTCGCCATTTCCTTCAAAATAAGAACAACTGCAAAGCGACGGTACTCTATTCTTTCGGCATAAAGCCAATCCAAAGCTTATTTAATCTGTTGTTCCACTTCATCTACTGTCATAGCTCCACCAGCTCTAGCCAAATGACCAAGCACGTGTTGAGAATTCACTGAATCAGATCGGTATGGTTTTGAGGCGCGAGATCGCTTTCCTTAAAACAATATCTGCCCCCACTCGGATCGAGTTTGCTAATGGGTTGAACGGCAGATAGTTTCCCAGATACAACAAAACCAAACTCAGAAACTTAGCAATGTTTGTGAGTTATTCGGGAGTTCTTACTAGTATGAAAAAAAAGATAAAACAGAGAGGAGGGAGAAAAGTGAATTCGAAGAGAAGAAACAGGATGCATATATAGTTGCGAAACAGACACCACCGTTCGGAAGCAGTTGTGTACAAACAGACGCGTCCGTCTGTTTGAATTCAAAAAACATGACCGTTGCCAACAGTCAAGCCGCTTCCGTATGGTCACGCACGCGCCCACGTGGCCCAAGTGCCCAAGTGCCAATCTTTTGACCGTAATAATATTTATAGGCCCAACCAAGCCCACATGCATATCCATCCAAGCCCCTTATTCAAACTCAAGTCATTTAATTCACATAATCATATTCAAGGCAATCATATATACCTTGGAATAGTCCAAATAACTTGGTGATGTGGGACTTGTTCCCTTCACTAAAACAATCTTTCACAACAATCCCCCACAAGATTGTTTTATTGATGATATTCAGTTTTATCTTAGTTAGAAACTGCGCATCATATGTGGTATCTATTCGATTAAACCATATATTAGTGTAAATATTTCAGGACTTTAAAGAAGAGCTTGGTGGTCTCAACTTAAACCAAGTCTCCTTGGGTTATAAAGTCGGAAATACTACACACGCAATTTCAATTTTCAATAAATTTCCCTACCTGTGAGCACCGTTATGGCCATGTGCTCCATCCCAGCTTAATGAACTTTTGCAAGAGTAAACCTTAAAACTCTTGTTTAGAAGCGGCAACACTTCCAAGTTCATAAAGGTAAAGTTCCTTTTTCTTTTCGATGTCTCTGTTACCAGACTAACTGGAACTTTATTAAGAGTTATTTGAACTCAGCCTCTTTATACCTGTAACAGTTTACACTAATTTGATTTAGTGTTTTCCCAATCATATGATAATTTGTTTTTACCCATTAAACCTTAAAATTAAAGTAATTAATATTAAGGTTGGGTTTCCACTATCATTAATTAATACAAGGTTTAAGTCCCATTCCGACTGACGTGGATCTTACCATTTCCCTAGTCAAAGCTTTTGTGAATGGGTCTGCTAAATTATCGCTAGATCTTATGTAGACAATAGTAATCATTCCATCATTTATTATTTGTCTAATATACTCATGTCTAAGACTTATATGTCTTGACTTTCCATTGTATATGTTACTATATGCTCGTGACATAGTAGCTTGACTATCGCATCGTAATGATATGGCTGGCATTGGTTTTGGCCATAGCTTGATATCTAGTAACATATTTCGTAGCCATTCTGCCTCTTTTCCGGCAGCAGCAAGTGCTATAAATTCTGATTCCATTGTGGAGTGCGAAATGCAAGTTTGTTTCTTTGATGCCCAAGAAACAGCACCTCCACCTAACGTGAAAATCCAACCCGAAGTAGATTTATTATCACCGGCGCTAGTTATCCAACTTGCATCAGTGTATCCTTCTAATACACTTGGAAATCCATTATAAACAAGTCCTAGATTATTGGTCCTATTTAGGTAACCAAGTAATCTTTCAACTGCTTTCCAATGATCTATACCAGGATTACTAGTATATCGTGCAAGTTTGCATATTGCATATGCTATGTCAGGTCTTGTACAATGCATTGCATACATTATACTTCCAATAGCGCTTGCGTATTCGAGTTGAGCAATACATCTTCCTTCATTTTTATTAAGATTGATACTCGAGTCTATTGGGGTATTGGCATCTTTAATTTTTAGATGCCCAAACTTCTGGAGCACTTTCTGAATATAATGTGACTAATTTAATGTATAACCCCCAATAACTTTATTAACCTTTATACCAAGAATTGTATCAACTTCATTTAAATCTTTCATTTTGAATTTTGAAGTTAAATAATTCTTGGTGTCTTGTATTCCTTTCATGTTAGTACCGAATATTAATAAGTCATCTACATATAAACAAATTATTACTCCATATTCCTTTGTAAACTTGGAATATATACATTTGTCTGCACTATTATATGTGAAGCCATTTTGAAGTATAATCGAGTCAAATTTCTCATGCCACTGTTTTGGTGCTTGTTTTAATCCGTATAATGATCTTGTTAGCTTGCAAACTTTTCTCTCATTTCCAGGAAGGATAAAACCCTCTGGTTGTTCCATGTAAACTTCTTCATTAAGTTCACCATTAAGGAAGGCTATTTTGACATCCATTTGGTGGATATGCAACTGATAGATTGATGCTAATGCTACTAGTACTCGAATTGATGTAATTCTTGCAACCGGAGCATATGTATCAAAGAAATCAATTCCTTCCTTTTGTCAAAAACCCTTGGCTACTAATCTAGCCTTGAAAGTTTGCACGCTACCATCATTATTACGTTTTCTTCGAAGCACCCATTTGCAGCCAATAGGTTTTGACCCTTGAGGCAAGTCTACCAATACCCAAGTATTGTTTGATAAAATTGAATCCATTTCATCGTTAATTGCCTCCTTCCAAAAAGCAAAATCTCTAGAAGTCATAGCTTCTTTGTATGTTTTTGGATCATCTTCTATATTCAGTACAATAGGAATTTTGTTAGTAACTTCATCTCGAGTTCCTTCTACAAGGAATGATAAAGCTTGAGATGATATAAAATCTGGACCAAAAGATTTCTCTTTTCTGGTTCTTTGTGTCCTTCTTATTTCTGTTTGTTCATTTGTTACTTTCCTTTTACTCCTAGTAGAAGGCGTAGTAACATCCATTGGTGTTTGATTAATGTCAGGGTTTAATGACTGATTTGTATTTGAATCATCCTTGAATTTATTTTCAATAAACTCAACATCCCTTGATTCAACAATCGTGCTTGAGGATAAATCTAGTAGTCTATATGCCTTAGAGTTTTCAGCATATCCTACAAACAAACTTTTCAATGCTCTTGAACCTAGTTTAGTCCGTTTTGGATCAGTCACCCTATAGAAGGCAATACACCCCCACACCTTTAGATACCGCAGATTAGGTTTTCGACCGTTCCATAGTTCATAAGGGGAAACTTTAGTTTTCCTCGAAGTAATTCTATTGTGCAAATGACATGCAGATAACAACGCTTCTCCCCACAAATTAAGTGGTAATTTAGCATTTAATAACATAGAATTTACCATATCAACCCGAGTTCTGTTTTTCCTTTCCGCCAAACCATTTTGTTGTGGTGTGTATGGCGCAGTATGCTGATGAATAATCCCATGTTCTTCACAGAAGTTAGAAAATTCAGTGGAGAAGTATTCTCCTCCTCTGTCACTACGTAGGACCTTTATTTTCCTACCCTTTTGATTTTCAACTTCTGTTTTATAGCGTTTGAACATGTCAAAGGCTTCATCTTTATTTCTTAGCAAATACACATGTGTGTATTTAGAAAAATCATCAATAAAGGTAATGAAATACCCTTTTCCACCTCTGGTTAAAATTCCATTTAATTCACATATATCAGAATGAATTAAATCCAAGATTTCTGAATTTCTTTCAACTGTTGGGAATGGTTTCTTTGTAATCTTGGCTTGTATACATATTTCGCATTTATCGTAATTATCATTAGAAACAGAAATAATACCATGTTTTGCCATATGCTTCAAAGATTTATAATTCAAATGTCCTAAACGTGCATGCCATAATGGTAAAGAATCAACAGTATAAGCAGAACATTCCTTTATTTCATTAATACTGAGTTTGAACATCCCATTACAAGCATAACCTTTACCCACAAACATGCCATTTTTAGACAAAATCAAACTATCAGCCTCCAAGACTGATTTGATGCCACTCTTGCATAAAATTGATGCAGAAACCAAGTTCTTTTTAATATCAGGAACGTGAAGAACATTAGTGAGAGTTATCTTCTTGTTTGAAGTGAACTGAATCTCCACACTTCCTTTTCCCAGAACTTTTGCACCATTTCCATTTCCCATGAGCACTTCTTATTGGTCAACCACCTCTGTATAAGTTTTGAATAAACCTTTATTGTTGCAAACATGAACCGTGGCGCCAGAATCGAACCACCAATCCGAAGATTTTATTTCAGCAGTAGCCATATGCAAATCAGTTATCATGCCAATTTGCAGATCAGAAACCATAGCAATGATTTCCTGCATTTCCTCGTTTTCAACCATGTTTGCATTTTCAGAGTTCCCTATTTTCTGTTTTGGAGGAGCCCTGCATTCACGCTTAAAGTGCCCAAGCTTTCCGCAATTATAACATGCCTTCTTCTTTTTGTCTTTCGGATTAGAGTCGCTTCCTTGCTTGCTTTTCTTGTTTGGGTTGCAGTTCTGGTTTTGATTGGCTTTTCTTTTCTTTCCAGAAACCACGTTGTTCACATCATTAGAAGGGAAAACGCCATCACGAATTCTGTTTTCTTTCTCAATTCGTATGTGTTTTCCGATCTTTTCCAATGTTAGTTCCTCAGTCATATGCAAGAGCTTTTTGTGATAATTATTCCAACTTGGTGGAAGTTTAGCAATTATCGCCCCAACTTGAATTGATTCAGGAATCTGCACCTTCAAGTCATTAAGTTTGCTAACCAGAACTTGCAAGTCGTGCATTTGATCCATGACAGAAGCATCATCTTTCATTTGGAATTCGAAATATTTTAAAGTAAGAAACTTATCTGTTCCAATCTTATCGGCCTTGTACTTTGCTTCCAGTACATCCCAAATTTCTTTAGGCGATTTCAATGGAGTGTAAAGATCGTATAAACGATCGGATAAGGTGTTAAGAATATGTCCTCTGCACATCAGTTCATCCTCTTCACGTTTCAGTCTCTTCTTCTTCAAATCTTCTGTATCTTTATCTGTCGGCGGAGGAAGCGGGGGAAGGTTTTCATCTAGGACAGGAGACTTTCAGAGTGGTAAGGAGGAACTTCATTTTATCTTGCCAGCGCGTGAAATTGGTTCCATCAAGTCTGTCCAATCGAACAAAGTCTTGGTTCATGATTTTGAATGTTGAATCTAACCCGTTCTCCATTGCTGATATTGTTTTAAGAGTGCTGAGAATTCACTGAATCAGATCGGTATGGTCTTGAGGCGCGAGATCGCTTTCCTTAAAACAATATCTACCCCACTCGGATCGAGTTTGCTAATGGGTTGAACGGCAGATTGTTTCCCAGGATACAACAAAACCAAACTAAGAAACTTAGCAATGTTTGTGAGTTATTCGGGAGTTCTTACTGGTATGAAAAAAAGATAAAACAGAGAGGAGGGAGAAAAGTGAATTCGAAGAGAAGAAACAGGATGCATATATAGTTGCGAAACAGGCACCACCGTTCGGAAGCAGTTGTGTACAAATAGACGCGTCCGTCTGTTTGAATTCAAAAAATATGACCGTTGCCAACAGTCAAGCCGCTTCCGTATGGTCACGCACGCGCCCACGTGCCCCAAGTGCCCAAGTGCCAATCTTTTGACCGTAATAATATTTATAGACCCAACCAAGCCCACATGTTTGTGAGTTATTCAGGAGTTCTTACTAGTATGAAAAAAAAAGATAAAACAGAGAGGAGGGAGAAAAGTGAATTCGAAGAGAAGAAACAGGATGCATATATAGTTGCGAAACATGCACCACCGTTCGGAAGCAGTTGTGTACAAACAGACGCGTCCGTCTGTTTGAATTCAAAAAACATGACCTTTGCCAACAGTCAAGCCGCTTCCGTATGGTCACGCACGCGCCCACGTGGCTCAAGTGCCAATCTTTTGACCGTAATAATATTTATATGCCCAACCAAGCCCACATGCATACCCATCCAAGCCCCTTATTCAAGCCCAAGTCATTTAATTCACATAATCATATTCAAGGCAATCATATATATCTTGGAATAGTCCAAATAACTTGGTGATGTGGGACTTGTTCCCTTCACTAAAACAATCTTTCACAACAGCACGTTACTTGCAAGAATCAACAACTCTGGATCGTGTTTTATTTCAAATACAGTTCGCATTTAGGTGGAAAATCTTGAAACCTTAGATGTAATTTCCCCAAGATCAACATCTATCATCACATCAATAGCACGTAAAGCTCCCATGTTCTCTGCAATTTCATTATTTTCTAATAGGGAAGAGATTTGATCGTACAATTGGTCCATAAAACAAGAGAAAGCTTCTCCACTAAGCTCTTGAGCTTTCTCTTCAACATGTTTTTTCAAGGCAATGGCAGTGCCATCCTGGAAAAAAAAAGTGTCTTAGCAGAGCTGCTTTCCCTTGTGCACAGATCATTCAGTATATGATTGAGCGTATCACTTATATTGTAAGCAGTAGAAGAAGAGTTAATAGAAAGAAAAGAAGGCGAGAATCAGATTGAAGATGTAGTGCGTTGACAGACACTGTTTGATATCAAAATATAACTAAGAAAGTGATTATATAGGCAATGCACTTGGTTTGTATTTATTTCTTCTCTATATTGCATTGAATCAAAACATTCATCAATAAAGAATTTCATCTTTTACGAAATCATTCTAAGATCAAATACTGATACTAAGTATGATCAGGAAAAAATGGATGTTCTAGTTTGATCTGAACCACCTTATTCATAATAGAATGTCTACAGTACATAATCCAACATGAATGTTATGTAGTATAGTAGGCTACTAGAATAGAACAATGTACCTTATTGATATTCTCGTGGCTGCAAAGAGCAGCACCTGCCATTCCTCTAAATCCAGAAACAACATTCAGCATACCCACTCTCATTCCCGTCAAATAAAACCCACAGGAATGCAACATTTAGTTGTTGGAAAAATCATAAGAAATTACTAACAAAGCACTTTAGCTTGAAATCATCCTTAACTTGACCTTTGTTGTTTCACTATAGTAGTCAAACAAAATAAAAGGAAAGTATATGGTGAATTCTGGAATAGACGACGAGTCAGCAAAACATTTAATTATGGCTATGTTTATCTTGCTGTGCCACGTCACAATGACGAGTCAGCAAAACATTTAGTTATGGCTATGTTTATCCTGCTGTGCCACGTCACATTGACACAGCCATATTTCACTTACCCAGAATAATGTATTTTATCGTTTCATTTACTAGTATATATATAACTGGTCTTTTTGTTCTATCTGTATCAATCAAAAAAAAAAAAAAACACACACAAAAAAAAAACAATTTCTTATTGAATAAAATGACAAGCTTTATAATTCTTCCAACTGTAGTTCCTCCTTCCCATCTGAATCTTCAGCTTTGTTAGTTTGGTATTGGAGCCAGCAACAGCCTAACGGCTACAACAATTCAAGTTGATTGAAATCAAGAAGGCGCTTGCTTACTCTTTCATGGAATCAGATCTGTCATCTATAATCATGTCTGAAGAGAACTCTGCTACTTCCAACATCAATGCTACCATGCCATCTGCCGAACAACTGATCAAAACAATCATCAGCCCACAAAGCCAATTAATCACCATTCAACTTGAAGAAACCAATTATTTATTGTGGAAACTTCAAGTAGAAACTGCCGTGCAAGGTTACGGACTGGAAGGCTACTTATATGGCACGCTATCAACTCCAGCAAGATATATAACTGACAAAGAAAACAGAGTCATTAGCAACGACGAGTATACAAAATATCATAGACAGGAAAGACTCATCAGTGCATGGCTGTTGTCATCCATCAGTCCAAGCCTACTATCTCAAGTCATAGGCTATAAAACAGCCAGTGATATATGGCTAACCATGGAGAAAGTGTTCAACTCACAATCAGCTGCAAAGTCGCTATTTTATAAAAGACAACTACACAACTGTAGAAAAGAAAATCTAAATATGAGAGAATACATATCCAAAGTTAAAAATATCTGCGATATGTTGAAGGCTGCTGGCAGCAACATAGATGAATCTGAACATGTATTGTCATTACTAAATGGACTGGGAGACGATTATGAAGCCGTAGTAGCCGTCATAACATCACAAAAGGCAACACCGCCACTGGACGATGTCTGTGCTATACTACTCTCTCACGAAGCAAGGATCAACGACAAAAAGCCATCAGAAAGTGAATACTCACTGAACTTCACTACTAGTAACAGAGGGAAAAATCAAAGTAATAGGTACAACGACACTGGTCAAAGAGGTGATTACAATAACACTAGTCAAAGAGCTGGTTACTCTAATCGTGGACGAGGACGTGGCATGTGGAGCCCTAACAACAGACCTAAATGTCAAATTTGCGAGAAAATTGGACATACTGCGGTGAAGTGCTACTTTCGATTTAACTCAAACCATGTACCAAATCAAGGTAACAATAGTCAAAGAGGAAGCAATCATAATGTCAACATGGTTGTGTCTCAAACAGAAGGAATAAATTAAAACAATAACAGCAGAGCTTATAGTCAAAATGACAAAGCCAAAGGAGAAGACATTCAAGACGACAACTGGTATCCAGACTCGGAAGCAACAAATCACATCACTAGCAACTTGGAAAATCTTAATCTCGGAAACAAGGAGTATCGAGGTAATCAAACTATAAGCTTGGGTAATGGTAAGTGTGTAAAAATTTCTCACAAAGGAAATGCTATAATTAATGGTAAAAAACAACTATATTTAAATAACCTACTTAGGGTACCTAATATTAAGAAAAATCTGATAAGCGTATCACAATTTGCAAAGGATAACAATGTTTACTTTGAATTCTTCCCGAAATATTGCTTAGTCAGGGACATACTGACTAAGGAAATTTTATTGCAGGGGAATACTATTAATGGACTGTATCAGTTTAAAGTTGATGGTCATGACAACAATACTAAAGAGAAAAGCTGCTACAATTCTGTCATGCAACTTGAAGAAAATAATAAAAGTATTTTTGATAAATAGCATTACAAATTGGGTCATGCTAGTGTAAATGTAGTCAAAACAGTTCTTAGGAATAATAAAATTGCTTTTGATGATATACCATATCCCTACATTTGCATTTATTGTCAAATGGGCAAAAGCCACAAACTACCGTTTACAAACTCTTTAACTAACTACACACAACCATTTGAATTAATAGCTACTGATCTATGGGGACCTGCCCCTGTTTGCACCGACTTTAACTACAAGTATTACATTTCATTTGTGGATGCTTGCACTAGGTACACCTGGATTTACTTCCTAAAAGCAGAATCTGACACTTATGCTACTGTTGTTAATTTTTCTAATATGGTTGAAAATCAGTTCAATACCAAAATTAAAGTGTTACAATCTGATGGTGGCTCTGAGTATAAGAACCTAAGTGAATTTTTCAAAACTAAGGGAATTATACACAGAACCACTTGCCCCTACACATCTGAACAAAATGGCTTAGTAGAAAGGAAACACAGACACATCGTGGAGACCGGACTAACTTTATTGGCTCATGCATCGCTACCACTAAAATTTTGGTCAGAAGCTTTCAACACTGCCGTATACTTAATAAATAGAATGCCTACAACAGTGTTGAAAGACTTTAGTCCCATTAAAAATCTATATCACATCAAACCAGACTACCAAAGTCTTAAAACTTTCGGATGTTTGTGTTTCCCATACTTAAGACCATACAACACAAAATTAAATTTCAGATCCAAACCATGTACATTTATTGGATATGCTACAAAGCAAAAAGGGTACAGGTGTATTGATGAAAATGGAAGAATTTTCATCAGTAGACATATGGTATTTAATGAAGAGGTATTTCCATATAAGAGTTCAGACATCAAAACCACAAATAAAGTAATCATAGGTAAGAGTAGCATACCTTGCAAACCATACTATACAGACTCTCTAGCAGGTACTAACAAAGCAGTGGCTGTTGAGGGAAATCGAAACTGCACTACCGGATCAGTTACACCCAATACCAGCAATGAAGAGCCAATCAGCCTCGCCAACTACTCACCTGAAAGACAACAACAAGAAGAAAATGAGAGCCAAAACATTGAAAGCGACATCAGAAGTACAACCAACAACAATATACCAGCAACCACAGTCAATCAAGAAAGCCAATCAGAGACAAAATCATCAACAAATATTGGGCACCCGATGATAACCAGGGCTAAAAGTGGTATTTTTAAACCAAAATTGCTCATAGCAACTATCAACTCAGATGAACCAGTTACATACCAGCAAGCTGCACAATATAAAAACTGGAGAGAAGCTATGGACGAAGAGTATAAAGCTCTAGTGAATAATCAAACATGGGAACTTGTTCAACTACCAAATAACAAAAATTTAATTGGATGCAGATGGACATATAGAACAAAAAGAAATCCAGATGGATCTGTTCAAAGATACAAAGCAAGGTTGGTAGCTAAAGAATATACACAAGAATATGGATTTGACTACAATGAAACATTTTCACCTGTAGTCAAACCAGCTACTATAAGACTAATTCTCACTATTGCTCTCACCAAACAATGGAATATAAAGCACTTAGATGTCAACAATGCATTTCTCAATGGAGTATTACGAGAGGAAATCTACATGCAACTACCAGAGGGCTACATTCAGAATCCAAATTATGTATGCAAACTGAAGAAATCAATTTATGGTCTAAAACAGGCTCCTAGAGTATGGTCCGATAAATTAAAATCAACTCTAGTGACACAGGGATATCGTCCAACTAAATCTGACACTTCATTATTCCTCAAATCAAATAATTACTATACAACATATGTACTAATATATGTTGATGACTTAATTGTAACAGGGAACAATGAAGGTGAGCTAAAGCAACTAACTCGGTATCTAAATGAGCAATTTTCAATAAAAGATCTCGGCAGTCTATCATATTTTCTGGGAATAGAAGCCCAAAGGAGATCAAAAACAGAAATGGTTCTCAGCCAAAAGAAGTACACAACTGAACTCCTGATAAAGACTGATATGCATGAAGCAAAACCTCAACCAACACCCATGATATCTAGTCAGCATCTCTCTAAAAATAGGGGAGAATCTATAAATAATATAAAGCAGTACAGAAGTGTTGTGGGAGCATTGCAATAAGCAACCATAACACGACCAGACATTTCATTCAGTGTTAACAAAGTTTCACAATTTTTGCAGGATCCAAGGGACGAACACTGGAAAGCAGTAAAGCGAATACTGAGATATTTAAAGGGGACTATACAGTATGGCTTAACAATAAAAGGAGGAAAAGACTTAAATATCACAGGATTCACTGACTCAGACTGGGCAGCAGATCTTGATGACAGAAGATCAGTAACAGGGTACTGTATCTATATAGGGGACAATCTAATATCATGGACATCGAAAAAGCAACCAACAATTTCAAAATCAAGTGCGGAAGCGGAGTATAGAAGCATTGCCAGCGCTACATCAGAAATAATATGGTTGCAATCAATATTAAAGGAGCTAAATCTATTAAACAATCAAAAAGCAACAATATGGTGTGATAATCAAAGCTCGATATACATGACAGCTAATCCTATTCAGCACGCACGAACTATACACATAGAAATCGATATTCACTTCGTTCGAGAGAAAGTAAAGGAGGGAAAGCTACAAGTAAATTACATACCGTCTTACCATCAAAAAGCCGACATACTTACCAAGGCTCTCTCAGCTAAAAACTTTACTAGACTACGCGACACCCTGAACATCAGGCCAATCGACACAAAATCAACGTCGAGTGTAGCTAACCAGCAACCAGAACTTCAAATCAACAGCTCGAAGCCAAATATTAAAGCTACAGTTCGAATGACAAGAGAGGAAGACTCAACTGAGGCTCACAGTTCAGATCCAGCACACTTAAGTCAAGTACGAAGTGAATGGAGAAAAGATCAGAAACAAACTATGGTTCGACATGGCCAACCATAGATTTGAAGGGGGGAAATAAAAGGAAAGTATATGGTGAATTCTGGAATAGACGACGAGTAAGCAAAACATTTAATTATGGCTATGTTTATCTTACTGTGCCACGTCACAATGACGAGTCAGCAAAACATTTAATTATGGCTATGTTTATCCTACTGTTTCACGTCACATTGACACAACCATATTTCACTTACCCAGAATAATTTATTTTACCGTTACATTTACTAGTATATATAACTGGTCTTTCTGTTCTATCCTGTATCAATCAAAAAAAAAAATCTTATTGAATAAAATGACAAGCTTTATAATTCTTCCAACTGTAGTTCCTCCTTCCCATCTGAATCTTCAGCTTTGTTAACTAAACAGTCTTCGAGATGAGTATCATAACAAAAATCATGGGCATGACTACCAAACATATGCACAAAGATATCCAAAGTTGCAATATTGTCTAATTATCATATTTTAAAGTTTAAATGCTAAAATGTGCCTTTAAACGCATGCTAATGACGCTTTGTAAGAAAATATACACGGAAAATGGTGCTTACTAACCAAAGTAATATTTTAATTTTAATATTATGAAAAACATGCATGCATTGGAAATTAATACAAATTATCATTTATAGTGCTGTTCTATTGTTATATACACTACGTAGAAGTGGAAACAATAATCGTATGCTCATTCTCGATTACATCCACATTTTTACGTTCCAAACCCCTAACTTTTTAAAATAAAAAACAAAGTGAAAATAACATAAGTTCTGTTTTAAAAACAAGAGAATAAACCCAACTAAAAATAAAGCGAAGACTGGTCCCCAACATCAAGTCTAAATATGAATTGGAGCCCGACCCAAAAGGTAACAAATGTCGTTCTTTATCATTACAACTCCTGTGAATGTATAATTAGAAGAAGTTATATATTCGTCCATATATGAAATCCTATGCAGCTGTCTTGCTTCCAAAATGACATCAAAAACATGAACATGAATGCATGAATCGCTTTGCTTTGCTTCCCATTCTCGGTTGAATCATGTTCACACGTAGGGTGTCTATGCATATAACAAGGCTACTTAATTTTTTATGTTTGATGACCTGCTGTTGGGCTGGATTTGTGACACAGTTCATAATGGACTTTGTATAATTGGATAAGTGAAACTCAAGTCCGTTCGTTTGAATTTATCCTAACCGAATTTTGTAAATTACCCCTTGAAATTCCATACGTATCTATATTTTTTTACATTATAACCTATAAAAATCCTATACAATGGAGAGGCTGACATTTTTATATTATGAGATAAGCACTTCGAAAGAAACATGGATGCAACTAAAGAAAGAAAAAAAACTATAGTTTACATATGTTAGACGTGCCCAATGAAACTAGAACATGAAAAGAGCAAAGATTGTTAACGAGCACATCCATTTTCTTGAATTTGTCTTGAAGTTGTTGCAGCTGAGTCAAGTTGTTGTAGTCTTTGCATGCAGTCAACAACATGCTTCAGTGATTTCATGTTGAAAGTGTCCTCTTGTACTTGTATGTACTTCTGTCGTTTAATTTAGTGCTTTATTACTCATATAGTGCAAGGTCGGTACTTCAGTAGCTGATCAATTTAAATTATAAACTTTCAAGCTTTTTAAAAACATAAATAAATAAATTTACAGGATGAAATGAAAATTTATCCTGTAAATTTATTCAAATCGATTCAAATGGACCGGAAGTGACTCAACCCCTATCCTACTTCAGCTCTACCACTCATTTTCTACTCAATAACATAATGTTCAGTCATAATTGCCACTACACTAAAGTCAATGATTCAGTCTGTCCACATAGTTGTAACAACCCAGAAAATCTGAACCAATTTAAAATTTTTAATTTGGCTATTTTAGTGGATTTTAAATATTTAAAATAAATTATTTTAAATAATAAATGTCAAAAGTCCATTTGAATCGATGTTTGAAAATAAATATATTCATTTTAAATATAAACAAGGCTTGAAATGGCACAGCAGTTTGAAAATTTGAATTCAAAATTTGACTGACTGTATCGGGTGCAAAATAAAACGGATTTTAGTGAAACCAAAAATATTTAAATCTAAATATGAATATATTTCTAGTGAATCTGAAAAATCGAAGTTTCATAGCGGGAATCAAAAGTTATGGCCAAATGAATTTTCAGAAAGGTCGCTATAGAGTTTATATAGCCCGTGAAAATGGACATTTTGCAAATGATCTCTGTTTTCGACAAAACCACTTTTGTTGGACCCGGGATGTCAAATTATTACTAGGTTTCAAATTCCATAATTTTTGAAGTTAATATGTGAGTGTGACGAAGGAAAATGTGTTTGGTTGATTTCAGTTAAATTGGATCAACCAGAAAATGACCATTTTTCAAACGGTCTCAGAATTCGACGAAGCTAGTTTTGTTGGGACTGTATCGTCAAAACATAGCTAGATTTATTTTTCTGGAATTTTTGGGATCAGTATGTGGCCCCGGCAAATTAAAATGTACGCTCAAATCAAATATTGAATGTTTTATATTTTAATTTGAAGAGAAACTAATTGAAACAGTCGAATAGGCCTAGGAAACATATCCCATTGTGTTCGGAATGAGGGTATTTAGCCAGGGACGACAGTCATTGGGTTTGGATTGGAGTTCGTATGTGGAATGGGGTATTTTCAAATTTGATAAAAATATAAATAAAAAAATATTGGCCAATCAAAATTCATTTTCTCTTCCCTCTCGGTTCTGAAGAAAACCCGTAACCCCCATCTCGTGAATGGCGGCGGCTATTCCCTCCTCTCTTCTTTTTCTCTCCGATCTCTTATCAAAACGCATCGGTCCTGTTAAGGATTTTGAAGAGCTCTCTTCCAGCTTCAAATCCATGGTTGTTGCACCCCCCCCCCCCGTCAAGTAAATCGAGAGAACCGAGCCCTCAAAAAACCTAAGTTTGCCATGCCACCGTGACCTGATCCTGCCGTCGAGTTGGAAATGGTTAGCACCCCCTGGCGCGCGACTCCAAGCTCTTCGTCGTGGTACCAGCCAATCATCACCTCGTGCCTCGTATTGCGCGCTAGGTTGAACCCTAGTTTTGAACAAAACAGAAAAGGTAACGGCTTTGATTTTGTTTTATTGTTTATAGCACTTTAAAGCGCTACGAATTTTGATTTTACAACAAAAATCATATCTTTTTCGTATGTTGCCGAAGTCCAGTGAAACAAGAGACAGTGGACTCGTGTGGACGTCTTCTACATTTTAGAAGAGACGGAATATTTTTCTGAGCCTTCTACCATTTTTGGAGGAGTGGAACCCAATGTGAGATTTCTGATTTATAAACAATATGGAAATGACGATGTACAAATTATACAGTCGATGTATGAGTTATATAAGTGTTGTACACCTCATGTATAAGCGTTGTATAAGTTGTATGTGTGATGTATAAGTTATATATGCATTGTAAAAATTATATATGCGTTGAAATGATATTGGAATATATTGAAATGAAATCGAAATATATTTATATATTGATATATATATATATATACACACACACACATACTCCCCTCGTCCACAGACCATGGACGATATATATTGGCTGTGATATTGTTTGGATTTGGTTGATGTGAAATTTGGTAAATATCACGAATGGTTGATTTGATATGGTTGATTGTGGTTGAAATCCCAATAGGATTAGTATATGGGAAAATTCATCTGCGTACGAACTAATATTGAAATCCCCATTGTCAAAAGCTACGAGGCTTTAAGGTAGAGCGAGAAGCCGTACTAGAGACGGTGCCGGTTTTAACTACCCTGCCGTTATACTGCCGAAATTTTCTAAAATATTTCTGTGTTTAATTTATATTCATGAATTGAAATATATTCATGTGATGAAATAAAACTGTTTTAAAGATAAAAATAACATTTTTATCGAATGAATGAAATAAATTGTTTCACAAATAAAAATCACATTTTTGTTGTATATACGAAGTATAGAAAATATTCATGTTTGAAATAAATTGTTTTAACAAATAAAAATCACATTTTACAATATATATATATATATATATATTTGTAAAAAAACTACATTTTTGAAATAAATTGTTTTGACAATAAAAATCAAATTTTTATCATCTATATGAAGTATATAAAATAATCGTGTTTGAAATAAATTGTTTTGACAATAAAAGTCACATTTTTATCATCTGTATGAAGTATATAAACTAATCGTGTTTGAAATAAATTGTTTTGACAATAAAATTCACATTTTTATTATCTATATGAATTGTTAAAAATAGTCCTGTGCTGAAATAAATATCTGTTGAATAAAAATATCATTTTTATCACATATATGAAATGAAATGGTTTTGAAATCGAAGAAGGAATTATATTTATATATATGTATATAAATATAATTAAAATAAGTCGAATAACGAAGCTGCAATTCGTATTTTGAAACTGTGATTTCAAATCATTATTGCGGGAGATCCGACCATCGGATTTTCCTGAAACCAAAACCGTTGGGTTCGCTTTGGAAATATCTTTTCAATGACACCAACTTTGTAAAGATCCAACGGTTAGATTGTCTGGAATGTTTAATTCAAATTTGAATAAAAACAGCGCCAGAATCGATTATATATATATATATATATATAATTAATTAAAATAAATCGAATAACGATGCTGTAGTTCGTATTTTGAAATCGTAACTTCAAACGATTGTCCCAGGAGATCAAACCGTCGGATTTTTCCAAAGCTGGAACCGTCAGATTCATTTTGAAAAGACCTTTCTAATGATGTAAAATTTGTAAAGATCCAATGGTTAGATTTTCAGATATGTGTAAATCAAATCTAGAGAAAAACAGCGCTATGGCCTGAAGTGCCGTTTATATAAATTGGCTATTTTTAAAGGATTAAAAATAGTGATAAATCGTGATAAAATATTATAAACGATATGGAATGGAAATAAACCGAATTTACCTGGTTTATTGGATATTTGATGGTTGAATGTGTTTGACGTGAAAATTACATGAAAGAACAGAATTATTGATGTCGAATAATTTAACCATTGAAATGAATTGATTTGAAATTCTAAATATACGTGAATTATTTGAAAAGACCGAGTTAATTCTCATTTAAAATAATTGATCGACGGTTAGAGGTCGAAGGTATGAAGACGGTGCAAGACCGACGATCTTCACATCGAATGGATGGGTGCTACTGATGCTCAGGAGGGGAGTAGCTACCTTGAAGGGGGCTAAATGGTAGCCGTTTGGGCGTACTTGTTGATTGTACGGATGTGCGAGGTATAAGGTGCCTCCGGTTTCGTTCAGACCCAGAACGAACTTGTAAATGGATGTGTGTCTGACGTTGTATATTAACAACGTGGCATACAGAGATGTTGTGATCAAAGTTTTTGTTGAAAAGCAGAGCTTTGTGGTTGATGATCAAAGCACATTTTTAAATAGCTAGCTTTGTGTTTAGCGTTGATTCGCGAGCCTCACACCCCAATATGGACCAGAAACGGGAGAGGACTGCAGGGAGAACATGCGTTTCCTTCCAGCTAGGAGTGGTGTCATTGTTTTACACGCCCTGACTGTAACACCCCACAACCTTTAGTGTCACTCACAAAGGGAATGCACTAAGTTCTGTGGAGCATTTAGGGTAAAAGATGCAGACAAATTACAAGACAGACAAAATTAAAACAGCGGAAAATAAAACTTTACTTTATTGATAAAATAGTTTGTACAACAATTGTTTTCCAATATCAGAGTATCATCTATCTTACAAAATAAAGAAGCATAAAATAACATTTATATTCCCCAGTGTAGCATAAGCCAGCCATAGCAGCAGAAAAAGAGAGTCCAAAGCACTTTGTCAAAGAATCTTCGAGCTTGGGAAGAGTGACGGTCCAATCTAACCTGAGCTATACTATTCCCTCCTTAACTACCTTGGGGGGGGAAGAAAAGAAGACGAAAGAAAACTGGGCCAGACATAAAGTCTGGTAAGTTCAGTTACTTCTAGCATGTGAACAAGGAAAAACAAAACGACATGAATTAACTGAATACAAGACAACACCATGATGATAGGGCCAACAAGATAGGATAAGACTAACACAAGATATGCTAAGACAAGATAAACAGGATATGCTTTAATACTTTCTCCGCTTCGCTAGTAACCTGTTATTATGGTTTCTATGTTTCTGCACCACCTATCTAGTGTCCCAACTAGTAATCTGTCTAAAATGATAACGCGACCTCAATTCCAATAATTGTGGTCGCCTTTTGGCGTATATTTATTATTTATTACCTAGATCTAATCTAGGGTTTTATATCAAAGTACTTCCTAGATTCCACTCGAGTTTACGCGGCTTATCTAATGCTTCACAGATACAGGGTTTATGCCACCTAGGTCCAACTAGGGATTACGCTACCTGTCGAACGATGCCCCTAGTCTAGGACACACTACCTAGAGTGGTATATGTTCCTAGACTTTCCCCACGTATGTGTCGTGAATCGTTATCGCTGTCTAGATGCACATGTCCTCTATATGTGCGACCCGAGTCCCGTGGCAGGGCAAATCAAGAAATACGGAACTCGGTCGGGAGCTTTAAGTTATCTGCCGATGCATATGCTAAGGTCTGTTTTTTTCCAGTGGTTATGGTCCCACTTGACCCCTCCCTCAACTATTGAAAGGCATACCTTGAAAAATGGGAACTATACGCAGGCCCCCCTATGCCCCACTAACCTATGGCCATCCGCAACCATAACTAGATAGCAAGTATATGGTCTTTTTGAGTTCTCTGCCTTTCCGTATCTCGATTGACTCAAGATGGTAGGTAGACGACGGGTCGCTATCACAGGGCCATTTGTCCCGCCGAATCACGCTGGTCCATCTTAGTCTTTAGGTTGCCTTATATTGCAACCAAGGCATACCCTTGGTTCTCCTAATGCAGACCTTAACCTCTGTGAGCCCAGGAGGATCATCTACCACCTCACAGAGGGATACCAAGAGTACCCTCACGTCCCCTCGAAGCCTTGGGCTTCGTAACCCAATTCGTTGGAGCCTTCTTTAAGATCGTTCGCTCTTCCTCGTGTTATACTAAGGATTACTACTTAGTTTTCCTAACTAAGGTTTACCACTTGGTTTCCTGAATCGTCATTTTCTTAAAAAAGGTTTACCACTTAGTCCTTTTAAATAAGGTCTACTACTTAGTTCTTTTTCTCGTCAAGTTGGATTGGTTAAGTGTCTTTAGTCGATACAAATTAACTTAACCTATTCATTTGTCATGTTAAACTGGTTAAGTGTTACCAGTAATTCACGTTGACTTAACCTTACCAGCATCAATTTATATTGGTTAGGTATTTACTTAACCCTACCCATTCATCTTGTATTGGTTAAGTGGTCCTTTTTAACTTAACCTTGCCTATCTGTTTTAACTAACATGTTGTAACGGTTAAGTGTTCCCTTAGTTACCTTAACCCTAACATTGGTTTGATTAACATGTTCTAATGGTTAAGTATTGTCCCTTCATGTTTTTAACTTAACCCTATTCATTTATCACACTCTGATGGTTAAGTGTTCAAGCTTACTTAACCCTACGGTCTAGTCCAGCTAACATATTAAATTGGCTAAGTGTATTAAATTTACTTAACCCCAACCTCTAGTCTAGTTAGCATGTTAAATTGGCTAAGTGTATTAACTTTACTTATCCCCAACCTCTAGTCTAGTTAACATGTTAAATTGGTTAAGTGTATTGAATTTACTTAACCCCCACTTTCTAGTCTGGTTAACATATTAAATTGGCTAAGTGTTTTTCTTAGTTACTTAACCCCTACAAATCTTGTCTTGTTACCATGTTAAGTTGGTTAAGTGTTCTAGTTAACTTAACCCTATCGTTCTAACTTAACTGTGTTAAGTTGGTTAAGTGTTCTTATGGACTTAACCCTCCCATTCTAGCTTAACTTTAATTGTCTTATTAAAGCACCAGCCACTCACATTAGATAGGTATTGTTGTGGCTGCCGGTATGCCGGTTGGTTCCGGGCAGTCTTACACCACAACTCAGTCTAACCTCAGGCCTTTATCGGGCTCAATGCCTTAACCTTCCACATTGGATAGGTATTGTTGAGATCACTGGACAACCGGGTGGGTCCGGGCAGGTTTACATCACAACTTAATCCAACCTCGGGTTAAGCATGTTCGTATTGTCTAAATTTACTTTTCTCATTTAGGATAAATTCTATAAGTAAATTTTCCATTATTTACTTATTCCATTATTACTCTTTTAATGTACATTGTCAACATTTATTATTATGGCCCATTTTCCCTATATATCATATTTGTAGTTTTTGGTATGTAAATTATACCAAATTAAGTGTCACTAACCATGATTATTCTAAACATGACAATTTCTCACAATTATGACTAAATTCAAAATTTGTGCTAATATACTTATTATGCCATATTAACTTTAATTGACCCAATTCTGATTTACCATCCTAATTTACAGTTTATGGCAAGACTAGAATTATTATTCTAGTTTACCGTTTACGCCTAAAACTTAGCTTACTTGCCAATACTAAATTTAATATGTCAAATTACATATTCCATAATTCATGTCAAATTTTCAAATTTGCGTTCTAATAAACATTCCATAATACATGTTCTAAATTATGTCAATCGTAATTATGTTCATGTTCCACATTATGCCAATTTCCAAGTTTACAACCATGTTTAAGTCAAATTTATGATTTGCCCAAATCGTATTCCCATCGTTTGTGTAATCGTGATTTCATCCTAGATTATAGATAAATCTAGATTCGTGGATAAAAAGGGAATGGACCAAAATGCCATGAAAAGATAGACATAATGACTGGCAGAAGATGATAATTCACTAATCACAGATCTAACAAATTACACTGAATAAATTGATTAAAGCATCGAAGGCCTATAGATCTGATAATATTATGACATAAAAAGGGTTGAACAAATAACATAGGTTCAAGTATATGGGTAGATCTAACTTAATAGATAAATTCCCATAATCAAGATCCAAGGATAATTAAGAATAAACTGAATAGATAATCAAGTTTAGATCCAATCTCACAGTCATAATCCTAGGCAATAATATCATGTTCATGAATCATAGGTAATTATCCACTATTGTCCTTGTCATAGTCATAGGCATTGGTTTATGCTCCTAGTCAAAGGCTTATGTTCATAGTCAAAGTCTTATGTTCATAGTCAAAGGCTTATGGTTTCAAAGGCCACAGTTCCATAGTCATAATCTTAAGCATTGGCAATTTAGTCACACTGTGTTCTAGGCCATAATCAAGAATCAGATCCAAAGTCATAAACAAGCACGGATTCAATGAAATGATAAGGCATATTTCTTATATTCTTTTAATTTCATGTCACAAATTGAAAAGGCGTTCAAATCTAAAAAGTAACCGACTTACATTGATTGGATCTAGAAAAGAATAGAAAGATATCGTTGCTTGAAGCCGTTGAATCTTTACTTGAATCCTAACTTGTTTTGAATCTTCTCTTGAAAGACTTGAGCAGCATATTATATTTTGTTTTAATCTATTTATTTAGATTTAGAGGAGGAAGAAGAAGAAGCCATGTCCATCAAGAATTTGTGCAGCATAAGGTTAGAGAAGAATGGTGCAAAGAGAAGGAGACTAGGGGGCTGTTTATATAGGATTGCAAGTTAATTTGAGCCATCGATGAAGCCAAGGTTAATCAAAGCCATCCGTTCTAAAAAGAAGCCAATTATGTTCACAATTACCTTCTTAATGTACATTATTAACATTTATTATTAAATTTGTATGCACATTAGATACATCCCCCCTTTACACATTTATTATTAAATTTGTATGCACATTAGATACATTTCCCCTTTACACATTTATTATTAAATTTGTATGCACATTAGATACATCTCCCCTTTACACATTTATTATTAAATTTGTATGCACATTAGATACATTTCCCCTTTACATATTTACTATTAAATTTGTATGAACATTAGATACATCTCCCCTGTACACATTTATTATATTAAGCATTGGTTTTTCTTAAATTAGTAACTTTAGTGTTAACAGAAATACGGGGTGTTACATTCTCCCCTCCTTAAAGGATTTCGACCCTGAAATCTTCAAGTCAAGAAGAATGTAAATCCTACCATCCATCTACTCAACCATCAAACACATGCATCCATTGTCCTTAAAGACTTCTAATGCTTGTATGTTCATATGCATAGTGTGTGTACATGTCTTTATCTAATGCAAAATCATGCGGTCTACTGATTCAGTTGACCTCCTTAATGCAAATCATGTCAGTGCCATGCGTCCAATATGTATGCAAATCCTAATGATACATATTATTTCTATATGAGTTCATAATCATTCACTCAAATGCGACATCCATATTTCATACATTAAGTTCAATTCATAAACAAATACATATATGTAAATGAAATTTGAAGGCGTCTGAGTTGATCTAGTGCCTAATACGTGTGTATATGCATTCACGAGCAACCACTAGCAACCATTCGCAACCATCAACCATAACATGTTTCAAATACATGTTTACATCCAAAAGGGTTTCTACCTAAGGATCGATGATACGTCCTAGAGGATATACCTTAAAAGCTAGAAATTAGTATGCATATAATTCCTATAAAAAAAAGAATCAAGGATGTACCCTTAAGAAAAAAGGTATGAAGCGCGTATGCCTTATCTTCAATCTCCCGTATCACGTCTTCTTGAGCTTTACTCAACTGTACCTTAACAGATTCAACTTCACGATTGCGAAGTTTCTTGACCTCCATTTCCAAAATAAACAAATGTCAACCATGATACTGAGTGTATATACTAGGATGATCAGAGGTCTCTCCTCTTAGCTTATCCATCATGCCATAACTATGAGGGTCAAAAGGTCACTACGTACTTTTTTTACCTCTCTTAAGGTTAGTTCTTCTCTATATAGAGCGCCTGCCACAACTATTCATCTCTCAAGCAAACCATCCTAGTCGAACTCGACATCCCTCAAGTACAAGCCCCAAAGGCCTAAACCAATATTAGACAAGCACCCGAGGAATGTCTCCTCCGAATTTGGACGATCTACGTGAGATGATCTAAGCAAAAACAACCAAACACTTGAGCACTAGTTGGGATCTTTTACTATACAAGTACTAAGGTGCAGAGACTCAACTGTGGAAGCAAATATGAACAAATGCAAAGTGCTAAAACCAAAAGAAAGAGTACAAACAGAAAAGCTAGACTCTTCCAATAGAACTTTACTACCTTTCTCCTAGGTACGCTTAGTGGTGAAAGCATGTACTTGCCCTTCTGAAAATATCGTCCTTTGTTCTTAATTAAATGCCCTATTCTGCCATAGTAAAGATACTTCCTCTTGTCTTAGGTTTTATAATCCCTTCCTCCTTCATGAGCCAAGTCTACATCCATGAATTCCTCATCCTTGGGTGTTGCTCCTTAGCCAAACTCCTCATCCTCTTTCGTGTGTAATCATGTTGACAAATCTCTCGAAAGCTGCCTCCATCGTACAGAAAACCCTACTAAGCTTGAAAGAAAACTAGCTGTAGGTGAAACTACTACGGTTATAGATGGAAGTCAGGCACTACTTCGCCCTTCAATGAGGTTACCTCCCACAAATCCAGGAGCCCCAGAGACTCAAGAAAGAAGGGGACAAGAATTCAAACAGAGAATCAGAAGATAGTGCGTACGGCTTTTGGGGAATATGCCTTTAAAACAAAACTTTTCTTTTGAAAATGCTTATTTTAAAACTGTTTGAAAATAATAATTTTTTTTCAAATCTTTTATCTGATCCGGTAACCTTCAGCTCTGATACCAAGTGTAACACCCCACATCCTTTAGTGTCACTCACAAAGGGAATGCACTAAGTTCTGTGGAGCATTTAGGGTAAAAGATGCAGATAAATTAAAAGACAGACAAAATTAAAACAGCAGAAAATAAAACTTTACTTTATTGATAAAATACTTTGTACAACAATTGTTTTCCAATATCAGAGTATCATCCGTCTTACAAAATAAAGAAGCATAAAATAACATTTATATTCCCCAATGTAGCATAAGCCAGCCATAGCAGCAGAAAAAGAGAGTCCAAAGCACTTTGTCAAAGAATCTTCGAGCTTGGGAAGAGTGATGGTCCAATCTAACCTGAGCTATACTATTCCCTCCTTAACTACCTGGGGGTGGGGGGGGGGAACGGAAGAAAAGAAGACGAAAGAAAACTGGGTCAGACATAAAGTCTGGTAAGTTCAGTTACTTCTAGCATGTGAACAAGGAAAAACAAAACGACATGAATTAACTGAATACAAGACAATACCATGATGATAGGGCCAACAAGATTGGATAAGATTAACACAAGATATGCTAAGACAAGATAAACTGGATATGCTTTAATACTTTCTCTGCTTCGCTATTAACCTGTTATTATGGTTTCTATGTCTCTACACCACCTATCTAGTGTCCCAACTAGTAATCTGTCTAAAATGATAACGTGACCCCAATCCCAGTAATTGTAGTTGCCTTTAGGTGTACATTTATTATTTATTACCTAGATCTAATCTAGGGTTTTATATCAAAGTACTTCCTAGATTCCACTCGGGTTTACGCGGCTTATCTAATGCTTCACAGATTCAGGGTTTATGCCACCTAGGTCCAACTAGGGATTACGCTACCTGTCGAACGATGCCCCTAGTCTAGGACACGCTAACTAGAGCGGTTTATGTTCCTAGACTTTCCCCATGTATGTGTCGTGTATCGTTATCGCTGTCTAGATGCACATGTCCTCTATATGTGCAACCCGAGTCCCATGGCAGGGAAAATCAAGAAACATGGAACTCGGTCGGGAACTTTAAGTTATCTGCTGATGTAGATGCTAAGGTCTATTCTTTTCCAGTGGCTATGGTCCCACTTGACCCCTCCCTCAACTATTGAAAGGCACACCTTGAAAAATGAGAACTATACGCAAGCCCCCCTATGCCCCACTAACCTATGGCCATCCACAACCATAACTAGATAGCAAGTATATGGTCTTTTGGAGTTCTCCGCCTTTCCGTATCTCGATTGACTCAAGATGGTAGGTAGACGACGGGTCGCTATCACAGGGCCATTTGTCCCGCCGAATCACGCTGGTCCATCCTAGTCTTTAGGTTGTCTTATATTGCAACCAAGGCATACCCTTGGTTCTCCTAACGCAGACCTTAACCCCTGTGAGCCCAGGAGGATCATTTGCAACCTCACAGAGGGATACCAAGAGTACCCTCACATCCCCTCGAAGCCTTGGGCTTCGTAACCCAATTCATTGGAGCCTTCTTTAAGATCGTTCGCTCCTCCTCGTGTTATACTAAGGATTACTACTTAGTTTTCCTAACTAAGGTTTACCACTTGGTTTCCTGAATCGTTATTTTCTTAACTAAGGTTTACCACTTAGTCCTTTTAACTAAGGTTTACTACTTAGTTCTCTTTCTCGTCAAGTTGGATTGGTTAAGTGTCATTAGTCGATACAAGTTAACTTAACCTATTCATTTGTCATGTTAAACTGGTTAAGTGTTACTAGTAATTCACGTTGACTTAACCATATCAGCATCAAGTTATATTGGTTAAGTATTTACTTAACCCTACCCATTCATCTTGTATTTAAGTGTTCCTTTTTAACTTAACCTTGCCTATCTGTTTTAACTAACATGTTATAACGGTTAAGTGTTCCCTTAGTTAACTTAACCCTAACATTGGTTTGATTAACCTGTTCTAATGGTTAAGTATTGTCCCTTCATGTTTTTAACTTAACCCTATTCATTTATCACACTCTGATGGTTAAATGTTCAAGCTTACTTAACCCTATGGTCTAGTCCAGCTAACATATTAAATTGGCCAAGTGTATTAAATTTAATTAACCCCAACCTCTAGTCTAGTTAGCATGTTAAATTGGCTAAGTGTATTAACTTTACTTATCCCCAACCTCTAGTCTAGTTAACATGTTAAATTGGCTAAGTGTATTGAATTTACTTAACCCCCACTTTCTACTCTGGTTAACATATTAAATTGGCTAAGTGTTTTTCTTAGTTACTTAACCCCTACAAATCTTGTCTTATTACCATGTTAAGTTGGTTAAGTGTTCTAGTTAACTTAACCCTATCGTTCTAACTTAATTGTGTTAAATTGGTTAAGTGTTCTTATGGACTTAACCCTCCTATTCTAGCTTAACTTTAATTGTCTTATTAAAGCACCAGCCACTCACATTAGACAGGTATTATTGTGGTTGCCGGTATGCCGGTTGGTTTCGGGCAGTCTTACGCCACAACTCAGTCTAACCTCGGGCCTTTATCGGTCTCAATGCCTTAACCTCCCACATTTGATAGGTATTGTTGTGATCACTGGACAGCCGGGCGGGTCCGGGTAGGTTTACATCACAACTCAATCTAACCTCGGGTTAAGCATGTTCGTATTGTCTAAATTTACTTTTCTCATATAGGATAAATTCTATAAGTAAATTTTCCCTAATTTACTTATTCCATTATTACTCTTTTAATGTACGTTGTCAACATTTATTATTATGGCCCATTTTCCCTATATATCATATTTGTAGTTTTTGGTATGTAAATTATACCAAATTAAGTGTCACTAACCATGATTATTCTAAACATGACAATTTCTCACAATTATGACTAAATTCAAAATTTGTGCTAATATACTTATTATGCCATATTAACTTTAATTGACCCAATTCTGATTTAACATCCTAATTTATAGTTTATGGAAAGACTAGAATTATTATTCTATTTTACCGTTTACGCCTAAAACTTAGCTTACTTGCCAATACTAAATTTAATATGTCAAATTACATATTCCATAATTCATGTCAAACTTTCAAATTTGCGTTCTAATAAACATGCCATAATACATGTTCTAAATTATGTCAATCATAATTATGTTCATGTTCCACATTATGCCAATTTCCAAGTTTACAACCATGTTTAAGTCAAATTTATGATTTGCCCAAATCGTATTCCCATCGTTCGTGTAATCGTGATTTCATCCTAGATTATAGATAAATCTAGATTCATGGATAAAAAGGGAATGAACCAAAATGCCACGAAAAGATAGACATAATGACTGGCAGAAGATGATAACTCACTAATCACAGATCTAACAAATTACACTGAATAAATTGATTAAAGCATCGAAGGCTTATAGATCTGATAATATTATGACATAAAAAGGGTTGAACAAATAACATAGGTTCAAGTATATGGGTAGATCTAACTTAATAGATAAATTCGCATAATCAAGATCCAAGGATTATTAAGAATAAACTGAATAGATAATCAAGTTTAGATCCAATCTCACAGTCATAATTCAGGCAATAATATCATGTTCTTGAATCACAGGTAATTATCCACTATTGTCCTTGCCATAGTCATAGGCATTGGTTTATGCTCCTAGTCAAAGGCTTATGTTCATAGTCAAAGGCTTATGTTCATAGTCAAAGGCTTATGTTCATAGTCAAAGGCTTATGTTCATAGTCAAAGGCTTATGGTTTCAAAGGCCATAGTTCCATAGTCATAATCTTAAGCATTGGCAATTTAGTCACACTGTGTTCTAGGCCATAATCAAAAATCAGATCCAAAGTCATAAACAAGCACAGATTCAATGAAATGATAAGGCATATTTCTTATATTCTTTTAATTTCATGTCACAAATAGAAAAGGTGTTCAAATCTAAAAAGTAACCGACTTACATTGATTGGATCTAGAAAAGAATAGAAAGATAGCGTTGCTTGAAGCCGTTGAATCTTTACTTGAATCCTAACTTGTTTTGAATCTTCTCTTGAAAGACTTGAGCAACATATTATATTTTATTTTAATCTATTTATTTAGATTTATAGGAAGAAGAAGAAGCCATGTCCATCAAGAATTTGTGCAGCATAAGGTAAGAGAAGAATGGTGCAAAGAGAAGGAGACTAGGGGGCTGTTTATATAGGATTGCAAGTTAATTTGAGCCGTCGATGAGGCCAAGGTTAATCAAAGCCATCCGTTCTAAAGAGAAGCCAATTATGTTCACAATTACCTTCTTAATGTACATTATTAACATTTATTATTAAATTCTTATGCACATTAGATACATCCCCCCTTTACACATTTATTATTAAATTTGTATGCACATTAGATACATTTCCCATTTACACATTTATTATTAAATTTGTATGCACATTAGATACATCTCCCCTTTACACATTTATTATTAAATTTGTATGCACATTAGATACATTTCCCCTTTACACATTTATTATTAAATTTGTATGCACATTAGATACATCTCCCCTTTACACATTTATTATATTAAGCATTGGTTATTCTTAAATTAGTAACTTTAGTGTTAACAGAAATACGGGGTGTTACACTGACATTTTACTTATGTGGATGATGGATTGCGAGGCACCTCGGTTATTTTGGTCTTTTCTGAGCCGATGGTTTGGTCGAATATGACTAATTGACGTCCCATAGGGCGGGGAAACGCAGTGTTCAGGCATTTTAATCCACTCCGTGTGGACCGGCCCTGAAGATCCAAGGGTCACTCGAGCTCTGATCCTGAGACACGGGCTAGAGCGTCTCGAAGCGGTAAGGATGATCCCTTGCCTTGGTCCATGACTGAAATCCAATTTTCGAATACGACATCGTGTGGTTTTGATTGTATACCTATATATGGCGGCATAGTGGTATGGGGCATTAATGACGTCTATGATTGATACTTATGATAGTAATTGTTTTTGAAACATATAAAAACTAGTAATAATATCAAATGCTTTTGTTTTATTCGTATCAAGCATGTTTTGGCCATTATATGGTAAAACTCTATCCTCTGGTTTATGATGCATTGTGTGATGGGAACTGAGTCTTATAATGGCTTCATTTTTATAAAAAGCATTGCGATGTTTAAATGATTTACTTGTTTTAAATCACTGGCAATCCAATGGAGTAAACCCATTTTGCGTTAGCAGCGTGGTCCTGTGATTGCCCGTATATTAAGATATGCTAAGTAGATATCTCGTACCAGTCCCATGACTAACTCGTAGTTTCACTTGCAAACTCGGGTGCCCCTATTTCTACACGGGCAGCCTTGTATTTAGGTTTGAGCAGGCTCTTTCTGGATAGCTATGGAGCTGAAAATGGATTCTATCATTTATCACTTTTTATGCTGTTCAGCTCCTGTTGTACATATTATTTTTTGTTTCCGCTGTAGACATTTCTGTAAAGCTGAACTATATTTTGTACTAAGTATGATCTTGTATGCTGTGTAACTCTGATGATTATATTTATCTAGTGTCTTCTGTTGTACATTATCTGGTGTATTTATTTATTTCTGTTCTGTTGTTATTTATTTATGTGTTATATTCCAAAGATTACCCTTGCCACCATGGAACGGGGGTTTGGGGTCGTCATAACGTGGTATAAGAGCTTTGGTTAAGCTTAGTTCTGGAATATAACATATTAATGAACTCGTCAGAAATAGAATCAGTAATATTCTATGATGGATCACTCATTTCAGATAGGATCAGTAATATCCTAGAATGAGTGTAGCAAAATGAAATACACCCCGATAGATGCATTTACATTCAATTATATGTCTCTATGCTTTAAAATACCTTTTCTGTTGACCTGACACTTTGTCTGCTATTTGCAGACATAGAAAAAATGAGTGGCAGAAGCAGAAGAAATAATCCTATGGTTCAGCAAATTAATGATCCAGTTGTGCTCCCTCAGGCAGGATCGGATATAGAAGCTCTATTGAAGAGATATCGAAATCTGGGTGGAGTACCGTTCTCGGGCTTTGAATCAATTATTCAAACTCAAGCTTGGATGCGTTCTTCTGAAAGAATATATGAAGGTTTCAAGTTGAGAGATGATCAGGAAAGATTACTGGCATCTTGGGCGCTCAAAGAAGAAGTGTTAATCTGGTGGGAAACAATCATTGAAGATAATCCAGAAGGTGATATCACCTGGGATGGATTCAAAGAAATTTTCAATGAAAGATTTATTCCTCCAGAAGCAACTGAGCAGTTAAGTGATGAATTCTATTATTTGATTCAAGGGGATATGACCATTCCGGAATATCATAAGAAATTCAATGAACTTTTTCGTTTTGCCCCGCATCTAATTTAGAATCCAAAGATGAAGAATCTGAGATTTATTAACGGGCTTCAACGAAAGTATCAAAGTAAGGTAACTGCTCATGTGCAACAATCTTTTTCTGAAATGATATACATGGCTTATTAGTATGAAATTCTTGATAAGCAGGGTCTTTTGGTCGACGAAGAGGAATGTAGTTCTAGCAACAAAAGGAAATTCAAAACTGATAGCCCAAAGATAAGTACACAGCCTAAGGCCAGTACGGCGTCTGGGGTCAGTAAGAAGCCCAAAGTCAATCGAAAGAAGGGTAAATCTGGGAAAGAACCAGTAACAACTGCCACCTGCTCTAATTATAATCGGAAAGGGCATTTAGCGATAAACTGTGGACCCTTAAAGAAGCGATTAAAGTGTGGATTTCAATCCAATAAGGAATTTCAAGAGAATAGAAAATGCAATCTATGCCATCAGGCTGGTCATCTTTCAAAGGCTTGTTAGCTATTCAGAAAATCTAAAGCAGTACAAGTGAATGAAGTGGAAGAAACTCCAGCTTCCTCAGCTAGTCAGGAGAAGGCAGATGTTTTAGAAAGCACGCTTAATGTTAAAAATATTCCGGTTAAAGTTTTGTTTGATACGGGTGCGTCGCGAAGTTTTATTTCGACTATGGTGGTAAAGAAGTTGGATTTGAAACTGAAAAATCTTAAAGAACCCATGACCGTCCATAATCCGGTTGGGGGTTCCCTCGATCTTGTTTGGATTTGTGGGGTGCTTGTCTCCTTTTCCTGTTATCGGTTCCCTACTATCTCTATCGTCATGAATTTCACAGAGTTTGATCTTATCCTGGGATTGGATTAGTAAACCAAACACGAAGCAGAAGTTAATTATGCAGAAAGAGTTGTTAAAGTTAAAACAAAGCTTGGATATATAACCATTCCATGTGAAGGTCCAAATTCCGATAGAAAAGACTTTTGGGAAGCTCTGGATGTTTCTCCTGCTCAAATAGAACCTGTTCCTGTCGTTACGGAGAATATTCCAGTCGACATTGAAAACATCCTAGTTGTCAAGAACTATGCGGATGTGTTTGAAGAAGCTGTTAGCTTACCTCCGCGTAGAGAAATTGATTTCAAAATCTCTTTAGTTCGAATGCAAGGCCAGTAGTTCATGCTATTTGAAGAATGACCTTGAAAGAAAAAGAAGAGTTAGACGATCAAACTCAACAACTGGTATGGAAGAGTCTAATCAGACCTAGTTTCTCTGATTGGGGAGCAGCAGCGGTATTTGTCTCGAAGTCAGACAGTACTCTCAGATTATGTGTGGATTATCGTGACTTGAACAAGCAGACGTTGAAAAATAAATATCCATTGTCGTAGATTGATGATTTATTGGATCGATTGAATGGCGCACAAGTATCTTCCCGAACGGACCTAGCTACAGGTTTCCATCAGCTTCGTATTGCTGAAGAGTGTGTTCCTTTGACAGCATTCAGAGGTCCAGACTTATTCTACGAGTGGTTAGTAATGTCGTTCGACTTATGTAACGCTCCAGCTTATTTTGTCGATCTAATGAACCGGGTATTCAGAGAAGTATTGAATAAATTTGTTCTGGTTTTCATTGATGATATACTGATCTTCTCTAAGTCAGAAAGAGAGCATGAAAAACATTTGGAACAAGTATTAGAAATTCTCAGAAAGAATGTTTTAAAGGTCAAATTTTCCAAATGTATATTTGGGCAAGAAGAGGTCAAATTCCTTGGCCATGTCCTGTCAAAGAAAGGAATTTATGTGGATCCCAGTAAAATTGCTGCTATTTAGAATTGGAAACAGCCTCGTACTCCCACAGAAGTTCGAAGTTTTCTCGGATTAGCCAGTTATTATCGGAAGTTCATTAAGAATTTTTCGAGGGCATCTAGTTCCTTAATGAAGCTTACTAAGAAACATTCGAGATTCAACTGGCCTCCCAAATGTGAGGCAGCTTTCCAAGAGCTGAAGTTAAAACTGACAATTGCTCCAGTATTAACAATAATTGATGGCAATCAAGACTTGAAAGTCTGGACAGATGCTTCTAAAGAAGGTCTTGGTGCAGTATTAATGCAAAGAGGCCAGGTAGTCACTTATGCTAGCCGTCAATTGAAGCCACATGAGAAAAATTATGCAACTCACGATCTTGAATTGTTAGCCATCGTGTTCGCTATGAAAATCTGGAGGCATTATCTATTGGGTGAGAAATTTGAAGTATACACCGATCATCAATCATTGAAATATTTGTTCACCCAGAAAGATCTGAATATGAGCAGCAGCGTTGGCTAGAATTTCTTGTGGCATATGATCTAGATATTTTATATACTCCGGGGAAAGCCAATGTTGTAACTGATGCGCTCAGCAGGAAGGATGTGATCATCGCCAGTATTATCGTTACACCATCGTTGATTGATAAAATAGCTATTCTTCAAAAATATGATAGTTTTATTAAAGAGATGATCAAAAGAATCTAAAGGGGCGAAGTCTCCAGTTTCCAAGTGGATAGCGCAGGAGTTCTGAGATTAAAAGGAAGGATTTGTGTTCCCGACAACCTTGAGTTCAAAAGAGAAGTAATGGACGAGAGTCACAAGTCCAAACTGAGTATCCACCCAAGGGTTAGTAAAATGTGTAATGACCTCAAGCGAACATTCTGGTGGAAGGCAATGAAAATAGACATGTCTATATATGTTAGCCGGTGTTCCACCTGTCAACAAGTCAAAAGCGATCGACAGAAACTCGCTGGATTGTTGCAACCGTTGGAAATTCCAGGTGGAAAATGGGAACAGATTTCTATGGATTTCATAGATGGTTTGCCCAGAACCAGGAAAGGAAATGACAGTATTTGGGTGATCGTAGATCGTTTCATGAAGACCGCCCATTTCATACTTGTCAGGTTGAATAGAACTGCTCAGAATTTGGAGCAGATTTATTTCAGAGAAATTGTTAGACTGCATGGAGTTCCCATGAGTATAGTTAGTGATCGTGACCCGATTTTTGCTAGTAAATTTTGGGAAGCATTCCAAGCAGAATTGGGAATGAAACTGAACTTGAGCACCGCATATCATTCCTCAAACAGATGGTCAAACTGAGAGAGTGAATCGTATTCTTGAAGATTTGTTGCAGGCTTTTATTATTGATTTTGGCGGATCATGGGAAGACCACTTGCATTTGGATGAGTTCTCATACAATAACAGCTACCAAGCGAGCCTGAAAATGTCTCCATTCAAAGCATTGTATAGTAGACCATGCAGATCCCTGCTTATTGGGTAGAACCTGGCAATAGACTCGTATTGGGGCCAGATATGATTCGCGAAGCTGCGGATAAAGTCGATTTCGTTAAGAAACGATTACTCACCGCTCAAAGCCGACAAAAGAGCTATGCAGATAAGGGAAGAAGAGATATATCATTTGCTGTTGGTGACTATGTGTATTTGAAGGTATCTCCGATGAGAGTAGTCTGGTTCGGTAAAACAGGGAAATTGGCACCCAAATTTATTGGTCCGTTTCCTATTCTAGAACTGATTGGAACTATCGCTTATAGGGTTCAATTGCCTGATTGGTTGCCTGGAGTGCATGATGTATTTCATGTATCTCAACTTCGAAAGCATGTACATGATCCAGATTTGATCGTGGAAGAAGCCGCGCAATGGGATATAGAAATTACTCCAGAATTGGCTGTGAGAAGAGAGCCGATCAAGATTATTGGTAAAGAAACAAAAGAGCTGAGGAACAAGAAGGTTCACTTAGTCAAAGTGTAATGGTGTGGAGATCCGCGAGATTGTACTTGGGAAACTGAGGAAAGCATTAAGAAAGCTTATCCTAAGTGCAGGATGGATATCTCTGATTGACTCTAGTGCAAGGTACATTTACCATATTTTGCATTTTCGTTTGGTTCTCTACTTAGCTGTTATTTCCTTTTCATAGATGTAAAATTTTAATTATATAGTCTGAATGATTTTAAAAGAGTATATGAATTAATTAGTATATTTTTGAAAAGTTAAAAATAAATTGATTGTTGTTCGTGTTGTGTGGTTGAGAATTTGATTATCAAATTATTAGAATGATATTGAATTTAATCAATAGGAAAATGAATGGTAAATTTATTCGTTTAAATCACATATTGAACTGATTTAAAAATAGCTAGAAATATATACATGTACATTATATATGTTTGAACAGGTAAATGGATTAGCTGTTGAGTAAAGAATTTATTTGTGTGCCCAATCAATAGGTAAACCTTAATGAGTTGGATGTGCAATTTTATTATTATATCAACTCCTATGAATGCCATTGGATGCGGAGTGTTGGTTATTCTGTGTGTAATAAATAAATGTCGCCATAGGATAGTAACAATTAATTTTGAACTACATTGCATGGCATACTTCTTGAAGATAGCATACTTCATCATATACCACATAAGCATTTGGAGCTTGTGTGACGAGGTTGAAAATTTACCATACGAGCGAGAGGCTTGTATGGCGATGACTATATATTATTGGTTGAACTGATGACTGATATGGACTATATAAAATGTAACGGTAAATTGCCAGATTAATAAAAAAACCCACACGGGTCTGGAGGTGACAATAAACACGTCTCTCTGATCATTAAGGCAACAAAACCATTTATAGGGTGACGAGAATTTATTCTCTGGAGTTATTATCTATACACACTCCCCTGTGGACACCAGAATATATCACTATAAATATGTGTATGCTTATTAGGATTTATTGGGTACCTAATACGGCCCAATAAATTTCCAAAACCCCTCCCCGTACAAAGGAGGTTATGGCAAAATTTTAGGGTGTTAGCAAATTTTTGAAGAATTGAAAAATTCTTAGAAATTGAAAAGTTAAAGAATGAAATCCAGAATGAAAGTTGAGTTGGTTAATTAAACAACTTTCAGCTTCGTTCCTTTTCGGGGACGAAAAGATTTTAAGTGGGGGAGATTGTAACAATCCGAAAAATCTGAACCAATTTAAAATTTTTAATTTGGCTATTTTAGTGAATTTTAAATATTTTAAATAAATTATTTTAAATAATAAAGGTCAAAATTCCATTTGAATCAATGTTTGAAAATAAATATATTTATTTTAAATATAAACAAGGCCTGAAATGGCGCAGCAGTTTGAAAATTTGAATTCAAACTTTGACTGACTGTACCGAGTGCAAAATAAAACGGATTTTATGAAACCAAAAATATTTAAATCTGGTTATGAATATATTTCTAACGGATCTGAAAAATCGAAGTTTCATAGCGGGAATCAAAAGTTATGGCCAAATGAATTTTCAGAAAGGTCGCTATATAGTTTATATAACCCGTGAAAATGGACATTTTCCAAACGACCTCTGTTTTCGACGAAACCACTTTTGTTGGATCCCGGATGTCAAATTATTGCTAGGTTTCAAATTCCATAATTTTTGAAGTTAATATCTGAGCGTGGCGAAGGAAAATGTGTTTGATTGATTTTAGTTAAATTGGATCAACCAGAAAATGGCCATTTTTCAAACGGTCTCAGAATTTCACGAAACTAGTTTCGTTTGGACTGTATCATCAAAACATAGCTAGATTTATTTTTTTGGAATTTTTGGGATCAGTATATGGCCCCGGCAAATTGAAATGTACTTTAAATCAAATATTGAATGTTTTATATTCTAATTTGAAGAGAAATTGATTGAAATAGTCGAATGGGCTTACGAAACATATCCCATTGTGTTCGAAATGGTGGTATTTAGCTAGGGACGATAGTCGCTGGGTTTGGATTGGAGTTCGTATGTGGAAGGGGGTATTTTCGGATTTTATAAAAATATAAATAAAAAAATAATAGCCAATCAAAATTCATTTTATCTTCCCTCTCGGTTCTGAAGAAAACCCGTAACCCTCATCTCGTGAACGGCGGCGGCTATTCCCTCCTTCTCTCCTCTTTTTCTCTTCGATCTCTCATCAAAACGCATCGGTCCTGTTGGGAATTTTGAAGAGCTCTCTTCCAGCTTCAAATCCATGGTTGTTGCACTCCCTGTCGTCAAGTAAATCGAGAGAACCAAGCCCTCAAAACCCCGAAGTTTGCCGCACCTCCGTGACCAGATCCTGCTGTCGTGTTGGAAGCGGTTGGCACCCACTAGCACGCGACTCCAAGCTTCGTCGTGGTACCAGCCGATCATCACCTCGTGCCTCGTATTGCGCGCTAGGTTGAACCCTAGTTTTGAACAAAACAGAAAAGGTAACGTCTTTGATTTTATTTTATTGTTTATAGCACTTTAAAGCGCTACGAATTTTGATTTTACAACAAAAATCATATCTTTTTCGTATATTGTCGAAATCCAGTGAAACAAGAGATAGTGGACTCGTGTGGACGTCTTCTATATTCTAGAAGAGACCGGATATTTTTCCAAGCCTTCTAAAATTTTAAAGGAGTGGAACCCAATGTGAGATTTCTGATTTATGAACGATATGGAAATGACAATGTATAAATTATACAGTCGATGTATGAGTTATATAAGCGTTGTACACCTCATGTATAAGCGTTGTATAAGTTGTATCTGTGATGTATAAGTTATATATGCGTTGTAAAAATTATGTATGCGTTGAAATGATATTGAAATATATTGAAATAAGTATATATATATATACACTCCCCTCGTCCACAGATCATGGACGATATATATTGGTTGTGATATTGTTTGGATTTGGTTGATGTGAAATTTGGTGAATATCATGAATGGTTGATTTGATATGGTTGATTGTGGTTGAAATCCCAATAGGATTAGTATATGGGAAAATTCGTCTGTGTACGAACTAGATATTGAAATCCCCATTGTCAAAAGCTGCGAGGCTTTAAGGTAGAGCGAGGAGCCGTACTAGGGATGGTGCCGGTTTTAACTACCCCACTGTTATGCTGCCGAAATTTTCTAAAATATTTCTGTGTTTGATTTATATTCATGTATTGAAATATATTCATGTGATGAAATAAAACTGTTTTAAAGATAAAAATAACATTTTTATCGAATGAATGAAATAAATTGTTTTACAAGTAAAAATCACATTTTTGTTGTATATACGAAGTATAGAAAATATTCATGTTTGAAATAAATTGTTTTAACAAATAAAAATCTCATTTTTACAATATATATAAATTGGTAAAAATCTACATTTTTGAAATAAATTGTTTTTACAATAAAAATTACATTTTTATCATCTATATGATGTATATAAAATAATCATGTTTGAAATAAATTGTTTTGACAATAAAAATCACATTTTTATCATCTATATGAAGTATATAAAATAATCGTGTTTGAAATAAATTGTTTTGACAATAAAAATCACATTTTTGTTATCTATATGAATTGTTAAAAATAGTTAGGTGCTGAAATAAATATCTATTGGATAAAAATATCATTTTTATCACATATATGAAATGAAATGGTTTTGAAATCGAAATACGAATTATATATATATATATATATTAAATAAATCGAATAACGAAGCTGCAGTTCATATTTTGAAACCATGATTTCAAATGATTATTGCGGGAGATCCGACCATCGGATTTTCCCGAAACCGAAACCGTTGTGTTCGCTTTGGAAATATCTTTCCAGCGACACCAACTTTGCAAAGATCCAACGGTTAGGTTGTTTGGAATGTTTAATTCAAATCTAAATAAAAACAGCGCCAGAATCGATTATATATATATATATATTTATATATATATATATAATTAAAATAAATCAAATAACGACGCTGTAGTTCGTATTTTGAAATCGTAACTTCAAACGATTGTATTGAGAGATTCGACCGTCGGATTTTCCCAAAAATGGAACTGTTGGATTCGTTTTGAAAGATCTTTCTAATGATGTGAAATTTTTAAAGATCCAACGGTTAGATTTTCAGATATGTGTAAATCAAATCTGGAGAAAAACAGCGCTATGGCCGCGTTATGGCTTGAGGTGTCGTTTATATAAATTGGCTATTTTTAAAGGATTAAAAATAGCAATAAATCGTGATAAAATATTATAAACGATATGGAAATAAACCGAATTTACCCGGTTTATTGGATATTTTATGGTTGGATGTGTTTGACGTGAAAATTACATGAAAGAACAGAATTATTGATGTTGAATAATTTAACCACTGAAATGAATTGATTTGAAATTCTAAATATACATGAATTATTTGAAAAGGCCTAGTTAATTCTCATTCAAATAATTGATCGACGGTTAGAGGTCGAAGATATGAAAATGGTGCAAGACCGACGATCTTCACATCGAATGGATGGGTGCTACTGATGCTCATGAGGGGAATAGCTACCTTGAAGGGGGCTAAAGTGGTAGCCGTCCGAACGTACTTGTTGATTATACAGATGTGCGAGGTATAAGGTGCCTCCGGTTTCGTTCAGACCTAGAACGGACTTGTAAATGGATGTGTGTTTGACATTGTATATTGACAATGTGGCATGCAAAGATGCTGTGATCAAAGCTTTTGTTGAAAAGCAGAGCGTTGTGGTTGATGATCAAAGCACGGTTTTAAATAGCTAGCTTTGTGTTTAGCGTTGATTCGCGAGCCTCACACCCGGTATGGACCAGAAACGAGAAAAGACTGCAGGGAGAACATGTGTTTCCTTCTAACTAGGAGTGGTATCAGTGTTTTACACGGCCTGACATTTTACTTATGTGGATGATGGATTGCGAGGCGCCTTGGTTATTTCGGTCTCTTCGGAGCCGATGGTTTGGTCGGATATGACCAATTGACGCCCCATAGGGCGGGGAAACGTAGTGTTCAGGCATTTTAATCCACTCCGTGTGGACCGGCCCTGAAGATCCGAGGGTCACTCGAGCTCTGATCCTGAGACACGGGCTAGAGCATCTCGAAGCGATAAGGATGATCCCTTGCCTTGGTTCATGACGAAAATCCAATTTCCAATCACGACATCGTGCAGTTTTGATTGTATACCTATATATGGCGACATAGTGGTATGGGGGCACTAATGCCGTCTATGATTGATACTTATGATTGAAATTGTTTTTGAAACATATAAACACTAGTAATAACATCAAATGCTTTTGTTTTATTCGTATCAAGCATATTTTGGCCATTATAAGGTAAAACTCTATCCTCCGGTTTGTGTTGCATTGTGTGATGGGAACTGAGTCTTATAATGGCTTCATTTTTATAAAAAGCATTGCGATGTTTAAATGATTTACTTATTTTAAAGCACGGGCAATCCAATGGAGTAAACCCGTTCCGCGTTAGTGGCGTGGTCTTGTGATTGGCCATATATTAAGATATGTTAAGTAGATTTCTCATACCAGTCCCATGACTGACTCGTAGTTTGTTTCACTTGCAAACTCGGATGCCCTTATTTCTGCACGGGCAGCCTTGTATTCAGGTTTTAGCAGGCTCTTTCTAGACAACTATGGAGCTGAAGATGGATTCTATCATTTATGTTTTTTTATGTTGTTCAATTCCTGTTGTACATATTTTGTTTTGTTTCCGCTGTAGACATTTATGTAAAGATGAACTGTATTTTGTACTAAGTATGATCCTATATGTTGTATAACTCTGATGATTATATTTATCCAGTGTATTCTGTTGTACATTATCTAGTGTATTTATTTATTTATTTCTATTCTGCTGTTATTTGTTTATGTGTTATATTCCAAAGATTACCCTTGCCACCGTGGAACGGGGGTTTGGGGTCGTCATAATAGTTTTATTACAATGACCAGGCTTCAACTATTCTAATATATTTCATTGGTTTCACCAATACTTAGGTTGTTAGTTTCTAATATTAGAATGCTTCAAAATTTGATTGTATTAAGTGATTGAAATAACTGTGTCCAACAGATTCCTATTCAACCACGTAGTGTTAGTTACTAGAGGTTTTTAAAGAATTTTATTTGCTAAAACTATTGTTAAAGAATTAAAATGAGAGAGTAGAATACAGCGCATGTAAACTAGCTGACATGAAATGTAGAGTGGTTTGATCTAAAAAAGATCTACGTCCGCTATTGCTTCTTATCTTATTACATTGGTTTTCCGCTACAAAATATATTTAATCACCAAATACATGATTAAAAGTTAGCTCTACCAAATAGGATTGATACAAGCGTTTGCATAACATATATAAAGAGTACTATAAGCATTTGGATTTACAGTTAGCATTAACAGTTCTAGAAAATGCTATATAAGCCCTATTTGTACTTTTTAATATGAAAATCGTTGTGATGCAATATTTTTTGATTTAACAACGATTTATTACCATGTAAACTAATATGCTATATCTATACAAATGCCATAAGAAAGTTTAAGCAAATATTTGAGAGATTTTGACAATAATTTATCATTGAATTATATTTTCCTATAATGTATTAAAAAAATATGAAAAAACTATTTAGAAAGACAAATTTTAAACTGAACCTTTATTTTCTATTGTGTTAGTAAGTATTAATAGAGAGTTGTCTTTAAGTATATTGTTGTTTAGCACTAAACTGTGAACCTAGACTAGAGTTGATTGTGCCAAGAGGTGCAATGGAGGAGTATTTAACCTCAGTTATCACTGAAATTTTAGATATATGGAAATTAGAAATCAAGCTTCCAAAAATTAAGTTTCATCCATAATTAACTTAATACTTTATATTGTGAACTTTGCATTAATGTAAATTGGTAACTGATCAATGAATCATTCTATTTGTGGCAGTCAGTTGAACAAAATGAACTATATGGTTCTCTGAATACAATTTTTTGCTAATTATTTATTTACCATTAAATATTAAAAAATTAAACTTGGTCGAGTGCAAATTCATCATTTTAAACTCATTTGACATCAATCATGGGGTTCTAATAAAGATTCTGATAAATATATACTTCCACCATAAAGCCCAGGTTAATCCTAAAAACATTCTTATCAAGTTTATGATAAAGTCCAAAATCGGTTAAACTTATTATTTTAATTTTTACCAAATCAGCATCTTGAGAAGTCATGTGTCTGCTAGTGGATTTGGCTCGGGAATTTCATCCAACATATCATTAGCTAACGGATCAGGTCTTGCTAATTAAAGACTTATAGGAAAAAAACTGGTAAAGATCAACGACTGCTCAAGATCACATAAAATTCCAACAACACCATAATTTATGCATAACTTTTGAACTTCTTTTGTAAAATAAAAAATTGAATGCATGGTTAATATAATATGATGTGGTTATGAAGGCATACATACTAGAAAATAGTTTGAATATTTGTTATTGATGTGGATAAACGTAAAATTGTTTGTTTATTTGTAAAGAATTTTTTTTACATTTCTATACCCATTTTATATATCATACACAAAACAAAACATTAGATTATCTGTATTCCCAAACTTATCATATTATATTAAACTTACCGTACTCATATTATATTAAAAACACTACGAACAAAACAATAGTATAATTAGACATCTAAAGGATCAAGTGCAGGTGAATGACATGCTTGAAAAAGCATTAGAGTATAACTCATCCAGCAAATACTCTTTGGGTGAAAGGTCTATGCTCAAGGTACCCATTTTCATTATAACTACTTATTTTTTACATAAGTAAGCCTTATCTACACCAATGTTGAATAATGTTTTGCTCTATCATAACTATAGCCAGCAAAGGAGCTAACCAAGGAAATTGCAACACTAGAGAAGTGATGCATCTTGAGCAATATATTCTTACTTTGTGTAGAAAAGCACTCCTACTAGCACTCTTGATGAATCAAAATGAATGGTATTTATAGATAAATCAATGCCTGCTTCTCATCAATTATATCAAAATCCAAATGAAATTCTAGATATACATCGGGATATTAAAAGATGGACATTAAACAAGTAGGAGAAAATTTTACCTGTTCGGGTGCACTTAGTTGTTATTCTGCATTACCTCGATGTACAGTTATTCATCAAGGATATCGACTACAGATGATATCCTGTCTATAGCTCTTCACACATCACTTTCAACAACTGAACTATAATGAGGTAAATTAGATTTTATCACCTTATTATAATCTAATGAAAAGCATACATAAAAATTAGGATAAAATACCCAATACATGGGTACTATTCATGATACATGCTTCGTATAATGAACATGAATTGTATTTTTCGCTCATAGTTAGTCAAGTATACCTTAAACCATTTATTTGTAAATAGGGAGTTCAGTGTGGTACTTCAGGTAAAAACAATAGCATAAAATTTAGGCACCAAATTATCACACCTTATACCAGATACCCAGTAGGATTTCTGAAGAATTGTTTTGATGTATAAGCATGATATTTTGTAAGCTCACAAATTCACTATTATTTCAATCATATCTAACATTTTCTCCTACTTTAGTTTTCCTAAGACTTAGCCATACCCAAACTAGGTTCTAAAAATGTACCCAACCTAAAAACATCTAACAGTAAACAATGAATTTCTTAAACTAAAAAAAATAAAAATCATACAAGCATACCTAAACCAGATAACATGCAAAAACCAAGAAATTGGTTTTCCTAAAACGCAAGTTCGACTATAAAATTTTTGTTGGAAAATCAGTAATCCAATGAAATTATTACACAATAAAATGTATGTATGCAAAATCAAGGAAAAGTGATAAAAATCTTACATTAATTTCGGACTGAACTTTATAATGAATGGATTTGGGTAGATCTTCACCAAGCATTAGATACGACTTATGTACTAACTCTCTTCTCTTAACCTCACATTTTTCGATATGTTATTCCATATCCAAACACTTCGCCATAAACTAATTTCCTGCAGATCTATCGAATACGGAGGAAGAAGAGGCACGATGGACAAAGAGGCATCATAGAGGAATCATAGGAGGGAAGGAGGCACCAGCACGAATGTTGGGATGGAAGATTGATTGAATAAGGAGATAAACTAGGAAAGGGAGAAAAGGGGAATTATGTAAAAAAAAAGAATTGCGGTAGGAAAGAGGGATTTAGGAAAAGTGGGATTTTTGAGAAATATAATGCCCGTGTCAATTTTAATTCCCGCCTCGTTTTTTCAGTCTTCAAAGCGCTTGCTCTCTTTTCCTTTTTCATTTGATAGTACTAAAGGTTGCACTTAGCTTCAATCGCCGCCATACTATGTAACTATAAATAAGTTCTCTTGTAGTGTTGGGCTTTGATTTTCCATTTCATCTTTGTTCTTTAAGAAGAGGCTGTACATGCTTTAATTAGTTCCTTCGAGCTTTTGTTCCCTTCTGCGGGATAAGATGTGAGCAGAGGATGCACGTGCTTTGAGCGTTCCCTTTGAGCTTTTGTTCCCTTCTGCGGGATAAAAGGTAAAATAAAGGTGGAATGTTCTTATCTTTAGAGCAGAGGTAGAATGTAGTCCTTTAGAGCAGACATTAGAACATACTCATCTTTAGGGCAGAGATTGGTTTTAGTCCTAAGCACACAGCTCAGGTGAGCACACAGCTCGTATAGCGATTAGCATACAACTCGCATCATAATGAGCACACAGCTCGCATAGTGGTGAGCACATGGCTCGTGTAGTGATGAGCAAAAGTACTTAAAGTGGAGTCGTAGCTCCACAAATGGTCAAATCACTAATGATCATCAAAGATTGAAAGGGAAAGTGTAACTAGACAAAGCTAGTAGATAGGCAAATTCAACCAAATGTCGCATAATTGCTGACTTAACAAAGTCCATTATCAGGCACGAAAAAAAACTATTATGCTGGAATCCATAACGTCGAAGTGTTTAGAAAACCTTTCGATGTTTTTTGTTCCAGTTAAAGGAAAAATAACACCATTATCATATAACATTTAGCGGTGAATGCTTCATTCGTCCTAGACTCACTAAGCTAACTACTTTATTTAATCAAGTACTACTTTTAGACACTTCTTACTAAAAGAAGGAAAACTGGATCCAAAGTTTACCTAGCCCAAGATCTTATACTAACTTAGTATAACAGAACTGACAACTTAGCTCACAATTTCTAGAAGGTCGTGTAAATATAAACCATGCAAAGCATCCGTAAAGAAGTAAAAGATGTCTCTTAAACTTAGCAATTAATAGACTAACGCTTACTCGGATCGGAGGAAGTGTCGCTAGGGGTTCATACACACCTAGTTATCTTTATGAAATGTGGGGCACGAAAGTGCTATATGACCCAGAATCTGGCAAACGCGACAAGTACGAGGCTTAGTACATTCGCTAGAGTGACGGTCACTTGATTTGCAATTGTAACATTCCCTATAAGTAGAGTTAGAAGTCCAAGATCCGTAGGATTCCTGCTTACCTCTGAGCTCAGTTCCACTATTATAAAAGCTAGCAAACCTGGATTTAGGATGCGTAGGCATAAGAGTGGTTCCCTCTGCTAGGGAACCTGTCTAGAGGGGTTGTTCTCTATTTATTTTCGATGAATACTTCTAGGTATCCTTCCTGAATGAGCCTCTATATCATATCTTCCAACACCTTGCATTTGTCAGTTTTGTGCCCATTTACCTTATAATATTCACAGTACATCCCTCCCTTGAACGACTTAGGATAATTTTTAGCTTTGAAAGATATTGGGAACTTGATTCTCTCCTTCATCATAGCATATACATCTAAAGATAGTTTTATTCAGGGCTACAGAATTAGCTTTAGGTCCTTCTTGCTTTGGCTTTTTCCGATCTTTATAAAATCGGAGCTCCCTGCCTTGAGGTTCCTAATCAAGGCGAGATTCTCCAGGTTCTTCATAGTGACCGAGTCTGTAACAACCCGAAAATCTGGGCCAGTTTAAAATTTTTATTTTGGCAATTTTAGTGAATTTTGAATATTTAAAATAGATTATTTTAAATAAAATCGACGAGAAAATTTATTTTGAATATAATTCGAACGTATATATTTATACGCGTCGTCGTTAGAATATAAATATTTATATATAATTATAAATAGAATTGAAAATGGCGCGGTAGTTCGATAATTCGATGTCAAACTTCAATTGAATGTACCGGGTGCAAAACAATCCGAATTTTAGTGAAACCAAAAATATTAGGATCTAATTGATGATATCTTTCCAACGAATCCAAAAAATCAAAATTTCATAGCGGGAATCAAAAGATATGTCCAGTTGAAAATTCTGAATAGTCGCTGTGGAATTCAGGCCCTTAAAAATGGAAATTTTGCAAACGACCTCGGATTTCGATGAAATCACTTTTGTTGGATCCGGGATGTAAAGTTATTGCTAGATTTCAAATTTCATAATTTTTCGATTCAATATGTGAGCGTGGCAAAGCAAAACGCGTTTGACCAGTTTCAGTCAATTCTGATCGACTGGAAAATGACCATTTTTCAAACGGTCTCGGAATTCGACGAAATTAGTTTTGTTAGGACCGTATCGTCGATACGAAGCTAGAAATAATTTTGCTGTAATTTTCTGAGTTCGTATGTGGCCCCATTAATTTGAAATGTACGTTTAAATTGAATATATAAAGAATTATATGTTAAATCTAACGAAAATTGATCGTAATGATAGAATTGGCTAACGAAACATATCCCATTGTGTTCGGAATAGGGGTAAAACGCTAGGGACGACAGTCGGTGGGCTCAATTTCGAGTTCGAATTTTAAAGTTGCTTTTTCGAAATTAAAATAAATAATAAAAAAAACCATCCTCTCTCCTCCTTAACTATTCAGCACCCCCGTTGACCGATTCAAAACCAAAAGAAATAAAAGAAAAGAAAAGAAAAAGGGGGCCGATCCCCAAACCCGCTCCTTCAACCGATCCTCCTACCTCGCCGCCGCCTAGGGCAGGCGCACCCCCCTCCGACCATCTCCTGACCTCGCGCCTTCCTCTCCCTCTCGCTCATCTCCTTCTCCTTCCCTCTGGAACCGACGCCATCGCAGGACCCACACCCCGTCGCTGCGCCACCTCAGCGCGCCACCCGATTCCCCCCCCACCCCAACGCTCCTCCACCGATCCTCCTACCTCGCGCTGCCCCTCTGCCTTCGATCCCCCTTCGAATCCAAGCCTGAGGACCAACCGCGACACCTCTTCGCGCACCACCACTCGACGACAGCCACCACCAACGCACTGCTTTGCTCCCCTCCGGCGCGATGTTCTTCTTCCTCCCCCTCTCGCAGTTCGACAACGAAGTTTTTTTTCTTCTTAAAATCGATGTAAGTTTTGTTTTTGATTTATTTTAAATAATTAGCATTTAGATAATCGGCCTTTTTGTGGATGGACATTAAATAATCAGTTTTTAGATTTTTAAAAATGAACAAGGTTAGTTTTTTTATTTTATTTTAAACAAGTTTAGATTTTTAATTTATAGAAAACTAGAATTTTTATATATGATATTTAACTCTAATAAAGATATGATTTTTAATTTGCTAAAAGATTTTATCTTTATTTTTGAAAAGCTTAGATCTTTATATATACTATAGCGAAGGTAGAATGTGATTTTTGTTTATATAAAAGCTCGATGTTTGGTTAGATAAAAATTCGATTTTTAACTAAAGAAAAATTCAAATTTTATATATTGAAAAGCGACAAAAATACGATTTTTCTATATATGAATGTGAAGCAAAAATACGATTTTTCTATATATGAATGTGAAGCAAAAATACGATTTTTCTATATATGAATGTGAAGCAAAAATACGATTTTTCTATATATGAATGTGAAGCAAAAATTCGATTTTTCTATATAGGAATGTGAAATAAAAATTCGATTTTTATATATTGAATAACTGAGTAAAAATTCGATTTTTATATATTGAATAGCGAAATAAAAATGTGATTTTTATTAATATATAAACAGCGGGAAAGGGACTGCATTGGAATTTCAAACAGATCCAGACGGTTCAGCAGTTCAGAAGCAAAGCACGGCGGGATGGAAACCTCTGTGAGAATTTCTCACCTTTCAAATTAATTTTTCTAGTTATAAATATATACTAGGATGCAGACGGTGTTTAGTAGCAACCGACACCCGTCATCCACAGACCATGGATGGCTTGTTTGTTAAATTGTTTGGTTGTGTAGTTGGTTAGATTATTTGGCTTGAATTGATTAGTTTGGTGAAATGGAATTGATTTGATTGATGTGTGAATGGCGTGGGCCTTCACTAGACCGGGGATAAGGCTAGGCCTTGTCCCGTTTCTAGTATCGTGCCGTTATGCCGCCGAAATTTTCTAAAATAAGTTAGAAAAATAAAGAAATCATTTTATTTAATAAATGAACTGGATAGAATATTCTCATAGGTTGAATAAAATGTTTTATCGTTAAAAATATAATTTTTAACGTGAATGTGAATAAATAAATATTCATTTACAAACCGGACGGTTTGTTTATGTACACCTATTTGAAGGACATTGATTGGGACGATAAAATTTTACACATCGCCCAACTGCACAAATAAAATATGTGTTTGATTGTTTGAAACCCCACACGGGTGTTGGGATGAAATTTGAAGTTCACTCATCCTGATAGATTAAATATGTCGATCGATTGATTGACAGACTGTTATAAGCGTTAGACATCTATATTTGATGCTTATACAGTGTAGTGCACTTTGGTTGATGGTTGATTATTTTTCAATGCTATTATATACATGTGATGTATGAAAATCCATATAATTAATATTATATGGTGATTGATTGGGCCTCATTCCAATTTAGAAAATAAAGAATATTATAAAATAAAGGTTCATGTGTTGACAGTACTCATCCGTTGAGATTAGTCATGTGTTGAACGAAAGATTTTAGTAATAAAATTTACATCTTTATCAATATAAAATAAAGGTTCATGTGTTGACAGTACTCACCCGTTGAGATTAGTCATGAGTTGAACGAAATATTTTGATAATAACAACTATTTTGAAAAAGAAATATTTGAAATAGAATATTTGAAAATAGAAATATATGAAGCCGTGTTGATTAGATTGACGCCATTTTGACGTGAACGATATTTATATCGATTTTATTCATTTTGAAATGAATTGAATTGAAAACGATTTCGAAATGAATTGAATTGAAAACGATTTCGAAATGAATTGAATTGAAAACGATTTCGAAATGAATTGAATTGAAAACGATTTCGAAATGAATTGAATTGAAAACGATTTCGAAATGAATTGAATTGAAAACGATTTCGAAATGAATTGAATTGAAATTTGAATTGAATAGAAATGAATTTTAAAACGAATTTATAAAGAAGAATTCAATTTTGCTTTGGATTGAAATGGAAGTTGAAATTGTTTTTGAAACGAATTTAAATCTATCTATATAATTCATTTTAAATAGAAATCGACGAAATATATATTATATATATAATATAATGGCCTGAATAGAACCCACCGCGCCGCGGCAGTTCGTGAATTTCGACCATTTATTTCAAACGGACATTACGGGAGATCCGACCGTCGGATTCTCCTAAAACCGGAACCGTTGGGTTCGTATCGAAAAGAGCTTTCTAACGAATATTTGAAATTAGAAATCTAATGGTTGGATTTGGATTTATGTCCAAATCAAATTTGAAAAAGGTCGCTGTAAGTGCAGTTCGATGGCCGTTGATGGAAATCGACTGTACAGGCCTTGATAAAATTATTAAAAATAGTAATAATTTGTGTAAAATCATAAGAAATGATTTAGAAAGAATTGGGATGAATAACTCCATATCTGAAAAGATAAAAATAGATTTTTATCGAAATGAACTAGTTTTGAACTAGAATTATAATTCTATTTATTTTTAAATAAATAAATTGAATTTGAAATGGTTTTGAAAATAACCAGAATTTCCAATGATTGCATTGGAATGGATTTTAATCGAAATTGTCTTCGGAATATTTCGATGTTGGAATTCGTGATTATACTGGTGTTGTTATGGAAATTTGAAAGATATATATTTATATCGTTATTTCCAATACGACATTTTTTAATCGTAGAATTTGATATTGAATATAAGCCGATATATTTTCTGTTCAGAGCCTTGTATTGAATATCAAATGTGATTTGGGTTTGTCGTGAATGGTGTCTTGACTAACACTGTTCTTGAACCCGGTTGAGAAAAGATTAAATCTTTTTATTTAGATTTAATGAAGTGTACCAATTAAATAATATTTAATTGAAATTGAATTGATATTGATTTTTGGATTTATCGTGGACAGTGTTTTAAATAACACTCGTTCTTTAACCCGATAGTTAGTGGAATGTGATTTTGGGTTTATCGTGAACTGTGTTTTAAATGACACTGATTCTTTAACCCAGTTAAAGATTACAACTAAGTGGAGTTTTAATTAATCTTTAATTAGATTGAAATCATCGAGAATGGAGTATCACCAGTTTTGCTCCAGGCGATAGTAGAATCTTTAATTAGATTTGAACGTGAAATGGTAATTGAATTTACCGATAACACCGTGGTGTTAGATATGAAGTATCACCAGTTTTGCTTCATGGGATGAATAGGTTGGGATTAGGAAATTAAAACAAATGATTACTTCGGTGTGGTTCGCTAATCCCGACTAGTTTGAATTGATATTCAAAGGAGATTAAAGAATAAATTTAAAGAATTTATCTTGGATAAAATTAATGGGAACTTTTCCCAAAGAATAGGAATATTTGAATAAAAGAATATTTTGAATTGGAATGAGGCGTATGTGGTGTTTGTGTAACACTTTTATAATATATACGCGAGTTATTCAGAAAGACCGGGTTTATCCCATTCTGAATAACTGATTCGACGTGGTGTCGAAGATGAAGACGGTGGTTGAAGACCGGAGGTCTTCACGTCGTTTGGATAATTACTGATGATCTTGATTGGGCTGTACACCCAAGAAGATGGAAACAGTTGGTGATCGTCCAGACGTACTTGGAGATCGATGGATATGCGGGGTACTAGGTGCCTCCGGTTTCGTTCAGACCCGGAACAGACTTGTAAATGGACTGTGTGTCTGACATTGGATTTTAGTCCGTGTAATTGATCTCTATTAAATATATATCTGTTTGGCGGTGGAGAATTTATTCTCTTGCTTAACGCCCTTCTCTGAGACGTACGAGCTCAGGGGTTATATATTGGTGGATATCAAACGCATGGAGTGAATTGCCTGTGTGGCATGCCTAAGTGGCAAATGATCAAGTCTTCCTTTGAAAAGCAAAGTCTTGTGGTTGATGATCAAAGCACGGCCTTTGTGGCATAGCTTTGTGTAACGTTTGATTCGCGAGCTTCACACCCGGTATGAACCAAAAACGGGAGAGGACGTCAGGGAGGGCATGCGTTTCTTTCTAGCTAGAAGTGGCGTCAGTGGTTTTACACGCCCTGATGAGTTTGACTTATGTGGTTGTTGCTGTTGCGAGGCGCCTCGGTTTGATCGGACGATCCGGGTCCGATGGAGTCATTCGTTGGCTCATTTACGCCCCATAGGGCGGGGAAACGCATGTTCAGGGTTTAAGTTTAATCCACATCGGTGGACTGGCCCTGAGGATCCAAGGGTCACTCGAGCTCTGATCCTGAGGGGCGGGCTAGAGCGTCTTGAATCGGTTGAGGACTATCTTTTGCCTCGGTTCATAGATGGAAACCCAATTACCAAATACGAGACATTTGCGGTTTTAATTGTAGAACTAGTATGGCGACATGATATATGGTACCCATGCCGTCTATGATTGATACTTATGATTTGAAGTTGTTTTATACACTATGCACTTATAGTAGTATCAAATGGTTTATTTTAAACGTATCAAGCATTCTTTGGCTGTTATAAGGGAAAACCCTATCCCCCGGCTTGCATTGCATTGTGTGATAGGACCTGGGTCTTATAACAGCTTCACTTCTCTTTATTTAGCATTGCGCTGTTGGTATATGCACTGGTATTCTTGGGAGGAAACCCGTTCCGCGTTAGCGGTGTGGTCCCTTGATTTACCTAACTTTAAAAAAATAAAGATTTATAACTATTTTAGTTCTCACACCAGTCACATGACTGACCTGGAGTTTATTGTTTTAACCTAAACTCTGGGTGCCCTTATTTTGACACGGGCAGCTAGTAGTTTTGGTTTTGCAGATTTATATTCACAGGATCCTGGTTTACAGCTGGAACGATATCCGGAAAGCTTTGTATCCGTATATCTCCTTCTAGTTGTGTATTGTATTATTTTCCGCTGCGATGTATTTAAATGTAATTTAAATCTCTGATATTTCTATGTAATATTTATTCAGTTATACTCTGTATATTCTTGTAATCTGATGCATTGTTGTAATATAAATGAAATGTTCTTTTGTATGAGTTCTATTTTGTCGTGTTCTCAAAACAATTCGTTCTTTCTCTCTCTCTTCGGAGACCGGGGGAGTTCGGGTCGTTTCATCGATTTCTTCACATTAAAGACAATGCTACCTCATTTTTATTTCAGTTTTCATATACTTAAAAATCAGATTTTGAAAAATATTGTTTTTAGAAATAGGAAAATATTGTGTTTTTAGAAATAGAAAAATATATGATTTTTACATAGAAAGTAGAGATATAAAAATATAATTTTTATATGGAAACTAGCGGTATAAAGATAGAATTTTTATCTATATAATAGCAAAGTGAAAATTCGATTTTTATATATTGAATAGCAAAGTGAAAATTCGATTTTTATATATTGAATAGTAAAGTGAAAATTGATTTGATTGATGTGTGAATGGCGTGGGCCTTCACTAGACCGGGGATAAGGCTAGGCCTTGTCCCGTTTCTAGTATCGTGCCGTTATGCCGCCGAAATTTTCTAAAATAAGTTAGAAAAATAAAAACATCATTTTATTTAAAGAATGAACTGAATAAAAATCCATGTGTTAAAATAAAATATTTTATCGTTAAAAATATAATTTTTAACGTGAAGGAAGATTAAAGGATAAATTTTAAAGAATTTATCTTGGATAAAATTAATGGGAACCTTTCCCTAAAAATGTGATTTTATGAAAATCCATATAATTAACTTTATATGGTGATTGATTGGGCCTCATTCCAATTTTGAGAATAAAAAATATTATTAAATAAAGGTTCATGTGTTGACTGTACTCATCCGTTGAGATTAGTCATGTGTTGAACGTAATATTTTAACGATAAATTTTATATCTTTATCACTATTAAATAAAGGTTCATGTGTTGACTGTACTCATCCGTTGAGACTAGTCATGTGTTGAATGAAATAATTTAACAAAAATAGTCACACGTGGACAGTACTCATTCGTTGAGATTAGTCGTGTGTTGACAAAAATAAATATCCATTTATTGAATAGAAAACGATTTCGAAATGAATTGAATATAAAACGATTTCGAAATGAATTGAATATAAAACGATTTCGAAATGAATTGAATAGAAAACGATTTCGAAATGAATTGAATATAAAACGATTTCGAAATGAATTGAATATAAAACGATTTCGAAATGAATTGAATAAATAAATATTTATAAACAAATCGGCCGATTTGTTTATACACACTGATTTGGCATCAAAACAATCCGGATTTTAGTGAAACCAAAAACATTAGGATCTAATTGTGAATATCTTTCCAACGAATCCGACAAATCAAGATTTCATAGCCGGACTCAAAAGATATGTCCAGTTGAAAATACTGAATAGTCGATATGGAATTCAAGCCCTTAAAAATGGAAATTTTGCAAACGACCTCGGATTTTGACGAAACCACTTTTGTTAGAACCGTGATGTCAAGTTATTGCTAGGTTTCAAATTTCATAATTTTTCGAATCAATATGTGAGCGTGGCAAAGGAAAACGCGTTTGACCAGTTTCAGTTGATTTTAATCGACTGGAAATTGGCCATTTTTCCAGCGGTCTCAGAATTCGACGAAATTAGTTTTGTTAGGACCGTATCGTCAATACGATGCTAGAAAATATTTTTCTGAAATTTTTAGAGTTAGTATATGGCCCCGGTAAATTGAAATGTGCGTTCAAATTCAATATATATAGAGTTATATTTTGATTTTGACGAAAAATGATCGAAACGACCGAATCAGCCTACGATACATATCCCATTGTGTTCGGAACGGGGGTATTTAGCTAGGGACGATTGTTGGTGGATTTGAGTTGGAGTTTATATTGCAAAAACACATAATTTCGAATTAAATAATATTAAAATTCTATATAAAAGGATCTTCTAAACCCTAGGTCAACTCATTCTCACGGTCAACCCCAGAACCCACCCCCAAATTCAAACCGCGACAAACGATTACAAAGCCCCTCCCATCTTCTTCATTTTCCTCCTAATCCATGAAGTAATAATCAAAACTTAATAGACAAAAAGCAACAATAAGCCCTATCTAATACAAGAATACAAGAATAGTTATTATTGGCAAATGAAAATTGGAGAAATTCTTATTTTACTATGCTATTCAATATAGAAATTCTTATTTTTCTAACATATTTTTTTTATTTTATTCATTTAGTTTGCTTTATGTTAATTTATTTTAAATGTTTTGTTAGTTTAATCTGATTTTTTTACATTGTTAAAAAATTGAATTTTTCTGTGTTTAAAAAACTGAAATCTTATTTATGTAGTGGTTTAAAGATCAAATTTTTTTCTATGTATGAAAAATAGGGTTTATAATATATAAAGATTATATTTTGAAGGGAGAAAATATTATATTTTTTTAAATAGAGAAGTTAGGATTTTTAGAATATGAAAAGATCAAAGTAAAAATATGATTTTTATATATTGAACATCGAAGTAAAAATATGATTTTTATATATTGAATAGCATAATAAAAATTCGATTTTTATATATTGAATAACGAAGTAAAAATTCGATCTTCACATATGTAGTGAATACGGGCAACGAAAGCGACAAAAGGCGAGAGCGGTGAAGATTTATGCAAAGAAGAGTCGTGGGATTGAATTAGCTAATCGGTGAGAATTTCTCACTCTTCAATTTCTTTTTCTAGCCATATATATATGTGTGGAAATAAAAGTGAATTGCTATATATAAATATATATATATATATATATATATACGCCCCTCGTCCACAAACCATGGACGATATTTATTGATTGAAATCGTTGTGAAAATTGATTAATAGCGAATGGTTGTTTGGGATTGTTTGTGGTTGATATTGATTGATTGTGGTTGAAAAATACCCGTTTGTGGTTGAAAAATATTTGGTTGAAACCACATAGGATTATTTTGTGGAATTGAAATAAATATATACATGCCGCCTGCGTGCGAACTAGATGCATGATCCCCATTGTCAAAAACCGCGAGGTTTTAAGGTAGAGCGAGGAGCCGTACTAGGGACGGTCCCAGTTTTAACTACCCTGCCGTTATGCTGCCGAAATTCTGAATAATATTCGTGTGTTTGAATTATTTTCATCTGCTTAAACTATATTTATTCATTGAATAGAAAACCTTCATGTGTTGAATTGATATTCATTCGTTGATTAGAAATTCATGTGTTGAATGGTATTCGCGTTTTAAATATAAAAATCACATTTTTATCTATATATAGAAACTATAGAAAACCTTCATGTGTTGAATCGATATTCATTTGTTGATTTGAAATTCATGTGTTGAATGGTATTCATATTTTGAAATAGATTGTTTGATGATAAAAATCACCTTTTATCGACTATATGAACTGTGTAAAATAATCTCGTTTTGAAAGAAATTGTTTTATAAGAAAAATCCTATTTTATCACCAACATGAAATATATAAAATAATAGTGTTTTGAAATGAGTTGTTTTACAATAAAAATCACATTTTTATTATATGCATGAATCGTTGAAATGTGAAGTGTTAAAAAAAATAGCCACTTGTTCAAATAAATATATATGAGTTGAAATATTCATTAATTAGCTAATGATATGATTTGTACCTATGTATGTAACATTAGAATGAATGGTGTTTTTAAACCAAATAGAAATCAAATATGAAGTTGAATAGAAAATGATAAATGATAAGAACTATATATATGTACATGCATATTTATTGAACAGGTTATAGCAAAGGGGCTAGAGAAGAGGAATAAAATTTTGTGCCCGACAAATAGGTACACATTTACTGTTTTGTTTGGGTGATGATTTTATGAGCCTGTTGGCTAGCCGCTTGGCTTTTTATTTTTCTTTTTGAGATTAGAAGGACCGGGGAAGCTATTTGAGATTTCCCGATGCTCCCGGTGCAGGGGAGGTTATGGCGAAATTTTCCAAAATTTTAAGGCGTTAGTGAAATATTTGAAGTGAAAACGATATTGAAATTGTTGAATGAACTATGTTTATATAATTATATAAATATAAATAAAATTAAAACGAAACGTGGCCGTGCAGTTCGCATTTTGAAACCGTGATTTCAAACAACTAGTACGGGGAATCCGACCATTGGATTTTCCCGAAACATCAACCGTCGGGTTCGCCTTGGAAATATCTTCCCAACGGCACCAACTTTGTAAAAATCCAACGGTTGGATTGTCTGGAATGTTTAATTCAAATCTGATGAAAAACAGCGCCAGAAACGATTATATTTATTTATATATATAAATATAATTATATTTAATCGAATAACGACGCTGCAGTTCGTATTTTGAAATCGAAACTTCAAACGATTGTACCGGGAGATCCGACCGTCGAATTTTCCCGAAACTGGAACCGTTGGATTCGTTTTGAAAAGACCTTTCTAATGATGTAAATTTTATGAAGATCCAACGGTTAGATTTTCGGATATGTGTAAAACAAATCTGAGGAAAAACAGCGCCACGGTCGAGTTATGGCCCGAAGCGTCGTTTTGAATATATGGGCTATTTTAAAATAAATAAAAATAGCGATAAATCATTATAAAATATCATAAACGATATGGAATAGAAATAAACTGAATTTACTCGATTTATGTAGTATTTGATGGTTGAATGTGTTTGGTGTGAAAATTACATTAAAGGACAAAATTGGTGTTGTCAAATGATTTAACCATTGGAATAAATTGATTTGAAATTCTAAATATACGTGAATTATTTGAAAAGGCCGAGTTAATTCTCATTTCAAATAATCAACCGACGATTGAAATTCGAAGATGAAGACGGTGGTCGAAGACCGGAGATCTTCACCTCGTTTGGATGGTAACCGAGGTCCTGATTGGGAGGCATCCCGAAATATGGATAATGAGTGGTGATCGTCCAGACGTACGTGGTGGTCGATGGGTTTGCGAGGTATTTAGTGCCTTCGGTTTTGTTCAGACCCAGAACGGACTAGTAGATGGACTGTGTGTCATACATTGGATTTTATTCTATTTGATTGATCTCTGTCAAATATATATTTGTTTGGCGGCGGAGAATTTATTCTTTTGCTTAACGCCCTTTTCTGAGACGCACGAGCTCAGAGGTTGTATATCGATGGACATCAGTCGCATGGCATGAATTGCCTGTGTGGCATGCTAAGATACAGTGATCAGAGCTTCTGTTGAAAAGCAAAGTCTTGTGGTGATGATCAAAGCACCGCCTGTGTGGCGTAGCTTTGTGTATAACGTAAATTCGCGAGCCTCACACCCCGGTATGAACCAGAAACGGGAGAAGGACCTCAGGGAGGTCATGCGTTTCTTTCTAGCTAGGGTGGTGTCAGTGACCTACCAGCCCTGACATTTATATACTTTTCACCTATGTGGTTGTTGCTGTTGCGAGCGCCTCGGTTTGATCGGACGATCCGGGTCCGATGGAGTCATTCGTTGGCTCGTTTACGCTCCAAAGGGCGGGGAAACGTAGTGTTCAGGCATTTTAATCCACATCGGTGGACCGGCCCTGTCGCTCCAAGGGTCGATGCGTTCTGATCCTGAGACACGGGCTAGAGCGTCTCGAATTCGGTAAGGACTATCTTTTGCCTTGGTTCATGACGGAAATCCAATTTCCAAATACGACATCGTGTGGTTTTGATTGTATATATATATGGCGACATGATATATGGTACCCATGTCGTCTATGATTGATAGTTATGATTTGAAATTGTTTTCAGAACATATAGACACTAACAATAATATCAAATGCCTTTGTTTTGTTTGTATCAAGCATATTTTGACCGTTATAAGGTAAAAACTCTATCCTCCAGTTTGCGTTGCATTGTGTGATGGGAACTGAGTCTTATGACAGTTTCATTTTTATAAAAAGCATAGCGATGTTTAAAAGAAAGATTTGTTTTAAAGCACTGGAAATCCAATGGAGTAAACCCGTTCCACGAAAGTGGCGTGGTCCTGTGATTGGCCATATTATATATGTGTTGAATAGATTTCTCATACCAGTCCCATGACTGACTCGTAGTTTGTTTCACTCTCAAACTCGGGTGCCCCCTTTTCTACACGGGCAGCCTTGTATTCAGGTTTAGCTGGTTCTTTTTCTGGATAGCTGGAGCTGAAGATGGATTCTATCATTTATCTCTTTTTATGTTGTTCAGCTCCTATTGTACATATTTTGTTTGTTTTCCGCTGTAGACATTTATGTATAGCTGAACTGTATTTGTACTAAGTAAGATCCTGTATACTGTGTAACTCTGATGATTACTTTTATCCAGTATATTCTATTGTTCATTATCTGGTGTATTTATTTAATTTTGTTCTGCTGTTATCTGTTTCTGTGTTATATTCCAAAGATAACCCTTGTCTCCGTCAGAACGGGATTTCGGGTCGTCTCAACGTGGTATCCAACTGTGACGAGAAAGGATTTCGCTCGGTCCGAACCAGTCGCTAAACCGACCCAGACCGTTCGAAACGCCCGATCGTTTGAGAACACGACAAAACAGAACGCAGACAAAAGAACATTTCATTGTTATTACAACAATTCCATCAGATACAAGAATATACAGAGTATAAATGAATATTACACAGAAATATCAGAGATTTAAATTACATTTAAATACATAGCAGCGGAAAATAATACAATGCACAACTGAAGGAGATATACGGATACAAAGCTTTCCGGATATCGTTCCAGCTGTAAACCAGGATCCTGTGAATATAAATCTGCAAAACCAAAACTACTAGCTGCCCGTGCGGAAAATAGGGGCACCCAGAGTTTAAGTTAAAACAATAAACTCTAGGTCAGTCATGTGACTGGTGTGAGAACTAAAGCAGTTATTAATCTTTATTTTAAAGTTAGGTAAATCAAGGGACCACGCCGTATAACACGGAACGGGTTTCCTCCCAAGAATACCAGTGCATAAAACAACAGCGCAATGCTAAATAAAGAAAAATGAAGCTATTATAAGACCCAGGTCATATCACACAATGCAATCGCAAGCCGGGGGATAGGGTTTTTACCTTATAATAGCCAAGAATGCTTGATACGTTTAAAACAAATCATTTGATACTATTATAAGTGTATAGTGGATAAAACAACTTCAAATCATAAGTATTAATCAAAGGCGGCATGAGCGCCCCATCCCACTATGTCGCCATACTGGGCTCTACAAATAAAACCGCACATGTCACGTATTTGGAAATTGGATTTCCGTCTATGAACCGAGGCAAAAGATAGTCCTCACCGACTTCGAGACTGTCTAGCCCGAGCCTCAGGGTCAGAGCGCATCGACCCTTGGATCCTCAGGGCCAGTCCACCGATGTGGATTAAACTTAAACCCTGAACATGCGTTTCCCCGCCCTATGGGGCGTAAATGAGCCAACGAATGACTCCATCGGACCCGGATCGTCCGATCAAACCGAGGTGCCTCGCAACAGCAATAACCACATAAGTCAAACTCGTCAGGGCGTGTAAAACCACTGACGCCACTTCTAGCTAGAAAGAAACGCATGCCCTCCCTGACGTCCTCTCCCGTTTTTGGTTCATACCGGGTGTGAAACTCGCGAACCAACATTACACAAAGCTATGCCACAAAGGCCGTGCTTTGATCATCAACCACAAGACTTTGCTTTTCAACAGAAGCCTTGATCATTTGCCACTTAGGCATGCCACATAGGCAATTCACTCCATGCGTTTGATATCCATCAATATATAACCCCTGAGCTCGTACGTCTCAGAGAAAGGCATTAAGCAAGAGAATAAATTCTCCGCCGCCAAACAGATATATATTTAATAGAGATCAATCACACGGACTAAAATCCAATGTCAGACACACAGTCCATTTACAAGTCCGTTCTGGGTCTGAACGAAACCGGAGGCACCTAGTACCCCACATATCCATCAATCTCCAAGTACGTCTGGACGATCACTAACTGTTTCCATCTTCTTGGGTGTACATCCCAATCAAGATCATCAGTAATTATCCAAACGACGTGAAGACTTCCGGTCTTCGACCACCGTCTTTATCTTCGACTTATCGTCGTACCAGTTATTCAGAATGGGATAAACCCGGTCTTTCCGAATAATTCGCGTATATTTTAAGATAAATGTTACACAAACACAACATACGCCTCATTCCAATTTATCAGTCACTAACCGTAAATTAATCAAGAGAATAATTCCGCAAATATTAACCCCGAAGGCCGAAACCAACATCAGATCAATATCCAAAAAACCATTCTGCTTAGCTAACCGACAGTTAGTTTCTAAATTTCACATTCATAGGGAAAGGTTCCCATTAATTTTATCCAAGATAAAAAATTCTTGAATTTATTCTTTAATCTATTTTTGAATATCAATTCAAACTAGTCGGGATTAGCGAACCTTACCGAAGTAATCATTTGTTTTAATTTCCCAATCCCAACCTATTCATCCCATGAAGTAAAACCGGATATACTTCATATCTAACACCACGGTGTTATCGGTAAATTTAATTACCATTTCACGTTCAAATCTAATTAAAGATTTAACTATCGCCTGGAGCAAAACTGGTGATACTCCATTCTCGATCATTTCAATCTAATTAAAGATTCATTAAAACTCCACTTAGTTTTAATCTTTAACTAGGTTAAAGAACCAATGTCATTTAAAACACGGCCCACAATAAACCCAAAATCACATTCATTAATTATCTGGTTAAAGAACGAGTGTTATTTAAAACATTATCCATGATAAACCCAAAAATCAATATCAATTCAATTCCGATTAATTATTATTTAATTGGTACACTTCATTAAATCTAAATAAAAAGGTTTAATCTTTTCTCAACTGGGTTCAAGAACAGTGTTAGTGAAGACACCATTCACGACAAACCCAAATCACATTTGATATTCAATACAAGGCTCTGAATAGAAAATATATCGGCTTATATTCAATATCAAATTCTACGACTAACAAATGTCGTATTGGAAATAACGATATAAATATATATCTTTCAAATTTCCATAACAACATCTGTATAATCACGAATTCCAACATCGAAATATTCCGAAGACAATTTCGATTCAAATCCACTTTAATGCAATCATTGGAAATTCTGGTTATTTTTAAAACCCTTTTCAAATTCAATTTATTTATTTAAAAATAAATAGAATTATAATTCTAGTTCAAAACTAGTTCATTTCGATAAAAATCTATTTTTATCTTTTCAAATATGGAGTTTTTCATCCCAATTCTTTCTAAATCATTTCTTATGACTTTACATAAATTATTGATATTTTTAATGATTTTATCAAGGCCCGTACAGTCGATTTCCATCAATGGTCATCGAACTGCACTTACAGTGACCTTTTTCAAATTTGATTTGGACATAATTCCAAATCCAACCATTAGATTTCTAATTTCTAATATTTGTTAGAAAGCTCTTTTCGATACGAACCCAACGGTTCCGGTTTTAGGAGAATCCGACGGTCGGATCTCCCGTAATGTCCGTTTGAAATAAATGGTCGAACTTCACGAACTGCCGCGGCGCGGCGCGTTCTATTCAGGCCATTATATTATATATATAATATATATATATCATCGATTTCTATTTAAAACGAATTTTATAAATAGTTTTGAATTCGTTTCAAAAACATTTTCAACTTCCATTTCAAATTCAAATCAAAGTTGAATCTTTCCTTATAAATTCGGTTTAAAATTCATTTCTATTCAACTCAAGTTTCAATTCAATTTGAATTCATTTCACTTCGTTTTAAATTCAATACGAATTTGATTTTAATTGCATATATAACGAATTTGATTTGAATAGAAAACGAATTTGATTTCAATTGAAATATATAACGAATTTGAATCAAATAGAAAACCACTTTGAAAGACAATAAAAAATTCGATTTTTATTTATATATGTGGCGGATAGAATAGAAAAGAAGTGATCTTTGGTTATAGAAATGAAAATATATATTGTCTTTGAAATGAGTTTTGCATTTGCTTTCAAAAATAAAATTAGCATGGTTTTAAAGATCGTATTTTTTTTGAAAGTGAAAAGATCGTATTTTTCATATAAGAAAGGTGAGATTTTTATATATTGAGTAGCGAAGTCAAAATTCGATTTTTATATATTGAATAGCGAAGTAAAAATTCGATTTTTATATATTGAATAACAATATAAAAATGTGATTTTTATATATGTAGTGGCTACGGGCAACGAAAGTGACAAAAAGGCGAGATTATTACATACATGTTGTAGCGATAAAAAAATATGATCTTTATATTTTTAAAGTATTAAAAATATTATTTTTATATTTTTAAAGTATTAAAAATATAGTCTTTACTATATGGAAGATGTAGAAATATGATTTTTGCTTAAATAGGAAAGAGTATATTTTTAGAGAAAAAAATAGGATTTTTGCTTTCGTGAAGTCCGGATTTTTAATATCTAAAAGTTCGGATTTTTAATATTAGAAAAGGCGAAAACTTCATATTTGAAAAGGCGAAATCTTTGTATAGAGAATAGCGAGGTAAAAATATTATTTTTATCTATAAAGTAGCAATGTAAAAATAGAATTTTTATCCATATAGCAAAGTAAAAATTCGATTTTTATATATTGAATAGCGAAGTAAAAATTCGATTTTTACATATGTAGTGGCTACGGGCAACGAAAGCGACAAAGAGCGAGAATGGCGAAGATTTCTATAAATGAAGAGTCGGGGTATTGGATAGCTTTGGTGAGAACTCCTCACTCAAAATTTCTTTTTTCTAGTTAATATATATATACTAGGATGCAGACGGTGTTTAGTAGCACCCGACACCCGTCATCCACAGACCATGGATGGCTTGTTTGTTAAATTGTTTGGTTGTGTAGTTGGTTAGATTATTTGGTTTGAATTGATTTGTTTGGTGAAATGAAATTGATTTGATTGATGTGTGAATGGCGTGGGCCTTCACTAGACCGGGGATAAGGCTAGGACTCGTCCCGTTTCTAGTATCGTGTCGTTATGCCGCCGAAATTTTCTAAAATAAGTTAGAAAAATAAAAATATCATTTTTATTTTGTAAATGAACCAAATAGAAAATTCATAGGTTGAATAAAATAGTTTGATCGTTAAAAATATAAATTTTAACGTGAATGGGAATAAATAAATATTCATTTACAAACCCGACGTTTTGTTTATGTACACCTATTTGAGGGACATTGATTAGGACGATAAATTTTAGACATCGCCCAACTGCACAAATAAAATCTGTGTTTGATTGTTTGAAACCCCATACGGGTGTTGGGATGAAATTTGAAGTTCACTCATCCTGACTGATTAAATATGTCGATCGATTGATTGACAGGCTGTTATAAGCGTTAGATATCTATATTTGATGCTTATACAGTGTAGTGCACTTTGGTTGATGGTTGATTATTTTTCAAAGCTATTATATACGTGTGATGTATGAAAAGTCCATATAATTAACATTATATGGTGATTGATTGGGCCTCATTCCAATTTAGAAAATAAAGAACATTATAAAATAAAGGTTCATGTGTTGACTATACTCATCCGTTGAGATTAGTCATGTGTTGAACGAAATATTTTAATAATAAAATTTTATATCTTTATCACTATAAAATAAAGGTTCATGTGTTGACTGTACTCATCAGTTGATATTAGTCATGTGGTGAACGAAATATTTTAATAATAAAATTTTATATCTTTATCACTATAAAATAAAGGTTCATGTGTTGATTGTACTCATCCGTTGAGATTAGTCATGGGTTGAACGAAATAATTTAACAAAAATAGTCACACGTGGACAGTACTCATTCATTGAGATTAGTCGTGTGTTGACAAAAATAAATATTCATTTGTTGAATAGAATAAAGGAATATATGAAGCTGTGTTGATTAGATTGACGCCATTTTGACGTGAACGATATTTATATCGATTTTATTCATTTTGAAATGAATTGAATATAAAACGATTTTGAAATGAATTGAATTGAAAACGATTTCGAAATGAATTGAATATAAAACGATTTTGAAATGAATTGAATATAAAACGATTTTGAAATGATTTGAATATAAAACGATTTCGAAATGAATTGAATATAAAACCAATTCGAATTGAATTGAAAACGAATTCGAATTGAAAATGAATTGAAGTGAAATCAAATTGAATTGAAATTTGATTTGAATAGAAAACGAATCTGATTTCAATTGCATATATAACGAATTTGATTTGAATAGAAAATGAATTTGATTCCAATTGAAATATATAACGAATTTGAATCAAATAGAAAACCACTTTGAATTGAATCAAATTGAAAACGAATTCGAATTGAATTTAAAACGAAGTGAAATGAATTCAAATTGAATTGAAACTTGAGTTGAATAGAAATGAATTTTAAACCGAATTTATAAGGAAAGATTCAACTTTGATTTGAATTTGAAATGGAAGTTGAAAATGTTTTTGAAACGAATTCAAAACTATTTATATAGTTTGTTTTCAATAGAAATCGACGAAATATATATTATATATATAATATAATGACCTGAATAGAACGCGCCGCGCCGCGGCAGTTCGTAAATTCCGACCATTTATTTCAAACGGACATTGCGGGAGATCCGACCGTCGGATTCTCCTGAAACCGGAACCGTTGGGTTCGTATCGAAAAGAGCTTTCTAACGAATATTAGAAATTTGAAATCTAACGGTTGGATTTGGAATTATGTCCAAATCAAATTTGAAAAAGGTCGTTGTAAGTGCAGTTCGATGACCGTTGATGGAAATCGACTGTACGGGCCTTGATAAAATTATTAAAAATAGTAATAATTTGTGTAAAATCATAAGAAATGATTTGGGAAAAATTGGGATGAAAAACTCCATATTTGAAAAGATAAAAATAGATTTTTATCGAAATGAACTAGTTTTGAACTAGAATTATAAATATATTGAATTTGAAATGGTTTTGAAAATAATCAGAATTTCCAATGATTGCATTGGAATGGATTTGAATCGAAGTTGTCTTCGGACTATTTCGATGTTGAATTTCGTGATTATACAGATGTTGTTATGGAAATTTGGAAGATATAGATATATATATCGTTATTTCCAATACGATATCTGTTAGTCGTAGAATTTGATATTGAATATAAGCCGATATATTTTCTATTCAGAGCCTTGTATTTAATATCAAATGTGATTTGGGTTTGTCGTGAATGGTGTCTTGACTAACACTGTTCTTGAACCCAGTTGAGAAAAGATTAAATCTTTTTATTTAGATTTAATGAAGTGTACCAATTAAATGATATTTAATTGGAATTGAGGTGACATTGATTTTTGGGTTTATCGTGGACAGTGTTTTAAATAACACTCGTTCTTTAACCCGATAATTAATGGAATGTGATTTTGGGTTTCTCGTGAACCGTGTTTTAAATGACACTAATTCTTTAACCCAGTTAACGATTAAAACTAAGTGGAGTTTTAATGAATCTTTAATTAGATTGAAATAATCGAAATGGAGTATCACCAGTTTTGCTCCAGGCGTTAGTTAAATCTTTAATTAGATTTGAACGTGAAATGGTAATTGAATTTACCGGTAACACCGTGGTGTTAGATATGAAGTAAGACCCGTTTTACTTCATGGGACGAATAGGTTGGGATTGGGAAATTAAAACAAATGGTTACTTCGGTAAGTTTCGTTAATCCCGACTAATTTGAATTGATATTCAAAAGTAGATTAAAGAATAAATTAAAGAATTTATCTTGGATAAAATTAATGGGAACCTTTCCCTATGAATGTGAAATTTAGAAACTAACTGTCGGTTAGCTAAGCAGAATGGTTTTCTGGATATTGATCTGATGTTGGTTTCGGCCTTCGGGTTTAATATTTGGGAAATTATTCTCTTGATTAATTTACGGTTAGTGACTGATGAATTGGAATGAGGCGTATGTTGTGTTTGTGTAACACTTATTTAAAATATACGCGAGTTATTCGGAAAGACCGGGTTTATCCCATTCTGAATAACTGATACGACGATAAGTCAAAGATGAAGACGATGGTCGAAGACCGGAGGTCTTTACATCGTTTGGATGATTACTGATGATCTTGATTGGGCTGTACACCCAAGAAGATGGAAACAGTTGGTGATCGTCCAGACGTATTTGGAGATCGATGGATATGCGGGGTACTAGGTGCCTCCGGTTTCGTTCAGACCCAGAACGGACTTGTAAATGGACTGTGTGTCTGGCATTGGATTTTAGTCTGTGTGATTGATTTCTATTAAATATATATCTGTTTGGCGGCGGAGAATTTATTCTCTTGCTTAACGCCCTTCTCTAAGATGTACGAGCTCAGAGGTTATATACTGATGGATATCAAACACATAGAGTGAACTGCCGGTGTGGCATGCCTAAGTGGAGAATGATCAAGGCTTCTGTTGAAAAGCAAAGTCTTGTGGTTGATGATCGAAGCACGGCCTTTGTGGCGTAGCTTTGTGTAACGTTTACTTCGCGAGTTTCACACCCGGTATGAACCAAAAACGGGAGACGGACCTCAGGGAGGGCATGCGTTTCCTTCTAGCTCAAAAGTGGCATCAGTGGTTTTACACGCCCTGACGAGTTTGACTTATGTGGTTGTTTCTGTTGCGAGGCGCCTCGGTTATATCGGTTTCGACCGATGCATTCTGGTCGGCAGACGGACCAGACTTACGCCCCAAAGGGCGGGGAAACGCAGTGTTCAGGCATTTTAATCCACATCGGTGGACCGGCCCTGTCGCTCCAAGGGACGATGCGTTCTGTTCCTGAGACACGGGCTAGAGCATCTCGAATCGGTAGAGGACGATCCCTGGCCTCGGTTCATAGATGGAAATCCAACTTCCAAATACGTGATTTTGCGGTTTTAATTGTAGAACTAGTATGGCGACATGATATATGGTACCCATGCCGCCTATGATTGATACTTATGATTTGAAGTTGTTTTATACACTATGCACTTATAATAGTATCAAATAATCTGTTTTAAATGTATCAAGCATTCATTGGCTGTTATAACGGAAAACCCTATCCCCCGGCTTGCGTTGCATTGTGTGATAGGACCTGGGTCTTATAACAGCTCCATTTTTCTTTATTTAGCATTGCGCTGTTTGTTTATGCACTGGTATTCTTGGGAGGAAACCCGTTCCGTGTTATACGGCGTGGTCCCTTGATTTACCTAACTTTAAAAATAAAAGATTAATAACTGTTTTTAGTTCTCACACCAGTCCCATGACTGACCTGGAGTTTATTGTTTTAACCTAAACTCTGGGTGCCCTTATTTTGACACGGGCAGCTAGTAGTTTTGGTTTTGCAGATTTATATTCACAGGATCCTGGTTTACAGCTGGAACGATATCCGGAAAGCTTTGTATCCGTATATCTCTTCTAGTTGTGTATTGTATTATTTTCCGCTGCTATGTATTTAAATGTAATTTAAATCTCTGATATTTCTGTGTAATACTCATTTATACTCTGTATATTCTTGTATTCTGATGCATTGTTGTAATATACAATGAAATGTTCTTCCGTCTCCGTTCTGTTTTGTCGTGTTCTCAAAACAATTCGTTCTTTCTCTCTCTCTCTTCGGAGACCGGGGAAGTTCGGGTCGTTTCATCGGGCGCATAGTAAAATTTTTTAAATTAGGTTATTACCAAAGAATTTGAATAGTTGAAATAGCATATTTCAATATAATATAGAATTTGCCGTTGGCGATTATGTTTATTTATGTAGTGGTTTAAAGATTATGTTTATTTTATGTAATTTAAATAGCATATTATGTTTATTCATATTTTATGTAATATAGAATTTCTATATCGAACATATTTGGCAAATAAGTTTGTATCTCACGGTCGGTTTGCCGTTGGCGATTATGTTTATTTAAGAGTTTCTCCAATGCGAGGAGTAATCAGATTTGGCAAGACTGGGAAGTTGGCACCGAGATTTATTGGTCCCTTTCCTATACTTGAACGGATTGGAACTCTTGCATATAGGGTTTCATTACCTAATTGGTTACCTGGTGTACATGATGTGTTCAACGTATCCCAACTCAGAAAACATGTTCATGATCCAGATCTTGTTGTGGAAGAAGCAGCGCAACAGGATATTGAATAACTCCAGAATTAGCACTCAGAAGAGAGCCATTAAAGATAGTTGGCAAAGAAACTAGAGAGCTAAGGAGGAAAAAGATTCATCTAGTCAAAGTGCAGTGGAGTAGTGATCCTAGAGACTGTACTTGGGAGACTGATGAAAGCATTAAACAAGCCTATCCCAAATGCAGAGTGGACATCTCCGACTAACTCCGGTGCAAGGTACTTTTGCAATACTTCGCATTTACATTTTATTTCCTGCTTAACTGTTATTTCCTTTTCGAGGACGAAAAGTTTTAAGTGGGGGAGATTGTAATAACCCGGAAAATGTGAACCAATTTAAAATTTTTAAATTAGGTTATTACCAAAGAATTTGAATAGTTGAAATAGCATATTTCGATAAAATATAGAATTTGGTATGGTATGGCAGTTTGAAATTTTGAATACAAACTTTGTCCGACTGTACCGGGTGGAAAATATAACGGATTTTAACGAAACTGGAAATATTTAAATCTTTTTATCAATACCTTTCTAATGAATCTGAAAAATCGAAATTTCATAAAGGAAATCAAAAGTTATGGCCAAATGAATTTTCAGAAAGGTCGCTATATAGTATAAATAGCCCTTGAAAACTGAGATTTTGCATACGACCTCGGAATTCGACGAAACCACTTTTGTTGGGTCCGGGATGTCAAATTATTGCTAAGTTTCAAATTTCATAATTTTTGAAGCTAGTATGTGAGCGGGGCAAAAGAAAATGTGTTTTGTCAAATTCTGTTAAAATGGGTCGACCTAAAAATGGCTGTTTTTCAAACGAGCTCAGAATTCGACGAAACTGGTTTTGTTAGGACCGTATCGTCAAAAAAAAGCTAGATTTATTTTTCTGGAATTTTTCGATTCAGTTTGTAGCCCTGGAAAATTGAAATGTACGTTTAAATTAAATATCGAATGTTTTATATTTTAATTTGAAAAATAACTGACTGTAACAGTCGTAATGGCCAACGAAACATATCCTATTGTGTCCGAAATGGGGGTATTTAGCTAGAGGCGACAGTCGTTGGGTGTGATTTCGAGTTCGTCTGTGGAAGGGGGTATTTTCGGAGTTAAATAAATTAAAAATTAAAATAAAAAGGGGATCGACCAATCACAATTCATCTTCCTCATCGTCTTCCTGTCGCGACGTGGAAAAGAGATTCAAAACTTCTCTCTTAAATTTCTCCGCAACCACACAACGAAATCTAGCAAACTCAGATCCATTTTGAAGAGCGTTCAGAGATCTTCAAATCCATAGTAATTTCAAGAATTATCGTTGAGTATTGAGGGAGTTATAGCGTCGGGAAACCCCGAACTTTGCGCCGCCGCCGTGGGTTCTGGAGGCCACCGAGTTGATCATCTCGGGTAGCTTTGGGAAGCTATTTCCTTCCTCTTCGACGCAGCGCTGGTCGTTCGTCCTAAAGCTTCGTGGTTTTGCCGAAAAGTTTAACCCTAGTTTTCGAAATCAAAAAGGGTATACGGCTGAAACCATTTTCAACTGATTTTTACACTATAAAGCATTGCAAACTTGTAAAAATCGTATCTTTTTGCTATATTAACGAAATTCGATGAAATAGGAGACACCGTGACCGCAAGGAGGCTCTCTACATTCTAGAAGAAGCCGCGGATTTTTCTGACCTTCCTACGATTTTTAGCACTGCAATAACCAATGTGAGGAATCTAAACTATTTGTGTGAATGAAATCGTGTTGTATAAATTATATAAGCGAAGTGTAAATTATATACGCATTGTATACCTCATGTACATGTGTTGTATAAGTTATATTAGCGATGTATAAATTATACAAGCGTTGTTTGAAACATATATGCTTTGAATTGTGATGAAATGCAAGTGAAATATTATATATATATATATATATATATATATATATATATATATATATATACTCCCCTCGTCCACAGACCATGGACGATATTTATTGCTTGTGTTTGACGTGTTATTATATGGTATGACGAATGGTTGGAAATAATTGTTTGTGGTTGATATTATGGTTGAAAAATACCTTTATGGTTGAAAAATACCTTTGTGGTTGAAAAATACCCTCTTGTGGTTGAAACAAATTAGAATAGGATTGTGGAATTGAAAATAAAACATGCCGCCTGCGTGCGAACTAGATGCATGATCCCCATTGTCAAAAACCACGAGGTTTTAAGGTAGAGCGAGGAGCCGTACTAGGGACGGTCCCGGTTTTAACTACCCTGCCGTTATGCTGCCGAAATTTTCTGAAATACTTATGTGTTAGAATAATTTTCATTCATTGAAATTAATTACATATGCTATGTAGAATATTCATGTGTTGAGTTGCAATTCATTCGTTGAGTTGAAATTCATGTGTTGAATATTATTTGAATTTAAACAAATGGCTTTAGCGATAAAAATCACCAGTTCTTGTTGCTGGCCCTGAGTAGGCCGGGTACGCATGATAGGGGGTTCTCGCTTCGCGGTTTGGTGGCGAACGGGAGACTCTTACCCCTACATGCCGCTGGGGAGGGCGTTGGTTCGCCAATAGGCGCGAGACTCGAGAGGGTCGCCGTAAAACAAGGAATTGGGGGACCAGTGTGAGCCGCGGTGGGTTTTACCTGCTGAAATGGAGGATGAAGGGATGGTTGCAAAGCCTACCGGATTCGGTTTCCTACCATCGCCGTCGTCATGTGTTGAAATAAAAGTGAATTGCTATATATATATATATATATATATATATATATATACGCCCCTCGTCCACAAACCATGGACGATATTTATTGATTGTGATTGGTGTGAAAATTGATTGATAGCGAATGATTGTTTGGGATTGTTTGTGGTTGATATTGGTTGATTGTGGTTGAAAAATACCCATTTGTGGTTGAGAAATATTTGGTTGAAACCACATAGGATTAGTTTGTGGAAATGAAATAAATATATACATGCCGCCTGCGTGCGAACTAGATGCATGATCCTCATTGTCAAAAACCGCGAGGTTTTAAGGTAGAGCGAGGAGCCGTACTAGGGACGGTCCCGGTTTTAACTACCCTGCCGTTATGCTGCCGAAATTTTGAATAATATTCGTGTGTTTGAATTATTTTCATCTGCTTAAACTATATTTATTCATTGAATAGAAAACCTTCATGTGTTGAACTGATATTCATTCGTTGATTAGAAATTCATGTGCTGAATGGTATTCGCGTTTTAAATATAAAAATCACATTTTTATCTATATATAGAAACTATAGAAAACATTCATGTGTTGAATCGATATTCATTCGTTGATTTGAAATTCATGTGTTGAATGGTATTCATATTTTGAAATAAATTGTTTGATAATAAAAATCACCTCTTATCGACTATATGAACTGTGTAAAATAATCTCGTTTTGAAAGAAATTGTTTTATAAGAAAAATCCTATTTTTATCACCAATATGAAATATATAAAATAATAGTGTTTTGAAATGAGTTGTTTTACAATAAAAATCACATTTTTATTATATGCATAAATCGTTGAAATGTGAAGTGTTAAAAATAGCCACTTGTTCAAATAAATATATATGAGTTGAAATATTCATTAATTAGCTAATGATATGATTTGTACCTATGTATGTAACATTCGAATGAATGGTGTTTTTAAACCAAATAGAAATCAAATATGAAGTTGAATAGAAAATGATAAATGATAAGAACTATATATATATACATGCATATTCATTGAACATGTTATAGCAAAGGGGCTAGAGAAGAGGAATAAAATTTTGTGCCCGACAAATAGGTACACATTTACTGTTTTGTTTGGGTGATGATTTTATGAGCCTGTTGGCTAGCCGCTTGGCTTTTTCTTTTTCTTTTTGAGATTAGAAGGACCGGGAAAGCTATTTGAGATTTCCCGATGCTCCCGGTGCAGGGGAGGTTATGGCGAAATTTTCCAAAATTTTAAGGCGTTAGTGAAATATTTGAAGTGAAAACGATACTGAAATTATTGAATGAACTATATTTATATAAATATATAAATATAAATAAAATTAAAACGAAACGTGGCCGTGCAGTTCTTGTTTTGAAACCGTGTTTTCAAACAACTAGTGCGAGAAATCCGACCATTGGATTTTCCCGAAACCGCAACCGTCGGGTTCGCCTTGGAAAAATCTTTCCAACGGCACCAACCTTGTAAAAATCCAACGGTTGGATTGTCTGGAATGTTTAATTCAAATCTGAAGAAAAACAGCGCCAGAAGCGATTATATTTATATATATATATATAGATATAATTATATATTTAATCGAATAACGACGCTGTAGTTCGTATTTTGAAATCGAAACTTCAAACGATTGTACCGGGAGGTCCGACCGTCGGATTTTCCCGAAACTGGAACCGTTGGATTCGTTTTGAAAAGTTCTTTCTAATGATGTAAATTTTGTGAAGATCCAACGGTTAGATTTTCAGATATGTGTAAATCAAATCTGAAGAAAAACAGCGCCACGGCCGCTTTATGGCCCGAAGCGTCGTTTTGAATAAATTAGCTATTTTAAAATAAATAAAAATAGCGATAAATCGTTATAAAATATCATGAACGATATGGAATACAAATAAACTGAATTAGCTCGATTTATGTAGTATTTGATGGTTGAATGTGTTTGGTGTGAAAATTGCATTAAAGAACACAATTGGTGTTGTCGAATAATTTAACCATTGAAATAAATTGATTTGAAATTCTAAATATACGTGAATTATTTGAGAAGGCCGAGTTAATTCTCAATTTCAAATAATTGACCGACGATTGAAAGTCGAAGATGAAGACGGTGGTCGAAGACCAGAGATCTTCACCTCGTTTGGATGGTAACCGAGGTCCTGATTGGGAGGCATCCCGAAATATGGATAATGAGTGGTGATCGTCCAGACGTACGTGGTGATCGATGGGTTTGCGAGGTATTTAGTGCCTCCGGTTCGTTCAGACCCAGAACGGACTTGTAAATGGATTGTGTGTCTGACATTGGATTTTATTCTATGTTGATTGATCTCTATTAAATATACATCTGTTTGGCGGTGGAGAATTTATTCTTTTTCTTAACGCCCTTCTCTGAAACGCACGAGCTCAGAGGTTGTATATCAATGGACATCAGTCGCATGTCATGAATTGCTTGTGTGGCATGCTAAGATGCAGTGATCAGGGCTTCTGTTGAAAAGCAAAGTCTTGTGGTGATGATCAAAGCACCGCCTGTGTGGTGTAGCTTTGGGTATAACGTGAATTCGCGAGCCTCACACCCCGATATGAACCAGAAACGGGAGAAAGGACCTCAGGGAGGGCCTACGTTTCCTCCTAGCTAAAAGTGGCGTCAGTGGTTTTACACGCCCTGACGAGTTTGACTTATGTGGTTGTTGCTGTTGCGAGGCGCCTCGGTTTGATCGGACGATCCGGGTCCGATGGAGTCATTCGTTGGCTCGCTTACGCCCCAAAGGGCGGCGAAACGTAGTGCTCAGGCATTTTAATCCACACCGGTGGACCGGCCCTGACGATCCAAGGGTCGATGCGTTCTGATCCTGAGACTCGGGCTAGGCAGTCTCGAATTCGGTAAGGACTATCTTTTGCCTTGGTTCATGACGGAAATCCAGTTTCCAAATACGACATCGTGCGGTTTTGATTGTATATATATATATGGCGACTTGATATATGGTACCCATGTCGTCTATGATTGATAGTTATGATTTGAAATTGTTTTCAAAACATATTAACACTAGCGATAATATCAAATCCTTTGTTTTATTCGTATCAAGCATATTTTGGCCGTTATAAGGTAAAAACTCTATCCTCCGGTTTGCGTTGCATTGTGTGATGGGAACTGAGTCTTATAACAGTTTCATTTTTATAAAAAAAAAACATAGTGTTGTTTAAAAGAAATATTTGTTTTAAAGCACTGGCAATCCAATGGAGAAAACCCGTTCCACGAAAGTGGCGTGGTCCTGTGATTTGCCCAATTATATATGTGTTGAGTAGATTTCTCATACCAGTCCCATGACTGACTCGTAGTTTGTTTCACTCTCAAACTCGGGTGCCCCTTTTTCTACACGGGCAGCCTTGTATTCAGGTTTAGCTGGCTCTTTCTGGATAGCTGGAGCTGAAGATGGATTCTATCATTTATCTCTTTTTATGCTGTTCAGCTCCTATTGTACATATTTTGTTTGTTTTCCGCTGTATACATTTATGTATAGCTGAACTGTATTTGTACTAAGTAAGATCCTGTATACTGTGTAACTCTGATGATTACTTTTATCCAGTATATTCTATTGTTCATTATCTGGTGTATTTATTTAATTTTGTTCTGCTATTATCTGTTTCTGTGTTATATTCCAAAGATAACCCTTGTCTCCGTCTGAACGGGATTTCGGGTTGTTGGAATGAGGCGCCTCGATTATAGGTCTGTAAGGACCGGGAAACGTGTGTTCAGGAATAACTATTCCTCTAACGTAAGTGAGGACCGGCCCAGCCGCATCCAGGGTTGCCCAGAGTACGTAGCCCCGAGGCATTTGCTAGAGTGTCTCGAGCGCGGAGAGGATCTTGCCCCTTGCCTCGACTCATGACGGAAATCCAATTTCCAATACGTGTATTTCGGCTTTATTTGTAGAGCCTAGTATGGCGACATAGTGGGATGGGGCACTCATGTCGTCTATGATTTATATTTATGATTGAAATGTTTTGACACTATACACTTGTTATAGTATCAAATGATTTGTTTTAAACGTATCAAGCATGTTTGGCTGTTATAAGGTAAAACCCTATCCTCCGGCTTGCGTTGCATTGTGTGATGGGACCTGGGTCTTATAATAGCTTCATTTTTCGAAAAAGCATTGCGTTGTTTATCTATATGCACTGATATTCTTGGGAGGAAACCCATTCCGTGTTATACGGCGTGGTCCCTTGAATCACTCTCTTTTAAAGTAAAGCTTTAAATAACTGTTTTAGTTCTCACACCAGTCACATGACTGACCTGGAGTTTATTGTTTTAACCTAAACTCTGGGTGCCCCTATTTTCCGCATGGGCAGCTAGTAGTTTTGGTTTTGCAGATTTATATTCATAGGATCCTGGTTTACAGCTGGAATGATATCCGGAAAGCTCTGTATCCATATATCACCTTCAGTTGTGCTTTGTATTATTTTCCGCTGCTATGTAATTTATTGTAATCTCTGATATTTATCGAATGTAATTTATTCATTTATACTCTGTATATTCTTGTATTCTGATGGAATTGTTGTAATAAGCAATGAAATGTTTTTCCGTCTGTGTTCTGTTTTGTCATGTTCTCAAACGATCAGGGGTTTCGAACGGTCTAGATCGGTTTAACGACTGATTCGGATCGAGCGAAATTCTGTGTCGTCACATTTGGTATCAGAGCTTTGGTTTACAGAGCTCGAGAACAAGACACATTAGAACCATACGAAAGAATTCATCAGATATTGGATTAGTAATATCCAATTAGAATGACTCGTTAGAGATAGGATCAGTAGTATCATAGAACGAGTGTAAAGAGTATATTTTTCAAATGAAAACAATTTTGCTTTGAAAATTAAATTCAAGTATACGTATTTGAATATTTATTTGTATAGAATTTGGACAATCTAGTATATAAAGGTTTTGCATATACGCGTCATGAACGTATATTCGAAGTTTTAATATATTAGATAGATATAGAGTCACACTCTAGTCGCCCAGAGATGATTCTACTGATGACTATATAGCATCAGTAGTGTGTGTTCGAGTTTCGAAGGTGTGATTTTCTATATATTTCCATTAGACTGGTGTGAGAACCAAAACTAATATAGCTAGAACACATTGTTGTAAATTGGCATCAAAAACATGATTTTCTTTATATGTATCAAAATTTATGAATTTGAAACTCTAATCCACTGATTGATTGATGTTTGTGTTGTTTGTTTATTTGTTTGCTAATTTTTAACCATTTTTCCTAATTGAACCAAATATTGAATTATATTGAAATTGGTCGCATTTGCCTGCATGCATGTATATCTTTTGAACAGGTCATAGCAAGGAGGCTAGAGCAGAGAATAAAATTTGTTTGCCCGACAAATAGGTACATGTTTACTACATAATTTACTGTTTTGTTTGGGTGATGATGATTTTATGAGCCTATTGGCTAGCCGCTTGGCTTTTTCTTTTTCTTTTTGAGATCAGAAGGCCTATATGGCAATTTTGGGATTTTCCCGTGGCTCCCGGTGCAGGGGAGGTTATGGCGAAATTTTTCGAAAATTTAGGGTGTTAGCCAAATTTTTGAAGAATTGGAAAATTCTCAGAAACTGAAAATTTGGAGAATGGAAGCCAGATCGAACGTTGAGTTGATTAATCAAACCACTTTCGACTTTGTTCCTTTTCGGGGACGAAAAGTTTTAAGTGGGGGAGATTGTAATAACCCGCAAATTCTGAGCCAGTTTAAAATTTTTATTTTGGCAATTTTAGCGAATTTTGAGCATTTAAAATAGATTATTTTAAATAAAAACGACGAGAAATTTATTTTGAATATATTTAGAACGTATATATTATACGCGTCGTCGTTAGAATATAAATAATTTTATATAATTATAAATAGAATTGAAATTGGCGCGGTAGTTCGATAATTCGATTTCAAACTTCAATTGAACATACCGGGTGCAAAACAATCCGGATTTTAGTGAAACCAAAAACATTAGGATCTAATTGATAATACCTTTCCAACGAATCCGAAAAATCAAGATTTCATAGCGGGAATCAAAAGATATGTCCAGTTGAAAATTCTGAATAGTCGCTATGGAATTCAGGCCCTTAAAAATGGACATTTTGCAAACGAACTCGGATTTCGACGAAACCACTTTTATTTGATCCGCGGTGTCAAATTATTGCTAGATTTCAAATTTCATAATTTTTCGAATCAATATGTGAGCGTGGCAAAGGAAAACGCGTTTGACCAGTTTCAGTTGATTTTAATCGACTGGAAATTGGCCATTTTTCATACGGTCTTGGAATTCGACGATACTAGTTTTGTTAGGACCGTATCGTCAATACGAAGCCAGAAAATATTTTTCTGGAATTTTTCTAGTTAGTATGTGACCCCGGTAATTTGAAATGTACGTTTAAAATTCAATATAGCGATTTAAATGTAAATTCAACGGAAACTGATTCAAACGATCGAATCAACCTACGAAACATGTCCCATTGTGTTCGGAATGGGGGAGAAACGCTATGGACGACAGGCGGTGGGCCTCGTTTAGACGTCGTATGTAAAAGTCAATATTTTGGTAATTAAAATAATAAAAATAATAAAAGAAAAAAATTTCTCTTTCCCCCCCCCCCCCCCTTAACTCTGCCCCCCCCCCATTTTTTTTTTCTCAGAATCAAAAATAAAATAAAAAAAAGAAGAAGAAAGAAGAGGAAATCGCGCAGCCGCAAACCCACCCCCCCGGTCGATGCCGCCTGCCACCAGTCGCCCTGCCTCCGATGATCCTGACGCCGCCTCCTCCCCCTCGTTTCTCCCTCCAGCCGACGTTCGAGACCCCACCGCAAGCCCTGGCCACCGAACGCCCATCAAGGAACCGACGCAACCCTCGAACCCCCCCTTTCATCCACCGACCGAAGACCCCCTCCCCGCCTTCCACTTGAAGATCAACGTCCCCCTCAACCCTCTTCATATCCGAAGATTTGTAAGTTTTATAGTTTACATCGTTTTTAATTTTTAATTTTCAGTTTTACTATATAATACCCGTGTTAAAAATCAGTTTTATTACACATATAGTTTTGAAATTAAAAATATGGTTTTTACATATAGTTTTGAAATTAAAAATATGATTTTGATTTATATGAATTGCCGATAAGGTTATGATCTTTAGTTATGTAAAGATTAGATTTTTCCTTAGGTAAAAATTAGATTTTTAATAACGTGAAGGAACGATTTTTATATGAGTGAAAGGTTCGATTTTTACATAATCAAAAATAGGATCTTTGTTCATAGAAAAGATGGGATTTTTATTATAAGATGGGCGTTGTAAAAATATAATTTTTATAAGGTAAGGGAGATAAAAATTTGGTCTTTATATATGTGGAGAATTAAAAATATAATTTTTACATGATAGGAATATTAAAAATAGCATATTTATATGTGTAGCAAAATAAAGATTGATTTTTATAAGACGATATTTTTAAAATATGAAAAGACGATATTTTGATATGAGTAGGGAAGTAAAAATATGATTTTTACTTCGAGAAAATATATTTTTCAAACTAGTAGAAGAATTAAAAATATAATCTTTTCTCTATGTAAAGCTTGATAAAAAATATAACCTTTAATATATATATAGCTTAATAAACTTTATTTTTGAAAAGGCGAAAACTTTATTTTTGAAAAGGCGAAAACTTTATTTTTGAAAAGGCGAAAACTTTATTTTTGAAAAGGCGAAATATATATTTTTGAAATTCGATTTTTATATATTGAATAGCATAGTAAAAATTCGATTTTTATATATAGAATAGCATAGTGAAAATTCGATTTTTATATATTGAAATGCGAAGTAAAAATTCGATTTTTACATATGTAGTGGCTACGGGCAACGAAAGCGACAAAAGGCGAAAACGACGAAGATTTCTATCAAAGAAGAGTCAAGATGTTTGGATAGCTTTGGTGAGAATTTCTCACCTTTCAATTTCTTTTTCTAGTTATATATATATATATATATATATATATATATATATATATATAATAGGATGCAGACGGTGTTTAGTAGCACCCGACACAATCGTCCACAGACCATGGACTTGTTTGTTTGGTTGTTTAGTGGGTTAGATTATTTGGTTTGAATTTGATTGTTTGATGAAATGAAATGGATTTGATTGATGTGTGAATGGCGTGGGCCTTCACTAGACCGGGGATAAGGCTAGGCCTCGTCCCGTTTCTAGTATCGTGCCGTTATGCCGCCGAAATTTTCTAAAATAAGTTAGAAAAATAAAAATATCATTTTATTTAAAGAATGAACTGAATAGAAATTATATGTTAAAATAAAATGTTTTATCGTTAAAAATATAATTTTTAACGTGAATATGAATATAGTGAATGTGAATAAATAAATATTCATTTACAAATCGGACGGTTTGTTTATGTACATTGATTTGACTGACATTGATTGGTTCGGTAAATTTTACACATCGCCCAACTGCACAAATAAAATCTGTGTTTGATTGTTTGAAACCCCACACGAGTGTTGGGATGAAACTTGAAGTTCACTCATCCTGATTGATTAAATATGTCGATCGATTGATTGACAGGCTGTTATAAGCGTTAGATATTTATATTTGATGACTATACAGTGTAGTGCACTTTGGTAGATGGTTGATTATTTTTCAATGCTATTATATACATGTGTTGTATGGAAATCCATATAGTTAACGCTATATGGTAATTGATTGGGCCTCATTCCAATTTAGAAAATAAAGAATATTATAAAATAAAGGTTCATGTGTTGACTGTACTCATCCGTTGAGATTAGTCATGTGTTGAGCGAAATATTTTAATAATAAAATTAACATCTTTATCAATATAAAATAAAGGTTCATGTGTTGACTATACTCATCCGTTGAGATTAGTCATGTGTTGAACGAAATATTTTAATAATAAAATTTACATCTTTATCAATATAAAATAAAGGTTCATGTGTTGACTGTACTCATCCGTTGAGATTAGTCATGTGTTGAACGAAATATTTTAATAATAAAATTTACATCTTTATCAATATAAAATAAAGGTTCATGTGTTGACTGTACTCATCCGTTGAGATTAGTCATGTGTTGAACGAAATATTTTAATAATAAAATTTACATCTTTATCAATATAAAATAAAGGTTCATGTGTTGACTGTACTCATCCATTGAGATTAGTCATGTGTTGAACGAAATATTTTAATAATAAAATTTACATCTTTATCAATATAAAATAAAGGTTCATGTGTTGACTGTACTCATCCGTTGAGATTAGTCATGTGTTGAACGAAATATTTTAATAATAAAATTTACATCTTTATCAATATAAAATAAAGGTTCATGTGTTGACAGTACTCATCCGTTGAGATTAGTCATGTGTTGAACGAAATATTTTAAAAATAGAAATATTTGAAATAGAAATATTTGAATAGGAAATATTTGAAAAAGAAATATTTGAAATAGAATATTTGGAAATAGAAATATATGAAGCCGTGTTGATTAGATTGACGCCATTTTGACGTGAACGATATTTATATCGATTTTATTCATTTTAAAATGAATATTGAAAAGTGATTTTGAAATCGAATATTTTGAAATGAAATTGGAAATGAATTGAATATATAACGATTTCGAAATGAATTGAATATATAACGATTTCGAAATGAATTGAATATATAACGATTTCGAAATGAATTGAATATATAACGAATTTGATTTCAATTGAATATAAAACGATTTCGAAATGAATTGAATATAAAACGATTTCGAAATGAATTGAATATAAAACGATTTCAAAATGAATTGAATATAAAACGATTTCGAAATGAATTGAATATATAATGATTTCGAATTAAATTGAATAGAAAACGAATTTGATTTAAATTGATTAGAAAACGAATTTGATTTAAATTGATTAGAAAACGAATTTGATTTAAGTCGAATAGAAAACCAATTTGAATTGAATCGAATAGAAAACCAATTTGAATTGAATCGAATAGAAAACGACTTAGAGATTGAATTGAATTGAAAAAGAATTCAAATTGAATTGAAAGCGAATTGAAATGAATTCAAATTAAATTGAATAGAAATGAATTCTAAAACGAATTTATAAGGTAAAATCCAATTTTGATTTGAATTGAAATGGAAGTTGAAAATGTTTTTGAAACGAATTCAAATCTATTTATAAAATTCGTTTTGAATGGTAATCGACGAAATATATATTATATATATATATAATATAATGGCCTAAATAGAACGCGCCGCGCCGCGGTAGTTCGTAAATTTCGACCATTTATTTCAAACGGACATTACGGGAGATCCGACCGTCGGATCCTCCTAAAACCAGAACCGTTGGGTTCATATTGAAAAGAGCTTTCTAACGAATATTAGAAATTTGAAATCTAACGGTTGGATTTGGAGATACGTCCAAATCAAATTCGAAAAAGGTCGCTGTAAGTGCAGTTCGATGGCCGTTGATGGAAATCGACTGTACGGGCCTTGATAAAATTATTAAAAATAGTAATAATTTGTGTAAAATCATAAGAAATGATTTGGGAAAATTTGGGATGAAAAACTCCATATTTGAAAAGATAAAAATAGATTTTTATCAAAATGAACTAGTTTGAACTAAATTTAAAACCCGAATTGTTTTTAAATAAATAAATTAGATTTAAAAAGGGGTTTTAAATAATCGGAATTCCTAATATATTTGATTTGAGTTGAACTAGAATTGATTTGTGGGTTTATCGTGAACTGTGTTTTAAACAACACTAGTTCTTTAACCCGATAATAAATAGAATGTGATTTGGGTTTGTCGTGAACTGTGTTTTAAATAACACCTAGTTCTTTAACCCAGTAAAAGGAGTTTTATTGAATCTGCAATTAGATTGAAATGTGAATTGATAATTTAAATTATCAAATTTAGAAATGAGCAAGAATGGAGTATCGCCAGTTTTGCTCCAAAGCGATAGTTAAATCTTTAATTAGATTTGAACGTGAAATGGTAATTAAATTTACCGATAACACCACGGTGTTAGATATGGAGTACTACCAGTTTTGCTTCATGGGATGAATAGGTTGGGATTGGGAAATAAAATAAATAATTACTTCGTTACGGTTCGCTAATCTCGACAAGTTTAGAAAACCATAATTTGGTTTGAACGCCATCCAAAGGAAGATTAAAGGATAAATTTTAAAGAATTTATCTTTGATAAAATTAATGGGAACCTTTCCCTAAGAAGTGATTTCGTGAATAAAAAGGATATTCTGCATTGGAATGAGGCGTATGTTGTGTTTGTGTAACATTTGTTTTTAATATACGCGGGTTGTTCGAAAAGACCGGGTTTACACCCATTCTGAATAACTGATTCGACGATATATCGAAGATGAAGACGGTGGAAGACCGAAAGTCTTCACATCGTTTGGATAATTACTGACGATCCTGATTGGGCTGTACACCCAAGAGTATGGAAATATTTGGTGGTCGTCCAGACGTACTTGGAGATGGACGGATATGCGAGGAAAGTGCCTCCGGTTTCGTTCAGACCTAGAACGGACTTGTAAATGGATTGTGTGTCTGACATTGGATTTTATTCTGTGTTGATTGATTTCTATTAAATATACATCTATTTGGCGGCGGAGAATTTATTCTTTTGCTTAACGCCCTTCTCTGAGACGTACGAGCTCAGAGGTTGTATATCGATGGACATCAGTCGCATGGCATAAATTGCCTGTATGGCACGCTAAGATGCAATGATCAAGGCTTCTGTTGAAAAGCAAAGTCTTGTGGTTGATGATCAAAGCACAGCCTTTGTGGCGTAGCTTTGTGTATAACGTGAATTCGCGAGCCTCACACCTCGGTATGAGTTAAAAACGGGATACGGACCGTTGGGAGAGCACGACGTTTCTTTCTAGCTATGGTGGTGTTAGTGACTTACCAGCCCTGACATTTATATACTTTTCACCTTTGTGATTGTTGGAATGAGGCGCCTCGATTATAGGTCTGTAAGGACCGGGAAACATGTGTTCAGGAATAACTAATCCTCTAACGTAAGTGAGGACCGGCCCAGCCGCATCCAGGGTTGCCCAGAGTGCGTAGCCCTGAGGCATTTGCTAGAGTGTCTCGAGCGCGGAGAGGATCTTGCCCCTTGCCTCGACTCATGACGGAAATCCAATTTCCAATACGTGTATTTCGGCTTTATTTGTAGAGCCTAGTATGGCGACATAGTGGGATGGGGCACTCATGCCGTCTATGATTTATATTTATGATTGAAATGTTTTGACACTATACACTTATTATAGTATCAAATGATTTGTTTTAAACGTATCAAGCATGTTTGGCTGTTATAAGGTAAAACCCTATCCTCCGGCTTGTGTTGCATTGTGTGATGGGACCTGGGTCTTATAATAGCTTCATTTTTCGAAAAAGCATTGCGTTGTTTAACTATATGCACTGATATTCTTGGAAGGAAACCCGTTCCGTGTTATACGTCGTGGTCCCTTGAATCACTCTCTTTTAAAGTAAAGCTTTAAATAACTGTTTTAGTTCTCACACCAGTCACATGACTGACCTGGAGTTTATTGTTTTAACCTAAACTCTGGGTGCCCCTATTTTCCGCACGGGCAGCTAGTAGTTTTGGTTTTGCAGATTTATATTCACAGGATCCTGGTTTACAGCTGGAATGATATCCGGAAAGCTCTGTATCCGTATATCACCTTCAGTTGTGCTTTGTATTATTTTCCGCTGCTATGTAATTTATTGTAATCTCTGATATTTATCGAATGTAATTTATTCATTTATACTCTATATATTCTTGTATTCTGATGGAATTGTTGTAATAAGCAATGAAATGTTTTTCCGTCTGTGTTCTGTTTTGTCCTGTTCTCAAACGATCAGGGGTTTCGAACGGTCTAGATCGGTTTAACGACTGATTCGGATCGAGCGAAATTCATAACCCGGAAAATGTGAACCAATTTAAAATTTTTAAATTAGGTTATTACCAAAGAATTTGAATAGTTGAAATAGCATATTTCAATAAAATATAGAATTTGGTACGGTATGGTAGTTTGAAATTTTGAATACAAACTTTGTCCGACTGTACCGGGTGGAAAATATAACGGATTTTAACGAAACTGAAAATATTTAAATCTGTTTATCAATACCTTTCTAACGAATCTGAAAAATCGAAATTTCATAACGGAAATCAAAAGTTATGGCCAAATGAATTTTTAGAAAGGTCGCTATATAGTATATATAGCCCTTGAAAATTGAGATTTTGCATACGACCTCGGAATTCGACGAAACCACTTTTGTTGGGTCCGGGATGTCAAATTATTGCTAAGTTTCAAATTTCATAATTTTTGAAGCTAGTATGTGAGCGGGGCAAAAGAAAATGTGTTTGGTCAAATTCTGTTAAAATGGGTCGACCTAAAAATGGCCGTTTTTCAAACGAGCTTAGAATTCGACGAAACTGGTTTTTTTAGGACCGTATCGTCAAAACAAAGCTAGATTTATTTTTTTGGAATTTTTCGATTCAGTTTGTGGCCCTGGCAAATTGAAATGTACGTTTAAATTAAATATCGAATGTTTTATATTTTAATTTGAAAAATAACTGACTGTAACAGTTGAAATGGCCAACGAAACATATCCCATTGTGTCTGAAATGGTGGTATTTAGCTAGGGGCGACAGTCGTTGGGTGTGATTTCGAGTTCGTCTGTGGAAGGGGGTATTTTCGGAATTTAATAAATTAAAAATTAAAATAAAAAGGGGATCGACCAATCACAATTCATCTTCCTCATCGTCTTCTTGTCACGACGCGGAAAAGAGATCCGAAACTTCTCTCTTAAATTTCTCCGCAACCACACAACGAAATCAAGCAAACTCAGATCCATTTTGAAGAGCGTTCAGAGATCTTCAAATCCATAGTAATTTCAAGAATTATCGTCGAGTATTGAGGGAGTTATAGCGTCGGGAAACCCCGAACTTTGTGCCGCCGCCGTGGGTTCTCGAGGCCACCGAGTTGATCATCTCGGGTAGCTTTGGGAAGCTCTTTCCTTCCTCTTCGACGCAGCGCTGGCCGTTCGTCCTAAATCTTCGTGGTTTTGCCGAAAAGTTTAACCCTAGTTTTCGAAATCAAAAAGGGTATACGGCTGAAACCATTTTCAACTGATTTTTACACTATAAAGCGTTGCAAACTTGTAAAAATCGTATCTTTTTGCTATATTAACGAAATTCGATGAAATAGGAGACACCGTGACCGCAAGGAGGCTCTCTACATTCTAGAAGAAGCCGCGGATTTTTCTGACCTTCCTACGATTTTTAGCACTGCAATAACCAATGTGAGGAATCTAAACTATTTGTGTGAATGAAATCGTGTTGTATAAATTATATAAGCGAAGTGTAAATTATATACGCATTGTATACCTCATGTACATGTGTTGTATAAGTTATATTAGCGATGTATAAATTATACAAGCGTTGTTTGAAACATATATGCTTTGAATTGTGATGAAATGCAAGTGAAATATTATATATATATATATATATATATATATATATATATATACACACACTCCCCTCGTCCACAGACCATGGACGATATTTATTGCTTGTGTTTGACGTGTTATTATATGGTATGACGAATGGTTGGAAATAATTGTTTGTGGTTGATATTATGGTTGAAAAATACCATTATGGTTGAAAAATACCTTTGTGGTTGAAAAATACCCTCTTGTGGTTGAAACAAATTAGAGATAGGATTAGCAATGTCCTAGAATGAGCTAAGCAGATTAGCAAAACAATTTGATCAGTACATCATCATTATCTTTCCTTGTATTCCCTTGCTTTATCATTTATGAAAATTATCAAATCTGTGAGCTTGACTCTTTTCTTGCTTATACAGTTCTCTTAGATGGCTACGCGAGGAGTAGCAGCTAGAGGAGGCCGTGGAGGCCGAGGAGATGCAACAGGATATTGACATAACTCCAGAATTAGCACTCAGAAGAGAGCCATTAAAGATAGTTGGCAAAGAAACTAGAGAGCTAAGGAGGAAAAAGATTCATCTAGTCAAAGTGCAGTGGAGTAGTGATCCTAGAGACTGTACTTGGGAGATTGAGGAAAGCATTAAACAAGCCTATCCCAAATGCAGAGTGGACATCTCCGACTAACTCCGGTGCAAGGTACTTTTGCAATACTTCGCATTTACATTTTATTTCCTGCTTAACTGTTATTTCCCAATGATTATCCTTAATACTGCCCCTCGGATTTTGGGATTGTCACAGTTATCAAGCATGTTTGGCTGTTATAAGGTAAAACCCTATCCTCCGGCTTGCGTTGCATTGTGTGATGGGACCTGGGTCTTATAATAGCTTCATTTTTCGAAAAAGCATTGCGTTGTTTATCTATATGCTCTGATACCAAATGTGACGACACGGAATTTCGCCTTTTCCAATATATCATTATAAAAATCACATTTTTATTTTTCTACACATATAAAGATGCTATTTTTACATGATAGGGATATTAAAAATAGCATCTTTATATGTGTAGAAAAATAAAAATGTGATTTTTATAATGATATATTGGAAAAGGCGAAATTCCGTGTCGTCACATCTAATGTTACATATTTTGAAATAGATTGTTTGATGATAAAAATCACCTTTTAACGACTATATGAACTGTGTAAAATAATCTCGTTTTGAAAGAAATTGTTTTATAAGAAAAATCCTATTTTATCACCTTTCATTTTTTTTTCTTTTTTCTTTTTTTTATTATTCTTTTATTTATTTATTTATTTTATTTTTATTTTTTTTAAAAATAAAAATAATAAATAATAAATTAATAAAAAAAGTAAAAAAATGAAATAAAAAAAAAGAAAAAAAAGTAAAGAAATAAAATAAGAAAAAATATAATAAATATATATAGAAATAAAATAAAAAATAAGAAAAAGAATAAAAATAAAAAAATTAAAAAAAGATATATATGATAATAATATTTAATAGAATATAAATAAATATAATATTAAAAAAAATATAAATAATATAAAAAAAAGAAATAAAAAATATAAAGAATAAATAAAATGAAAAAAATAAGAAAATAAAAATAAAAAAGAAAATAAAAAAATTAAAATAAAAAAAAGATAATAAAAAAGAAAAAAAATTATAAATAATAAAAAAATAAAATATATAAAAAATAAAAGAATAAAAGAATAAAAAAAAATAAAGAAAAAATAAAATTAAAACGAAACGTGGCCGTGCAGTTCGCATTTTGAAACCGTGATTTCAAACAACTTGTACGGGGAATCCGACCATTGGATTTTCCCGAAACATCAACCATCGGGTTCGCCTTGGAAATATCTTCCCAACGGCACCAACTTTGTAAAAATCCAACGGTTGGATTGTCTGGAATGTTTAATTCAAATCTGATCGAATGATACAATTCCTCTATGCGAATAAATTTACTTGCTCGATGATAAAATTCTTGTAGGTCTTGGCATCCACCACTACAAGAAAACACTGATTTTGCAGCAGATGAATCCGTCGCTAAACATGTATTAGCGATGGATTTGTGATGGACAACACTGATCGGTAAATTTCACGTCGGTATTTTAATGACCATCTTGCGATGGAAGTTAACATCAATTCTCTGACATTTTACCGTCATTTGTCAATATATTTAAATTTAATTTAAAAAAAAATTACCGACATTTTACCAACGGATATATATATATATATATATATATATATATATATATATATATATATATTAAAATTCTGTCGGAGATCCCTTGCTAAACAGCAACGGAATAGAAACAGATAATTTAATATATATTTTTATCTTAGATATCTGTCGATAATTCGTCACAAATGTTAAAATTTTAGCAAGATTATTGGTGATGATTGTTTTTATTTCCGTCGGCAATCACACGCAGATTTGCAAAACCCACTCGTATTCCCTTTCTATTCCATCGCTAAATTTTACTACAATAAAATACTAATTTGCAACTAATGGACGCCAATGATTAATTAAATACTTAGTTAATATAAACACAAAAATAACATCATTTATTATCAAATAACGACATTGAATATCAATTAACAAACAAGCACAATACATAATTAATTTACTAAATTCAATACATAATCAATAGTATAAATAATACATATTACATTGACACGATATAGAACTACAGATACATTAATATTTAATACATTGACAATCAGTCGGTCTCCACTTCCACCACTGCTCCTTACCTCCTTAATCCTCATATCAACTTAAATCCTGACATATTCCTGAAATCAGTTGTAATAGAGCATTGCCTCCTCCAACGGATAACCACTCACTATGGCACCACTACAAACAGTGTCGAACCACCAGTAGAAACAGCATCCGACCTAACTCGTCCTCTCACAGCTCTGACCAAATGTCCCTCCTCCCTTCTGAAATCACAAGTCCTCATTACAGCCAGTACACATTACTAAACTACAACACCAAACTAGCACGCAATCATCAAATTGACACAAGCTCCGGCGGTGCAATGAAGGTTTTTTGGCTGATTTGAATCACCATATAGGGTGCTACTTTGAATCAGAAGTGAGAAAGCTTAGAAAGTAAAAACGCCCTTGTTATAGCAATAATCTTGCTTCCTAGCTGACAGAACAAGTTAAGAGCATTGCACATGAATCATAAAACTCGACCACTCAGTCAGGCTGCAAAAGCATAATCCGAAGAACCTACAGTTATTCCATAAGGAAAATGTTATGATGTCAGGAGAATATACATCAAATGATACACAACACAATACACACACACACACTCTTATATATATATATATATATATATATATATATATATATATATATATATATATATATATGCAACCCAACATTACAACCTAAACAAATATATTTTCAAGTTAACTACAACACGGTCACCTTTTAGAACAATGAAATGAATACTAAACTATGTGTTCATGAATTAGAAATATTATCAACTGAAGCATTCAACATCTGGTCATCTTTAGTAAGTTCAACATTAAAATATTCTTGAACTCACATGCACACTAAAAAATTTCACCAACCCAGTCAGTTGGCTCTTCCTCACCAGTACTTATTATCAAATTATTACTAATCAATATTTCAAAACTAGTAGTGCAACCTAGAAATTGGACCAACTTTGTTCTAGGAAATATAGATTGCGATGGGTTGTTTAGATAAAACTTTTTTCATGTTTCAAAAAGTAATTCTATCAAAAAAAGGATAGAAAGATCAAGCCTAAGCAGAACTTGAGCTAGCGAACCATTTAGTAATGTATTAATGGAAGGTTATTAACTATGTACTTATATATTATTTCCTACAAAAAAAATTCCATCATAGTAATGGAAACCACTTAAATATTTCATAAGTATCAGTTATTATAAATTAAATTGCAACTCATGCAACATAGTTATCTATATTATGCAACAATTGTAGAGATAAAAATAAAGTGCCTCAAGGTCATGAACATGGCACTTCAGATTTCTTTATGGGCTTCATTAACTTCCAATGGCAAAAGTCATGTTTTTTTGGGAATTTGCTTCTCTTGAATAAAACTCTAATGTTTAATAATTTCCAGATCTTGAATTCAAATTTGTAAATATTTCTGCAATTGTTTTGAAGCTTATTTTCTGATTTCTGAATTTCTAACAGTGTTGAAGCATTCATATCATATCTTGAACACTGTTAGTTTAAATTCTAATTTTTTTGAAGATCTGAATATTTAATGAAATTTCACATATATCTTTTGTTTTGAGTTTTCACTAATTCTTTTTAGAAAAGCTTGAAATAATGTACTCATTACAGCACACCAATATTTATTAGTTGTGATAATTTCATTAATTTTTCAGATTGGTTTGGATAGTTTGAATTGTCTTGAATCTCAGTGATACATCTTGAAATTCATTTTGTATTCATGATCAGTATGGTTGAAATTTGTTTATTTGAAATCATCTAAAATTCTTGATATTTTGAATATCACACACCACTTAAATTTCAAATTATCAAACTTGTGTGAATAATTCATTATATCTCAAACTTGACATTGTTTCAAGTGATTTCAAATAAATTATTTTTAATTTTTTGGATCATGAATACCCCACAAACTTGATGTAAATGATCTGAAATTTCTCTTATACTTGTCAGAGATAATTTTGAAAATTCTTTGAAAAAATGGTCTTAAATCTCTCTATTATTTCATGGTTATTTGATTTAAATATTTGTTTGTTTAAAATCATTTGAAATTATTGGTTTATTGAATCTCACACATGTCTCGAATCTGAAATTAATAACCTAGTATGATTGATTCACTGAATCTTGAGAGTCTCATATTCCTCAAATGATCTCAAATAAATGGTATTTTTTATCATTGGATCATGAATTATCTTATGTGGTCGTCATCTTGACAAGTCTGATTTGAACTGATATCTTGTGCTACTCTGATATTGTTTTGAAAATATGTTGGAAATTGCTTGTTTATGACCTGTTTGTTGCTCTGATACTGTTCTTCAAATAACTTCTTGTTCTTATCTACAGTTCCGATAAATGTGCCAAATTTGTTAATTTTGTCTGGTTGGGCTTTGTGATTAAAAGTTGTTAATAAGGACTCCAATTGGTATCAGATGTGCTGAATCTTTTTTGTATATATTTTTGTCTTATATATATCTCTCTAAATTCCTCTTGTAATTGATTTTCAATTTTAAAGTTATTTAATGATTATTTATTCAGAAATTGAAATCAATAACCAAACCAAACTGTATTTATAATTCATCAAAATTATTATCCGATTTTAAAATTGTGATGAATTGTGACTGCAGTATATTGTTGTATATAACGCAGTTGTATACACAATTATATGATTTTTGTTTGATGATAACAACCAAATATATTTTATTATAAATGTGTTTGTTACTGTACAATTTCATATACACATCACACATAGGAATATAATATTTATATTCAAATAGAATACGACTGCACAGACATTCATATATTCATACAGTATTTTATCTAAATTGAATATTATATTTCAAACAGTACAATTATTTATAATTCCACTATTTAAACACTTCACGGATATTTGTACTTGTAAATAAATTGAATAAAATAGATAAGTTTTGTTTGACAACAATAAAATAATATTTTATTTCAAACAAATTTGTTTATAACAAATAACAGTACAATTCATATATACATACATTTTCACTGTATGACTCATATGCAGTTCACTCAACACTCTTTGTACATTCATTTACAAGTCATTTACATTCACTCTGTACAATTTCATTTTACACTCATTCACTATCTTTTTTTCTTGTCTTATGTTTTCTGAATGCTTCACTATCAGTTCAATCACTGTCTTCTGACTTCAGCCTTCTGTCTTCACTGCTCACTGTCAGTCCTGTCATCATCTTCATACCTGTCACATGAAACAGAAACATGCAGTACACTGCAACAAGAATAATACTGAATACATGTGAATATAATTTTTATTTTTAAAATTTTATTTGCCTCAGTTTTCATGTGTGTTTCTCATCATTTTTTATGACTTGATCTAATCTGTGTCTTGTCAGTCTGTATATGTATATGTACAGGGACAAGAAATTTTATCTGATGGCTGCATATACACACATGTATAAATATACACGTGTGCACTGCCTTGCCAATCAGTATACAGTGTGCAACTGTGTAGCAGTCACATGGACCAAGCTCGACACAGTGAAATACTCAAAGTGAAAAACAACTCAACATATACGTGGTAATGGTCGAACTCAAGACAAGTATGCAAACAGCATGGAAGCTGCTATGGTAGGTGCAACTCAAACATGAAAATGGTCGAGCTCGACAAATGACAAGGGACAACTTCAGTTTTTAAAAGCATAGTGAAGCAACATGCACACAAGTGTACAACACTTCAAGGACTACTCAAACGTGATTATGCAGGATCATATGCAAACAAGTGGTCGAGACATAGCTCATGCATGGAGCTACAACATGAACATAGAAATCAAAACAAAGTAGCATGGATTTCATGTCTTAATTAATACTGCATGTATAATGGTCGAAATAAATGTATAAACATTGAAGTACATGGTAACAACAATCTAATATGCACAATTCTGTTTTCAAGTAGAAATGAAGAGGGCAAAGCATACATGCAAAATACAAGTGATCAGCCCATCAAAACCTTGACAGATCACTCATATGCAGCTGATTTTACAACAAGATCAACTCAATACGGCATGGCAAATCAAGGGAATCCAGAATGGTCAAACCAGTGGTGGAGCTACGGCATGTCAATACAGTGTGGAGAAGAATACACAGAAAAGTGACAAAGTGTGGAACAAGATCACTTCAACATGGTTCAGTGAATATGTCATGTGATCAATCTATTCTAAAGATCAAGAATTTCAAACAATGCAAAAAATCAAGAGTAAACTGAGCATTCAAATCAATGCAAGCATTTTTGGAATCTCAGCAAACAGGCTTAAGAGTTGAAAACATTTCGACACTTTCAATCAAGTTTTTTTTTTGAGTAGAAAATCATGCAAGAAAGATTCAATGTATTCAAGGGACCAGCAAATATGTGTTTCCAGTTTTATACCACTAATTCATGGCATTAAATCCAGAGAATTTAAGGGAAAGACAGATCAATATGAACAATGAAAAAGTATGGTAACTGGCCACATTCAAGTTCAGTACACAGGATTCAAATACAACAAGACAAAATTGGCAAGTTCAAGTGAATATGCACATGAATCTCATTCAAGCAATCAAAGCTCTTAAAATCTTCAAGGCAAAAGGGGAAATCATGTAAGAGAACAAATTATGGCATGAAAACATTTATTTATTTTCAAATTTGCTTTCCAGAAAATAAGTCAAGAATAATCAGATGCAATGTAATTTGATTTCCTGAAATTATGCAATTTGAACAAGGAATTTTATCTTTAGTTATCACGCAAGGATCAAAAAGAGGAGTAATTCATTTTTCCTGAAATCAGATTTGTGTTTTAAGCAATAAATTTGCTAATTTGTTTCTAGATTTTCCAGAATTAAATCAATGGAATTCACGGGAGATTTTTATCAGTCAAACAAAGCCAGAAAACCATCAAAGAATATAAGGAAACAATCAATCAAGAAAACCGGATTTTCATGTCAGCCCAATTAATCAAGCATCTCAAACAATCATGCAAAGATTTCAAAGGGGAAGGAAACCAGCTTAAATCATGGCAACATTTATTTCAAATCGAAGCAAATCAAAAGGGGAAAGCAACCCAGATCAGATCGAATCATATATGAAATCAAAGTTGTAGGGTTTCTAATTTACCCTATATATTTACACCCATACATCACTGGCATAGCATCGAGACCAACAATAATCAATTCAAGCAATCAAAGATCAAAATTCAGAGGACTTACAAATTGCTAGGGTTTTGAACCCGAGGCATCAGAGTTGCAATTCAATCGAAGGAAATTTCCCAAATTGATTGACAAACATCATCGCCCATCTTTTCAGAGATTGCACAAAGAGATATTGATTTCTTCAGCAACGAAATGGAGACAAGTGACAAAACCTAGTCGCCATTTATTTTCTCCAGAGAAAGAGGAACAATCGGGCATAAAGGATTAGTAAATGGGCCAGCCAACTTTTTAATTGAAAAGAGGATGACCTTTTTACTTTAAATCCTAGGGTTTTAATTTTTGCTTCATTTTATTTGTATTGTTTTTGTATTTCTTTTGTAAATCATCTAAATAGTTTCTAGTGTCTGTAAAATACTAGAGGAATCAGTCCGGGTGTTGACTGACAGTTGACAGAGTCTGTAAAATCTGGGTTACTAGTTACGGGGTCGTAATCAGGGGAAATTTGATTGAGGGGATATTGGTTAGTCTAGGGTTTTGAGCGTAGGGTTAGAATAGGAGCAGGGTTTGTGAGTGTACATGTTCTTGTATGCGGGATCTGCTCTATCACCTAGTAGAAACCTTAGGAATGCAGCAGTAGACAGGTTTTTTCCAAAGCCAGGTATATCTGTGTGTGATTTATTTTCTGTATTTCTGTTTTTGCTATATTTTGTGATCTGTTTATTAATATATATCCCGTTAGATTTTTAATTCAGTTAAAACTCTGATAAACCCTATTTACCCCCATGTAGGGTTAATATAGATCCAACAAGTGGTATCAGAGCAAGGTTTTCTTTTAACTCTAAAGTAATGGATCATCCTAATTGTCAGTCCTCTGAGAGTCAGTCCAGTCGTATTCCATCTATTTTTAATGGTACAGATTTTTTAAATTGAAAATTAGAAATGGAGTTATATTTAAAATCTGTTGATGTTAAATGTTGGGATACTGTTATTAATGGATTTGATATTGTTGGTAGAAGTGATATTGGGTTTAATTCTCCTGCTATTCATATTTTATATTCTTATATCGATGATGTACAATATAGCCCTATTTCCCATTGTTTAACTGCGCAGGAAATCTAGTACACTCTCATCGCGCTGCATGGAAAACCTGACTACTGCTCAAAACCTCACGATGTCAATTCAGCTTTAGATATGTGCCTAACAGATTGTACATAAGGAAATCCATATGGAGACTCAACAGGAGATCTTTCTTGTAAAGATTTAATTTCTCGCTTAAGTGGTTTAACTGAATCTATTGAGAACCTAAAGTCTAAGAATAAAAGTCTGAAATCTGAAAAACTTGAGTTGATTTGCAAAAATAATCTTTTGGAATCAAAGCTTAAAAATGTCAAGAAGTCTTCAAATTCTAATTTCAACAATTGTTTAAATTTGAAAAATGATCTTGTTCATCAAAATAAAAATCTTCAAAAACTTGAGATTGAAATTCCGATTTTAAAAAAGAACAAGATAGAGCTTGGAAGCACAAGCAGTTGTTTGCAAAAGGAATTTGAAGATTTTAAGACTACTGAAAATTCCAATTATATTTTTGCTGAGAAACAAAGCTTGTTAAAAACTGAGTCTATTCCGAAAGAGCTAGAAATTGAGATTGAAAATTTCAAGAAATTTGAATCTGAAAGTCGAAAACATTTTAACCTTAAAATTGCTGAGTCCCAAACCAAAATTAAATTGCTTAATAATGAAAATTTTGTTTTAAAACCTGATTTTGAAAGATGTAAGAACACTAAAAACGTTGTTTAGATTTAACGAAAGAAAATGGTGATCTCAAAACTGAAATACAACAACTTAAAACAACATTGGCTAAATTTTCAAACGGTGAAAAATCTTTGAATATGTTGTTGAAAAACCAATTTTCTTCAAAAAATAAAATTGGTCTTGGTTTTAGGAAAAGAAGTGTTTTTGAAAATTTGAACTCTTGTGATTTTAAAAATCCTTCAAACTACTTCAAGAAGGGTCTTCTGAAAATTTGAATTTTGAAAATTCCAAAAGGTTTTATATCAAAAATGAGATAAGAATTGGTTTGAAAACAATCCAGTTGAACAATTGTGGACCCCAAAAAGAAACAAAATGATTTTTGGAAAAACTAAACGAATTTGGGTTCCAAAGGGCACGAAGGTAAATTCTAATGGGTTGTTATACAAACAGGTTTGGGTACCAATACGTACGAATACAACTGAGAGTGGTTTTACTATTTTTGTTAGACCACTCAACTCTCTAAACAGTTAGGTACCAAAGATGGCTGAGGAACTGCTGTGCTGAAAGGAAATTGGAAATCAAGCTGGTCTTTAATTCTGTATCATTTACAGTTCCTTTAGCCAAGATTTGCTGAGTTAGAGATTCATTTTTCTTAAACTGAAGTCTGGTATGATCTCCAAACTCATCTGTGTAAATATTCTTTGTTTTTATTTTTCTATGTTTATTCCTCATTCTATCCTTTCTGTTTATTTTTTTATTTTCTATTTTTGAATTGACACTGCCATATTCATCTTTTTCTGTGCTTTCTTAACTTCAAATTGCAAAATTCATGATTTTCTGGAAATACGTTTCAAATGAATAAAACTTTGATGTTTTTAATCATTTCCAGATCCTGAACTCAAAATTGTATACATTTGCAATTGTTTTGAAGTTTATGTTCTGACTGATGAATTCATAACAGTGTTGATGTATTCTTGTCATATTTTGAACACTGTTAATTTGAATTCTAATTTTTTTTGATGATCTAAAAATTAAATGGAATTTCACACACCTTTGTTGTTTTGAGTTTCTTCTAATTCATTTTAGAAAAGCTAGAAATAATATACTCATTACAGCACTCTGCTATTTATCAATTGTGATAATTTCATTATTTTTCAGATTGGCCTGGATATTTTGAATTGTATTGAATCTCAGTGATACATCCTGAAATTCATTTTGTATTCATGATCAGTACGGTTGAAATTTGATTATTTGAAATCATCTGAAATTCTTGATATTTTGAATGTCACACACCTCCTAAATTTGAAATTATCAACCTTGTGTGACTAATTCATTGTATCCAAAAACTTAACATTGATTCAAATAATTTCAAATATATTATTTTGTATCATGAATATCTCTCAAATGTGATGTAAATGATCTGAAATTTTCTCTTGTGATTGTCAGAAAATTTTTGAATTTTTTTTGAAAATCCTGCCTTAAATCTCTTTGTTTTTCACGATTATTTGATTTGAATATATGTTTGTTTAAAATCATTTGAAGTTACTGATTTATTGAATCACACACATATCTTGGATCTGAAATTTATAATCTGGTGTGATTGATTCATTAAATCCTGATATTTTCACATTTCTTCAAATAATTTAAAATAAACTGTATTTTTTTCATCTTGAGTCTTGAATAATGTTTTGTGACCTTCAGAAACATCTTCTGACAAGTCTGCTATGATATTGTTTTCTGTGCTACTCTGATACTGTCTCTGAAAAATGTTCTCAAATAACTGCCTGTTTGTGACTACTGCTCTGATAGATGAAATTACTGGGCTTGATTTATTATCTTGTCTGCTTGGGTTTTAAATTTCTGCTGTTTGTGATTTGTCTCCAGTATCTTATTACAATCTTCATTAATAGAGACACCAATTGGTATCAGCTGTGCTGAATTTTTGTATATATTTTAACCCGTCTTGTCTTGTATAGATCCGCATATTCCTCTTGTGATTGATTTTCAATTTTAAAATTATTTATTGATTATTTGAGAAATTGAAATCAATATACAAATTGAACTGTATTTATAATTCATCAAAATTATAATCTGATTTTGAAATTATGATGAATTGTGACTGCAGTATATTTCGCAACAAGAGGAGTTTTTATTCAAATTTTCATGACGGTTGAACGCTTATTATAATATCTTTGAACTGGCAATTATTTCACGACCATCTTCATTACCCATCATTATTCTGCCATCTGTTATGATTTTATATAAATATGGAGAGTTAATTTTTTTTTAATCATCTGAAATAAGTATTGAATATTTTTGTGATGGGACTATGTTATTATTCAGAATTAGTGATAATTGAAAATTTCCAATGATCCCTGTACAGTCGAGCATATTTCATAATATAATTAATTTAGAAATTTATTTCACAGTCCATCTCTGTACCTACCCCATTTTCTATCACTCATATATTGGTTTTATATACTGAGGAGTTTTTTCCCTTTAAATGTTGAATATAATAAATATAATTAATATATAAGTGTGTCTCTAACCTCATTTAAAAATCCAAGCTCTGGTCATGCATGGTTATGAGACAACTTGTAATTTAAGCTGCGAGTGGCCTCATTTAAAAATCCATGCTTTGGTTATGCGTGGTCATTGTGCTCTTAAATAAAACAAAAAGAAAAAGGAAATATTGTGCTATAAATTGAAATTAATTTGAAATTCTCCTTGGTGTATAAAAACCAGCCTATCAATCCATCTTTATAATCTATGAAGTGTGTTAATATTTTATGACGTATTATGACTTGTTGTTTGATAGTTATCGGGATTTGAGAGTATTTGATTTTGTCACTTAAATTTGAATTATTAATTATAGTCCAAAATCCATCACTGTTTTTTAACCTCATTTTTTTAAAAATTCTTTGGAAAATAATTGGAACTCATTTTTTTAACTCTCCCCATTTTATATAAAATTCATCGTAAATCCGTCATTCTCTACAATGTGAAATATGCCACCGGTTCTCAGTTTATTATGATTTTTGTTTGACTGGTTGAGATTTATGATGACCGTTCTTCCTCTTAAGCTGAAATTATATTTTTAGTCATTTTTCGTCTGTATTTTAAATTCTGTATCCTTTTGATGATAACAAAAGGGGGAGAATGGATTGAGATTTTGATTTATGAGTGAATCTTTTATAATTTTTTTAATTTTGAAAATTCCATTTTTCTTTTTAACACTCTATTCACTCATGCACATTATAGGGGGAGTTTCTGTTGTAGGGGGAGCACTCAAATAGGGGGAGTTATGTTCTTCACTGTCAAACACATTTACTATAATCAAAATCTTAATATTTGTTTGTCATCATCAAAAGGGGGAGATTGTTGTATATAACACAGTTGTATACACAATTATATGATTTTTGTTTGATGATAACAACCAAATATATTTTATTATAAATGTGTTTGTTACTGTACTATTTCATACACACATCACAGATAGGAATATAATATTTATATTCAAATATAATACGACTGCACAGACATTCATATATTCATACAGTATTTTATCTAAATTGAATATTATATTTCAAACAGTACAATTATTTATAACTCCACTATTTAAACACTTTACAAATATTTGTACTTGTAAATAAACTGAATAAAATAGACAAGTTTTGTTTGACAACATTAAAATAATATTTTATTTCAAACAAATTTGTTTATAACAAATAACAGTACAATTCATATATACGTACATTTTCACTATCTGACTCATTTACAGTTCACTCTGCACTCTTTGTACATTCATTTACAAGTCATTTACATTCACTCTGTACAATTTCATTTTACACTCATTCACTATCTTTTATTTCTTGTCTTGTGTTTTCTGAATGCTTCACTATCAGTTCACTTCTAACTTCAGTCTTCACTGCTCACTGTCAGTCCAGCATCATCTTCATACCTGTCGAATGAAACAGAAACACACAGTACACTGCAACAAGAATAAAACTGAATACATGTGAATATAAATTTTATTTTTAAAATTTTATTTGCCTCAGTTTTCTGGTGTGGTTCTCATCATTTTTCATGACTTGATCTGATCTATGTCTAGTCAGTCTGTATATATATATATGTACAGGGACCAGATATTTTATCTGATGGTTGCATATACACATGTGTATAAATATACACGTGTGCACTGCCTCGCCGATCAGTATACAGTGTGCATTTGTGGAGCAGTCACATGGACCAAGCTCGACACAGTGAAATACTCAAAATGAAAACAACTCAACATATATGTGGTGATGGTCGAGCTCAAGACAAGTATGCAAACAGCATGGAAGCTGTTATGATAGGTGCAGCTCAAATATGAAAATGGTCGAGCTCGACAAATGACAAGGGACAACTTTAGTTTTTAAAAGCTTGGTAAAACAACATGTACACAAGTGTACAACAATTCAAGGACTACTCAAACGTGATGATGCAGGATCATATGCAAACAAGTGGTCGAAACATAGCTCATGCATGGAGCTACAACATGAACATAGAAATCAAAACAAAGCAGCATGGATTTCATGTCTTAATTGATACTGCATGTATAATGGTCAAAATAAATGTACAAACAGTAAAGTACATGGTAACAACAATCTAGTGTGCACAATTCTGTTTTCAAGTAGAAATGAAGAAGAGGACAAAGCACACATGCAAAATACAAGTGATCAGCCCATCAAAACCTTGACAGATCACTCATATGCAGCTGCTTTTACAACAAGATCAACTCAATACAGCAAGGCAAATCAAGGGAAACTAGAATGGTCAAACCAGTGGTGGAGCTACAACAGATCAATACAGTGTGAAGAAGAATACACAACAAAGTGACAATGTGTGGAACAAGATCACTTCAACATGGTTCATTGAATATGTCATGTGGTCAATCTATTCTAGAGATCAAGAATTTCAAACAATGCAAAAAATCAAGAGTAAACTGAGCATTCAAATCAATGCAAGCATTTTTGGAATCTCAGCAAACAGGCTTAAGAGTTGAAAACATTTTGACACTTTAAATCAAGATTTTTTTGAGTAGAAAATCATGCAAGAAAGATTCAATGTATTCAAGGGACCAGCAAATATGTGTTTCCAGTTTTATACCACTAATTCATGGCATTAAATCCAAAGAATTCAAGGGAAAGACAGATCAATATGAACAATGCAAAAGTATGGTAACTAGCCACATTCAAGTTCATGTACACTGGATTCAAATACAACAAGACAAAATAGGCAAGTTCAAGTGAATATGCACAGGAATCTCATTCAAGCAATCAAAGCTCTTAAAATCTTCAAGGAAAAAGGGGAAATCAAGTAAGAGAACAAATTATGGCTTGAAAACCTTTATTTGTTTTCAAATTTGCTTTGCAGAAAATTAGTCAAGAATAATCAGAATGCATTGTTATTTGATTTCCTGAAATTATGCAATTCAAACAAGGAATTTTATCTTCAGTTATCACGCAAGGATCAAAAAGGGGAGTAATTCATTTTTCCTGAAATCAGATTTGTGTTTTAAGCAATAAATTTGCTAATTTATTTCTAGATTATTTAGAATTAAATAAATGGAATTCATGGGAGATTTTTATCAATCAAACAAAGCCAGAAAACCATCAAAGAATATAAGGAAACAATCAATTAAGGAAATCAGATTTTCACGTCAGCCCAATTAATCAAGCATCTCAAACAATCATGAAAGATTTCAAAGGGGAAGGAAACCAGCTTAAATCATGGCAACATTTATTTCAAATCAAAGCAAATCAAAAGGGGAAAGAAACCCAGATCAGATCGAATCATATATGAAATCAGAGTTGTAGGGTTTCTAATTTACCCTATATATTTACACCCATACATCACTAGCATAGCATCGAGACCAACAATAATCAATTCAAGCAATCAAAGATCAAAATTCAGAGGACTTACAAATTGCTAAGGTTTCGAACCCGAGGCATCAGAGTTGCAATTCGATCAAAGGAAAATTCCCAAATTGATTGACAAACATCATCGCCCATCTTTTAAGAGATTTCACAAAGAGATATCGATTTCTTCAGCAACGAATTGGAGCCAAGTGACAAACCCTAGCCACCATTTATTTTCTCCAGAGAAAGAGGAACAATTAGGCATAAAGGATTTGTAAATGGGCCAACCAACTTTTTAATTGAATAGGGGATGACCTTTTTACTTTAAATCCTAGGTTTTAATTTTTGCTTTATTTAGTTTGTATTGTTTTTGTATTTATTTTGTAAATCATCAGAACAGTTACTAGTGTCTGTAAAATACTAGAGGAATCAGTCAGGGTGTTGACTGACAGTTGACAGAGTCTGTAAAATCTGGGTTACTGGTTACGGGGTCATAATCAGGGGAAATATGATCGAGGGGATATTGGTCAGACTAGGGTTTTGAGCGTAGGGTTAGAATAGGTGCAGGGTTTGCGAGTGTACATGGTCTTGTATGCGGGATCTGTTCTATCACCTAGTAGAAACCTTAGGAATGCAACAATAGGCAGGTTTTTGCTGAAGCTGGGTATATCTGTATGTGATTTATTTTCTGCATTTCTGTTTCTGCTATATTATGTGATCTATTTATTAATATATATCCCGTTAGATTTTTAATTCAGTTAAAAACTGTGATAAACCCTATTCACCCCCATCTAGGGTTAATCTAGATCCAACATATATTTCACAACAAGAGGAGATTTTATTTGGATTTCGATGATGGTTGAACAATTATTATAATATCTTTGAGTTGGCAATTATTTCATGACCATCTCCTTTATTACCATCATTCTGCCATCCATGATAATTTTTATATTAATATGGAGAGTTAATATGTTTTAAATGCTTTTTGAATAAGCAGTGGAAATATTTGTGATAGAAATGAGACTATGTTATTTTTCAGAATTAGTGACAATTGAAAATTTTCAATGATCCCTGTACAATCGAGCATATTTCATAATATAATTAATTTAGAAATTTATTTCATAGTTCATTTCTGTACCTATCACATTTCTATCATCCATATTGGTTCTATATGCTGACGAGTTTTTCATTTTGATACTGAAAATAATAAATATAATTAATATATAAGTGTGTCTCTAACCTCATTTAAAAATCCAAGCTCTGGTCATGCACGGTTAAGAGACAACTTCTAATTTAAGCTGCGACTGACCTCATTTAAAAATCCAAGCTTTGGTTATGCGCAGTCAGTGTGCTCTTAAATAAAATAAAAAGAAAAAGGAAATAATGCACTATAAATTAAAATTAATATGAAATTCTCCTTGGCATTTAAAAACTAGCCTATCAATCCATCTTTCTAATATGTGAAATGTGTTGAAATCTTATGAAATATTATGATTTGTTGGTTGATAGCTATTAGGATCTGAGATTATTTGATTCTGTCAATTAAGTTGAAATTATAATTATAGTCCAAATCCTTCACTGTTTTGTGCTCATTTTTAAAAAATTCTTTTGAAAATAATTGGAAATCATATTTTTGTAACACTCTCCATTTTATATAAAATTCATCGTAAATCCGTCATTCTCTACAATGTGAAATATGCCACATGTTCTCAGAATATTATGATTTTTGTATTGAGATTTATGATGATCGTTCTTCCTCTTAAGCTGAAATTACATTTTTAGTCACTTTTCATCTATATTTTAAAATTCTGTATCCTTTTGATGATAACAAAAGGGGGAGAATGGGTTGAGATTTTGATTTATGAGTGAATATTTTATAAATATTTTTAATTTTGAAAATTCATTATTATTCAATTCAGTTCACACATGCACAGTTATAGGGGGAGTTTTCTGTTGTAGGGGGAGCTAATAAATAGGGGGAGTTCAAAATTAATTGTCAAACACATTTATTGTGCTCAAAATTTTTTATTTGTTTGTCATCATCAAAAGGGGAGATTGTTGTATATAACGTAGCTGTATTCACAATTATATGATTTTTGTTTGATGATAACAATCAAATAAATATTATTTTAAGTGTGTTTGTTACTGTACTGTTCTATATATACATTACAGACATGAATATAATATTTATATATAAATAGAATACGACAGTACAGACATGCATATATTCATACAGTATTTATTTAAATATAAATATTATAATTCAAACAGTACAACTATTTATAACTCCACTATTTAAACACTTCACATGAATTTGTACTTGTAAGTAGACTATATACGGTAGACAAATTTGTTTGGACATAATGAAATAATATTTTATTTCAATCAGATTTGTTTATTACAAATATGAGTACAATTCTCACATTCTTATACATCATCTCCTCACTACAACACTTTGTCTATATAATACATATACATACAATTCATTTTCACTCATATTTATATAGACACTCAAACATTGTTCTTGTCTTTATCTTCAATCTTCTGCCTTCACAGCTTTCAATCAGTCCAGTCTTCATACCTGTCACAAACAGAAACACACACAGTAATCTTGAACAGAAATAATTTCACATTCTAGTAAATATTATTTTATTTTTTAAAATTTATTTGCCTTAAAATTTTGGTGTGTTTCTCATCATCTTTCATGACTTTATATGATATGTGAATATAGCACGCAACGATATATGTATACACACATGTGTATGTATATACACATATATATTTTTTCAGGGACAAATTTTTTTTCTTCTGATGGACTGCATATACACACGTGCATAAATATACACGTATGCACTGCCTCGCCAATCAAAATGCTGTGTATCAACTGAGGAGCAGCCACATGGACCAACTTGACTCAGTGCATGATCAAAGAACATCTCGATATGCAAGCATATATGTGCAAAAGTTGCAACAACATGTTGACAAGCACAAAGCCAAGTATAAATGTACATGTGAATATGGTCGAGCACAAACCAAAATGTATAAGGCAGTTTCAGTTTTTTTTTCAAAGTGGTCGAGGCAGTTTGAATGCAAGGCAGCATGTGCAAATGCAAGTGAATGCATGCTCACAGCAAAAAAAAAAAAAAAAGAATGGCACAAGTGAGTACAAGTGCAAAGTTTTTCCATGACATGTTTCAAAATGGTCGGATGCAAATATGTGAAAAATGGTAAAGGTAAACAAATCATTTCAAGTTGCTAAAACAAATGTCCAGAAAAGCTGTAATTAAGTTTGAGATTAAATCATGCAAGTGTGACACTGACTTAATAAATGGGAAAACATTTTTTTTGGCATGAAATCAATCAACATAGGAAAGTGTGGACCAAGTTTTTTTTTAATTCCAGAAACCATGCATGGATCTTAAAACAGAGGATTATATATTTCCAATTTTGTATTTGAACATATATGGAAAATGGCAGACACAATACATGTGTCCATGTATATTTGGAAACAAATTCACAGTGGAAATATTATATGAAATGAAGCATCAAGTCAGCAACAAATTTATGGAATCCAAATAAGGATATTCAAACAAGGAAGCAATATTTATTTTTGGACAATAGCAAACAATGGTGAAATAGTTCAAACACATGCCAGATGTACTCAGAGCATACAAGAATACAGGGAAGGTTCTTTTTATCTTTTTCAATAATCATTTCTTTTGAGAAATATTTATTTCCATATTTTCAATATCAAGTTTAAAGGCATTTCCAGTTTTCAAGAATCATGTTTGGCATGTTTTTGCTATTCCAGTTTTTACCAAGAAACAAATCAATGCATTCAGCATACACATGAATGACAAGAAATTGGTTTTCCTGGTTTTACGAATGAAATCAGTGCAAGCAAATTTTGGCAAGTTTTTCAATGCTAATTTTTCCAGAAATTTACATGCTGTAGAAACATGGTGTTTATACAAGGAAATAGCCAAAGATAATTGTCCAGAAATTATTCAATCAAAAAGCAGTGAAGTGAAATTCCGAGTTATATAAACACTATTTCCAAGTTTGTGGATATTACTTTCTGGTTGTATGAAAGTCTTGTGTTTCTGCTTCACCATTACTACCTATTGTATATGTTCTATTATATTTTATCCTTATGCTATGAGTTTACGATAGGTTCCGCTTGTGTTTACCTACTCTAATGATCATCCATGACTGCCTTGCACACCTTTCAGCGCATTATTTCTTTTGTATAGTGCGGGGGTTATGGGCGGTTGTCACATTTGGTATCAGAGCTCTGGTCAACGATTTTAGGCCAAAGTTCAAGGACGTAATCACGTATGAGAGACGTACTTGTAGATTTTAGTTGGATGCTTACTATGTATATTAGCATATATGGTAGTAACGGTTGTTTTCCTTTAGCAATTTTCCTTGAAAGTGACTAATTATTCTAAATTGCAGATTTAGAATGAGTAGATGGGAAACAAGACGCGCTGCTAGGGGAGCCAATACTTTAGGGGGAAATGGTGGTGAACCTAATTACTCGGCCATGTTTGAAGCCGTGGCAGAAGCAATTATGCGAAGGGTACCGCTCCAGTGGCGTCAACGGTAGATGTTGGTGTGCGAGTTCCTAGAGTAGTAGATTTTGCAAAGCTGTGCAAGGACTTTACATCTCTAGGGGGAAAACCAATCATGGGAACTGAACCAGCTGAAGAGGTTCAGAGGTGGATGGATACATGTATTCGAATCTTTGGTGACTTGGGCGTTGAGGATGCATTGAAGAGAAAGCTTGCATCAAGGCAGCTGCAGAGAAGGGTCGTGGAATGGTGGAATTCTATTACACTCAAGACTCCAGAGGAAGAAATTTCATGGGAGTTATTCCAAGCTAAGTTTGAAGCAAAGTTTATCTCCACAGCTAAGAAATCTGCTCTATTCAGGAAGTTCATAAAGCTGAAACAGAATGGTCGTTCTGTTCTTGAATATATTTCTGATTTCGAAGCCTTGTCTAGATATGCTCGTTCATACGTTGATACACCATATCAGTAGAACGAGAAGTTTGTCTTGGGTTTGGATGCTCATACTGGATAGCCGTTAGTGGACCATCTTGATGACTCATTTAAGAAGATTGTGGAAAAAGCTATTCGTCATGAGTGCTTGTTTCCTAAGGAAGCACATGTGGTCGCTGCGACCAAAGAGGCTCAGAAACCACAATAGGGTGGTAATAATAAGAAGAGGAAGCAGCAACAACAAAAAGGAAAAGATGGTCAAAAGAAACCCAAGAGTGAGGTGGTTTGCTTTAACTGCCAGCAGAAAGGTCATTACGCTAATGAGTGCAAGAATCCCAAAGCTGAGAAGAAGTGCTTCAAATGTGGAAAGCCTGGGCATGAGAAGAAAGATTGTTTGGAATCAGCTAAGGGCAAGTAGATTTTGAAGACATATGCTTTGGAAGCTATGCCATCTTCTTCGAGAGCTCCTACTGCAGAGGAGAAGGGAAAGGGTGTCATGGTGCAAGGTACTCTTTCTGTTAATGGTGTTTCAGTCCGTGTGATTTTCGATACTGGACCATTGCATTCTTTCATTTGCAATAAGCTTGTGTGTCTCTTGGGTTTGGAACCTGAGATTTGTGATAGACCCTTCGTAGTGACTAATCCAATTGGGGGCTCGTCAAATCTTTGTATGATATGTCGAGGTCTAGTGTTGTCGAGTCATGGTTGCTCTTTTGTGTGTGATTGCTTTGTTCTTAACTTCGCTGGGTTTGGGATCATCTTGGGCATGGATTGGCTCAAGAGGTATGCGGCAAGGGTGAATTGTGAGAAGCTAGAGGTGAGGGTCGGGGATGTGGAAGGGCCAAAGGTGTTGATTAGATGTAAGCGCGAAGACGGGGTCTTCGTGAGTTATCCATGTTCTCTTGGGATTCCACAAGAAGACCTGTCATCAATGCTGATTGCTAATGAGTATGTAGATGTCTTTGACGAGGTCAAAGGGTTGCCAAGGCATCGTGAGATCAAGTTTAGGATCTATTTGGTCAAGGATGCTAGACCAATCGTTATGCCTCTTAGGCGAATGGCGCTAGGGAACAGCGAGAGTTAGGGGTGCAAGTTCGTGACCTTGTGGGAAAAGGATTCATTTGGAGGAGTGTTTCCAAGTGGGGTGCACCAGTCGTATTTGCAACTAAGGCAGATGGCTCGTTAAGATTGTGTGTGGACTATCGTGAGCTGAACAAGGAGACTAAGAAGAACAAGTATTCGTTGCTAAGGATTGATGACTTGTTCGATCAGCTTCACGAAGCCAAAGTGTTTTCTCAGATGGATTTGGCAACGAGATTTCATCAGTTGAGGCTGGCTAAGGATAGTGTGCCAAAGTCTGCTTTTACGACACCATCCGGTTTCTTCGAATGGTTGGTGATGCCATTCGGGTTGACTAACGCACCAGCGTATTTTGTGTATCTTATGAATAGAGTATTTAGAGACCAGTTGAACAAGATTGTGCTTGTGTTCGTGGATGATATTCTGGTTTACTCCAGAAATGAGGAAGAACATAAGACGCACTTGAGAGTTGTGTTAGATATCTTGCGGAAGCATCATCTTAAGGCTAAGTTCTCAAAGTGTCACTTCTGGAAGGAGGAAGTGAGGTTCTTAGGTCATGTATTTTCTGGAAAAGGGATAGCGGTTGACCCCGCTAAAGTTGCAACAATCCAAGACTGGGATCGACCTAAGAATGCGACGGATGTTGGGAGTTTCCTTTGGTTGGCAGGATATTACCGACGGTTTATCAAGGATTTCTCCAAGGTAGCTGCACCGTTGACAAGATTGAAGAAGAAGAACCAAGTATTCACATGGGATGCAAAGTGTGAACAAGCGTTTGGAATCCTGAAGGAGAGATTAACAAGTGCAGCTGCGTTGACCATTCCGAGTGGGAATGAAGAGATGGTGGTATATACCGTTGCATGTGGTACTGGACTTGGAGCAGTGCTAATGCAGAAGGATAAGGTTGTGGCCTATGCGAGTCGACAACTGAAGCTGCACGAGAAGAATTACCCAACTCATGATTTGGAGTTAGCGGCGATTGTATTTGCGCTGAAGATGTGGAGACACTATCTGTTGAGAGTTCGATTCGAGATGTTTACGGATCACAAGACGTTGAAGTATCTTTTTTCCCAAAAGGATTTGAATCTTTGGCAGCAAAGATGGTTAGAGTTTCTAGTGTCATATGATTTTGGCATAGCCTATACTCCGGTCAAGGGTAACGCAGTTGCAGATCCGTTAAATCGAAGATACGCAAGTTTGGGAGCGATGTTTTCGGAATGGAAGAGCCTCGAGTACTTGGCAAGGTTCGATTTCGGGCCAAAGTGTGAGTTGGAACCTAAAATGTTGGCGAGCTTATCGATAAGACCAACTCTTATCGAAAGGATTGGCGAGAGCCAAAGGAAAGATGCAAAGCCTGTCGAGTTCATTCAGGAACTGGAACCAGAAGATAAAGAGTTCAAGGTCAATCGAGAAGGTTGGCTTCGAAAGCAAGGGCGATTAGTTGTTCCTGATATCGACAGATTGAGGGATGAGGTTCTGAGAGAATGTCATCACTCGAAGTTGATGATTCATCCCGATGGTAATAAGATGTATCTGGACATGAAGAGAGTCTACTACTGGGAAGGGATGAAGCGAGATATTGGAAAGTTCATTTCCAAGTGTATGAACTGTCAGCTGAACAGAAGAAGCCGAGCGGTTTACTTCATCCATTGGAAGTTCCTATGTCGAAGTGGGAGCAAGTATCGATGGATTTTATCGATGGACAACCTAGAACCAGGATAGGAAACGAAGGTATTTGGGTCATTGTGGATCGTTTGACCAAAAGTGCGAGATTCATTCCTGTCAAGTCGACTAGGACGGCATCAAAATTGGCTGAACTTTATGTGGAATGGACAGTTCGATTCCATGGTATCCCAAAGAGTATAGTGAGTGACCAAGATCCATTATTCACGAGTGGATTTTGGAAAAGTTTGCAAGAAGCTTTGGGAACTGAGTTGTGCTTAAGTACGGCATATCATCGCCAAACTGATGGTCAGACCGAGAGAGTCAATTGAGTTTTGGAAGATCTTCTGAGGGCTTGTGTGTTAGACTTTGGAGGATCATGGGAAGACCATCTACATCTGGTTAAATTTGCGTATAATAATAGCTACCAATCTAGCATTGGGATGGCACCATATGAAGCGTTTTATGGAAGGCTGTTCAACTCTCCAACATGTTGGCTAGAAACTGGAGATAAGTTGGTACTTGGGCCTGAGATGATTAGAGAAACCTCGGATTGTATCGAGACAGCTCGACAACGAATGAAGGCAGCCCAGGACCGTCAGAAGGGTTAAGCCGACAAGTGTCGTAAGGACTTGGAATTCGACGTGGGAGATATGGTTTTCGTGAAAGCTTCATCGTTGAAGCACATGGTTAGATTTGGTAAGAAAGGAAAGTTAGCTCCAAGGTTTGTTGGACCATTTCCAATAGTCGAGCGAATAGGAAAGCTCGCATATAGATTAAAGTTACCCCGACAAGATGTCGAGTGTGCATAATGTGTTCCATGTGTCGTTTCTACGGAAATTCGTGCATGATTCGATTGTGGTGTATCTCCAGAGCAATACGAAGACCTTAAAATAGAGATCGTAGTTTCAAGACCTCGTAAGCTACTTCGTGTTGTGGGGAATGACACGAAACAGTTCAGGAGGAAGATGGTTACGCTAGTCAAGGTGTAATGGAGTGAGGATGGAGAAGATTGTACGTAGGAGACGGAAGAGAGCATGAGAGCGACTCATCCAGAACTCTTCGTCGGTAGGACCCTTTGATATCGTATCTTCGTTATATCGTTGTATCTTGCTGTTGTTTAATAGAATTCCGCATGCTAGGATAAGGCTATGGATGCATGGCTTGATGGTTGTTAGTTTGGATGATAGAATTAGCTTTTCATGGATGTACGATTGCTTGTGTTTGTTTGGAATTTCGGGGGCGAAATTTATAAGGGGGGAAGAATGTAACAGCCCGCATTTTACGTATCGAAAGATCGTAAAATATATTTGTTTTATTCTCTAAGGGTTGGATCATTCTCATCTTTTAATATGTTGTTTATGGGGATGTGAGACATGTCCATAATTTTTACCGATTTTGTTTGTGACCATTTTGCCCCTATCAGGCTTGTACATGGCATAACTTTTGATCAGATCTAATCAGAGGGTGTGACCTGTGCCATTGGAAAGGAATTGATAATTGTCTTTCCGTAGAGTGGTTATATTAAGGATTTGGCTCAGCGGTTTGGGAGAAATAGCTGTTTAAGGTTTTTCAGTTGGCTATTCAGGTTTTGGAGCCTTAGTGGAATCCTATAAATAGGGGGTGAGAGTGGAGGGAAAAGGTTTACTTTTCCCATTCTCTCATTTGAAGGCATTTGATCTCCTTCTTCCTCCTACACCTTTCCACTATTAAAAAATCCAAATCTAAGGGAGGAAATCGAAGATCTACACCATCCAAGGAAAAATCTACATCATTTCAAAGGCAAATTCATCGGATCAAGAGGTTTGATTCGGAGTGCTCGTTGTCCGGATTCTTATTTGTATCGTTTTAGGTTGTTTCGGCAAATCGGTGAGTGATTTACATCTCTCACATGAATGCAATGAAGTATATGAGTGTTTGTGCGTTTCTCATCAAATTAGGATGTTTTACCATAGATTTACACCATTATAAGTTCATTTTCATATGCATCACCCTATGATCTAATCTAACAAGTTTTACTCATTAATTTCATGTCATTTTACATGTTTATGTTAGTTAGATCTCTCATTTTGATCATATGTTTATTTAAATGGTATTTGGTGAGATTTACATCATTTTTGTGGTAATCGTCATATTAATGTGGTTAGTAATGTTATGATAGGTTTATGATTGTGTTCAATGATTTTGGTTGAGTTGGTTTCGTCGGATTCGTCGTTTGGCGAAGTTTTGATCGAAATCAGAGTTGAATTGCAATATGCAGAAAATGACTCGTCCAGAAGTGACTCGTCCAGAAGTGACTCATCCAGATATGACTCGTCCAGAAGTGACTCATCCAGATATGACTCGTCCAAATCTGACTCGTCCAGAAGTGACTCGTCCAGAAGTGACTCGTCCAGATCTGACTCGTCCAGAAGTAACTCGTCCAGATCTGACTCGTCCAGAAGTGACTCGTCTAGATCTGACTCGTCCAGCAGTGACTCGTCCAGATCTGACTCGTCCAGATCCGACTCGTCCAGATCTGACTCATCCAGCAGTGACTCGTCCAGATCTGACTCGTCCAGTTCCGACTCGTCCAGTTCTGACTCATCCAGAAGTGACTCGTCCAGATCTAACTCGTCCAGATCCGACTCGTCCAGATCTCACTCGGCCAGATTTGGATTAACCAGAAGTGACTCGGACTAAAGTGACTCGAAAACTTCCGGTGATGATGTGACTTCAAAGTAAATCCAATTGGGAAGTTAGGAAGTGCTGAAATAGTTCTATGGATTGCTTTGAACCTTATAACGATGTTGATTGGTTCAACGATGATGGTGGCTTCGATGAGAGTCTAGAAGGGGATGCTCGAAGTGTTAGGGTGTTCGTTGGTCGGGAAGATGCAACGAATGTAGTTTTAACTCAAAGGTCGTGAGTTAGTGGATGATGGTTACTCGAGAAGGTTGCTCGAGCTATGAAAAGTCATCAAGATGCATGACTAGAGATGAGAAGGCTAAGGGATTATCATTGTCGTAAGTTCTAGTACCCTAGGTCTTGGGAAAGGCCTAGTTGTCAAGGTTGGACATTGTCAAGGTTGGACATTTGGGGTTTATGCCAGAACTGGGGTTACCATTAGCTCTTGACATATGGCAAGGATGGCCGTCATACGATTAACGATGGTTTCAAAGGAGGATTGGCAGTGATAGCCAGAGTCAGTCATGGATGATTGGTTGTTCTGTTTGTACTATCTCACATAGATTATCCAAAGTCGAGGGAGATGTTCTTTGAGGGCTTAACTGATATTGGTCTAGGCCTCTGGGGAGAGTACTTGGGGAATGTTAAACTCGATTAGGGTGTCTGTGTGAGACTTGCATAATCTGGATGTCATGTGTGTTTTCCATGATTGAATGGGTGCTCTAGTTTCCATGGATGAATGGTTGAATTGTTATTGTAAAGGCTATCACTTTCCGATGTGGGGAAGATAAGGTCGAGTTCTTCTCTGGTGTCGTGGGTAGATTAGTATGTTTATCTATTCTTTCTCATACATTTATTGTTGAAGTTTGTTAGTTGTTTTTTCGCTCACTAAGACTGTTGTCTGACTCAAGGTTTTATGTTTCCTCTTTTTACCTTGGGCTGTTCGTCCAGTTGTGGATGGGCAGACTAAGTAACAGGTGACAGGTGATGCTTTAGTGAGGACGATGGTGTTGATCGGTGGCGAGCAGGAGGCTCACGTACCAGTTTTACTACTATCTAATAATTGGGTTTCCGCTGTTTGCTTTTCTGAATAATGTTGTGAGGCAACTTTGTATGAACACTATTTCCAAGTTTGTGGATATTACTTTTTGGTTGTATGAAAGTCTTGTGTTTCTGCTTCACTATTACTACCTGTTGTATATGTTCTATTATATTTTATCCTTGCGCCGTGAGTTTACGACAGGCTTCGCTTATGTTTACCTACTCTGGTTATCGTCCATGACTGCCTTGCACACCTTTCAGCGCATTATTTCTTTTGTATAGTGCGGGGGTTATGGGCGGTCGTCACATATCTGCTAGTGTTGTTTCTGAAAATCCCATGACGATGTAGTGGGATTTCAGTTGTGTTTGTCTTTCACACTCAGTTGTATTTGAATTAAAAATGAAATCTTATTTTTCTTATCTAACTAACAGTTAGAGCTGGAAAGAATATAATTCTATGGTGGATAATCTTTAGAGAATAACAGGTTTTTTGCAATGTTTCGTCATGAGTATATTTATTATTGTCTCTTATTCTTTTTTAAGTTTAAATTTTATTTTGAGTTTTGTATTTGTTTCGGATTTCACATTTTTCTACGTAATGGACTTCTTTCCATGCCAACATGTGACTTGAATCGTTTAAGTTTCCGCAAAATATATTTTGAAACTTTTTGCAATTGTTGTTTGAAAAAAAAAAGTCCCTTTTAATTTTATATTTAGTCTGATTTACTTTCTTTTTAATTTGATTTGTGTGAAAAGTTTACATATGTTTAAATATCTATTTTGTATAAAAATAGATGGTTTAAATATAATAAAACGGACTTTTCTAAACTTTTATTTTTTGTGAAAATCTCGTATGGAAAGTAAAACAGTATCAAAAATGAATTTCGAAATTTACATAAGAATTTTTGAAGCGAAAGTTTATTTTTTTTGGAAATTTTTGATTTTTATTCACATGTTAAGCATAAGGAAAATCTTGGATGATTTATTTGCACGTTTTAGCGGTGCATCAGGGACGACAATGCGTTAAAGACGTTAACGTTAACAAGGAAAATGATGTTTTAGCCATGGAATCGTTGACTCCATAATTATCGACGACGCATACGATTTTTTATTTTATTTGTTTTACGTTTTCGAGCTTGATTTAAGCCTCATCTGTAGTCTATAAAGGGAAATTTTTGGAGTACTTTGGGCAGTTTAGGTAAAGTTCAATTTTAGGACGGAAATTGGAACATTTAAAAGCGAAAAGAACATTGAATTTCTCCGCTTTGATTTCCTTTTTCCAGTATATGAGAAATTAATAGAAAATTATTTAGATGTGTTTACATGTTGGATGGTAGGGTTTGGATGTAAAATTGGTTGCTTCACAATTTTATTCGTAGTCGTGTGAGGATTATGGATGTAAAACATTTTTAAAATTTTGCATTCATATAGAATGACCAGTACATTTGGACTGAAACAAACACCACTTTTCATCAATAAATCATGGTCTCTAATGGTGACCTCCTGTCTCTTCATGCACCCCCTATCCTCCCCATACCCCTGCCAAACCTCCCTCTTCTGACATAGTCGTTACCCCTGCCATCCCCTGTCACTTCGCCGCTCAAACCTCACATTCACTTCAACCAAATCCGCCTCCAATCTTGCATAATCCTATTTCCTTTCCTCCACAACCCATTCCTCCTCCTCCTGACTTGCCACCCTCTCGTCCTAATCCCCTTCCTACTATTTCGACCTCCACAGCAGTGAAGTTTTTTTTTTGTTCTACTCTAAACTCAAGAACGCAGGATCCTTCACTCTTATTCATTTTGAAGTTAACTACAAAGGAAAATCTGTTCCTCCACCTAGTGCTGTGTTGGATGAAGGAATTAAAGCTTGGAATGATTGTCTTGTTGGATCGTTTTTAGCTGGTAATGTTAATTTCATGGCTGTAAAGCAACATTTGGATAGAGTGTTGAAACTCAATGGTGATTATGAAATGTTTTATGATAGACAAAATTACTTTTTCAAGTTTGTTAATCATGATGACAAACTGAATGTACTCCGTAGGGATCCAATGTTTATTAGAGGGCAAATGTTCATAATATCAAACTGAAGTCCTTCTCTTTCTTCTGCTCAAGTTGTAGTGAAATCAGTCCCCATCTAGATCCACTTTTACAGAATTCCTATGATGTATTGGTCACTATTGGGGATTAACTGGATATCTTGTCACATAGGAAAAGTGTTGTGTTATGACGAGAATACCGAGAAAATGATACGGTTTGAATAAGCAAAATGCTTGGATGAGATAAGCCCTAAGAGTGAACTACCTGATTTCTTGGTGGTGGGTGATGAAACATGTCTTGATGTTCAAGTAGAGTATTCATGGAAACCGTTGATTTGTAAATATTGCAAGATATTTGGCCATGATGCTAATCATTGTGAAAAACACACGAATGAATTAGTAGTTGAGGAAAGTAAAAAGGAGATAATCAAAGTGGTTAATAGTGAAAAGGTATAACATGAAAAAGGAATACAAGGAAATAGTATTAATGAATTGAATGGAATTAAATTGGTTCGTAGAAAGAAGTCTAGAAATAGCAACAAGTATTGGAGGAGGGTTCAAAATGATAAGGATTCAGTAGTGGGTAAGGATAATGGTGTTTCAAATGTGAAAATAGCAAATGTACTTGATGTTGGATTGCAAAATATTGTTCTTCCAATCTCTAATCAATCTAAAGTCAACTGTATCAATACCCTTGTTGAAAATCCAATGCAAAATCCCAATGATCTCATACCTTCTCACTCGATTACTGTGAACCCTAATTCTGTGTTGACTTCACCTCATCCCATCAACCCTGGCTATGATACCATGCAATGCAACACCTCAAATGCTTCTCAACATGCCATAATTCAGGTGTATAAACCTTTTGATGCCATTGGTTCTTGCCCTAATCCTCTATCTACTGAATCACCTCTTATTGACTCTGCTACTAGTTCAAATCCTGTTATAGTTGTGCATGGTGCACTAGCAGGCATGCACACTTCCTCTTCTCTCAACACTTCTTCTCATCTATCTATTCCCTCTTCTTCTCTTTCTCCTTACAACTCCCTCTCTTTGCCTAATCATATTTTCGAGGAAATTAATGACTCTACTTCTCCTGTAAACTTTACTTCTAACCAAGCATTATCTGTTCCTAAAGTTTCCAAACCTCTATCTTTCCCCTACCCAGAAATAGAGTGGTTAAAAAAGTGAAAGGAAAAAGAATTGAAAAGTCCCCAATTGATTTTGATAAATCTCTTGAACTTTCCATTGACCAATCTGTGTTAAATTTGCCTTTTCAACAAATTCCTCCATCTTCTTCGTCTGGTGTTAAAACCAGAACATCCTCCTCATCTTTATCTTTATGATAGACATGATAGCTTTCTAGAACATCAGGGGTGCAAATCCCCTTGCAAAACAATTGGAGCTTTCCAATTTCATCTCTACCTTTAATATTCATATGATTGCTATAGCTGAAACTAAGCTTAACCATATCACTACTTCTAAAGCCATCTCCAATATTCGTCCTTCATGGTAATCTATTCACAATTTAGCCCAAGCACCTTTTGGTAGGTTGCTTATCTTATGGAATTCAAATTCTTTCCTTCTCACTCCCATTGTTGTTCATAGGCAATTTATCCACTCAAAAATCACTCACATTCCCTCAAACACTTCTTTCCTCTTAACTTTTGTTTATGCTGACAATAGTGTTGCTTCAAGGCAGACTTTTCTTGACATTCTCCCCACTCTACACCAATCTGCATGTCCATGGGTTTGTCTTGCTGACTTCAATTGTATGCAATTATCTTTTGATAAGAAAGGTGGTACTCCATTAACTTACAGGCAGACAAGGCCATTAAACAACGTTATATATGACTCTACTCTTCTTCCCATTCAATCTACTGGTGAAGAATTCACTTGGAACAACTCTTCAAGATCTGGAATTAGAACATTATGTAAACTAGACAGGTCCTATCAGACCTTCACTGCTGTTTCGACATGGCCTACCTTAAGTACCTTCATTCCTCCTCCATCCCTCTCTGACCACTCGCCTATGGTGCTTGACTGGGGCAGGAGTTTCTATAGAAACCATTCCTCATTTTCATATTTTAATACTTAGGTTGATAACTCAAAATTTCTTCCTTTGGTTGCTGAAAACTGGAAAGTTAGATTTAATGGTAACCCCATGTTTGTTTTGCAGGAAAAATTAAAGTACCTTAAAGGAATTTTACGTATTTGAGCAAAACAAAATTGTGGTAATGGAGTAGGTAAATCTTCATCGATCAGAGAAAGATTCTTTCAAGTTCAAAGAAATATTTTTCAATGTCAAAATGCTGAAAACATGGTACTTCTTACTACTCAAGAACACTCTCTTTCAACTGAACTATCAAAGACCCTCATTTCCGAAGCTGATATGGCTAAGCAGAAGCTAAAGACCAAATGGAATTTATATGGTGATAAAAACACATCCACCTTCCATAACTCCTTGAAGATTCACCACAACTCAGTCAATGTCTCTGCTATTTGTGACATGGATGGACTTCTTGTTGATGATCCAGCTTCAGTGAATGATGCTTTTCTTAAACTTTTCACTTCTATCTTGGGCAAATATGATGGTGATCCAATTCGGCTTGAAGATTTTTCTCATGTTTATCTTCCATGTATATCCGATGAAATGAAACTTTCTATAATAAAGGAAATTACTTATGATGACATTAAACAATCCATTTTCTCGATGAAATCCTCTAATTCTCCTGGTCCTGATGGTTTTAATGCATTCTTTTTCAAGGTGTGTTGGCATATAGTTGGTGAAGATGTAGTTAAGGCCATTAAAAACTTTTTCCTTCATAGCAAAATGTTAGGTGGAATTAACTCTACCAGGCGTGCTCTTATTCCAAAAGATAAAATGCCTTCTAATGTAACTCAATTTAGGCCCATTGCATGTTGCAATTTCGTCTATAAATGCATTGCAAAAATTTTGGCTGATAGAATGAAATTTGCTCTGACAAATGTTATCTCCCACAATCAAAGTGCCTTCCTTACTAATCGTGATATTGCTGATAATATCCATCTTGCCACTGAATTATTAAAGGGTTACAACCGTTCCACTATCTCCCCTAGAACTGTTTTAAAACTTGATATACAGAAAGATTACGATACTGTTCGTTGGGATTCAGTTATTCATATACTATTCAAAATGAATTTTCCAATTCCGTTCTTATGCTGGATTTATTCCTGTATTTCGACTGTCAGTATATCATTGAGTTTAAATGGATCGACTTTTGGATTTTTCAAGGCTAAGAGGGGTTTAAGGAAAGTGGATCCGATATCTCCATACATTTTTGTATGTATTATGGAGCTTTTCACTGAAATATCCAATATAGCAATGATTAACAAAAAGATTGACTATCATCCCTACTGCAAAACATCACATATTTCATCTCTTCTTTTTGCTGATGATCTTTTGTTTTTCACTAAGCCCAATATAAAATCTATTATGGGTATTTTGGATGTTCTTCATGATTTCACAATGTTGTCAGGCCTCACAATTAATAAAAGTAAATCAAAGATTCGATGCACTGGGGTTTCATATCAGATGAAGGGGATAATAAATAACATTTCTGGCTTATGTCAAATGGATGATGACGAGATCTATCTTAGTGCTCCCCTATGTACTTCCAGATTAAATGTTGCTCAGTGTTTGCCTTTGGTTGAAGGTATCATTTCTAAAATTGCTTCCTGGCCGGTTTCAAAGTTCTCTCTTGCAGAAGATTAGTTATTGTAAAATCTATTGCTATAGGCATGAGCATATATTATGCTAGGCTGTTCATAATGCTAGTTAAGATTATTGATATGATAAATTCGGCTCTAAACCATTTTTTGCGGCATGGTAAACCTTTCTCTAAAAAGCTTGTCCCTATTTCTTTTAAGAAAGTGTGCTGCTCTATTAAAAGTGGAGGACTTCGAGTATTGAACTTGAAGAAATGGAACAAAGCTACCTTATCATCTCGTATTGATAAGCTTTACAGATATGATTCTAACCTATGGGCTTCTTGGTGTAGATCTTACCTTATTAAGGATCAAAATTTCTGGACTCTACTGCCAAATGCAAATTGCTATTGGCTATGGAGGAATCTGCTCAAATATAGAATACAATTTCTACCCTTATTTCAAGTTGGTATGAAATTCCCTCATGAAATTTCTTTTTGGAATGATCCCTGGCATGAAAAAGGTAAAATTTTCTCTCATGTAATAGATTATGAAAACCGTAGGTTGACTGGTATTTCTGAAAGAGCTTCTCTTCATAGTCAATGTGTGAATGGGGTTATTTCCTTATCTTATTGCAGTTCTTCACTTGTGAGGAATATATGGTCTTCAGTTCAAATGTGTGATATTCTGCCTACCAATTGCTATGGTCAGTGGAATGGAATGGAGCACTCCATTAGAATGGTTTATGAAAACTTGTCTATGTATGAGTACACTTTTGCATGGCACTCCAGAGTGTGGTCATCTACTTCTTCTCCAAAAGAAAACATTTTTTCATGGCGAATATTGATGAATGCGGTGCATCTTAAGAGTAAGTTGAAGCAAATCTCTATAATTGATGATGATCTATGATTACTGTGTGGAACTAATGTTGAAACTATTCCTCATCTATTTTTTGAATGTGAATACTCTCGTCATGTTTGGTCACAAACTCTCTTGCATTATGGCTTGCATGTTCCAGCTGTTAAATCTTGTGAAGAATGGTTCATAATTTTCAAAGCTACAAGGTGGAAGAATTTTAGATCGATCCTTATACTGAAATTATTCAAGAAAGCTCTATATCTATTGTGGATGGAGAGGAACGCTAGGGTGTTTAGTGGTGTATCTACCCCTAAACACATAATGGTCCTGTCTATTATTAGATGTATTTCTTGATGTTTTGTTTGTGATTGTAATTGTGCTTGTGTTCAAATAAAGATGGTAGGGACCATTTAACCTCACTTGCTATGCAAAAAAACGACTAGTACATTTTAGGATGTTTGCATCATGTTTTTAAAAGCATTTTCAAAATTAAAATTCATACAAGGAGGATCCGATTTAGAATAATTATGCATGCATATTTTGTAGTTGTAATTTATTATGTACATTGTGCACATGTGCACGTTGGTTGCAAAATTGGATGTCCACTAATTGGTTGTGTAGTTTAGGATAATTTAGTGCCAGCACCATAACTTCGTCATTGGTAAAATCTCGGGATGAAATTTCTTTTAAGGAGGGGAGAATGTAACAACTCAGAATTTTAGCGATAATTAAATTAGTTATTCCATCAGAATCCAAAAATGGAATTTTCGAAAACAATGAAATTTGACTATAAAATTTGCATCCTTGCGTTCATAATGGAATTTTAGTCAACTTTCATGTTTGGAACTTCATGAACGGGGTTCGTATGAAAAAGTTACAGCGAAACACGAAAACGGATGGAAAATAAATCAAATGAAATAATATATATATAGTAATAAATACTCCCCCTTGCCACCTCACTACCAGGTAGGCCAGGCGGATCGACCGCTTTGTCGATACTGGAAGTGGCAGATAGGGTTAAGCTATATTAAAATTTTATATGTTCGGACGGGTTTTTATGGAATTGTTTCAAATGGTTCAGGGTCATTTCTATGCCTATAAATAATGGGCTAGACCCCCACTCTTTTATTCATATTTCCGGAGGTAGAAGCGAAGCTCTACCATCGCAAATCCTTCAATTTCTTCCAAAACCTAAAATATAAACATATACAAAATTAATTAACAAGAATTAGAGAAATTGAGTTTAGATTTATGCAAAAGGGTTGGTTCTTCGATTAGGTCATTCTTTTATTTAAATTTCCTTCTCTTTTCCTATACTTCTTTCAGAACTACAAATCTAGATCAGTGTTTGTAAATCCCCTTTGTAAATAAATTTTAGATTTGTAAGATTTATCAATGGTAAGCTTAAAAGCTATGTTCAAATTCAAATTTGGATAGCTTTCAGGTGATTGGGAAATATATTTATTGTTTATACAGTACAAGAAAATTGATTTTTTTTTGTTGAAAGAATCATTGGCATTTATTCGCAAATGCAAGCAAAGGTGTTTTCACTCACAATATAGACGCGACAAAAAATATTTCACTACCCCGCCTAACAAAAAATAGTACGCGTGCTCCAAAATAAACGTAACCACCTATTTTCTATTCCTTTTCCCTCATACTTAATTTTTTTTAACCCTTGTTCCCTTTCCCACCAAATCGCTCTGCCAACGAAATTTCATTGCACCAATTATCATCGTCGACTCCATCGTACTCCACTCAACAACGTCACAGAAGTCAGCGGAAATCTCCGCTCATGGTATAGGTAAATATAGGTATGAATTCTTTAACTCGGTTTTGTGATTCTATATGGATTGTGTATGAAATAATTGAGTGCAAGCAATTTTCTCATCTCCTATCTTGCTAGGTCTCAGTTATGGTATAGCTGATTAACCCTAATTGCAATCGTTTATTCTGTCCTTTTTGATTTATCTCATTTCCTATCCTGCTAGGGCTCGGTTATGGTATAACTGCTTGATATTCATGTTTTATTTGGATGCTTTTCTAATAGGTTATTTTGATTGTTATTATTGTGGATCATGTTATAGTTTATGTTGTATGCTGAATTATATTTTGGTACAATTTGTTGAATTTTTGTGGTTTTTATACCAGTTTAAGATGATTGATGGCTTTGCTCTAAAAAAAGAAAAAAAAACAATTTGTATGTGCATGCTTACGTTTTTAATAGTATGGTGAACCCCGTTTACGGGTCAAATCAATTTGATTGGTGCTGGTATTCAGACTAAAAAAAAGGATAAAGTATTTAAATTGGTGGTAGGAGATGTGGCACATATCATATACTCTCATTTACGTGAGATTTATCAAGACTTTATTAATTGTGTTTAAGTTAGGTTAACAAATATCTTTGTTTATTAGTATTCGGACTTTGTTAGTTGAGTTCAAGTTAAGGTGAACAAATTATCTATGCTTACCAATAGCTAGTGGCCGCAACTGAATGATATAGTACTCTTACTTCTTAAATATATTGGAAATTATTACCTAAATCATGTTTTGGTCCTAAACTTTTTTTTGGTTTTTTTAGCTTATGTTATTTGCTCTCCATTTTGTAAGAAATGACACATTTAATCGGTTTTGTTTGATCAAAGTATTTATACTTTCTTTTTATATGATTATTTGTAACCATGGAAGAAAAGTTTATTACCCTGACCGAGAAATGAATATTGAGTCAAATTACTTATATATAAATGAATTTGGATTTTGTATCAATAGATGCTTTGAATACATTAATTACTGAGAAGTATATTTTAGTAGATGTAATGAAGTAATAGTACTGGTACACAAGGTTCAGTGATAAGTTGAGAACAATTCATTAAGAAGCATGAGTTCATCTAGCATTGAATTTTAAAACATAATTGACAACCCCCAAAGGTAATAGTAAACTAATTGATATTGTGAGCTTAATTGTATACCACGAGATATTGGCTTATAATATATGAAATGTTTCATTAATGCAAATGTCATAATTTATTTTTAATTGTAGTACTGAGCACTAATAGCATTATAAATCAAACAAATTCATTTACGATCATAATAACAAACAATCAAGAACTTGGTTTATAGGTAATTGAAAATGAGTCATTCATACAAAGTCATTCTTGAATCATTTTTTATGCCATGTGCATATATAGACCATGGATTGTTGCCTTAGTAAACAAATTTAATATTCCAATATGATGCGTAATTTTAATACTTTACTTTTCTTCATGAGATTTAGTAGGTACCAAAATATTTTTTGGTCAGTTTTCCACCTCATTTGTTATATCATTGGATGTTTATTATTTATTTAAAACTTAAAACAGAATCTTGCTCTACTCAGTTGAAACCACCAAATCCTCTTATTTCAAAATAAATGGACATACATTTATATTGTAGCATTATAAAATAAGTGGATTTGTTTGCAGTGATTAACGTAAGTTATCGTCATGTTCAGGAGCCAATAATAGGAATGCTCCTGATATGATGACAATGTTCACCGACTTCATGAGAGAGATGCTTAGGGATGTTCAGAGGGCAGCTCCTAATGCTACAAATGGTGGTGGTGCAGCGGTGCAAGTGCCTAGGGCCGATTTCGCCAACCTCTGTAAGGACTACACTAGTCTTGGTGGGAAGCTGTTCCACGGAACGGAATTGGCTACAGAAGTTCAGGATTGGCTTGATAGTTGTGAGCGTATCTTCGAGGATCTGGGAATCGAGGACGTGATGAAGAGGAAGCTAGCATCCCGTCAGCTGTAAAGACGGGCTATGAATTGGTGGAATGTTATTAAGGCAGCCACTCCTTAGGATCAAGTTACATGGAATCAATTAAAGCTCGCTTCAGTGACAAGTTTATCCCGGCTGCCCAGAAGTCAGAGTAATTCAGGAAATTTCTGGAGCTTAAGCAGAATGTTAGGGAAGTCTCAGAATATATTGCTGAATTTGATACCTTATCGAAGTATGGATTATCTCTTATCGGTACTCCCGAAAAGAAAAAATGAGAAGTTCATAACTGGCTTAGATCAGTACTTGGGGGAAAGGCTTATAAACCATATTGATGAGACTTTTAAATCGATTGTTGGGAAAGCATTGAGATCAGAGAGCCTTTATCCTAAGCCCAAGGCTGAAGTCGTTGTTGCATCTGCAGAGGGGCCAAAGCCGTAGGCAAGCGGTGGAGGCAAGAATAATCCTCAGAATAAAAGGAAGAAGAGTCAGACCAAGGATGGTCAGAAAAAGAAAGATAAGAAAGATGTTGAGTGCTTTAGCTGTGGCAAGAAGGGCCACTATGCCAAAGAATGTCGAGCAAAGCCAGCGGACAGAAAGTGCTTCAATTGCGGCTAAGTGGGACATCACAAGGATAAATGTCCGCAACCCCCTGAAGAGAAGCAGATTGTGAAAGCATATGCTATAATGTTTTTCCTTCTTCGTCGAATGCCCCAACTGCGGCGGAGAATGGAAAGAATGTCATCATTCAAGGTATGCTTTCTATTAATGATGTTCCTGTTCGATTACTGTTTGATACTGGGGCTTCCCGTTCCTTCATATATAGTGACCTGATAGATAGGTTGGGATTAGTACCCGAGATTGTCGATAGACCTATAGTTGTGACGAACCCGATTGGTGGTTTGACTAACCTTAGCATGATTTGTCGAAATTTGGTCTTATCGAGTCATGGATGTATGTTTGCTTGTGATTGCTTGGTTTTGGGCTTTACTGGGTTTAGCATTATTTTGGGAGTCGATTGGCTCTAAAGGTATGGGGTGGTGGTAGACTGTGAGGGATTTTCAGTGACTATAGGGCAGATGATGGGCGGAGGGTAGTGTTTGGTGGCCTACCTAGTGATGAGGTGATGGCTAGTTTTCTAAATTCACTCAACATTTCACAGGACGAGTTATTAGGGGTTCCCATTGCTAGCCAGTATCCGGATATCTTCGAGGAAGTGATCGGACTTCCACCACACCGAGAGATTGAGTTCCGTATTGATTTAGTGAAAGATGTCAGGCCTGTAGTGATGCCAATTCGTCGTATGGCACCAAGGGAGAAGCGAGAGCTCGAGGTGAAAGTAAGCGATCTTTTAAGAAGGGATTTATCCGAAGAGATCTCTGAGTGGGGAGCACCAGTTGTATTTGCAACTAAGGCAGATAGTTCCCTTCGTTTATGTGTGGACTATCGCGAGTTGAATAAAGTGACTAGGAAGAAGAAGTATCCTCTTCCGTGGATAGATGATTTGTTTGATCAACTGGAAGGATCAAGAGTGTTCTCCCAGTTGGACCTCGCAACGGGATTTCATCAGCTCCGAGTAGCAGCTGAGAGTATTCCTAAAACAGCCTTTCGGACACTGTCTGGATTCTATGAGTGGTTGGTCATACCATTCGGGTTGACCAGTGCACCAACATATTTTGTGGATCTTATGAATAGGGTATTCAGGGATCAATTGAATAAGTTTTTCCTTGTGTTCGTGGATGATAACCTTGTTTACTCGAGGACGGAGGAAGAACACAAGGAACATTTGAGGACAGTGATGGAGGTGTTGAGAAAACACCAATTGAAAGCGAAATTTTCTAAGTGCCACTTCTGGAGGAGGGAAGTGAGGTTCTTGGGCCATGTTGTTTCAGAGAATGGTATTGCCGTGGATCCTGAGAAGGTGGCTACGGTACAGGATTGGTCTACGCCCAAAAATGCAACAGACGTAAGAAGTTTCTTGGGATTGGCTGGATATTATCATAAGTTTATCCAAGACTTCTCCAAGATAGCAGCACCGTTAAGTTAGTTGACCAAAAAGAATCAAGCTTTCGTCTGGGACGGAAGGTGTGAAAATGCAATCAAGAGTTTAAAGGAAAAGTTGATGCGTGCGCCAATGTTAATCATTCCTAAAGGGAATGAAGAGATGACAGTATACACGGATGCATGTGGTACAGGACTAGGTGTTGTATTGATGCAAGGAGGTAGGGTTGTATCTCATGCTAATCGACAGCTGAAACAGCATGAGAAAAGATATCCTACCCATGATTTGGAATTGGCAGTGATTGTGTTTGCATTGAAGATGTGGAGACACTATCTCTTGGGAGAAAGATTCGATTTGTTTATCGATCATAAGTCGTTAAAGTGCCTTTCCTCTCAGAAGGATCTAAATCTTCAACAGCAAAGATGGTTAGAATTCTTGGCTTCCTAGGATTGATATCGCATATACACCAGGAAAGGGCAATGCGGTAGCTAATGCATTGAGTATAAGGCATGCCAGTTTAGGGGCTATGTTTCTGGAATGGAAGCAACTGGAGTGTATCGCTGGGTATGATTTCAGAGTAAAGTGCGAATTGGATCCAGAAATGTTAGCAAGTTTGACGATCAGACCCACTTTGATTGAGAGGATTAGTTCCAGTCATAGGAACGATCCTAACCTATTGCAAATTATCTCCAAGTTAGAGATGGGTATTGACACTAAGGAGATGAACAAGTATGGGCTTGATCGAGACAGATGGCTTAGAAGGAATGCGAGACTAGTTGTGCCCAATGTAAATGGATTGCGAGATGAAGTGCTCAGAGAATGTCATCACTCAAAACTGATTATACATCCCGGTGGTAACAGAATGTATCTAGACACGAAGCAAACCTACTACTGGGAAGGGATGAAAAGAGATGTTGGGAAGTTTATATCCAAATGCATGAACTGCCAGCTAGTTAAAGCCGAGCAAAAGAAACCTAGTGGTTTGTTGCAACCATTAGAAATTCCCGAATGGAAATGGGAACAAGTCTCAATGAATTTCATAGATGGTTTGTCGAGGACTAGATCGGGTCATGATAGTATTTGGGTGACTATAGATCTATTGACGAAGAGTGCAAGGTTCATACCGGTCAAGTCGAACAGAACGAAAGCTAAGTTAGCGAAATTGTATATGAAGTGGGTTGTGAGATTTCATGGAGTACCCAAAGGCATTGTGAGTGACCGAGATCTGTTATTTACTAGTGGATTTTGGAAGGGCTTACAAGAGGCTTTAGGATCAGGGTTACATCTCATTACCGCGTACCATCCTCAAATCAACGGTCAAACAGCGAGGGTGAAACGAGTATTAGAAGATCTCTTGAGAGCTTGCATGTTGGATTTTGGAGGTTCATGGGATGACCATTTGCATCTAGTGGAGTTCACATATAATAATAGTTATCAGTCCAATATTGGTATGGCTCCATTTGAAGCTTTGTACAGAAGACCGTGCAACTCACCATCATGTTGGTTAGAAACCGGTGAGAATTTTGTGCTTGGACCGGATGTGATAAGAGAAACTTCAGACAAGATCAAGGTTATCTAACAGAGAATTAAGGCTGCTCAAGATAGGCAGAAGAGTTATGCTGATAAGAGGAGAAGAGATTTGAAATTCTCCGTTGGCGACTTGGTGTTTGTCAATATTTCTCCATTAAAGAGCGTGATTCGATTTGGTAGGAGAGGCAAGTTTACACCAAGATTTGTTGGTCCATTCCCAGTTCTCGAGCAGGTTGGGAATTTGGCATATAAAGTTGAGTTGCCAAACAAGGTGGCGGGAGTTCATAACATGTTTCATGTTTCCCAGTTTAGGAAGTTCGTGCACGAGCCTGATATGACTATTTCACCGGATCAGTTGGATGATATCGAAGTAGAACCCAAGGCGGAGGGGAACTGCAAGCCGATCCGTATTGTCGAGAGCGATACGAAGCAACTTAAAAGGAAGGCAGTGAAACCGGTCAAGGTTCAGTGGGATAAGAATGAGAGTGACTGTACTTGGGAAACAGAGGAGTGCATAAGGGAATCGCATCCAGAACTCTTTGCCTGGTAAGATTTTAATAGTGATAGTTTCTTCCCTTGTTAGTAAACTGCATGCTAGGGTAGGCTTGTTGTGCTTGTTGTGTATGTTTGATTGTTTGTGGGTGACTGATAGGTATGTGGAACACCTTTGTATGTTTTTGGTTAAGGAATTTCGGGGGGAAGTTTCTTAAGAGGGTGGGGGGGGGGAGTGTAACGACCTGCATTCTACGTATCGGAGGGCCGTAGAATATTTATTTCATTTTCATACGAATTCATATGATCGTGTAACTTTGGGGAGCGACTATATGGGTCATTTCCCATGTTCACGATTTTTGCCGATTTTTAAATAACCGTTATACCCATGACGAATCTTGTTTCGTCCGTAACTTTTGATTGGTAAGGATTTTTGACCTGAAACTAATTCCATTAGATTCAAATGTTGGTTTACCTTTCCGTAGAGTGGTCACATTAGCCAAACGGACTTGCTTATTGGGAGATATGGCTGAAATAAGGTTTAGAACGTGAAAAACAGCTTAACTGGGCCTGATTAGGATGATTAGCAGCTAGGCCCATAACCCATTTCGGAATTAGGGTTATGGGGAGGCTGAAATTAGTTGGGAAACGATTCTATTTCATTTTCTCAGCCGCTTAAAACATTTCCCTAACCCTAGCTATGGCCTCCACCTTCTAAAATCATCACAAATCACCTTCTAATCACTAATTAAGAAGATCTACATTAAATCAAGGAAAATCAACACAAAATCAGAGTTGGAGCTGTTGTGTTGCATAAGAAAACGCCCTAAAACAGTAGAGTTTTATATCTAAAGTTTTATTTATGGCTAAGGTGAGTGATTTGCATTGTTTTTCACTAATTACGGCTAATTAGGGATGATTAGTGTTAATTAGCGAGATTACGCAAGGTAAAATTCTGGAAAAATATGTAAAAATTATAGAATATTATTTTATGTCTCAGTTAGAAATTTGGGTTAATTTGGACATGTTTTGCTAATCCTATGGTTAAATCATGATTAAGGAGATTAAGGGAAAAACATGGGTTTTAGGTATGTTTGATCCACATAAATAGGTTATAATTGTTGTTTTGGTGTTTATGGTTGTTTATACATGTTGTTATGGCTGTTTGGTATGATTTGTAATTGCATAGAACGGTTAAAATGGTCTAAAACGCCGTCATGTGGCGTAAAGCAGTCGCTGGAAAAGTTGTAGGAAAATTGTGCAGGAACTGGATCAGATCGCCCTCCCCCCTCCGAACCCGCTCGTGGTACACCCCACGACCCCGACTCGCCCGCATCCGGAGCTCTCCGAACTAATCCGACCTTGTTATGGTGGCACGACCCGACCTGGTGGAAGAAGTACGAACCGATCCGAACCACTCTAGGGAGCATGGCCCGACCCGAACCCCTTGGTAGTCCACGCACCGTGCTTGCACACCCGAACCGACTCAATGCTTTGGAGTAAGCATCACGAACCGAACTGACCTAGAGAGGAACTCACGACCCGACCTGAATATGGTTGATGACCATGGACCGAACGATGAGAAGAGGACTAATCTGAATGGAAGCTTGTTTCCAAACCGATCCGGGGGAGACCAAAACCCGAGATGCAAAGGTAGTCCAAATAGAAGGTTGTAGCACAGGATCCAGAAGGGAACTAACGAGTTAACTTCATGAGTCGGACTATGCTGAGGGACGTGTGCAAAGGGGTTATCAATGTCTATAGCTTTGACTCACCACTGAGGAATAGATTATTGGCAATGGATTAGTGCAGCGAAGTTGTCATAACTTCGTGAGGCAGAGTGATCATAGCAAGGCTATAAGCCAGTGCAGTGGAGTTGTCATGACTCCATGGGGGCAGAGTGGACATAGCAAAGAATTAGTGGCTATGGATCAGTTCAGTGGAGTTATCATGACTCCATGGGGCAAAGTGATCGTAGCAAAGGATTTGGGTGATCAAAGTGGTAGATATTGTATGCTTTACGCACTTAGTGAGAGATGTGAGGACGATTGCTATATTTGATGTTTGCTACCACCATGACATGCATACCCCTCCCCATTATTTTCACACCATGAGTTAGTGTCACCTTAGAGTATTGTACATCCTGTTGTGCTAACTCTTTGGTTGCAGGTCCAGGTTCAGGTATGGTTATGTATACCTGTAATTATTCTATTTTGTTGCTTATCGCTCATACCAGACTTTTTTCTGACCCAGAGTTTTATGTCTCTTCTTATTACTCTGGGTGCTCTTAAATGGGCAGACTAGAGACAGGTCAGGTGATTATGCACGAGTAGTGGTACCGGAGACGAGCAGGAGGCTTCCCCGTATGATATGTATATATATATTCTCCCTGTGTTGTTGTTGGTTACTACTTTAGGCATTAGTAGTGTACCTCTTTCTTTTGCTTTAGAGACAGTATTTCAAAGTTGTAATAATGTTAGTTTGGATGATAAGCTGTATTTTGGATTTCCGCTGCTATGATGATTTAGTTTTCAGCTTATGCATTATCTCGCCTGTTTTATGTCAAAGTTATGTTATTATTATATTTTATCCCATGCACTGTGAAACATTCTACATGTTCCTTATTAGTTCAAATTCCTTTCTTTGGCGACCGTCCCGTGCTAGTCGGGCATTGACACAGCGCACTTTCATTGGAAATGTCGGCTGGTGCGGGGCAGGCCGTCACGGTTATGTTTAGATCAATACACTTGTATACACATTGTTTAAATCAGTATACTATGTTATACTGAAATGCAAATGGAATTCAGTTATGAAACTCAGTTTGTGTTGAAAGGAAACTCAGTTATACTATGACCATAGTTTGTGCTGGAATGCAATTGAGGCATACATACCTCTTTTATCATGTTGAAATGCAACTGATGTATGCAGGTGGAGGAGGCAGTGATGACGTTGTTCAAGAACTTATTACTAAAGGCACTAGAGGTACTCAATGCAGTAGAGGCATTGAACGCACTGGAGGCTTGTGCTATATTTTGAAACTGTTTTAGTTTTATGTAAACATGAATGTGTTTGTAACTGAAATGTCTGTAAAATTGAATTTAGTGGCTATGTTTTGTTATTTTGTAGTTGACTAAGTACTATTTGTGTTTGCTGGTTTATTTGAAATAAAAAGTTCTTTGTTAATTTCAGTGCGATGTTATGTAATGTTGCCATATATATGATATAATGTTGCAGTATGTGATATTAAATGTTGCCATAGCTATGATATAGTGTTGCCATTGGGTGGTAAAATTGTTGCCATAGATTTATGCATGTGGGCCCCACAATAGGATTCCGTGAACCCGGGCTACAGATTTTAGTGGCGATTCCATGAACCCGGGCTATAGATTTTAGTGGGTCCCACATTTTTGAAAATTTAGTACCTGCGGAAACACCAGTACAGATGTTGCCTTAGGGTCGCAAAGATGTTGCCTTTGATTCAAAGGCAATGCGGCAAAACGCATCACGAAGAAAGTGTTGCCAAAGATCATTTTTTGTCTATAGCAACACTTTTTGGCACTTTCTGCATCACTTCTTCGGTGTCGCAGTATGCAATCTATGGCGTAGTGATGTATAGATCTCAGAAGATGGCAGAAGATTTAAGATGGCATTTTAATAATAAAAGTAACAATGGAAAAAAGCGTCATCTCGTGGATTCTATGACATGGAAAATGGTGGATGATAAGTGTAAATCTTTTTCATATAATCCATGCAATCTTAGGCTTGGACTTGCTATAGATGGATTCAATCCATTTTGCATGTTGAGTTTGAGATATAGTTGATGGACAGTAATGCTTGTGACATACAATCTCTCGCCAATGTTGTGTATGAAGAAGGAAAATATTATGTTGACTTTACTTACTCCAGGCCCGAAGCAACCCGAGAATGCTACTAATGTATATTTAGCGCCTTTGGTGGAGGACATGCATCACTTGTGGTCTAATGAGTTAATGCTTGTGATGCGTTTAGTAAAACTTTATTTAAATTGAATGTAATTTTTCTATGGACGATTAATGATTTTTCGGCTTATGGAAATCTTGTTGGATGTCATGTAAAAGAGGAAAAAGCTTGCCTATTATGTGGTGTCAATACTCATTCTCGTTGGTTGAATCATAGTTGGAAGTTCGCCTACATGGGTCATGGAAGATTTCTACTTCCTTTAGATTCACGGAGGAAACAAAAGACATTGTTTTATAACACCATAAAGACAGATAGTGCTTCTATATTGCTTACTGGGAGAAACATATATGCATTGTTGAAGGGTTATCCAAACGATTTTGGAAAAGGAGATGAAGAGAAAAGTAATAAGAGAAACTGTTCTTATGATGAAGAAGACGAATATGATGATACTTACACTTCTACGAAAATGGAGAAATCAAGGTGGAAAAAAAGATTAGTTTTCTTTGATTTGCCTTATTGGGAGGTTAGTGGTTAATTTATTTATTTTTCATTGTTTTAGCACAAGAAAAATCCAATAATGTGTTATAGTTAGGGTTTTCACAAGAACTTCCATTACGCCACAATATAGACGTGCAACATGTGGAGAAGAACATTGGTGAAAGCCTATTGGGAAAGATGTTACATGGTAATAAATCCAAAGATGGAACCAACTGTAGGAAGGATTTAGAAGATTGGAGAATTCAACATGAGCTTCATACACAACCTCGTGGGAGTAAAACATATCCTCCACCGGCTCCATGTATGTTGTCAAATCCCTAGAGAAAAATATTTTACAAAAGATTGTACGATTTCAAAGGACCGGATGACTATTGTTCAAATTTAAAAAATCGGATTTCGTTGTAGGATTGCAAAATTAGTGGATTGAAGTCACATGATTACCATGTATTAATGCAACAATTATTGCCAATACCATTGAGAGGATTAAGGGTAAGGAAGGCAAGAAAAGCAATAATTCGCTTATGTTCTTTTTTCAACAAATTGTGTCAACGTGTTCTTGATAGAGAGAAGGTAGGTCAAACCAGTGTTGAGATTATTGAAGTTTTATGTGAGCTTGAAAAAATTTCCACCATCTTTCTTTGATATAATGGTACATTAATCCATTCATCTTGGAAAAGAAGCAAAAATGTATGGACCGGTTCATTTTCGTTGGATGTATGTGACACCCCATGTAACACCCCACGTCCATTAATGTCACTCACTAAGAGAATGCATTAACTTTCATGGAGTATTATAAGAATATAGAACAGAATATCAAAAGAAAGATATATAAAATGGTACTTACGAAAATTCAAAATTTATTCATTGTAGTGGAAAAGAAAAACATGTTTGGTTACAACATCAAAACCACGTGCTAAAGCCAAGTACACAAATATCCATCTTGTACAAAATTATTATCAGAGTACATAAAAGTAAAACCATAATTCCACTCCAAATATCCATAATGAAAAAGAGATAAAATTGAGCATTACTTTCAACACTTCCAAGCACATCAAGAAAGGAATCCAAGTCAAGCTTCACTATTCCCACTTTGAGGACCTTGGGGGCGGGGAGGGGGGAGAGAGAAAGAAAAGAGACGAAACAAAAAGGGGTCATACATAAGTTCGGCGAGTCTAGTGACTTTAACAATATAATCAGTAAAGTAACAGGGTAAGAACATAAACTGGATATAAGAGATGACTGTAACATAAGCAGATATGATAAGGTAAACAAGATGAACACGATATAACGTTGATTGCGCTTCTAATCACTATAAGATAAATCCCACACCGCACCAATGCTAATTCCATACTAAAAGTTGATCCCTCTCACTAAACATAGTAACAATAATAATAATGGTAGTTTCGTGTATTCCTAGCTGTTGTCATAGGTGCCTCCTGCTCCAATCTCCACTAGTTGTACCCACTACCCTCCCCATTCGATCGGCTCCCTAACTCGTAGATACCCGTGCTGGTCCCACAGTAGGGTGTATCACTCTCTAAAGTGGCAACCTGATACTACTAAAATGCACGGCTTATACCTACACGATGCAACAATGTCTTACCTACCAGCCCGGAGCCACGCACGCATATGACTCCATTGGACTTGCGCTGAAACACCCCACCTCTGTTAAGGTCACTCACAAAAGGGAATGCCTTAACTTTGGTGGAGCATTATAGGTAAAAGACATAGAAAATTTACAAGACAAAAATATAAGTAGCGGAAAACAAACATTTATTTCATACGTGGTTCAATACAAAAACCATTACAACAACTTGTCTCAAAATAACTTCCAAAACATTACATCATAATCTCTGTCTTGATTAAAACATAAAGAAGCATAAAACATATATCAAAGTGCATAAATCCCCAAGTCTATTGTGTCCAAAGCCAAATCCAAAGATAAGAGGTTCCAAGCCATACATCACAGACTCTTCAAGCTTGGAAAAATGAACGGTCCAAATTAAGCTGAGCTATTCCCTCCTTGGCTACCTGAGGGGGGGAAGACGGAAGAAAAGAAGACGAAAGAAAAATGGGTCAGACATAAGTCTGAGTAAGTCCTGTGACTTTTCAGTGTGTGAATAAGGAAAAGGTCATGATTGGAATAAACTGAAAAATAGGACAGTACCAGAACAGCAAACTAACAGAAAACTGTATAAGGCAGGATAAACCGAATATACATCGCACCCATGTCCATTTCTCTGCACCTACTTATACTTGTCCAAATGACACCCCATATTCGTGGTGAAATGATCCCCTCTATCGATCAGCTCCTACTCGCATGTATATGTCACGTGTATCATACGGCCCCCGCTTGATTGTAGATACCTGTGCTGGTCCCACCATGGGGTGTATCAAATCCTATGGTGGAAACTTGACATGAATCAAGATGCACAGAGTATAAATACTGATGCCCAGTGCCTGCCTATTCCACTCCAGAGTACGTGCATGCCCATACTCCGTCGGAACCTACACTGACGCACCACCCACCGTCATTTTGACACCTTACAATTCAGCCCAGTAATCGTGCCCCATCCTGCCTAGTTCAGGGTTCCATGATACATCTATGTGGGTTACTACTGAAATAAGTCCCCGTTACTAGGGTTTTCTAGCCAACATTTTAAATTGGTTAAGTGTCCAAATTAACCTAACCCCCACCCATCAGTTTAGTTAACATGTTGAATTGGTTAAGTGTTTCCTTAATTGATTTAACCCTACCAATCTTGACTTAGTGTAACGTCCCACTTTTCAGTACAATTTGAGCCGGCATCTAACCACCACAGTCAACCCAAATTATACAGAAAAGCAGAATATTAAGAGAAAGAATCTAGAGGATGAGAGAGAAAGAAATAAATATTAGAATAGAAGAAAGAAGAAGAACATCAGAAGCTCACAGCGGAACGAACAAAATATATAATATAACAACATATCTTTATACAAATGGAAATCTCGTATACATACCAATCATCAGAGTACACATGAATCAGATACAGCAGAATAACTTTAATATCTAACGGTGAAGCCTCCTGCTTCCATCTTTTGAAACTCCAAACGAAAACTATCCTGTCAAATATGTTCGGTCTGACCCGAGCACATTTTGAAGCAAAGCAAAAACACACGGGTCAGTCTGAAATACTTTTAGTGCTAAATTCACATCAACAATCGGTTTAACTTCAGAAATTCTTTTTGAAACAAAAGGATAATAGTAAGACCAGTCCACACATAAACACGGACGGTTTTTACCTTACTATAACCCAAACCATTTTTGAAGAACAATATTTTTCTTCTATTATAATAGTGTCTATCAACCACCAATAAATAGTAAACTAGTGACCACACATAAACACGGATGGTTTTTACCTTACTATAACCCAAACCATTTTTGAAGAACAATATTTTTCTTCTATTATAATAGTGTCTATCAACCACAAATAAATAGTAAACTAGTGGAACGCTTGCATCTCACGTTCCACATATATATTATACAATCAAAACCGTGGGCGCTTATTGGAAATTGGATTCCAACTATGACAAGGTATGGGACCACCTGCCGATAGTGTATCTCTAGAGGCGAATACACTGGGTTCAACAAGAACGTCTTGCAACCCGGCCCACACATGACCGTCCACTCATTTCGCTTGAGTGTATTGAATGTATATCACCAATGGTTGGGATCAGCAACTGTTCCCCGAATAGGGACAACATCGAATATAAATTAAAGAAACAAATGGAATTTCTCTAGATAGCTGATTATACACCCTATTGGGAGCGACCCACATAGCCATGCTGCCTGACCGATTTCTGTCATTTCCCGGTTGATGAGGCTTGAGGCCAGAGTTTTCTTTGAACCTTTGGTCATCATTCACTTTGAATGCCACATCGTCAGATCCGCCAGGTATCACTAGTTGACGTCCACAAAAATACTCTAGTTATTTGGCTAGAGAAAAACCATTTCTCCGCCATCAACTATGGTACTTTTGAAGAAATCAACGTACATAATCCCTGTCGAAATACTCTGTCAGACATTCGTCCCTACAAGTCATCCAGGAACAGGATGAACCGAAGGCACCCTCCTACCACATCTAAGGAATCACCCTATAGATCAGTAGCGAGCAGTCCTTGCAAATCCGTAGATCTCAATGACAACAGAACCGTAGTATATCTTTGGCTGCAGACCAAAGATTATAAGTAGTCCTTCCGTTTTGAATATCCACGACCTTCACTTGCTTCATCTTCATTCCATCGCAAGCTAACTACGTACGCAACGTTGAGTCGAAGTAGTTTTGGGTCGAGTTCCCATCACGGTCTCTTCGAAACTACATGTCAAAAGGTCAAATAAAATATTTTGTTGATAACTTGGTGTTTTAACTATCAACATCAAACCAGTAAGGTCAAGTATATTGGAAACTCAAGTTCTCATTTTTTAAAATCGTTCATTAAAACTCTTTATCGAAACATTTAAAATCATTTTCTCGACTTAAAGTCGATTCCATTTAAATCACTTACCAACTTATCTTTTGTTTCGTCACATGGAAATAATATATCTCGTTTATTCTCACTTCGCTTTATTCCCCTTAAATTCTGAAAATATCGCTAATTCACACTATTATATTTTCTAAAAACCAGTGTTATATAAATAGTTTATAGGTATAATTAAGACTATATGTCACGATTCAGGCTAAACAACATTAATGTACATTGTTTAATTTAAACCCTTTTGTATTAAATTTCATTTCAAACCTTGCAATTTAATTGCAAATGTTCGACGAGAATAACATCTCCTTTTCAACTCCTTTACCGTTATGAACCAATACCATTCCTCGATAATAGCGAAGTCGGTCAAGTTGGGGTATTTTATTTAACTCTCAGACCTTAATCAACGACGTTCTTATCTCAGAGTAGATAGAAGTTCGCAACTCTAAACCCATGCTCTTACACTATCAACCAAGTCTTATTTCCTATATTTTCATTTAAATTTTGGTTTATGAACCATATCCTTTTCTTTGAACCATTTTGATCTACCATCACTATTTTACTTAATATATTATTAAGTAAATCATTTACCCAAATATTTATTATTTGCTTCAAAACTTTTATATGGTATTTGATTCATAACTTGGATTATATCACACTAATCCATTCGCTAATATCTTTTCCAAAAACCTTTTCATTTATCTAATCTAAACTTTTGATTTATAACCATAATCCTTTTCTTTTATTCAAACCAATAACTATCCTTTATACCTTTCAAGTTTCACTTTGATTATGTCGTTACTTAATTTGGTTTTTAAATAAAATGTTTACTTAAACTCTTTGTCTTAGTTTTAAACAACAAATCTACTTTTCTTACAAAATTGGATTCGTTCTCAACATTCCCCTTTTGAGTTCATTTAGCATGCTCTGATTAGGAATCCCTTAATTACTTCGTTCATGTTTTCATTAAAAAGGTGAAACCTTTTTAATATAATAATTAACTTTTTATTTCTGAAGTAAAAGGATATTACTTCATCGTTAACTAACAATAGGTTAGTTAGTTTCCTTAATAAGTTATGTGACGGCCGGGAATTTCGCTCGATCCGAATCAGTCGTTAAACCGATCTAGACCGTTTGAAACCCCTGATCGTTGAGAACAGGACAAAACAGAACGCAGACGGAAGAACATTTCATTGTTATTACAACAATTCCATCAGATACAAGAATATACAGAGTATAATTGAATAAATTACATTCGATAAATATCAGAGATTACAATAAATTACATAGCAGCGGAAAATAATACAAAGCACAACTGAAGGTGATATACGGATACAGAGCTTTCCGGATATCATTCCAGCTGTAAACCAGGATCCTTGAATATAAATCTGCAAAACCGAAACTACTAGCTGCCCGTGCGGAAAATAGGGGCACCCAGAGTTTAGGTTAAAACAATAAACTCCAGGTCAGTCATGTGACTGGTGTGAGAACTAAAACAGTTATTTAAAACTTTACTTTAAAAGAGAGTAATTCAAGGGACCACGCCGTATAACACGGAACGGGTTTCCACCCAAGAATACCAGTGCATAGGATAAACAACGCAATGCTTTTTCGAAAAATGAAGCTATTATAAGACCCAGGTCTCATCACACAATGCAACGCAAGCCGGAGGATAGGGTTTTACCTTATAATAGCCAAACATGCTTGGTACGTTTAAAACAAATCATTTGATACTATAATAAGTGGATAGTGTCAAAACAATTTCAATCATAAATATCAATCATAGGCGGCATAGCTACCATCTACTATGTCGCCATACTAGTTCTACAATTAAAACCGAATCACACGTATTGGAAATTGGATCTCCGTCATGAGTCGAGGCAAGGGGCAAGCTCCTCTCCGCTTCGAGACACTCTAGCAAATGCTCAGGACTACACACTCTGGGCAGCCACTTGGATCGGTTGGACCGGTCCTCACTTACGTTAGAGGATTGGCAATTCCTGAACACACGTTTCCCGGTCCTTACAGACCTATAATTGAGGCGCCTCATTCCAACAACCACAAAGGTGAAAAGTATATAAATGTCAGGGTTGGTAAGTCACTGACACCACCAAAGCTAGAAAGAAACGTCGTGTTCTCATAACGGCCCGTATCCCGTTTTTAACTCATACCGAGGTGTGAGGCTCGCGAATTCACGTTATACACAAAGCTGCCACGTAGGCGTGCTTTGATCATCAACCACAAGACTTTGCTTTTCAACAGAAGCCTTGATGATTGCATCTTAGCGTGCCACACAGGCAATTCATGCCATGCGATTGATATCTATCGATATACAACCTCTAAGCTCGTACGTCTCAGAAAAGGGCGTTAAGCAAGAGAATAAATTCTCCGCCGCCAAACAGATATATATTTAACAGAAATCAATCAACACAGAATAAAATCTAATGTCAGACACACAATCCATTTACAAGTTCGTTCTGGGTTTGAACGAAACCGGAGGCACTTTCCTCGTATATCCATCCATCTCCAGGTACGTCTGGACGACCACCAACTATTTCCATCCTCATGGGTGTACAGCCCAATCAGGATCGTCAGTAATTATCCAAACGATGTGAAGACTTCCGGTCTTCGACCACCGTCTTCATCTTCGACATATCGTCGAATCGGTTATTCAGAATGGGTATAAACCCGGCCTTTCCGAACAACCCGCGTATATTAAAACAAATGCTACACAAACACAACATACGCCTCATTCCAATTCAGAATATTCTTTTATTCACAAAATCACATTCTTAGGGAAAGGTTCCCATTAATTTTATCCAAGATAAATTCTTTAAAATTTATTCTTTAATCTTCCCTTGGATGTCATTTCAAACCAAAATTATGGTTTTCTAAGCTAGTCGAGATTAGCGAATCACACCGAAGTAATTATTTATTTTATTTCCCAATCCCAACCTATATATCCCATGAAGCAAAACTAGTAATACTCCATATCTAACTATGGTGTTATCGATAAAATTAATTACCATTTCACGTTCAAATCTAATTAAAGATTTGACTATCGCTTTGGAGCAAAACTGGCGATACTCCATTCTCGCTCATTTCTAAATTTGATAATTTAGATTATAGATTCACATTTCAATCTAATTGCAGATTCATTAAAACTCCTTTTACTAGGTTGAAGAACTAGGTGTTATTTAAAACACAGTTCACGACAAACCCAAATCACATTCTATTTGTTATCGGGTTAAAGAACTAGTGTTATTTAAAATACCGTTCACGATAAACCCATTTCAAATCCAATCAAATATATTAGAAATTCCGATTATTTAAAACCCCTTTTTAAATCTAATTTATTTATTTAAAAATAATTGGGTTTTAAATTTAGTTCAAAACTAGTTCATTTCGATAAAAACCCATTTTTTTATCTTTTCAAATATGGAGTTTCTCACCCCAATTTTTCCCAAATCATTTCTTATGATTTTACACAAATTATTGATATTTTTAATAATTTTATCAAGGCCCGTACAGTCGATTTCCAACAATGGCCATCGAACTGCACTTACAGCGACCTTTTTCAAATTCGATTTGGACGTAACTCCAAATCCAACTGTTAGATTTCAAATTTCAAATATTCATTAGAAAGCTCTTTTCGATACGAACCCAACGGTTCCGGTTTTAGGAGAATCCGACGGTCGGATCTCCCGTAATGTCCATTTGAAATAAATGGTCGAAATTCACGAACTGCCGCGGCGCGGCGCGTTCTATTCAGGCCATTATATTATATATATATATAATATATATAATATATATTTCGTCGATTACTATTTAAAACGAATTATATAAATAGTTTTAAATTCGTTTCAAAAACAATTTCAACTTCTATTTCAATTCAAATCAAAATTGAATTCTTCCTTATAAATTCGTTTTAAAATTCATTTCTATTCAATTCAAATTTCAATTCAATTTGAATTCATTTCAATTCATTTCGGAATCGTTTTATATTCAATTCATTTCGAAATCGTTCTATATTCAATTCATTTCGAAAACGTTTTATATTCAATTCATTTCGAAATCGTTTTATATTCAGTTCATTTCGAAATCGTTTTATATTCAATTCATTTCGAAATTGTTTTCAATTCAATTCATTTCGAAACCATTTTATATTGAATTCATTTCGAAATCGTTCTATATTCAATTCATTTCGAAATCGTTTTATATTCAATTCATTTCGAAATCATTTTATATTCAATTCATTTCGAAATCGTTTTCAATTCAATTCATTTCGAAATCGTTTTATATTCAATTCATTTCGAAATCGTTCTATATTCAATTCATTTCGAAATCGTTTTATATTCAATTCATTTCGAAATCGTTTTCAATTCAATTTATTTCGAAATCGTTTTATATTCAATTCATTTCGAAATCGTTTTATATTCAATTCATTTCGAAATCGTTTTCAATTCAATTTATTTCGAAATCGTTTTATATTCAATTCATTTCGAAATCATTTTCAATTAAATTTATTTCAAATTTCATTTCAAAATATTCGATTTCGAAATCTCTTTTCAATATTCATTTTAAAATGAATAAAATCGATATAAATATCGTTCACGTCAAAATGGCGTCAATCTAATCAACACGGCTTCATATATTTCTATTTTCAAATATTCTATTTCAAATATTTCCTTTTCAAACATTTCTATTTCAAATATTTCGTTTTCAAATATTTCGTTTCAAATATTTCGTTTTCAAATATTTCTACTTCAAATATTTCGTTTTCAAATATTTCTACTTCGAATATTTCTATTTCAAATATTTCATTTCAAATATTTCTATTTCAAATATTTCGTTTTCAAATATTTCGTTTTCAAATATTTTGTTTCAAATATTTCTTTCAACACATGACTAATCTCAACGGATGAGTACTGTCAACAAATGAACCTTTATTTTATATTGATGAAGATGTAAATTTTATTATTAAAATATTTCGTTCAACACATGACTAATCTCAACGGATGAGTACGGTCAACACATGAACCTTTATTTTATATTGATAAAGATGTAAATTTTATTATTAAAATATTTCGTTCAACACATGACTAATCTCAACGGATGAGTACGGTCAACACATGAAACTTTATTTTATATTGATAAAGATGTAAATTTTATTATTAAAATATTTCGTTCAACACATGACTAATCTCAATGGATGAGTACTGTCAACACATGAACCTTTATTTTATATTGATAAAGATGTAAATTTTATTATTAAAATATTTCGTTCAACACATGACTAATCTCAACGGATGAGTACGGTCAACACATGAACCTTTATTCTATATTGTTCTTTATTTTCTAAATTGGAATGAGGCCGAATCAATCACCATATAATGTTAATTATATGGACTTTTCATACATCACACGTATATAATAGCATTGAAAATAATCAACCATCAACCAAAGTGCACTGCACTGTATAAGCATCAAATATAGATATCTAACGCTTATAACAGCCTGTCAATCAATCGATCGACATATTTAATAAATCAGGATGAGTGAACTTCATATTTCATCCCAACACCCGTGTGGGGTTTCAAACAATCAAACACAGATTTTAGTTGTGCAGTTGGGCGATGTGTAAAATTTATCATCCCAGTCAATGTCAGTCAAATCAGTGTACATAAACAAACCGTCCGATTTGTAAATGAATATTTTATTTTATTCACTTCCACGTTAAAAATTATATTTTTAACGATAAAATATTTTATTCAACCAATGTATATTCTATTCAGTTCATTTATTCAATAAAATGATATTTTTATTTTTCTAACATATTTTAGAAAATTTCGGCGGCATAACGGCACGATACTAGAAACAGGACAAGGCCTAGCCTTATCCCCGGTCTAGTGAAGGCCCACGCTATTCACATATCAATCAAATCCATTCATTTCACCAAACAATTCAATTTCAATCAAATAATCCAACTAATATATGCAACCAAACAAACAAGTCCATGGTCTGTGGACGATTGTGTCAGGTGCTACTAAGCACCGTCTACATCCAAGTATATATATGTAATTAGAAAAGAAATTGAAAGGTGAGAAGTTCTCACCGATAGCTATCCAATCATCTTGACTCTTCTTTGATAGAAATCTTCATCGTTATCGCATTTTTGTCATCTTCGTTGCCCGTATCCTCTACATATGTAAAAATCGAATTTTTACTTCGCTATTCAATATATAAAAATCGAACTTTTACTTCGCTATTCAATATATAAAAATCGAATTTTTATTTCTCTATTCAATATATAAAAATCGAATTTTTATTTCGCTATTCAATATATAAAAATCGAATTTTTACTACTCTATTCTCTATATAAAGATTTCGCCTTTTCAAATATATCATTATAAAAATCACATTTTTATTTTTCTACACATATAAAGATGATATCTTTACTATCTTACCTATATAAAAATTATGTTTTCTCGAAGTAAAAATCATATTTTTACTTCACTACTCATCTCAAAATATCGTCTTTTCTATTTAAAAAAAATATCGTCTTTTCTATTTTGAAAATATCGTCTTTTCTATTTTAAAAATATCGTCTTTTCTATTTTAAAATTATCGTCTTTTCTATTTGAAAAAATCTCATCTTTTCGTTTTGAAAAAACTCACCTTTTCGTTTTGAAAAATCTCATCTTTTCATTTTGAAAAATCTCATCTTTTCATTTAACAAAAAGCTTTACCTTTATTTTAAATCTACCTAACAAAAATAGAACTTTAATCCATGTAAAAACCGAAAGGGAAGTTAAACAAATAAATAAATAAAATTACCTTTGCATTTTCAGAAAGGGTAGGGGGTTTGGGGAGTTTAGGGTTCGAATTAGAAGAGGGAAAGCGAGGAGGAGGCACGGAGGAGGGGGAGAGAGGGTTTGGCGACCGGAGGCGCCGTCGCTGGTGGGTGCGTCGGGGGGGGGGGGTACGGTTGTGGAAGGGGGTGCGGTTTTCAAGAGGGGGAGGAGGAGCGAGACGCGAGGGCGAGGGGGGGGTCTGTAGGAGATCGACGGCGGCAGGCGAACGATGGGGGGGCGGCTGTCGATCGCGCCCCCCTTTCGTATTTTTTTTTCTTTCTGAAATGATTTTGAAAAGGGGGGGCCCAGAACGTATAGGAAGAGGGAGGGTATTAATTTTTAATTTATTTAATTATTTTATTTTGCAAAAAGTTGACTTTTACATACGACCTCTAAACGAGGCCCACCGCCAGTCGTCCATAGCTAATTACCCCCATTCCGAACACAATGGGATATGTATCGTAAGCTGATTTGATCGTTTCGATCAGTTTCCGTTAAAATCAACATAAAATTCTATATATTGAATTTAAACGCGCATTTCAATTTCCCGGGGTCACATACGAACTCGAAAAATTCCAGAAAAATATTTTCTAGCTTCGTATTGACGATACGGTCGTAACAAAACTAGTTTCGTCGAATTCCGAGACCGTTTGAAAAATGGCCAATTTCCAGTCGATTAAAATCAACTGAAACCAGTCAAACGCGTTTTCCTTTGCCACGCTCACATATTGATTCGAAAAATTATGAAATTTGGAATCTAGCAATAATTTGACATCACGGACCCAACAAAAGTGGTTTCGTCGAAACCCGAGGTCGTTTGCAAAATTTCCATTTTTAAGGGCCTGAATTCCATAGCGACTATTCAGAATTTTCAACTGGACATATCTTTTGATTCCCGTTATGAAATCTTGATTTTTCGGATTCGTTGGAAAGATATTCTCAATTAGATCTTATTGTTTTTGGTTTCGCTAAAATCCGGATTGTTTTGCACCCGGTGCATTCAATTGAAATTTGAAATTGAATTATTGAACTACCGCGCCATTTTCAATTTAATTTATAATTATTTATATTCTAACGACGACGTATATAATATATACGTTCTATTCTATTCAAAATAAATTTTCTCGTCGATATTAGTTAAAATAATCTATTTTAAATATTCAAAATTCGCTAAAATTGCCAAAATAAAAATTTTAAACTGGCTCAGAATTTCCGGGTTATTACAATCTCCCCCACTTAAAACTTTTCGTCCCCGAAAAGGAACAAAGTCGAAAGTGGTTTGATTAATCAACTCTACGTTCGATCTGGCTTCCATTCTCCAACTTTTCAGTTTCTGAGAATTTTCAAATTTTCAAAAATTTGGTAACACCCTAAATTTTCGAAAAATTTGCCATAACCTCCCCTGCACCGGGAGCCACGGGAAAATCCCGAAATTGCCATATAGGCCTTCTGATCTCAAAAAGAAAAAGAAAAAGCCAAGCGGCTAGCCAATAGGCTCATAAAATCATCATCACCCAAACAAAACAGTAAATTATGTAGTAAACATGTACCTATTTATCGGGCAAACAAATTTTATTCTTCGGCTCTAGCCTCCTTGCTATGACCTGTTCAATGTAAGTACATGTATATGCAAGCAAATGCGACCAATTTTCAATATTGTTCAATATTTGATTCAATTAGGCTAAATGGTTCAAAATTAACAAACAAATAAACAATCATCAACCAATTTGTGAATTAGAGTTTCAAATTTATAATTTTGATATATAAACGAAAAATCATGTTTTTGATGCCAATTCACAACAATGTGTTCTAGCTATATAAGTTTTGGTTCTCACACCAGTCTAATGGAAATATATAGAAAATCACACCTTCGAAACGCGAATATGAATACTGATGATGATGCACCATCATCAGAATCATCCCCGGATGTCAAGAATGTGATTCTATATCTACCCAGTATATTTAAACTTCGAATATACATTCATGACGCGTATATGTAAAATCTTTATATATTGGATTGCCCATACTCAAAATAAACAAATATTCAAATACGTATAAAGCGATTTAAATTTTCAAAACAAAATTGTTTTCATTTGAAAAATATACTCATCACACTCGTTCTAGGACACTACTGATCCCATCTCTAACGAGTCATTCTAATTGGATATTACTAATCCAATATCTGATGAATTCTTTTGTAAGGTTCTAATGTGTCTTGTTCTCGAGCTCTGTAAACCAAAGCTCTGATACCAAATGTGACGGCCGGGAATTTCGCTCGATCCGAATCAGTCGTTAAACTGATCTAAACCGTTTGAAACCCCTGATCGTTGAGAACAGGACAAAACAGAACGCAGACGGAAGAACATTTCATTGTTATTACAACAATTCCATCAGATACAAGAATATACAGAGTATAATTGAATAAATTACATTCGATAAATATCAGAGATTACAATAAATTACATAGCAGCAGAAAATAATACAAAGCACAACTGAAGGTGATATACGGATACAGAGCTTTCCGGATATCATTCCAGCTGTAAACCAGGATCCTGTGAATATAAATCTGCAAAACCGAAACTACTAGCTGCCCGTGCGGAAAATAGGGGCACCCAGAGTTTAGGTTAAAACAATAAACTCCAGGTCAGTCATTTGACTGGTGTGAGAACTAAAACAGTTATTTAAAACTTTACTTTAAAAGAGAGTAATTCAAGGGACCACGCCGTATAACACAGAACGGGTTTCCTCCCAAGAATACCAGTGCATAGGATAAACAACGCAATGCTTTTTCGAAAAATGAAGCTATTATAAGACCCAGGTCCCATCACACAATGCAACGCAAGCCGTAGGATAGGGTTTTCCCTTATAATAGCCAAACATGCTTGGTACATTTAAAACAAATCATTTGATACTATAATAAGTGGATAGTGTCAAAACAATTTCAATCATAAATATCAATCATAGGCGGCATAGCTACCATCTACTATGTCGCCATACTAGTTCTACAATTAAAACTGAATCACACGTATTGGAAATTGGATTTCCGTCATGAGTCGAGGCAAGGGGCAAGCTCCTCTCCGCTTCGAGACACTCTAGCAAATGCTCAGGACTACACACTCTGGGCAGCCACTTGGATCGGTTGGGCCAGTCCTCACTTACGTTAGAGGATTGGCAATTCCTGAACACACGTTTCCCGGTTCTTACAGACCTATAATCGAGGCGCCTCATTCCAACAACCACAAAGGTGAAAAGTATATAAATGTCAGGGCTGGTAAGTCACTGACACCACCAAAGCTAGAAAGAAACGTCGTGTTCTCCCAATGGCCCGTATCCCGTTTTTAACTCATACCAAGGTGTGAGGCTCGCGAATTCACGTTATACACAAAGTTGCCACGTAGGCGTGCTTTGATCATCAACCACAAGACTTTGCTTTTCAACAGAAGCCTGGATCATTGCATCTTAGCGTGCCACACAGGCAATTCATGCCATGCGATTGATATCTATCGATATATAACCTCTAAGCTCGTACGTCTCAGAGAAGGGCGTTAAGCAAGAGAATAAATTCTCCGCCGCCAAACAGATATATATTTAACAGAAATCAATCAACACAGAATAAAATCCAATGTCAGACACACAATCCATTTACAAGTTCGTTCTGGGTCTGAACGAAACCGGAGGCACTTTCCTCGCATATCCATCCATCTCCAGGTACGTCTGGATGACCACCAACTATTTCCATCCTCTTGGGTGTACAGCCCAATCAGGATCGTCAGTAATTATCCAAACGATGTGAAGACTTCCGGTCTTCAACCACCGTCTTCATCTTCGACATATCGTCGAATCGGTTATTCAGAATGGGTATAAACCTGGCCTTTCCGAACAACCCGTGTATATTAAAACAAATGTTACACAAACACAACATACGCCTCACTCCAATTCAGAATATTCTTTTATTCACAAAATCACATTCTTAGGGAAAGGTTCCCATTAATTTTATCCAAGATAAATTCTTTAAAATTTATTCTTTAATCTTCCCTTGGATGTCATTTCAAACCAAAATTATGGTTTTCTAAGCTAGTCGAGATTAGCGAATCACACCGAAGTAATTATTTATTTTATTTCCCAATCCCAACCTATATATCCCATGAAGCAAAACTGGTAATACTCCATATCTAACTATGGTGTTATCGATAAAATTAATTACCATTTCACGTTCAAATCTAATTAAAGATTTGACTATCACTTTGGAGCAAAACTGGCGATACTCCATTCTCGCTCATTTCTAAATTTGATAATTTAGATTATAGATTCACATTTCAATCTAATTGCAGATTCGTTAAAACTCCTTTTACTGGGTTAAAGAACTAGGTTTTATTTAAAACACAGTTCACGACAAACACAAATCACATTCTATTTGTTATCGGGTTAAAGAACTAGTGTTATTTAAAACACCGTTCACGATAAACCCATTTCAAATCCAATCAAATATATTAGAAATTCCGATTATTTAAAACCCCTTTTTAAATCTAATTTATTTATTTAAAAATAATTGGGTTTTAAATTTAGTTCAAAACTAGTTCATTTCGATAAAAACCCATTTTTTCATCTTTTCAAATATGGAGTTTCTCACCCCAATTTTTCCCAAATCATTTCTTATGATTTTACACAAATTATTGATATTTTTAATAATTTTATCAAGGCCCGTACAGTCGATTTCCAACAATGGCCATCGAACTGCACTTACAGCGACCTTTTTCAAATTTGATTTGGATGTAACTCCAAATCCAACCATTAGATTTCAAATTTCAAATATTCGTTAGAAATCTCTTTTTGATACGAACCCAACGGTTCCGGTTTTAGGAGAATCCGACGGTCGGATCTCCCGTAATGTCCGTTTGAAATAAATGGTCGAAATTCACGAACTGCCGCGGCGCGGCGCATTCTATTCAGGCCATTATATTATATATATAATATATATTTCGTCGATTACTATTTAAAACGAATTATATAAATAGTTTTAAATTCGTTTCAAAAACAATTTCAACTTCTATTTCAATTCAAATCAAAATTGAATTCTTCCTTATAAATTCGTTTTAAAATTCATTACTATTCAATTCAAATTTGAATTCATTTCAATTCATTTCGGAATCGTTTTATATTCAATTCATTTCGAAATCGTTCTATATTCAATTCATTTCGAAATCGTTTTATATTCAATTTATTTCGAAATCGTTTTATATTCAATTCATTTCGAAATCGTTTTATATTCAATTCATTTCGAAATCGTTTTCAATTCAATACATTTCGAAATCGTTTTATATTCAATTCATTTCGAAATCGTTCTATATTCAATTCATGTCGAAATCGTTTTATATTCAATTCATTTCGAAATCGTTTTATATTCAATTCATTTCGAAATCGTTTTATATTCAATTCATTTCGAAATCATTTTATATTCAATTCATTTCGAAATCGTTTTCAATTCAATTTATTTCAAATTCGTTTTATATTCAATTCATTTCGAAATCATTCTATATTCAATTCATTTCGAAATCGCTTTATATTCAATTCATTTCGAAATCGTTTTCAATTCAATTCATTTCGAAATCGTTTTATATTCAATTCATTTCGAAATCGTTTTATATTCAATTCATTTCGAAATCGTTTTATATTCAATTCATTTCGAACTCGTTTTCAATTCAATTTATTTTGAAATCATTTTATATTCAATTCATTTCGAAATCGTTTTCAATTCAATTTATTTCAAATTTCATTTCAAAATATTCGATTTCGAAATCTCTTTTCAATATTCATTTTAAAATGAATAAAATCGATATAAACATCGTTCACGTCAAAATGGCGTCAATCTAATCAACACGGGTTCATATATTTCTATTTTCAAATATTCTATTTCAAATATTTCCTTTTCAAACATTTCTATTTCAAATATTTCGTTTTCAAATATTTCGTTTCAAATATTTCGTTTTCAAATATTTCTACTTCAAATATTTCGTTTTCAAGTATTTCTACTTCGAATATTTCTATTTCAAATATTTCGTTTCAAATATTTCTATTTCAAATATTTCGTTTTCAAATATTTCTATTTCAAATATTTCGTTTCAAATATTTCGTTCAACACATGACTAATCTCAACGGATGAGTACTGTCAACACATGAACCTTTGTTTTATATTGATAAAGATGTAAATTTTATTATTAAAATATTTCGTTCAACACATGACTAATCTCAACAGATGAGTACGGTCAACACATGAACCTTTATTTTATATTGATAAAGATGTAAATTTTATTATTAAAATATTTCGTTCAACACATGACTAATCTCAACGGATGAGTACGGTCAACACATGAACCTTTATTTTATATTGATAAAGATGTAAATTTTATTATTAAAATATTTCGTTCAACACATGACCAATCTCAACGGATGAGTACTGTCAACACATGAACCTTTATTTTATATTGATAAAGATGTAAATTTTATTATTAAAATATTTCGTTCAACACATGACTAATCTCAACGGATGAGTACGGTCAACACATGAACCTTTATTTTATATTGTTCTTTATTTTCTAAATTGGAATGAGGCCCAATCAATCACCATATAATGTTAATTATATGGACTTTTCATACATCACACGTATATAATAGCATTGAAAATAATCAACCATCAACCAAAGTGCACTGCACTGTATAAGCATCAAATATAGATATCTAACGCTTATAACAGCCTGTCAATCAATCGATCGACATATTTAATAAATCAGGATGAGTGAACTTCATATTTCATCCCAACACCCGTGTGGGGTTTCAAACAATCAAACACAGAATTTAATTGTGCAGTTGGGCGATGTGTAAAATTTATCGTCCCAATCAATGTCAGTCAAATCAGTGTACATAAACAAACCGTCCGGTTTGTAAATGAATATTTTATTTTATTCACTTCCACGTTAAAAATTATATTTTTAACGATAAAATATTTTATTCAACCAATGTATATTCTATTCAGTTCATTTATTCAATAAAATGATATTTTTATTTTTCTAACATATTTTAGAAAATTTCGGCGGCATAACGGCACGATACTAGAAACAGGACAAGGCCTAGCCTTATCCCCGGTCTGGTGAAGGCCCACGCCATTCACACATCAATCAAATCCATTCATTTCACCAAACAATTCAATTTCAAACAAATAATCCAACTAATCTATGCAACCAAACAAACAAGTCCATGGTCTGTGGACGATTGTGTCGGGTGCTACTAAGCACCGTCTGCATCCTAGTATATATATGTAATTAGAAAAGAAATTGAAAGGTGAGAAGTTCTCACCGATAGCTATCCAATCGTCTTGACTCTTCTTTGGTAGAAATCTTCATCGTTATCGCATTTTTGTCATCTTCGTTGCCCGTATCCTCTACATATGTAAAAATCGAATTTTTACTTCGCTATTCAATATATAAAAATCGAACTTTTACTTCGCTATTCAATATATAAAAATCGAATTTTTATTTCGCTATTCAATATATAAAAATCGAATTTTTATTTCGCTATTCAATATATAAAAATCGAATTTTTACTACGCTATTCTCTATATAAAGATTTCGCCTTTTCAAATATATCATTATAAAAATCACATTTTTATTTTTCTACACATATAAAGATGATATCTTTACTATCTTACCTATATAAAAATTATGTTTTCTCGAAGTAAAAATCATATTTTTACTTCACTACTCATCTCAAAATATCGTCTTTTCTATTTTAAAAAAATATCGTCTTTTCTATTTTGAAAATATCGTCTTTTCTATTTTAAAAATATTGTCTTTTCTATTTTAAAAATATCGTCTTTTCTATTTGAAAAAATCTCATCTTTTCATTTTGAAAAAACTCACCTTTTCGTTTTGAAAAATCTCATCTTTTCGTTTTGAAAAATCTCATCTTTTCATTTAACAAAAAGCTTTACCTTTATTTTAAATCTACCTAACAAAAATAGAACTTTAATCCATGTAAAAAACGAAAGGGAAGTTAAACAAATAAATAAATAAAAATACCTTTGCATTTTCAGAAAGGGTAGGGGGGTTGGGGAGTTTAGGGTTCGAATTAGAAGAGGGAAAGCGAGGAGGAGGCATGGAGGAGGGGGAGAGAGGGTTCGGCGACCGGAGGCGCCGTCGCTGGTGGGTGCGTCGGGGGGGTACGGTTGTGGAAGGGGGTGCGGTTTTCAAGAGGGGGGGAGGAGCGAGACGCGAGGGCGAGGGGGGGTCTGCAGGAGATCGACGGCGGCGGGCGAACGATGGGGGGGGGGGGGGGGCTGTCGATCGCGCCCCCCTTCCGTATTTTTCTTTTTCTTTTTTTTTTCTTTCTGAAATGATTTTGAAAAGGGGGGGAGGGCAGAACGTATAGGAAGAGGGAGGGTATTAATTTTTAATTTATTTAATTATTTTATTTTGCAAAAAGTTGACTTTTACATACGACCTCTAAACGAGGCCCACCGCCAGTCGTCCATAGCTAATTACCCCCATTCCGAACACAATGGGATATGTATCGTAAGCTGATTTGATTGTTTCGATCAGTTTCCGTTAAAATCAACATATAATTCTATATATTGAATTTAAACGCGCATTTCAATTTACCGGGGTCACATACGAACTCGAAAAATTCCAGAAAAATATTTTCTAGCTTCGTATTGACGATACGGTCCTAACAAAACTAGTTTCGTTGAATTCCGAGACTGTTTGAAAAATGGCTAATTTCCAGTCGATTAAAATCAACTGAAACCGGTCAAACGCGTTTTCCTTTGCCACGCTCACATATTGATTCGAAAAATTATGAAATTTAGAATCTAGCAATAATTTGACATCACGGACCCAACAAAAGTGGTTTCGTTGAAACCCGAGGTCGTTTGCAAAATTTCCATTTTTAAGGGCCTGAATTCCATAGCGACTATTCAGAATTTTCAACTGGACATATCTTTTGATTCCCGTTATGAAATCTTGATTTTTCGGATTCGTTGGAAAGATATTCTCAATTAGATCCTATTGTTTTTGGTTTCGCTAAAATCCGGATTGTTTTGCACCCGGTACATTCAATTGAAATTTGAAATCGAATTATTGAACTACCGTGCCATTTTCAATTTAATTTATAATTATTTATATTCTAACGACGACGTATATAATATATACGTTCTATTCTATTAAAAATAAATTTTCTCGTCGATATTATTTAAAATAATCTATTTTAAATATTAAAATTCGCTAAAATTGCCAAAATAAAAATTTTAAACTGGCTCAGAATTTCCGGGTTATTACAAGTTATTACGATGATAATTGGTTTTATAAATAATAACTGTGCAACAACCCCCTTAAATTAAGATTATTTAGCTTTTAAAACCCATGGTTAAGTTAAAATAATAAAATTGTACTTAATTGGTTTCCTCGTAAACGATTATCTCAAATTATCAACTTCCTTGTTAATATTTGACTTTCTTATGTATTTTAACATAAGATGTTTCTATATGAATCATAAAACAAAGTCAAAAATGTCCATTTACTAAAATTCTCTTTTTCAATAACTAAAATAAAATTGAAACTTCGATTTAGTAAAAAAAAAACTTTTTTATAATTTAAAATATGTAAATTCACCTGATGGCGAATTACTGTTTCAATATGATGGACTTTAGACCATCTACTGCCAATTACCCAATCATTACCGCATATTGATTTAAAACAGGACAATTGTTGAATTTAGATTCAACAATCAACATTTACTCAATCACTTATATCTAAACAGGATATGGCATAAATTGGGATAAGCAATTCGTGAAACAACAAATAATATATGATTTATTTGAGGAATCCAGTTGGATTCCTCCAATCTGTTCTTCCCTACACAACAGTTTGTATTATTGTTTATCACTAACAAATGAAATCAGAATTATAGTACAATGCATACAAATAATCAACCAATAAATAAATAAAAATCATCCATAGCGACGATTCAGCTAATAAATGATAAATGTCGATGATATGAATTTAACACATCGCAGTATTTCAGAAGTGTGAGGATTAACTCACCAGTTTTGTTTCTGACGATGTTGCTTCGCTATACATAGTTTTAAACTGGATGTTTAAAACTACATAAAATTCCACGGTCTCAGAATCACTCCATTCCCGTTCGCATACGTTGGCACTGTCGATACGAGCCCAACGGCTCTTGTTTCGCCCAATTCTGTTTAGAAACGCGAAAGTTATACGATTTACAATATTGATCCATAAATTTGAATTAATAATTAAATTAACTATAAAAATTTGACTTAGTTAATTATTAATTTACATTAATTACCATGTTTTAATTACCTTAACGGATCCACATCACTAAAGAAAAGCGTTTCCTTTTTCTTCATCGGGTTCAAACCCGATTGTCTCTTCCTCAACAAAACACGAACTGCCTTCCCCTCCTTAAAACCGTCGCCGCCTTTGAGTTTGACCACCGGACCTTCGGTCCCAACCCCCACCAGAACTGTCTCAACCAAAACCCCCTCTGCCAGTAGCAATGAACCCCCAGAAACTTCCATGTGGCCAGAAATTCGAACCCAGATCTGAACGACCACGCTCAGAAAACGCCTTCGTTCAAATCACCCCACTGCCGTTCTTAGGTCATCGGACCTCCTCGTACCACCACTACAACCTCCGCCATCGTCCCAGATATCACCTCGACCAAACCCGGCTTGCTTCGGTGATCCACAGCTCCACCACGATGCCAAAACCCAAAATCAACTTCATAGAAAATACAACCAGAAAACTCCGTCCGTTCTCCGACCCTACACCACCAGCGATGGCCACACCATCACCAAAATGACCCCCTGACTTCCTCCTACTCACGCCTAAACCAGATCCACCCAGTTCGTCTTCAGTTCACTAGAATCGAGCGAAAACCGTCGTCACCGTATGAAACGTTTAAGCCCTCAAATACCCATCGCACCCAACAACTTATATACCAAACTGAAGTTTGGATTTGCAGTAATCCAAACATAGGATTCTTAGAATATGTAGGCATTTGGTGTATTTGTTTTTGAATTTAGAAGAGTGGAAATATTACTGAAAGAAATGGTTTGAAGAAATGGACGGAAAGAGGAGTGAATTTTGGTTGCTGAGAATGGTCACAGTGGATGTATATTTATAGGGTCAAAATATTTTATTTTATTTAATTATTTTAATGTTTTTATTATTTTATTTCTAATTTGATTGACGATTTTTATCTGATGCGACTAACGATATTTTATTGATATGACTAACGATTTTTATTCGTAGCTATCACAATTTCAAACTCTGTTTAATGATTATTGTGATCACACACGAACTCTAATTATAATGGAAACGGACTGCGTAACATAACTCGACGTTACAGTCCTAATGAATCTTGTTTCGTCGAATTCCGAGTCCGTTTGCTCAAATGGCGCTTATTTAAGCTCAAAAGGTCGTTTTTATTCGCATTTTATTTTGCCACACTCACAAAATAACTCTGTTTTGCGTGTAACTTGAAATATAACAATAATTTGTTGTTACGGTCTCAATAAAATTTGTTTCGCTGAAAACGAAGATCATTTGAATAAAGTTCTTTTAAAAGGCCCAATTTATATTAAAATAAACCAATTTTAAAATACCTCGACATAATAATATAAAAATATTTCAATTGGCCTTACCCAAGCAGAATTTCACATATTTTCAAAATAAAATAACCCAGGTTGAATTCTGAGCCAAAACAATATTAAATAAATTAAAAACCCTTTATTTCTATATAATAAATCGTTAAAATATATAATCGAATTCCATAGCGACTATTTAAAAATTTGATTTGGTCATAAAACAAAATCTACACGATGAAAACTCGATTTTTCTACTTCATTAGAAAGATATTATCAAATGGGTTCGGACGTTTCTTGTTTCGAAGAAATCCGACTTAAATTGGGTCATGTATGACCAATTGAAGTTCAAAACGTTATATTATGAACTATCGCGCCGCTGCAGCTCGTTGTATAATTAAAATTATAATTCAAATGTTAAAACATCTTTTATAATCGAAATCGTAAATAAAATTAAATCTAAATTTAAATAGATCTCTTTATATTATCAAATCGAACAATTTTGCAAATTCAGCCAAATTCGATCATTTCGAAATTAAATTATTATTTATATTATTTAAACAAATAAATTATTCAAATTTATTAGATTCAAACCATTTAAAAATCCAAATTGACATTTAAACCAAACTTAAATATTAAATTAAATGGTTAAAAAGTTGGGTCATTACATTCCTTCCCCCTTAACATAATTTCGTCCTCGAAATTGCTAAGGTAAGAAGAATGCTGCAAACCCATTATATTTCAAAAATTTATTTTAATTAAAATCACTACTTTCTAAATCTTTAATTAATTAAAAACTAATCCAAATAAATTTAAATCAGGAAAACAAGTTTATTCCTATAAACAAAAAAATTCAAAAAGATTTGAAATTTTTCTAACACCTTAAATTTTGGAAAATTTTTGGCAGAGTCTCCCCTGCATGGAGGAACATCTGCAATATTGCAGGTACCACAAATAAATATACCTCGACTAACACGGTCTGAAAAAGAAAAATCCAATCCAAAAACCCAAATCAAAACCAAAAATTCAAATTTTACGTAAGCGTACCTTTTTGCGAGCGTTTTATTACACAATAAACGATATACAATAAGCAAGCCTGCTCAATTACTATGCAGCTCCAATCAGACTGTATTCAATTAACTGCAGAACCTTTATTGGACATGTTTTAAAGATAACTTAGCCCTTCGGCACCTGCTCTCAATTCTAATGCACTTCATTAGTTTCAAACAATACCAGTCAAAATTAAATATTCACACCATCCTGGATTTATATCAATAAACCAATTTTATTCAGTTCTGGTTTCAACATTAAATCCATATCTATGCAGTCAATCTAAATCAAATAATCCCAAATCATTTCATTTGGATATTTCTATTTCTCAACTCAAGTCAAATTAGTGTTGACTTAAGTTTTATTTTAGTTCAATATTCAAGTTTAAATTTTACTTACACGATTTACTCAACCCAACATGAGTTAAATTACCATATTTTACATGTCAAATTTGAAATGTCCTTTGATTTGATTCAATCCAATCCCATAATCAAACACATTCAAACCAATCAAATAAGGCAATACAAGTTTCAAACATCCAGTCAACAAGTTGAAAGAATTATTAATTATTTCTATAAAAAATATGATTCGGGTAAAATTATTTCATTTACCCTCTTTACAAAATAATTTAAAATCAATAATTTTATATTCAAATGTAAATACGCATACTCATATATATACACTCAAACTCAATCTAGGGTATTACTAACCCCATCTCTATCGAGTTACGCCACAGAGACAAGGTTATCACTAAACCAATAGCTCTGACACCAAATTGTAACGTCCCACTTTTCAGTACAATTTGAGCCAGCATCTAACCACCACAGTCAACCCAAATTATATAGAAAAGCAGAATGTTAAGAGAAAGAATCTAGAGGATGAGAGAGAAAGAAAGAAATATTAGAATAGAAGAAAGAAGAAGAACATCAGAAGCTCACAGTGGAACAAAAAAAATAATAATATCGCAACATATCTTTATACAAATGGAAATCTCGTATACATACCAATCATCAGAGTACACATGAATCAGATACAATGGAATAACTTTAATATCTAATGGTGAAGCCTCCTGCATCCAGCTTCTGAAACTCCAAGCGAAAACTATCCTATCAAATATGTTCGGTCTGACCCAAGCATATTTTGAAGCAAAGCAAAAACACACGGGTCAGTCTGAAATACTTTCAGTGCTAAATTCACATCAACAATCGGTTTAACTTCAGAAATTCTTTTTGAAACAAAAGGATAATAGTAAGACCAGTCCACACATAAACACGGACGGTTTTTACCTTACTATAACCCAAACCATTTTTGAAGAACAATATTTTTCTGATATTATAATAGTGTCTATCAACCACAAATAAATAGTAAACTAGTGGAACGCTTGCATCTCATGCTCCACATATATAATATACAATCAAAAACCGCGGGCGATTATTGGAAATTGGATTCCGACTATGACAAGGTATGGGACCACCTGTCGATAGTGTATCTCTAGAGGCGAATACACTGCGTTCAACAAGAACGTCTTGCAACCTGGCCCACACATGACCGACCACTCATTTCGCTTGAGTGTATCGAGTGTACATCAACAACGGTTGGCATCAGCAACCGTCCCCAAATAGGGACAACATCGAATATAGATTAAAGAAACAAATGGAATTTCTCTAGATAGGTGGTTATACACCCTAACGGGAGCGACCCACATAGCCATGCTTCCTGCCCGATTTCTGTCAATTCCCGGTTGATGAGGCTAGAGGCCAGAATTTTCTTTGAACCTTTGGTCATCATTCACTTTGAATGCCACATCGTCAGATCCGCCAGGTATCACTAATTAACGTCCACAAAAATACTCTAGTTATTTGGCTAGAGAAAAACCATTTCTCTGCCATCAACTATGGTACGTTTGATGAAATCAACGTACATAATCCCTTTGGAAATACTCTGTCAGACATTCGTCCCTACAAGTCATCCAGGAACAGGATGAACCGAAGACACCCTCCTACCGCATCTAAGGAATCACCCTATAAATCAGTAGCGAGCAGTCCTTGCAAATCCGTAGATCTCAATTACGACAGAACCGTAGTATATCTTTGGCTGCAGACCAAAGATTATAAGTAGACCTTCCGTTTTGAATATCCACGGTCTTCACTTGCTTCATCTTCATTCCATCACAAGCCAACTACGTACGTAACATTGAGTCGAAGTGGTTTTGGGTCTAGTTCTCATCCCGGTCACTTCAAAAGAACACGTCAAAAGGTCAAATAAATTATTTTGTTGACAGCTTGGTGTTTTAACTATCAACGTCAAACCAGTACGGTTAAGTATGTTGGCAACTCAAGTTCTAATTTTTTAAAATCGTTCATTGAAACTCTTTATCGAAACATTTAAAATCATTTTCTCGACTTAAAGTCGATTCCATTTAAATCACTTACCAACTTATCTTTTGTTTCGTCATTTGGAAATAATATATCTCGTTTATTCTCACTTCGCTTTATTCCCTTTAAATTCTGAAAATATCGCTATATTCACACTATTACTATTTTCTAAAAACCAGTGTTATATAAATAATCTATAGGTATAATTAATACTATATGTCTCGATTCAGACTAAATAACATTAATGTACATTATTTAATTTAAACCCTTTTGTATTAAATTTCATTTCAAACCTTGCAATTGAATTGCAAATGTTCGACAAAAATAACATCTCCTTTTCAACTCCTTTACCGTTATGAACCAATACCATTCCTCGATAATAGTGAAGTCGGTCAAGTTAGGGTATTTTATTTACCTCTTAGACCTTAATCGACAACGTTCTTATCTCAGAGTAGATAGAAGTTCGCAACTCAAAACCCATGCTCTTACACTATCGACCAAGTCTTATTTCCTATATTTTCATTTAAATTTTGGTTTATGAACCATATCCTTTTCTTTGAACCATTTTGATCGACCATCACTATTTTACTTAATATATTATTAAGTAAATCATTTACCCAAATATTTATTATTTTCTTCAAAACTTTTGTATGGTATTCGATTCATAACTTGGATTATATCACACTAATCCATTCTCTAATATCTTTTCCAAAAACCTTTTCATTTATCAAATCTAAACTTTTGATTTATAACCATAATCCTTTTCTTTTATTCAAACCATTAACCATCCTTTATAACTTTCAAGTTTCACTTCGATTATGTCGTTACTTAATTTCGTTTTTAAATAAAATGTTTACTAAAACTCTTTGTCTTAATTTTAAACCTCAAATCTACTTTTCTTACAAATTTGGAGTCGTTCTCAACATTCCCCTTTTGAGTTCATTTAGCATGCTTTGATTAAGAATCCCTTAATTACTTCGTTCATGTTTTCATTAAAAAGGTGAAACCTTATTAAAATAATAATTAACTTTTTATTTCTGAAGTAAAAGGATATTACTTCATCGTTAGCTAACAATAGGTTAGTTAGTCTCCTTAATAAGTTATTACGATGATAATTGGTTTTATAAATAATAACTGTCCAACAACCCTCTTAATTTAGCTTTTAAAACCCATCGTTAAGTTAAAATAATAAAATCTTACTTAATCGTTTTCCTCGGAAACGATTATCTCAAATGATCAACTTCCTTATTAATATTTGACTTTTTTATGTATTTTAACATAAGATGTTTCTATATGAATCATAAAACAAAGTCATAAATGTCCATTTATTAAAATTCTCTTTTTCTATAACTAAAATAAAATTGAAACTTCGATTTAGTAAAAAAACATTTTTATAATTTAAAATATGTAAATTCGCCTGACGAGGAATTACTATTTCAATATGATGGACTTTAGACCATCTACTGCCAATTACCCAATCAATACCGCATATTGATTTAAAACAGGACAATTGTTGAATTTAGATTCAACAATCAACATTTATTCAAACACTTATATCTAAACAGGATATGGCATAAATTGGGATAAGCAATTCATGAAACAACAAATAATATATGATTCATTTGAGGAATCCGGTTGGATTCCTCCAACCCGTTCTTCCCTGCACAACAGTTTATAGTATTGTTTATCACTAACAAATGAAATCAGAATTATAGTATAATGCAGACAAATAATCAACCAATAAATAAATAAAAATCATCCATAGCGACCATTCAGCCAATAAATGATAAATGTCGATGATATGAATTTAACACATCGCAGTATTTCAGAAGTGTGAGGATTAGCTCACAATTTTTGTTTCTGACGATGTTGCGTTGCTTTACATAGTTTTAAATTAGGAATTTAAAACTACATAAAATTCCACGGTCTAAAAATCACTCTATTCCTATACGTTGGCACCGTCGATACAAACCCAACGGCTCTTGTTTCGCCCAATTCTGTTTAGAAACGCGAAAGTTATACGCTTTATAATATTGATCCATAAATTTGAATTAATAATTAAATTAACAATAATAATTTGACTTAGGGCAAAAGCAAGGGCATGATAGACCGCTTATTTTTTCTAAAAATGGTGACCTTCAAAACCCTAGTGGAGAATTCCAAAAACGTGATCAATAAACTCACTTCCTCTATCTCAAATCACGTTTCTTCTTCACTAGACGACAGATCAGATAAAAACAAAGGTGTACTTCCTTCGTACAAGGAGATCTTGTTGCGGCCAGGTGTAAAGCGTAACGTTCCTCGAAATAATATATTTAAATCTCGCATTACTCCTCAGCCGCCGCCTCGTATTTCAATCAATTACTTCGAAAAATTAAAAAACATCAAATCTGATAATGGTTGCTTCAGATGTGGCTCTCCAGATCACTGAGCTAGGAGCGGTCGAAATCCTATGGTTTGTTTTCGCTGTAACAAAATTGGGCATAAGGGCTTCAACTGCAAATTTCATCTCAAAAATCCGAAAAAAATGGAAAACCCTAAATCGCTCCCTCCTCTTTCTGCGGCGTTTTACCCTGACGATTTTAAAAAGGCTAGATTGATGGTTGTTCTCTCCGTCGCTCGTGGTGCTTTCTCGATCAATGAAATGGAGACTTTATTGGGAACTCACTTTGGCAAGCGAGCGCCGGGTTGGGTGTGGACGGTGCGTAGATTTAGCGATGATTTCATAGTGAAATTTCCTCCCTTTTTATTGACTGAAACATTTTACTACTCAATCTTCGACTCAAAGGGAGTAATTAATTTGAAACGTTGGAGCCCACAAATTGGGAGTATGGATAAAAAGAGGATTGAAGTCTGGGTTTCACTTAAAAATATTCCATTAGTGTGTAGAAGTGTTGATTCCCTCAAGTCGGCGTTGGCGGAGGTAGGAGAAGTGATTAGACTCCAGCATGGAGTGTGGAATGTAACTGATTTTTCCTCTCTGAGGGCGATGATGTGGATTTGGAGCTTCCTCCTTCGATTATGGTTCCTGTTGAGGGCTTTTTCCACAATGTTTCCATTACGAAAGTCGACGGTGAATCCTCTGAGGAAGTGGACAGACAAGAACTTCGTAAAACGGTGTTTGTTAGAGGGGAGAATGGCAAGATGAAAGTGCTAAAGGCTAGAAGCGTTAGTGCTCCCACGGCCTATGTTGGGTTGGGTAGCAATTCTTTCGCACCAATTTCTGTTGATGGAGAAGGTGATGCGATGGATCATAATGTTGCTAAGGATAATGTGGAAGCTCTTGAAGCGGATGCTGTTGATGATGGTAATGAAGACACTGGTAGGGAGGAGAGTTGTAACACCCCACGTCCATTAATGTCACTCACAAAGGGAATGCATTAACTTCCATGGAGGTTTTAAGTGAATATAGAACAGTAAAATTACAACAAGACAGATATAAAATAGTACTTGGAAATTCAAAAACTTTATTTCATTGTAGCAGAAGTCAAAACATGTTTGATTACATCATAACACCATATTCAATGTCAAGTACAATATCTATCTTGATAAAACAAGTACATAATCCCATTACATGAATAGCCATTAAAAAGAAAGATAACAAGCTGGACTTTACTTCAGCAGTCCAAGCTTTCCAGAAGATAAGCGATCCAACTAGACTCCACTAGAACTTGGCCCAACCTGCGGACCTGAAGGGAGAAAAAGGATGGAAAAGAGGGGGTCAGACATAAAGTCTGGTGAATATGATAATTCTACAATACTATTACCAAAATAACTGGACTAAGGCATAAGCTGGAAAACAAGAAAATGTCTATGAAGAGCAGATTAAGGACATAGACAATCGCTAAAGGCAACGTTATAGGCGCTCCTAAATACTAAAGGATAAACACTATACTGCACCACACCAGTCACCCTAAAGATTCATCCCACTTAGCTTCACTTAGAAACTTTCCCAATGGCTTTACGTACCCCTAGCTGAATACATAGGTGCCGCCTGCCCCTATCTCCACTAGGTGTACCCTACTTCCCATTATTCGATCGGCTCCCTAACTCGTAGATACCCGTGCTGGCCCCACAGTGGGGTGTATCACTCCCCTAAAGTGGAAACCTGATACAACGGACATGCACGGCTTATACCTACACGATGCAACAACGTCTTACCTACCAGCCCGGGTCCACACACGCATATGAAACCCGTTGGACTTGCGTTGCCACCGCTCCCTGTTTTGGCCTCTTATAGTCAAACCCAGTATGCGTGTCCTGTCCTCGATTTGGGTCGAGCCCACAAAGATACGTTTTGGGATACTGGTTGAAATGGGCCCCCACTATTTACCACAAGCATTCCACCTAAGCTTGTCCCCATTAGTCCATCCCACTTAACCCACTTAGTCATGTTCATCTACATGTGTGTTTGGTTAAGTCTAATCGTATTTCAAATGCCTCTAAAGGCAACCACCAGATTCCTCATGCCACCCAAGGCACCTACTTAACCCCCATGTCCCACCTTACATGATTATCTGGTTAAGTATTTCTTAGTTCATTAAGGCCATAACCTCATAAAGACCTCTCACATTAAACTGGCATTTATGGCAGCTGGATTTGCCGGGCGGGTCCGGGCAGTCTTACACCATAAAAGAGTCTAACCTCGTGTCTTTACAACTGTTATGCTTTAGTTTGGGCCTAGGAACTCTCACATTGGGCCGACATTTGTGACTACTGGATTTGCCGGGCGGGTCCGGGCAGGTTTACATCACAAACGGGTCCAACCTCGTGTCCTAAGCATTGATTATTAATAATAATCCACTTTCCCCCAATTTTAATAATTCCCTACTTGAATTATTAATTACTTCCAATTTTTAACAATGTCCATAATTGACTCAATTATGGACATCCATTCATGGTATGCAAAATCTTACAAAATTGCACCCAATTTATTAATTCCTAATATTACCCCTACCCCACGTTTGAACGTTTATTCGCAAAATATATGTTAGACTCGAATAGCCTAACTCATAGCATAAAAGAGATTATCATAATAACAACATGTATATGTGACCAAATGAATCATAATAAGGGGTGAAACTTGCATATGTCCAACTTGCATAGATTATACATGTCATGGACCTAAAGGTGTCAACTTGTTCAAAATTCACCTAATATAATCTCAATCAATTTTCATAAACTTACATATGAACATGTGTGAATCAACATCATCTAATTTTTTAACAACATGGTTTTATATGGGTACACCTAACTCAATAGGCAAATTCCCATAATCAAGTTTTATTTAATTATAGTTTCAAGTTTATGGGTACACCTAACCTAATAGGCAAATTCCCATAAACAAGATCCATTTAAATTAAGAAAAAAAACATAACTTTAAGCATGATCCAACAGCATGATTTTTCAACATAATATAGCATGATTTATAACATGGCATAGTATGATAGTATAACATAGCTTGACATGATTCTCAACATAGCACGACATAGCATAAGAGAATTTACAACATAGCATGACATAGCATATATAATTTACATCATACGACAACATAATAACATAATAAGAGATCCACAATATATAGAATTTACAATTACAAATCACATCACTTTCTTGTGATCCATTCATAACTGAGTCAAATTAGTTTGTAATAGTCTTGTGAGAATCATCATACTCACCAACAAAAGAAAAGAATTAGAGAAAGAGAGATCTTTTGATTTGATTTGTGTAGATTTAGTTGTAGATGATTAGGCTTCCTCTTCTTAGTTTGTGACGGCTACGCTGAACTCCATGGCAGCAGCATGACGGTAGCTTCTCTAATTTTACAAGTGATTTAGGTTTAGGGTCTACCCACTTATTTATAGATTTTAGAATGCATTTAGGCCATTAGATTTAACCTAGAAATAACCGCAGCCGTTCAGACAAGATGGGGTTTATCTTGTTGACTCAGCAATGAGTCAGAAGTGACTCAGCAAACACTCAGCAATATATATATATATATATATATATATATATATATATATATTCTACAATGTACACATTAGATACATCCCCCCCTTTTACACACTTATTATTGTTTTTATATACATATTAGATACATCCCCTCTCTTACACACTTATTAATATTTTTATATTCATATTAGATACATCCCCTCTCTTACACACTTACTAATATTATTATATTCATATTAGATACATCCCCTCTCTTACACACTTTTATATTCATATTAGATACATCCCCCCTCTTACACACTTTTATATTCATATTAGATACATCCCCCCTCTTACACACTTATTAATATTTTAGCAACTTTAGTGTTAATAGAAAATTCGGGGTGTTACATTCTTCCCTCCTTTTAGGATTTCGTCCCCGAAATCTTCAAGTCTGGAAGAATGTATATCCTACCATCCAAACGTCCATCTACTCATCCATCATACGCAGGCATCCATTGTCCTTACAGACTTCTAATGCTTTCATGTTTAAATGCACAGTGTGTGTATATGTACGTATCTAATGCAAAATCAGGCGGTCCACTGATTCAGTTGACCTCCTCAATGCAACTATGATCGTGCCATGCATCCATTATGTATGCAAAAGATTCTTAATGCTACATAATACTTCTATATGCGTGCACAACCATCATCTGAATGCAGCATCCACATGATAATACAACCATCGTTCATCCATTTTACTAAATACATCCATATATATGCAATATGCAATATGTAGTGACTGAGCCGATCTAGTGCCTAAAGTGTGTGTGTGTATATGCATCCACGAGCAACCACTAGCAAACACTTGCATCCATTTTGCATCCATCATACATAACATGTCTCAAACACATGTTTCAACCATAGGATTATCCTAACTAAAGGTCAAAGATACTAATGAGAGGACATACTAAAGATAAGCTAAGATAAGCTAAGCGATAAAGGAGAAATTAAAAGACATACCCTCAAAAAGAAAAGGGTACAACGAACGCATCTTCTCTTCTATCTCCCAAGTTGCGTTGCTCTCATCATCTCCCCATTGCACTTTAACCAGTCTGACCTCTCGATTCCTCAACTTTTTGATCTCCGACCCAAGAATGCATGTAGGAGCTCGTTTAATTGTTGCATCACGCTCTATTTCCACCTCTTTAAGCAAGCTCGGCTCTACCACCTCCGCGGTCTTGTGCAAACACTTCCTCAAATGTGATACATGGAATACGTCGTGTACTCCACTAAGTTTCTCAGGCAACTCCACCCTATATGCCATCTTCCCAATCCTGTTTTTTACAGGAAACGGCCCTACAAACCTTGGTGCTAATTTCCCCACGGACCCAAAGCGAACAACATTCTGTAACGGAGATACTTTGATAAAAACCATGTCCCCAATGTCAAACTCAAGATCTGTCCTCCTCTTATCAGCATACGATTTTTGCCTATCTTGTGCTGCTTTCATCCTCCTTCGAATCAACTCAATCTTCTCCGAGGTTTCCCTAACCATATCGGGCCCAAGTAGGATTTTATCGGTAGATTCCCACCAACATGTAGGCGAACGGCAAGGCCTTCCATAAAGAGCTTCGAAAGGTGCCATGCCAATAATACTAGACTGAAAGCTATTGTTATATGCGAATTCTACTAACGGAAGGTGCTCTTCCCATGTACCCCCAAAGTCTAGGATACAAAGCCTTAAAAGATCCTCTAGAATGCGATTCACCCTCTCGGTCTGGCCGTCTGTCTGAGGATGATATGTGGTGCTCAAACATAGCTGAGTCCCTACCGCCTCTTGTAAACTCTTCCAAAATTCGCTAGTAAAGATGGGGTCACGGTCGCTTACTATACTAGAAGGAATACCGTGCAAACGAACTATCTCCTTAATGTATAAAGAAGCCAACCACGGAGCAGTCCTCTTACTTTTCACGGGAATAAAATGGGCACTTTTAGTAAGTCTATCTACTATAACCCAAATCCCCGTGTTACCCTTCCTTGATCTTGGTAAACCATCCACAAAATCCATTGAGATGCTTTCCCATTTCCATAGTGGAACTTCTAATGGGTGAAGCAACCCACCGGGTTTCTTTTGTTCTGCTTTAACTCGTTGGCACACCAAGCATCTAGCGACGTACTCGGCCACATCCTTTTTCATACCGGCCCAAAAGAAAACCCGCTTCATATCTTTGTACATCTTATCCCCGCCGGGATGAATGGTCATTTTTGAGCGATGAGCATCATCAAGAATGGCCTTCCTTAAGTCTTCGTCTTGCGGTACACAAAGTCTATTATCCCTTCGTAACCAACCCTTATCGTCTAGGGTATACCTACGAAGATGGCTTGACGACTCCCCTCCCCTTTGAGCTTTTCTACTATCTCAACCAACCGTGGGTCGTCTCGCTGTGCCTCACCAACCCATCCTAGAAGTGTAGGTCTAACCTCCAAGGATGCTAACAGACCGGGTACTAAGTCAACGGAGGGTTTAAAGTCAAACATAGAGATGAATTCTAAGCTTTGTCGTTCAACAAACAACGAACTCAAGGACAACCTTTTCCTACTTAAGGCGTCTGCCACCACGTTACCCTTGCCCGGGGTATATGCTATTTCAAAATCGTAGGAGGCTAAGAATTCCATCCACCGTTGCTGCCTTAAATTCAAATCCTTCTGAGAGAATAAGTATTTTAATGATTTGTGGTCAGTGAACAGTTCGAATTTCTCACCAAGAAGATAGTGACGCCAAGACTTAAGCGCGAAAACAATTGCGGCTAGCTCTAAGTCATGCGTGGGGTAATTCTTTTCATGAACCCTCAATTGCCTTCCACCATAGGCTATTACTCTTCCCTCTTGCATGAGGACCGTGCCAAGTCCCGTCCCACAAGCATCAGTATATATGGTAAACGGTTTATTCCCGTCTGGCAGCACTAAGACTGGGGTTGAAGTTAAGGCTCTCTTTAAACGTTGGAACGCATCATCGCAATCTTTGTCCCACGTAAAAACCAGGTTCTTCTTCGTTAACCGTGTTAATGGAGCTGATATTTTTGCGAAGTCTTTGATAAACTTCCTATAATAGCCAGCCAACCCCAAGAAACTTCTTACTTCGGTTGCATTTTTAGGGACCTTCCAATCTTGGATGGCCACCACCTTTGCGGGATCCACTGCTATCCCTTCTTTGGAAACCACGTGCCCTAAGAACCGTACTTCCTTCCTCCAGAAGTGACACTTAGAAAATTTTGCCTTAAGGTTATGTGCTCGAAGGGTTTCCAACACTTCCCTAAGATGTAGGGAGTGCTCTTCTTTATTCTTAGAAAAGACTAAGATGTCATCCATAAAGACTACCACGAATTTGTTAAGGTATTCCCTAAACACCCTACTCATCAAATCAACAAAATATGCAGGGGCGTTTGTCAAACCAAAGGGCATCACTAGCCATTCATAGAATCCGTCAGGAGTCCTAAAAGCAGTCTTATCTATACTATCCTCAGCCACTCTCAGTTGATGAAAGCCAGTGGCTAAGTCCAACTGCGAAAACACTGAGGCGCCAACTAACTGATCAAAGAGATCGTCAATCCTCGGCAGTGGGTGTAGGTTCTTTTTAGTAAGCTTGTTTAGTTCTCTATAGTCCATACAAAGTCTAAGAGACCCATCCGCCTTTGTGGCAAAAACTACTGGAGCACCCCACTCCGATATACTACGTCTTATGAACCCCTTCTCAAGCAACTCCTTTACTTGCTTATTGAGTTCCCTCCTTTCACGAGGAGCCATGTGGCGCACTGGCAAAGATACGGGTTTAGCATTATCCACAAGATAAATTCGAAAGTCTATCTCCCGCTTTGGAGGTAAGCCCTTCACCTCCTCAAACACATCCGGATATTCCCGGACCACTTCTACCGATCGCAGGTTCTCTACAGACGCGTCAAGCGATTCAAGATAACTTAGCATAACGGAATTTATGGGATTACAAAAGATGTCGAGAGCATTACCAAGGCGAGTCACAAGCCTAACTACTCTCCTTTCACAATCAAGAATGGCCCTATTTCTAGACAACCAATCCATTCCTAAAATTAGCCCATAGCCCGTGAAGCCCAATACATAAGCATCACATCTAAATTCAACGCTAAGTATAGAGATTTTCAAATCCAAACATATCATGGTCAAATGAGCCGAACCCCCAATTGGATTTGAAACGACCAAGGGATCCTCTACTAAACTGGTGTTCAAGTGCAGTGATTCAACTAATGATGTAGAGATAAACGAATGAGATGCGCCAGAATCGAATAAGGTACGGACAGGATGATCAAACAGAAAAACTAAGCTTTCAACAGAAATTGTTCTACCTCTTTCTTGCAGCGGTGGGGCCGCAATAGCCTGAACTTGCCCCCTTGCCTGCCCTGGTGCCATAAGAGCCTGCACCTGTCCTCCCGAGGTAGACCCTGCCCTCTGCCCCTTCTTTGGACAGTCCTTCACTAAATGTCCCGCATCTCCACAATGAAAACAACCAGTCTTCTTTTTCTTTCTACAATCTTTGCTGAGATGGCCAGGCGTCCCACAATTGAAGCATTTCTTCTTCCCTTTGCCATTATTGTTTTTACCACCCTTCTTATTTTGCTGTTGGGGTTTCTTCTGATCCCCTTTCTTTTCAACTGCCTTATCCTCATGCATAAGTGCCATTTCTACTAGCTTTTCAAAGGTGGCTCCCATAGGGATGTGGGTCATAGCCAACCCTTGCAACGGTTCATTCAAGCCTCTAACGAACCTCAAAGCTTTCTTCTCTGGCGTGTTCACCAACTCCAAGCCAAACCTTGCTAACTGATTAAATTTATTGACATATTCCTTTACTGATGAGCTCCCTTGCTTTAGTGCCAGGAATTTTTCCATATTTAAGTTCTCCTCTGCCCTTGAAAGAAACTTTGCCTCAAACCTTCGTCTGAAATCCGCCCATGAATCAACTGGACGTTCCCCGTTAGTGACCTCCCACCAAAACGAGGCCTCTCCCTTCATTAACCAAGCAGCTAAACGGACTTTCCTCCCATCTTCCACTTCAAAGATATCCAACAATTCCTCAGTCTCCTTAAGCCAATCTCCGGCCACCACAAACGTCTCAGTCCCTTGAAAAGTTTTTCCTCCCATAGCCTTGAATTCCTTGCACGTCTTTGCAAAAGTGTCAACACGAGGAGGAGGAGGAGGAGGAGGAGGAATGGGTGCAACTAGGGGTGGAGGAGTATCCGCTGGGCCTGCAGTGGTGGCCCTAGCCTCCAAGTATCTCCTAAACCACCCTGGAATCGTCACACCTTCTGGGAGATTAAGATCTTCAGCCATGCTGAAACGAAAAAGGAAAGATTCAAAATGGAGAATTCGAAAGATAAAGATAAGGATGTGGCTATTTGGGATTATGTTTTTCATTAAAACTCTCTTTAAATAACATGTTTTTTTTTTTTTTTTTGAAAGCACTTCTTCCAAAAATACTTTAGAAAAAAAAATATTTTTCTAAAAAAATTTTTATCTGTTCTGGTAACCTTATGCTCTGATACCACGTGTAACACCCCACGTCCATTAATGTCACTCACAAAGGGAATGCATTAACTTCCATGGAGGTTTTAAGTGAATATAGAACAGTAAAATTACAACAAGACAGATATAAAATAGTACTTGGAAATTCAAAAACTTTATTTCATTGTAGCAGAAGTCAAAACATGTTTGATTACATCATAACACCATATTCATTGTCAAGTACAATATCTATCTTGATAAAACAAGTGCATAATCCCATTACATGAATAGCCATTAAAAAGAAAGATAACAAGCTGGACTTTACTTCAGCAGTCCAAGCTTTCCAGAAGATAAGCGATCCAACTAGACTCCACTAGAACTTGGCCCAACCTGCGGACCTGAAGGGAGAAAAAGGATGGAAAAGAGGGGGTCAGACATAAAGTCTGGTGAATATGATAATTCTACAATACTATTACCAAAATAACTGGACTAAGGCATAAGCTGGAAAACAAGAAAATGTCTATGAAGAGCAGATTAAGGACATAGACAATCGCTAAAGGCAACGTTATAGGCGCTCCTAAATACTAAAGGATAAACACTATACTGCACCACACCAGTCACCCTAAAGATTCATCCCACTTAGCTTCACTTAGAAACTTTCCCAATGGCTTTACGTACCCCTAGCTGACTACATAGGTGCCGCCTGCCCCTATCTCCACTAGGTGTGCCCTACTTCCCATTATTCGATCGGCTCCCTAACTCGTAGATACCCGTGCTGGCCCCACAGTGGGGTGTATCACTCCCCTAAAGTGGCAACCTGATACAACGGACATGCACGGCTTATACCTACACGATGCAACAACGTCTTACCTACCAGCCCGGGTCCACACACGCATATGAAACCCGTTGGACTTGCGTTGCCACCGCTCCCTGTTTTGGCCTCTTATAGTCAAACCCAGTATGCGTGTCCCGTCCTCGATTTGGGTCGAGCCCACAAAGATACGTTTTGGGATACTGGTTGAAATGGGCCCCCACTATTTACCACAAGCATTCCACCTAAGCTTGTCCCCATTAGTCCATCCCACTTAACCCACTTAGTCATGTTCATCTACATGTGTGTTTGGTTAAGTCTAATCGTATTTCAAATGCCTCTAAAGGCAACCACCAGATTCCTCATGCCACCCAAGGCACCTACTTAACCCCCATGTCCCACCTTACATGATTATCTGGTTAAGTATTTCTTAGTTCATTAAGGCCATAACCTCATAAAGACCTCTCACATTAAACTGGCATTTATGGCAGCTGGATTTGCCGGGCAGGTCCGGGCAGTCTTACACCATAAAAGAGTCTAACCTCGTGTCTTTACAACTGTTATGCTTTAGTTTGGGCCTAGGAACTCTCACATTGGGCCGACATTTGTGACTACTGGATTTGCCGGGCGGGTCCGGGCAGGTTTACATCACAAACGGGTCCAACCTCGTGTCCTAAGCATTGATTATTAATAATAATCCACTTTCCCCCAATTTTAATAATTCCCTACTTGAATTATTAATTACTTCCAATTTTTAACAATGTCCATAATTGACTCAATTATGGACATCCATTCATGGTATGCAAAATCTTACAAAATTGCACCCAATTTATTAATTCCTAATATTACCCCTACCCCACGTTTGAACGTTTATTCGCAAAATATATGTTAGACTCGAATAGCCTAACTCATAGCATAAAAGAGATTATCATAATAACAACATGTATATGTGACCAAATGAATCATAATAAGGGGTGAAACTTGCATATGTCCAACTTGCATAGATTATACATGTCATGGACCTAAAGGTGTCAACTTGTTCAAAATTCACCTAATATAATATCAATCAATTTTCATAAACTTACATATGAACATGTGTGAATCAACATCATCTAATTTTTTAACAACATGGTTTTATATGGGTACACCTAACTCAATAGGCAAATTCCCATAATCAAGTTTTATTTAATTATAGTTTCAAGTTTATGGGTACACCTAACCTAATAGGCAAATTCCCATAAACAAGATCCATTTAAATTAAGAAAAAAAAACATAACTTTAAGCATGATCCAACAGCATGATTTTTCAACATAATATAGCATGATATTTAACATGGCATAGTATGATAGTATAACATAGCTTGACATGATTCTCAACATAGCACGACATAGCATAAGAGAATTTACAACATAGCATGACATAGCATATATAATTTACATCATACGACAACATAATAACATAATAAGAGATCCACAATATATAGAATTTACAATTACAAATCACATCACTTTCTTGTGATCCATTCATAACTGAGTCAAATTAGTTTGTAATAGTCTTGTGAGAATCATCATACTCACCAACAAAAGAAAAGAATTAGAGAAAGAGAGATCTTTTGATTTGTTTTGTGTAGGTTTAGTTGTAGATGATTAGGCTTCCTCTTCTTAGTTTGTGACGGCTACGCTGAACTCCATGGCAGCAGCATGACGGTAGCTTCTCTAATTTTACAAGTGATTTAGGTTTAGGGTCTACCCACTTATTTATAGATTTTAGAATGCATTTAGGCTATTAGATTTAACCTAGAAATAACCGCAGCCGTTCAGACAAGATGGGGTTTATCTTGTTGACTCAGCAATGAGTCAGAAGTGACTCAGCAAACACTCAGCAATATATATATATATATATATATATATATATATTCTACAATGTACACATTAGATACATCCCCCCCTTTTACACACTTATTATTGTTTTTATATACATATTAGATACATCCCCTCTCTTACACACTTATTAATATTTTTATATTCATATTAGATACATCCCCTCTCTTACACACTTACTAATATTATTATATTCATATTAGATACATCCCCTCTCTTACACACTTTTATATTCATATTAGATACATCCCCCCTCTTACACACTTTTATATTCATATTAGATACATCCCCCCTCTTACACACTTATTAATATTTTAGCAACTTTAGTGTTAATAGAAAATTCGGGGTGTTACAAGAGTGGATACGATGGCTTGAGGAATATGTTTGGGGACGATAATGATGAGGACTACGATCTTGGGGGGATGATAATGATTATGATCTTGGTGGAGGGAACAATGCTTGGGCCGTTTCAGATTCTGAAGAACGCTCTTGTGCAACAAGTAGAAGGAAAGGCAAGATGCCAGTGGACTCCGGTGTGGTTATCCTAAGGAGAAGTGCTCGTGGCCTTCCTCATCCTCTAGAAGGTAGTGTTTTTATCCCTGCTATCCTTAATTCTTTGTCTCCTGACCAAATGCATGTTGTTGCTAGTAGCTCTAGTTTTTTGTTAAATGATTCTGTTGCTAGTGATATTAGAAGTAAAGAGTTAGATAGGGCTGACACACCCCAATGATTGTTTTAACTTGGAATGTTAGAGGTTTGGGTAATTATGATAAATGTCTTAGAGTTAAAAATTATCTCAAATCGGTCAAGCCCCACATTGTGTTGCTTCAAGAGACTAAACTTGACAATCCTGATTTTCTTATTTTTAAAACTCTGGGTTGGGGGTTATTGATGAGTGGAGATTTATACCGGCTATTGGAAGTGCTGGAGGATTGTTCACTGGTTGGGATAGTAATCTGTGGACTTTAAACAAGAGATTTGTCAAACATACTGCCTACATGTTGCATTGGAATGTGTAACGACTAAGAAGCTTTACTTTTTCTCAAACGTTTATGGTCCAAACACTAGAAGTGAAAGGAAAACTTTGTGGAGAGAAGCGATGGAATTTCATAGTTTGATGTATGGCCCTTGGGTTATTGGAGGAGACTTTAATGTTACTAGATTTGGTTATGAAAGAAGTAACTCTGATGTTAATCACTTTGGTGACATGGCTGATTTTAGTGAGTTTGTTGGGGAGTGTGAGTTGATTGACCTCCCTCTTGCTAATAGGAAGTTCACTTGGTCTGACGGCAGAACTCCACCGACACTTGTGAAACTTGATCGTTTCTTCATCAACGCTCACTTTGAGGATCTTCATCCTTTAACCGCCCAAAAAGGCTTATCTTCGATTATTTCCAACCATTGCCCTGTTGTATTAGATTCTGGAGATGCCATTAGGAAAAAGCCTTTTTTTAGATCTGAAAAAATGTGGTGTCTGGAAGATAACTTTGACGATTTGTTGTATAATAAATGGTCTGAATTTGAGGAGAGTGGCGATGTAGCGACAACTCTTTATAATAAACTTAAATTTTTGAGAAAATTTCTTAAAAAGTGGAATACAGAGGAGTTTGGTCATATTAGAATTAAAAAGGAGAGGATAGAAAAACTGATTCTTGTACTTAATATACTGGAAGAGGAAAGAGGACTCGATGCTGTTGAAAGAGATTTGCTTCAGCAGCGAGAAAGAGAACTCAACAAAGTTTTGGATCAGGAAGAGATTTTTTGGAGACAGCGATCCAGATCTCAGTGGCTGAAGGAAGGAGATAGAAATACTGCGTATTTTCATAGAGTTGCCAATGGTAGACGCCGTACCAATTTGATACACAGTATTTGGAAGGATGGTGTGGAGATTTGTGAGCAACAACTTTTGAGTGATACTTTCACTGAATACTATAAAAGCATCTTCGGTACTCGCATTGAGAACCGTATTTCTGTAGAATGGCGCAAATCATACCCTGATGTAACTGATCTCTCGGATGTTGTAAGTGCTTTTTCTGAAGAGGAAATTCTGAATGCTTTGAAGGAGATGCCGGGTGACAAAGCACCTGAACCTGATGGATTCCCCACTTTTTTCTTCAAACAATAGTGGGGCATGTTGAAAAATGATGTTTTGCGTTTGTTTGACGAGTTCCACAAAGGCTCTTTGAGGTTGGATTTGATTAGCTATGCTAACGTAGTTTTAATCCCCAAAAAGGAAGGTAATGTTTCCGCCGCTGATTTCAAACCGATTAGCCTCCTCAACACTAATTTCAAACTAATCACGAAGGTTTTGGCCAATAGGCTGAAAACTAAGATGGATTCGCTGATTGATATATCCCAAACTGCTTTTATTAAAGGAAGAAACATTCTGGATGGTGCTGCATTGGTTGGTGAAGTGATTTCTCATTGTGATAGATTTGACGTCCCTTGTGCCATCCTTAAGCTGGACTTCGCCAAAGCTTTTGACACAGTTGACTGGCGATTTATGATTGAAGTGCTGAAGGCTAGAGGCTTCCCCACCAAGTGGATTGAATGGATTTCCATGATTCTTTCATCAAGTAGATCCAACATTTGTGTTAATGGAGTTGCTGGCTCTACTATCCATTCTAAGCGTGGACTGAGACAGGGCGATCCACTTTCCCCTCTCCTTTCGATTTGGCGGCAGATGTTTTTTCCAAAATTCTGAAGCTGGGTTGTGCAGAGGGGATTATTAGCGGTTTTGGCAGTGACCATGTGGTTGGGGGCATCAACTCTTTGCAATATGCTGATGACACCATCATATTCAACAAACCGGACTGTAAATTCCTTGCTGCACTTAAATTTATTCTCTATGCTTTTGAAAGTTTATCTGGCTTAAAAATTAATTTTCATAAGAGCAGTGTTTACACGTTGGGTTATAGTGATGATTTACGCAGGTTATGTGCTGAAATGTTTAATTGCAAGGCTGAAGTTTTTCCTTTGAATTATTTGGGTATGTGCATTCGCCCCAAGAAATTAATGAAGAAAGACTGGCAGCACTTGATCGAGAAGGTGGACACTAGACTGGCGAGGTGGAAAGGCAACTCATTATCCAGAGCTGGTCGTCTTGTGCTTGTCAATTCTATCTTGTCGTCGATTCCACTGTATTGGATGTCCTTCTATCACTTTCCAGGGTGGGTGTTGGAGAAGATTGACGCAATTCGTCGTAACTTTTTCTGGACTGGTTCTAAAGAGACGAAGAAGCTTAGCTGTTTGATATCTTGGAACCAAGTATGCAAATCTAAAGAGCAAGGGGGACTTGATGTTATAAACTTAAAGACAATGAATTCGGCTCTTCTTTGTAAGTGGTTGTGGTTTATGATTTCTGACAAGCACGCTTTATGGAAGGAGTGGATCATTAGTACATATTACAATGGCAATTTTGGTTGGAACACTGATTTTTCAAGATGCTCTGTGTTTTGGCGCAATGTTATGGTACATGCGCAGTGGATGAAGTTGGGTACTAAGATTGTGGTGAAGAATGGACACAACACATCATTGTGGTTGGATAGCTGGCTAATTAATGTCCCTTTGAGTGTGGAGTTTCCAGAGCTTTTTGGTATTGCTTGCAACAAAAACTTCACTGTTAGAGAGATGTACGATAATGATGCAGCGGGTTTCAAATGGAGATTGAATTTCTCAAGACTTGTGGCTGGTAATGCATTGGTTCAACTATGCAGTTTGTTTGATTTGCTTGAAGCGGTGAGTTTGAATAATGAGAGGGATGATTTTATTTGGATGTTGGAGGGGGAGAGGAAGTTGTTTAGTGTTCGTAGCATTTACAAGTTGTTCAATTTTGCGGTTGGGGTTCGAGCATATGTGGCGGTTCAAAATCCCTGATAAAGTCAAAATTCATATGTGGGTCGCGATACATGGTAGATTGAATACGGTTAGCAGAATTCGTCAGAGAGGTGTGCATGTTATGGATGGCTGTGTTTTTTGTGGTCATGACGACGAGGACTATCATCATCTATTTTTGGCTTGCGACTTTGCTTTTTATATTTGGACAAAATGTTTGGTTGCGCTTTACCTTGATTTGCGCTAGAGTGATTTCATTGCTGACCAATTTGTTTTTTGGCATTCAATTTACCCGACCTTGCATGCCTCTCATGATAGTCTTCTTTTCGCTTTGTTGAACTTTGCTTACACTTGGTTACTTTGGCATGAACACAACTCTAGAAAATTTAACCGCAAATTGAAAGCTCCTAACAGTATTATTTATTCTATCCTTAATTTTGTCTATGACTGGGCAGGCATGGAGCGCAAAAGACATGTTGAAAGCATCGCAGACCGAGTTCGCAAGCGGGGGCGGATCACTGGTCCACATGATTGACGATGATGCTCACTGGTTCACTGGCCTTTTTGCTGTTTTACTGTTATGTTTAAAGCTATGTAATGTTAATTATGATGTATGGTTCCTTTTTGTATGGCCGTATGTAGCGATGACCTGTTTTACTGTTTTGGTTGTACATATGTTGTAAATACACGCACTGGTTACTTGATGAATGCTATATATTTTAGGCGTGAATCATGTTGATTCACTACCTTTTCCTTCAAAAAAAATAATTTGACTTAGTTAATTATTAATTTACATTAATTACCATGTTTTAATTACCTTAACGGATCCACATCACCAAAGAAAAGCGTTTCCTTTTTCTTCATCGGGATCAAACCCGATTGTCTCTTCCTCAACAAAACACGAACTGCCTTCCCCTCCTTAAAACCGTCGCCGCCTCTGAGTTTGACCACCGGACCTCCGGTCGCAACCCCCACCAGAACCGTCTCAACCAAAACCTTTTCCGCTAGTAGCAACGAACCCCTAGAACCTTCCACGTGGCCAGAAATCTGAACCCAGATCTGAACGACCACGCTCAGAAAACGCCTTCGTTCAACTCGCCCCACTGCCATTCTTAGGTCATCAGACCTCCTCGTACCACCCTACAACCTCCGCCATCGTCCCAGCTATCACCTCGACCAAACCCGGCCTGCTCCGGTGATCCACAGCTCCACCACGACGCCAAAAACCAAAATCAACTTCACAGAAAATACAACCAGCAAACTCCCTCCGTTCTCCGACCCTACACCACCAGCGATGGCCACACCATCACCAAAATGACCCCTTGACTTCCTCCTACTCACGCCTAAACCAGATCCACCCAGTTCGTCTTCAGTACACCAGATTCCAGCGAAAACCGCTGTCACCGTATGAAATGTTTAAGCCCACAAATACCCGTCGCACCCAACAACTTATATACCAAACTGAAGTTTGGATTTGCAGCAATCCAAACATAGGATTCTTAGAATTTGTAGGCATTTGGTGTATTTGTTTTTGAATTTAGAAGAGTGAAATATTATTGAAAGAAATGGTTTGAAGAAATGGATGGAAAGAGGAGTGATTTTTTGTTGCTGAGAATGGTCATGGTGGATGTATATTTACAGGGTGAAAATATTTTATTTTTTTTAAATTATTTGAATGTTTTTATTATTTTATTTCTGATTTGACTGACGATTTTTATCTGATGAGACTGGCGATATTTATTGATATGACTAACGATTTTTATTCGTACCTATCGCAATTTCAAACTCTGTTTATTGATTACTGTGATCACACACGAACTCTAATTGTAACGGAAATGGACTACATAACATAATTCGATATTACGGTCCTAATGAATCTTGTTTCGTCGAATTTCGAGTCCGTTTGCTCCAACTGCGCTTGTTTAAGGTCAAATGATCGTATTTTATTCGCATTTTGTTTTGCTACGCTCACCGAATAACTCTGTTTTGCGTGTAACTTGAAATATAATAATAATTTGTTGTTACGGTCTCAATAAAATTTGTTTCGCTGAAAACGAAGATCGATTGAATAAAGTTCCTTTTAAAAGGCCCAATCTAAATTAAAATAAACCAATTTTAAAATACCTCAATATAATAATATAAAAATATTTCAATTGGCCTTACCCGAGCAGAATTTCATACATTTTCAAAATAATATAACCCAGGTTGAATTCTGAGCCAAAACGATATTAAATAAATTAAAAACCCTTTATTTCTATATAATAAATTGTTATAATATATAATCGAATTCCATAGCGACTATTTAAAAATTTGATTTGGCCATAAAACAAAATCTACATGATGAAAACTCGATTTTCTTGCTTCATTAGAAAGATATTATCAAATGGGTTCAGATGTTTCTTGTTTCGAAGAAATCCGACTTAAATTGGGTCCTGTACGACCAAGTGAAGTTCAAAACGTTATATTAGGAACTACAACCTAATTAAAATTATAATTTAAACGTTAAAACATCGTTTATAATCGAAATCGTTAATAAAATAAAATCTAAATTTAAATAAATCTCTTTATATTATCAAATCGAACAACTTTGCAAATTCAGCTAAATTCGATCATTTCAAAATTTAATTATTATTTATATTATTTAAACAAATAAATTATTCAAATTTATTAGATTCAAACCATTTAAAAATCCAAATCGACATTTAAACCAAATTTAAATATTAAATTAAATGGTTAAAAACCTGGGTCGTTATACTTAGCTTTATTAAAGCACCAACCACTCACATTAGACAGGTATTGTTGTGGTCATTGGATGTGCCGGTCAGTTCCGGGCAGTTTTACACCACAACTCGGTCTAACCTCGGGTCCTTTTTGGGCTCAATGCAATAACCACCCACATTAGACAGGTATTCTTGTGGTCACAGGATGTGTCGGTTGGTTCCGGGCAGTTTTACACCACAACTCAGTCTAACCTCGGGTTAGGCATATTCGTCTTTTCTAAATTTACATATTTATCCTTTTATGTTTATATGTAAATTTGTCAACAATTTATTGTCATGGCCCACTTTCCCTCTAAATCAAGTGCATAATTTTTAGGTATAAATATTATACCATTTTATGCCATTTATCATGATTATGCCAAACATGCCAATTACATGTAATTTCAAGTTTTCCCCAACGTTACCCCCGTTGTACGTTCACAAAATTACATAGGATGTTAGGCTCGATATTTTAGCCTAACTTATAAAACAAAAAGGGAAAAAAGAGGAACTTTGCAACATTCCAACATCATACAAAAGTATGGATCTAACTACACATATGTCACATGAATTTGGCATAGAACAACATACTTTTAATCATGAACTTGCAAATTAGATCTATGCAACATGAACCACAAGCATATGTATTCACATAAAACTATACAAATTAAACTTGGCATGTAGTGGTGAACTTGCATAGGGGTTGAATCAAGTTGACATGGATCTAACATAAAGGCATATGGATCTAACATATAAAGTTGTAGATCTAAATATATAGGTTTTACATAATCATGTTTTTAACCTATAAACTTGCATGTATGATAGCATCACCTAACTTGCATAAACATGGCAAAATTCCCAAATTGACATACAACATATAGATGTCAACACCAATTTATACAACATGACATGTCATTGCCTATTTAACATACAACACATAAGTTCATTGCCAAGCCTTTAACAATGGCAGTTTTATCATCAAACTACATAGAACATGATCGCAAATTTAACATGATAAACCACAATAGTTCATGGGCAAACATGATAGAATAGACATGAATAAACATGAATCGGCATCACATACAACTTGGTTCAAATTCTATTTTACAATTCATTACAAATCACGTCTTTAATTTATTCACATCTGAAAGGTAACTACACTTACAAACAAAAAGGAATTCTTGAGTTCTGGGATCTGTATTCTGAAACTGAATTGCTCGCCTTTGATGTAGATCGTTGAATTTAGTTGAATTAGATTAGATTAGATTTTGGTGCAGCTTCTATCTTGCCTTTGAGTTGAAAGAGATGACGGCTATTCTAGGTTCACTACTGATGGCATGACGGCTTAGGAATATTTTTGTATGGCTTAGGGTTTAGATTTAGGTTGCTTATATAGAAGTTTGATTAAGTTAGAGCTGTCGGATTAACCTAAAAGCGATCAAGACCATCCAGACAAGATAGAACAGCCAAATCAGCCCTAATGACTCAGCAGGGAGTCAGAACACATCAATTTTTAGATATGCCCGAGGGGGTAGGTTGATCCCCAGGTCGACACTAAGGTCGTCCTGTATAGGGGAGGTCGACACTAGGGTCGACCCCCTGGTCGACCTGGTCCCTGGGCGGGAAATTTCCCGCCCAGCCCGCTTCTGCTTCTAATTTTGAATTTTGAATTTCTGAACTATTTATTTAAACTACTGAAACTTCTGAAGGCCATAACTTCTTCATAGGAAGTCCAATTCACGCAAACTCGGACTCTATCTCAAGAAGAATTTCGAGATAAACGCAATGGCGTAACCCATTTCCCTTAATTCTCACATTTGAAATTAAGTATAGTTTAATTCATAACTTTACTGTTAATAGAAAATACGGGGTGTTACTTGCACTACCATCGCTAACTCTTTATTGACATCTTACAATAAACCCTAGTAAGCGTGTTCCGTCCTCGACCTAGTTCGAGCTCACATAGATACTAAATGGGTTACTGGTTGAAAAGGGTCCCCACACTTGACACAAGCTTCCCTCCTAAGCTTGGTCCCCACTAGGAATTCCCACTTAACCCCTCTTATCCCCATGTCGAATCACATGTCTCGTCTTGGTTAAGTGCTTCAATTATGTTTCACATGCTACCCATGTTACCCACTTAACCTTTTATCATCCCCATGTCTAATCACATGTCTTATCTTGGTTAAGTGTTCATTAATTCATTATAATCGTAATCTTGCAAGACCTCCCACATTAGATTGTTGTATTGCAGTTGCTGGATATGTCGGGTGGTTCCGGGCAGTCTTATACCGCAAACCGAATCTAACCTCGTGTCTTTGTATTATTACGCATCTAATTTCTTCCTTTGACCTCTCACATTAGATTACCAAATTGCGGTTGCTGGATGTGTTAGGCAGTTTCGGGCAGTCTTATACCGCAATTCGAATCTAACCTCGTGTCTTAGGCGTTCGTTATCACTTTCTTGATTCAAGTCCCAATTTTAAATCTTGGATTAAAATATACTCCAATTACCCATAATTTATAATCTAAATTTTGTTTATAAGTTCTAATCCAAATTAGGCCTATAATCTTATGTATACATGCTATGCCAAATTACGCTCAAATTAATTTGTGTTCATTGTTATTAACAATTCATGCCAAACCTCATGTATTCAAATTATATCCAGTTATGCCCAATCCAACTTATGCCGGATTGATTTATGCCAATAATCTCATTTTATTACAAATTTCCCCAAACTTTTCCCAATCGTTCAAACGGTATTCGTACCCAAATCTCAACGTAATATGTTAGGCTCGAAGTTAGCCTAATCTCATAAAAAAGGAAAAGAAGAAGGGAAGAGAATCATGTCATCAAAACTGGCATAAAAGAGACATATGAAACATGAACTGGCATAGAACAATAAAATAGATCCAATTAGGCATATAACAACGGTAATTTGGGTATGAATCTGAAAGATAAGAATCTACAAAACTTGATGTGATTCATCTTATAGGCATGTTCATAAAATCCAATTTACAATCCTATCACAATCACTTTTTAATTAATTATATGTGAAAGTAACATAGACTCAATGCGATAGGATTTAGGAGAGAGGATAGTTCTGAGTTCTCATTTCTGAATTTGATTAGCTAAACCATTGTTGTAGAATTTGATTCTTACCTTCCAACCTGAATACTCATATTTTGATATTTTTTTGGTGGAGGCTAGGTTAATTTAGACTAGAGCAGCATGGAGGCGCCATGGATGAATAACAATGAGATTAGGGTTTGGTTTAGGGGTATTGTATAGATGCTCTAGGTGAATTAGGACCTTTAGATTAGATTAGGATCCATCAGAACCATCCAAACTAGAAAAACACATCATCCAGCCAATCCCAGAAGGACACATCAGCCCTAGACCTCAAAAACACGTCTACCAGATCTAGGCAGATGGGGGTCGACACCCCCTATAGGGGGGTCGACACCTATGTCCACTCCCCTAGTGGGGTTGACACCCTAGAGCGGGAGATTTCCCGCTCATCCAGATTTTACTGATTTTGATTTTTGAACTCGTTTTTTATTTTTAATTATTATTTTAATTTAAATTCTACTAATTCTTGAATTCTTCTAAGCTTCATAACTTCTTCATATGATATCCGATTTATGCAAACTCGGACTCTATTCCAAGCAGAATTCCGAGACGAACGCAATGGCGCAACCTGTTTCCCTTAATTCTTCGTATAAAAATTAAGTATTCTTAAATTTTCCCTTATGTCATGTTTTAAAATTACGGGTTGTTACATTCTCCCTTCCTTAAAGGATTTCATCCCCGAAATCTTCAGGTTAAGAAGAATGTATCCTACCATCCAATCATCCATCTTCTCATCCATCATCAACAAGCGTCCATTGTCCTCAAAAAAATTCTAATGCCATATGAACATATGCAAAAGTGTGTGTATATGTCCCTTATCTAATGTAAAGATCAGGCGGTCTACTGATTCAGTTGACCTCCTTAATGTAAAACATGATAATGCCATGCATCCGTTATGTATGCAAGAGAATCCTAATGATACATGTCATTTCTATATGAGTGAGCAACCATTCATTCAAATGCAGCATCCATATGATAACACATTCAATATACATTCATTAACTTAAATATGCACACTCATTCATATGCAATATGAAAGTGATTGAGCCTATCTAGTGCCTAATGTGTGTCTAAATGCATCCATGAGCAACCACTAGCAAACACTTACATCCACTTGCATCCACCAAACATAACATGTCTCAAACACATGTTTACACATAGGATTTTCTACCTGAGGGTCTAAGATATAATCGAGAGGATACACTAAACGATAGAACAAGTATAAACAAAGCGGTAGAAAAAGGAGAAGTTAAGAACATACCCTCAAAAAGGAAAGGGTATGATGTGCGTATCTTGTCTTCAGTCTCCCAAGTCGCATCTCCTTGATCATCTCCCCACTGGACTTTAACCAACTTGACCTCTCGGTTGCGTAATTTCTTGATCTTCGATCTAAGGATGCATGTAGGAGCTCGTCTAATCGTGGCATCTCGCTCTACTTCCACTTCTCTAAGCATGCTCGGCTCTACTACTTCCACGGTATCATGTAAACACTTCTGCAAATGCGACACATGAAATACGTCATGAACACCACTAAGCTTCTTGGGCAACTTCACTCTGTAGGCCATCTGTCTAATTCGCTCTGTAATAGGGAATGTCCCTATGAACCTTGGCGCCAATTTTCCTACAAACCTAAAACGAACTACATTCCTCAACAGTGATACTTTAATAAAGACCATGTCTCCAATACTGAACTCAAGATCGGCCCTTCTCTTATCATCATATGACTTTTGTAACACCCCGAATTTTCTATTAACACTAAAGTTGCTAAAATATTAATAAGTGTGTAAGAGGGGGGATGTATCTAATATGAATATAAAAGTGTGTAAGAGAGGGGATGTATCTAATATGAATATAAAAATATTAATAAGTGTGTAAGAGAGGGGATGTATCTAATATGAATATAAAAATATTAATAAGTGTGTAAGAGAGGGGATGTATCTAATATGTATATAAAAACAATAATAAGTGTGTAAAAGGGGGGATGTATCTAATGTGTACATTGTAGAATATATATATATATATTGCTGAGTGCTTGCTGAGTCACTTCTGACTCATTGCTGAGTCAACAAGATAAACCCCATCTTGTCTGAACGGCTGCGGTTATTTCTAGGTTAAATCTAATGGCCTAAATGCATTCTAAAATCTATAAATAAGTGGGTAGACCCTAAACCTAAATCACTTGTAAAATTAGAGAAGCTACCGTCATGCTGCTGCCATGGAGTTCAGCGTAGCCGTCACAAACTAAGAAGAGGAAGCCTAATCATCTACAACTAAATCTACACAAATCAAATCAAAAGATCTCTCTTTCTCTAATTCTTTTCTTTTGTTGGTGAGTATGATGATTCTCACAAGACTATTACAAACTAATTTGACTCAGTTATGAATGGATCACAAGAAAGTGATGTGATTTGTAATTGTAAATTCTATATATTGTGGATCTCTTGTTATGTTATTATGTTGTCGTATGATGTAAATTATATATGCTATGTCATGCTATGTTGTAAATTCTCTTATGCTATGTCGTGCTATGTTGAGAATCATGTCAAGCTATGTTATACTATCATACTATGCCATGTTATAAATCATGCTATATTATGTTGAAAAATCATGCTGTTGGATCATGCTTAAAGTTATGTTTTTTTTTCTTAATTTAAATGGATCTTGTTTATGGGAATTTGCCTATTAGGTTAGGTGTACCCATAAACTTGAAACTATAATTAAATAAAACTTGATTATGGGAATTTGCCTATTGAGTTAGGTGTACCCATATAAAACCATGTTGTTAAAAAATTAGATGATGTTGATTCACACATGTTCATATGTAAGTTTATGAAAATTGATTGAGATTATATTAGGTGAATTTTGAACAAGTTGACACCTTTAGGTCCATGACATGTATAATCTATGCAAGTTGGACATATGCAAGTTTCACCCCTTATTATGATTCATTTGGTCACATATACATGTTGTTATTATGATAATCTCTTTTATGCTATGAGTTAGGCTATTCGAGTCTAACATATATTTTGCGAATAAACGTTCAAACGTGGGGTAGGGGTAATATTAGGAATTAATAAATTGGGTGCAATTTTGTAAGATTTTGCATACCATGAATGGATGTCCATAATTGAGTCAATTATGGACATTGTTAAAAATTGGAAGTAATTAATAATTCAAGTAGGGAATTATTAAAATTGGGGGAAAGTGGATTATTATTAATAATCAATGCTTAGGACACGAGGTTGGACCCGTTTGTGATGTAAACCTGCCCGGACCCGCCCGGCAAATCCAGTAGTCACAAATGTCGGCCCAATGTGAGAGGTCCTAGGCCCAAACTAAAGCATAACAGTTGTAAAGACACGAGGTTAGACTCTTTTATGGTGTAAGACTGCCCGGACCCGCCCGGCAAATCCAGCTGCCATAAATGCCAGTCTAATGTGAGAGGTCTTTATGAGGTTATGGCCTTAATGAACTAAGAAATACTTAACCAGATAATCATGTAAGGTGGGACATGGGGGTTAAGTAGGTGCCTTGGGTGGCATGAGGAATCTGGTGGTTGCCTTTAGAGGCATTTGAAATACGATTAGACTTAACCAAACACACATGTAAATGAACATGACTAAGTGGGTTAAGTGGGATGGACTAATGGGGACAAGCTTAGGTGGAATGCTTGTGGTAAATAGTGGGGGCCCATTTCAACCAGTATCCCAAAATGTATCTTTGTGGGCTCGACCCAAGTCGAGGACGGGACACGCATACTGGGTTTGACTATAAGAGGCCAAAACAGGGAGCGGTGGCAACGCAAGTCCAACGGGTTTCATATGCGTGTGTGGACCCGGGCTGGTAGGTAAGACATTGTTGCATCGTGTAGGTATAAGTCGTGCATGTCCGTTGTATCAGGTTGCCACTTTAGGGGAGTGATACACCCCACTGTGGGGCCAGCACGGGTATCTACGAGTTAGGGAGCCGATCGAATAATGGGAAGTAGGGTACACCTAGTGGAGATAGGGGCAGGCGGCACCTATGTAGTCAGCTAGGGGTACGTAAAGCCATTGGGAAAGTTTCTAAGTGAAGCTAAGTGGGATGAATCTTTAGGGTGACTGGTGTGGTGCAGTATAGTGTTTATCCTTTAGTATTTAGGAGCGCCTATAACGTTGCCTTTAGCGATTGTCTATGTCCTTAATCTGCTCTTCATAGACATTTTCTTGTTTTCCAGCTTATGCCTTAGTCCAGTTATTTTGGTAATAGTATTGTAGAATTATCATATTCACCAGACTTTATGTCTGACCCCCTCTTTTCCATCCTTTTTCTCCCTTCAGGTCCGCAGGTTGGGCCAAGTTCTAGTGGAGTCTAGTTGGATCGCTTATCTTCTGGAAAGCTTGGACTGCTGAAGTAAAGTCCAGCTTGTTATCTTTCTTTTTAATGGCTATTCATGTAATGGGATTATGTACTTGTTTTATCAAGATAGATATTGTACTTGACATTGAATATGGTGTTATAATGTAATCAAACATGTTTTGACTTCTGCTACAATGAAATAAAGTTTTTGAATTTCCAAGTACTATTTTATATCTGTCTTGTTGTAATTTTACTGTTCTATATTCACTTAAAACCTCCATGGAAGTTAATGCATTCCCTTTGTGAGTGACATTAATGGACGTGGGGTGTTACACGTGGTATCAGAGCATAAGGTTACCAGAACAGATAAAAATTTTTTTTAGAAAAATATTTTTTTCTAAAGTATTTTTGGAAGAAGTGCTTTCAAAAAAAAAAACATGTTATTTAAAGAGAGTTTTTATGAAAAACATAATCCCAAATAGCCACATCCTTATCTTTATCTTTCGAATTCTCCATTTTGAATCTTTCCTTTTTCGTTTCAGCATGGCTGAAGATCTTAATCTCCCAGAAGGTGTGACGATTCCAGGGTGGTTTAGGAGATACTTGGAGGCTAGGGCCACCACTGCAGGCCCAGCGGATACTCCTCCACCCCTAGTTGCACCCATTCCTCCTCCTCCTCCTCGTGTTGACACTTTTGCAAAGACGTGCAAGGAATTCAAGGCTATGGGAGGAAAAACTTTTCAAGGGACTGAGACGTTTGTGGAGGCCGGAGATTGGCTTAAGGAGACTGAGGAATTGTTGGATATCTTTGAAGTGGAAGATGGGAGGAAAGTCCGTTTAGCTGCTTGGTTAATGAAGGGAGAGGCCTCGTTTTGGTGGGAGGTCACTAACGGGGAACGTCCAGTTGATTCATGGGCGGATTTCAGACGAAGGTTTGAGGCAAAGTTTCTTTCAAGGGCAGAGGAGAACTTAAATATGGAAAAATTCCTGGCACTAAAGCAAGGGAGCTCATCAGTAAAGGAATATGTCAATAAATTTAATCAGTTAGCAAGGTTTGGCTTGGAGTTGGTGAACACGCCAGAGAAGAAAGCTTTGAGGTTCGTTAGAGGCTTGAATGAACCGTTGCAAGGGTTGGCTATGACCCACATCCCTATGGGAGCCACCTTTGAAAAGCTAGTAGAAATGGCACTTATGCATGAGGATAAGGCAATTGAAAAGAAAGGGGATCAGAAGAAACCCCAACAGCAAAATAAGAAGGGTGGTAAAAACAATAATGGCAAAGGGAAGAAGAAATGCTTCAATTGTGGGACGCCTGGCCATCTCAGCAAAGATTGTAGAAAGAAAAAGAAGACTGGTTGTTTTCATTGTGGAGATGCGGGACATTTAGTGAAGGACTGTCCAAAGAAGGGGCAGAGGGCAGGGTCTACCTCGGGAGGACAGGTGCAGGCTCTTATGGTACCAGGGCAGGCAAGGGGGCAAGTTCAGGCTATTGCGGCCCAACCGCTGCAAGAAAGAGGTAGAACAATTTCTGTTGAAAGCTTAGTTTTTCTGTTTGATCATCCTGTCCGTACCTTATTCGATTCTGGCGCATCTCATTCGTTTATCTCTGCATCATTAGTTGAATCACTGCACTTGAACACCAGTTTAGTAGAGGATCCCTTGGTCGTTTCAAATCCAATTGGGGGTTCGGCTCATTTGACCATGATATGTTTGGATTTGAAAATCTCTATACTTAGCGTTGAATTTAGATGTGATGCTTATGTATTGGGCTTCACGGGCTATGGGCTAATTTTAGGAATGGATTAGTTGTCTAGAAATAGGGCCATTCTTGATTGTGAAAGGAGAGTAGTTAGGCTTGTGACTCGCCTTGGTAATGCTCTCGACATCTTTTGTAATCCCATAAATTCCGTTATGCTAAGTTATCTTGAATCGCTTGACGCGTCTGTAGAGAACCTGCGATCGGTAGAAGTGGTCCGGGAATATCCGGATGTGTTTGAGGAGGTGAAGGGCTTACCTCCAAAGCGGGAGATAGACTTTCGAATTTATCTTGTGGATAATGCTAAACCCGTATCTTTGCCAGTGCGCCACATGGCTCCTCGTGAAAGGAGGGAACTCAATAAGCAAGTAAAGGAGTTGCTTGAGAAGGGGTTCATAAGACGTAGTATATCGGAGTGGGGTGCTCCAGTAGTTTTTGCCACAAAGGCGGATGGGTCTCTTAGACTTTGTATGGACTATAGAGAACTAAACAAGCTTACTAAAAAGAACCGACACCCACTGCCGAGGATTGACGATCTCTTTGATCAGTTAGTTGGCGCCTCAGTGTTTTCGCAGTTGGACTTAGCCACTGGCTTTCATCAACTGAGAGTGGCTGAGGATAGTATAGATAAGACTGCTTTTAGGACTCCTGACGGATTCTATGAATGGCTAGTGATGCCCTTTGGTTTGACAAACGCCCCTGCATATTTTGTTGATTTGATGAGTAGGGTGTTTAGGGAATACCTTAACAAATTCGTGGTAGTCCTTGTGGATGACATCTTAGTCTTTTCTAAGAATAAAGAAGAGCACTCCCTACATCTTAGGGAAGTGTTGGAAACCCTTCGAGCGCATAACCTTAAGGCAAAATTTTCTAAGTGTCACTTCTGGAGGAAGGAAGTACGGTTCTTAGGGCACGTGGTTTCCAAAGAAGGGATAGCAGTGGATCCCGCAAAGGTGGTGGCCATCCAAGATTGGAAGGTCCCTAAAAATGCAACCGAAGTAAGAAGTTTCTTGGGGTTGGCTGGCTATTATAGGAAGTTTATCAAAGACTTCGCAAAAATATCAGCTCCATTAACACGGTTAACGAAGAAGAACCTGGTTTTTACGTGGGACAAAGATTGCGATGATGCGTTCCAACGTTTAAAGAGAGCCTTAACTTCAGCCCCAGTCTTAGTGCTGCCAGACGGGAATAAACCGTTTACCATCTATACTGATGCTTGTGGGACGGGACTTGGCGCGGTCCTCATGCAAGAGGGAAGAGTAATAGCCTATGGTGGAAGGCAGTTGAGGGTTCATGAAAAGAATTACCCCACGCATGACTTAGAGCTAGCCGCAATTGTTTTCGCGCTTAAGTCTTGGCGTCACTATCTTCTTGGTGAGAAATTCGAACTGTTCACTGACCACAAATCATTAAAATACTTATTCTCTCAGAAGGATTTGAATTTAAGGCAGCAACGGTGGATGGAATTCTTAGCCTCCTACGATTTTGAAATAGCATATACCCCGGGCAAGGGTAACGTGGTGGCAGACGCCTTAAGTAGGAAAAGGTTGTCCTTGAGTCCGTTGTTTGTTGAACGACAAAGCTTAGAATTCATCTCTATGTTTGACCTTAGACCCTCCGTTGACTTAGTACCCGGTCTGTTAGCATCCTTGGAGGTTAGACCTACACTTCTAGGACGGGTTGGTGAGGCACAGCGAGACGACCCACGGTTGGTTGAGGTAGTAGAAAAGCTCAAAGGGGGGAGTCGTCAAGCCATCTTCATAGGTATAGCCTAGACGATAAGGGTTGGTTACGAAGGGATAATAGACTTTGTGTACCGCAAGACGAAGACTTAAGGAAGGCCATTCTTGATGATGCTCATCGCTCAAAAATGACCATTCATCCCGGCGGGGATAAGATGTACAAAGATATGAAGCGGGTTTTCTTTTGGGCCGGTATGAAAAAGGATGTGGCCGAGTACGTCGCTAGATGCTTGGCGTGCGAACGAGTTAAAGCAGAACAAAAGAAACCCGGTGGGTTGCTTCACCCATTAGAAGTTCCACTATGGAAATGGGAAAGCATCTCAATGGATTTTGTGGATGGATTACCAAGATCAAGGAAGGGTAACACGGGGATTTGGGTTATAGTAGATAGACTTACTAAAAGCGCCCATTTTATTCCCGTGAAAAATAAGAGGACTGCTCCGTGGTTGGCTTCTGTATACATTAAGGAGATAGTTCGTTTGCACGGTATTCCTTCTAGTATAGTAAGCGACCGTGACCCCATCTTTACTAGCGAATTTTGGAAGAGTTTACAAGAGGCGGTAGGGACTCAGCTATGTTTGAGCACCGCATATCATCCTCAGACAGACGGCCAGACCGAGAGGGTGAATCGCATTCTAGAGGATCTTTTAAGGCTTTGTATCCTAGACTTTGGGGGTACATGGGAAGAGCACCTTCCGTTAGTAGAATTCGCATATAACAATAGCTTTCAGTCTAGTATTGGCATGGCACCTTTCGAAGCTCTTTATGGAAGGCCTTGCCGTTCGCCTACATGTTGGTGGGAATCTACCGATAAAATCCTACTTGGGCCCGATATGGTTAGGGAAACCTCGGAGAAGATTGAGTTGATTCGAAGGAGGATGAAAGCAGCACAAGATAGGCAAAAATCGTATGCTGATAAGAGGAGGACAGATCTTGAGTTTGACATTGGGGACATGGTTTTTATCAAAGTATCTCCGTTACAGAATGTTGTTCGCTTTGGGTCCGTGGGGAAATTAGCACCAAGGTTTGTAGGGCCGTTTCCTGTAAAAGACAGGATTGGGAAGATGGCATATAGGGTGGAGTTGCCTGAGAAACTTAGTGGAGTACACGACGTATTCCATGTATCACATTTGAGGAAGTGTTTGCACAAGACCGCGGAGGTGGTAGAGCCGAGCTTGCTTAAAGAGGTGGAAATAGAGTGTGATGCAACAATTAGACGAGCTCCTACATGCATTCTTGGGTCGGAGATCAAAAAGTTGAGGAATCGAGAGGTCAGACTGGTTAAAGTGCAATGGGGAGATGATGAGAGCAACGCAACTTGGGAGACAGATGAGAAGATGCGTTCGTTGTACCCTTTTCTTTTTGAGGGTATGTCTTTTAATTTCTCCTTTATCGCTTAGCTTATCTTATCTTATCTTTAGTATGTCCTCTCATTAGTATCTTTGACCTTTAGTTAGGATAATCCTATGGTTGAAACATGTGTTTGAGACATGTTATGTATGATGGATGCAAAATGGATGCAAGTGTTTGCTAGTGGTTGCTCGTGGATGCATATATACACACACTTTAGGCACTAGATCGGCTCAGTCACTACATATTGCATATTGCATATATATGGATGTATTTAGTAAAATGGATGAACGATGGTTGTATTATCATGTGGATGCTGCATTCAGATGATGGTTGTGCACGCATATAGAAGTATTATGTAGCATTAAGAATCTTTTGCATACATAATGGATGCATGGCACGATCATAGTTGCATTAAGGAGGTCAACTGAATCAGTGGACCGCCTGATTTTGCATTAGATACGGACATATACACACACTGTGCATTTAAACATGAAAGCATTAGAAGTCTGTAAGGACAATGGATGCCTGTGTATGATGGATGAGTAGATGGACGTTTGGATGGTAGGATATACATTCTTCCAGACTTGAAGATTTCGGGGACGAAATCCTAAAAGGAGGGGAGAATGTAACACCCCGAATTTTCTATTAACACTAAAGTTGCTAAAATATTAATAAGTGTGTAAGAGGGGGGATGTATCTAATATGAATATAAAAGTGTGTAAGAGAGGGGATGTATCTAATATGAATATAAAAATATTAATAAGTGTGTAAGAGAGGGGATGTATCTAATATGAATATAAAAATATTAATAAGTGTGTAAGAGAGGGGATGTATCTAATATGTATATAAAAACAATAATAAGTGTGTAAAAGGGGGGGATGTATCTAATGTGTACATTGTAGAATATATATATATATATATATTGCTGAGTGTTTGCTGAGTCACTTCTGACTCATTGCTGAGTCAACAAGATAAACCCCATCTTGTCTGAACGGCTGCGGTTATTTCTAGGTTAAATATAATGGCCTAAATGCATTCTAAAATCTATAAATAAGTGGGTAGACCCTAAACCTAAATCACTTGTAAAATTAGAGAAGCTACCGTCATGCTGCTGCCATGGAGTTCAGCGTAGCCGTCACAAACTAAGAAGAGGAAGCCTAATCATCTACAACTAAATCTACACAAATCAAATCAAAAGATCTCTCTTTCTCTAATTCTTTTCTTTTGTTGGTGAGTATGATGATTCTCACAAGACTATTACAAACTAATTTGACTCAGTTATGAATGGATCACAAGAAAGTGATGTGATTTGTAATTGTAAATTCTATATATTGTGGATCTCTTATTATGTTATTATGTTGTCGTATGATGTAAATTATATATGCTATGTCATGCTATGTTGTAAATTCTCTTATGCTATGTCGTGCTATGTTGAGAATCATGTCAAGCTATGTTATACTATCATACTATGCCATGTTATAAATCATGCTATATTATGTTGAAAAATCATGTTGTTGGATCATGCTTAAAGTTATGTTTTTTTTTCTTAATTTAAATGGATCTTGTTTATGGGAATTTGCCTATTAGGTTAGGTGTACCCATAAACTTGAAACTATAATTAAATAAAACTTGATTATGGGAATTTGCCTATTGAGTTAGGTGTACCCATATAAAACCATGTTGTTAAAAAATTAGATGATGTTGATTCACACATGTTCATATGTAAGTTTATGAAAATTGATTGAGATTATATTAGGTGAATTTTGAACAAGTTGACACCTTTAGGTCCATGACATGTATAATCTATGCAAGTTGGACATATGCAAGTTTCACCCCTTATTATGATTCATTTGGTCACATATACATGTTGTTATTATGATAATCTCTTTTATGCTATGAGTTAGGCTATTCGAGTCTAACATATATTTTGCGAATAAACGTTCAAACGTGGGGTAGGGGTAATATTAGGAATTAATAAATTGGGTGCAATTTTGTAAGATTTTGCATACCATGAATGGATGTCCATAATTGAGTCAATTATGGACATTGTTAAAAATTGGAAGTAATTAATAATTCAAGTAGGGAATTATTAAAATTGGGGGAAAGTGGATTATTATTAATAATCAATGCTTAGGACACGAGGTTGGACCCGTTTGTGATGTAAACCTGCCCGGACCCGCCCGCCAAATCCAGTAGTCACAAATGTCGGCCCAATGTGAGAGGTCCTAGGCCCAAACTAAAGCATAACAGTTGTAAAGACACGAGGTTAGACTCTTTTATGGTGTAAGACTGCCCGGACCCGCCCGGCAAATCCAGCTGCCATAAATGCCAGTCTAATGTGAGAGGTCTTTATGAGGTTATGGCCTTAATGAACTAAGAAATACTTAACCAGCTAATCATGTAAGGTGGGACATGGGGGTTAAGTAGGTGCCTTGGGTGGCATGAGGAATCTGGTGGTTGCCTTTAGAGGCATTTGAAATACGATTAGACTTAACCAAACACACATGTAAATGAACATGACTAAGTGGGTTAAGTGGGATGGACTAATGGGGACAAGCTTAGGTGGAATGCTTGTGGTAAATAGTGGGGGCCCATTTCAACCAGTATCCCAAAACGTATCTTTGTGGGCTCGACCCAAGTCGAGGACGGGACACGCATACTGGGTTTGACTATAAGAGGCCAAAACAGGGAGCGGTGGCAACGCAAGTCCAACGGGTTTCATATGCGTGTGTGGACCCGGGCTGGTAGGTAAGACGTTGTTGCATCGTGTAGGTATTGTTGTATATGACGTAGTCGTATACACTATTATATGATTTTTGTTTGATGATAACAACCAAATAAATATTCATTATAAATGTGTTTGAAATCGTACTGTTAATATACATCACAGACAAGAATATAATATTTATATTTAAACAGAATACTACTGTACACGAATTTAAATATTTAAACAGTATTCTATTTAAATTAAATATTATATTTCAAACTCTCGAACAGCACAATTATTTACAACTCCACTATTTAATCACTTCACAGTACTTGTAAATACACAGTATACGATAAACAAATTTTGTTTGACGACAATAAAATAATATTTTATTTCAAGCAATTTGTTTATTACAAATAAACTGTACAATCTCTTTACTACAACTCTCACACTCAGCACAGTTTGCATCTACACATACATTCTCTCAGGTTCATATTGACTCATATACAGATTCATTGTCTTCATACACTCTCACATATAAAGTTTCAGACTTGCACTCTTATACAGATGCTTCTATATTTTTTTTTTTCACTGTCAGCTTCAGTCTTCTGTCTTCTGTCAGTCTTCACAGTCAGCCCAGCCATCTTCATACCTGTCACATGTGAAACACACACACAGTACACTGCAATAGAAATAAAACAGAATATATGCAAATATATATTTTATTTTTAAAATTTTATTTGCCTCAGTTTTCTGGTGTGTTTCTCATCATTTTTCATGACTTGATCTGATAAATCTGTGCCTAGACAGACAGTTTGTATATGTACAGGTACAGGAAAATTCCCGTATGGCTGCATATACACACGTGTATATATATACACGTGTGCATTGCCACGCCAATACATTGTGCAACTGAGGAGTAGCCACATGGACCATCTCGACTCAGTGCACAATGCAAATCAGTTTGCAAAAGTTCAGCAAACATGTTCAAGAACATGATATAACTCAGCAAAAGCAAAGTGTCGAGCACAGCCAACATGAAAACTGAATAAAGTACTAGAAACTGAAAGCAAACTGAAGTGGCATGGCAACATTATTCAACCAAGTTCAAACTTAAGTGAAAACAGCAAAGTCATAGTCAAGGAATGCTCAAAAGTGATGCAGGTGAACAAACACATAAATGCCCATGTAGGTCAAAACAGCAAACTAGTATGGACAAGTTCAAACCAGAAGTCAATTGTACAATTTGTTCATGGCAAAGTGATAATGCAACTCAAACATGAAAAGGATGCAATGCAACAATGGACATAGTTGCAGTTTTACAAAGGTGATAGTTCAAAATGTTCAAGAATGTGTACACAGCAAATAAGAGGTCAAGTATCACATGTCAGCAAGTGTATACCAAATGGAAGAACAATGAAGACATTCAGCATGGTTACATATATCAAGTTCACTGTTTTAAGCATGCAGTTTCAACACACAAATGGCCGATCACTAAAGCAAACAATACTGGTGAATTGGGATGGTAAGCAAACTACAAGTGTTCAGCAATGCAAACAGTAGTATGAAAAGGCTCATATCAGCATGGGACATCAACATAGATCAAGACAAGTTAAACATGTTTCAAGTAAACTGGTGCAACATGTTTCAAGTCCATATACATACACAAAATATAAACAAGAGCAGCAACAGCAAAACTTGCAAATGTATATGTCAAATATGGATCATGGCAAGGTATGATGTTTCATTATGTCATGTTTTGATCAAAACAGTTCTCAAGCCTGCATAGTGTACAAATCAAGAGTGCAAGTGGTCGAGGCATAATTCCAGGTTTCACAGTGGTCGAGCATGGTGAATCAAATGTAACAGCATTGAAAAGTCAATGATCTTGAATGTTTTGAGAATTCAAAACATGCCTACTTCAGAAAATTAATGCAAATGGTTTCCAGAAAAATCATGAGCAAGAAATAAATCAATCAAACAATTCAACTCGCCAACAATGTACTAAAAGATTTTCAGAAATGAAGATAGCATTTTTTGGCAAGTTTTTATTTTGTCAAATAAAACAGACATAGATAGGAAAGTTTTTTTTTGGAAAGATTTTATCATAGAAAAGATTTACTCATCAATCTTCATATGTAGCAAATTAATTTGTTTCCAGAAATTACAGGAAATCCAAATTCATTCAAGACAGTTTTTTTTTTCAAGGCAAATATTCATTCACGGCATTCATATCTTAGAGGATTCAAGGTAGAATAATATCAAGTTATTCAAGGCAAAAAATCAATGGAGCAATCACGCAGTGAACAAAAGGGGATTCACGTTTTTAATCCTTTCCAAGAATGTACAGGAAATTCAAAAATCATCAAATGTTATCAAAGTCGTGGACATGCCTAAATTCATTAAGCAATTTACAGAGCATCAATTCAAGACAGGTTTTAAATCGAAAAAGGCAATTCCTTTAGGATTCAATCAAGGCAGAGAATCATGCAAGGAAATTCAAGGATATATTTTCTAGAATTACTCAATCACAATTAAAGCCGAGATTTTTCACACGCATAAAATCAGTCAAAGCCAATTACAGCGAAATCAGAGTTGATTGAGGATTTCAAATCCTATTTTATCACACCATTTCATCATCGGCAAAATACAGATCGAAACCACAGAACAGAGAAAATCGAAAACCAAAAACTCGCAATTTCAAAGAGCACAAATCAAACTCAAAAATACTCACATAGGTTTCGATCGAGAAAAGGAGCAACCCCAAAATCGAAGCATCATAGAGCCAAACAATTCGAGCATCAAAGAGATAGCCAATTCATCAAGCAAACGATCGATTTGGGGAAGATTCAGTGAAACCCTAGTTATCGCAGCCGCCATTTTTGTTTCCCAAAGCAAAAGAGAAAGTAAAGGGATCGGGTGCAAACAAAAGGAGAATGGGCCGGCCAAGATAAAAAAAAAAAAAAGGGGATTTGGATTTGTTTAAAGGGGATGACCCCTTTAATATAAACTCCACTTTTTATTTTTATTTTAAGAATTAGGGTTTACATTTTTTTTTACATACTGTTGTTTTTTAAATTGTGTTGTAAATCGTCTGAATCAGTTCTAGATTCTGTAAAAATCTAGGGGAGATCAGTCAGGTAGTTGGCTGTCAGTTTCAGAGTCTGTAAAATCTGGTTTTGGATTACAGGGTTGTAATTCGGGAATCTGATCGAGGGGACATCGTTCAGTCTAGGGTTTTGAGCGTACGGTTAGAATAGGAGCAGGGTTTGCGAGTGTACATGGTCTTGTATGCGGGATCTGTTCTATCACCTAATAGAAACCTTAGAAATGCAGCAGTAGGCAGGATTTTGCCGAAGCTGGGTATATCTTTGTGTGATTTATTTTCTGCATTTCTGTTTCTGCTATATTCTGTGATCTGTTTATTATTATTTATCGCGTTAGTTTTTTTAATTCTGTTAAAAACTGTGAAAAACCCTATTCACCCCCCCTCTAGGGTTATTCTAGATCCAACAGGTATAAGCCATGCATGTCCGTTGTATCAGGTTGCCACTTTAGGGGAGTGATACACCCCACTGTGGGGCCAGCACGGGTATCTACGAGTTAGGGAGCCGATCGAATAATGGGAAGTAGGGTACACCTAGTGGAGATAGGGGCAGGCGGCACCTATGTAGTCAGCTAGGGGTACGTAAAGCCATTGGGAAAGTTTCTAAGTGAAGCTAAGTGGGATGAATCTTTAGGGTGACTGGTGTGGTGCAGTATAGTGTTTATCCTTTAGTATTTAGGAGCGCCTATAACGTTGCCTTTAGCGATTGTCTATGTCCTTAATCTGCTCTTCATAGACATTTTCTTGTTTTCCAGCTTATGCCTTAGTCCAGTTATTTTGGTAATAGTATTGTAGAATTATCATATTCACCAGACTTTATGTCTGACCCCCTCTTTTCCATCCTTTTTCTCCCTTCAGGTCCGCAGGTTGGGCCAAGTTCTAGTGGAGTCTAGTTGGATCGCTTATCTTCTGGAAAGCTTGGACTGCTGAAGTAAAGTCCAGCTTGTTATCTTTCTTTTTAATGGCTATTCATGTAATGGGATTATGTACTTGTTTTATCAAGATAGATATTGTACTTGACATTGAATATGGTCTTATGATGTAATCAAACATGTTTTGACTTCTGCTACAATGAAATAAAGTTTTTGAATTTCCAAGTACTATTTTATATCTGTCTTGTTGTAATTTTACTGTTCTATATTCACTTAAAACCTCCATGGAAGTTAATGCATTCCCTTTGTGAGTGACATTAATGGACGTGGGGTGTTACAACTTTTGTCGATCATGTGCCGTCTTCATGCGTCTTCGAGTTAAGTCTATCTTCTCTGAAGTTTCCCTAATCATCTCGGGACTAAGAAAAATCTTACCCGTAGATTCCCACCAACAAGTCGGTGATCGGCAAGGTCGTCCATATAGAGCTTCAAAAGGTGCCATGCCAATACTAGTCTAATAGCTGCTGTTGTAGGCAAACTCTACTAATGGAAGATGTTCCTCCCATGTCCCTCCAAAGTCCACGATACATAACCTCAAAAGATCTTCTAGAATCTGATTCACCCTTTCTGTTTGGTCGTCCGTCTGAGGGTGATAAGCAATACTCAAAACAATTGCGTTTATGCCGCCTCTTGCAAGCTCTTCCAAAACTCACTAGTGAAAATGGGGTCTCGGTCGCTTACGATACTAGAAGGTATGCCATGTAGACGAACTATCTTTCAGAGATAAACAGATGCTAACCATGCCACTGTTCTTTTACTCTTAACGGGAATAAAATGGGCGCACTTGGTAAGTCTTTCCACTACTACCCAAATCCCTGTATTACCCTTCCTTAACCTCGGCAACCCGTCAACGAAATCCATGGAAACACTTTCCCATTTCCACTGTAGAACCTCTAAATGGTGAAGCAAACCACCAGGCTTCTTTTGCTCAGCCTTGACTTGCTGGCACACTAAGCATCTAGAAACGAACTCAGCCACATCCTTCTTCATTCCGGCCCAAAAGAAAACAGGCTTCATGTCCCTATACATCTTGTCTCCTCCGGGATGTATGGTCAGCTTAGAACGATGTGCTTCATCAAGGATTGTCTTTCTCAAACTCTCGTCTCGAGATACGCAAAGTCTCCTATCTCTACGCAACCAACCTTTGTCATCTATAGTGTACCTACTAAGATGGATCGAGGACTCCCCTCTTATGGGCTTGTCTACTATCTCTATTAGTTGTGGGTCATCTCGCTATGCCACACCTATATATCCCAAAAATGTAGGTCGCACCTCTAATGATGCCAACAAACTGGGTACATAATCAATGGAGGGTCTAAAGTCAAAGGTAGGGATATACTCTAAACTCTACCGCTCGACAAACAAAGGACTCAAAGTCAACTTCTTTCGACTTAAGGCGTCAGCTACAACGTTACCCTTGTCTGGGGTATATGCAATCTCAAAATCATAGGATGCTAAGAACTCCATCCACCTTTGTTGCCTTAAGTTTAAATCTTTTTGGGAGAACAAATACTTTAATGACTTATGGTTTGTATACAACTCAAACCTCTCACCAAGCAAATAGTGATACAAAGACTTAAGCGCAAAAACTATGGCAGCTAACTCTAAGTCGTGGGTAGGGTAATTCTTCTCACGGACCTTCAACTTCCTTCCACCATAACATATCACCCTTCCCTCTTGCATCAAAACTGCGCCAAGCCCTGTCCCGCAAGCATCAGTATACAATGTGAACGGCTTACTCCCATCCAGCAAAACTAAAACTGGAGCAGTCATCAATGCCCTCTTCAAACGTTGGAAAGCATCGTCACAGTCAACATCCCAAGAAAAGGTCAAATTCTTTTTCGTCAACCATGTGAGTGGGGTTGATATCTTAGCAAAGTCTTTAACGAACTTTCTGTAATAGCCCGCCAAACCAAGAAAACTTCTTACTTCTGTTGCATTCTTAGAACCTTCCAATCTTGGATTGCCTCCACCTTCGCGGTATCCACTGTTATCCCTTCCTTAGAGACCATGTTTCCTAAGAACCTCACTTCCTTCCTCCAAAAATGACATTTGGCGAACTTAGCTTTGAGTTGATGTGCTCGAAGGGTCTTTAAGGCTTCCCTAAGATGTAGGGCATGTTCTTCCTCGTTTTTAGTGAATATCAAAATATCATCCACAAAGACCACCATGAACTTGTTTAGAAACTCCTAAACACCTTACTCATCAAGTCTACGAAATATGCGGGTGCATTCGTTAAACCAAAAGGCATGACGAGCCATTCGAAGAAACTATCGGGAGTTCTAAAGGTGGTCTTATCTATACTATCCTCAGCTACCCTCAACTGATGAAATCCTATAGCTAAATCCAACTGCGAGAAAACCGAAGCACCAACCAACTGATCGAATAAATCATCTATCCTCAGTAATGGGTGTCTGTTTTTCTTTATGAGCTTACACTCCAAGATACTCCTTCTTATGAACCCTTTCTCAAGCAACTCTTTCACTTGTTTACTAAGCTCCCTCCTTTCTCTTGGAGCCATGTGGCGCACTGGAAATGCAACTGGCTTTGCATTGTCCACCAAGTATATACGAAAATTTATCTCGCATTTTGGAGGTAAGCCCCTAACCTCCTCAAAGACATATGTATACTCACGGACTACTCGAACAAATTGCAAATCATCAATAGATGTGTCAAGAGATTCTAGATAGCTAAGCAAAACAGAACCCTTAGGGTCACAAGAAATATATAGAGTATTACCCAAACTAGTAAACAGTCTAACTACCCTCTTTTCACAATCGAGAATGACACCATATCTGGCTAGCCAATCCATTCCTGGAATCAATCCATAGCCCGTGAAACCAAGCACATAAGCGTTGCATTCGAACTCAACGCCATACACATATATTATCAAATCCCGACATAACATAGAAAGATGAGTCGTACTGCTAATAGGATTTGAGACAGCAACGGGACCCATAACTAGACTAGCATTTAGGTGCAGTGTTTCAACTAACGAAGCAGATATAAATGAATGTGAAGCGCCAGAATCAAACAAGTTCGAACAGGATGATCAAAAAGGAAAATCAAACTTTCAACAGAAATGTTTCTACCTTTCTCTTGTCTAGGTGCCATGAGAGCATGAACCTACCCTCCAGAAGTAGATCCTGTCCTTTGTCCTTGCCCTTGTCCTTGCCTCCTCGGGCAGTCTTTAATCATATGTCCTGCCTCACCACACTGGAAGCAACCCGTCTTCTTCTTCCTACAGTCCTTGCTTAAGTGGCCAGGTGTTCCACAATTAAAACACCTTTTCTTCCCTTGGCCCTTGTTATCCTTGCCGCCTTTCTTTTGTTGTTGTTGTGCCTTCTTTAGATTCCCTTTCTTATCCTGTGCCTTATTTACGCTAGCACCTTTCTCCTCTTCATGCATCAACGCCATGTCAATAAGTTTCTCAAAAGTAGCCCCCATAGGAATGTGGGACATAGCCAACCCATTAGTTACTTCCCACCAAAAGAAAGCTTCATTCTTCATCAACCAAGCAGCTAGCTGAACTTTCCTTCCCTCGTCTATCTGAAAGATACCAAACAAATCCTACACTTCCTTGAGCCAATTCCGAGCCTCAACAAATGTCTCAGTCCCATAAAACGGCTTTCTTCCCATCGCACGGAAGTCTTTGCATATATTAGAAAAAGCGTCTACATGGGGAGGAGGAGGAGAAGCAGCTGCAGCTGGGGGAGGAGGAACGTTTGCTGGGCTTACGGCAGTATCCCTAGCCCCTAGATACCTTCTGAACCAGCCTGGTATTTGTGCGCGCTCGGGTATAACGGGTTCCCCAGACATGCTGAAAGGAAAAAAAGAAGAGATTCAAAACAGCGAATCGAAAGATAGATATATGCCTTTTGGGGATTATGTTTTTCATAATAAACTTTTCTCTTGAAAGTATCCCCTTTAAAACATGTTTTTGAAGATATTTCTTTCTAAAAATGCTTTTGAAAATGATCTTCAAAATCTTTTATCTGTTCTGGCAACCTTCAGCTCTGATACCATGTGTGACACCCCACGTCCATTAATGTCACTCAATAAGGGAATGCATTAACTTTCATGGAGTATTATAAGGGTATAGAAATGAATATCACAAGACAAATACATAAAATGGTACTTACGAAAATTAAAAATTTATTCATTGCAGCGGAAAAGCAAAAAATGTTTGGATATAACATCAAAACCACGTGCTAAAGCCAAGTACACCAATATCCATCTTGTACAAAATTATTATCAGAGTACATAAAAGTAAAACTATAATCCCACAACAAATAGCCATAATGAAAAAGAGATAAAGCTGAGCATTACTTACAACACTTCCAAGAACTTTAAGAAGAAAGGAATCCAAGTCAAGCTTCACTATTCCCACCTTGAGGACCTGGGGAGGGGGGGATGAAAGAAAAGAGGCGAAAAAAAGGGGTCAGACATAAGTCTGACAAGTCTAGTGACTTTAACAATATAATCAGTAAAGTAACAGGGTAAGAACATAAACTGGATATAAGAGATGACTGTAATATAAGCAGATATGACAAGGTAAACAAAGATAAACAGGATATAACGTTGATTGCGCTTCTAATCACTATAAGATAATTCCTACACCGCACCAATGCTAGTTCCATACTGAAAGTTGATCCCTCTTACTAAACATAGTAACAATAATAATGATGGTAGTTTCGTGTACTCCTAGCTGGTGTCATGGGTGCCGCCTGCTCCTATCTCCACTAGTTGTACCCACTACCGTTCCCATTCGATCGGCTCGCTAACTCGTAGATACCCATGCTGGTCCCATAGTTGGGCGTATCACTCCCTAAAGTGGCAACCCGATACTACTAAAATGCACGGCTTATACCTACACGATGCAACAACGTCTTACCAACCAGCCCGGACCCATACACGCACATGACTCCGTTGGACTTGCACTACCATCGCTAACTCTTTATTGACATCTTACAATCAACCCCAGTAAGCGTGTCCCGTCCTTGACCTAGTTCGAGCTCACATAGATACTAAATGGGTTACTGGTTGAAAAGGGTCCCCACACTTGACACAAGATTCCTTCCTAAGCTTGGTCCCCACTAGGAATTCCCACTTAACCCCTCTTATCCCCATGTCTAATCACATGTCTCATCTTGGTTAAGTGCTTCAATTGTGTTTCACATGCTACCCATGTTACCCACATAACCCTTTATCATCCCCATGTCTAATCACATGTCTTATCTTGGTTAAGTGCTCATTAATTCATTATAATCGTAATCTTGCTAAACTCCCACATTAGATTGCCGTTTTGCGGTTGCTGGATATGTCGGGGGCTTCTGTGCAGTCTTATACCGCAAACTGAATCTAACCTCGTGTCTTTTCATTATTATGCATCTAATTTCTGCCTTTGACCTCTCGCATTAGATTACCAAATTGTGGTTGCTGGATGTGACGGGCGGTTCCGGGCAGTCTTATACTGCAATTTGAATCTAACCTCGTGTCTTAGGCGTTCATTATCACTTTCTTTATTCAAGTCCCAATTTTAAATCTTGGATTAAAATATACTCCAATTACCCATAATTTCCAATCTAAATTATGTTTATAATTTCTAATCCAAATTATGCCTATATCTTATGTATACATGCTATGTCGAATTACGCCCAAATTAATTTGTGTTCATTGTTATTAACAATTCATGCCAAACCTCATGTATTCAAATTATATCCAGTTATGCCCAATCCAACTTATGCCGAATTGATTTATGCCAATAATCTCATTTTATTACAAATTTCCCCAAACTTTTCCCAATCATTCAAACGTTATTCGTACGCAAATCTCAAAATAATATGTTAGGCTCAAAGTTAGCCTAATCTCATTAAAAAAAGGAAAAGAAGAAGGGAAGAGAATCGTGTCATCAAAACTGGCATAAAAGAGACATACGAAACATGAACTGGCATAGAACAATAAAATAGATCCAATTAGGCATATGACAACAGTAATTTGGGTATGAATCTGAAAGACAAGAATCTACAAAACTTGATATGATTCATATTATAGGCATGTTCATAAAATCCAATTTACAATCCTATCACAATCACTTTTTAATTAATTATATATGAAAGTAACATAGACTCAATGTGATAGGATTTAGGAGAGAGGATAGTTCTGAGTTCTGCTTTCTGAATTTGATTAGCTAAACCATTGTTGTAGAATTTGATTCTTATCTTCCAACATGAATACTCCTATTTTGATTTACTATGGTGGAGGCTAGGTTAATTTAGACTAGAGCAGCATGGAGGCGCCATGGATGATTAACAATGAGATTAGGGTTAGGTTTAGGGGTATTTTATAGATGCTCTAGGTGAATTTGGACCTTTAGATTAGATTAGGATCCATCAGAACCATCCAAACCAGAAAAACATGTCATCCAGCCAATCCTAGAAGGACACATCAGCCCTAGACCTCAAAAACACGTCTGTCAGATCTGGGCAGATGGGGGTCGATACCCCTATCGACACCCCTATAGGGGGGCGACACCTAGTCAACTCCCTTAGGGTGGTCGACACCCTAGAGCGGGAGATTTCCCCTCTTACTGATTTTAATTTTTGAACTCGTTTTTGATTTTTAATTATTATTTTAATTTAAATTCTACTAATTATTGAATTCTTATAATGTTCATTACTTTTTCATATGATATCCGATTTATGCAAACTCTTACTCTATTCCAAAAGGAGTTCCAGGACGAACGCAATGGCACAACCTGTTTCCCTTAATTCTTCTTATGAAAATTAAGTATTCTTAAATTTTCCCTTATGTCATGTTTTAAAATTACGGGTTGTTACACCACACGTCTATTAATGTCATTCTATATAGAATGCATTAAGTTTCGTGAAGTGTTACAGGTAAATAAGAACATAATATCACAAGGCAGACATGTAAAATAGCAACGGAATTAAAAAATTTATTTAAATCAAAACATCGTGGTCCCAAATATTGAGTTTACATCATAAGTTGAAATAACTAATTACATCAATAATCTGTCTTGCCAAAAATATCAGAGTGCAAAAGCATAAAACCATATTTCCCTTGCGAAGCCATAAGAGAGTTGACAAGAAGTCAAAGCGGTACATTAGTATCCAAAATCCAAACTAAGCTGAAAGAATCTGAATCAACTCTAAGCACTCCCACCCTGAGAACCTTGGGGGGGACGAAAGAGAGAGAAGAGGAAACAAAAAGGGTCAGACATAAAATCTGGCGAGTCCAGTTACTTTTAAATATAAATAAATAAAAGTATCAGCAGGTACATAAAAACTGGAAGAAGAAGATAACAATAACAAGGACAAGTGTGAACTGAGCAAGATAAGTTTAAACAAAATATATTGCGCTTCTTAAATACGTTTCTCTACACCACACCAATACTAGTATATCAGAAACAGAATGATCCCTACAAATGTCGTTCCATTATATTTTCTTGATTGTTAGGTTATTTGGGTTAACAGCACTTAACGCTTATACACACGTCGTACCCATTTACTTCCCCGTGGATTAACCTAATATGGTATATATGTAGCTACCCCAAATATTAAGGTACACACCATGGTGCCCCACACACATGGTCTCCACCGTAACACCATCGAAATATACGGAGACCCACATCTTACGCCTTTGTGATGTATGGATAACAATGTTACGTTCCGCATATATCTGTCATTACTATGCTACGAAAACGTACAGACTGTCACCTTTGTTCGAATTAGGATTCCTACTGGAGTAATGCCCCCAAGTCTATGATACATCACCCATAACTGTCATTCATGTATCTAGATTGTCCACCATACGTATCTTTAATTGTAGCTCGATGCTTGAATCGCACGTCTTCTAATGTGCACCGAGTTCCTTGGCAGGGAGATACAAGAAACACGGAACTCAGTCGGAAGCTTTTCCATATCTGTACAGGCCCATCTTTAAGATCCTCTACAGATATTCCTATGGTCCGTTTTCACGGTTTCTATGGCCCCACCTAGGCACCTCCATCAACTAGTAAAGACTACAAGAGCTAAGCGACTGCCCCTACGCAACCAATCTAAACATCCGTGTAGCGCCTCCCCTCAACCATCGCACCTCAATAGCAAAAGGTGAATGACATCTTAGGTTTAGCTCTAGTCTTTTCGCATCCCACTGGCTGCCAATGACGAGTATCCGACGATTCACTATCTTGTTGGTCCTGACCCCACCTCCCGTTCAGGCAACCGTCGAATCACCCTGGTGTCACCGCATCACAGCATTCTGACTGCATAGCTACTTCTTCAGTCAAGGCCCACCCACAAAGTAGTTACGTGCAGATCCAACCTCTGCGAGCACAGCCTAAGACATCTACCACCACACAAAGGACTACTAGGAACACCTTATGTACCTCAGGAAGCCGCGTGCTTCCCCTTCCAGTCCTTCGGAGCCGTCAGAACAATCAAATGAATGTGCGCTCCCCTCATGCCTTATAACACCACGATGATCTACCCCGTTAGGTTATTCACCCTCAAACGTGCGGACTGGTCTAAGCGCCTTACATTAATATGTTGTTAGACCCTATGTCTAAACATTGTTTTACGTGCTTGCCTTACCTCACCAGGCTTCCTTTTGACTTGGTTATTCTCATTCACATTGAATTATTATTCAAATTACCAAGTTTCTCTTGCTTATTAATTTCAGTCATATAACTTAACCCATTTAAGTTTATTAATAAGCCCACAACATGTTATTCTCTAGATTGTGCCCAATGTATGTAATCTACATTCTCTTTTATATTCTTGTTTGGTTACCATAACATGTTCTACTTAGCAGATTATTATGCATATCTAAATTCTATCATCTCTACAAGTTATGCTTACCCAAAAAGGTGTCTTTAATTACATAACTTTATTATTTCTACTGGTTATTTATACCACTAGGTGTCTTTAATTACATAACCTTATCGGGTTAAGTTTATGGGTCTACATGTAAATATTACCCACCCCCTCAGATTTACTTTACCCACCCACTGTTCAACCAATTTTACTTAACACCAACTTAAGTTCATATTCATACAATCCCTATGGATTCAACTAGGTTATGTATTCAAGATTTATTACCATATTTTCATTTATGGCCACAGTATGCTAGACCTCCCACATTAAGCCTGCCATTTGTGGATGTTGGATATGTCGGGCGGGCCCGGGCAGACTTATTCCATAAATTGGGCTTAACCTCGTGTCTGAGCATGTCTCATATTTGTACACTTAGACCTCTCACATTAGATTCAACACTTGCGGTCGTTGGATATGTTGGTCGGTTTCGGGCAGACTTCCACCATAGGTGCAATCTAACCTCGTGTCACTAGTGTAGTTACAGTTTCTAATTGTTGTAATCCTAAGCATTTACTTCTTGTCCAATTTTACCTATGTCCTTATAGGTGTTCATGCCCTTTTTCCCCATATTAAATTATATGCCCAATCCATTATTCAAGTTACAGATTTTTATGCCCTTCTTCAATCTTTTAATTATGCACCATATGCTATTTTTCCCAAGTCATAAATCAAGGCATATATATACATATATATATGTGTGTGTGTGTGTGTGTGTGTGTGTATTATGCATAAAATCAAATCTGCATATTTTCCAATTTGCCCCAAGTCCATATTTACCCATTTCAATACAAGTTATACCCAAATCCACATATTTTCCAATGTATGCCTAAAATCATATTCACATATGTTCCCATTTATGTCCCAAATCAATATTTACACAGGTTCCAAATTTATGCCCAATTTCATATTTTACATATGTCCCAATTTATGCCAATTCATATGCTACATATGTTCCAATTCACGCCCAAATCATTTTTTTTTCAATAACAATTATGCCCCAAAATTATGTCTTTCCCAATCATTCCCAATTTCGCACATTCGCATATTTTAGCGTTAGGCCTAGGCTCGAAGGTTGCCTGGCTATATAAAAATAAAAGGGAAAAGGGGAGAGAAGAGAATCAAGAATAGGAATAATAACGAATAAATAATAAACTGATGGAAATAGGCATAAAACTGAATAGGCATATTATGACAAGATTTGACATGGTGACGATATGAACATATAAAGGCAGATCTGATAATTATGTGATAATAGAACTTATTTAGGCATAGATCCAACATCCAATTTTTATATACATTTTATGATTACCCATTAAATATTTAGATCTAAAAATAACTAACTCACAGTGAATAGATTTAAGGAAATGGATCCAATCAACTGAGAAGAAAACATTGGTTTTGTTATTGTAGCAATCGCTAAATTTGAATAATGTTTACTGAATTGGATTTGGAGAAGATTAGGCCATTCAATTTTTATTGCAGCAGAGCTCCGCCATTGCCACCATTTTTTTAAATGAATAAAACCTAGGTTTATGGTACTTTATATAGCCTATGGTTCATGAAAATCGGTCCAAGTTCATAAAAATGTATTCTACCCGGATCTGCATGGGGGGTCGACCGCCCTACATGGGTGTCGTCCCCTGGGTCGACCCCGGGGTCGACCCCCAAGAGCTTGGGTCGACCCCAAACGGTCGATCCTTTCCCTGTTTGCACGTCGGATTTTCTGGTTTAATTTTTATATATATATATACATATATATATATATTCTCCATTTATGCATACAAACTTCAAACCATAATAACTTCTTCATACGAATTTCGTTTTACGCAAACTTGGTATCTATCTTGACCAGAATTCCGAGACGGACGCAATGGCACAGTCCATTTTACTTAATTCTGAATATTTAATTAAGTTTTCCTTAATTTATTGTTAATAGTGTATTGCACATTAATTATTCTTTAATTCGTCATCTTTAGTGTCGTTAAAATTGCGGGGTGTTACATTCTCCCCTACTCAAAGGATTTCGTCCCTGAAATCTCTAAGTTAAGAACATATATCATAACATCCAACAATCATACATTCATCTAGCAACCATAGGAATCCATTGTCCTTAAGGAATTCCTAATGCTTTTATGAACATATGCAGTGTTGTGTGTATATGTCCGTAAACTAATGTGAAAGTTCAAGCGGTCTACTGATTCAGTTGACCTCCTTAATGCAATGTATGTTTGTGCCATGCAACCAAAATGTATGCAATTCATCCTAATACATGTAATTTCTATATGTGTGCACAATCATCCGTCCAAATGCAACATCAATGTAACGATACAACCATTTTCATCCACAAAAATTTAAAATGCATACACATCCATATGCAATATGTAAGTGATTGAGCCGATCTAGTGCCTATTGTGTGTGTATATGCATCCACAAGCAATCACTAGCAAACACTTGTATCCATCAAATATAACATGTCTCAAACACATGTTTACATTCATTAGTTTTCTACCTAAAGACTCGATCAATATGAGATATTCAAACGATAGATACAAGTATTAATTCGAAGCTTGGAAAAAGAAGTTAAGAACATATTCTCGAAAAGGAAAGGATATGAAGCACGAGTCTTGTCTCCAGCCTCCCAGGTAGCATCCTCGCGGTCCTCTGCCCATTGCACTTTTACTAGCTTCATTTCTTGGTTGCATAATTTCTTAACCTCCGATCCAAGTATGCAAGTCGAAGCTCATCCAATCGTTGCTTCCTTCTCTACTTTCATTTCCTCTCGCAAGTTTGGCTCCACTACCTCGAACTCTATATATTTTATCGCTGCTTGGATGAATAGTCATCTTAGAATGATGGGCTTCCTCAAGGACTGTCTTCAATAGGTGTCCCATCCTGATATGATTCACCTATCAAACCTCTTCTAAAGTAGCTCCCTTACTTGCTTACAAAGTTCCCTCTTTTCTTTTAGGAGTCACACGTTGCACAGGCAATGCAACTGGCTTTGCATTGTCCACCAAGTATATGCAGAAACCAATCTCGTGCCTCGGGGATAAATCCCGAACCTCATCAAAACATCAGGATATTCACAACCAATGGTACAGATCGCAAATCTTCGATAGATATATCAAGAGGTTCTAGGAGACTAAGCATGCCAGACACTTTTGGGGTCATAAGAAATCTCGAGAGTCTTTCCATGGCAAGTCAGAAGTCTAACGACCCTCCTCTCACAATCTAGAATGGCTCCATATATGATTAGCCAATTCATCCCTAGAATTAAACCGTATCTCATGAAATCAAGAACATATGCATCGCAATCAAACTCGACGCCTAACACAGAGATTCTCAAAACCCGACAAATCCTCGATAAATGAGCCGTATCTCCAATAGGGTTTGAGACAATAACGGGATCCAATACCACACTAGTATCTAGGTGCAAAGACTCAACTAAAGGATCAGATATAAAAAAATGCGAAGCACCAGAAAAAGTATCATAACAGGATGATCAGAAATGGAAATCAAACCTTCGACGGAAACTTTCTTACCTGTATCCTGTCCACAAGCTATGAGAACATTAGCTTTCCCCCTAGAAGTTTCCTTCCCACTTTACTTGTCCTTGTCTCTTTGGGCACTCCTTAATAAGGTGTTTCCGCCTTACCAAAGTGGTAATAAACACCTTTCCTCTTTTTGCAATCCTTTTTCAGATGACCCACCGTGCCGAAGTTATGGTATTTCCTCTTTTCTTCTTTCATCTTTGGGCTGTGCTCCTTAGCCCCAACTCCTTTATTATCCTTTTTACCATCCATGTGCAACATGCTAACAAGTCTCTTGAAAGCTGCCTCCATCGCACGGAAATCCTTATGAGGCTTGAGAGAAAATAAGCCGCAGGTGAAACTACTGCGGCTACAGATGGAGGTTGGGCACTTCTTTGCCCTTCGACATGTATCGTAGTTTTAACATGCCTACGGAACCATGCCGAAATGGGAATACCCTTTCGAGAAGAAATGGTTCCCCAAACAAAAAGGAAAAGGAATCAAGCGAAGAATCGAAAAGATATTTATGGCTTTGGGAAATATGCTTTTCAAAAACAGACTTTTCATTTTAAAATACTTTTTTAGACCTTTTTGAAAACCATTTTCAAAATATTTTATCCGATCTTGTAACCATATACTCTGATACCAAATGTGACACCCCACATTCGTTAATGTCACTTTATATAGAATGCATTAAGTTTCATGAAGCGTTATAGCTAAATAAGAACATAATATCACAAGGCAGACATGTAAAATAGCAGCATAATTAAAAATTTTATTTAAATAAAAACATCATTGTAACGACCTGGATTTTTCGACCATTTGAATATTTAAATTAGTTTTAAATATTATATTAAGGTATTTGATATTAGTTTTTAAAATGTTGATTTAACGTTTTAATTTATATTTATATTAAAACGAACTTAAAATGACGCGGTAGTTCGTAAAATCGAGTTTGAACTTCAATTGATTATACCAAATCCATTTTAAGTCAGATTTCTGTGGAACAAGAAACGTTAGAATCAGATTGATTATAATTTTCTAATAAAAGAGAAAAATCGAGATTTCATCGTATAGATTGTAAGATATGTCCAAATCAAAATTTCGAAATAGTCACTATAGAATCGTTCATCGACCATAATAGTTTATTTGAAATAACTGCATACTGGATTCGAATTTAGACAAGGTCCTTTTGAGACGTAGTGTTAATTTAATTTTTAGAATTTTACCGAAATTTTTAATTAATTTAATACGCAACTTTTCATTTGGAGTGTTTTGCACCCTATATCAATATTTTGGGGTTTCATTATATAAGTTAACCTACTGATATTATTATATTTTTGGGATCATGACACATTGCTGGACACGATTATATTTTTATTTCTGTTTGTAACGGCTCGGACATGAACAGAACCTTATCTAACATGATACACTAAATTTTGAAAACATAAAACAACATATATATTTACATTTCTTCCAAGGCAAGCTTTGTAGACATTTCAAAATCCTTGTGCAGACACTTCGTCCATTCCTTCAAAACATAGGCTGCACATTCTTTCTTTTCATACAGAACTTCAAGGACCGCACACATGCAAGATCAATGACGCAGTATATATGTTTTCACCTCAACACAGCCTATAAACGCAGCTATATCACATGGCTACCCACAGTAACAGAGTTTCTTTGATTGTGACTTCCATCAAAGAACCCAAGCCGCAAGCTAATTTCGAAAAGAAAACTCATGCGGACTAGGAAAGTGGATCACAAGGCTACCCCATTTCTGAATTCTTAGATACAGCTTCCTATTTCCTACTTTCTCTTCTCGCCTGTCATGCATGTCCTTTCTTTTGCTGTTTTCACTTGAAATTGAAATATCACTGCAAACATAACACCTAGCCTACATCTAACATGCCGTGCTCTCCAAAACATTGCCATGGTGACCAAACCATCCCACCGTGCCAACCAAGGTGTCTAGCAGTATAAATACATGATGCGTTTTCACCTTTTTGTCGGGAATTCGCAAATACAATAAAATAAAATGGTGAACGATCCTTAAAAAAAATATGGGGTCCCTCAAATATATAAATAAATAAAAATACCGTGAGCATGAAATGGGCGTGAAAAACAAGGAAGAAGTTGTGGATCAGTGAAGAAGTGTATGCGTGAGAACAAGAGGAGTTGAAGGGTACGGAGTGGGTTCAAAAATGGAAGCTTCGAAAGAATGCGGCTTGCGTTCAAACTGATAAAGCAGGTGGGTCTCGCTCTCGCTCTCGCGTGTGGGGAGGATGGAGTTTTAGGAAGTAAAGTTTAAGGAAGAAGGGACGTTAAAAGAAGAAAGAAAAAAGAAAAAAAAAGTTGCACTGCGGATGGGTTCAACATGGAACCAAGGAGTAGCAGCAGGTTCCGATAAATTATGGAGAGCATGAAGTTTGAGGCTATGGCAGGTTCGTGGGGCATTGGCCAAGTGTGCTCTCGGTAGAAGAATCAAAAAAGAAAAAAGAAAAAAAGGAATGAAGCATCAGGCGTAAGAATTGGCAGAGCAAATGGGAGGACTGGTAGTTTTGTTTACAACCAAGAACGGTGAAGTGCGGTTGCTTACAATGGAGTATTTGTGGCCATGGAAGCTTGCGGTGCTCAGGTGTAAACGAAGAATACAGAGAGGAACAGTAATTGAAATGGTGCTTAATCACGGCTTAAGTAAAGTAAGTAATATTTCAGTTAATTAGTGTATATATATATTTATATATACTTAAGAAGTATACGTAGCCTAAGTTTTGAATTGGACTAAACAAACTTTACCGTGCTGATTTTATTATATATATATATGATGTTTGAACAAAGCCTGTATGAGTATACTAATATATCTAATCATGCCTCATTGAAAAAAATTAACATACAGCAAGAATTAAGTTAATTTATTTTAAAGATTTTCAATAACATTAAATTAAATAGTCAGTAACGTTTAAATTTTTATATTTATGTCATGCGTATACAGAATCAAATCAAGCAAGGAGCGCTGGACTCATATCGACGGACATAAGATTTTGAAATTGGAACGATTAGAGATGAACGCAGCTAAAAGTTTGTAAACCGAACCGTTTTGACGATGAATGGAAAACCCAAGGTGAGTTAAACTCACTCAGTTACCCTATTTATAATTTTTATAAATTGGGTTTATTGCTTGTATGCTATGTTGCTTAGTTGATTTGGTTGATTTAATGATTGTTGGTTATTCACTATACTGTTTAAATTAAATGATTGTTTAATTTAAAATGAAATGAAATCGTTATTTTTAACGATTAGTTCCAACGAAGGTAACGTACCTTGTTGGCTACGTTTATAATGATACAAACGTTTTTAAAATTAAATTGGGTGCTTGAATGATTATTATTTGTTGACCGCTATTAGTTGAATTGATTATTTGCATATGATCATTATATGAACTGTTTAACCGACAGGATTGGATAATTGACTTGGTGGTTGTTTGTTGAATTTAAATTCAACATTTGTTTGGTTATTAACTAATTGTGGATATTAGTTGAGAAATTTATAGCAGATGGCCAAAATACAAACTGTGTTTAAAAAGGATGATTTACCGTCAAGTAAATCGATAGAAATAATGTTATAAAATTTATTTATAAGTGAATATAGATTTCTAGTATATTATTTTGATTAGAATTTATGAAAAGAAATAAACTTACCAAAAGTATGTTGATTGTTTTAATCACTATTTTGGCACCAAAAACGACCGTGTGCGAAGCACGTGCTTTATCTTTTATAAAGCAAATGCTTGTATTAACGAAATTGTTAAGCAATTGTGGAACGATTAATAACGACGATTATTTGTTTTCAAGAAACAATTTAAAGAAGATTATTTTGAAATGGATTATTTAATATTATTTATTAGTTTAAAAGAAAAGACGAGTTGAAGTGATCAATGGGTTAATCATGTTTTGGAATTGACCATGCCAAATGTTTTTAACAAGAAATTGACTAGTGTATCGATTAATCCGGTGATATTATTTAACTAATAGTTGCTTGGTTTAATAGGAATTTAAAAAGGTAATTTCAAAGGTAAGAGGGGTTATAAAACCGTATGTTGAATAAAATAGTAACATGATATTTGTTGGTACTAGAATGAACATGGGTTTTTGGATTATAATTGATACTTATCTTAAGATAATAATGTGGTTGATCAAGGTTTGAGAGGTAATTAAAATACCCCAACTTGAACGACTTCAGGATTATCGAAAGATGATATTAGTTGTAATAGTGGATGTGTTTGAAGTAATTTATTTGAGAAATATTAATGTAACATTATTTGAAGAATTTATCAATATAAAATGGGATTCCAGCAATAAAGGGAATTAAAAAGCGGCTTGAGAATATGAAATGGTATTTTCAAAATAAAAAGTAGATTGGTGAAGATATAACGGTACTTTCAAAAGTAAGGAAAAATGATTTAGAATAAGTTTATTCTAAAGGATAAGTGACGGGGATTGGGTTCAAATAATAAGACCAAAAGGGAACTTCGAAATGATCGTTTTAAGAATGATAAGTGGAATCGGTTTTCCAATTATAGGTAATAAGTGATGTATAGAAAATGTTTTAAAATGGTAGTTAACGGGAAATGTGATATTGATTTAAGATATTTTTCTAAGTATCAACATAAAATGATTTGAGAATATTATATTATTTAATGGCCAAGTGACGCTGTGTTCTGAACCAATGAATCTATCTTATTTTCATGGTTGTTTATTTTGATAGTTGAATAACCGACTATCAAAATCTGGCCCAACGTTTTTGGTACGGAAAGACCGGGATCGAATTTATATTCGAAAACCATTCCAACCAATAAATACGAATACGTTGAAGATGCTGATCAAGATAGAGCGATTGAAGACTGTAGATCTTCATGAAACGGAAGAGTTACTTACAATCTCTGGCTGATCCCCAGAGATATACTATGATTCTGTCGTGGCTGAAATCTATGGGTTGCAAGGACTACTCGCTACTGATCTGTAGGGTGATTCCTAGGATGCGGTAGGAGGGTACCTTCGGTTCATCTTGTTCCTGGATGACTTGTATGGACGATGTGAATGGTGGCTAGAAGTTTCAAAAGTCGATTATAACCTCAAGCCTCATCAACCGGTAAATGACAAAAATCGGGCAGGCAGCATGGCTATGTGGGTTGCTCCCATTAGGGTGTATAATCACCTATCTAGAGAAATTCCTTTTGCTTCTTTAATCTATCTATGCTGTCCCTTTTCGGGAACGGTGGTTTGAGTCCAACCATTGGTGATATACATTCGATACACTCAAGCGAAATGAGTGGTCGGTCATGTGTGGGCCGGGTTGCAAGACGTTCTTGTTGAACCCAGTGTATTCGCCTCTAGAGATACACGAGCGGCAGGTGGTCCCATACCTTGTCAAGGTCGGAATCCAATTTCCAATAAGTGCCTACGGTTTTGTTTGTATACTATATATGTGGAGCGTGAGATGCAAGCGTTCCACTAGATTGATATTTACTTGTATGTAGACACTATTATAATATCAGAATAAGATATTGATTTCAAAAATGTTTTGGGTTATCGTAAGGTAAAAACCGTCCGTGTTTATGTGTGGATTCGGTCTTACGATTATCCTTTTCTTTCGGAAAAGATTTTCGAACTTTAAAATCAAGTTGGATGATCCCCTTAATACTGTGCGAGTTTTACTCAATCTGGTTCACCAGACTGACTCGGTGTTTTGCAAATGCTCGGGTTAGACCGGGGTGTACAGGTTCAGGTTACCAGATGATTTGAAGTCATAGACGAGCTGAAGGAGTTCAGACGTATGATGATTCAACCGTTATTATTCCGCTGTGTGTTACATATTTGAGGACAGACTATTATAACTGTCCAGGTGAATTGCTGTACTCTGATGTTGTAAGTATTATTTCAAGCTCTCAATAAAAGTTATTTCCATATTATATTTTGTTCCGCTGCGATGTGAGAATCTGTGTTGTGTTGATCCTTCTTATTCTTCTATTCTAACTTTCTTTCTTTCTTATCTCAACCTCCAAATTCTTTCTTATAGCCTTCTGGGGTTTTCGGTACTTGAGTTATGGGCACAGAATGTAATAGTGTCATGATTCGAGTGTCGGAATTCCCGAGTCGCTATAGTTGGTATCAGAGCAATGGTTTAGGAATAACCTTGGCTCTGTGGCATAACTCGATAGAGATTGGGTCAGCAATGCCCTAAATTGAGTTGAGTATATATATATATGAGAGAGCGTATTTGTAGATTTTATATATACAAATGTTTTGTATTGTGTTGTTTGATCGGTTCAAGTTGAACTGACAAATTGATACAATATCATTTTGTGAAAGGGGTAAATGAAATAATTTTACCCAAATAAATTTTCGTATATAAAAAGAAATAATTTTTCTCAATTACTGAGATATTGGTTTGATGGTTAACTGAATTTAATTCAAATTGGATTTGAATTGTTTAATTTAACCAGAATGAGAATTCAAACTTGATTTTGAATTTGAATAGGTTTAATATAAACAGTATAATTAGTAAATAAGAATTTTAATAAAAAATCAGATAAATTAGAAATTAACTTAAAATAAGGATGATTTTCTTGTAGTGATTGTTGATTATTTGTTGGATACTAGATTAACAGAATTCAACAACAGATAAATAAGAATTGAAAACTAAGAGATAATATTCAATATAATGAATAAGATCAATATGAAATGAAACTGAAGTGATTTAGCCGCATATATGTTATTGGCATTGGATATTTAGCTAAGTGCAGGTTGAAAGGAGAAAGAGCCACTAGTTGATTTCCTTCGTGATTAGAGTATTGGTTGCCCGACAAATAGTTAAACCTTAATATATTGATTGGTGATTGATTTTATACCCCTGATTTGGGTTGTCAATTGGCTTTGTTTTCTTTTGATCGTTTTGAGGCCCAGAGCGACGAGTTGCAGTTGTTTGGATCGAACAGTGTAGAGAGGTGCTGACGAAATTTTCGTAAAATTTGTAAGCTTAGAAATTATTTTGATAATGTTATAATATTAACTATTTTGAAAAATATTGGGCTTGAATCATTCTTCTTACTTAGCAATTTCGAGGACGAAATTATTTTAAGGGGGGAAGAATGTAACGACCTGGATTTTTCGACCATTTGAATATTTAAATTGGTTTTAAATATTATATTAAGGGATTTGATATTCGTTTTTAAAATGATGATTTAACGTTTTAATTTATATTTATATTAAAACGAACTTAAAATGACGTGGTAGTTCGTAAAATCGAGTTTGAACTTCAATTGATTATATCGAATCCATTTTAAGTCGGATTTCTGTGGAACAAGAAACGTTAGAATCAGATTGATTATAATTTTCTAATAAAAGAGAAAAATTGAGATTTCATCGTATAGATTGTAAGATATGTCCAAATCAAAATTTCGAAATAGTCACTATAGAATCGTTCATCGACCATAACAGTTTATTTGAAATAACTGCATACTGGATTCGAATTTAGACAAGATCCTTTTGAGACGTAGTGTTAATTTAATTTTTAGAATTATACCGAAATTTTTAATTAATTTAATACGCAACTTTTTATTTGGAGTGTTTTGCACCCTATATCAATATTTTGGGGTTTCATTATATAAGTTAACCTACTGATATTATTATATTTTTGGGATCATGACACATTGCTGGACACGATTATATTTTTATTTCTGTTTGTAACGGCTCGGACATGAACAGAACCTTATGTAACATGATACACTAAATTTTGAAAACATAAAACAACATATATATTTACATTTCTTCCAAGACAAGCTTTGTAGACATTTCAAAATCCTTGTGCAGACACTTCGTCTATTCCTTCAAAACATAGGCTGCACGTTCTTTCTTTTCATACAGAACTTCAAGGATCGCACACATGCAAGATCAATGACGCAGTATATATGTTTTCACCTCAACACAGCCTATAAACGCAGCTATATCACATGGCTACCCACAGTAACAGAGTTTCTTTGATTGTGACTTCCATCAAAGAACCCAAGCCGCCAACTAATTTCGAAAAGAAAACTCATGCGGACTAGGAAAGTGGATCACAAGGCTACCCCGTTTCTGAATTCTTAGATACAGCTTCCTATTTCCTACTTTCTCTTCTCGCCTGTCATGCAAGTCCTTTCTTTTGCTGTTTTCACTTGAAATTGAAATATCACTGCAAACATAACACCTAGCCTACATCTAACATGTCGTGCTCTCCAAAACATTGCCATGGTGACCAAACCATCCCACCGTGCCAACCAAGGTGTCTAGCAGTATAAATACATGCTGCGTTTTCACCTTTTTGTTGGGAATTCGCAAATACAATAAAATAAAATGGTGAACGATCCTTAAAAAATATATATATATGGGGTCCCTCAAATATATAAATAAAAAAAAATACCGTGAGCATGAAATGGGCGTGAAAAACAAGGAAGAAGTTGTGGATCAGTGAAGAAGTGTATGCGTGAGAACAAGAGGAGTTGAAGGGTACGGAGTGGGTTCAAAAATGGAAGCTTCGAAAGAATGCGGCTTGCGTTCAAACTGATAAAGCAGGTGGGTCTCGCTCTCGCTCTCGCGTGTGGGGAGGATGGAGTTTCAGGAAGTAAAGTTTAAGGAAGAAGGGACGTTAAAAGAAGAAAGAAAAAAGAAAAAAAAGTTGCGCTGCGGATAGGTTCAACATGGAACCAAGGAGTAGCAGCAGGTTCCGATAAATTATGGAGAGAATGAAGTTTGAGTTGATGGCAGGTTCGTGGGGCATTGGCCAAGTGTGCTCTCGGTAGAAGAATCGAAAAAAAAAAGAAAAAAAAGGAATGAAGCATCAGGCGTAAGAATTGACAGAGCAAATGGGAGGACTGGTAGTTTTGTTAACAACCAAGAACGGTGAAGTGAGGTTGCTTACAATGGAGTATTTGTGGCCATGGAAGCTTGCGGTGCTCAGGTGTAAACGAAGAATACAGAGAGGAACAGTAATTGAAATGGTGCTTAATCACGGCTTAAGTAAAGTAAGTAATATTTCAGTTAATTAGTGTGTATATATATTTATATATACTTAAGAAGTATACGTAGCCTAAGTTTTGAATTGGACTAAACAAACTTTACCGTGCTGATTTTATTATATATATATATGATGTTTGAACAAAGCCTGTATGAGTATACTAATATATCTAATCATGCCTCATTGAAAAAAATTAACATACAGCAAGAATTAAGTTAATTTATTTTAAAGATTTTCAATAACATTAAATTAAATAGTCAGTAACGTTTAAATTTTTATATTTATGTCATGCGTATACAGAATCAAATCAAGCAAGGAGCGCTGGACTCATATCGACGAACATAAGATTTTGAAATTGGAACGATTAGAGGTGAATGCAACTAAAAGTTTGTAAACCGAACCGTTTTGACGATGAATGGAAAACCCAAGGTGAGTTAAACTCACTCAGTTACCCTATTTATAATTTTTATAAATTGGGTTTATTGCTTGTATGCTATGTTGCTTAGTTGATTTGGTTGATTTAATGATTGTTGGTTATTCACTATACTGTTTAAATTAAATGATTGTTTAATTTAAAATGAAATGAAATCGTTATTTTTAACGATTAGTTCCAACGAAGGTAACTTACCTTGTTGGTTACGTTTATAATGATATAAACGTTTTTAAAATTAAATTGGGTGCATGAATGATTATTATTTGTTGACCGCTATTAGTTGAATTGATTATTTGCATATGATCATTATATGAACTGTTTAACCGACAGGATTGGATAATTGACTTGGTGGTTGTTTGTTGAATTTAAATTCAACATTTGTTTGGTTATTAACTAATTGTGGATATTAGTTGAGAAATTTATAGCAGATGGCCAAAATACAAACTGTGTTTAAAAAGGATGATTTACCGTCAAGTAAATCGATAGAAATAAAGTTATGAATATAGATTTCTAGTATATTATTTTGATTAGAATTTATGAAAAGAAATAAACTTACCAAAAGTATGTTGATTGTTTTAATCACTATTTTGGCACCAAAAACGACCGTGTGCGAAGCACGTGCTTTATCTTTTATAAAGCAAATGCTTGTATTAACGAAATTGTTAAGCAACTGTGGAACGATTAATAACGACGATTATTTGATTTCAAGAAACAATTTAAAGAAGTTTATTTTGAAATGGATTATTTAATATTATTTATTAGTTTAAAAGAAAAGACGAGTTGAAGTGATCAATGGGTTAATCATGTTTTGGAATTGACCACGCCAAATGTTTTTAACAAGAAATTGACTAGTGTATCGATTAATCCGGTGATATTATTTAACAAATAGTTGCTTGGTTTAATAGGAATTTAAAAAGGTAATTTCAAAGGTAAGAGGGGTTATAAAACCGTATGTTGAATAAAATAGTAACATGATATTTGTTGGTACTAGAATGAACATGGGTTTTTGGATTATAATTGATACTTATCTTAAGATAATAATGTGGTTGATCAAGGTTTGAGAGGTAATTAAAATACCCCAACTTGAACGACTTCAGGATTATTGAAAGATGATATTAGTTGTAATAGTGGATGTGTTTGAAGTAATTTATTTGAGAAATATTAATGTAACATTATTTGAAGAATTTATCAATATAAAATGGGATTCCAGCAATAAAGGGAATTAAAAAGCGGCTTGAGAATATGAAATGGTATTTTCAAAATAAAAAGTAGATTGGTGAAGATATAACGGTACTTTCAAAAGTAAGGAAAAATGATTTAGAATAAGTTTATTCTAAAGGATAAGTGACGGGGATTGGGTTCAAATAATAAGACCAAAAGGGAATTTCGAAATGATCGTTTTAAGAATGATAAGTGGAATCGGTTTTTCAATTATAGGTAATAAGTGATGTATAGAAAATGTTTTAAAATGGTAGTTAACGGGAAATGTGATATTGATTTAAGATATTTTTCTAAGTATCAACATAAAATGATTTGAGAATATTATATTATTTAATGGCCAAGTGACGCTGTGTTCTGAACCAATGAATCTATCTTATTTTCATGGTTGTTTATTTTGATAGTTAAATAACCGACTATCAAAATCTGGCCCAACGTTTTTGGTACGGAAAGATCGGGATCGAATTTATATTCGAAAACCATTCCAACCAATAAATATGAATACGTTGAAGATGCTGATCGAGATAGAGCGATTGAAGACTGTAGATCTTCATGAAACGGAAGAGTTACTTACAATCTCTGGCTGATCCCCAGAGATATACTGTGATTCTGTCGTGGCTGAAATCTATGGGTTGCAAGGACTACTCGCTACTGATTTGTAGGGTGATTCCTAGGATGCGGTAGGAGGGTACCTTCGGTTCATCCTGTTCCTGGATGACTTGTATGGACGATGTGAATGGTGGCTAGAAGTTTCAAAAGTCGATTATAACCTCAAGCCTCATCAACCGGTAAATGACAAAAATCGGGCAGGCAGCATGGCTATGTGGGTCGCTCCCATTAGGGTGTATAATCACCTATCTAGAGAAATTCCTTTTGCTTCTTTAATCTATCTATGCTGTCCCTTTTCGGGAACGGTGGTTTGAGTCCAACCATTGGTGATATACATTCGATACACTCAAGCGAAATGAGTGGTCGGTCATGTGTGGGCCGGGTTGCAAGATGTTCTTGTTGAACCCAGTGTATTCGCCTCTAGAGATACACGAGCGGCAGGTGGTCCTATACCTTGTCAAGGTCGGAATCCAATTTCCAATAAGTGCCTACGGTTTTGTTTGTATACTATATATGTGGAGCGTGAGATGCAAGCGTTCCACTAGATTGATATTTACTTGTATGTAGACACTATTATAATATTAGAATAAGATATTGATTTCAAAAATGTTTTGGGTTATCGTAAGGTAAAAACCGTCCGTGTTTATGTGTGGATTCGGTCTTACGATTATCCTTTTCTTTCGGAAAAGATTTTCGAACTTTAAAATCAAGTTGGATGATCCCCTTAATACTGTGCGAGTTTTACTCACTCTGGTTCACCAGACTGACCCAGTGTTTTGCAAATGCTCGGGTTAGACCGGGGTGTACAGGTTCAGGTTACCAGATGATTTGAAGTCATAGACGAGCTGAAGGAGTTTAGATGTATGATGATTCAACCGTTATTATTCCGCTGTGTGTTACATATTTGAGGACAGATATTATAACTGTCCAGGTGAATTGCTGTACTCTGATGTTGTAAGTATTATTTCAAGCTCTCAATAAAAGTTATTTCCGTATTATATTTTGTTCCGCTGCGATGTGAGAATCTGTGTTGTGTTGATCCTTCTTATTCTTCTATTCTAACTTTCTTTCTTTCTTATCTCAACCTCTAAATTCTTTCTTATAGCCTTCTGGGGTTTTAGGTACTTGAGTTATGGGCACAGAATGTAATAGTGTCATGATTCGAGTGTCGGAATTCCCGGGTTGCTACAATCATGGTCCCAGATACCGAGTTTACATCATAAGTTGAAATAACTAATTACATCAATAATCTGTCTTGCCAAAAATATCAAAGTACAAAAGCTTAAAACCATATTTTCCTTGCGAAGCCATAAGAGAATTGACAAGAAGTCAAAGCGGTACATCAGTATCCAAAATCGAAGCTAAGATAAAAGAATCCAAATCAGCTCTAAGCACTGCCACCCTGAGAACCTGGGGGGGAACGGAAGAGAGAGAAAAGGAAACAAAAAGTGTCAGACTTAAAGTCTAGCGAGTCCAGTTACTTCTAAATATAAATAAATAAAAGTATCATGGTAGGTATATAAAAACTAAAAGAACAAGGTAACAATAACAAGGACAAGTGTGAACTGAACAAGATAAGTTTGAGAAAAATATATTGCGCTTCTTAAATACATTTCTCTGCACCACACCAATACTAGTATATCAGAAATAGAATGATCCCTACAATTATTGTTCCATTACATTTTCTTGATTATTAGGTTACTTGGGTTAACAACACTTAATGCTTACACACACGTTGTACCCATTTACTTCCCAGTGGATTAACCTAATATCGTATATATGTAGCTACCCCAAATATTAAGGTATACCCCCATGGTGCCCCACCCGCATGGTCTCTACCGTAACACCATCGAAATATACGTAGTCCCACATCCTACGTCGTTGTGATGTACGGATAACAATATTATGTTCCGCATATATCTGTCATTACTATGCTACGCAAATGTACGGACTATCACCTTTGTTTGAATCAGGATTCCTACTGGAATAATGCCCTCAAGACTATGATACATCACCCAGAGCTATCATGCATGTATCTAGACTGTCCACCATAGATATATTATGCACAAACTCAAATCCACATATTTTCCAATTTGCCCCAAGTCCATATTTACCCATTTCAATACAAGTTATACCCAAATCCAATTCACATATTTTCCAAGTATGCCTAAAATTCATATTCACATATGTTCTAATTTAAGTCCCAAATCAATATTTACACAGGTTCCTAATTTACGCCAATTTCATATTTTACGTATGTTCCAATTTATGCCAATTCTATGTTACATATGTACCAATTCATGCCCAAATCATATTTTTTTTTTCCAATACCAATTATGCCCTAAAATTATGTCTTTCCCAGTCCTTCCCAATTTCGCACGTTTGCATATTTCAGCGTTAGGCCTAGGCTCAAGGGTAGCCTGACTATATAAAAATAAAAGGGAAATCAAGAATAGGCATAATAACGAATCAGTAATAAACAGATGGAAATAGGCATAAAAACTGAATAGGCACATTATGACAAATTTGACATGGTGATGATATGAACATATAAAGGAAGATCTGATAATTATGTCATAATAGAACTTGTTTAGGCATAGATCCAATATCCAATTTTTATATACATTTTATGATTATCCATTAAATATTTAGATCTAAAAATAACAAACTAAAAGTGGATAGATCTAAGGAAATAGATCCAATTAACTGAGAAGAACACGTTGGATTTGTTGTTGTAGCAATCGCTGAATTTGAATAATGTTTGCTGAATTGGATTTGGAGAAGATTAGGCCGTTTAATTTTTATTGCAGCAGAGCTCCGCCATCGCCACCATTTTTTTAGATGAATAAAACCTAGGTTTAGGGTCCTTTATATAGCCTAGGGTTCACGAATTTAGCCCCAAAATCGGTCCAAGTTCAGAAAAACGTATTCTACCCAGATTTGCAGGGGAGTCGACCCCCCTACATGGGCGTCTACCCCTAGGTCGACCCCGGGTCGACCCCCAAGGGCCTGGGTCGACCCCCAAGAGCCTGGGTCGACCCCGGCGTCGACCCAGCAAGGTCTCGGGTCGACTCTAAACAGTCGGCCTTTTCCCTGTTTGCACGTCGGATTTTCTGGTTCTGAATTTTTGAATTCTGGCTTAATTTATATATATATACATATATATATATATATATATATATATATATATATATATATATATATTCTCCTTATATGCATACAAACTTCAAACCTTAATAACTTCTTCATACGAAGTCTGTTTTACTCAAACATGGTATCTGTCTTGACCAGAATTCTGAGACGAACGCAATGGCATAGTCCATTTTACTTAATTCTGAATATTTAATTAAGTTCTCCTTAATGCATTGTTAATAGTGTATTTCACATTAAGTATTCTTTAATTCATTATCTTTAGTGTCGTTAAATTACGGGGTGTTACAATGTACCCATTCGAAAGATATATGAAGGCACTCAAAGATTATGTCAGAAACTATGCACGACCAAAGGCATGTAGTGCAGATTCGTATCTTGCAGCACAATGCATGTTATTTTTCAACGAATTATTAAAAAAATAGAAAATATAGAAGAGAAAGGAGCTCAAAAGGAAGATTATGAAAGCAGCGGAATACTCGAGGGACGTCCAATTTCAAAATCGAAGACAATTACATTGCCAGCTAACGAGAAAGAAAGTGCTTATTTAGTTATGTGAATTAATATGGACATGGGGGAACCATTTATAGAGTAAGTTTATGTTATATTGTTTTAATTATTTTGATGTATTTGTAATGATATATATATATATATATCTTATAATCAAATGCTCAATACTAGTTTGCATTTAGAGGAATTAAAAAATTCAGATCAGTGCACGGAAAAAAGGGACCTTACTTTGGGAAACAAATACAATTCTTTTTGCTGATTGGATTAAAAGGAAGGTTAGTTTGATTTCAAATATATTTCATATGACTATAAATATTACTATAAAATTTACATGCTAAATGAAGTTTTTTGTTGATACCTATTACCTCCAAGGATCGTTAAGACATGTTAAAATGGATTGCTTACGGTCTGAAGGATGATTCCATGTCTTACAAACGATAATCATCACTGAGCAATGTTTTCATGTAAAAGATTTAGGGAGACAAACTCAGAATTGTGGGGTGACTTTTGATGTGACTACTATGTGTAGAGAAAGTGCAAAAGATATGTCCCAAATGGTTGATGTGGTCACTTATTATGGAATATTGATAGATATAATTTTATTAGATTATCATTTGTTTTATATTCCAGTTTTTAAGTGTCATTGGGCGTATAAAGGAAATGGAGTAAAAGTTGATGATGATGGGTTCAGTCTTGTTAATTTACATCAAGCATCATTTTCACGAGACCCATACATACTCGCATCTCAAACAAAACAAGTATTTTATTCAAGAGAGAAAGATGTTTTAAAATGGTATGTTGTAATGAAAGAACCATCAAGAAGTTTTAATGATTTAGAGGATCCCGATTGCATCGAGGAAGATATCCAAGTGGTGGAAGATGAAATAACCAAAGTGGATGATGAAGTAGCTATGCTAGAGAGGATTGCGAGGACATACTTGATTAGATTATATGTCCTACCTGAGCATGGTTGATCATTTGCTTTAGTGATGCTTGAACTTGTAAATTAAATCCGGGCTATTCGGAAATTTCATTAAACTTGTATTAATTTTCTTTAGTGTTGGTTGTTCATTTGCTGCACTATCAAGCTCTCTGCCTTGCTATAACCAAACCTCACCATTGCTATGTTTTCTTGTAGTTGTAACACAATAAATCAGTCCGAAAAAACCAATATAGTATTTTAAAAAAATCCAAAGAAAAACCCTGTGAGTGTATAACAATCATTCTGCAGTAACCCCTGTGGCTTCTTTAGGAATCCAAAACAAGAAACTGACTAGAAGAAGAGTGAAAACCAACAATGGTTGTGTGTTGGAAATGCTTTTGCTGGGTTTTGTGTTGAACTTGAATGCATGCCATAACTTGAAACTTGGAATTTGTGTTGCACCTGAAACTGTGTTATATACATTTGTGTTGTACCAGAATTTCTGGCATTTCTTAGCCAGGCGGTTTGACCTGTTTTTCATATTACACGCACTTGCACTAGTACATTGTCTGCACTTGCAATTAAACCTGGGATTTATGACAACTGAAGTTTCATTTAACTGTCAGACCTATATCTGTTGTTACATCAAAGCGCACAATTTAAATTATATATGTATACACATATACATGTATGATGTTGTGTATTTCAGACTTGAGTGTTGAAATTTTATGCAATTCTCTCAACCCGTGCCATTAAAATTTGTATCTAGGACTGTATATACGTGTACACCAACGCGTGTATGCATATATATATATATACACACACACACACGTATATATACACATGTATTATTACACGCATATATGTATATATGTATATGTAGTTTCTTAACTGTGAAATGACATGTAATAAAAAATCAGTACACCCTGTCTTACCTCGTATTGATTACAGTTTGTTTCATCATTTTCGTGACCTGAAAGTCTTATGTAAATTATATTAATGACCTGAAACTTAAAAGGGTAAATAGCTTCAGTGTTATATGAATTTATGCTAAAATATTAGAACCAACTGATAGTAGATTAAAACGTGATCGCTGGTAGCCTACAGTTAGTTTACATACAAGTGGATAATTTTCGAATATGGTCTTGTAATTCTTTATATGTGCAGACTACATAATGATACATGTACATGATGGATATTTAAGCATCTCCTTGATTCTTCGGTTGTTTCTTAAATGCCATATCTATCTAAAAATGTCATTTGGATTTATTGATTTACATTCATTATAATGTTTATTGCTAAATAATTGTTAATTGAAGCTCTCATTGTTCAATAAGATAAAGGCAAATAGCATTGTTAATTCCTCATTGTTTATATGTGCATTCAGCTTTATACTGATCATATTTAAGTGCCAGATGCTTATTGGTTTATACCATATTTTGTTTCATTGCAGAAAAAGATAAATACAACCCCTATACGTACTCGTAACCAGAAAAAACTAAAGAGAAATCCCAAAAGTAAAATCCAAACCGGAAGTATAAGTCAAAGCTAAAGCATAACATTCCACCCAGTGCTTGTAGTGAAGGCGAAGAACAACCAGTCAATGCTAAGAACAAACAGTCAAAGCTAAAATGTATCATTCCAGCTAGTATAACTCAAAGTGAAGAACAATCAATCAATGCTAAAAAGCAAGCCATTGTTCGTAATGAAGACGGAGAAAAAGCACCACATTTTATCCCCTCTGACCCAAAAGAAGAAGGACTCCACTCAAAAAATGAAACATATCCTAAACAAACTGATGATGCCGGGCTGGAAATTGGGAAACAAAGTGAAGCTAAAATTAGAAGTACATCTCGAAAAAGAGGCAGTATAGGTCCAGGAAAAGCAAAAAGGCTCTCGTTATGCAGTCAGGATCGAACTGAAGTTGAGTTCAATGATCTAGGTATACCATGGAAGCTGCAAATACTATTGTAATTTTTTTTAATTTTATCGTTTTTTTTTGAAACTATGATATTTTTACAATTATACATCATCTATGTGTTTTTATTTATATAGGAGGAGATTAAAAAATTTGGTATCCTATCACAGTCTAGCTCGACACAGAATGTCAATGGAGATGCTCTTGTACATGTATTGGGAAAAGATAGACACGGACAGCTAAGGGCATTGGGAAGGTGTTGCACTTTAACCAAGCTAGTTGGCCCATTCCAAAGATAAACAAGTGTCTCGGTGTCAAGAGGAAATAGAAGAATTGAAGGGAATGATACAAACTATGATGGACCAGAAGGTAAACTTTTAAAATTAATATATATACGTAAAATAAAATATTCAGCTGTAATAACCCGGAAATTCGAGCCAATTTAATAATTTTATTTTGGCAATTTTAATGAAGTTTGAACATTTATAATGAATGATTTTAAATAATATCGACGAGAAATATATTTTGAATTGAATAGAACGTATATATCTATATATGTCGTCGTTAAAATATAAATAATTATATATAATTATAAAAGGAATTGAGAATGGCGTGGTAGTTCGATAATTCGATTTCAAATTTCATTTGAATGTACCGAGTGCAAAATAAACCAGATTTTAGCGAAACCAAAAATATTTGAATCTATTTGATAATATCTTTCCAAAGAATCCGAAAAATCGAAATTTAATAGCAGGAATCAAAAGTTATGTCCAGTTGAAAATTCAGAATAGTCGCTATGGAATTCTAGCCCTTAAAAATGGAAATTTTGCAAACGACCTCGGTTTTCGACGAAACCATTTTTGTTGGATCCGGGATGTCTAATTATTGCTAGATTCCAATTTTCATAATTTTTCGAATCAATATGTAAGCGTGGCAAACGAAAACGCGTTTGACCAGTTTTAGTTGATTTTAATCGACTGGAAAATGGCCATTTTTCAAACGGTCTCAAAATTTGACGAAATCAGTTTTAATAGGACCGTATCGTCAATACGAAGCTAGAAAATATTTTTCAGGAATTTTTCTAGTTAGTATGTAGCCCCGGTAAATTGAAATGTGCGTTCAAATTCAATATATAGAGTTATATTTTGATTTTGACGAAAACTAATCGAACCGTCTTACGGGACATATCCCATTGTGTTCGGAATGGGGGTAATTAGCTATGGACGACAGTCGTTGGATGTGAATTGGAGTTCAGATAAAATTTCACCTTTTTGGAATTAAAATAATATTAAATAATTAAATTATATAATTCCCTCCCTCACCTTCTCACTCCCACCCCGTCACTTTTCAGTTTTAAAAGAATAATAAAAAAAAGAAAAAAAAAAGAAAAGGGAGAACGGATTGCGCCTCTTCCAGGCTGCGACCGCCGCCGCCACGGGTGGCCAACGCCACCGCACCTCCCCCTCGTCACCCCGACCATCCCTCCACCCCACCTGCTCCGCTCTCCTCCGTTCGAAGGCTCCCCAATCGATCCTCTAATGAAACCCTAGCCTCGAATTAACCCTCTGCGCCGCCGACTGCCCCACCTCCGTGCCCTCTCCGACCATCTACAGGCCTGCGCACCCCCCTCGCAGCAGCCCGACGCCTAGATTTCCCCATAGCCCTCGCGAGAAACCCCCCCCCCCCCTCCGTTGTAAATCAATGTAAGTTTTACTTTTTGTTTTTATTTTCATTTTTAATTTATATAAATGCGGAGTTGAAAAATATGAACTTTGGATAAATAAAAAGTTTAGATTTTTATCAAGGCAAAGGGGTGATTTTTCGTTATGAAAAGATATGATTTTGATCGGGGGAAGATACGTTGTTTATTTACAAAACGATTAGAGTTTTAAATGTGAAAAGATTATATTTTTATTTATAAAAATATGATTTTTATATTTTAGAAAGAATAAAATTTCGATTTTTAATTTATAGAAGATATAAAGATATGATTTTTATATAATGTAGATAATAAAAATATAATTTTTATATGATGTGAAGATTAAAAATATAATTTTTATAATATAGAAAAGTTAAAAATATAATTTTTATACTAGTGGCATAATAAAAATATAATTTTTATAAAGTAGAAGTATTGAAAATATGATTTTTATTATATTTGAAAAGGCGAAATCTTTATATTTGAAAAGACGAAATCTTTATATTTGAAAAGGTGAAATCTTTATATTTAAAAAGGCGAAATCTTTATATTTGAAAAGGGGAAATCTTTATATAGAGAATAGCATGATAAAAATATAATCTTTATTATATGAACAGCGATGTAAAAATAGAATTTTTATCTATATAGTAGCGATGTAATGAACCAAATAAAAATAAAAATTTTATCCATGGAGTGATAATATAAAAATGCGATTTTTATATATGTAGTGAATACGAGCAATGAAAGTGTCAAACAGCGAAGGTTCCTACATATGAAGAGTCGTGGCGTTTGGATTTAGCTTTCTGTGAGAACTTCTCACCTTTAATTTAATTTTTCTAGTTAAAATATATATTAGGATGCAGACGGTGTTTAGTAGCACCCGACACCCGTCATCCACAGACCATGGATGGCTTGTATGCTTGTTTGTTTGATTTTTATGTGTAGTTGATTATGTGATGTGATGTGAAATGAAATAAAATATTTATATAGTTAAAAATATTTTATAGTTGAAAATAGAATTTTTAACGTGTATATAAAATAAATATTTATAAACAAATCGGAGATTTGTTAATATACACTAATTTGATTAATATTGATTAGGGCGATAAATTTTACACATCGCCCAACCACACAAATAAAATCTGTGTTTGATTGTTTGAAACCCCACACAGGTATTGGGATGATATTTGGCGTACACTAATCCCAATTATTTAGCTGTATGTCGATCGATTGGTCGATAGACCGTGTAAGCGTTAATTATTTATATTTAATGCTTATGCAGTTGTGGGTGCACTCTAGATGATGGTTAATTATTTATCGTTGTTATTTTATACATGTTTTGTAGAAAATCCATATAATTAACATTATATGGTAATTGATTGGGCCTCATTCCAGTTTTGAATAGAATATTTGAAAATAGAAATATTTGAAAATAGAAGTATTTGAAATAGAATATTTGAAATAGAAATATTTGAAATAGAATATTTGAAAATAGAAATATTTGAAAATAGAAATATTTGAAATAGAATATTTGAAAATAGAAATAATTGAAATAAAATATTTGAAAATAGAAATATATGAAGCCGTGTTGATTAGATTGACGCCATTTTGACGTAATCGATATGTATATCGATTATATTCGTTTTTATAATGAATATTGAAAGGTGATTTCAAAATCGAATATTTTGAAAATGAATTTGAATTCTAATTGAAATTGAATAGAAATGAATTCTAATTGAAATTGAATATAAATGAATTCGAATTGAAATTGAATAGAAATGAATTCGAACTGAAATTGAATTGAATTGAAAACGAATTGAATTAAAAATCGATTTGAATTGAAATCAATTAGAAATGAATTTAAAACGAATTTATAAGGAAAATTCAATTTGGATTTGAAATCGAATAAGAAGTTGAAATCATTTTGAAAACGAATTTAAACGATTTATAAAATACGTTTTTAAAGGAAATCGATGAAATATATAATATATATATACATATATTATATAAATATAATGGCCTGAATAGAACGCGCCGCGCTGCGGCATTTCGCGAATTTCGACCATTGACTTCGAATTGACGTTGCGGGAGATCCGACCGTCGGATTCTCCTAAAACCGGAACCGTTGGGTTCATATCAAAAAGAGATTTCTAACGAATATTAGAAATTAGAAATCTAATGGTTGGATTTGGAATTATGTCCAAATCTAATTGGGAAAAGGTCGCTGTAAGTGCAGTTCGATGGCCGTTGATGGAAATCGACTGTGCGGGCCTTGATAAAATTATTAAAAATAGTAATAATTTGTGTAAAATCATAAGAAATGATTTGTGAAGAATTGGGATGAAAAAACCGCATATTTGAAAAGATAAAAATAGATTTTTATCAAAATGAACTAGTTTTGAACTAGAATTATAATTCTATTTACTTTTAAAATAAATAAATTGGATTTGAAATGGTTTTGAAAATAACCAGAATTTCCAATAAGTGAATTGGAATGGATTTGAATCGAAATTGTCTTTGGAATATTTTGATGTTGGATTTCGTGATGAAACAGATATCGTTATGGGAATTTGAAAGATATATTATATCGTTATTTCAAATACGATATTTGTTGGTCGTAGAATTTGATATTGAATATAAGCCGATATATTTTCTATTCAGAGCATTGTATTTAATATCAAATGTGATTTGGGGCTTATCGTGAACAGTGTTTTAAATGACACTGATCCTTTAACCTAGTTAAAGATTAAAACTAAGTGGAGTTTTAATGAATCATTAATTAGATTGAAAAGATCGAGAATGGAGTATCACCAGTTTTGCTCCAGGCAATAGTTAAATCTTCAATCAAATTTGAACGTGAAATGGTAATTGAATTTACCGACAACACCGTGGTGTTAGATATGAAGTATTACCAGTTTTACTTCATGGGATGAATAGGTGGGGATTGGGAAATAAAATAAATGATTACTTCGGTGTGGTTCGCTAATCCCGTCTAGTTTGAATTGAGATTCAAAAAAGATTAAAGAATAAATTTAAAGAATTTATCTTTGATAAAATTAATGGGAACCTTTCCCAAAGTATAAGAATATTTGAATAAAAGAATATTCTGAATCGAAATGAGGCGTATGTTGTGTTTGTGTAACACTTGTTTATTATATATACGAGTTATTCAGAAAGACCGGGTTTATCCCATTCTGAATAACTGATTCGACGTGGTGTCGAGGATGAAGACGGTGGTCGAAGACCAGAGGTCTTCACGTCGTTTGGGTGATTATTGATGATCTTGATTGGGTCGTACACCCAAGAGGAGGGAATTAGTTAGTGGTCGTCCAGACATACTTGGAGATCGATGGATATGCGAGGTACTAGGTGCCTCCGGTTTCGTTCAGACCCAGAACGGACTTGTAAGTGGACTGTGTGTCTGACATTGGATTTTAGTCTGTGTGATTGATTTCTATTAAATATATATCTGTTTGGCGGCGGAGAATTTATTCTCTTGCTTAACGCCCTTCTCTGAGACGTACGAGATCAGGGGTTATATATCGATGGATATCAATCGCATGGAGTGAATTGCCTGTGTGGCATGCCTAAGTGGCAAGAGATCAGGGCTTCTATTGAAAAGCAATGTCTTGTAGTTGATGATCAAAGCACGGCCTGTGTGGCATAGCTTTATGTAACGGTTATTCGCGAGCCTCACACCCCGGTAGTGGACCAGAAACGGGAGAGGACTTCAGGGAGGGCATGTGTTTCCTTCTAGCTTGAAATGGCGTCAGTGGTTTTACACGCCCTGACGAGTTTGACTTATGTGGTTGTTGCTGTTGCGAGGCGCCTCGGATATATCGGTGACTGTGTGGAGCCGATGGAGTCATTTGGCTCATTTACGCCCCATAGGGCGGGGAGACGTAGTGTTCAGGCATTTTAATCCACATCGGTGGACCGGCCCAGACGATCCAAGGCTTGTCTGCGTGCTTGCCTGAGACATGGGCTAGATTGTCTCGAATCGATAAAGGACGATCCCTAGCCTTGGTTCACAGATGGAAACCCAATTTCCAAATACGTGACTTTGCGGTTTTGATTGTAGAGCCTAGTATGGCGACATGATATATGGTACCCATGTCGTCTATGATTGATACTTATGATTTGAAATTGTTTTTGACACTATACACTTATAGTACTATGAAATGATTTGTTTTAAACGTATCAAGCATTCTTTGGCTATTATAAGGTAAAACCTTATCCTTCGGTTTGTGTTGCACTGTGTGATGGGACCTGGGTCTTATAATAGCTTCATTGTTCTTTATTTAGCATTGCACTGTTGTTTTATGCACTGGTATTCTTGGGAGGAAACCCGTTCCGTGTCATACGGCGTGGTCCCTCGATTTACCTAACTTTAAAATAAAGATTAATAACTATTTTACTTCTCACACCAGTCACATGACTAACCTGGAGTTTATTGTTTTAACCTAAACTCTGAGTGCCTTTATTTTGACACGGGCAGCTAGTAGTTTTGGGTTTTGCAGATTTATATTCACAGGAACCTGGTTTACAACTGGAACGATATCCGAAAAGCTTTGTATCCATGTATCTTCTTCAGTTGTATTTTGTATTATTTTCCGCTGCTATGTAATGTACTGTAATCTCTGATATTTTTCTGTTGTGTAATATTTATTTATACTCTGTATATTCTTGTATTCTGATGGAATTGTTGTAATATACAATGAAATGTTCTCCGTTTGTGTTCTATTTTGTCATGTTCTCAAAACAATCAGGCGTTTCGAACGGTCTTGACTGGTTTAGCGACTGATTCAGATCGAGCGAAATTCCCGGTCGTGACAACTTGGTATCAGAGCTTTGGTTTACAAAGCTCAGAGAACAAGACACATTAGAACCATATGAAAGAATTCATCAGAAATTGGACTAGTAATATCCAAAGGGAATGACTCGTTAGAGATGGGATCAGTAATATCCTAGAACGAGTGTGAAGAGTATATTTTTGAAATAAAATCGAAAACAAATTTTGTTTTGAAATTTAAATCGTTTTATATGTATTTGATTATTTATTTTATACTGAATTTGGACAATCTAGTATATAAAGATTTTGCGTATACGTATGATCCGCGTGTATTTGAAGTTTTAATATATTGGGTAGATAGTGGATCACACTCTAGTCACACGGGGATGATTCTGATAATGCTGCAACGTTATCAGTATTTATTTTCGAGTATCGAAAGTGGGATTTCTATATATTTCCTATTGACTGGTGTGAGAACCAAAATTATATAGGGCCTAATGTTGTGATTTGGCATCAAAAATCTGATTTTTGGACTATATATCAAAGTTATGAATTTGAAAAGCTAATCAACTAATTGATTGATGGTTTTGTTGTTTGAATATCGTTTGATTAATTAAATGTTGAACCATTTAGCCAATTTGAACCAAATAGTAAATTGTATTGAAAATTAGTCGCATATGCTTGCATGTACATGTACTTACATTGAACAGGTCATAGCAAGGAGGCTAGAGCAGAAGAATAAAATTGTTTGCCCGACAAATAGGTACATGTTTACCATAATTTACTGTTTTGTTTGGGTGATGATGATTTTGTGAGCCGATTGGCTAGCCGCTTGGCTTTTTCTTTTTCTTTTGGATTGAAGAAGGCCATGGGAGGCTATATGAAATATCCCGAAGTCCCCGGTGCAGGGGAGGTTATGGCGAAATTTTTTGAAACATTAGGGTGTTAGCCAAATTTTTGGAAATTTTGAAAAGTTCTTAGAAACTGAAAAGTTGAAGAACTTAAGACGTAATGGAAATAATGAAAATTGAGTTGATTAGTTAAACAACTTTCGGCTTCGTTCCTTTTTCGGGGACGAAAAGTTTTAAGTGGGGGAGATTGTAGTAACCCGGAAATTCAAGCCAATTTAAAAATTTTATTTCGGCAATTTTAATGAAGTTTGAACATTTATAATGAATGATTTTAAATAATATCGACGAGAAATTTATTTTGAACAGAATAGAATGTATATATCTATATACGCCGTCGTTAGAATATGAATAATTATATATAATAATAAAAGGAATTGAGAATGGCGAGGTAGTTCGATAATTCGATTTAAAATTTCATTTGAATGTACCGGGTGCAAAATAAACCGGATTTTAGAGAAACCAAAATATTTGAATATATTTGATAATATCTTTCCAACGAACCCCAAAAATCAAAATTTCATAGCGGGAGTCAAAAGTTATGTCCAGTTGAAAATTCAGAATAGTCGCTATGGAATTCTGGCCCTTAAAAATGAAAATTTTGCAAACGACCTCGGTTTTCGACGGAACCACTTTTGTTGGATCCGGGATGTCTAATTATTGCTAGATTCCAATTTTCATAATTTTTTGAATCAATATGTGAGTGTGGCAAAGGAAAACGCGTTTGACCAGTTTTAGTTGATTTTAATCGACTGGAAAATGGCCATTTTTCAAACGGTCTCAGAATTTGACGAAATCAGTTTTGTTAGGACCGTATCGTCAATACGAAGCTAGAAAATATTTTTTGGGAATTTTTCTAGTAAGTATGTGGCCCCGATAAATTGAAATATGCGTTCAAATTCAATATATAGAGTTATATTTTGATTTTGACGAAAATTGATCGAAACGATCGAATCGGCTTACGGGACATATCCCATTGTGTTCGGAATGGGGGTAATTAGCTATGGATGACAGTCGTTGGATGTGAATTGGAGTTCAGATAAAATTTCACCTTTTTGGAATTAAAATAATATTAAATAATTAAATTATATAATTCCCTCCCTCACCTTCTCACTCCCACCCCGTCACTTTTCAGTTTTAAAAGAATAAAAAAAAGAAAAAAAAAGAAAAGGGAGAACGGATCGTGCCCCTTCCAGGCTGCGACCGTCGTCGCCACGGGTGGCCAACGCCACCGCACCTCCCCCTCGTCACCCCGACCATCCCTCCACCCCACCTGCTCCGCTCTCCTCCATTCGAAGGCTACCCAATCGATGCTCCAACGAAACCCTAGCCTTGAATTAACCCTCTCCACCACCGACTGCCCCACCCCCACGCCCTCTCCGACCATCTGCAGGCCCGCGCACCCCCCTCGCAGCAGCCCGACGCCTAGATTCCCCCACAGCCCTCGCGAGAAACCCCCCCGCCCCCTCTCCGCAATCAATGTAAGCTTTACTTTTTGTTTTTATTTTCAGTTTTTATTTATATAAATGCAGAGTTGAAAAATATGAACTTTGGAAAAATAAAAAGTTTAGATTTTTATCAAGGCAAAGGGGTGATTTTTCGTTATGAAAAGATATGATTTTGATCGGGGGAAGATACGTTGTTTATTTACAAAACGATTAGAGTTTTAAAAGTGAAAAGATTATATTTTTATTTATAAAAATATGATTTTTATATTTTAGAAAGAATAAATTTTCGATTTTTAATTTATAGAAGATATGAAGATATGATTTTTATATAATGTAGATAATAAAAATATAATTTTTATATGATGTGAAGATTAAAAATATAATTTTTATAATATGGAAAAGTTAAAAATATAATTTTTATACTAGTGGCATAATAAAAATATAATTTTTATAAAGTAGAATTATTGAAAATATGATTTTTATTATATTTGAAAAGGCAAAATCTTTATATTTGAAAAGGCGAAATCTTTATATTTGAAAAGGCGAAATCTTTATATTTGAAAAGGGGAAATCTTTATATAGAGAATAGCATGATAAAAATATAATCTTTATTATATGAACAGCGATGTAAAAATAGAATTTTTTTCTATATAGTAGCGATGTAGTGAACCAAATAAAAATATAATTTTTATCCCTGGAGTGATAATATAAAAATGTGATTTTTATATATGTAGTGAATATGAGCAACGAAATTGTCAGACGGCGAAGGTTCCTACATATGAAGAGTCGTGGCATTTGGATTTAGCTTTCTGTGAGAACTTCTCACCTTTAATTTAATTTTTCTAGTTAAAATATATATTAGGATGCAGACGGTGTTTAGTAGCACCCGACACCCGTCGTCCACAGACCATGGACGGCTTGTATGCTTGTTTGTTTGATTTTGATGTGTAGTTGATTATGTGATGTGATGTGAAATGAAATAAAATATTTATATAGTTAAAAATATTTTATAGTTGAAATAGAATTTTTAACGTGCATATAAAATAAATATTTATAAACAAATCGGAGATTTGTTTATATACACTAATTTGATTAATATTGATTGGGACGATAAATTTTACACATCGCCCAACTGCACAAATAAAATCTGTGTTTGATTGTTTGAAACCCCACACGGGTATTGGGATGATATTTGGCGTACACTAATCCCAATTATTTAGCTGTATGTCGATCGATTGGTCGACAGACTGTGTAAGCGTTAATTATTTATATTTAATGCTTAGGCAGTTGTGTGGTGCACTCTGAATGATGGTTGATTATTTATCATTGTTATTTTATACATGTGTTGTAGAAAATCCATATAATTAACATTATATGGTAATTGATTGGGCCTCATTCCAGTTTTGAATAGAATATTTGAAAATAGAAATATTTGAAAACAGAAATATTTGAAATAGAATATTTGAAATAGAAATATTTGAAATAGAATATTTGAAAATAGAAATATTTGAAAATAGAAATATTTGAAATAGAATATTTGAAAATAGAAGTATTTGAAATAGAATAATTGAAAATAGAAATATATGAAGCCGTGTTGATTAGATTGACGCCATTTTGACGTAATCGATATGTATATCGATTATATTCGTTTTTATAATGAATATTGAATGGTGATTTCAAAATCGAATATTTTGAAAATGAATTTGAATTCTAATTGAAATTGAATAGAAATGAATTCGAATTGAAATTGAATAGAAATGAATTCGAATTGAAATTGAATAGAAATGAATTCGAATTGAAATTGAATTGAATTGAAAATCGATTTGAATTGAAATCAATTTGAAATGAATTTAAAACGAATTTATAAGGAAAATTCAATTTGGATTTGAATCCGAATAAGAAGTTGAAATCATTTTGAAAATGAATTTAAACGATTAATAAAATACGTTTTGAAAGGAAATCGATGAAATATATATAATATATATATATATACATATATATTATATAAATATAATGGTCTGAATAGAACGCGCCGCGCTGCGGCAGTTCGCGAATTTCGACCATTGACTTCGAATTGACGTTGCGGGAGATCCGATCGTCGGATTCTCCTAAACCCAGAACCATTGGGCTCGTATCGAAAAGAGATTTCTAACGAATATTAGAAATTAGAAATCTAACGGTTGGATTTGGAATTATGTCCAAATCCAATTGGGAAAAGGTCGCTGTAAGTGCAGTTCGATGGCCAATGATGGAAATCGACTGTGCGGGCCTTGATAAAATTATTAAAAATAGTAATAATTTGTGTAAAATCATAAGAAATGATTTGTGAAGAATTGGGATGTAAAACTCCATATTTGAAAAGATAAACATAGATTTTTATCGAAATGAACTAGTTTTGAACTAGAATTATAATTCTATTTATTTTTAAAATAAATAAATTGGATTTGAAATAATTTTGGAAATAACCAGAATTTCCAATAAGTGAAATGGAATGGATTTGAATCGAAATTGTCTTTGGAATATTTTGATGTTGGATTTCGTGATGAAACAGATACCGATATGGGAATTTGAAAGAGATATTTATATCGTTATTTCAAATACGATATTTGTTGGTCGTAGAATTTGATATTGAATATAAGCCGATATATTTTCTATTCAGAGCCTTGTGTTTAATATCAAATGTGATTTGGGGCTTATTGTGAATAGTGTTTTAAATGACACTGATTCTTTAACCTAGTTAAAGATTAAAACTAAGTGGAGTTTTAATGAATCTTTAATTAGATTGAAAAGATCGAGAATGGAGTTTCACCAGTTTTGCTCCAGGCGATAGTTAAATCTTCAATCAAATTTGAACGTGAAATGGTAATTGAATTTACCGACAACACCGTGGTGTTAGATATGAAGTACTACCAGTTTTACTTCATGGGATGAATAGGTGGGGACTGGGAAATAAAATAAATGATTACTTCGGTGTGGTTCGCTAATCCCGTCTAGTTTGAATTGATATTCAAAGAAGATTAAAGAATAAATTTATAGAATTTATCTTTGATAAAATTAATGGGAACCTTTCCCAAAGTATAAGAATATTTGAATAAAAGAATATTCTGAATTGAAATGAGGCGTATGTTGTGTTTGTGTAACACTTGTTTATTATATACGCGAGTTATTCAGAAAGACCGGGTTTATCCCATTCTGAATAACTGATTCGACGTAGTGTCGAGGATGTAGACGGTGGTCAAAGACCGGAGGTCTTCACGTCGTTTGGGTGATTACTGATGATCTTGATTGGGCCGTACACCCAAGAGGAGGGAATCAATTAGTGGTCGTCCAGACGTACTTGGAGATCGATGGATATGCGAGGTACTAGGTGCCTCCGGTTTCGTTCAGACCCCGAACGGACTTGTAAATGGACTGTGTGTCTGACATTGGATTTTAGTCTGTGTGATTGATTTCTATTAAATATATATCTGTTTGGCGGCAGAGAATTTATTCTCTTGCTTAACGCCCTTCTCTGAGACGTACGAGCTCAGGGGTTATATATCGATGGATATCAATCGCATGGAGTGAATTGCCTGTGTGGCAGGCCTAAGTGGCAATAGATCAGGGCTTCTATTGAAAAGCAAAGTCTTGTAGTTGATGATCAAAGCACGGCCTGTGTGGCATAGCTTTGTGTAACGTTGATTCGGGAGCCTCACACCCCGGTAGTGGACCAGAAACGGGAGAGGACTTCAGGGAGGGCATGTGTTTCCTTCTAGCTAGAAGTGGCGTCAGTGGTTTTACACGACCTAACGAGTTTGACTTATGTGGTTGTTGCTGTTGCGAGGCGCCTCGGATATATCGATGACTATGTGGAGCCGATGGAGTCATTTGGCTCATTTACGCCCTATAGGGCGGGGAGACGTAGTGTTCAGGCATTTTAATCCTCATCGGTGGACCGACCCTGACGATCCAAGGCTTGTCTGCGCGTTTGCCTGAGACATGGGCTAGATTGTCTCGAATAGGTAAAGGACGATCCCTAGCCTTGGTTCACAGATGGAAACCCAATTTCCAAATACGTGACTTTGCGGTTTTGATTGTAGAGCCTAGTATGGCGACATGATATATGGTACCCATGCCGTCTATGATTGATACTTATGATTTGAAGTTGTTTCTGACACTATACACTTATAGTACTATCAAATGATTTGTTTTAAACGTATCAAGCATTCTTTGGCTATTATAAGGTAAAACCCTATCCTCCGGTTTGTGTTGCATTGTGTGATGGGACCTGGGTCTTATAATAGCTTCATTGTTCTTTATTTAGCATTGCGCTGTTGTTTTATGCACTGGTATTCTTGGGAGGAAACCCGTTCCGTGTCATACGGTGTGGTCCCTCGATTTAACTAACTTTAAAATAAAGATTAATAACTGTTTTAGTTCTCACACCAGTCACATGACTGACCTGGAGTTTATTGTTTTAACCTAAACTCTAGGTGCCCTTATTTTGACAGGGGCAGCTAGTAGTTTTGGGTTTTGCAGATTTATATTCACAGGAACCTGGTTTACAGCTGGAATGATATCCGGAAAGCTTTGTATTCGTGTATCTTCTTCAGTTGTATTTTTTATTATTTTCCGCTGCTAAATGTACTATAATCTCTGATATTTTCTGTTGTGTAATATTTATACTCTGTATATTCTTGTATTCTGATGGAATTGTTGTAATATACAATGAAATGTTCTCCGTCTGCGTTCTATTTTGTCGTGTTCTCAAAACAATCAGGCGTTTCGAATAGTCTTGATCGGTTTAGCTACTGATTCGGATCGAGCGAAATTCCCGGTCATGACATCAGCACACTCTATAATTTAAAATACTAAAAATAATAAATTTTGGTGCTTTAGTATAGAGCAAAGAAAGTTTGGAAGGGAGCACACATGAAATGATAAAAATAATAATTACATTACTCAAAAAAATAACATTTAGATTTTAATTTTGATCTTGTAACGTGTCATTTTAAGTATTGTGGCATCCACTTGAGTGCTCCTAAGATTAAAATATCGTGATATTTGTGCTTTGCAGTAGGGTAAAGAAAGTTCAAGAAGAAGCTTACCTGAATTGGTAAAAATAATATCAGGAAATAAAATTTATATTTTAAAATTTTCAATCTGATATTTGATCTAACTTTCGGTTGAATAATTGTAGAGCGATGACAAAGTATTTTCGATGTTGAATTGGGATGGAACCTCTGGAGTTGTTGCCTATGGAGGTTGTTGTCCATAGACCAAAATGTCATTGTCAATGGCATTTGTCTTGGACCAAATTCTATGAGCGTTTTTATAAATTTTGTGGATAAACCATATACTTATTTATGCAGACCTACACCTGAAATGACAGTATTAGCAGATGCTATCATTAAGGTAGTATCTTGGCCATCAATTTGCATCAAGGTACCGCTACGAACACGTGTGAACTGTAATGAAGCCAATAAGGTAAATTTTACACTTCTCATAATAAGCACTTGAGTTACACTTCTCATTTGGAATATACTAAAGTTTTAGTTTTAATTTTTGGATATTAGTATACCAAATTAATCCATTTTAGCGTCAAGAGTGTAACAAATGTGGATTATATTTATTTTATCATAATTCTATGAAACGATATGTCGTCATGATTATATTTACTTAGCGGTACATCTTCACATTAACTAGATATACAAATTCATATTATATTTATATATATTTTGTGTGTATATTGAATAAAGGTACCACATATATACCTTCATGATTATATTTATTAATAGATTCAGATATGATTCAGATTTGTAATAACTAGATGGTAAATGAGATCAACGATAAAGATTCGGGTATTCTACTAAAAAAAATATACAAAACTTGGGGTTAAACAATAATTTTTTATCAATCTTTTGAAGCTCACGCTAATTAACATGTTGCGAGCAAAACCCCCTTATAATCCATATTAATTGAGCTTATTGATGTCTAGTATGCTGCAACCCCTGATCTGAATATAAATTTAAAATATATTGTTGTTTTGATCACTGCTCTCCTATTAGTTTAATGCAAAATTTAGGGATGGTTGTTTTTAGATAGAATACTAAACTCTTGAATTACACTGCTTATTTTTAGAGTACCAGCAGCATCCAAGATAATTGCAAGATTTATGGTTGGAATGAGGGTGAAGGCGTAGTTGCTGAAGGAAGAATCTACGTCGATGATCCAAAATATACTGTTAACGGTATTCCTCTCAGTCCGTCTACCATTGTGATTTAGGTGGACAACGTAATAAATAAAGATGCTTATTTATGGCAAACCACATCTGATATGTCGTGCATTGGAGATGCAGTTGTTAGGAAAGTAGCATGGCCAATATCAAAAGTAGAAGCTGAAAAAGAAAATCTAACTGAGACTCGTCATGATAATGAAACACATGCGATTTCTCCCTCGAAATCCACATATATGTTCATGAATAAATCGCAACATGTAAGTATTAATTTTCAAAATTGAAGAAGTTAACTGTGTATGAAAGGTTATTTAATGTGTATGTATATATTATGTATAATAATTTTTTTCTTTCAGCCGATTGCAACCATGAAAAAAGATACCAAATGCAAGTTGATCAATGTGGGTGGAACAAATGTAGTGGATGAAGGAAATATTGCATCAACTGATCCGATAACCATGGTCCATTGTCGTCCATTGGGAAAGAATGTTGTAAAAGTTTTTGTTGAAGATGTGAGAGTTCCAAATGCAGAGCTATGGAGACCAACATCGGCTCAGGCATGCATGAAAGATGCCTTTGGCATTCCCATAGCTTGGCCAATGAAAAAATCATTATTGACACAAAATGAAAGGTATGTAATATTTTTTTTAATATACGTTAGGAGTTACTTTTAACAGTAATTGATAAATTAGGGAAGACTCCACATACTTGGTAGTGGTGAAGGTTTTTATCTTGTTCAAGATTTGGTTTACTGACCATCGCTTTTACATAATATTAGAGTTAATGCTGAAAAATAGTGACACTCAGACACTTAGTGTGGTGTGGTCTTTATTTGAACTTTCAAGATAAATATTAAGATGTAGAAGATACAAACATATACCGTTTTCTATGTTAGTTCAGGTATAATATGAAATAACAAACCTCGTTTAACACCCTTGTGTTAGTTCATATCTTTATTTGACACTCAGACATTTTCAGTGTTAAATCAGGCTTCAACAACATAAATTCTATCATTAGTTTCAACAACATAGGCGCGGCATTATGTATTTTGGAAGTAACGACTCTTTAATAAAGTGTGTGTTTATCTTATTTATTCTAAGTTATAATATAACCAATTCATTGTGTTATAGCCTTATAGCCGTTTACTGTGGTATGGCCTTATAGGTTTCTAGAACATGTTCCATGTTTTAGAAACCACAATATAACATGCCAACCAAGAGCTAATTCTCACTTGTATGCATGTTCATATAGTATCAGTCATTGCAAAACAGAGATTTTGTCAAATATATTTGCTACCGTAAGAGGTACAACAGAAATATAAGGCATGTATTATAATTTGATTCAAACAAAATAATGAATTGAGGTCCAAACTGCAATGGAATTAGTTGACTCACCATATTTTTGATTCATGACAACAAAGAAATGAAGATTAATGAAGATCGTATCGAAGAGCTAAGTTCATATATATATATATATATATATATATATATATATATATATATGGTTATTTAGTTGTGTTAAAAATATGTTAAATTCTATCCTCGTAGTATAATACAAATTCACGTATTTTTAATATATATATATATATATATATATGAATATATGATCAGAAAATAACATTACTGGACTTGTTTCACCTAACCAGTCGACTGGTAGAAAACAGACCAATCAACTGGTCAGGGATCCAGAGCCCAGTAACGACTAGTTGCTTTCATATTCAAATATATATACAATTTTCTCAGTTGACCAGTCGACTAGTGATTTTCCTACCAATCAATTGATCAGGAAATAATAGTCATTTTTGTGAAGAGTTGCTTTCTTTCATGAAGAGAATCCTCTTCATTTATGAACAGAAATAGATGCAATTATTCGCTGAAACTCTTCGTCAAAGATTACTACTCTTCTACAATTATAAATACACTTCGAACATGATTTCCAAATCACTGATTCTTACTTATTCTATTCTAATTTCTGATTTACATATCTATACTCACCGCATTCTAAAAGCTCTCTAAAATTCAAGTTACTTATTGAATCTTTGAAGTTATTTCATATCTCTTGATTCAACAAGTAACCTACTTCCTTCAATCTTCACATACACATCAAATACTTGAGGATAAGATTATAGGAAGGGTGTACTTAACCATTGGCTATTCAGTGTTGATATAAGAACACATTCAGAAGTCAAAACTCTTTTGTAATTTGTCAAGTCCTGTGTGGGAGCTCAGGCGAGGACATCCTTGTTGGTGCTCGGGTGTATTGTGATCTATTCCTCCGAGTTAAGAGAGGGCGTATTAGTGAATTACGAAGAGGAGCTTCAGGACTGGACGTAGGATGGGAAGTCTGAACCAATATAAAATTCTCGGTGTCTTACTTACTACTTTTACTTGTTTGTGATATATCTATATTTCTTAGATTTACCTGCATAACTATTGTAGCTTACAAGTTATCTTGTCATATACAATTCCGCTATATCCATATAAAGATCCTACTTAAGTCACACACCAACTTTTCATTTGGTATCAGAGCCTGGTGTTCTAGAGATTGTAACAACATCCTAGAACAAATGGTAATAAAGAAATCTAGTCAAGGAATTAGAAAGTGGAAGAGCAACAAAGCAGAATCAAGAGAGAAAGGAAGCAAATGTCTCATGGCTAAAGTCAGATCACAACTGGTATGTATAAATTCATTATATAAAGATCTTCTATTAGACCATGAAAAATTGTTAAAAGATTTTAAAAGCTTAGGTAGACTTAATGCAATTATTTTAGCCAAGTGTAAAGATCGTGAGCAAGAAAATTACAAATTAAAAGAGGAAAACAATTTTTTAGTTAAACAAGCCAAATGTTATGAAAATTCTTTAGAAGAGCTTGTTTTCAAAAAGATTTCCTTCAAAAAGAAAATGAGCATCTAAAAGATAAAAACAATGTTCTTTTAAAGGAAATCGTTCTTTTAGAAAATAAAAATACTTCTTTAGAAGATTCTTTAAATAATTCTAGTTCTTTAATTATGTCTCTTAAAAAAGAGAATGAAGCTTTAATTGGAAAGAACTTAGAATTATCCGAAGAATGCGAGATTTTAAAAAGTAGCAAGAATATTTTGCAAAATGAAATTTCTGACTTAAAAGAAAATTTTGAAAAATTACAATCTTCTTTAGATAATCCAGAATCTCAAATTTTTGGTCTCAAAACTGAGAATGGTACTTTAAAGAGGAAGAATTCTGAATTAAATAAGGAAATTGAGGATTTGAAAAATAACAATTTTTTTTTTGAAAATAACAATCGCAACTTTGGAATCAAATTTGATAAATGTACAAGTAAGTTCACGAAATTTAATAAAGGTTAAAATGATTTAAACATGATTTTATCTAAATCTCGACCTTTACATGACAAAAGTGGTTTAGGATATAATAAAACCAATCATAGAAATAGTACTAGATATGCTTTTATGTACAATTAGAATATCACTACTAGTACTAATGTACAATCAAGATCCAATTATTATTGAAATTCGAATGCTTCTGTGATTAGAGATATTCATAATAACTCTAGAAGTATGAAAAGAAATATCAATAGAGATTCCTTAGGTGTTTGGGTTCCTGAAAATTGGAGAAACAGAGAAGAATATATTGATAATTATTTTGACACTGTAGTTAATAATAAGAATTTTATCTTTAAAAGTTCCATTAAACCCTCTTGGGTATGGTTACCTTCCATCTAACCCCTGGACCCAAATGAATCAAGTAGGTACCGAAGTATATATATATCATATTTTTTGCAGGTACACCACAATAAAAAGAAGGCTATTTCTGGTATCTCTAAATATTTGTGAATGCAAAATTCAGTTTATCGAAAAAGCACATGATCTAATACCTCCTGAAGGTGCTTTAATCATTTATGTTTTATTATTATCTATTCTCATGGCATTTATTTATTTTTATCGATTTCAAAGGGGGAGAGTAGTGTATCAATATATTGATTATATGATCATATTTCAAATATATCAAATATGTATGCTATATGCTAACATTTTGCTATAGGAAGTCGCACGGTAAGTATTATGTTATATTATAAACTAACAAAATGTTTTAGAAATTCAGGGGGAACTAAATATATATATATATATATAAGCATACATTCAGGGGGAGCAATTCAATATTTCAACAGAATGCAAGATGTTGACATCAATAAAAAAAGGGGGAGAATGTTGATTCAAGATATTTTCGATTCATGACAACAAAGAAATGAAGATCGTATCAAAGAGCTAAGTTCATATATATAGTTATTTAGTTGTGTTAGAAATATGTTAAAATGTATCCTCATAGTATAATACAAGTGCACGTATTATTATTATTAATATATATATATATATGAATATATGATTAGAAAATAACATTACTGGATTGGTTTCACCTAACCAATCAACTGGTGGAAAACAAACCATTCAACTGGTCAGGGATCCAGAGCCCATTAACGGCTAGTTTCTTTCATGAAGAGATTCCTCTTTATTTATGAATAGAAACAAATGCAATTCTTTGATGAACCTCTTCGTGAAAGATAATACTCTTCTACAATTATAAATACACTTCAAACATGATTTCCAAATCACTGATTCTTACTTATTTTATTCTAATTTCTAATCTACATCTCTATACTCACCGCATTCTAAAAGCTCTCTAAAATTCAAGTTACTTATTGAATCTTTGAAGTTATTTCATATCTCTTGATTCAACAAGCAACATACTTCCTTCAGTCTTCACATACACATCAAATACTTGAGGATAAGATTATAGGAAGGGTGTACTTAACCGTTGTTTATTCAGTGTTGATACAAGAACACATTCAGAAGTCAAAACTCTTTTGCAATTTGTGAAGTCCTGTGCGGGTGCTCAGGCGAGGACAGCCTTGTTGGTGCTCAGGTTTATTATGACCTATTCTTCCGGGTTAAGAGTGGGCGTATTAGTGAATTCCAAAGAGGAGCTTTGGGACTGGACGTAGGACGGGAAGTCCGAACCAGTATAAAATTCCTGGTGTCTTTACTTGCTACTTTACTTGTTTGTGATATATCTATATTTCTTAGATTTACCTACACAAATATTGTATCTTACAAGTTAGCTTGTCGTATACAATTCCGCTATATCCATATAAAGATCCTACTTAAGTCACACACCGACTTTTCTGTATTGTGTTTATCAATAACTTGAGGAACTTGGATCGTTTTACGAGATCCACTATTAAACGACCTTTACTTGCATGAAGTTGTTGAATTACTAATTGTTGTTTACTACAAGAAAATTATTGTGTCATAAAGGTTTGTTTCAGTTAAAACCATAACAATAAGTATAAAAAGTATGTATTTATCTTTCAGTTATGTAGTGTTATGTTCATGTTTTGACCTGCTCTTTATTTTTCTTAAGTTATGTTTTGTTATGCATTTTAGTAATTACTTGTCATTATTTTCTCAGTCTTTTGTTCGGTACTTTGTTTACATGTAGAACAACCTTTTTGAAGACATCGGCAATAGCAGCACAACTTAATGGTATTTGCCAGATAACTTGGCTATCTGAGATATTTGTTTCAGTGTTTAGTGTACTTTGGTTGCATGCAGTTTGGTTATGACATTGATAAAGGTGGTTTGGTTGTGTAAATGTACGGCTAACTTTTTGTCTTGACACTTATATATGTTGTGGATGTTTGAATGTGCATGTATCTTATGGATCTTTGAATGTGCATCTATTTTGTGGTTGTTTAATATGTTATGTTTGAAGGTGTATGTGTTTGTGTATTACGTTGTTATATAATTTGAGGCAAAATAATGGGTAGGCCTGGAATATTATGATACAAATTGGGAACGAGCGGTGGCGGAAAATAATGCTACAGAATATTTTTTGTAGTGTTTAAAAACTGCTACAAATTAGTGGTTAAAGTAATTAGGCACCATTGCGGTGGCATTTACTAAAAGCTACAGAAAAAAATAAGTGGTGTTTACTAAACGCTACGAAAAAATAAGTGGTGTCTACTAAACGCTACAAAAAGATAAATGAACGTCATTAAAACAACATCGTAGTGAAGAAACCCTTTTGGTGGCGTTTTATAGACGCTGCAAAAAATAACATTCATATCATTTAAAAAACGCTATTAAAAATAAATATTTAGTGGCATATAAAAAAGTACAACCGATACTCAAGGATTTTAGTAGCATGTTTTCTCGTAATGATTATCAAAAACGCCACGAAAAATGCTCTGTAGCGGTATTTGCGCTACAAAAAAATAATCTTCTTGTATTGTAATAAGTTATATAATTTGTTTTTGTTGAATATAAATTATATGCCTAAAAATTATCAGGTTTATTTGTTTTGTCAAATTTGAAATATTATGAATGTAAGTTAGGCGTGGATTTGTAAGCCATTCAGTTTAGTATTATCATATTACCTATAATCATTTTTAGATTGTTTATGGTTATTGTAAACACCTTGGATCCGGAAATCGGTCTGAAAATTGTTATGATATGTATTGTTTTATTCCAGATTCATAGGATTTGGGTATTAATTTGTGATTTGTGCACTTTTGGTTACAATAATAATCCTGTTTGTATTTGAAATTATTTGGAGTTTTACTTAGTTATTGTAAATATGCCCTTTTGGTTCTTTTTAAATAAAAATGAATTATTTGGAATCAGTAAGAAATATACATAAACCAAATAGGAAGGGGTGTGTAAATTTGCTTATGTTTATACGTAGTTTTTATCAGCCATTCAAAAATAAATATATTTCTAGTTCTCGTGATTTGAAACAGGCTGATATTCCTCTTTTAAAATATTTTAAGATTTTTTTTACAATAATTAAAATTATTAATCTTTTTATAGGATTCTGAATCTTAAACAATATTAAACACAAAAATGGTTGTTTTGGTTGTTAGTTTAGACGAGAACATAAATGGTAAATAATAACAAAATGAACTTAGTAACTACGTTAATTCTGCGTTTAAATATAAATATGTAAATGTATATATATTATAATCTTATCCATCCAAATCTATGCAAATAACTTCATTATATTATATTAATATGTGATTGTGTTATTTGTTTGAATTTAAATAGTTTTTGTTTTATGGGGATGTATATGGAAATATAATCCATCTTAAATGGAAATAAGTATGATGACCATTATCGCAATAAATGTGGAATTGATTTGCTATAAATAAAAAGGTCATGAATTACGTAATAAATATTGTAATTATGCTTGTTTCGAGGAAATCGAATTGAATAGGATATAAATGCTTAAATGGTTACAATTTAATGTGTGATCTGGAATATGGATTGTAACTCCAACTATGGATATATATATATATATATATATATTCAAATAAGAGTTAATATAGAAATGCTTGGGAGTTACTAATATTATATTAGAATTTCAGATGAATTTTAGATTAGACTGATATAAATAACATTTAATGGGATAATTAATGCCTCAACAAATATGACCATTGGGGTCGTAAATGAAGACAATCTTAATAGAAATAAACAGTGGAATAAAAAGGGGATTGATCGGTAATGGTTTTCTTAGTAAATGCTAATTCCAATATGGAAATAAATATTTGAACATCCTAGGGTAGAAAGTTATAGGTTTTCCTTATTGTATTCTAATTATTCTAGAATTAATATATTTAGAAATAGGGATTGGACTTAGTAGGTTAATGATGTGAGGTCAGTTGCCTTATTGGACAGAAGTCTACACTTTCCAATAGTCGGATATATGTACAACTTATGTGAGATATCATTAACCATAGGAACCCTTGATGATAGTTAATTGCGTAGTGATAATTATTTCCTAAAATAAGGTTTACTTCAAGGATTTAGGTATTAAGTGATTGTAGGGCCCGCCTTTTGTCCAAAAGAAGAAACCAAAAAGGAAATAATTTATCAACGTATCCTACTTCTGGATTTGAGGTATTAAGTAGTGGGATCCACTATTGGATATTAAGTGATTCGATTCACCCTTCCCTATATTGGTAGAATCATCGGTTCTGACCTTAAAAAGGTATTAAGTGATCGGATAGTTCATGTAACACCCCATATTTTTAAGATAATATAAGTATTCAGAATTAAGTAAAACAGACTGCAATATTGCGTCCGTCTCGAAATTCTAGTTAAGGTAGACACCTTGTTTGCGTAAATCGGACACCGTATGAAGAAGTTATTAAGGTTTGAAGTTTGTATACGCGCAGGAAATATATATATATATATATATTAGGTTCAGAAATTCAAAAATGGGTCCAGAAATTTGAAAATTGGTTCAAAATTCAAAATTTCAGATGGCAGCAGATTTCTCGCCCAGGTGGGTCAACACCATGGTCGACACCCTCAAGATTGGGTCGACACCATGGCCGTCCCCCTCAAAGGGGTGTCTACCCACCTCCGGCAGAGTTTGGCAGATTAGGGTTTTGTGATATTTTGATGATTCAGATGGCTTTTGGGCAAATCTGAGGGTCCTGATTGCTCCATACTCCTATAAATAAGACCCTAGACCTAACCCTAACCCTCATAATTTGGCAGCTACGCTGGAGCTCTGCCATTACTTTCACTCTTTCTCTCTCTCTCTCTCTCTGTTCTCAAATCTATTATAAAATTAAAATATTAGCTTAGGAAAATTATGAATCCAGTTCTGGAAGAGAGAATCAACATTAATAAAAAAGATTATTGAATCGTGAAAGCAAGGTAAACTTCTAGATCCAATCTATTCATATTCTTCCTATTTTCTTTCCCGTCTCTTTTAATGAAAATAGTCAACCCACGGTTATTAGGTTTCAAATCAAATTAAAGGGGAAAGGAAAACCAAGGATGATAGAACGGATCAGATCCAAAATTTGGGGAAAGCATGAAAGGTGAGTGGGTATAAAGTATACTTTTTGAATAATAGTATATTTATCGTTTGCCTTCCCCATTAACATACACAATGAACATATTGGAAGATTTAATTTGATGGAATGAATTATTGCGCTAAAATGGATAATATGTAAAATTAGTTAACATGTTGAGATGTACATGTAAAGATCTACTTTATGAACTTGTCAATTGGGATAATTGAGATTTTGGGTAAATGATACACTATCGTAAAATTACACTTTATTTCAAATAAAGTTAATTACATGTAGAAAGACATGCGACACATATTGGGATTTAGGGCATAATTTGTAATGGGATTTTGGAACATAGCATATATTATGTTTTGAGACTTTAAATTAGGAGCGCAATTTGATATGAACATAAATGATTGAATGAAGATGAATATGCCTAGGATTACAATCAGAAATTGTAACAGCACTTATGGCATGAGGTTAGGTGGCATTAGTGGCGGAAGTCTGCCCGGACCCGACCGGCATATCCAACAGTCACTAATGTTGAACCTAATGTGAGAGGTCTATGTGAAAAAATAAAAACATGTAATGGTGCTAAGACACAAGGTTAAGTCAACTTGTGGTAGAAGTCTGCCCGGATCCGCCCGACAAATCCAGCATCCACAAGTGTAGGCTTAATGTGAGAGGTCTAATGCTTATATATATATATATATATATAACAAGATATGAATAAGTGGAAATAATGGTAATTAAATGTCTAACTCAGAAAATAAGAAAAGAAGGGATGTAATGAACTGAGTTAGTGTGATACGAAGGAAAAGCGATGTATTTCCCTAAATGACCTATTTCTGATAACGTGGTTGCAAGTAAGCCACATTAACTAAAGTAAGAAGAGTAAAGAAATTACTTGCTACCACGGATTTAGATGGGAATACGTTATGAAAATAAATCACTGATTCCTTCTATCAAACTGAAAAGGTGCATGAAGTGTTTTCCTTAATTAAAATAAGGAATATATTACAGTGAATGAAGAATACTAGAATACAACAGTAAAAGCAAATGGTTTAAAAGGGAAATGATTATCACCTATTATAAATAAATAACGTTAATGAAATGTTTTATAATAGGTAGACTTGTCCTAGGGACAAGTGGGGATTATAACTTCGGTTATAATAAACTAATAGGGAAATTGGATAACTGGTGAAATAAGTTAAGGGACACTTAATTGTAAATAAAGTAAGTAGTAAATGGGGAAAGCCGGAAACCAGTTGAGAAAAGGGGGAAAATACATGAAACATAGGTAGTTTTACTTAAGTATAAATTAAGTAATTTGTAAGCTTGGAATTCTGAAACCCGTTGATAAAAATGTTTAGGCTTGTCCTAGGGACAAGAGGAAATTATAGCATAGGTTATAATAAACAGGTAGAGAAACTTATTACTGGGCCTTAGTTAATAGAAATAAGTTAATAATTAAATAGCAATAAGTTGCAATGACAATGTAAAATGGAATTACGATTAAATGAGAAAGGAAGAGGAAAACTTACAAAATAAAATAAGTTATATTTAATCATAAATTATAAGTGACATGTTAATTAGAAACATGTGAATTGGATATACTTAATTACATATTAAGTAAAACATGTTATTATAATGATGAAATCAATAAGAAGATAAAAAGGGTTGTGGATTATAATCCTTGGGCCACAATCTAGAGAAAACATGTTGTGGGCTTATTAATAAACTTAAATGGATTAAGCTGTATGACTGAAATTATTAAGCAAGAGAAACTTGGTAATTTGAATAAGAATTCAATATGAATAACCAAGTTAACTGGAAACCTGGTGAGGTGAGACAAGCGCATAAAAGAATGTTTAGACATATTTTCTAACAACATATTAAATTGAGGCGCTTAGACCAGTCCGTACGGTTGAGGGTGAATAACCCAACGGGTTAGATCATTGAGGTTTTATAAGACACGAGGGGAGCACACATTCATCTGATTGTTCTGACGGCTCCAAAGGACTGGAAGGGGAAGCACGCGGCTTCCTGAGGTATGTAAGGTGTTCCAAGTAGTCCTCTGTGCGGTGACAGATGTCTTAGGCTGTGCTCGCAGAGGTTGGGTCTGTGCGTAACTACTAGGTGGGTGGGCCTTGACTGTAGATGTAGCTATGCAGTTAGAATGCTGTGATGCGGTGACACCAGGGTGGTTCGGCGGTTGCCTCACGAGGAGGCAAAGGGTCACGACCAATAAGGATAGTAGACCGTCGGATACCCATCATCGACAGCTAGTGAGATGCAAAAAGAGTAGAGCTAAACCCAAGATACCATTCACCCTTCACTATCGAGGTAAGGGGTTGAGGAAAGACGCCAAATGGATGTTTAGATTGTTTGTTATTAGGGGCAGTCGCTTAGCTCTTGTAGTCTTTACTAGTTGAGTGAGGGGCCTAGGTGGGGCCATAGCCACCGTGAAAACAGACCCTAGGTATATCTATATATAGAGACTCTTTAAATAAGAGACTGTACAGGTATGGAAAAGCTCTGACCGAGTTCTGTGTTTCTTGCATCGCCCTGCCATGGAACTCGGTGCACATTAGAGGACGTGTGATTGAGGCATCGAGCTACAATTGAAAATACGTATGGTGGACAGTCTAGATACATGCATGTCGGCTCTGGGTGGTGTATCGTAGACTTGAGAGCATTACTCCGGTATGAATTCTGATTCGAACAAAGGTGGCAGTCCGTACGTTCGTGAGATAGATATGTGAAACGTAGTATTTTTATCCGTACGTAACTATGGCGTAGGATGAGGGACTGCGTATATTTCGATGGTGTTACGGTGGAGACCGTACGAGTGGGGTACCATGGGGTGTACCTCAATATTGGGAGTAGCTGCATATATACTATATTAGGTTAATCCACTGGGAAGTAAATGGGTGAGACGTGTGTGTAACCCTTGAGTGTTGTTAACCCAAGTAACCGAATAAATAAGAAAATATGATTGAACGATATATGTAGGATTATCCAAAGTGTATAGTTTAAATCCAGTCACCAGAACTTGTGTTCTGACCCCCTCCTCATAACATACTTGCAGGTTAGATTTGTGGCAGGGACATGATAGCCTTGGATACGTGTTAGGCAGTATTATTTGTACGGTAAGGCTATATTTTGATTATATTATATTTTATCCATTCCGCTGTGAGATATTTTCTGAGCTCTGATATATTTTTTGTCTTTCTCTTTTCTACAGGATACCAGAGCAAATCAATCCGAGTTTTGATAGATTGGAGTTTTCAAGAAAAAATAGTTTGTCGGAATTCGGGTTGTCACATCTAGTATAAGAGCCTAGGTTTAGGATTCCTATATAAATAGTGAGTGAACATATTTATATTTTTAAAAATATAAATATATTATATATATACCTAGATCCATAGAGGAACCCACTAAATAGAAAGAGTATAACGCAGTAAGAAATGGGATGTTTGTTTTCTACACTAATGGGATGAATATGAGACCCTTAGGTAATTTGGGTGGAAAGTGTACATTGTATTTTGTACGGAAGGAAGGTGAATCCCACATGATTAGTATCTTGGGTTAGTAGGTTTGGCAGTAAAACCTTATAGATTGGAAAAGGTTAAAAAGAGAAAAAAACAATATGGACTAGGAATATATATAGTTGAGAGAATTGACCTTGGGGAGTGTCTAGGAAAGCCAAGAAAATTGGAAGCCCGCTTTGAGTCCAACCCCATTGTCAACTTTTAAGAACTTGAAATTGTAAAAGTTTTGGGAAAAGGGTTTATGGTGTTTTCAAGTTTTAATCTTAAAAGTTATAATTTTAAAATATGTAAATGTACACATATTGGGTTTTAAAGTAAAATTCTCTAAGTAAAGGGTGCGTATTATAGAGCACGTATAGCTCACTAGTTTTCTTGTCATATTTCATGACAAGAATTTTTATAAAAGAAAGATTTAAAATCTCTATTCTTATGACAATCCTTTTTGATAAATTGTTTTAACAAGATAATTTTGTTGGGTGGACAAAATAAGTGTAGAAATTAAGAATAGAGTGGATGTTTGCACCTTATAGTAAGAGACTAAACTGACCTTATAGGTAAGAACAAGTTGTAAACCCGATGGAGAAAAAATTTGTCCGTATCTACTTCAAATTTTGTGATTTGAAAAAAAAAATGATGATTTATATTTTTTTAGATGACAAGGTTTTTTTTGAATGGTTTTCATGAGGAAAATAAAGTTATGACACTTTTAGTTTTTGGAAGGGACCAAAACATGTTTTAAAAAGTATGGAGTAGGTAAGGATTAGTGCCTAGGGAAGACGGGAAAAGTTTTGAGGCTATAAAGTAAATAGCGAGAATTATCTTGGAATAATAGTGAGTTCCCGTAGAATGCGTAAGCATTGGAAAGCCTAGGATGTTGCTTGAAATAATTGTTGGTACACAGCTAGGACTAGTGGCGACTACTAGATAGAAAAAAGAGGCAAGTAAGTGTTTAGACCCTGTTAATAATTTTTAGGTTAGGGGTAAAAACTGTTGCTACATTTCGGCTGGGATCGTTCCATTATATTGTTCCTGTTGGGAAGTTAGGGTAACGCCTGAACTTGTCGTGGATCCCATGGTTTGGACTTTTCTGACAGAGGGGGACATATTCCCAAGATTCTTGCCCCTTAGTAGTAGTTGTGTTGGGTGTTTGTTCTCCTGTTTTAGTTGGAAGACTAGAAGCTTATTTAAATTTAAACTAAGATCAGATAATTAAATAAGCTAAGAAAAGAAAATTAGTACAACTAAAAAGGGAACAGAAAATTTAGTAAAGCAACAAAAATGGAAAATTATGAGAAAAGATGGATAAGAATAAAAAATTCCAAGATAAGATGAAAAAGAAAATCAGTAACAAAGAAAATTTTCTTATGTGGGATGTGCTTGATAAGAAAATAGGGAATCTTTATAAATACTTACATAAAAATCCAAGTATGGTTAGAAAAAGGTTAAAAAAAGAAAAGCAGGAGATGTAGAGTTTTCCGTTTTCCATCTTTTTGTAACATAAGAAATCGAATTTAGAAAATTAGATTTTTCTGATATTCAAAGAATAAAGTTGGTTGGTAGGATTATGGATGCAACAATTGGATGAACTATGCTCTTACTCAGTAAGAGTGCGGAAAAATTTGGACGAAAAAGCTTTTTGATTTTCAAAATATTTCATTCATGTAGCATTGCCAGTATATTTAGGATGTGAGCATCATATTTTAAAAACATTTTTGAAAAATTTGCATACACATAGGAGGTACTGCTTAGGCATACATTCATTATTACGTTGTACTTCACTTTGCATAAGTGCACAATGTTTGCAAAAATTAGATGCACACATGATGGATGTGTATTATGCGAGGGGTTAATTGATTTTACCCTTATTAAATTTCGAGGATGAAATTTCCCAAGGGTGGGAGAATGTAACCCCCCGTATTTTAAGATAATAAAATAAGGATAACTTAATTAAATATTCAGAATTAAGTAAAACGGACTGCGCCATTGCGTCCGTCTCGAAATTCTGGTCAAGATAGACACCTGGTTTGCGTAAATCGGACAACATATGAAGAAGTTAATAAGGTTTGAAGTTTGTATATGCGTAGGAAGAATATATATACGTATGTGTATATATATATATATATATATATATATATATATATATATTCGGTTCAGAAATTCAAAAATGGGTCCAGAAATTCGAAAATCGGTTCAAAATTCAAAATTTCGGAAGGCGACAAATTTTCCGCCAAGGTGGGTCAATTCCATGGTTGACACCCTCAAGGGTGGGTCGACACCATGGTCGACCCCCTCAAAGGGGTGTCTACCCACCTACGGCAGATTTTGGCAAATTAGGGTTTTGTGATATTTTGACGATTCGAATGGCTTTTGGGCAAAGGTCCTGGTTGCTCCATACTCCTATAGATAAGACCCTAGACCTAACCCTAACCCTCATGATTTGGCTGCTACGCTAGATCTCTACCATTACTTTCTCTCTCTCACTCTCTGTTCTCAAATCTATTCTAAAAATTAAAATATTAGCCTAGGAAAATTATGAATCCAAATCTGGAAGAGAGAATCAACATTAATAAAAAAGATTATTGAATCGTGATAGCAAGGTAAACTTCTAGATCCAATCTATTCATATTCTTCCTATTTTCTTTACCTTCTCCTTTAATGGAAATAGTCAACCCACGGTTATTAGGTTTCAAATCAAACTAAAGGGGAAAGGAAAAATATGGATGATAGAACGGATCAGATCCAAAGTTTGGGGAAAGCATGAAAGGTGAGTGGGTTTAAAGTATACTTTTTGAATAATAGTATAATTATTGTTTGTCATTCCCCATTAACATACACAATAAACATATTGGAAGATTTAATTTGATGGAATGAATTATTGCGCTAAAATGGATAATATGTTCAATTAGTTAATACGTTGAGATGTACATGAATATTGTTGTAAAGATCTATTTTATGAACTTGTCAATTGGGATAATTGAGATCTTGGGTAAATGATACACTATTGGAGAATTACACTTCATTTTAAATAAAGTTAATTACATGTAGAAAGACATGTGAGACATATTGGGATTTAGGGCATAATTTGTAATGGGATTTTAGAACATAACATATATTATGTTTTGAGACTTCAAATTAGGAGAGCGATTTGATATGAACATAAATGATTGAATGAAGATGAATAAGCCTAGGATTACAATCAGAAATTGTAACTACACTTATGGCATGAGGTTAGGTTGCATTACTGGCGGAAGTCTGACCGGACCCGACCGGCATATCCAGCAGCCACTAATGTTGAACCTAATGTGAGAGGCCTAAGTGAAAGTTTAAAAACATGTAATGGTGCTAAGACACGAGGTTAAGTAAACTTTGGTAGAAGTCTGCCCGGACCCACCCAGCAAATCCAGCATCCACAAGTGCAGGCTTAATGTGAGAGGTCTAGTGCTTACATATATATAAATATATTTATATAACAAGATATGAATAAATGGCAATAATGGTAATTAAATGTCTAACTCAAAAAATAAGAATAGAAGGGATGTAATGAACTGAGTTAATGTGATACGATGGAAAAGTGATGTATTTCCCTAAATGACCTATTTCTGAGAACGTGGTTGCAAGTAAGCCACAGTAACTAAAGTAAGAAGAGTAAAGAAATTACTTGCTACCATGGATTTAGATGGGAATACGTTATGAAAATAAATCACTGATTCCTTATATCAAACTGATAAGGTGAATGAATTATTTTTCTTAATTAAAATAAGGAATATATTGCAGTGAATGAAGAATAGTGGAATAAACAATAAAAGAAAATGGTTTAAAAGTGGAATGATATCACCTATTATAAATAAATAACATTAATGAAAATGTTGTATAATAGGTAGACTTGTCCTAGGGACAAGTGGGGATTATAACTTCAGTTATAATAAACTAATAGGGAAATTGGATAACTGGTGAAATGAGTTAAGGGACACTTAATTGTAAATAAAGTAAGTAGTAAATTTGGAAAGCCGGAAACCAATTGAGAAAAAAGGGAAAATATATGAAATATAAGAAGTTGTACTTAATTATAAATTAAGTAATCTGTAAGTTTGGAAGTCTGAAACCCGTTGATAAGAACGTTTAGGCTTGTCCTAGGGACAAGAGGAAATTATAACATAGGTATAATAAACGGTTAGAGAAACTTATTAATGGGCCTTTGTTAAAAAAACTAAGTTATAGCAATAAGTTGTATTGACAATGTAAAATGGAATTATGATTAAATGAGAAAGGATGAGGAAAACTTATGAAATAAAATAAGTTATATTTAATCATAAATGGTAAGTGACATGTTAATTAGAAACATGTGAATTGGATATACTTAATTACATATTAAGTAAAACATGTTATTGTAATGATGAAATCAACAAGAAGATAAAAAGGGGTTGTCGATTACAGTCCTTGGGCCACAATCTAGAGAATAACATGTTGTGGGCTTATTAACAAACTTAAATGGATTAAGCTGTATAACTGAAATTATTAAGCAAGAGAAACTTGGTAATTTGAATAAGAATTCAATATGAATAACCAAGTTAACTGGAAACCTGGTGAGGTGAGACAAGCGCGTAAAAGAATGTTTAGGCATAGGTTCTAACAACATATTAAATTGAGGCGCTTAGACCAGTCCGTACGGTTGAGGGTGAATAACCCAACGGGGTAGATCATCGAGGTTTTATAATACACGAAGGGAGCGCACATTCATCTGATTATTCTAACAGCTCCAAAGGACTGGAAGTGGAAGCACGTGGCTTCCTGAGGTATGTAAGGTACTTGTAGTAGTCCTCCGTGCGGTGACAGATTTCTTAGGTTGTGCTCGCAGAGGTTGGGTCTGTGCGTAACTACTAGGTGGTTGGGCCTTGACTGTAGATGTAGCTATGCAGTTAGAATGTTCTGATGCGGTGACACCAGGGTGGTTCGGCGGTTGCCTCACGAGGAGGAAAAGGGTCACGACCAATAAGGATAGTAGACCATCGGATATCCATCATCGACAGCAAGTGAGATGCAAAAAGAGTAGAGCTAAACCCAAGATACCATTCACCCTTCACTATCGAGGTAAGGGGTTGATGGAAGACGCCAAATGGATGTTTAGATTGTTTATTATTAGGGGCAGTCGTTTAGCTCTTGTAGTCTTTACTAGTTGAGGGAGGGGCCTAGGTGGGGCCATAGCCACCGTGAAAACAGACCCTAGGTATATCTGTATATAGAGGCTCTTTAAAGATGGGCCTGTACAGGCATGGAAAAGCTCCCGACCGAGTTTCTTGTTTCTTGCATTGCCCTGCCATGGAACTCGGTGCACATTAGAGGACGCATGATTGAGGCATCGAGCTACAATTGAAAATACGTATGGTGGACAGTCTAGATACATGCATGTCGGCTCTGGGTGGTGTATCGTAGACTTGAGAGCATTACTCCGGTATGAATTCTGATTCGAACAAAGGTGGCAGTCCGTACGTTCGTGAGAGATATATGTGAAACGTAGTATTTTTATCCGTACGTCACTACGGTGTAGGATGAGGGACTGCATATATTTCGATGGTGTTATCGTGGAGACCGTGTGAGTAGGGTACCATGGGGTGTAACTCAATATTGGGAGTAGCTACATATATACTATATTAGGTTAATCCACTGGGAAGTAAATGGGTGAGATGTGTGTGTAAGCCTTGAATGTTGTTAACCCAAGTAACCAAATAAATAAGAAAATATGATTGAACGGTATATGTAGGATTATCCAAAGTGTATAGTTTAAATCCAGTCACCAGAGCTTCTGTTCTGACCCCCTCCTCATAACATACTTGCAGGTTAGATTTGTGGCAGGGACATGATAGCCTTGGATACTGGTTAGGCAGTATTATTTATACGGTATGGCTATATTTTGATTATATTATATTTTATCCATTCCGCTGTGAGATATTTTCTGAGCTCCTATATATTTTATGTCTTTCTCTTTTCTGTAGGACACCAGAGCAACTCAATCTGAGTTTTGATAGATTGGAGTTTTTGAAAAAAAATCAGTCTGTCGGAATTCGGGTTGTCACATCTGGTATAAGAGCCTAGGTTTAGGATTCCTATATAAATAGTGAGTGAACGTATTTATATTTTTAAAAAATATAAATATTATATATATACTTAGATCCATAGAGGAACTCACTAAATAGAAAGAGTATAACGCAGTAAGAAATGGGATGTTTGTTTTATACAATAAAGGGATGAATATGAGACCCTTAGGTAATTTGGGTGGAAAGCGTACATTGTATTTTGTACGGAAGGAAGGTGATTCCCACATGATTAGTATTTTGGGTTAGTAGGTTTGGCAGTAAAACCTTATAGATTGGAAAAGATTAAAAAGAGAAAAAAACAAAATGGATTAGGAATATATATAGTTGAGAGAATTGACCTTGGGGAGTGTCTAGGAAAGCCTAGAAAATTGGAAGCCTGCTTTGAGTCAAATCCCATTGTTAACTTTTAAGAACTTGAAATTGTAAAAGTTTTGGGAAAAGGGTTTATGGTGTTTTCAAGTTTTAATCTTAAAAGTTATAATTTTAAAATATGTAAATGTACACATATTGGGTTTTAAAGTAAAATTCTCTAAGTAAAGAGTGTGTATTATAGAGCATGTATAGCTCACTAGTTTTCTTGTAATATTTCATGACAAGAATTTTTATAAAAGAAAGATTTAAAATCTCTATTCTTATGACAATCCTTTTTGATAAATTGTTTTAACAAGATAATTTTGTTGGGTGGACAAAATAAGTGTAGAAATTAAGAATATAGTGGATGTTTGCACCTTGTAGTAAGAGACTAAACTGACCTTATAGGTAAGAACAAGTCATAAACCCGATGGAGAAAATAGTTGTCCGTATCTACTCCAAATTTTGTGATTTGAAAAAAAAAAATGATGATTTATATTTTTTTAGATGAAAAGGTTTTTTTTTGAATGGATTTCATGAGGAAAATAACGTTTTGACACTTTTAGTTTTTGGAAGGGGCCAAACCATGTTTTAAAAAGTATGGAGTAGGTAAGGATTAGTGCCTAGGGAAGACGGTAAAAGTTTTGAGGCTATAAAGTAAATAGCGAGAATTATCTTGGAATAATAGTGAGTTCCCGTAGAATGCGTAAGCATTGGAAAGCCTAGGATGTTGCTTGAAATAATTGTTGGTACACAGCTAGGACTAGTGGCGACTACTAGATAGAAAAAAGGGGCAAGTAAGTGTTTGGACCCTATTACTAATTTTCAGGTTAGGGGTAAAGATTGTTGCTACATTTCGGATGGGATTGTTCCATTATATTGTTCTTGTTGGGAAGTTAGGGTAATACCTGAACTTATCATGGATCCCATGGTTTGGACTTTTCTGACAGAGGGGGACATAGTCCCAAGATTCTTGGCCCTTAGTAGTAGCTGTGTAAGGTGTTTGTTCTCCTGTTTAGTTGGAAGACTAGAAGCTTATTTAAATTTAAACTAAGATCAGATAATTAAATAAGCTAAGAAAAGAAAATTAGTACAACTAAAAAGGGAACAGAAAATTCAGTAAAGCAACAAAAATGGAAAATTATGAGAAAAGATGGATAAGAATAAAAATTTCCAAGATAAGATGAAAAAGAAAATCAGTAATAAAGAAAATTTTCTTATGTGGAATGTGCTTGATAAGAAAATAGGGAATCTTTATAAATACTTACATAAAAATCCAAGTACAGCTAGAAAAAGTTTAAAAAAGAAAAGCAGGAGATGCAGAGTTTTTCGTTTTCCACCTTTTTGTAACATAAGAATCGAATTTAGAAAATTAGATTTTTCTGAGATTCAAAGAATAAAGTTGGTTGGTAGGATTATGGATGCAACAATTGGATGAACTATGCTCTTACTCAGTAAGAGTGTGGGAAAATTTGGATGGAAAAGCTTTTTGATTTTCAAAATATTTCATTCATGTAGAACTTCCAGTATATTTAGGATGTGAGCATCATATTTAAAAAAAAAAAAAAATGCATACACATAGGAGGTACCGCTTAGGCATACATGCATTATTACGTTGTACTTCACTTTGCATAAGTGCATAATGTTTGCAAAAATTGGATGCATACATGATGGATGTATATTATGCGAAGGGTTAATTGAATTTACCCTTATTAAATTTCGGGGACGAAATTTCCCAAGGGTGGGAGAATGTAACACCCCGTATTTTAAGATAATAAAATAATAATAACTTAATTAAATATTCAGAATTATGTAAAACGGACTGCGCCATTGCATCCGTCTCGAAATTCTGGTCAAGATAGACACCTGGTTTGCGTAAATCGGACACCGTATGAAGAAGTTATTAAGGTTTGAAGTTTGTATACGCATAGGAAGAATATATATGTGTGTGTGTATATGTTAGGTTCAGAAATTCAAAAATGGGTCTAGAAATTCGAAAATCGGTTCAAAATTCAAAATTTCGGAAGGCGGCAGATTTCCTGCCAACGTGGGTCGACACCATGGTCGACACCCTCAAGGGTGGGTCGACACCATGGTCGACCCCCTCAAAGGGGTGTCTACCCACCTGCGGCAAATTTTGGCAAATTAAGGTTTTGTGATATTTTGACGATTCGAATGGCTTTTGGGCAAAGGTCCTGGTTGCTCCATACTCCTATAGATAAGACCCTAGACCTAACCCTAACCCTCATAATTTGGCAGCTACACTGGAGCTCTACCATTGCTTTCTCTCTCTCTGTTCTCAAATCTATTCTAAATATTAAAATATTAGCCTAGGAAAATTATGAATCCAGATCTGGAAGAGAGAATTAAAATTAATAAAAAAGATTATTGAATCGTGAAAGAAAGGTAAACTTCTAGATCCAATCTATTCATATTCTTCCTATTTTCTTTCCCTTATCTTTTAACGGAATTTGTCAACCCACGGTTATTAGGTTTCAAATCAAATTAAAGGGAAAGGAAAAGCATGGATGATAGGATGGATCAGATCCAAAGTTTGGGGAAAGCATGAAAGGTGAGTGGGTTTAAAGTATACTTTTTAAATAATAGTATAATTATTGTTTGTCATTCCCCATTAACATACACAATAAACATATTGGAAGATTTAATTTGATGGAATGAATTATTGCGCTAAAATGGATAATATGTTCAATTAGTTAATATGTTGAGATGTACATGAATATTGTTGTAAAGATCTATTTTATGAACTTGTCAATTGGGATAATTGAGATCTTGGGTAAATGATACGCTATTGGAGAATTACACTTCATTTTAAATAAAGTTAATTACATGTAGAAAGACATGTGACACATATTGGGATTTAGGGCATAATTTGTAATGGGATTTTAGAACATAACATATATTATGTTTTGAGACTTCAAATTGAAAGCGCAGTTTGATATGAACATAAATGATTGAATGAAGATGAATAAGCCTAGGATTAAAATCAGAAATTGTAACTACACTTATGGCACGAGGTTAGGTTGCATTACTGGAGGAAGTCTGCCCGGACCTGACCGGCATATCCAGCAGCCACTAATGTTGAACCTAATGTGAGAGGCCTAAGGGAAAATTCAAAAGTGATGTAATGAACTGAGTTAGTGTGATACAATGGAAAAGTGGTGTATTTCCCTAAATGACTATTTCTGAGAACGTGGTTGCAAGTAAGCCACAGTAACTAAAGTAAGAAGAGTAAAGAAATTACTTGCTACCACGGATTTAGATGGGAATACGTTATGAAAATAAATCACTGATTCCTTATATCAAACTGATAAGGTGAATGAATTATTTTCCTTAATTAAAATAAGGAATATATTACAGTGAATGAAGAATAGTGGAATACAACAATAAAAGAAAATGGTTTAAAAGTGGAATAATAATCACCTATTATAAATGAATAACATTAATGAAAATGTTGTATAATAGGTAGACTTGTCCTACGGACAAATGGGGATTATAACTTCAGTTATAATAAACTAATAGGGAAATTGGATAACTGGTGAAATGAGTTAAGGGACACTTAATTGTAAATAAAGTAAGTAGTAAATGGGGAAAGTCGGAAAACAGTTGAGAAAAAGTGGAAAATATGAAATATAATAAGTTGTACTTAATTATAAATTAAGTAATCTGTAAGCTTGGAAGTCTGAAACCCGTTGATAAGAACGTTTAGGCTTGTCCTAGGGACAAGAGGAAATTATAACATAGGTTATAATAAACGGTTAGAGAAACTTATTAATGGGCCTTAGTTAATAAAACTAAGTTAATAAGTAAATAGCAATAAGTTGTATTGACAATGTAAAATGGAATTATGATTAAATGAGAAAGGATGAGGAAAACTTATGAAATAAAATAAGTTATATTTAATCATAAATGGTAAGAGACATGTTAATTAGAAAACATGTGAATTGGATTTACTTAATTACATATTAAGTAAAACATGTTATTGTAATGATGAAATCAACAAGAAGATAAAAAGGGGTTGTGGATTGCAGACCTTGGGCCACAATCTAGAGAATAACATATTGTGGGCTTATTAATAAACTTAAATGGATTAAGTTTTATGACTGAAATTAATAAGCAAGAGAAACTTGGTAATTTGAATAAGAATTGAATATGAATAACCAAGTTAATTGGAAACCTGGTGAGGTGAGACAAGCGCGTAAAATAACGTTCAGACATAGGGTCTAACAACATATTAAATTGAGGTGCTTAGAACAGTCTGTACGGTTGGGGGTGAATAACCCAATGGGGTAGATCATCGAGGTGTTATAAGGCATGATGGGAGCACACATTCATCTGATTGTTCTGACAGGTCCATAGGCCTGGAAGGGGAAGCACGCGGCTTCCTGAGGTACGTAAGGTCCTTCTAGTAGTCCTCTAGGCGGTGACAGATGTTTTAGGCTGTGCTCGCAGAGGTTGGGTCTGTGCGTAACTACTAGGTGGGTGGGTCTTGACTGTAGATGTAGCTATGCAGTCAGAATGTTGTGACGCGGTGACACCAGGGTGGTTCGGCGGTTCGCTCACGGGGAGGTAGAGGGTCACGACCAATAAAGATTGTAGACCATCGGATACCCGTCATCGACAGTCAGTGGTATGCGAAAAGACTAGAGCTAAACCCAAGATACCATTCACCCTTCACTATCAAGGTAAGGGGTTGAGGGAAGACGCCAAATGGATGTTTAGATTGTTTGTTATTAGGGGCAGTCGCTTTGCTCTTGTAGTCTTTACTAGTTGAGGGAGGGGCCTAGGTGGGGCCATAGCCACCGTGAAAACAGACCCTAGGTATATCTGTATATAAAGGCTCTTTAAAGACGGGCCTGTACAGGTATGGAAAAGCCCCCGACCTAGTTCTGTGTTTCTTGCATCGCCCTGCCATGGAACTCGGTGCACATTAGAGGACGTGTGATTGAGGCATCGAGCTACAACTGAAAATACGTATGGTGGACAGTCTAAATACATGCATGTCGGCTCTAGGTGGTGTATCATAGACTTGAGGGCATTATTCCGGTATGAATTCTGATTCGAACAAAGGTGGCAGTCCGTACGTTCGCGAGAGATATATGCGGAACGTAGTATTGTTATCCGTACATCATTACGGCGTAGGATGAGGGACTGCGTATATTTCGATGGTGTTACGGTGGAGACCGTGCGAGTGGGGTACCATGGGGTGTACCTCAATATTGGAGGTAGCTACATATATACTATATTAGGTTAATTCACTGGGAAGTAAATGGGTGAGACATGTGTGTAAGCCTTGAGTGTTGTTAACCCAAGCAACCTAATAAATAAGAAAATATGATTGAACAGTATATGTAGGATTATCCAAAGTGTATAGTTTAAATCCAGTCACCAGAACTTGTGTTTTTACCCGCTCCTCATAACATACTCGCAGGTTAGATTTGTGGTAGGGACATGATAGCCTTGGAGATTGGTTAGACAGTATTATTAATACGGTATGGCTATATTTTGATTATATTATATTTAATCCATTCCGCTGTGAGATAATTTCTGAGCTCTGATATATTTTATGTCTCTACCTTTTCTGCAGGATACCAAAGCAACTCAATCCGAGTTTCGATAGATTGGAGTTTTTGAAGAAAAAAATTGGTCTACCGGAATTCAGGTTGTCACAAATCACCTCTCTATAAATAAGAAGTATTATAGGCTAATTGGGTATGAGATTGGTAGTCTCTATGATAGTTTGCTTCCTCTGGGTACTAAGTGACTAGGGCTAGAGTTCGCCTTGGAAAAGGTATTAAATGACCGCTATGGAGGTACCATAAGTCTTCCTATCATATGAGAAATATTAAATGACTATGAGATTATCCAATAAGGTTAGTTGGATAGTAACATAGGGGTCCGCCAAGGGGAGATCATAAATGACGGTTAGTTGTCTACCTATCTTGTGGGTAATAAGTGATTGTTTACTATCTCATACCTTATGCGGGGCTTGGGCATATGTATGAATGACGAAAGCCTTAATTTAGTAGGACTTAATAGCTAGTGTCCTCTAATTTATATTAATGTAGGGTAAACCACCAAGTAAGGCAACAAAAGATCGATTACATCTGCCTTGGGTCTTAAGTGATTGAAAAGATCAATCTTTATCTTATACAAATAGTGAGGTCTTAAGTGGTTATATAGAAATATTTACCTCCTTATGGCATATTGAGTAATTGGAGAGCCCGCCTCATAGTTTTTGGTAGTTGGTCGAATGGTGGTTTAAAGGCTTCATACTTATGCGTAAAAGTTCTACCTCAATATTGCGATATCGTTATCTTTGGGGAGTGTTACCTTGGGTTTAGTAGTTAATGTCGTGCATAAATCTTTATAAGGTTAGGTTAGAATTACTAGCTTTGTTAGACATATGGTTTTGGATGGAACCAAATGGTATACATCTGTGTATTATAAACAGTGTTATACATTTTCTACTCACTAGGACTTGTTATTCTGACCCCCCCCCCCCATCCTCATAAAAACTCTCATGTTTACATCGGGGAAGACAGGTCTTAGCAAGTGTTCAAGTTGATTTTTCGTTCTTGTTCTCTCATGCTCGATATTGATGTGGCGATTTTCTTTCAAAGTAGTTGCCTAAGTCGATATTTGTTATCATGTCTTGTTTCCACTGTGAGTTACTTTTATTGTACTCTAATTATGCTCATCCTCATTATTTGCAAGTATCAGATTTATATTCTCCACGCTTAGATGGGTTTGAGTTTCGACTTTTGTTGAAATTCGAGCTCAGAAAAGTGCGGGGTGTTACAAAGCACTATTAGGATACGAAGTTCAGCTAGGATGTGGGTTCGAGCTCCTCAGGGAAGAGGCAAAATCAGCTAAGTCTTCTGAGCGATCTTGGGATCCGTACCGACCCTGGAAGATGAAAAACGTGGGCCACATGCCTCTCTCCCTACCTGCCTCCCTTCCACCTATAAATACCACTTCCAAGTACGAAAATGGGGTCGGTATTAGACAATACGGTTTTGATTAATGACAAGATGAAAGACCAAATTGCTAGATCACAACAACATGTCTCGCAAACACATAGTACTATAGTTGTAGATCCTAGAAATTTTGAGTATGGGCATTATTTCAACTACTAGTAGAGTCTAGGACTTAGATTATTATGTTAAAATATTTATCCTATAGTTACTTTCCTCCACGCAATTTTTGTTTACATACATACGTACATACATATATATATATATGTATGTATGTATGTATGTATGTATATGTATATGTATATATGTATATGTATGTATAGTGAACCGGGAACAAAACACAGATTTAGTCGACTGAATCATCTTGGTTAGTTGGCTGAAATCTGTGTGCACACAAAAGTTGTGTGCATGCTCCAATTCAGTCAACTAAACGCTTTCATTCAGTCGACTAAATCGCTCGTGTACCAAACATTTGTATGCACTCCAATTCAGTCGACTGACTTTACTTTTTCAGTCGACTGGACTGAGTTCCAACTGTCATATTTTGAATAGACATGACCCTTTCCGAAGGGTTTTTTTTTATCTCTAATGGTTGCAACTCTCTGATTTCGACAATGAATCTTCACCAGCAGTTGTAACTCTTCATTTACTATATATACATGCAAGAATAACATCTCAAATTACCTAATTTGATTTTATTGCTTCTTATTCTATTGAATTCACATTCATCCTCATTTTAAGCACTGTAATCTTGCATTCGAGATCTCTTTCGATTCTTTAAGTTACAACTCAAAATTTGTTTGAGTTCAAAATAGATCTCTTCTTATTCTATCTCCACTTACTCTCATTTCTTACATTATAAACTTGAGGAGAAGATTATAGGATACTGTACTTCACTATGACAAATACATGTTGTATTAGAACACATAATAGTCGATTACACTTTTGTATCAAGTCCTGTAAAGGCGAAGGAAAATCTTGTAGATAGTTCAAATGGTCAAAATCCTTGTAATCAAGTCCAGGACGAAAAATCGTAGCTGGTATAGTCTAGGTGGTAAGAAGTCTTGTAACAATGGTAGATACCTATTCCTCTTGGTTAAGAGAGAGATTTATATAATTTAAGGGCTTAGGGTAACTTAAGGACTGGAAGTAGGACGGTGCTACGAACCAGTATAAAAATTCTTGGTGTTCTTTACTTTTATTCACAACTATATTAATTATCTGTGATATCATTTCTAAAAATTTATATCATTAAATGTTACTAGCATATATCAAAGTTAGTATATCATTTATTAAAACATCCACATTTAGTATAATATACGTATTTCCATATTATTCGATCCTAATTGCGCTTTTCATTTAGTATCAGAGCAAGGGCATCATATAACTGTTAAATAGTTATTTGATATGTGTTTAATATGGATAATAGCACTAACACCAACACTAACTTTATTTTCATGGAAGGTCAAGCCACTGCTCGATCTCCATTATTCTATGACATAAATTATAGTTATTGTGCTACACATACGAAAACATATATGCAAGCAAATGGTTTTGATTCATGGAACATCACAAAGAAAGAATATAACCTTCCTACTACAGAATATTCTTCATGGTCAAATTCAAAAAAAATTAGATGCTACTGCAAATGCTAAAACTATGAATATGTTGCATTACGCTTTGCATAGAAATGAGTTTAACCGTATTTGCATGTGAAACACTACATATGAAATATGGTGAACACTAAAAGTAACTCATGAAGGAAATAACAAGGTGAAGCAGAGAAAGATATCCATGCTAAGAAGCCAATTTCATAGTTTTAGGATGAAACGAGGTGAATCTATAAATGACATGTAATATAGATTTCAAGATATTTATCATCCACTATTTGTACTTGGTGAAAAATATTCAGATTTGATATTGTATCGAAAATCCAAAACTCTTTAACAGATGAATGGGAAAGGAAAGTCCTAGCTATTGAAGAAGTTGATGATCTCTCAACAATGAAACCAGAAGAGTTAAATAGGAAATCTAATGTCGTACAAAGTGAATTTGCTGGCTAAAAGAGTACAGACCCAGGATAAAATTTCATGCTAAAAAAGAAGAAGACTCAGATTCTGACAATGAAGAAGATCTAGGCTTAATTGATAAAAAAAAATTAAGAAATTCTTAAAATATAGAAAAAGAATAAGGATGGCTTCAAAAGAAAATTTAGTAATAACAATTCAACTAAACCATCAGCCTCAATATCAGAATGTTATAACTGTGGAAAGAAAGACCATATGAAGAAGCACTATCCAAAGAAAAAGAAAGAGTACCAAAACAAGAAAGACAAGAAGAAAGCCTTCTTTGTAACGTGGAATGACTCTGACCCATCATCATCATCAGATAGCGATAATGAACAAGCTAATGTATGCTTTATGGCCACCGGTGATGAGGTTAGTAATTTTACTTTCGATGATCTATTAATCATGAACTAATAGATACCTTAAAAAGTATTAAAAAAAGTACAAGGAACGCAGTAGTTGAAAGAGATAGGTTAAATGATGAGAAAACTATTTTAGAAGAGATTGAAAGAGTTCAACAATCATGCTCTAGTAGTAACTCACAATTTTTTTTTTTTTTTTTTTTTTTTTTGAAAATAGGTAAACCGCCTCGTTAAAAACCCGGACTAGATCTCAGCGTGAGAACTAGACGGGAAAAAAGAGTGCGGTGCTTTATTGACGATGAATTAATAAAAAGTACAAGGCTAGCGATACAACACCAATACTTCCACTAGCCGTTAATACCCAAAAGAAAAAAAATAAGAAAAACTGGCTATTCAAGGTAGGACACAAGGCAACCGGCTATTACCTTCCTACCCATTTACAACACCGACGGCATTAAATAAAAAAACACTTCGCAACTGGATCTTCACCAATATAAAGCTCCTTCGAACCCCTAATTACGCGAATAAATAAAATTCTCCATTATCTAGTGTCCCGAAGATCAATACCCCATCGTTGTCCAATTTCTATGTCTTTCTGGCTTCGGTGCATCTTCTTCTTCTTCGATTTATTCAGTAAGTATTTAACCTCAATTTCAATAAAATCCCAATGACGAAATTTATCCCATCTATGGCTACTATGAATTCGTAAATTTCTCTCGTTCCAGATATGGTAAACAGTGGAGGTAAGTGCACAGAAAGCAGCATCCTGGCTAAATGAAGCAGAGCCGAACGAGAGCATTAACAGCGTGAGAACATCTTCAAGCTCCAGCATACTCGAAGAGGATGGAATAAGACCCAGTTTTAGACAACATCTGACCCAAAGATAAGCTGAGTATGAACAGTGGAAGAACAGGTGAATTCTAGTCTCGATCTCTTCATTGCATAGCACACAAATAGGATCAGTATCATATCCCCAATTTATCATGATGTCTTTTGTACTTAAACGGTTCAGAATAGCTTTGTATAAACATAAAGACATCTTTGGACTGTTTATGTAGTGCCAAACAATTTTACACCACATCTATTCACTGTTATGACTTCTGGAAATATCCCATGCGGAATAAAAAGTGAAACCCTCCTTTTTGTCTAACCACGTCCAATAATCAGTGTCCCTAGTAGTCTGTAGATTAACCTCATTAATTTGCGATGCAAGTTGTCTCGTAGCAGGTAAGCAGTATGGATTAAGTTCCCCTTCCTGAATAATGTGATTCACTTTATGATCGTCACCTCCAAAAAGGCTGAGATGATCCCATCCGAACATCTTCACCATTATACCACTATTAATCCATGGATCAAACCATAGCATAGTGTTGTTCCTATTGACAATACATCGATTAATACATTGCAAGCTTTTTTGTCTGTGTTTTAGTATGGTTTTCCAAGTTCCAGAACTGTTGTTGTCAATATCCATTACCCAAAAAAGTTTTCCTAAGCAGTATCTTCTCAACATCCATTTCTTCCATAAACTGTTACCATTTACAAAGTGCCATAAGAGTTTAAGGGCTGCAGCTATTTTAATATCTTTAAAATTGCGTATCCCCACCCCTTCTTTGGCTTTAGGAGTACACATCTTGTTCCAAGCTATCTTGTGTCTTTTTCCTACCCATATAAAATTAGCGCACAATTTATTGATTTTGTCAATCGTAGCTTCTGGTAATTGATAAGTCATCATCCAGTACATAACCATAAGAGTAATAACCGTTCTGATTAATTCTATTTTCCCCGCCATGGATAAAAGACGACAATCCCAGCTGTCCATCTTACCACGTATCTTATCGATAAGCTCGCCACAATCCAACAAATGTAGATAATTGTTCGAAAGGGGGACGCCAAGATATTTAACTGGAAGTCTACCTTCAGACATATTAAGCTCCTGTAATATCTCATTTTTATTGTTTACACCTTTGCTGGAAAAAACCTTGGACTTCATATTATTTATCTTTAGACTAGCATTATCCTTGAACCGGTTCAAGATGGAATTGATCACCGTAATACCACAAACCTTAGCCTTAGCAAAAATCATCAAATCATCAGCGTAGATTAAATGAGTGATAACAGGCTCTTGGTTAATTATAGGCTGAATATGATTAGCTTCCGTTGCAAAGAACATTTGAATAGAAAAGAATTCCATGGCCACACAAAAAAGATATGGAGAAAGAGGATCTCCCTGCCTTAGACCTCTATTGTTGTGTAAAAAACCTTTGGGACTACCTTGCACCAAAATAGAAAACGTAGTAGTAGAAATGCAAGTTCTAATAATTCGCACAATTTTCATAGGAAAACCCATTCTCAACATCATGTAACAAATGAAATTTCTATTGACCATATCATACGCTTTTTGCAGATCAATTTTTATGCAAATTTTCCCACTTCCTTTCAAGTTAAACTGCCTGATTTGTTCATGTGCTAACAGGATATTTTCAGCGATGAATCTACCCGATATGAAAGCGGATTGGTTATCAGAGATCAAGTGTTTGAGGTAAGGTTTGATTCTATAGCAAAGGACTTTAGAAATAATCTTATAAATAACATTACAGCACGATATGGGTCTGTAGTCCGAAATAGAACTGGGATTATTAACTTTGGGTATTAAAGTTATAAAAGTATGGTTTATACCCTTAGCCAACTCACAACTTTTTTGTTAAGCCAGAAAATTACAATTAAAAGAGAAAAGAATGAAGTTTTAGTCTTTGAAAATCATGAATTGAAATCCAAAATAAAAATGATAGAGTTAGACAACTCTAGTCTTAAAACCGAATTAGACGATATTACCACAAATTTCTCTAGTTTCAACAAAGGTAGAGAGAATCGATCTAAAATTATAAATAGTTCTTAATCTACCTCAAATAAAAAGGGACTAGGGTTCAAGAGGAAAACAACATCAATTCAAAAGAGAAACAACATTCCCAAATCTATTAATAATAAGTAGTTCGAAACTACCAAAATTTACCTTCCAAAAACTAACAATTTATTGATCAAAAATAAGTATATCAATATTTTTCTTACAACTGTTCATAAAAATAAAAACTATGTTTATAAAGGGACACTAAACTCTCTTGGGTTTTGTTTTCTAAGACCTAACTCTTAGGACCCTGTCAAAAGGTGGGTACCAATGTCATTACTTACCTTTTGTAGGTCCCACTCAAGAAAAAAGAAAATTTGAAACTCGATAATGGTTTCTCAAAATATATTACAGGAGATAAAGAAATGCTGACAAATATCATCTATTCAAAAGGAGGAACTGTCACTTTTGGAGATAATTCTAAAGGGTACATCATCGACAACGGCGATGTGAGCAATTACAGTACATCCAATTTACCTCTTATTACTGATGTTTTACTAGTTAAGAATTTAAAGCATAATTTACTTAGTATAAGCCAGTTGTGATATAAAAGTTTTAAAATTTCATTTTCAGAAGATAAATGCAGTATTTCTGGTAAAAATCAAAATCTTTATTTTTGAAGTTAATAGAGATAAAAGTACATACATTTTAAAAATGAAAAATAAAAGTGACACTTTTGATCATTGTAAAACATTTGTTAAAAGAATAAAAAATTTAAAAGAATTAAAAATAAAGAATATTAGAAGCGATTACGGAGGAAAATTTGAAAACAAAATATTCGATCAATACTGTAAAAAGAAAGGCATTTTCCATAATTTTTCGTTTCCTAGACCCCCACAACATAATTGAGTTGTAGAACGGAAAAACAAAATGTTACAAGAATGTGCCAGAACGTTATTAAACGAAAGCATGTTACCAAAACATTTATTGCCAAAAGTAATTGCAATAGCCTGTTATGTACTAAATCGTGTTTCTATTCAACATTTTACAAAAATAACCCATATGAACTTTTTAACGGTAGAAAACCAAATATTTCGCATTTTAAAATCTTTAGTTCAAAATGTTCAACAGCTTCGAAAATTTGATTCAAAATCCGATGAATATTCCTAGGATATTCAGATCGAAGCAAAGCTTAACGAATTTTTAATAAAAGAACAAATAAAATTGAAGAAACTATTCACATATCTTTTGATGAAAATTTTAATCAAATTTCATATAATAATGATATCTTAAAAAATAAAAATTCTAGAGAAAATGAGAACTTTATTCATAACTCTAGAGAAGATGAAAACTTTATTCATAATAATAATAACAATGAAAATGTTACTTCAAATAACATAGAAAATCAAAATACTAGTGAACATGTAAACAATGAAAGCACTACTTCTAATAGTATAGAAAATGAGAACGTTATTCAAGATGAAAATACTAGTCATAATACTAGAGAAGATCAAAACATTATTCATAATAATAATGAATTTAGATCTCCACCTAAAATATTACGGGATCATCCGGTTCAAAACGTTATTGAAGAAATTAATTCAAATGTACAAACCAAAAATCTATTAAATCTAGTAAGTCGCGTAGCTTTTCTATCTAATATAGAACCCAAAAATGCAAAAGAAGCTTCTATTGTTGACAAGTGGATTATAGTTATGCAAGAAGAGCTAAATCAATTTGAGCGCAATGAAGTTTGGGAATAAGTTCCTAGACCAAGTGATCAAGCTGTCATTGGAACACAGTGGATATATAAAAATAAAGCTGACGAATTAGGAAATATAACTAGAAATAAAGCTAGATTAGTCGCACAAGATTATAATCAAGAAGAAGAAATAGACTACGAAGAAACGTTTGCTCCCGTCGCCAGAATAGAAGCAATACGTATCTTACTAGCATATGCTTGTTTTCGTAGTTTTTTAAACTTTATCAAATGGATGTAAAAAGTACTTTCTTAAATGGATGTATACAAAAAATGTATACGTTGAACAGCCTCACTTATTTACACGTGAAAAAATTTCTAATCACGTATATAAGTTAAAAAAGGCTTTATTTGGTCTAAAACAAGCACATCGTGCTTGGTATAAATGCCTTAAGAATTATCTTATATGTTCAAGATTTCGAATCGAAAAGGATCAAACTCTATTTATAAAAGTTCTAAAAAGTAAAAACGATATATTAATAATTCAAATATATGTAGACGATATTATTTTTGGTTCGACTAACAAAAAATTATGTCAAGAATTTTCAATCACGCCTTAACTCACTCCATAAATCCCAGCACAGGAAGTTACGATCAAGTTTACCAATGAGATTTTCGATCCCCATATTCTATTTGACGCAACAAGAAGGCAAACTGGTCAAAAATTATCATGGAAGAATTTCTTTGTTTCAATCAGTCAAGAATGTGAACCATGTATTATGGCGCATATATCACAAGAATCTTAATACATCTTTAAATTCCCTCACCCAACACAGAGTTTATCACGGTTGGTTGCTTGAATTCCAAGACATTAAGTCTAATGCATCTTTCAAAAGAGCTTCCAGTGCTTCAACGTACCCAAAGTTTTGAGCAATGGAAGAAAAGAAAGGAAGACAATGTTCCGCAACCACCATCGTTATGTAGACTTCGTCCTACACCTCAACCATTAACTCCTCGAGACCCCTCTATATCACAACAAACTCATCCTGAACCTCAAATTCCAAATATTCCCGGCTTTGAAGATATTGATCCTGATGCCACCATCAAACAAATTCTTATCTCCCTTGTCAAAAACCAGAAAATAGTGGCTACATTGGTTGATCAACACTTATCAATGATGGAAAGAAAAAGGGTTATCGCAAACGTTAAGCAAGATTGAATCGTTTCCATGCTTGGTGATTCTTCAACGTCTTCCATCTACCTCTAGCAAACCTTCCGCCATATTAGATTTTGATCCATCTCGAGGTATAAATTAGGGTTCGTAGGAAACAGATGATAAGGATGATCATGGAACAAACAAGACTAAGGAAGGTGACTCTCATGAAAATGGAGGCTTGGCGCACAAGGATAATAATTCTCTTTCTTCTTCTAGCTTTTGGCTTTGAAATTAAACTTTTCACTCTTTGATGATCCAAGTTTTGGTTTGTATGTTTATAGGGTACTTCATATGTATATATAATTCTAGTACTTTGGATGTATACTTAAAATATGATCGTACTTTGATCAGTAAGTATTTCGTAAACATATTTATATCAATTCCTTTATGCTAGTTAATTATATCATCTTCGTTAAAGAGTATACTTATGTTTCAATTCTTGCATTGCACATCTCGGTTAATTTTTTTTATATCTATGGTGTGTACATGCTATGTAACATGCACATATAATATATTTCGATTGAACATCTCGGTTTTATATTCTTTGAATTTATGGTGTATACATGCTATCTAATGTAAAAAAATTAAATATATTTCGTTCACATATTATATGAGTATCTCCTTTTTGTCGATGACAAGGGGGGGGAATCGTATAGGCTAACAATTGAATGCAGGATATAGCATAAATTGAAGGGGGAGCTCGTCAATGTTTGCTCACATGTTGCTCTGGTTTTGTCATCAATCAAAAAGGTAGAGAATGTTGGATCATATGGTTTTGATTAACGACAAGATGAAAGACCAAGTTGCTAGATCGCAACATGTCTCTCAAACACAAAGTGCTACAGCGAAGATCCTAGAACTCTTGAGTATGATCATTATTGCAACTACTAGCAGAGTATAGGACTTAGATTATTATGTTAAAATCTTTCTCCTCTAGTTACTTTCCTCCACATTATATATATATATATACACACACACACACACACATACATATATATATATATATATGCTTTTTTCCCTTACCAGGCACTCACTTACGTTAAGGGGGTTGTAAGGTTTTCAAATAACTAAAGTATACGGTTGGTATACGTAATTAAGTATCAATTATATATATATATATATATATATATATATATATATATATATATAGTGAATCAGGAACAAAGCACAGACTTAGTTGACTAGATCATTGTGGTTAGTCGACTGAAATCTGTGTGCACATAAAAGTTGTGTGCATGTTCCAGTTCAGTCGACTAAATGCTTGCATTCAGTCGACTAAATTGGCCAAGTACAGAATTTTTGTATGCCCTCCAATTCAGTCAGCTGAATTGAGTTCCAATTTTCATATTTTAAAAAGACACGACTCTTTTTGAAGGGTTTCTTCGATCTTTAATGGTTGCAACTCTCTGATTTCGACCATGAAAGCAGTTGTAACTCTTCATTCAGTATATATACATGCAAGAATAACATCCCAAATTACTCAATTTGATTATGTTGATTCTTATTCTATTGAATTCACGTTCATATTCATTCTAAGCACTATATTCTTGCATTCAAGATCTCTTTGGATTCTTTAAGTTACAATTCAAACTTCGTTTGAACTCAAAAGATATCACTTCCTATTCTATCTCCACTTGCTCTCATTTCTTACATTATATAAACTTGAGGAGAAGATTATAGGATATTGTACTTCACTTTAACAAATTTATGTTGTATTAGAACACAAAACAGTCAATTGCACTTTTGTATCAAGTCCTGTAAAGGCGATGGAAAATCCTGTAGGTAGTTCAGGTGGTCAGAATTCCTGTGATCAAGTCTAGACAGAAAAATCCTGGCTGGTATAGTCTATATGGTAAAAGGTCCTATAACGGCGGTAGATACCTATTCCTTCGGGTTAAGAGAGGGTTTTATATAGTTTAAGGCCTAAGAGTAACTTAGAGATTGGACGTAGGACAGTGCTCTGAACCAGTATAAAAATTTCAAGCGTTCTTTACTTTTATTTACAACTTTCATGTTAATTATCTATGATATCATTTCTAAATATTTATCTCATTAAATACTTACTTGCATATATCAAAGTTAGTATATCATCTATTAAAACTTCTGCATTCAGTATAATATAAGTATTTCCATATTACTCGATCCTACTTGCGATTTTCAACTGACTCTTTGATACTTGGCTTCTACTGGAGATTTTGAACTCGGAAGGAACTCTCCGCTCTTGGCCACTCTTGGGCTCTTCAAGAAGAAGTTCTGCCCTCTCATTGGCCTTACATGACTTCTTGAACACTTGGAAGCTCCTCCTTCCTTCCTCCAAGCTTTGGACCACCATTGGAAGACTTCTTCTTCCCCCTACCAACAATTTGGCACTTGGAATCCTCATGGCTCTTGCACTCTCGAGAGAAATACCGATTCCAAATTGTAATTAATGAAAGTTGATTAATAAAGTGTTTAATTACAAGAGTAGATGTAGCCTTTGACCAGCCGAACCACTATAAATACTATATCACTGTTTTTTTGCGTTCTTCCTACATATTTACATCGTTATTCACTTATTTTCACTGTTGTGAAAATCTTTGCGTGTTGTGCCAACTTTTAGACATCAACATTTACATAAATATTATATACAATATTACGAAGAAAATAATTAAAGATGTCAATTTTAAGATTAATTTAAATCTTGATTAACAGGAAATCATTTGTTTTGTATAAACTAGAAATCATTTGCTTCTATAATTTCTTTGTACTTTTAAAAGGTTAAAGTTGTTTAAAAAGCATGATAAGGTACACTGATAATCATTCGAAGGCAAACAATTTTTTTTAAAACTAGGTTGAAGCTATGCTTTAATTTCATCATTATAGCCAAAAATATCATAATTACCTAATGACGAACAATGGAAGAGTAGTAGTTAGTGCTGAAATTGAGCTGACCACTTAAATGGATATATTGAAAAACATAGATCACTCTATTTAGTGAAAAAGTTACACTTTCAAGTTCTGAATGTTACCAAAAAAAATTCCAATAGAGGATAGTATGTGAATTATATATTTATTTTGCAAAATAGAAAAATGTGAACCGATCTGAATTTTTTCGATAGAAAACTCAAGTTGATTTTCCAGAATAGAAAAATGCAAGGTGATTGTAACTACTTACAAATAGAGATATTAGATTTTTGGTTTTCGAAGAACTATTTTTACAAACGTAAGATAACTTACCCTTTCTATTTTTATTAAAGTAGTGATTTGATCTACATAATCATTTATATGTCCACTTCTGTTACAACATCAGAAACAGGAACAAGATGTGCATGACCTTAACCATCCAATTATCATAAATTTTAATTTAAATAAATGAATATCAAAGCATCAGATGAAGATCTAATGGGCACAGAGGGATACAGATCAAGAACAGGTTACCTTGCTCATAACTGTTCCATTAAGTAATGAATAACAAGTATTATCATGCACTAAAAGTTGGTATATATCAACCCACATTGCTCAATCTACACCAGTTAGTTTGTTTCACCAATCTTATAAACCAGTGCTTTTAGACTTGCACATATTCCTAGTTACAAAATATTATCTACTACTAACATATCATATAATAGTTTTCCATTAGAAGTGATCTACATTTGAAACGGGAAAAAGAAACCAAATTGAGACTTTATTTATCATGTCTTGAAAATGTGAAAATATATTAGCAGTAAGGATACTATGAAATACAAGAATAACTATTTTACCAAATTTAACAGACATAATCAAGAAAATAATGATGTACATCTCTATGTCAGATGCCACTAATTCATCTTGAGTAAACATGAGTTTCCTCCATCTGGATTTCCTTATTCCTTGATGTCTCTTTCTTTGAAGCTTTAAGATATGCATAAGCTGCAAAATAAATATATATTTTTTTCCAAAATATAAACAGATACATATCCAGTAATCATATTACATGTGGTATTTCCAAAGATAAGATAACTAACATATATATTTGCATGATGTATATTAGACAGTTGAAGGCCTGCTTGTCGACGAACTATATGTGTTAGTTTGGGTATATGTGTTAAATGTGTTAATTTTGCGAATACATTGTGAGTTATGATTTGATCTTAGAATATATTCACGGATGCAAGAAGATAGGAAAATACAGTTGAAAGAAAGCTCAAGTGTTGATATTTGTTCATGTTTACACAGTGAAGGTGATAAATTTTGGAAAACACGTTATTATGACTAGAAACTCATTAAGTATATAACTTGACTATTTTTGTAATACTAAAAGCAAATTAAATTAGGAAAATTTGTTCAAGTTACTATTTTTCTTGCTTTTGACATGATCATAAGAAAAGCTGTTATGTAAATGAATATGTAAATTAGATTTTAATTTATATAAACAGAAGGTACATTCTAATTTCTGGTTTTTGAAAGGTTAATGCATTTTCCGAAAAGTTCTTCAAATTTTAAATTTTTTGTAAAATTTGATAATGGTAATTTTGAAGGTTATTAATTAAAACGACAAGAAAACAATCAATATGCATACTTATAAAAAGCACAAATCCATTTTTGAACATTTAAAAAGCTTTTCCAAAAGCGGAAAGGTGATGAGCCAGTTTTTCAATGGTAAGGAACTAATTTCCATATCCATTAATATAACTACTTTTCTAATAATTGCGACAAATGTTGGAACTTAATACTCAAAATGCCTTGTTGAATTGCAATTATCCCTTCTTCTTTTTTAATTGCTTACGTAGTGGTATATGGTTTTACTCTCTAAAAACACTATATAACATTCTACAAGTCAACATAAGTCCAGTGGTCCGAATCATGCTATATGGAAGCTGGAATGCCTAGCCAATAGGACAATAGTTTTGAACTATCATGATTTTGTTTGATTTGAGTGTGCTAGTTTCGTGCAACTCATGTTAATTTAGGATACTTAAACTGTTTTATCCACCTACCCAGCTAAGCTCAACAATATCTTCTAATAGTATTCCATTTTTCACATTTTAAGATTTAACGGTCAGAATGACCGAAGTAATATGATGATTTACAAACTTGTTCTAAATTACGATCAAGCTTAAAGGGTGTGGATTTCAATTGGAAAAAGTGGAAGCTGTTATTTTCACTAAAGAGTACCCATTTGTTAGTTTGAAACTATATTAAAATATTAAAGTTAAATGAATCATTCAATAGACAAACTAAATCAAACAAGACAAGATATCACGAAACTGAAACAAATCGAACTAAATTAGTTGTTTTGATTTGATTTAGCTGCTTTTGTCAGAAAATAACAAGAATAATGACCAATGAAAATATCACCCTTATTTTTTTAATTATCAATATAACCGTGTTTCTGATATTTATTGTAATTTCTTTATTTCGTATGTCAAAAGATAGTGAGACCAGAATTTTGGACTTACACAGCTAAAAGAAGTCAATGGTTAATGATCAAATTTTAGTCTTCATGTATGGAGATGGTTGAGATTTTCCACCCTTTCTTTCGTTGTTATGCATGGTTTTAAATCTCCTATATCTCGCCTGATATCTTCTTTTCACATTTAGACGAAACGAGGCATCAAATCACCTTCATATCTCCCTTGACACTCATCTCCCCAAAATGTACAAATCTCACCCTATATATGAATCCAAATTCAAGATCTTCCTAGAAAATAAGGTAGTGTTTGGTTTACAATTTGAAGTTTTGAGTTTTCGTCCATACAAAAATACGCACGGAGTACAAATATTGTTGAAAACGATCGACTTAGAAAACAAAGTTAATATAGAAAATAGGAAACAATTTTTTTTCATTTTCCATGTTTTGAGAAATAACTCCGCCTGTGTAGTTTTCTATGCAGCATGTCCCAAACCAGGGTAAAGGAGGAGGGTTGTGATAGGCTTGACGAGCCAACGTAAAAACTTAGCCTCTCTTATCAAAGTAAATTACCCTTATCAAGGATATGTACGAGGGGGTTGTGACTAGTGTCAGGGCATGCGATGGCGAGACCAGAGACTTTCCAATTAACATAGGATTACATCAAGGTTCGGCTTTGAGCCCCTATATTTTTGCATTAGTGATGGATGAAATCACAAAAGATATACAAAAGGGATATTCCTTGGTGTATGCTCTTTGCCGATGATGTTGTGTTGATTGATGAAAGTAGAATAGGGGTTAATCGACAACTGGAGTTGTGGAGGGAGACCTTGGAATCAAAGGGTTTCAGGCTTAGCAGAACTAAAACATAGTACATGAAGTGTGAGTTTAGCAGTGTCAGCTCAGATGACGGAGAGGTCACCCTGGCCGATAGAGTAGTACCCAAGAAGGAATCGTTTCGATACTTAGGATCTATGTTGCAGTTTGATGGGGAGATTGATAAGGATGTTAGTTTTAGAATTCAAGCAGGATGGGTGAAATGGCGACTAGCATCCGGCATTCTATGTGATAGGAAGATTCCTCAGAAGCTTAAAGGAAAGTTCTATATGACAGCAATCAGACCTGCAATGTTATATGGTGCAGAATGTTGGCCTACTAAGAGGCAACACGTCCAGAAGATAAGCGTAGCAGAGATGCGGATGCTACGCTGGAGTTGTGGGCATACCAGACGAGATCAGATTAGAAATGAGGATATTCGAGAAAAACTTGGAGTTGCACCTATTGAAGAGAAGTTAGTCCAATACCGCTTGAGATGGTTTGGACATATCCAACGTAGACCAAACGATGCACCTGTGCGCGTTGGAATTATAGGTCGCGCCGAAGGCCCAAAGAGAGGTAGAGGTCGACCTAAAATGACATGGGATGAGATAATAAAGAGAGATTCAAATAATTGGAGTTTAACTGAAGAGATGGTAGTTGATAGGAGTGCATGGAGAAGTTCGCAATCCATTTATCAGAACCTTAGGTATTTTATTTTTTTTGAGACTTTATTTCTCGTTTATTGAACCTTTTTACTTTTTATATTATTTTAGATTTTATTTCACGTTTATTAAATATTTTTACTTATTATTATTATTATTATTATTATTATTATTATTATTATTATTTTAAAGAACCCTTTATCAGACGACTTTTTATCTGTTTGGTTGTTTTAAACCCGTTTTATATATTATTATCATCATTATTATTTTATTTTAATTTTGGGTTCCATATCTAGTCAACCCCAACTTGTTTGGGATATATGGCTTTGTTGTTGTTGTTGTTCCATGTTTTGAGAAATAAAATAAACATGAGACATAATCCATTTTTACATTACTCATCCATCCCCTTTGTGGTCCCCTCCGTCTTTCTTTGATCCTCTTTGTCATTGCTAAGCTCTTTTCATTTTTGAATATTAATTGAAAACCTAAAACACAAAATAATTTTTAAACCAAACACCACCTATACTTTTCCTTCTTTTAAATTATACTTTTCTATTTTCATATAGATTCAGAAGAAAGTGGCCAGTTCAATTATTATTTAGCAACCCCCTGAACATTCTTTTCCTACTTTTCGTCTTGATATGTCACACCAAAAGACTTCATTTCCATTTTATGTTCAAATAAAAGAATACTATTCGGTTATTACTAAATAAATTAAGCAACTCGATGTACAATTCTTCTCCAAAACACTGATTTCCATTTTTCTTTTTATGCAAATCAAGTATGTTACTATTTTTTTATTTTTAGGTACATAAATTACTACAGGATATTCCCAATATGTACTTTAATATCCGAGATGTCAATTCGAAATGTGCACCCGAGATACATTCATTTCGTCCGAGATCCCCTCCTAACGAGATGACTTGTGTGAAAATTCCGAGCTGAAACGTGACCAAAATACGAGATTTAAAACCGTGTTGTTATGTCATGCAATGTCACTAGTATTGATAGGAGAAGTAATGTGAGTCGAAAGCCAATTGAATGAGCTTTGTATTTGTGTGTTTATAAGCTTGGTCGTTGCGATAGTTATAAAGTTTGTTTGTGGTGTTAGTATATGTAATTGACATTTGGACTGTTTTGAAATTGTTTGGAGGAGATGTGTTCAAACAGTTGTCAATGGTAGCACCATTGGCTAATGATTATATGAGGATCTTGCTACGTGATTTGTAATAAGGAAGAGAAAGTTAATGTAAAATTAGCGATTGAGAACCTGACTTAGGACCACAAATTGAATTATTTATGCAAATCAACATTTATCATTGGTCATATTGCTTAAATTTTGTATTTATGTTGCAACACACTAGATTGTTTTAAACTATTGCTGTTAAAACTAGTGTTTTGTATCAGGATTGTCTCACATATTGTTAAGATATGAATGATAGTTTGAATAAATAGTCTCACGTCACGGAATAAATTGAAGGAATGAAGTATATATATGAGTTGATAGGCACGTAACACCAGAGATTCCGTGTGTGTCAACTCATATGCGTGCGACCTTATGCTGGAAGGAAGATAGGGCTTTGTTTTACCGTCGTTACATAATAGTGGTATCAGAGCCGAATGGTACAAACTGGGCCATGCAGGCAACGCGGTGCTTTCAAAAGATATTTGTAGGATGCGAGTCAAGTGGGGGATTGTTAAGATTGTCTCACAAGTTGTTAAGTCAAAAATGACGGTTTGAATAAATAACCACACATCACGCAATAAATTGAGGGAGTGTATTATATATATATATATATATATATATATATATATATATATATATATATATATATATATATATATATGAGTTGGTAGACACGTAACATCAGGGATTCCTTTTGTTACAAGGATGTGTGTGCCAACTCATATGCGTGCATCATATGTAGAAGGAGGGGAGCTTTGTTCCAACCGTTGTTACATAACATTTTGTTCATTGTTCAACAATTGCATATCTCACAGATTGTTGTCACTCACTCAGTCGATACTTATTTTGTTCGATCAACATTTATTTTGTTTAGTGGTTTGGTATTTGGGCCTATTTACCAATCAAATTATGGTTGCTACGATCTTCCAACATTTATTATTTGCATCTTCGGATGGTCTTCTATTTGGAAAAATCTAGGCATTTCCCCTTAAGAGTTAGAGGATAATATTAATAATAATAAGACTAACAAAAAGTAAAAAGTTTCATCTTCCTGTTGTCAATTATTAGAGCTGTCAATGGATACCCGAAAAATCCGAAATCCGTCCGCATCCGCATTCGAAAAGCGGATAAATATCTGATATCCGGAAAAGCGGATGCGGATACGGATATAGACATATCCGCATTCGAAAATTATCCGTCCGCTTTTTTCCACGATTATAGCTTAAATTATGTGTATTTTAACATAGTTAACTATACTAATCTATTATTTTGCAAAATTGAAAGTCTACTAAACTCATGCACATTGCTCAAAATTATATATTATCATCATATTTATTTATTTTTAGCATTTTAATAGTCAATTGGGTTGAAAAAACTTAATATTAACCTTAAAAAATTCATTTATGTTCATTGATTTGTCGACTGTTGGCGGAGCGGATAATTATCCGATATCCGTCCGTATCCGCGGATGCGGATATCCGATATCCGAAAATGGTTTCGGATGCGGATGCGGATATGGCACTATCCGCATCCGAAAGTATCCGTTGACAGCCCTATCAATTATTGACTGTCTTTCAAGCATTGACATGTTGTAATTTCCACTATATCTTTCATTTCTTACATTTCTTTTTCTTTATTTTCACATTATATGTTTATTTGACCTACAAATAAACACGCTTATAAGTAAGATGCTATGTAAATTTTTTTTTTATTAAAAATGATTCAATAAAGTCTCGTTCATTTTGTTTTTATCGTTTCTTCTTCTCTATACTTCTTTCGTTTTATTTTCTTTATTCAAATATTTCAAGAGTCTTAACATGTTAAAGTTCAAGTGAATTGGATAGTTAAGTTACTGAAATAGGTGTGTATGCGCGCGCTCCCATATTTGGGTCAAACCAGTGAAGTTCATCCTCGCCATTTGTTTAGTTCCAGATGGGGGGGCCACTATTAGTGTAACTTCATGCTTATTGTGTACCATCGTCATATCTATCAACAGTTTAACATCATGCAATTTGAATGAAAAAGCCAAATTACTGCAAATTCAACTTTAGACAATCTCTTCACATCTGAAGGACCAAACAAAGTTTCATGGGTCACAGCATTGTGGAGATACTGAGGTATCCAGCTGTTCTTCAACAATAATTGTGCTCATATCTCCAGCTCAAGTGCATACATTCTACGGAGTGTGTGATAACAAAACAAAATTCAATTGGAAAGGGCGTATTGCTCAAATATAGTTACATTGATATTATTTTCCAGTAACTACTAAGTATGTTAAAGCAAACAAATGATGCATAAATCAAAGTAACAACATTGCCACCACTGACAAATATTGCACATTTTATCGAACACTTTATGGGCATGAGCAATAACAACATAAGAAGGAAGGAATTTTTTTTAAACAAACCAAAAAATAAAAAAGGAAAGCACTGAGACTGACCTCCAACCGCAACAAGTAGAATCTTAATCCCGCGAGAAAGAAAAGGCTTTTTGGGCATGGAAGGAGGAGGAAGAGGAGTCGACGAAGTGGTTGAGTAGTAGGGAAACGCTGATGTAGGAATTGGAGGCAGCTTGACTTCAGTTTCCACTTTATTTTGCTTTGATTTTACGCCGGCTGTAGCTGAAAAATCACAAATTGTGGTAAGGTCATAGCTAACTTTTGTTATGTTAATGAATGAATTTGAGGATACCTTTTTGCAACGTTGTTGCAACCTTTCTCTTTTTCTTGTTAGCCATTGAAATCGACGAAATGGTAACTGGTGTTGATCAAATATAGGATCAAGGATTCAAGGGAAAGCTCTTACTTTTTGAATCTACTGCTTCGTCTGTAAACATGTAACAAGCGAATTGTTGTTCCCTTTTCAGCAACTGGATTATTAGTATTAGTGGGCCTAAAAAATCAGACCACAATCTGAAATCCATTTGTAAGTAGTTGGGTTTTGTACGGATTGATTTGAAATTGTATAAGCGTCAAATTGATGAATAGAAAATTTTCATTGGCTAAATTTGGCTTTCCAACCTGACGCAGCGTAGGAGCTAAGTGGAGATTGGTAGTAATATGTTACGTTTGTTTTACCGTTATGTTGGCATGTCTAGTCATTTTCATTTTTTGTTGCAATAAGGCTAGTGGTTACAAATTTGAGTTTGTTCACATATTTTTTTTGAAGTACAAACAAAAACACTTTCCTTCTATTGGAGAAATTTGGTGGGTTCCATACAAACCTCCCTAAATTCCTTTAATAGAACTATAGAAGTCGAGGGTTACGTTCACGTTTCATAAAAAGTGTGAACAAACCCAGTCTTAATGGTTACACCTTGTGCCAGCTGTGTTGAGTTGTTAGGATAGAGACACTGTACGATATAAAGAAAAGTTGGCTTTGTAAAGAGAGTTCATTTTTTTGAAATAAAAGAAAAGGGCAGTTCGCCATCAATGGAGATAGCTTCAGCTTTCCCTTCCAACTTCCGGTATTCTATTGAGATTTGAAGACCAACTCCACTGCACTGCTCAGAATTGGTAGGTGATTTCTCAGTTTTTTCTGTAATCTTTTTCGTACTAAGTTGGCACTACGCCATTTGGTATCAAAGATATGTTCATTTTTCTCGGATCGAGTATGCCGCCAAGACGAGCACATCGAGATCGAAATCCAGATGAGATATGTAACGTCCCGTATTTTTAGTGGTCGGATATTTATTTTATTTTATTATTTTAAATATTATATTTGGAATATAATGGATTTTAATATTGAAATCGTTTATAAAACGAAGTTTGAACGTTATAATTTATATATAATTTAAATCGAGCTCGTAATGGCGCGGCAGTTCGTAATATTGAGTTTTGAACTTCAATTGAATATACTGGAACCGATATAAGTCGGAATTCCATGAAACAAGAAATGTTGGAATCATATTGATTATAATTTTCATATGAAAGAGAAAAATTAAGATTTCGTGTTGTAGATTGTTAGTTATGCCCAATTCAAATTTTAAAATAGTCGCTATAAAAATCGTTATTAAAATATAACGTTCAAAAATGATTTTAATATAATTTCGATATGGTTTTAACTCGATTTTTTTTTTATTATTGGGCATGGTAAGCCAGATTATAGCGGCGAAGTGAAGTACTGCACAGGCACAACCACTCCATCTGGTTTGAAGTGCCAGAACACTATATCTTAAAGAACAGGAGTGAAACATAGAGTTTCAACTACTAAAAAGGACCAAACAATTAATCCCCCACAAGAGTGGAATAGCTGGAAGAGTCACTATCACTACCTATTACATTGACATACTCAAGTAAAAGCACAGCAAACCTAGATACAGTTTTAACTCGAAATTGATGGTATTGAGTTGTATAATCTATACTATTTTTTTTTAAACCATATGATAATTTTATTTGGATATATATATATATATATGATAATTTATAATTATTTAATTCGATCATTTTGGAATTAATATAATATTTTATTAATATTATATGAGGCTTAAAAATGACCATTTTGCAAACGGACTCAGTTTTCGATAAAATTAGTTTCATTAGAACCGTAACATCAATTATTGTACCATATTAAATATCATGGCAAACCGACGTTATATTTGACAACAGCAACCATATACGTTCATTCATTGTGTATAGCGCGTAATTAAATTTATTTTATTTAATAGAGAGATATACGAGTGTAACTTGAGCCGACGATCGAATTAAGCCGCAAAACCAATTCCATTGAATTCTATCGACGATTAGAGTCATGATCACTGTTTCAAATCTCGCAGATATCGCCCGAGATCTCCTCCGAGATCTCATTTTAGGCTCTTCTCGAAACGAAACAACAAATATTGTTATAAATCTCCTTTCGAATATATCGATCAAGATATTGCAATATCGAACGATATATCAACCGAGACGAAATACTGGAATATCGTCCGAGATCTTAGTTTTTTGTTTAAAATTTAAATCTATGCCTGAACTAGAACAATAATTAAAAAAACTCAAATCTAGCCATGATAATCTTTTGTTATTTTACATTTTGCACGTTAAATGACCATATTGTATGTTCATATATGTTCTACAATGCTTATGATTTTTATATTCGTCTTTTTTACATACATATTAGCTATGAAAGTATGTATTTATGGTCTATTTATGCTGATATTTTTTAATGTTTTGGATCCTTCTAATGTTTTATGCCTAACAATATTTTTGCTTTAAGCATATTACAATTTACAGTATAAATGATCTTTAACAAAATAAAGAATAATAAAGTTATTTTTAAATTCATTCTTAAGTTACTATATTTTTAATAGCATTCATAAAATTCATTTTGTAAAAATATCATTTTTTAACATATCATGTATCCCGAGATTGTTCTGGTATGAACTTTCAGACCCGAGATGGAAATCCGAGATGAACTCCCAAGTTGACTCATCTTGTCCGAGATCTCCCCCGATACGAGATCAAGTCTATAAAATCTCTGAGATGAAACATGAGCGATATCCGAGATTTAAAACCTTGGTCATGATAGGTATATAGTTTGTTATTTTTGGAGACCGGGTAATTTGGTGTCCGAAATAGCATTATGGTGTGTATAAAAATAGCATACTGGGAAACAGTCTCGGAATACGACGAAATGTGTGCCGTTGGAATCGTATCAATTAATTATTGTACGGTTTCAATTTTCGTATCGATTGCACTTATTGTTTGATCGTGGCAAAGATAAACGCCTCTGTTTTTATTTAATAGTTTACATATTTAGACAGGGGTAACTTTAAAGGAATAACGACTAGCCAAACGAACTCCGTTTTAAACAAAATAAATTTCATTGGATTTGTAAAGAAAAGGTCTAGTATAATTTCAAAGTTTCAAGTTGATTAGATTTATTTTGTGATTGTAGGAAATTTAAACGCGTGATATTTCACCTGTGATTTATAAATGACCTTTTACAAATGACTTCGGGATTTGATGAAACCTATCCCATCGTGTCCGGAATATTTTTCTAGGCTAGGATTAGGAGTTTCATCTCGATCGGAGATTGTTTGTAGTTTTTTTACTAGTTAATTCAACGTGAAGTATTGTTGAATTAAAATTGTTGTAACGGTGTTGTATACACAATTATATGATTTTTTTGTTTGATGATAACAACCAAATATTTATTATTTGAAATGTGTTTGTTACTGTACTGTTCTATATATACATCAAAGATAGTAAAATAATATTTATATTTAAATAGAATACGACTGTACAGACATTCATATATTCATACGGTATTTTATTTAAATTGAATATTCTATTTCAACATTCAAACAGTACAACTATTTAATACTCCACTATTTAAATACATTCACAGAATATTTGTACTTGTAAATTGACTAAATAAAATAGACAAGTTTGTTAGACAACAATAAAATAAAATTTTATTTCAAACGAATTTGTCTATTACAAATAACAGTACAATTCATATATACATACATTTTTCACTGTCTGACTCATATGCAATTCACTCTACACTCTTTGTACATTCATTTACAATACATTTACATTCACTCTATACAATTTCATTTTACACTCATTCGCTGTCATTTTTCTTGTCTTGTGTTTTCTGAATGCTTCACTATCAGTTCAGTCACTGTCTTCTGACTTTTGTCTTCTGTCTTCACTGCTCACTGTCAGTCTAGTCATCATCTTCTTACCTGTCACATGAAACACACACACAGAGTACACTGCAATAGAAACAAAACTGTATATATGTGAATATAAATTTTATTTTTAAAATTTTATTTGTCTCAGATTTCTGGTGTGTTTCTCATCATTTTTCATGACTTGATCTGATTCATCTGCGTCTAGGCAGACAGTTTGTATATGTACAGGAACAGGAAATTTTCTAATCGACTGCATATACACACGTGTATAGATATACACGTGTGCACTGCCTCGCCAATCAATATACAGTGTGCAACTGAGGAGTAGCCACGTGGACCATCTCGACTCAGTGCACAACATAGCTAAATAGTCGAGGCATGCTCAAAGCAAAAGTGAACAGCCGAAGTGATCAAAACAACATATATGGGCAAAACAGAAAATGGACGAGCAACAAAGATGCACAAGTTTTCCAACAAACCTCAAAATACACAAACAAGTCTTGGTGCACAACACAGTGGTGCACACATATGTATTGGCAAGTAAACATTGTGTACAAGTATGACAAAGCAGGAAGGAGCCATCATACATGCATATGAATTAGCAAACAGGTGCAACGTGAATGGAGCAATTACAAGGCAACAATCAAATGGATTCATTCAAGGGTAGACAACATACAATACAAGTCAGGTCGAACCATAGTCAAGTGGTCAAACCAGCATGTGCAAAACAAGTGTACATACATCATATACAAAGAGCAAGTTTCAGGTTTAGTGCATACACATTTCAAGTGAGACATGTGCAAAAGTCAAGTGCAAGTTCGATATAAAGCCAAATAGTTAGACAGTGAACACATGCAACAACAGTGTGCTTAAAACAGTGCATGAAACAGCAAGACTACATAAAGACTAGATGCAACTCAAGCTAGTACTCGACTGGTTCTAAGTGGTGCATACACAATACATGAATCAAGAAGTGAAGCAGCTCAGCAATAGGGTATACTTGCAGGTGAGAATCATGCAAATGCAAGTGTGAATGTGATAATGTACACAGGAATAATAGTGCATGGAGTGGCAAAATTGAGACAAGCGCTGGCAAGGGTCAAGTGTACATGTTAAAATGGTTCAGCTCAACAATCTATAAAGCCAGATTCAAGATATCTCAGGGGGCAAAAGAAAAAAAAATAGAACAACATCTTTTCAAGTGATCAATGGCAGTGATGAGCACAATGGCAACAGCAAATACAATACTGTATACATATATGGTGAAACAACATGCATAAGACAGTGAGAAACACATTGGAGCATCGGTGCAATCAGGTGTGAAATCACATGAGCAATAAATCAAAATGCAAATCTGAATTTAAAAGTTTGATTTCCATAAATCTGCAAATCATTTCTTAGCAAGTAATCAATAATTGGCAATCAGGTTTAAAACTGTTTCCAGATTTATGAATTCTCGTTCGGGAAAGCATTTAATTTATTCCAGTGGCAAGAAATTCGAACAATGCAACAAATCAGGTAATCACAGGAAATCATAGTTAGCAAGCCTTGTGAAGTATTTCCAGATTTGGAAAAGTTTCTTTTTGGAAAAACTCAATCAAATTTTTGTGGAAAGAAATCAATTCAATTTTTAATAGCGTCAGAGACCAAATCGATTTCAGGCTATTGTTTTAAGGGGGCCACAAACATTGCATAATTCACGAAAATATTTCATTTCAAAGCCGAAAATTTTCAAAAGGGGAAACATCACAATTTCAGGCTAAGTCATATATGTTGAAATCAGAGAGTTAAGGATTTTAAAAAAAAATCCTATTTTAACACCATCTACATCATTGGCAAAGGAATCATCGGAAAAAAATCAAAAATTCGAAGAGCGGAAATCAATTCATATTTTACTCACACGTTTTCTATCGATCGAGAGAGAGCCAGAGAACAATCCCAAACAGATGAGCAAAGCCACAAAGAATCGAGCATCAGAGAAGCTATTCCATCAATTCTAGAAAGCCATCGAAGTCGAAATCGATTTGGGGATTATAAAAACCCTAGTTTTCTTTGAAGCCGCCGCCATATTTTTTTTTTCAAAGGACAAAAGAGATAAGGGCTGAATCAATTAGAAAGTGGCCGACCTAACTTTTGAAGTGATAAAAGGGGATGACCCCTTGAATTTTAAATCCTAGGGTTTTCTTAGTTGTTTTAGTTTTAAATTGTTTTTAAATTTTTGTATCGTTTTCAATTCTTTTGTAAAACCGTCAAATCGGTTTCTAGAGTCTGTAAAACCTAGGTTATTGATTACGGGATCATAATCAGGGGAAATCTGATCGAGGAGACATCGGTCAGTCTAGGGTTTTGAGCGTAGGATTAGAATAGGAGCGAGGAGTTCGCGAGTGTTCATGGTCTTGTATGCGGGATATGTTCTTTTACCTAGTAGAAACCTTATGAATGCAGCAGTAGGCAAGGTTTTGCCGAAGCTGGGTATATCTGTATGTGATTTATTTTCTGCACTTTTATTTTTTGTTGCATTCTGTGATCTGTTTATTATTGTGATATCCTGTCAGATCTCTAATTTAATGAAAAACTGTGATAAACCCTATTCACCCCCCCCCCCCTCTAAGGTTAATCTAGATCCAACAAAAATATTACTATTTTCCCACCCCCCCCCCCCCCCCCTTATGTAATTATAAATACCCTACACATTCGGGTCAAAAAACCTCGTTTGAAGTCAATAATTTTTTAGCCGCCATCAACTAAATTTGAACGGTCCAAATCTTCACAAATTCAACCCATAAAATCCATTCACCATTCTTAAAAACTCACAACTGAAAAATTGTCGTATGCTTCGAATTCTATAAGTTGAACGGTGGTGATCTTGTCTGGTGGTGCGTGGTGGCTTGAATGGAAGCGGAAAGCCTCCGGCTTTCGAGGAGTTTCAGGGATGACTGGGTAGGCCGTATCGCGGCTGACTCCAGGCAACGATGGAGGAGGGTGGGGCGCGATTCTGAGGTGGTTTGATGACACTCTGGTCGACGGTGGGAGGGTTTGGAGGCAGCGTATATTCTGGAGTTCGAATGAGGGTTACGGTTTTCCTTTGAAAACCTGGAGCGTTTTATTGAAGAAGATAGGTCACGTAAATGAGGATCGGACAAAAATTGTGTACAACATAATTAATTATTTAATTATAGTGATTAAGAAATTATTTATATAATGGTTAGTTATTAATAGATGACTTAAACGTTAATTATTTTAAATCAGGTGTTTAGGGTACTGGTGCAAGAATTGGAAGAAACGGGCGAAGCACAGAACGAAGCAGAAAAAACAGTCGACCACATTAAACGTAATTAGTGTTTAATTATGTTAATTAAGAATTAGTATAACTTAAAATATTAATATCTAGTCATGTATGATCAGAATTGGACAAACAAGGTGCCGCTCGAACCGCAGTGACGACCACTACATCATGGAACCAATCTGAACGTGTTTGGGATTAATTGGATTTTTCAGTTAAATTAAACACATATTTAATTTAACTGAAACGAACCGTTTCAACGGAATCAGATCAAGGTGAGTTAAACTCATTCAGTTCTTCCCACTTATATTTTATATAAGTTGGGTTTATTTGATTGTGTGTTATGGATAATTTTTTTTGGATGATTATTGAATTATACATTCATATATTAACTGAATAGTTAAGTTGAACGCTCGTTTAACTTAATTAAATTAAAATCATTATTTCTAACAATTGAATCCAATTGAGGTAACTTACCTCAGTGGTTACGTTTATAACAATATAAACGCTATAAATAAATAGTCGGATGCTTGAATTGCTGCTATTAGCCTATTATTGACTGTTATTATTAAATTGTTTATTTCATCTGTTTAGATGGAAAATGAATATTAGTTAGCAATATTGAACTGAATGATTTGAAGTGAGGCAACCCATTGTTTTGCAAGGAATAACAGGTTAGAGAGATCCAACTGGATTCCTTACCAATAGTTGTTAAATTTCATTATATTGCAATATATGCTGAGACACTGACTTTGTGATGCAGGGATTGACAGGTTGGAGGAATCCAACAGGATTCCTCATTGATATTGATAATGCTTATCAATATGATTTGTGATGATTGATTAGATGTGAAATGGTTTAATATTCATGGTTTGGTACTATAGTAGACATTTGCCTCTTAGGTACCGTCGGAAAAAGAAATAATTTTTGAAATTGAAATCAAATCAATTTCAAACGACTTCGAAGATATAAATATTTTATATATGGATCTGAAATACAGTTTGATTATAAATATAAATATCAAAATTTAATTTACGGGTTTGATAATTATTTAAATTTTAATTAATAGAGATATATGATATTATTAAATGAATAGTTAAACGATATAAACTTATCATGTTTGTATCGATTTAAAAATATTGAAATGGAATAATTTAAGCATGGATTTACGAGAATATATAAAAGAGATCGAGGAGTGATATTTTTGATCGTTTTGAACAAACGTTGTTTTAAAATATACGAGATGTGATTAAATAACATTTCGTGAATAAGATTTACGAATCAACAGAAATGGGAAATGGGTATTGATTTGGAAATGTGATTTTAGGTTTTAATGAAACCAGAGTTGAAAATAAATACGGATTTATAAATAAGATTTGAGTTGAAATGACAAGAGGGATTTATAATTGGATTTAAAACCCGATAACTGGAATAGATTGTTAAATCAAGATTTTCCAAATATAGTATAACTGGATATACGAATATGAGTTGAATTTATACGTGAAAGAGTGGTAAACTAAATTCCAAGTATAACAGAATTGGATAAGTATAAATTGAGAAGTTGGGAAATGATGGGAAATTGTTAAGATAAGTTTTATTCTGAGGTTCGCAATGTTGTAATCCGAAGTTTGGAATGTTTATTGAGTTGTGGTTTATTCCGAGGTTCAGAATATGATATTCCGAAATTCAGAATGATTAATTGAAGATGGGGTTTATTTCGAAGTTCGAAATGTTAAACGAAAAAGCTAAGTAAGAAGTTAATGACGTTGTCAGTAGAAGTTATAATATTTCATTATAAATGATAAGTCAGTCAGATGTAGCTGAGGAAATGGAAGACAGTTGTAACAAACTGATGTACTTATTTGAGACAACGAATTATATTGTTGCTAATAATTTACAAATAGAATTTGTAAATGAAGTAAGGGTCTTGAAAATATAATTTGTAACAATTGTTACAGATGTCAAGTTGAACTATTTTGATTAGTATAAATTATTAATAATTGTTACATATGTTAAGTAGAATTATTCTGAGTTATAAATATAAGATTTAAGGACATTAATGTAATATTTGTAAAGGATTTGCTTGTATATTTTTAAACTAATGAAGTGTAGTCATTGCAAATGATTTGAGAAAAATTTTAAAGAGGTATTTAATGACACTTTATAAAGGATTCTAATTTTAGTTCAATCGATACTTGAGTAAAATACTGTAAAAATTTATTAAAGTTAATTGAGAGAATTAGAAATAAGAGTTTACTTTACAATCAATTAAGTAAACGTAGTTAAATTTTAATCAGATTTCCAAAGGAAACATTGGGGTTGATAAACTTATATCTATTCTGAAGATATAAATGTTGTTGGTCAAGGTCTGCGAGGTAAATAAGTATCCCAACTTGAACGGCTTCGTGATTGTCCAAGGATAGTATTAGTCTATAAACGAGAGGAGTTGAGGGAGATATAAGTTATGATTTCCGTGAATGATTTTATAAACTGTATTAGAAAAGTTTATAAGTTGAACGAATGGGTTTAAGAATATTCTTACTCGATAATAAAAAGTAAATGCGATAATCCAATATTGGAAGATTTATAAGAATTTAATTAACAGATGGTTAATTAAAGAGGCTAAATGATGTTGGGTACTGAATCAGTGAATTATTTTTTTAATGGATGAATGGTTGTTTATTTAAGTTTATTTGATAGTTAAATAACCGACTATCAAATCTGGCCTATACGCTTGTTGATACGAAAAGACCGGGATCGAATTTATATTCGAAAACCATTCTGAACCAACAAATACGTGGAAGATGCTGATTGAAGATAGAGTAATCGAAGACCGTAGATCTTCATAAAACGGAAGAACCACTTAAGATCTCTGATTCGACCCGGAGATATATTGGGGTTCTGTTGTGGTTGAAATCTATGGATTGCAAGGACTACTCGCTACTGATCCATGCGGTGATTCCTATATTGGATGTGGTAGGAGGGTGCCTTCTTTCATTATGTTCCTGGACAACTTGTATTGACGGATGTCTGACAGAGTATTTCCAACGGAGTCACGTACGTTGATTTCTTCAAATGTACCATAGTATGGACATGCTGCTTACTGGTCAGTAACTAGTTCATTGTATCCAATGTATAACCCAGTCCACAAAATTCACTATATGTAACTGTATCCAATGAAACTCTAATTTAAAAGGGAGTAGCAACAGCAGCAAACCAAAGAAAAGAAGAGAATATATATATATATATATATATATATATATATATATAAAAGTAGAAGGGGACCTGTTCATGAGAAATTACTGGAGGCGCGGTGTTAATATAATGGATTAAGCCTGTAGTGCCACTATAATAAAAATTGGTAGTTAATATTTGAGATAGGTTGGCATTTTCTTGGTTGTGCCCTTGGAGTTGAAAATGGACGTAGGTATCCTTAACGTGTGGGTTAGATTAATAGGTTGGGCTTCAACCCAATAGTAAAAAAATGGAAAGGCTGTAGAAACCGTAGGGAATAGGATGGCAATGAAGCAGAAGAAAGAAATGTAAGAAGCAGAAGAAGGAGGTAGAAGGGAAAGAAATGGAAGGGAGCAGGTATTACAAGAAACAAGGTAACATGAAAGGAATGGAAAAGCAGAATGGGCATAAAAGAAAGAATGGAAAGGGGGATACATGCGGCGTGATAATGTCCAAAAAAAAGGGATGTAGCAACTGTAAAGGAAACAAGAAATTAAGGGAAGAATGGGTATGGTATATTTTTGTCTAGGTTTGAAGAGGGAGTGGCACGCTGTGATGGTACATGAGTGAAAGTTGGGGTCTTTTGGGCCATGGGTCTGGACTTAAAATAAAAAATATCATGAAAGTAAAAACAAATTAAAGGGAATTAAATTTTAGTTATAGTTAAGTATAATACATGGCGCATGGGGGTATATTTTAACTTTGGAAAGTTGAGTTGAAATTCAGTTGAAAAGAAATGGAAATAGTACATATATGATTGATCCAAGCATGTATGAATTAGGTAAGTCATGTCCAAGAATTTGCTAGTATATTCTGATTATGCAACTCGATGTAATAATGAGAGCAATAAGAAACAAATTTAAATTGAAATTTATTTTGTAATTATAAATTGATCGATTTCTATAAATATTGATCACTAAATCCAGCCAAGGCAACACTATCAAGCCCGCCCCCGGATAGGAAGTCTCGAGCCCCAGTGATCGAAAAATCTTCGGCGTGGGAAATCGGAACTTCGAGCCCAAGGCTCAAAATTTTGAACCCCACGTGGTTCGGAAATTCGAGCCCAATCAGGTTCGAATTTTCGAACCTCCCCTGCTAGGCTTGAAATCTCGAGCCTCCTTCGACCTCCCTTCTTCCTTTCCTCCTTCGACCGAGTCCATTACCGAAAAGATTCTTTCGAAAGGGTCAAATAACGAAGCTTTCAGGATAGTGACAGCTGATGACGTAAAATAGAAGGAAGAGAAATGAAGGGGGGAGGGACCTATTTATAATAAAAAGGGAAAAAAGTCCCTTCGCATTCCGACCTGAGGCTCGAAATTTCGAACCTCCAGGACTCGAAATTCCGAGCCTTACGGTTCAAAGTTTCGAGCCACCATGATTCGAAATTTCGAACCTATACGGTTCGAAATTTCAAACCCTAGTGGTTCGTAATTTCGTACCTCTCAAAAAAAAAAAAACGACCATCGCGCGTGCGTACACCTATTCCCCGTAAGTGTCGAATCGCCTGAAATGCACAATGATGACACCATGCGAATACCTAGCAACGCGTGTGCGACACCAAACCAAAAGCGAATCGCTCACTTTTCCCCCAACGAGCGAGCCCACTAGCTAACATGTTTTTTCCTATAACTAGCAGGATAAATCCGCAACCCAACTACCATCTCAACTTTCATTCGAAAGCACATCATGTCAAGACAAGACGTACTTTAGGGGGGGGGAATGTTAAACCGGCCTTTTGGTCCGGTTACCAAAAGTATTCAAGACACGCTCGACTCAACTCATCGCGTGAAGACAGGGCCAAGGGTGAAGCTTAGGAAGTGCAGGAGGAAGACCGAAGAGAGAACACGCCAACGAGCCTCGACCACATCCCTCAACAAAAATATAACACCCCACCTCCGCCAATGCCACTCTTACAAGGACATTAGCTTTGGAGGGGCGTTAAACAAGGTAAACATGCATGCAGATATCACAAGACAGAACATATAAGTAAAACAGAGTAGTAAAGCAGCGGATAAAACTTAGCATTTCAAAACCATAGTCATGTTACAACAAAGTACTTGGTCATTATTTTCCAACAACAAAGTCTAGATAAAAGCATAAACTGAAAAACTGAAATACATAAAGTACTATCCCCAAAATGAAGTGATAAACCATAGCTAGCTCAATGTCCAAAACCGTACATGAGCAAATCCAGTAAGCAAGCTGTAAAGATCCAAGCTAAGCTCCAATGTTTCCACCCTGAGAACCTGAGGGGGGGGGAAACGGAAGAAAAGAGGCGAAAGAAAACAGGTCAGTCAAAAAGACTGGTAAGCCCTACTACTATCTGTCTATGAACTAGTAAAGTTAACTGGCATGAGAAGCTGAGATGAACATAAGGATAACAACATACTGGCATGATGATTAACTAACAAGATAGATAAAGGTGTCATCGCATAATTAAGGTTAAGTTTTGCACCACGGGTGTACTAGCATTCTAACATGTCAAGTAAAAACAAGAATTGATCCCTTGGCCCAAGCTTGGCCCATCATCATGAGGTGACCTAAATTAAGGTCCAACTACACGGTCTAGTCGATCGGCTCCCTATAAGCCTAACTCGTCAAGTGTCGGTGTCATACGGCCCAAACATGCAATGTAGTTAAACTGCGCTAGGTACACCCTAGGGTGTATCAAGTCCTAGGGTGTCAGCCTCAGACACGAATCAAGTATGCGCAGTCTAGATCTACTGGTACCCGTGCTTGATTCTCCAACTCCGGACTATGTGCACGACCATAGTCCGTCTGGACCTACACCGGCGTACCTACTCAGCCGTCGTTTTGGTCGCTTACATGTCAGCCCAGTAATCGTGCCCCACCCTAGCCTAGTCCTATGGTCTTATGATACTATCAAGAGGGTTACTGCTGAAAAGGACCACGCAACTAGGGTTTCCTTAACGGGTTAAATGTGGTTAACCCGATCCAAACGTGGATTAAATTGGTTAAGTATACCCAAGGTTCGTGACTTAACCCCGATTAACCCATCCAGCCCAAATTGATTAAGTATTAAGTGGACCATGACTTAACCCTAATCAGGAGGCATTAATTAACTTAATGTGCTTTAACCTCTCACATTAGACTTTGTTGTGGTTACTAGTTAAGCCGGGCGGGTCCGGGTAGCTTTACACCACAACTTGGTCTAACCTCGGGTTCGAGCACAACATGACCAACTTCTCACATTGGGTCCTATTGTTTGTAGCCACTAGTTAAGCCGGGCGGGTCCGGGTAGATTTATGCTACAAACTCAACCCAACCTCGAGTTGGCCACACTCATATTTTCTAAGTGTCATGTCCATTATGTTTCCAAAACATAATTACAAGTTAACATATCACGTTATGTTATAAAAATCATGTTCATGTCATAATTTTACCCAACCCCAACGTAATCCCATCGTTTACATAATCGCAACAATGCATAAAGGGTAAAATAGGGAACTTGGCATAATCATCACAAAAAGGTGTTGAAGCCACAAGTTTATCATGGTGGCATATGAGATGTACATATGTTCATATACTTGCATATTGCATTGTTAGGCTTCAAAAGCATGCATAAAACCAAACTTAGCATATGAGTGATACATGGTGATAAATGACATGTAGAAGTTGCTAGAAGTTCGCATTTAGCCTCACATGCAAGTTATCATAAGGGATATGATAACTTTCATGTTGCCAAAATGCAACCTTTGATATAAAGCTTGGAGCTTTATGCTCACAACATCAAGTTTAACTTGCATAACATAGCAATATGTGTCATACATAATGATTAAACCAACTTGCATAGCATAATGATTAACCAAACTTGCATATCATAATAATCAACCAAACTTGCATATCATAATGATCAACCAAACTTGCATATCATAATGATCAACCCCAAACTTGCATCATTCATTTAACTTTAGAGTTCAATAAAAAGAAAGTAGAAAAGGGCTTACTACGCTATGAAGACACAAATGAATATTTATTATAAAGATTGAGGAGAAGCCCTTATGCAAGCACCAAAATATGAAAGCCCCAATTGAAAAACCCTTGCGCGAAATCAATAAAAATCCTTGCTTTGAAATAGAAAGGTTGCAACTTGACTTGAATGCAAGCTAAGAACACTCATACAAGTTTGAAAGCACTTGTATGAACTCACAATCTCTCATAGAAATAGGCTTAGGAATTTTAGCATGAGAGTGGAGGCCATGAGAGGAACAAATTTGACATAGTTTAGTTGTAGGATTGAATAATGGTGATTTAGGCTAGGTTTAGGGGTCTTTTTATAGAGGATTAGGATAGTATTAGCCATAGGATTAACCCTAGATTCAATCCAAGCCATCAAAGCATGTCTTGGGGGAAGAAGTCAAGTGTAGGAACCATCTAGGGCCTTTAGATTAAAGCTGAACCATGAGAACCATTCAAATGCAAAATCTGCATTTGAGCGAATCGGCCCACGGGTTGACAGCCAAACACCATGGATTAACCCCTAGTCGACCCAGCGAGCTCGGGTCGACCTCAAAAATCGGCCGGTTCGGTTATTCCCCTCTCCCAATTCGCTGTTTTGAACATTTTTGCATATTTATTTATTTAATTTTCAATTATATATATATATTAATATATATATATATATATTTCTCTGCGCAACCCATTTCACTTAATTAAGTATACTTTAATTTGTGAATTTTTATGTTCAAATTACGGGGTGTTACAAAAAACATACTTCGCACCACGCCAGGTGCGAAATTTCGTACCTGGTCGGTGCGAAATTCCGCACCTACCTGGTGCGAAATTTCGCACCTTACAGATGCGAAATTTCGCACCAGGCAGGTGCGAAATCTCACACCCGGCAGGTGCGAAATCTCGCACCCGGCAGGTGCGAAATCTCACACCCGGCACGTGCGAAATCTCGCACCCAGCAGGTGCGAAATTTCGCACCTATGTCCAGGTGCAAATTTTCAGCGGCCGACAGCTGGAGGCGCGAATTTCCTGTAGATGGCCCCTATTTCTACCTACTCCTACATAACCACTTCCTATAAATACCCCAAGGCCTCACACTTCAAAGGGGTTGGATTCTTGAGTTTGGAAACCTCCATAGAGCTTCATTAATGGCATCTCCTCTTTGAGGAAGAAGAAGGACAAAATTGTCGTTTTCCTTATTTATTCAATATATGATGATTATGACATCATATATCATGAAAAGTGAATGTAACGAGATATCGTGAGATAGTCTCAACCTTGTTATCTTCCAAATGATCAATAAAATTCCAACAACTCTTCAAAGTGGACGTAGGTCCTCACTGAGGTCGAACCGCTATAAATCTCTTGTGTTATTTACTGCTTATGTTCTATTTTATGTTATTGTCTATGCGACCATATTTATAATTCCTAGTAACTTGGTGTTTACGACATTTTTTGCCGTCAACACTGCACCTTTAAATACCAATGTCATTTTTACTATTAATATCAGTTAGTATGGCACATGCTGCTTACTGGTCAGTAACTAGTTCATTGTATCCAATGTATATCCCAGTCCACAAAATGCACTATATGTAATTGTAATTAATGAAACTCTAATTTAAAAGGGAGTAGCAATAGCAGCAAACCAAAGAAAAGAAGAGAATATATATATATAGAAGTAGAAAGGGACCTGTTCGTGAGAAATTACTGGAGGCGCGATGTTAATATAATGGACTAAGCCTGTAGTGCCACTATAATAAAAACTGACAGTTAATATTTGAGATAGATTGGCATTTTCTTGGTTGTGCCCTTGGAGTAGAAAATGGACGCATGTATCCTTAACGTGTGGGTTAGATTAATGGGCTTCGGTCCAGTAGTAAAAGAAAAAAAAATGGAAAGGCTGTAGAAACCGTAGGGAATAGGAAGGCAACGAAGCAGAAGAAAGAAATGTAAGAAGTATAAGAAGGAGGTAGAAGGGAAAGAAAAGGAAGGGAGCAGGTATTACAAGAAACAAGGTAACATGAAAGAAATGGAAAAGCGGAATGGGCATAAAAGAAAGAATGGAAAGGGGGATACATGCAGCATTTAAACTGGGTGTGTGCGGTTTTTATTTATTTACGTGATAATGTCCAAAAAAAAGGGATGTAGCAACTGTAAAGGAAACAGGAAATTAAGGGAAGAATGGAAAGAATGGGTGTGGTATATTTTTGTCTGGGTTTGAAGAGGGAGTGGCACGCTATGATGGTACGTGAGTGAAAGCTGGGTCTTTTGGGCCATGGGCCTAGACATAAAATAAAAAGAGTATAAAAGTAAAAACAAATTAAAGGGATTTAAATTTTAGTTATAGTTAAGTATAATACATGGCGCATTGGGGTATATTTTAACTTTGGAAAGTTGAGTTGAGATTCTGCCAAATTTAAAAGAAATGGAAATAGTACACATATGATTGATCCAAGCATGTATGAATTAGGTAAGTCATGTCCAAGAATTTGCTAGTATATTCTGATTATGCAACTCGATGTAATAATGAGAGCAATAAGAATCAAATTTTGAAATTTATTTTGTAATTATAAATTGATTGATTTCTATAAATATTGGTCACTAAATTAAATTAACACCCAACTGTTGATAATTGATCGGTAGTGATCTGTAAATTCAGAATTTCTGAATTGGTTGTTAAAATAAATATTTAATTAATTGTATTGTGTTAAATTACGTTATCCGTAATTATATACTAACTTATGTTAGTGGAAATCAACTCCATTCCACTATAAACTATATTGACTGAACTGTTTGGACACCCTGCTAGCAGAAATAAACTCCGTTTCGCTATTGCGTTAGTTTGAGGCATTGTTGAGTTATTATACTATCAGTTGATAATATTGAGTGATATTTACATATCTGTAAATTTATTTACGACTTGAATGTCGTTAAGAACTGCCGTATGCCACGGGGACTGCTAAGTGATAATCTCTGTAAAGTAAATCAGAAATTATTTTAAGTTGTTAACAGTTTGAATAATGGTTTTAAGAAACAATTAAAAGTGAATATTTTAAATCAATTATATTATTAATAATATAAAAATGAAAGATTAACTGTAACCAGTTATCAGATTGTTTTAGATTGATTTACATCAACTGTTTAATTTGAAATAGGTTATTTAATTAATTGAGTTCCAATTAATTTAATGGAAATAGTTTTTAACAAGTAATAGATAAAAATATAGAAATGTTTTAAACCTAATATTTTAATTAACAGTTTTTGGTAAGCTAATTGTGCAGTTAAATAGAGAAGTTAAAAGTTGATAAATTCTCCAAAGTGATGTTTCAATTTCATTAATCCCTTAATTAAGTAAATTTTAAAGATAAGTTAATTATCAAAAGAAAATGAAATTAAGTCGATTCATTTGATTTAAATTCCTTAGTTTTAAACAATTAAGTTAATCAAGTTAACTTAATGAATGTTTTCAAAAAAACAAATGTTGTTTTGAAATGGTGTGAGATTTGGGAATCAATTGGATTTAAAAAATTTGGTTTGTAGGATATTTTGAATATCGAATTTCTACAAATCTTAACGATAAGAATGAATTTCGACTCAAGGCCTGAGAGGAAATTAAAATACCCCCTACTTGAACAATTCCACGATTACCCGATGGATAATATTAGTTTGTATTCAGAATAAGAGTTAGAGTTGAATATCACATTCAGCTATGAAAAGTATATCTAAGAGTGAGATTTTCACGTATAATAAGAATTTCCAAACTTAATAGAAATACTTATGTTTTAGTTAATATTTGAATTTAAAATAATTGTAGATGATTTAAATGAGGCTTAGCAGATCCAATGGAAATAAATCTATTCATTTTATTTTATATTTGATAGTTAAATCACCGACTATCAAATCTTGACCTTTTATATTATCGTTACGAAGAGTCCGGAATTTAATTCTACTTCGATTCGATTTATACGTTTCAAGTCAGAGATTATTGAAGACAGAGTTTATGCAAGGACTGTTCTGTTTACAGAGTAGTGCCTTCAGTTTGTCCAGTCTCAGGACAACTTGTATGGACGAATGTCTGACAAAGTATACCTAACAGATCGTGTAAGTTGATCTCTTCAAAACTATGTTTGGTGGCGGAGGAATTCGTTTCTCTTAGATTTTTCCCCGTTGTTTTGGGAAAATCAATTTGTGATTTGACGGGTTTGACGATGTGGCATTCAAAGTAAATAAAGATGTGTTGTTACAAACGGTAAGTTCTGACCTCAAGCCTCACAACTGGGAAATGAAAAAAATCGGGCAGACAACATGGCTATGTGGGTTGCTCCCATTAGGGTGTATTGTCACCTATCTAGAGAATATTCATTTTTGTTTCTTCTTTCGCTTCTGTATCTTTGGATAATGATTATGTGGGCCCAACCGTTGGTGACAATATATTCGATACACTCAAAAGAAATGAGTGGTCGGTCATGTGTGGGCCGGATTGCAAGACATTCTTGTTGAATCCAGTGTATTCCCCTCTAGAGATACACTATCGGAAGGTGGTTTCATACCTTGTCATAGTCGGAATCCAATCTCCAATAAGCGTCCGCGGTTTTGTTTGTATACTATATATGTGGAGCGTGAGATGCAAGCGTTCCGCTAGGTTGCTATTTATTTGTATTTAGACACTATTATAATATCAGAATAATATTATTTTCAAAGAATGCTTTAGTTATTGTAAGGTAAAAACCATCCGTATTTATGTGTGGATTGTTCTTACGATTATCTTTCTTTCAAAAGGGTTTTGAAAGTTAAAAACAATCTGTTTTAAAATTGTTTACGCACACCAGTCCCATGACTGACCCAAAGTTTATTTTTCTATGTTTTCCCTAAACTTTTGGGTGCCCAAATTTGTACGGGTAGTCAAGTAGTTCAGGAGTTTACAGATTTTCTGGAGGAGCTTGGAGCAGGAGGCTTCAACGTTAGATATATAGAGTTTATTTCTGCTGTATTGTGTGTGTTATACTCTGATGATGTATGTAAGTTCAAATCCAGTTTGTATTTCAAGATTGATTATATATATCTATTATATTTTATTCGTTCCGCTGTGAGATTCGTGTTTACTCTGATTCTGTTGTATGTTCTTCTTTTCTTCTAATCTAAATTTTCTATCTTTTCTATTTCTCATCCTCTAATTTCTTTCTTCGACACCTGAGTTTTTGAGTTCTTTGGGTTGGACTTGGGTTGTATGTGGTCGACTCAAAGGTTACCGAAATTCGGGTCGTCACAGTTTGCAACCACTCTCATTATAACAAATAATGAATACACGACAGTACAGGAGCTAGACAATACATCTAACTGTTATGAAACTGGTTTGAAGTGTCAGTACACAAGTTAAAAAATGGGAGTGAAGCAGATTGTTTCAACTACTAAAACTAGCTAATCCCCCACAAAGGAGGAACAACTAGAAGTGTCACTAGCTATAGTATTGATGTACCCACTGAAAAGTACAACAAGATTTGGAAGTAGCACTGGTTAGAACTCTGTCATGGTCACTAGCCTAATGTAACAGAGACATGTCCAAATCACCAAGATCACCATCTCCGATGAACTCAAAATCATCACCAACCACTTTATAAAACAATTTCATAGTATCATAATCATCATCACTTACATACAAAAAGAAACTTGCCTCTGTAGGGGAATATCGCATACCAGAAGTTTCATGGGCCTAGTACTTGTGCAGCTAAAGCACTCAACGGTTCTATAGCGGCGGAAGTGCAAAAAGGTGTAGCGAGGACAAAGCGGGGAAACAGCGCAGATATGGCGGAGGCATAAAAAAAATCATTAGATGTAAAACCAAATATTCGAAAATTAATTAATCAACTTCCTTATATTATATGTGTGCAAGAAACTAATATTAATCAATCTTATATAACAACATCAAGGAATATCATAGTTATGCATGCTAAATTTGATGAGTGTAATTGATTATGACCATATATTAAGCACTTATTCCTTAAATTTAGCCCTTTACGCTAAATTTACAGATTTTTTAAAAAGAGAAGTAGTCAAATTATGCTCTATATATTAAAATTGCTAAAACGGACGCTAAAAAGCCTTGATTTAGCGAATGCAGCGGAAAATAGCGGGGCTAAAAGCAGATTTATTGTTCATCAGCGCTAAATTGAAATAGCGTAGCAGTTGAAGAGCACTACGGGTTATAGCGGGGATATGCGGGGCTTTAGTGGGGATTTAACTGCATAGGGGCCTACACACGTTCACTTGTATACCAGAAAAAACCATTTCCAACAGATGACACAGAATCACCAAACTTAGCCGAAGGTACAACAGGAGTGCTTACCGATTGAGGTAGAGGTGCAACGGGATCCTTGTGTACCCACTTCACAGAAAGGCGAAGAAATGGGATACAATCAGCTAGTGGAATAGGAGAAGGAACTGCAGCCTAAGGGACCCAATTACAGGTTTCCTGAAGATGACTGAAAGTGTGACAAGAAGAGCAAATTTCTAGCCTCCAACCATATCTGACACGAACCTCAGCTACATAATCCGAATCTAATCTAACTTTGAGCATTTTCGAAAGAGGTTTATCAAGAGTGATTTCAATAAGAGCCTTAGTGTAATATAGCTTCTCCCTCGCTACAGTACTAGCATTAAAGCACTTAAACTTCCTAATCTTGTTCGGAAGTCAATTTAATCCAATGAGAGATTGGTGCACCAAAGGAATATGAGAGAAATGGGTCCAGACCGACACAGAAATATCAATTTTAGTGCTTTAGAGTGATGCCTTTCAACCAACAATCTCAATTTTTGATCGATTATTTTTCATGTGTTAGTGAAATTTGACAGTACTCTTATTTTCTCAACGTGTGATGATGAATCAATGTTAGCTTTATCTTTACTGACATTTTCATTATCATGTTCGCTTGTGAAATTATCATCATTTCGGCAATAAACGAATCGTTATCCATACGGACTCGAACTTTTTATTTGACTATTTTAATGAAAATTTAACAAAGAATGTCTTTTTGTGAATTAGTGGGTTCATCTAGTCCACATTTTCTAACCCTTTTAACACATCCAAATTTTTGTTTGTGGATTTCTAAACACTATGGAATATCAAACTAATTATAAAATGCTAATTATTAAAAGAAACATTTTAGATTATGAATGTCTAATCTAGTAGTATAAACTTATCAAAAATGTTCCCCATGGTAACTATAAAGCAAAAATTCTTCTCAACAAATTGATTTGAAAATGTTAACTATAAATACGTAAGAAAATATATTTAGTTATTTGTCGATAAATTTTAGAGTAACTTACCACTAGTTTGTTTTTATAAACCATTATAATAGGTTCAAATAACCCATATGATAAAGTTATTTCAAATATCAAATTAAATAGGACAAATTTTCAAAAAAGACTAGTTTTTAAAATTAATAGCACAAATAAACTGATTTAAAAATTATTTACAAATATAGACTGATTTAGGTCAGCTCAACGATGAGCTGACCACATTTTTTAAATAAATAATACGGGGCGCACTTGTGAAGAGCGCCCCGTATATTTGTACTATGTAAGGCCAAATGAATGCTATATTGTTTCCTTTGCTTTTTGTTTTTGGACTTTTCTGGTAACTGGTGAATGGTGAATGTACAAGACAATTTTATATTGTTACAACTACCACATAGAAAATTAGCATATGAACTAAAACGCTCATTAAAGAGGAAAAAAAAAAACCAACAAAAGCTTGCATGCATCTCTTACGTCCAAGCATACATCTTACGTCCAAACATACGCATTCAGCCCGTTTAGTAAATATACTTTCATGAAGTATCACTTCGTTTTATTTCCTTCAATGAACATATCTCTCAAAATGGTATTTGTTGTTTTTATCTCAACCATTTTTAAAGTCCAATTACAGTAGTCATAGTATATGCGCATTTGTTTGATGAAGTTTGGGCTAACATTTATTAGTTTCCCATACTTTGTACATAAGTTATGGGTAATGTAAGGGTGTAAAGGATCGGATTGGACGGAACGAATGTGTGTTCAGTTTCTGTTTTAAAAAAGTCAGAACCGAACACAGATCGAACGATTTTTTTTATAATTTTTTTATTCTAATTTGTGTCCTAAGTAAAATCGATCAGATATAGACATGAACGGACCCGATCCGACATGGCTACTTATATCATTTTTTATACTTTTACTAGATTTTTTTCTCTACTATATACTGAATTACAAGGAATTCGGACGAATTCGAACGAATAAGGACCGAACGTGATTTTTTCTTGTATAAAATTTATTGTCTTAACTCTGTCATAAATGGGAATTGGACGGACTTGACTGGACGTATTTCGGTTACTGACACGAATAAACGACGGACATTCGTTCAAAATTTATAGACCTAAGGTAACGTTTATCATCGTTTAATGTACATGTTGAAATACTAATACGTGAAAATTTTAATTTGCACATTTGTTACATTATATACGGTTTCATTCCCCCTATTGTTTGTCTGATTATATTTGTATGTAACCACTAACAAATGATGCCAAAATTTTGTATTTCACTTCCATTCTAATATGCATGACTCTCTAGTTACTCCCATACATGGATTAATAACGAGAGTAAATCCCCAGTATCCAAAACTCCCTATACTCTTGTTTCCAACCAATTATAAACCATAATTTTCATCATTTTGCAATTAAGGCAAAGAGAGAAATAGAGTTTAATTGCAAAATTGTGGAAATTAGGGGGTTTTGATTGGTTGGACATAGCGGATAGGAAATTTGGGTACAGTGAATTTCATTTCATTAATAACTAATATGATATGTTTCAGTTTTGTGCTGAGAAGCAGGTATATTTTGATATTATGTGCTAATACCATATCAGCCCGTTCACACGTACATTTGATATTATGTTTAGTTAATGCACTTTCCTAAAGTATCAGTTCACTGAGCAAGAATATGATATTAAGTGGGCCTGTAATAACATGTGGGGCGCACTTTAGAAGTGCACCCCGTATTTTTTTTTTTTTCAAAGTAGACAGCTCATCGCTGAGCTGGACAAAATCAACCTATATTTGCAAATAGTTTTTGAATCGGCCTATTTATGCTATTAGTTTTAAAAACTAGCATTGTTTGAAAATTTGTCCAATTAAATAAGTTTATTTTGATTTAGTTCTTGTTTTACATATCAAAATCAATCTTTAATGGCTCAGTATACTACGAAGTACTAATTTAGTTTAGGGGTTTTTAGCCTAAAGGTCAAAATGAATAAAAAATAATTTTATAAGGACAATGGGATAAAATTTTATTCATAAAGACAAATTTTAGTGTAAAGGAAAAAATTCAGGAGTCCACTATAATTCCTCCTTTTACACAAAATTTCGTCCTTATGGACAATTTTAACATCTCGTTCATATGTAACAATTTTTTGTTCATTTTGTTCTTTAGGGTATTTTCCTGTTTAGTTAAACCGAATGCCACTGTTAAAAGGAAGTAAAAACCAGACAAAAAGGGCAAAATTTTAAATTTTTTGATTAAGGATATAAAATTCTTTTGGCCCGTCTAACAAAATACATATCCATAACTACCCTCAACTAATTTTCGGTGATCAATCGTAGTTTATTATGCTATTTCAATCAATCCCGCACCCTTTCCTTCAACTACATATCCAAAATTGATTTAGGACGAATCATATAATGGGCCATCGCTGAATTTTTGAATTGGTCAATGAATGGACTTATAAACCATTGTATTTGGATAAAGTCTTCATAATAGTCCAGTTTTTTAACCTACGTGAAGCTTCCTAAAAATTTGTATCCATACCTACCTTTATTTTTTAGTAATTAGTCATACTTTTTCGATCAAACCCTTACCAAAAATGATTTACTATGAATATCATTGCTTTTTTCAGTGCATTTTTCAATCGGTTGTTATTGTACTGCACCAAAAGTAATTGTGAAAATCGTATTTAGATGGAGTCCTCCACAATTACCCATGGCCCATGGCCCCCCTCCAAAATTCAAAAATAAGGTCACGTTTAATACGCACAAGACGCTAACCAAACAATGACCAATTATAAAATTAAACAGTAACTCCCAACCATTTTCCAGCTCAGTTTACACCTTCATGAATCTAAACTATGCCAATGCCAACATGCTGTTGTAGTTGATTCTTCATTTCGATCGGAGTCCTGCTCATCCTGAGTCACGATTTCATGAGAGCAATTTCCTCCTCTTAGGTACGAATTTTTATGATATAACGGTAAATTGTGGCCCAATGCTTTTAAGCTATGGTAAAAGGCCAGCCCTGAATCAATCAGAGGTATAACATTACAAAACAATATAACGTACACACAAGTCAACTGCATCAAAATAATAAATTGGTATTCACAAATTTGATTCGGTATTGCAAGACCCGCTGATCTAAAGTGCCTGTAACACAAGGCCAAATTTTGTTCTGAGGTAAGAAAATCCACACAATTAACAAATTCAGCGTGTATCAAAAATATAAAAATCGATTTATATGATTAAAGAATAATCCTGCACATGCAAAGACACCGAGACAACAATGTGATGTACAAATTTGCCAGAAGCAACAGATCAAAATGGCTACATGCACCACAAAATGGAGCATCTGAGTAGCAATTAACTTGCTGATGACGCAATAAGCAAACAAATAAAATCAACAGTAGATAGCAGTAGTCACCATCCATAGTATTGTTAAGATGAGAAAAGTCTAAAAAAATGCTGATTTCCAAAACTACAATCCGCGTTTCTTTGTAACATTTCCAGATTTCCTAAACATCAACAATCAAATATGAATAATGTAAGCTATACAAGTACCAATCAATATCAATTCTGATAAGTTTGGGTTCATGTTTTCTTTTCTTCATCAGTTGCATGTTATAAGAAACGATTGAAAAAGAGTTGAATCCATGATTCACATCAGTCTACAGTGTAGTCATAGAATTTCATAAAGCCATTTGCTTGCATCAAAGGAAAAACAAATTATAGAAGAATTTTTATTACCTCTTTAATGCATACTTTGCATCTATAATCATAGGCTCAGGTGTTGGTTCCAAAACTCTCTTCAGCACAGCCAAATGTTTCAAATTATCAGGTATTTGAAACAACGCTCCACCTGAAAAATGACAATTTAATATGGTTATAGCTTTTCGAGAAGCGACTAGTTAATCAACAATGCACTCCAATGATCAGAAGATAGCTTTACTCTAAATCTGTGATCAACAAAGCACTATAGATTTCATGAGTGATGGCTTTTAGTCATACAATAATGATGATGCAGAAAGCATTAATTCAAATGACATGTAGAAAGCATTAATTCAAATGACATGGATTCAAAACGATGTTTGTTTAATACTTATGCACGGTTGTGGACTGTACATCCTGCTATTTTCATCTGTTAGACAATACTTCAAGTGCTTGAACAATCACTTTCATATTATCAAGCACCCTATATTTGTTAATCAAGATCTAATTTTGAGTTATTATGGTCAGTCTTGTTCACGGTCACCACGCAAACTCTAACCAAAAAAACAACAGGTGAAAATTACGTCCAATGTAGTCGTATGTAACTCTAACTGTACATTCTTTGCTCCTAAATGTCTCAATGAACTTAAGGATATAAACTTAAAGATGCTCAACAAATTACAAAATACTTAAAAACTCATGACCTGTCATTTCGAGCAAGGCTCGAGAACCTGGTTTCATTCTCGGTTTCAGCCATTTGAAAATTTTATTATTTTTCAGTCAATTTCAAAAAAAATAGTTTTCATTTCGGTTTCGGATCTAATATCAGATTCATGTGTTTTCAATGAAAAAGTAATGATAAACGTTTTCATATGTAAAGGTGATCTACATGTCAGTTCATCATATTCAAGTTAATCCGCTTTCATAACTTTTTTTCATTCAATAATTCATTTATATATTCAAGTCAATTCGATAATATCAAGCTTATTTATACATGCAGTCCTCAAGTCGAAGTCATTCAGCCCAAAGCCCGTATGTAACAACACGTATGCTCTCCCACCATTTATTCCCGTATATGTAAACAAAATACGACATTCAACGCTCAAAAAAAAAAAAAAAAAAAAAAAAAGCCAAAAGGAAATACGAAGGCGGAACGGGGAAAAAATCAACTGCGTTGAAGCGATCCTCAATGACGTCGATGTATGCTCTTAACTTTAGTCGAACTTCTCTGTGAAGCTTGCTGAATTTGCTCTACCTTATACGATCAGTAACACTCAAATTTGGACATACTGAAGAAGATCGATTTTGTGGTAATTTACATCTTCGACTGATTTATTTATAGGCAAAATTTTGATTTTCTTTCTTCGTTCTATTCGATTAAGCTCAGTGCAAGCTCTATGGTTTTCTCTTTGTTTGTTTATTTTGATTAATTGATTTTGCATATTTTTCGTTGTCGCTCTTCTCATTTTTCCGAATTAGGTGATTCCAATTTTTTTCTTGGTTGTTTTTAGTCGGACGAGATTTTGCCCTAATCTCGTCCGACACCGGCTAAAGCCGATACGAGTTGGTCGGAATCTCGTGGTTCCGGCATAAACCTCAACCCATGATTGCCTAAGGAAATTTATTGAAATCCTTGAATGCATTCAAAATAGGATGCAAAATGTTCTTACCAATATATAGGGATAATGTGAATATCACAGCAAATATTTTATAGCTTTAGGGCGTTTCATCAACGATAGGTATATATAGTACAATACTTATACTGTAAATGATAGCCTTATTTCCGATTCATAATTTCAGAAATAGTAATGATTATATCCTAAAAGAAATATTGGGTATTCACAACGCTTAACGACCATTTACATAATATATACATGTGTATGTATGTGTATGTGTATGTGTATATGTATGTGTATGTGCATATGTATACACACACACATTATACATGTGTGCATGTGCATTTATTCCTTACAACTATAATTAGTTTTTTTTTCTTTCCATTTTAGGTTAAAATATTAATCTTCCATTTATGTACATTATTAAGAATCTCTTATTTAATAATAACATTTATAATGCAATTATAAATCATATATTTGTGCATATATCATTATTAACTAACAATGTTTAATACTGCAACTTTACTACAACCTTTAATGAGCGATATCATTTATTATCCATATTATAACTTAAAATTGGTTGGAATTTATTTAACTATAACTTTTATAGTTTTAAATTCAAAACAGTATAAAATTTATTTACTTATGATTTTTTACAAATTCCAATTTAAACAATTTCAAGTGTTTTTTATTTAAAGCTTCACTGTAAACTCTCATTGTTGAGGGAAGTTTCTCAAATTGATTGTCAAACAAAAAAATATAGATGTCACACGAATGAAGATCACAAAACAATTTAATATATATGTATTAACAAATAAAATGCATCAAACTATATTAAATTGGTATTTGCCATTGTGATCCATTGTTGTTTGTCTAATGGATATAGTGGTTCTACAGAAGGCCCATTAGTGGCTTAAGAGAACTTACACGTACCGAACCAATGGCCAAGCGTGAATTTTATAAATTCTGCATGGATCAGTATCCGAGGCTTTGGCCTTTTTACAGTTTGCAAACTCAATGCGATCAATTGAAGAATAATACTGTCCACAGTGCGTAGCCAGAAATAAAGAATGGTGAGATCTCAATATGGTAAAACGTGGCAGTAGTCCAAAAATGTGCATGGCGACACAACGCTCCCATAACAGTATAACCAACAGAGATCACTAAGGCAGCGAATTTACTTTGTAGATGATAATCCACATTCCTTAATAATATTTCCTGAACATGACCATATATGCAAGTATTAACTACCAAAAAAGAATTATGTAAATTATATCAATATATTACATCACATCACCAAATAACCATTAGACGAGAAGATCCAAGTGGGTTTCAAGACTTTTGAAATATTCAATTATAAAGAATGCTAACAGTTATGGTCATAGGCGGGTGCATAGAAATTCAGTCACACCTACCAGTTTAATTCTGATTTAGTTGCCGTCCACTCCAACTCTATTAAAAGTAATAAATTTCATACCAACTTATAACTCAAAACTCCACACCACCATGAATTTGTACCCTATTCATACCAACTTGTTAACTCAAAACTCCACACCACCATGAATTTGTACCCAGTAAAGTGATTCTAAATAATTATTTTGTACATACACTACATCAAAAATCCTAATAAGCTTAAGTTGCTAACATTATAAAGCTGCACCTTGAAATCAGATATCTTTAGTTTAACAGTGGTTTGCTATTTCTCAAACCCCACTACTTTCAGACTAACACATATACATTTATGTTCCTTTATTTTTTCCATTAAAACAATTCAGAACGTACAATCAAATTTATTAAAACAAACTATAGAAAAAATTAAGGGGGAACACATATTCTAATTAGCTCTAGTAAGATATACCATCCAACACACAAATAAATAGGTAGAATAATGGTGTCAACCTTAAGATAATCGAGGTTCCCTGTAGCTCTAAGGCATTTTTTTCTCATGATACACCACCTTCTATCCAATTGAGTTATGACCCACATTCTGAAACAAATCACTGCACTTGCACGTTACAGACATTACCAAAAAAAGGGATGAACATATAAAAAGTGAAGCATAAGGAATCAATTAAACAGTATGACATATATTAGAGGAAAAAAACAAAAATAGCAGATAATCTCAACCCACTTGTTAACATAGGCAAACAATAAAAGGTGGAACCAAGTGCACAAGGCTCCCGTACGATAGCGGGATATGGAGAGGTCAATTGTATGCAGCCTTTCCCTCACATTGCGAAGAGGCTGTTTCCGGATATTAGAAATGTATAACCCAAAAAAAAAAAAACTTTTCTCAAGAAGAATCAACCAGGCATTGCTTATACAGGATCGATATTAAAAAAACAACATATGTATACTTGGTGACACTAGATACAATAACAAAAGGAGTGTATGTATGTGTGTGTGTGTGTGTGTGTGTGTGTGTGTGTGTGTGTGTGTGGGCGCGCGCACACACTGAAAAGCTTATAGTGACGTTGAGGGTTACAATGCTGAAAAGATGTAACATTATTGACATATATTACTAAGAATTTGTTTTGCCACTGGCGATACTAGGATAATTTTTTATTTTATTTCCTTTCTTTTATTTTCAATTTTTTAAATTAAAAAAATACTAGAAATTGGGATAAATACAACGAACACATGGAATCAAGTACAGTACTTACTTCAGTATCTAATAATGTCTGTTTGTGTATCTCTTAGATCAGTGTGTAAACAACCATTATATGACATACACAAGTCCTTCGAAACTTAAACTAAAAACATTTTCTGAACATCTATAAAACAATCTTACTTCAGAGTTCAGACAGCCAAGCATATTTTAAGTCTGAAAGAACTTTATGTCGACATATCGCAGGGATGTGTTGAAATATCAATCTAAGATTGATTTGGATGCAAGTAATGATATGAGGATGAATGCAGTTTAATATACGGATGATACAATTTAGTGATCTTGTAGAAGAACTATCTACCACGCTCTATACAGTACCAGATGATATGCCATGGGATATAATGTAGCAACAGCTTGGGTATCATTCTAAAAAAAGCAATTCTCATATTTCACCATCAATCAGAGTGGCGCAGCGGAAGCGTGGTGGGCCCATAACCCACAGGTCCCAGGATCGAAACCTGGCTCTGATACTATTTTGCTGCTTCTTTATGTTTGTTAAAGTATTTTGGTATATGTACCTCCTAAATGTCAAAGTATGATCTGGTTGGGAAATAAATTTGACTTTAACAGTTCAAATTTATTGTTGTTCTGTAATTTCTATAAAACTTTCAAACCATATACATATCTATCTATCAACATTCAAATTCATTTCCAAATTTTGTGGCTCTTGCTTTTATATGTTCTAGCGCTCTCATACTGTTTTGCTATACGCACCTCCTATATGTCAACATATTATCTGGTTGGGAAATAAATTTGACTTTAACGGTTCAAATTTATTGTTATTCTTTTATTTCTGTACAACTTTCAAACCATATATACATATCCATCTATCAACATTCAAAATCATTTCCAAAATAAAATAAAATCCCTAAACATTTAAACTCGTTCTCCTTTCTCACAAGTTTGAGTGTGTTCTCTTTTCTCCATCAGTCACATGTCATAAATAATAATAGAAGGGGACAAAAGAAGAAACTTTTTTGAATATGCACTTCATATTTTCACATCAAACCTACTGTGTGATCATAGGATTCATACAGTACAGTAGTTTGTTGAGTCAAAAGAAAAACAGCTATAAAATATGTTTTGTTACCTCATGAAGATATACCTTGCAACTATAACCATTATGCTCTAGTAATAGTTCAAAATCTCTCCAACATAGCTAACTGTTCCAAATTCTCATGTGTTTGAAACGATGCTTTCCATTGAAAAGTAAAAGCAATTTTAAGATGGCTACACGTATTGGGAAGCAATTAGTTGTTAATCAACAAAGCGCTCCTCTCAATAAAGATGGCTTTACCCTAAAGTCGTGATCAACAAAACACGTAGAATTCATAAACAGGACCTTTAATTGTCACAATAACTATGATGTAAAAAGCGTCAATTCACAAGTAACGATTACCTTTCCGTATTATTAAATATGTTTCTCATGGTTGACGTCTCACTTTATGTAAGAAGATGAAGCATCAGTATAAACAAAAAAGTAAAACATAATAAACAGAAGAAGTAGAACGAGGATTAAGTAGAAATTTTGTTGTAGCACTTAAGATAATAGAAATGTCGAAATGAACAAATGCTAAAAAAAAAATCTAAACTGGATCTAAAAAAACATGGTAGTTCAAAAATTCATGATATATAATCAACTAACAACGGGTGTTCAACATGCCAATGAAATATGAATAGTCAACTAACTTGGAGGCTAGAATATGAATTCGGATGTAAGCAATGCTGAAATTACTTTAATATTAATAGCGATAGGTTTTAAACACTATCTTCACAATAGTTCTTCAACTACCGCTGAGGCAAAATTTCACCATTGAAAGCAGGGAGTTTTTAGTGCAAATTTCTCGTAGAACTGCAACCAAATGGAAATAAAAGCATCGGCCACATATTTAGAAAACCATATAAAATAGGAAACTGACTGAGAATTAATACCGTGTTGAAGAATGCGGCCATTGCTGCAAGTTCACCATTAATATCAGCATAGGCATCCAAAGGACATTATTTAAGGAATGTAGTGCAATTCGGTGTGAAGTCTGACTGGTGTCCACAGTATCAAAGCATCATATTCCTAAGAAGAATTATATGAAAAAAATGATGGTTTGTTGAAGAACTGTTGCAGAATCCATTGTGGGAACAGAATGCAGTAGCATGTTTTCCATCCACCGTTGAGAGCAAGGAGTTTTCGCTGCTCTATGACCAGCCTGTAGCACTTAAGATAATAGAAATGTCGAAATGAACAAATGTTAAAAAAAATCTAAAGTGGATCTAAAAAAACTTGGTAGTTCTAAAATTCATGATATATAATCAACTAACAACGGGTGTTCAACATACCAATGAAATATGAATAGTCAACTAACTTGGAGGCTAGAATATGAATTCGGATGCACGGAATGCTGAAATAACTTCAACATTAATAGCGATAGGTTTTAAACACCATCTTTACAATAGTTCTTCAACTATCGTCGAGGCAAAATTTCACCATTGAAAGGAGGGAGTTTTTAGTGCAAATTTCTCGTAGAATTGCAACCGAATGGAAATAAAAGCATCGGCCACGTATTTAAAAAAACCCATCTAAAATAGGAAATTGACAAAGAATTAATACCGTGTTGGGGTGAAGTCTGACTGGTGTTCAACATACCAATGAAATATGAATAGTCAACTAACTTGGAGGCTAGAATATGAATTCGGATGTACGGAATGCTAAAATAACTTCAACATTAATAGCGATAGGTTTTAAACACCATCTTCACAATAGTTCTTCAACTATCGTCGAGGCAAAATTTCACCATTGAAAGCATCGGCCATGTATTTAAAAAAAACCATCTAAAATAGGAAATTGACAAAGAATTAATACCGTGTTGGGGTGAAGTCTGACTGGTGTTCAACATACCAATGAAATATGAATAGTCAACTAACTTGGAGGCTAGAATATGAATTCGGATGTACGGAATGCTAAAATAACTTCAACATTAATAGCGATAGGTTTTAAACACCATCTTCACAATAGTTCTTCAACTATCGTCGAGGCAAAATTTCACCATTGAAAGCAGGGAGTTTTTAGTGCAAATTTCTCGTAGAATTGCAACCGAATGGAAATAAAAGCATCGGCCAAATATTTGAAAAAAAAACCCATCTATAGGCAGCACAGCCAGACTTCACAGCCCAACTGCACAACCCCCTTAGCAACTTGGATCGGGAAGGCCAGCTAAATTGCATAATGTACCCAGACTCAACACAACATGACCCAACATTCAATCACACTAATGCCCCACTTCGTCACGAGCCTATGTTACTAAGCTCATCAATTAATCAGGTGAGGACTTGATATTTGTACAGAATTATTCAATAAAATTTTGTGATGTGGGACTAACATGATAATTTTACCTTATCAGCTGTTGTGGTAGTATCAATTCGCCCTTTCCAATTGCAGTAAGATACCGGTACCATCATTCACATATCTGGTAGCACACGTAAAATTAATTACAGCTTATGTCGGATCACCTTTTTCGATTGAAAAATTTTACTTCTGGAATTGACACCTTGATTAAGCTTAAATTACAAAACGAACTTTAAAATTAAATAAAACAAAATCGTGAACTTCCAAATAACTTAGATCAGGCAGACCAGAAAGCAGTTCAACTTATGAGAAACCAAACGGCACAACTCCATGTTAATCCGGTCATTTATGAAGACAAACGATTTATCATCATCTGCATTCATGTACTGCATTTGTTTACACTTGCACAATACTACCTTCTTTATGTGTGTTTCAGTAACTGTTCATAATCAATGGTGCCAAATTCACACATCATAGCAGGAATATGAGAGTTCTAGTTTTCAGAAAGCAGTTCGACACTTTTACAGAGTTTTATTACTTTTCCAAGGGAATTCAAAATCTCTATAGAATGTTCAAATATCTCACCCCTATAAGTCAAATCATGTTAAATAAATGATATGCATGTGTAGTGTGTCCACATAAATTGACTCTCTAAGCATAACCTGTTAGCAACGAAAACATCTCAAGCCAATAAGTTGAATCACCAATATTTCCTGAACCCGAGCCAATAAGTGCCTCGTAGAATAAGTTTGACCTTCAATAAAATATGATTTGTTGTTAATATTCAGTTAGTACACACAAACATACATACATACATACATTTATGTATTAAAACCCGAAAGCATACAGAAGGCGCTCTTTTGCTCGTGAAACGAGGCACAAACATCAAAAGGTTGAGATGCAAGTTATTCAAATAAACAATGAGGTGCAAGTTATTATCGTTTTGTTATAGCTAGTTTTTCTCAATAAACAGAAGTTAATAATTAATTGTATAAATCATAAATAAGTAACGTAAGCACTTGACCTAAAGAGTTTAGTTCAAATCATTTTTTATTATTCATTCGTAAAGCATAAATAAATGAAACTACAAGTTAAATTTAAGCAGTTGATTCAATCCTTTAATCATTATTAGCATGTTAAAAGAATTCATGTTTAGTTTTCAGCTATCATTTAGTTAAGTGCTCTGAAACATTTCAAGTACATAATTCTAGCAGAAAATGATTTATATGTACCTGAGGCCCTTGATAAAATTTGGGACTGAAAGGATCTCCAACCACCCAACATTTCGTTTTATTTACCAGTTATAAATTCCTTCTTTTGTGCATGCACAGGAACCCACAATTAAAATTTCTCCTACAGTGGAAACCAACAAATAAATGATCATCACTTGCATTTACAGAAAACCAGCTATAATAGGAAACTAATGCCTCATTCTGAAACTTTGTTCAAGAATATGATCACTTTCGTTAAGTTCAGCAATAACATAAAATCAGTGTCACCAAGATAGTTACTTTTAAAGCATGTTATTCAGTGTGACTTTATGATAATATTATATATCATATGTTGTCCAAATAATTAAAGCATCATGTTCTGAAGATAGATATGATGCAAAATTACTAGTGTGAACATCCAAAACTAAGTGAATTTAGTTAGCTGAAATAACTATATGAACCCTGATATAACTATGATGTGGGAGAAACATGGGAAAACATAAGATGATATTTTACCTTATCGGTTGTTGTAGTAGTACCAATTCACACTTGATGATGCAGTAAGATGCTGGTTTCACCATTCAGACCTGCGGTTGAATTTATAATTTCAGCTTATGCGAGATTATTGTTTTTTTTTTTTTTTTTTTCATTAAAAAAAAATCCTTCTAGAATATACACCTTGATTATGCTAACTACATACTGAGCTTTAAAAAGCAATAAGGGAAAAAATTGAACCACTGAATAACTTGGATCAGGCAGACCAGAAAGCAGTTCAACTTAAAGAAACCAAACAGTACAACTCGATTTTACCCTGGTCATCTAAAGCATATGATTCTTACATGGTGAATAATCTCATATTCTTGCAAATACTTATGAAGATACAAATACATATCCTAGCTAAAATATAGTTTTATGCTATTTTTTAAGGTCTAATGCATATGATTCTTACATGACAATTAAACTCTAACATCTAAAAGTACATTGTGAACTGCAGTTTTATATGAAGCAATTCTGCAGCTTAATGAACAACTTTGAATTCATATTGAGCGAAGTTTATCTGTAGTAAAAATTTGCACCCAAAATATATTGTAAACAGATATTAAATATACCAATAGAAGGGTTTTTTATCAGTGTCATCAACCAGAACATCTTTTGCTTTAAAACAAAAGTGCATACAGTAATTTTATTGGTGCGAATTTGAATGACAAGACCATGCGGCCAAATGAACAAGATGATAGTCTACAATACCATATGTTTGAACCCCGGCTGAGTTGGCTTCTTTTTGTTAGTTTGTCGATAAATATAAGTCATGTTGACAAGCATCCTATTTTTGACCTGACCTCAATCTCTGATCCAGCATAACATTTCAATTTATATAAATTAACTTAGATATATAAGAAAGAAAAGTTTTTTTAGTATAGAATGAAGAATTGACACAAAAATACAAACATTATCTTTGTAAAAAAAGATGAATACCTGCTGCAGTTCATACACTAATCTCCAACTTGTGTACAGATTGAAGCATCATAAGATAAGTACATGAGAAACTAATCATCTTTTCCTTTCCCAACTTTTCATTTGTTACTCTTGACTATTTCAATACATCTGATAACAAACCGCTTCAACTTGAGTTCTTACAGTGCACCAATTTCCTGATAACTCAGAGATAACTTTATTGTTTAAAGTAAACATACATAAAACTACACGACATATACTGTGTCCATATAAGCAAATAGTTCTACAGCTTAAAAGGAAATATCAAATTACATACAAATTAATAAAATTACACGTAAACTAACTTGATCTCTGGAGAAATGGCCGCAACATTTGGGGCTTTGTTACAGTAATTAGTCATATTACCCACAAGGTAAGGAAACAAAACGTGCAGCAAATCCTACAAATTAGGATAATACTGTTTCATTTCCTAAATTGACTCCAAATTACCCACAATAAAATTTAGAACAAACAAACTGCCATAAACTCAGATAAATCGTATGTACACACTAACAAAACATAGCTACCGTAACCGCCAAAGCCTACAAAACTAAGGATAATAAATAAATAAGACAAAAAGAAATCGATATATTTGCCCAAATCAAGAAAATATCATCTCCTTACTTCGGAACCTCGCAACTGTTTCATCATAACTCTGAGGTCTTTCTTTTCCTTCTCTTAACCTCCCTCAAAGCTAATCTCCGAGTTGGATTTCGCCGTAGGATTTGCCTGACCTATCTTTGCCGTCCCATCGTCATGGAGGCAGTTGAAACAACGGCTTCCTTGTTATTTAATTGGTTGACAGATTTTCCGGGCGAGAAAGTTACGTTTATAACGTCTGAGGTTTAACAGCATCTTCAATGCAGATGTTATTTGAGTGTAATGTCAATGACGCATCAGCACATAAAGAACAATTTTGTTTTTTAGGTCTCCAATGCAATGTTGAACACAAAGTAAAATCTGACGTGTGCCATTTTGTTTTCCACATTGTGAAACATGATGTCCAGTTTCAGACATCTAGCTTGACAATTTCAGACATCCACGTCATTAAATCAGTTGCTTTTCTCTTCTTTATCCGTCGGGCCTACATCAATCTGCCCTCATCCTACATCAATCCAACATATTTTCTGTTTTTATTTTTTAAATTGTTTTCAGATCAATTTAACCTCAATTGCAGTTTCGTGTGTGTATGCAGGTCATACTGCAGTGTTTGACTACTATTTCTGCAACTGTTTCATTTACTGACATACTTGAGTATTCTATTTAGAATTTGGGAAAGAAAAAGGTTATTCAAGAAGGCTGTGCTGAGTTAATGCATTTGCAATAATGTCTGCTATGTTAATTATTTGTTGCAGCCTAGTTTCTTCCTTGCTTTCGCGTGCGCTTTCCTCTTTCTTTCTTTTCTTTTTTTTTTTCTTTTCTTTTTTTCTGTGTAGCTTACCGCCATTTTTTTGTGCTAATCCACTATGTTTAGTTATGCCACTTCGGTTAGTTTAACTTTTCCACCATGTTTGCATTGGACTCGGTTTTCTTATATATACCACGTTTGTTGACACATAGACTTGACATTGTAAGCTATACAAGTACCAATCAATATGAATAATGTAAGCTATACAAGTACCAATCAATATCAATTCTGATAAGTTTGGGTTCATGTTTTCTTTTCTTCATCAGTTGCATGTTATAAGAAACGATTGAAAAAGAGTTGAATCCATGATTCACATCAGTCTACAGTGTAGTCATAGAATTTCATAAAGCCATTTGCTTGCATCAAAGGAAAAACAAATTATAGAAGAATTTTTATTACCTCTTTAATGCATACTTTGCATCTATAATCATAGGCTCAGGTGTTGGTTCCAAAACTCTCTTCAGCACAGCCAAATGTTTCAAATTATCAGGTATTTGAAACGACGCTCCACCTGAAAAATGACAATTTAATATGGTTATAGCTTTTCGAAAAGCAACAAGCTGTTTATCAACAATGCACTCCAATGATCAGAAGATAGCTTTACTCTAAATCTGTGATCAACAAAGCACTATAGATTTCATAAGTGATGGCTTTTAGTCATACAATAATGATGATGCAGAAAGCATTAATTCAAATGACATGTAGAAAGCATTAATTCAAATGACATGGATTCAAAACGATGTTTGTTTAATAATTATGCACGGTTGTTAATTCAAATGACATGGATTCAAAACGATGTTTGTTTAATAATTATGCACGGTTGTGGACTGTACATCCTGCTATTTTCATCTGTTAGACAATACCAAGTGCTTGAACAATCACTTTCATATTATCAAGCACCCTATATTTGTTAATCAAGATCTAATTTTGAGTTATTATGGTCAGTCTTGTTCACGGTCACCACGCAAACTCTAACCAAAAAAACAACAGGTGAAAATTACGTCCAATGTAGTCGTATGTAACTCTAACTGTACATTCTTTGCTCCTAAATGTCTCAATGAACTTAAGGATATAAACTTAAGGATGCTCAACAAATTACAAAATACTTAAAAACTCATGACCTGTCATTTCGAGCAAGGCTCGAGAACCTGGTTTCATTCTCAGTTTCAGCCATTTGAAAATTTTATTATTTTTCAGTCAATTTCAAAAAAAATGGTTTTCGTTTCGGTTTCGGATCTAATGTCAGATTCATGTGTTTTCAATGAAAAAGTAATGATAAACGTTTTCATATGTAAAGGTGATCTACATGTCAGTTCATCATATTCAAGTTAATCCACTTTCATAACTTTCTTTCATTCAATAATTCATTTATATATTCAAGTCAGTTCGATAATATCAAGCTTATTTATACATGCAGTCCTCAAGTCGAAGTCATTCAGCCCAAAGCCTGTATGTAACAACACGTATGCTCTCCCACCATTTATTCCCGTATATGTAAACAAAATACGACATTCAACGCTAAAAAAAAAAGCCAAAAGGAAATACGAAGGCGGAACGGGGAAAAAATCAACTGCGTTGAAGCGATCCTCAATGACGTCGATGTATGCTCTTAACTTTAGTCGAACTTCTCTGTGAAGCTTGCTGAATTTGCTCTACCTTATACGATCAGTAACACTCAAATTTGGACAAACTGAAGAAGATCGATTTTGTGGTAATTTACATCTTCGACTGATTTATTTATAGGCAAAATTTTGATTTTCATTCTTCGTTCTATTCGATCAAGCTCAGTGCAAGCTCTATGGTTTTCTCTTTGTTTGTTTATTTTGATTAATTGATTTTGCATATTTTTCGTTGTCGCTCTTCTCATTTTTCCGAATTAGGTGATTCCAATTTTTTTCTTGGTTGTTTTTAGTCGGACGAGATTTTGCCCTAATCTTGTCTGACACCGGCTAAAGCCGATACAAGTTGGTCGGAATCCCGTGGTTCCGGCAGAAACCTCAACCCATGATTGCCTAAGGAAATTTATTGAAATCCTTGAATGCATTCAAAATAGGATGCAAAATGTTCTTACCAATATATAGGGATAATGTGAATATCACAGCAAATATTTTATAGCTTTAGGGCATTTCAACAACGATAGGTATATATAGTACAATACTTATACTGTAAATGATAGCCTTATTTCCGATTCATAATTTCAGAAATAGTAATGATTATATCCTAAAAGAAATAATGGGTATTCACAACGCTTAACGACCATTTACATAACATATACATGTGTATGTATGTGTATGTATATATGTATGTGTATGTGTATATGTATGTGTATACACACACATTATATGTTGGAAAATTTGTGTAGCTCTGATACCACTTTGTTAGAATTTTAGAGGAGAAAGATGAATTACAAGAAAGATAAATAATTTCTTTTTGAGGAGAAGGAAAATCTTTTATTGTTTGATATAACTTGATTACATAATTTGCTTCATACTTGCTTCATTCTTCTTGATTGATACAAATGAGTGATTACATTCTAATTTATATAAGAGAGAATCTCTAGACTTTTCTTTTTCTAGACTTTTCTTCATTTTACATATTTGTTTAGTCTAGATTCTTCTCTAATCTTATTTTGATAACTCTAATATTTATTACCATATATTTTGTGCTTCCCTAAATACAAGAATAAAATTTGTCACATAATCAATGTTTCCTTAAAAACCAAGTTTATTTCCAACATCCCCCCGTAAACTTGGTTTTGCAAATTGATGCAAGATTTTGATTCTTTGTATTTTACGTGCTTTGGTTGGACTAAAGAAATTATCCAAATTTTCTTTTTTCGTTTCTTCCTCTTTCCCAATATGAAGAGCTTCGATGCAATTTCTTCAATGGTATTCCATTCATTTTGTCCTCCTCCATTCGCACAAGACATTCCAAAAAGTGTGTGCTCTAGCCTTCATCTTATTCCGGTGTCACAAACTTTGAATGAGTCATATATGGTGTCTTTGAATTCTTTCAAAAAATCACTTTTACAATCTTTGACCAATTCGATTTCTTTATTTGTTTTCCAAACCTCTTCAAAATTTTGTTTGTGCTTCAAATTTTCACCAAGCTCTTCAATTTCTCCTTGTTTCATCTGCTCTTCATTTTCGGTACCTTTCCATTCATACTTTTTGTCATTGGCGTCATCTTCATATACTTTATTTCCTTTCATATTTAATTCTTTGGCGCTCTCTTTCTTCACTTCATTTGTTTTGGTATACTCTTCAACTTGTTCATCTTTGACTTTCTCTTTGATTTCTTCTTCGATTACTAGTGACTTCTTACTTTTAATTTCTTTAATCACGATTTCAGCTCTCTCTTGTCCATCTTTGAAGTCTTCTTCGTGGTTTTCTTCCCTATTGATAGTCTTTGCCTTTTCTTCTCTTTTGTTCTCTGCTAGTGCCACATCAATATGGTTAGCGGTATTCTCCACTACAGCTTGCTTTTCTTCAGCAATTGCATCTTCTTCTTTGTTCTCTGAAAGTTTTTCTTCATCCAACTTCTCTTCCTCTGTCTCATCCATCATCTCTTCTTTCATAGGCTCTGGCACAGTCTCTTCTTTCTTCTCTTGCTCCTTCTCGTTCACACTCTCACTATCCTTCTTTTCATCTTTCTCATCAATCAACTTATCTTCATTCATTATCTTTGCATTATCTTTTCCATATACCTGTTTCAAGAGATTCCATGAATCTTTTGTACACTTCCCTCTAAAAATGAGATCCGAAGCTTTTTCATCGACGTTCTCAGCAATCACAGAAAGAACACGATAATCATTCCATTTTAATTTCGCAAAGGCTTTCTTGTCCATTTGCGACATGCTTTCGACGTCTTTACGCCATTTATAGCCATTTCCAACAATTTCCCATAGACCTTTGGAGATTAGCTCCTCTTTTTTCCTACTGCTCCATTCCTCAATATTCTCTTTTGTGAGAACAAACGTCGAAAAAAATAGAAATGTCATAATTTCAACCAGGCTCTGATACCACTTTGTTGGAAATTTGTGTAGCTCGGATACCACTTTGTTAGAATTTTAGAGAAGAAAGATGAATTATAAGAAAGAGAAATAATTTCTTTTCGAGGAGAAGGAAAATCTTTTATTGTTTGATATAACTTGATTACATAATTTGCTTCATACTTGCTTCATTCTTCTTGATTGATACAAATGAGTGATTACATTCTAATTTATATAAGAGAGAATCTCTAGACTTTTCTTTTTCTAGACTTTTCTTCATTTTACATATTTGTTTAGTCTAGATTCTTCTCTAATCTTATTTTGATAACTCTAATATTTATTACCATATATTTTGTGCTTCCCTAGATACAAGAATAAAATTTGTCACATAATCAATCTTTCTTTAAAAACCAAGTTTATTTCCAACATTATACATGTGTGCATGTGCATTTATTCCTTACAATTATAATTAGTTTTTTTTCCTTTCCATTTTAGGTTAAAATATTAATCTTCCATTTATATACATTATTAAGATTCTCTTATTTAATAATAACATTTATAATGCAATTATAAATCATATATTTGTGCATATATCATTATTAACTAACAATGTTTAATACTGCAACTTTACTACAACCTTTAATGAGCGATATCATTTATTATCCATATTATAACTTAAAATTGGTTCGAATTTATTTAACTATAACTTTTATAGTTTTAAATTCAAAACAGTATAAAATTTATTTACTTATGATTTTTTACAAATTCCAATTTAAACAATTTCAAATGTTTTTTATTTAAAGCTTCACTGTAAACTCTCATTGTTGAGGGAAGTTTCTCAAATTGATTGTCAAACAAAAAAATATAGATGTCACACGAATGAAGATCACAAAACAATTTAATATATATGTATTAACAAATAAAATGCATCAAACTATATTAAATTGGTATTTGCCATTGTGATCCATTGTTGTTTGTCTAATGGATATAGTGGTTCTACAGAAGGCCCATTAGTGGCTTAAGAGAACTTACACGTACCGAACCAATGGCCAAGCGTGAATTTTATAAATTCTGCATGGGTCAGTATCCGAGGCTTTGGGCTTTTTACAGTTTGCAAACTCAATGCGATCAATTGAAGAATAATACTGTCCATAGTGCGTAGCCAGAAATAAAGAATGGTGAGATCTCAATATGGTAAAACGTGGGGGTTCGATGACGATAGAGCCCAAAACTCATAGTTCTGAATCTTCTGATTCATTATTGTATTTGTCTCATGGAAATGGTGGTTAGGCAGTAGTCCAAAAATGTGCATGGCGACACAACGCTCCCATAACAGTATAACCAACAGTGATCACTAAGGCAGCGAATTTACTTTGTAGATGATAATCCACACTCCTTAATAATATTTCCTGAACATGACCATATATGCAAGTATTAACTACCAAAAAAGAATTATGTAAATTATATCAATATATTACATCACATCACCAAATAACCATTAGACGAGAAGATCCAAGTGGGTTTCAAGACTTTTGAAATATTCAATTATAAAGAATGCTAACAGTTATGGTCATAGGCGGGTGCATAGAAATTCAGTCACACCTACCAGTTTAATTCTGATTTAGTTGCCGTCCACTCCAACTCTATTAAAAGCAATAAATTTCATACCAACTTATAACTCAAAACTCCACATCACCATGAATTTGTACCCTATTCTTACCAACTTATTAACTCAAAACTCCACACCACCATGAATTTGTACCCAGTAAAGTGATCTAAATAATTATTTTGTACATACACTACATCAAAAATCCTAATAAGCTTAAGTTGCTAACATTATAAAGCTGCACCTTGAAATCAGATATCTTTAGTTTAACAGTGGTTTGCTATTTCTCAAACCCCACTACTTTCTGACTAACACATATACATTTATGTTCCTTTATTTTTTCCATTAAAACAATTCAGAACGTACAACCAAATTTATTAAAACAAACTATAGAAAAAATTAAGGGGGAACACATATTCTAATTATCTCTAGTAAGATATACCATCCAACACACAAATAAATAGGTAGAATAATGGTGTCAACCTTAAGATAATCGAGGTTCCCTGTAGCTCTAAGGCATTTTTTTCTCACGATACACCACCTTCTATCCAATTGAGTTATGACCCACATTCTGAAACAAATCACTGCACTTGCACGTTACAGACATTACCAAAAAAAGGGATGAACATATAAAAAGTGAAGCATAAGGAATCAATTAAACAGTATGACATATATTAGAGGAAAAAAACAAAAACAGCAGATAATCTCAACCCACTTGTTAACATAGGCAAACAATAAAAGGTGGAACCAAGTGCACAAGGCTCCCGTGCGATAGCGGGATATGGAGAGGTCAATTGTATGCAGCCTTTCCCTCACATTGCGAAGAGGCTGTTTCCGGATATTAGAAATGTATAACCAAAAAAAAAAAAAAAAACTTTTCTCAAGAAGAATCAACCAGGCATTGCTTATACAGGATCGATATTAAAAAAACAACATATGTATACTTAGTGACACTAGATACAATAACAAAAGGAATGTATGTGTGTGTGTGTGTGTGTGTGTGTGTGTGTGTGTGTGTGTGCGTGCGCACACTGAAAAGCTTATAGTGACGTTGAGGGTTACAATGCTGAAAAGACGTAACATTATTGACATATATTACTAAGAATTTGTTTTGCCACTGGCGATACTAGGATAATTTTTTATTTTATTTCCTTTCTTTTATTTTCAATTTTTTAAATTAAAAAAATACTAGAAATTGGGATAAATACAGCGAACACATGGAATCAAGTACAATACTTACTTCAGTATCTAATAATGTCTGTTTGTGTATCTCTTAGATCAGTGTGTAAACAACCATTATATGACATACACAAGTCCTTCGAAACTTAAACTAAAAACATTTTCTGAACATCTATAAAACAATCTTACTTCAGAGTTCAGACAGCCAAGCATATTTTAAGTCTGAAAGAACTTTATGTCGACATATTGCAGGGATGTGTTGAAATATCAATCTAAGATTGATTTGGATGCAAGTAATGATATGAGGATGAAGCAGTTTAATATACGGATGACACAATTTAGTGATCTTGTAGAAGAACTATCTACCACGCTCTATACAGTACCAGATGATATGCCATGGGATATAATGTAGCAACAGCTTGGGTATCATTCTAAAAAAAGCAATTCTCATATTTCACCATCAATCAGAGTGGCGCAGCGGAAGCGTGGTGGGCCCATAACCCACAGGTCCCAGGATCGAAACCTGGCTCTGATACTATTTTGCTGCTTCTTTATGTTTGTAAAAGTATTTTGGTATGTGTACCTCCTAAATGTCAAAGTATGATCTGGTTGGGAAATAAATTTGACTTTAACAGTTCAAATTTATTGTTGTTCTGTAATTTCTATAAAACTTTCAAACCATATACATATCTATCTATCAACATTCAAATTCATTTCCAAATTTTGTGGCTCTTGCTTTTATATGTTCTAGCGCTCTCATACTATTTTGCTATACGCACCTCCTATATGTCAACATATTATCTGGTTGGGAAATAAATTTGACTTTAACGGTTCAAATTTATTGTTGTTCTTTTATTTCTATACAACTTTCAAACCATATATACATATCCATCTATCAACATTCAAAATCATTTCCAAAATAAAATAAATTCCCTAAACATTTAAACTCGTTCTCCTTTCTCACAAGTTTGAGTGTGTTCTCTTTTCTCCATCAGTCACATGTCATAAATAATAATAGAAGGGGACAAAAGAAGAAACTTTTTTGAATATGCACTTCATATTTTCACATCAAACCTACTGTGTGATCATAGGATTTATACAGTACAGTAGTTTGTTGAGTCAAAAGAAAAACAGCTATAAAATATGTTTTGTTACCTCATGAAGATATACCTTGCAACTATAACCATTATGCTCTAGTAATAGTTCAAAATCTCTCCAACGTAGCTAACTGTTCCAAATTCTCATGTGTTTGAAACGATGCTTTCCATTGAAAAGTAAAAGCAATTTTAAGATGGCTACACGTTTTGGGAAGCAATTAGTTGTTAATCAACAAAGCGCTCCTCTCAATAAAGATAGCTTTACCCTAAAGTCGTGATCAACAAAACTCGTAGAATTCATAAACAGGACCTTTAATTGTCACAATAACTATGATGTGAAAAGCGTCAATTCACAAGTAACGATTACCTTTCCGTATTATTAAATATGTTTCTCATGGTTGACGTCTCACTTTATGTAAGAAGATGAAGCATCAGTATAAACAAAAATGTAAAACATAATAAACAGAAGAAGTAGAACGAGGATTAAGTAGAAATTTTGTTGTAGCACTTAAGATAATAGAAATGTCGAAATGAACAAATGCTAAAAAAAAATCTAAACTGGATCTAAAAAAACATGGTAGTTTAAAAATTCATGATATATAATCAACTAACAACGGGTGTTCAACATGCCAATGAAATATGAATAGTCAACTAACTTGGAGGCTAGAATATGAATTCGGATGTAAGCAATGCTAAAATTACTTTAATATTAATAGCGATAGGTTTTAAACACTATTTTCACAATAGTTGTTCAACTACCGCTGAGGCAAAATTTCACCATTGAAAGTAGGGAGTTTTTAGTGCAAATTTCTCGTAGAACTGCAACCAAATGGAAATAAAAGCATCGGCCACATATTTAAAAAACCATATAAAATAGGAAACTGACTGAGAATTGATACCGTGTTGAAGAATGCGGCCATTGCTGCAAGTTCACCATTAATATCAGCATAGGCATCCAAAGGACATTATTTAAGGAATGTAGTGCAATTCGGTGTGAAGTCTGACTGGTGTCCACAGTATCAAAGCATCATATTCCTAAGAAGAATTATATGAAAAAAAATGATGGTTTGTTGAAGAACTGTTGCAGAATCCATTGTGGGAACAGAATGCAGTAGCATGTTTTCCATCCACCGTTGAGAGCAAGGAGTTTTCGCTGCTCTATGACCAGCCTGTAGCACTTAAGATAATAGAAATGTCGAAATGAACAAATGTTAAAAAAATCTAAAGTGGATCTAAAAAAACTTGGTAGTTCTAAAATTCATGATATATAATCAACTAACAACGGGTGTTCAACATACCAATGAAATATGAATAGTCAACTAACTTGGAGGCTAGAATATGAATTCGGATGCACGGAATGCTAAAATAACTTCAACATTAATAGCGATAGGTTTTAAACACCATCTTTACAATTGTTCTTCAACTATCGTCGAGGCAAAATTTCACCATTGAAAGCAGGGAGTTTTTAGTGCAAATTTCTCGTAGAATTGCAACCGAATGGAAATAAAAGCATCGGCCACGTATTTAAAAAAAACCCATCTAAAATAGGAAATTGACAAAGAATTAATACCGTGTTGGGGTGAAGTCTGACTGGTGTTCAACATACCAATGAAATATGAATAGTCAACTAACTTGGAGGCTAGAATATGAATTCGGATGTACGGAATGCTAAAATAACTTCAACATTAATAGCGATAGGTTTTAAACACCATCTTCACAATAGTTCTTCAACTATCGTCGAGGCAAAATTTCACCATTGAAAGTAGGGAGTTTTTAGTGCAAATTTCTCGTAGAATTGCAACCGAATGGAAATAAAAGCATCGGCCAAATATTTGGAAAAAAAAAACCATCTAAAATAGGAAATTGACAAAGAATTAATACCGTGTTGGGGTGAAGTCTGACTGAAAGCAGGGAGTTTTTAGTGCAAATTCCTCGTAGAATTGCAACCGAATGGGAATAAAAGCATCGGCCAAATATTTGAAAGAAAAAAAACCCATCTAAAATAGGAAATTGACAAAGAATTAATACTGTGTTGGGGTGAAGTCTGACTGATCACTATAGGCAGCACAGCCAGACTTTACAGCCCAACTGCACAACCCCCTCAGCAACTTGGATCGGGAAGGCCAGCAAATTGCATAATGTACCCAGACTCAACACAACATGACCCAACATTCAATCACACTAATGCCCCACTTGGTCACAAGCCCATGTTACTAAGCTCATCAATTAATCAGGTGAGGACTTGATATTTGTAAAGAATTATTCAATAAAATTTTGTGATGTGGGACTAACATGATAATTTTACCTTATCAGCTGTCGTGGTAGTATCAATTCGCCCTTTCCAATTGCAGTAAGATACCGGTACCATCATTCACATATCTGGTAGTACACGTAAAATTAATTACAGCTTATGTCGGATCACCTTTTTCCATTGGAAAATTTTACTTCTGGAATTGACACCTTGATTAAGCTTAAATTACAAAACGAACTTTAAAATTAAATAAAACAAAATCGTGAACTTCCAAATAACTTAGATCAGGCAGACCAGAAAGCAGTTCAACTTATGAGAAACCAAACGGCACAACTCCATCCGGTCATTTATGAAGACAAACGATTTATCATCATCTGCATTCATGTACTGTATTTGTTTACACTTGCACAATACTACATTCTTTATGTGTGTTTCAGTAACTGTTCATAATCATCATAGCAGGAATATGAGAGTTCTAGTTTTCAGAAAGCAGTTCGACACTTTTACAGAGTTTTATTACTTTTCCAAGGGAATTCAAAATCTCTATAGAATGTTCAAATATCTCACCCCTATAAGTCAAATCATGTTAAATAAATGATATGCATGTGTAGTGTGTCCACATAAATTGACTCTCTAAGCATAACCTGTTAGCAACGAAAACATCTCAAGCCAATAAGTTGAATCACCAATATTTCCTGAACCCGAGCCAATAAGTGCCTCGTAGAATAAGTTTGACCTTCAATAAAATATGATTTGTTGTTAATATTCAGTTAGTACACACAAACATACATACATACATACATTTAAGTATTAAAACCCGAAAGCATACAGAAGGCGCTCTTTTGCTCGTGAAACGAGGCACAAACATCAAAAGGTTGAGATGCAAGTTATTCAAATAAACAATGAGGTGCAAGTTATTATCGTTTTGTTATAGCTAGTTTTTCTCAATAAACAGAAGTTAATAATTAATTGTATAAATCATAAATAAGTAACGTAAGCACTTGACCTAAAGAGTTTAGTTCAAATCATTTTTTATTATTCATTCGTAAAGCATAAATAAATGAAACTACAAGTTAAATTTAAGCAGTTGATTCAATCCTTTAATCATTATTAGCACGTTAAAAGAATTCATGTTTAGTTTTCAGCTATCATTTAGTTAAGTGCTCTGAAACATTTCAAGTACATAATTCTAGCAGAAAATGATTTATATGTACCTGAGGCCCTTGATAAAATTTGGGACTGAAAGGATCTCCAACCACCCAACATTTCGTTTTATTTACCAGTTATAAATTCCTTCTTTTGTGCATGCACAGGAACCCACAATTAAAATTTCTCCTGCAGTGGAAACCAACAAATAAATGATCATCACTTGCATTTACAGAAAACCAGCTATAATAGGAAACTAATGCCTCATTCTGAAACTTTGTTCAAGAATATGATCGCTTTCGTTAAGTTCAGCAATAACATAAAATCAGTGTCATCAAGATAGTTACTTTAAAGCATGTTATTCAGTGTGACTTTATGATAATATTATATATCATATGTTGTCCAAATAATTAAAGCATCATATTCTGAAGATAGATATGATGCAAAATTACTAGTGTGAACATCCAAAACTAAGTGAATTTAGTTAGCTGAAATAACTATATGAACCCTGATATAACTATGATGTGGGAGAAACATGGGAAAACATAAGATGATATTTTACCTTATCGGTTGTTGTAGTAGTACCAATTCACACTTGATGATGCAGTAAGATGCTGGTTTCACCATTCAGACCTGCGGTTGAATTTATAATTTCAGCTTATGCGAGATTATTGTTTTTTTTTTTTCATTTAAAAAAAAAAAAAATCCTTCTAGAATATACACCTTGATTATGCTAACTACATACTGAGCTTTAAAAAGCAATAAGGGGAAAATTGAACCACTGAATAACTTGGATCAGGCAGACCAGAAAGCAGTTCAATTTAAAGAAACCGAACAGTACAACTCGATTTTACCCTGGTCATCTAAAGCATGTGATTCTTACATGGTGAATAATCTCATATTCTTGCAAATACTTATGAAGATACAAATACATATCCTAGCTAAAATATAGTTTTATGCTATTTTTTAAGGTCTAATGCATATGATTCTTACATGACAATTAAACTCTAACATCTAAAAGTACATTGTGAACTGCAGTTTTATATGAAGCAATTCTGCAGCTTAATGAACAACTTTGAATTCATATTGAGCGAAGTTTATCTGTAGTAAAAATTTGCACCCAAAATATATTGTAAACAGATATTAAATATACCAATAGAAGGGTTTTTTATCAGTGTCATCAACAAGAACATCTTTTGCTTTAAAACAAAAGCGCATACAGTAATTTTATTGGTGCGAATTTGAATGACAAGACCATGCGGCCAAATGAACAAGATGATAGTCTACAATATCATATGTTTGAACCCCGGCTGAGTTGGCTTCTTTTTGTTAGTTTGTCGATAAATATAAGTCATGTTGACAAGCATCCTATTTTTGACCTGACCTCAATCTCTGATCCAGCATAACATTTCAATTTATATAAATTAACTTAGATATATAAGAAAGAAAAGTTTTTTTAGTATACAATGAAGAATTGACACAAAAATACAAACATTATCTTTGTAAAAAAAGATGAATACCTGCTGCAGTTCATACACTAATCTCCAATTTGTGTACAGATTGAAGCATCATAAGATAAGTGCATGAGAAACTAATCATCTTTTCCTTTCCCAACTTTTCATTTGTTACTCTTGACTATTTCAATACATCTGATAACAAACCGCTTCAACTTGAGTTCTTACAGTGCACCAATTTCCTGATAATTCAGAGATAACTTTATTGTTTAAAGTAAACATACATAAAACTACACGACATATACTGTGTCCATAGAAGCAAATAGTTCTACAGCTTAAAAGGAAATATCAAATTACATACAAATTAATAAAATTACACGTAAACTAACTTGATCTCTGGAGAAATGGCCGCAACATTTGGGGCTTGTTACAGTAATTAGTCATATTATCCACAAGGTAAGGAAACAAAATGCGCAGCAAATCCTACAAATTAGGATAATACTGTTTCATTTCCTAAATTGACTCCAAATTACCCACAATAAAATTTAGAACAAACAAACTGCCATAAACTCAGATAAATCGTATGTACACACTAACAAAACATAGCTACCGTAACCGCCAAAGCCTACAAAACTAAGGATAATAAATAAATAAGACAAAAAGAAATCGATATATTTGCCCAAATCAAGAAAATATCATCTCCTTACTTCGGAACCTCGCAACAGTTTCATCATAACTCTGAGGTCTTTCTTTTCCTTCTCTTAACCTCCCTCAAAGCTAATCTCCGAGTTGGATTTCGCCGTAGGATTTGCCTGACCTATCTTTGCCGTTCCATCGACATGGAGGCAGTTGAAACAACGGCTTCCTTGTTATTTAATTGGTTGACAGATTTTCCGAGCGAGAAAGTTAAGTTTATAACGTCTGAGGTTTAAGCGCTGCGATATGTTAACTGGAGGGTGAGCGAGCCCAACGGTTGTGTTAGCCGGTGCCCGGTGCATAGTTTTGTGTCATGGCAGCACGATTACTATAATTACTATATAAGTAGGGGTGAGTATTTGGTTGGTTTGGTTTATCCGATGATAAATTTGTCAAACCAAACTAAAACCAATAAAAATGAAAACCAAACCAAACCAACCAAATTAAGTTTGGTTGGTTATCCGATTAAACCAAACTAAAATTGTTTTACACTTTGTATTTGAAATATTCTCTATAATTTGAAACAAATTATAAATATTTGATTACATTTTTTTTTTACTTTTTTTAATATTAATTTTGACTTATAGGTGATGATTAATATATACTTAAATAACTAAACTAACCTAAAATATTTATTATAATACCGATAATTTTGAAAATATAGTAAAAATTCGGTAAATTTGGTTAAACCGATTACTGAACTTAATATTTTTTTTGGGCCGATTACAAACCGATTTAATTTCAAAACCGAACTAAACCGACCAAAATAAATTGTTTGGTTGGTTTATTTGATTTAACCGAATAATGCTCACCCCTAACTATAAGAAGTGAGGCTGAATGAACTGTCATTTGTATACCTCCGCCCTTTTTACGTGTGTTATCATTGCATGTGTGCATGGGGAATTTTCCTATAGTGGATTTGAATAAGGAGTTGCATGAACCAACAAGTCGTAAATCCAGAATTTTTTCCAAATGACAACTCAACGAGGATAGAGTCAGGATATTACTTTAGAGGCAATTGCATAACTTGTTATACATATATAAACAATCTTGCTTAAAATAGAATATGCTTTCTTCCTATTATAAACTTGAAATAATGTTTTATATTAATTAATTAAAAATATGCTTAATAGATGTGTGTGTGTTTTGTGATAGTAGTTATGAAGTGTTGTAAGTATAAGTAATTTATCATAACGAAAAATAAATATATCATTTTAAATGCTACTAAATTTGATGTATCGAGGTTAGATATTGATATATATGTTGAGACTAGATTACGTAACACACTTCAAATGTTGGACGGTCGATATTGCTCACGATTACTTATATGTTATCATTATTGTTTAAACATATGAATGTATTTGATGCATTCATCATATTACGTATTTGATTGAACTAAATTTAAAGCTCTTTTAATTGTGGAATAAAATGAAATATTGATTTTATTTTAAAAAATAGAAAAGTTCAATATGAATTTAAACTTCATAAGACCATTAAAGATCCAAAACGGTTAAAAAAATTGAAATTCCCTCGATACATACGCTGCGGGCCGACTTACTTCAAATAAATGCTATTAGAGTCCAATAGCTTATGCGGGCTAAATTAGTCAATGGAAGCTAATCATTTAAGCTTTGCTACTTCGTGCAGTGTCAAGAAATGCTTACTCGGTAACCAAGTGTCATTTACTACCTAGTTACCAACCTGGCCTGAAAGATGAAGTGAACCCAAAGGTTTCCCTTTATAATAAATAATGCCCCATTTGAAGTCGGTCTCAAGCTAGTTTTCAAATTAATTTTGAAAATTCGGACAAGGTTTTAAATTTAAAACTAAATTTACAAAAATATATGTTTACAATAAACGGTTAAAATATAACATAAATTTTTAAAACATTTGAAAAGGTAATGAAAATTTCAAGATGTTCTAAATATTAATTTTGAAATTTACAGTTTATTAATAAGATTAATAAAATAATAATTAAATAGTTAAATTAATACTTTCATACATGTATCATGTATGTTGATATATGTTATTCTATTTGAAAGATGTTTAAGATAACATAAGTTTACATGTAAATATATGTAAATTATGGAGATTAATATAATTTAATTAAAAATGTTTAATCAAAAGAATTCAATTAAAGGTTAACAAGCTAAGTAAATTAATCGAAGGTTGATTAATTAATGATTAATTAATTAAATACACACATATATAAGATATGTGTATTATACTACAAGTTTATAGTAGACATGTCCAATTAAAAGGTTGCATCAGAATACGAATATGAAATTAACAAATGATTTAATTGATTAAAATTAATTAAATATTAAACATAAAACTATTATATGATTAATATGAAATATAAAAGTTATATAATAATAAAACTAATATGATATGACTTTGTTAACTAAATGTGGATCTTTAAAGAAATGCTAGTTGACTTAAGGAATAAATAAATATGCGAATGTACATGTGTGGTGATTTCTAATGTATCTAACAATTGAATCACAAGAATATTTCATAAGAAATACGATTAGTACCAAAATAACCACAACAATCACGAGGGCAGTAATAGGGTGAAGGGATATCGAGAGTAAGGAGTTTTTAGTCTATTCGAAGATGCTTCATCGAGAACTACATCCATAGGGAATTTGAAAGTGGAAAAAGACTCCTTTCGACCAAAATGTGCCCTATGGATAAAACTGAAGGGCATATCTTCTAAAACAATGATCATTAAGCAAGCCAACGTGGTGTTGTATCATGGTTGTCAAACCAAAACACTCTTCAATTCATACGAAGGGGTTGTTCCGACATAATGTGCATTCTGCGAGGAGTAATAGGAAAAGCATAGTGTTGACCCGCTTTTTGGCAAAGCAGTCACATGTAAAGATTATGGTTAGCGACACGTTCAAGTTTTGAGAACATCATTAGAAAATACAAAGTAATTTGGTCAAAGCCACGACACGTTCGGAAAAGGTTGGAAATAAAGTCAATACATGAAATCATCGTTAATAACTCGGAATATCCAACAAGGAAAAAATATGTTATCGACTTGGTCCAATCAGCTCAAAATCCTTCAGTGTGTCAGTCCGATCACATAGCAAAACTCATCGTGAAAAAATATAAGGATTTTAGTAAATTCTAATTTCACGCACTAAAAACAACTGATTGATATGGCATGATCGCATAAAATGGCTTACACAACTCACAGCATCGAGATTTGGCACTTGGCAAATTTTATGATCGAGCACATCAAAAAGTGGTGATCGACTCGAGTAGATCACTCAAAATCGCATGTGCACACTGGGCCAATCAGGTTTGGATTTTGGAAAGACTTCGGATTTGGCACGTCAAAATGGTATGATCGACATGGTAAAAATGTAGAAAACCACGTGTGCGCATCGGTCAGATCAGGGGGAAATTTCAGATCAAGAAACAAGAGCTTGGCTTGGCAAAATTGGCATCCCAAGAGGCGATGCGAATTTTGACTAATCGCATCGGTGGGGATATAAAATCCCAAGGGCGCGCATCGGGGATATAAAATTCGGTTTTGGCGTGGCATGAGGCGGATTCGAATCTGGCACTCGAAAATCACCGGATCGATCTGACTTCAGGATACGATTTTCCTTGTGTGCAGTTGGGGTTCAAAATATGGAAACTGGCGTGGCAAACCCGAATATGAAATGTTGGCATGATTTCGGGATACGAAATCACTTGATTGAACAGGATGGATTCGATTTTTCATGGGTGCGAGGCGGGATACGAAATCCTGGATATCCCAAAGAAAAATAGATGTTGGAAAGTGGCAGGATTTTTGGCAAACTCAGCTTTACTGTTCAGACCACATGGTTTTGCCTGATCCGCGCATGTTGTTCAACTGCTTTTGGGATTCAAATTTTCATAGCACCAAGACGCAGTTTTTTGGCTTTGGTTTGGTCTTTTGTCTACCTTTTAGGACGCGAATTTCGCATCCCCTCGGGATACGGAATCCAGGATGATGTTCCCAAAACTGACAAATAAATACTCCCATTCTTGGCATTCAAAGGGGTTGGTCCTTGCTTGGCAATTTTGAACTTCTTGGAGCACTTAAGCACCATTAATGGATGCTATCATCATCTCCGTGACTATTGGACATAACTTGGACTTTTAAACGTTACATAAACGTTTGCCTACAACTTTTGGACATTCAATTGGACTTTTTGGCACGCTTTTGGACATTTCACTACAACAAAATGACCCTATTACAACGGTGGAACACCGTTGTAATATACATTTTATAACGGTGGGCAAACCGTCGTGTATTAAGAAGTTGTAATAGACTCATATCTTTTACAACTTTTTTGCACTGTTGCAACACCGTTGTAATATGTATTGTAATGACCCGTATTCTACACATCATAGGATCGTAGAATATTTATTTCTTTCCCATGTGATGTCGTATGGTCATGTAACTTTGGGAAACATCTATTAGAGTCATTTCCCATGCTTATGATTTTTGTCGATTTTTAAATGACCATTTTGCCCCTAGCTGGTACTGTTTTGGCCATAACTTTTGATTGGGAAGGAATTTTGACCTGAAACCACTTCCATTTGATTCGTTTGATGGTTTCTCTTTCCGTAGAGTGGTCACATTAGCCAAACGGACTTACCGTTTGGGAGATATGGCTGAAACAAGGTTTGGAGTGTGAAAAACTGCTTAACCGGGCCAAATCGGGTGATTAGTGAGTAGGCCCATAACCCATTTCGGGATTAGGGTTATGGGAGGGCTGAAATGAGATGGAGAATCATTCCATTTCAGTTTTCTAGCCTCCACTTATCACCAAGGATCCCTATAAATGGCCTCTAACCTCTAAATCACCTCCAAATCACCCTTAGGTTAAGGATTTGGCTTAGCAACCCCTAATCAAGAAGGATCTTCACCAAACCAACAAAGGAGCTGCTGTTTGGTATTGAAATTCGCATCAAATCAGATAATCATTTCAGATCTTAGTTTATTTTGTGGCTAAGGTGAGTGATTTGCTTAGTTTTGCACTAATTATGGCTAATTAGGGTTGATTAGTGTTAATTAGCGAATTTAAACATGATAAAATTCTGGAAAAATATTTATAAAATTCGGAATGATGTTTTAGACCTCTGATATGAATTTGGGTTAATTTGGTTAAGTTTTGATAATCCTATCATTAGTTTCACCTAAGTATGCTTAAGGGGAAATTTGGGATTTTGGGTATGTTTGATCCATTTTATATGCTATGATTTATGTTTTGATGTTTGGGATCGACACTACATGTTGCTATGACTGTATGATATGCTTTTTGGTTGTTTAGAAGTGTTATATTGGTCAAAAACGCCGTCGAATGGCGTAAAAACAGTCGTAGGAAACATGCAGGAAATGACCCAGAATCCGGATCGGATCGGTGGAGGGGAGCGCGACCCGAACCGTTCCAGCATGGGCGTCACGATCCGTTTGAAGGAGTTGGTCACGACTTAAGTTAGGTGGCACGATCCGATAGTGGAAGCACGATCCGAACCAACAAGGATTCCCGATCCGAACCAGAAGAGGGTGGGGAGCTCACGAGTCGATGGGTACTAGGCGAGACGATCCGACCCGATCAGAAGACACGACCCGAACCAGATGAAGCAACCCGATCCGATCCAAAGTGGTGAATATCGTATGCTTTATGCACTGAGTGAGAGATGTGAGGATGGATGCTATGCTTGATTGTTTGCCATCATTATGACATGCACACCTCCCCCACCTCCGTATCTTTACACTGTTTGATATGATACCTTAGAGTGTTGTACAGTATGTAGTGCTAACTCTTTGGTTGCAGGTTCAGGTATGTTTTAGTCTGCCTGCTATTGTTCACTTTAGATGCTTATCGCTCATACCAGGCTTTATGTTTGACCCAGAGTTTTATGTCTCCTCTTATTACTCTAGGTGCTCACATGAGCAGACTAGAGACAGGATAGCTGGTGATGCACGAGTAGCCGATTCGGAGGCGGGAAGGAGGCTTCCACGTATGATATATATATACACATTCTCCCTGTGTCGTTGGTGGTCACTACTTGGGCATTAGTAGTGTACCTCATTTACCTTACTTTGCTTTGAGACAGTTGAAAAGTTGTAATAAGCTGTATTCTGAATTTTCGCTGCTATGATGTTTAGTTCTGATTTTCAGCTTATGCACTGTCTCTCCTGTTTTATGTCAAGTATGTTATTATTATATTTTATTCGATGCGCTGTGAGACATTCTACAGGTTCCTTGTATGTTCATTTCCTTCTTCCTTTTCCTTCTGGCGACCCGTTCCGTGCCAACTGGGCATGTGTACAGCGCACTTTTGGAGTAAATGACGGTTGGTGCTGGGCGGGCCGTCACACTTGGTATCAGAGCTCTAGGTTGCTAGTTAACCTAGGGAAAGACACTAGGGAGAGTTAATACGTATATGAGAGAGCGTATTTGTGATTACTTTGGTTTTCAAAAGCTATGTATGTATATACTATTAGTAGTATAAGGATGAAGTCGCACTGCACTAGCACCACTATGGGGTCGTTAATCGTTTCCCTTTTTACAGATTAACAATGAGCCGAGAGACGAGGGGTGCTGGTAGAGGGACCAACCAAGAGAATGCCGCTGACATGAGGGCTATGTTTACTAACCTCATGAGAGACATGCTTAGAGAAGTGCAAGGGGCAATTCCCAATCCCGGAGTTGGTGCTGGCCCAGTAGTGCAGGCGCCTAGGGTCGATTTCGCCAAGTTGTGCAAAGATTACACTAATCTTGGTGGGAAGCCGTTCAATGGAACGGAATCGGCCACGGATGTTCAGGACCGGATGGATAGCTGTGACCGTATCTTTGATGACTTGGGTCTCGAGGATGCGATGAAGAGAAGGCTAGCGTCTCGTCAGCTGCAAGGGCGAGCGATGAATTGGTGGAATGCCATTAGAACAGCTACCCCGGAGGATCAAGTTACTTGGGATCAGTTCAAGGCTCGCTTTAGCGAGTAGTTTATCCCAGCTGCCCAGAAGTCAGTGTTATTTAAGAGGTTCTTGGAACTTAAGCAGAACGGAAGGGCAGTTTCTGATTATATTGCTGAGTTCGACACTTTGTCGAAGTATGGACTGTCTCTCATTGATACTCCTGAGAAGAAGAATGAGAAGTTCATTACTGGTTTGGATGGGTACTTGGGGGAAAGGCTTATCAACCACATCGATGAGACTTTTGAATCGATCGTGGGAAAAGCTTTGAGGTCAGAGAGTCTTTACCCTAAGTCAAAGACTGAGGCTGCATCTGCAGAAGGGCCAAAGCCGCAAGAAGGCGGTGGAGGCAAGAATAATTCTCAGAATAAGAGGAAGCAGGACCAATCTAAGGGTGGCCAGAAAAAGAGCAAGAAGGATGTTGAGTGCTTCAGCTGTGGAAAGAAGGGCCATTATGCTAAAGATTGTCGGGCCAAGCCAGCGGATAAGAAGTGCTTCAACTGTGGTCAAGTGGGACATTTCAAGGACAAGTGTCCGCAACCTCTTGAGGAGAAGCAGATTGTGAAAGCATATGCTATTGATGCTGTTCCTTCTTCGTCGAATGCCCCAACTGCGGCGGAGAAAGGAAAGAATGTTGTTATTCAAGGTATGCTTTCTATTTATGATATACCAGTTCGAGTTTTGTTTGATACTGGGGCTTCCCGTTCCTTCATATCTAGTGACCTGGTAGATAGGTTGGGACTGGAACCCGAGATAGTCGATAGACCATTGATAGTGACGAACCCGATTGGTGGTTCGACTAGCCTTAGTATGATTTGCAGGAATTTGGTCTTATCGAGTCATGGATGTATGTTTGTATGTGATTGCTTTGTTTTGGGCTTTACTGGGTATGGCATTATATTGGGAGTCGATTGGCTCCAAAGATACGGGGTGGTGGTAGACTGTGAGGGCTTTTTGGTGACAGTGAGGGCGGATGATGGGCGGAGGGTAGTGTTTGGTAGTCTACCCAGTGATGGGGTTATGGCTAGTTTTGTAAATTCCCTCGACATCCCGCAGGATGAGTTGTCAGATGTGCCCGTGGTTGGCCAGTATCCGGACGTCTTCGAGGAGGTGACCGGGCTTCCACCACACCGAGAGATTGAGTTCCGTATTGATTTAGTGAAAGATGCCAGACCTATAGTGATACCACTTCGTCGTATGGCACCAAGGGAGCATCGAGAGCTCGGGGTGCAAGTCAGCAATCTTTTGAAGAAGGGATTTATTAGAAGGAGTGTCTCCGAGTGGGGAGCACCAGTTGTGTTTGCCACTAAGGCAGATGGTTCCCTTCGTTTGTGTGTGGACTATCGCGAGTTGAATAAGGTGACGAGGAAGAATAAGTATCCTCTACCGCGGATAGATGATTTGTTTGATCAGCTGGAAGGAGCTAGAGTGTTCTCCCAGTTGGACCTCGCGACAGGATTTCATCAGCTTCGAGTAGCAGATGAGAGTGTTCCGAAAACGGCATTTAGGACGCCGTCTGGATTTTATGAGTGGTTGGTCATGCCGTTTGGGTTGACCAATGCACCAGCCTATTTTGTGGATCTTATGAATCGAGTATTCAGAGATCAGTTGAATAAGTTTGTTCTTGTGTTCGTGGATGATATCCTTGTTTACTCAAGGACAGAGGAGGAACACAACGGACACTTGAGGATAGTGATGGAGGTGTTGAGGAAACACCAATTGAAAGCGAAGTTCTCTAAGTGTCATTTTTGGAGAAGGGAAGTAAGATTCTTGGGTCATGTTGTTTCCGAGAGTGGTATTGCCGTGGACCCTGCGAAGGTGGCTACGGTACAGGATTGGCCTACGCCCAAGAATGCTACAGATGTAAGAAGTTTCTTGGGATTAGCTGGATATTATCGTAAGTTTATCCAGGACTTCTCCAAGATAGCAGCACCGTTGACTCAGTTGACTAAGAAGGATCAGTCCTTCGTCTGGGACGGAGTGTGTGATGATGCCTTCAAAAGTCTAAAAGAGAGGTTGACGCGTGCGCCAGTGTTAGTCATTCCTAAAGGGAATGAAGAGATGACGGTATACACAGATGCTTGTGGTACCGGACTGGGTGCTGTATTGATGCAAGGAGGTAGGGTTGTAGCTTATGCTAGTCGACAGCTAAAGCCGCATGAGAAGAAGTATCCTACCCATGATTTGGAATTGGCAGCGATTGTATTTGCGCTGAAGATGTGGAGACACTATCTCTTGGGAGAAAGATTTGAGTTGTTTACCGATCATAAATCGTTAAAGTATCTCTTCTCTCAGAAAGATTTAAATCTCCGTCAGCAGAGATGGTTAGAGTTCTTGGCTTCGTATGATTTTGATATCGCGTATACACCCGGAAAGGTAATGCGGTAGCCGATGCCTTGAGTAGGAGACATGCCAGCTTAGGGGCAATGTTTCTTGAATGGAAGCAACTGGAGTATATCGCGGGGTTTGATTTCAGACCAAAGTGCGAGTGGGATCCAGTTATGCTAGCTAGTTTGACGATCAGACCCACTTTGATAGAGCGGATTGGTTCTAGTCAGAGGGACGATCCTAATCTATTGGAAATCATCTCCAAGTTAGAGATGGGTATTGATGAGGAGATGAATGTGTATGGGCTTGATCGAGAGGGATGGCTTCGAAAGAATAGAAGATTAGTTGTGCCCAACGTGAATGGTTTGAGAGATGAAGTGCTTAGAGAATGTCATCACTCAAAACTAACTATACATCCCGGTGGTAATAAGATGTATCGAGATATGAAGCAGACCTACTACTGGGAAGGGATGAAAAGAGACGTTGGGAAGTTTATATCCAAATGCATGAATTGCCAGCTAGTTAAAGCCGAGCAAAAGAAGCCTAGTGGGTTGTTGCAACCATTAGAAATTCCCGAATGGAAATGGGAGCAAGTCTCGATGGATTTCATCGATGGCCTACCAAGGACTAGATCGGGATATGATAGCATTTGGGTAATTGTGGATCGATTGACTAAGAGCGCAAGATTTATACCAGTCAAATCGACCAGAACGGTAGCCAAGTTGGCCGAATTGTATATGAAGTGGGTAGTGAGATTTCATGGAGTACCCAAAAGCATTGTGAGTGACCGAGACCCGTTGTTCACTAGTGGGTTTTGGAAGAGCTTACAAGAGGCTCTAGGGTCAAGATTACATCTCAGTACCGCATATCATCCTCAGACCGACGGTCAGACGGAGAGGGTGAATCGTATATTGGAAGATCTCTTGAGAGCGTGTATATTGGATTTTGGTGGATCATGGGATGATCATTTGCATCTAGTAGAGTTTGCATATCATAATAGCTACCAATCCAGTATCGGTATGGCTCCATATGAAGCTTTATACGGAAGACCGTGCAACTCACCATCATGTTGGATAGAGACTGGCGAGAAGTTTGTGCTTGGACCAGATGTGGTGAGAGAAACTTTCGATAAGATCAAGATCATTCAGCAACGAATGAAAGCTGCCCAAGATAGGCAGAAGAGTTATGCTGATAAGAGGAGAAGAGACTTGAAATTCTCCGTTGGTGACTTGGTGTTTGTCAAGATCTCTCCGTTGAAGAGCGTGATACGATTTGGCAGGAGAGGAAAATTGGCACCAAGATTTGTTGTCCCATTCCCTGTTCTTGAATTAGTCGGGAATTTGGCATATAGAGTTGGCTTACCAGAGAAGATGGCAGGAGTTCACAATGTATTTCATGTTTCCCAACTAAGGAAGTTCGTTCACGACTCAGATGTGACTATTTCACCTGATCAGTTAGAGGACTTCGAAGTAGAACCCGAGGCGGTTGGGAACCGCAAGCCGATTCGTATTGTGGGGCATGATACGAAGCAACTTCGAAGGAAGGCGGTGAAGCTAGTCAAGGTTCAGTGGGGCGAGAACGAGAATGATTGTACTTGGGAGACAGAGGAGAGCATTAGGAAGGCATATCCAGAACTCTTTGCCTGGTAAGATTTACTTCGTAATTTAGTTTTTCCGCATGCTAGGATAGACTTGTTTAGCTTGTTTTGCATATTTGATTGTTGCTTTATGATTGATAGGCATGCGGGAATCTTTGTGTATGTTTGGATTAGGGAATTTCGAGGGCGAAATTTCTTAAGGGGGGGAGAGTGTAATGACCCGTATTCTACACATCATAGGATCGTAGAATATTTATTTCTTTCCCATGTGATGTCGTATGGTCATGTAACTTTGGGAAACATCTATTAGAGTCATTTCCCATGCTTATGATTTTTGTCGATTTTTAAATGACCATTTTGCCCCTAGTTGGTACTGTTTTGGCCATAACTTTTGATTGGGAAGGAATTTTGACCTGAAACCACTTCCATTTGATTCGTTTGATGGTTTCTCTTTCCGTAGAGTGGTCACATTAGCCAAACGGACTTACCGTTTGGGAGATATGGCTGAAACAAGGTTTGGAGTGTGAAAAACTGCTTAACCGGGCCAAATCGGGTGATTAGTGAGTAGGCCCATAACCCATTTCGGGATTAGGGTTATGGGAGGGCTGAAATGAGATGGAGAATCATTCCATTTCAGTTTTCTAGCCTCCACTTATCACCAAGGATCCCTAAAAATGGCCTCTAACCTCTAAATCACCTCCAAATCACCCTTAGGTTAAGGATTTGGCTTAGCAACCCCTAATCAAGAAGGATCTTCACCAAACCAACAAAGGAGCTGTTGTTTGGTATTGAAATTCGCATCAAATCAGAGAATCATTTCAGATCTTAGTTTATTTTGTGGCTAAGGTGAGTGATTTGCTTAGTTTTGCACTAATTATGGCTAATTAGGGTTGATTAGTGTTAATTAGCGAATTTAAACATGATAAAATTCTGGAAAAATATTTATAAAATTCGGAATGATGTTTTAGACCTCTGATATGAATTTGGGTTAATTTGGTTAAGTTTTGATAATCCTATCATTAGTTTCACCTAAGTATGCTTAAGGGGAAATTTGGGATTTTGGGTATGTTTGATCCATTTTATATGCTATGATTTATGTTTTGATGTTTGGGATCGACACTACATGTTTCTATGACTGTATGGTATGCTTTTTGTTTGTTTAGAAGTGTTAGATTGGTCAAAAACGCCGTCGAATGGCGTAAAAACAGTCGCAGGAAACATGTAGGAAATGACCCAGAATCCGGATCGGATCGGTGGAGGGGAGCGCGACCCGAACCGTTCCAGCATGGGCGTCACGATCCGTTTGAAGGAGTTGGTCACGACTTAAGTTAGGTGGCACGATCCGGTAGTGGAAGCACGATCCGAACCAACAAGGATTCCCGATCCGAACCAGAAGAGGGTGGGGAGCTCACGAGTCGATGGGTACTAGGCGAGACGATCCGACCCGATCAGAAGACACGACCCGAACCGGATGAAGCAACCCGATCCGATCCAAAGTGGTGAATATTGTATGCTTTATGCACTGAGTGAGAGATGTGAGGATGGATGCTATGCTTGATTGTTTGCCATCATTATGACATGCACACCTCCCCCACCTCCGTATCTTTACACTGTTTGATATGATACCTTAGAGTGTTGTACAGTATGTAGTGCTAACTCTTTGGTTGCAGGTTCAGGTATGTTTTAGTCTACCTATTATTGTTCACTTTAGATGCTTATCGCTCATACCAGGCTTTATGTCTGACCCAGAGTTTTATGTCTCCTCTTATTACTCTGGGTGCTCACACGAGCAGACTAGAGACAGGTTAGCTGGTGATGCGCGAGTAGCCGATTCGGAGGCGGGCAGGAGGCTTCCACGTATGATATATATATACACATTCTCCCTGTGTCGTTGGTGGTCACTACTTGGGCATTAGTAGTGTACCTCATTTACCTTACTTTGCTTTGAGACAGTTGAAAAGTTGTAATAAGCTGTATTCTGAATTTCCGCTGCTATGATGTTTAGTTCTGATTTTCAGCTTATGCACTGTCTCTCATGTTTTATGTCAAGTATGTTATTATTATATTTTATTCGATGCGCTGTGAGACATTCTACAGGTTCCTTGTATGTTCATTTCCTTCTTCCTTTTCCTTCTGGCGACCCGTTCCGTGCCAACTGGACATGTGTACAGCGCACTTTTGGAGTAAATGACGGTTGGTGCGGGGCGGGCCGTCACATGTATATTTAACAACTTTTTCCACCGTTGTAATAAACTTTATTACAACAGTTATGCACCGTTGTAATAAAATCTACTATAACTGTTATGCACCGTTGTGATTGACATTTGGATTTTTAAAAAAATAAACATCTTTTGCAACTGAAAAGAACAATACACTAAATATAGCAATACTCCGTAAGCAAATCCGATAGTACAATTATTTGCAAACTAATTTATTAAAACACTCAAATATTCAGTATTACAAACAATAAGTTTTAGACAACATTTCGTACATTATTACATACTTGACCGTTACAAAGCAACTTAGTACAAACACAAGTTATCCACAAAAAGTTGCATATCCTACGGGAGTACACTAGTCGAAGACAAGGAAATCTTTACGCCATTTATCTTTTTGCTGCAAGTTCACTGCAATGATCAAACCTATTGCATAAGAATATGTCTGTTGTTAGAAAAAAGAATAAAAAGTGTTTTTTTTAAGCCAACAATACCAAAACTTAACAATAATGCTTAACATACCTGATATCATGAAGTGCATGTGGTCCAAAGCCCCTTTTTAAAATCTGACAACAGCAATGAAACACATTTTTTTTTTTCAAAGTCACGTGGAACCAAATGTCGACTTATGCATGTGGATACTCGTGCTGAGATATGTTGTAACACCCCACCTCCGCCAGGGTAACTCTTGCAAGCACACTGGCTTTGGAGGGGCGTTTAAACAAGGTAAACATGCATGCAGATATCACAAAACAGAACATATAAGTAAAACAGAGTAGTAAGCAGCGAATAAACTAGCATTTCAAAACCAGAGTTAAGTTACAACAAAGTACTCATTATTTTCCAACAAACAAAGTCTAGACAAAAGCATAAACTGAAAAACTGAAATACATAAAGTATTATCCCCAAAGTGAAGTGATAAACCATAGCTAGCTCAATGTCCAAGACCGTACATGAGCAAATCCAGTAAGCAAGCTAGAAAGATCCAAGCTAAGCTCCAATGTTCCCACCCTGAGGACCTGGGGGGGGGGGAAACGGAAGAAAACAGGTCAGTCAAAAAGACTGGTAAGCCCTACTACTATCTGTCTATGAACTAGTAAAGTTAACTGGCATGAGAAGCTGAGATGAACATAAGGATAACAACATACTGGCATGATGATTAACTAACAAGGTAGATAAAGGTGTCATCACATAATCAAGGTTAAGTTTTGCACCACGGGTGTACTAGCATTCTAACATGTCAAGTAAAAACAAGAATTGATCCCTTGGCCCAAGCTTGGCCCAACATCATGAGATGACCTAAATCAAGGTCCAACTACTCGGTCTAGTCGATCGACTCCCTATAAGCCTAACTCGTCAAGTGTCGGTGTCATACGGCTTAATCATGTAATGTAGTTGACTGTGCAGGGTCCACCCTAGGGTGTATCTGGCCCTACGGTGTAACCCTCAGACACCATACCATGATGCACAGTCCAAACCTACCGGTGCCCGTGTTCAACTCCGGACTTAATGTGCACGACCATGGTCCGCCTGAACAACCGGGGCATCATTCAGCCGTCTCTTTTGGTCTCTTACAATCAGCCCAGTAATCGTGCCCCACCCTAGCCTAGTCCTAGGGTCTTATGATACTATCTAGAAGGTTACTACTGAAAAGGACCACGCAACTAGGGTTTCTTAACGGGTTAAATGTGGTTAACCCGATCCAAACGTGGGTTAAATTGGTTAAGAGTACCCAAGGCTCCTGACTTAACCCCGATTAACCCATCAAACCCAAATTGGTTAAGTATTAAGTGGACCATGACTTAACCCTAATCAGGAGGCATTCATTAACTTAATGCGCTTTAACCTCTCACATTAGACTTTGTTGTGGTTTCTAGTTAAGCCGGACGGGTCCGGGTAGCTTTACACCACAACTAGGTCTAACCTCGGGTTCGAGCACAACATGACCAACTTCTCACATTGGGTCCTATTGTTTGTAGCCACTAGTTAAGTCGGGCGGGTCCGGGTAGATTTATGCTACAAACTCAACCCAACCTCGAGTTGGCCACACTCATATTTTCTAAGTGTCATGTCCATTATGTTTCCAAAACATAATTACAAGTTAACATATCACGTCACGTTATAAAAACCATGTTTATGTCATAATGTTACCCAACCCCAACGTAATCCCATCGTTTACATAATCGCAACAACGCATAAAGGATAAAATAGGGAACTTGGCATAATCATGACAAAAAGGTGTTGAAGCCACAAGTTTAACATGGTGGCATATGAAATGTACATATATTCATATACTTGCATATTGCATCATTAGGCTTCAAAAGTATGCATAAAACCAAACTTAGCATATGAGTGATACATGGTGATAAACGACATGTAGAAGTTGCTAGAAGTTCGCATTTAGCCTCACATGCAAGTTATCATAAGGGATATGATAACTTCCATGTTGCCAAAATGCAACCTTCAACATAAAGCTTTAAGCTTTAAGCTCACAACTTCAAGTTTAACTTGCGTAACATGATAACATGATCAACCCAAACTTGCATATCATAATAATCAACCAAACTTGCATATAATGATCAACCAAACTTGCATATAATGATCAACCAAACTTGCATATCATAATGATCAAACAAACTTGCATCATTCATTTAACTTTAGAGTTCAAAGAAAGAAAGTAGAAAAGGGCTTACAATGCTATGAAGACACAAATAATTATTTATTATAAAGATTGAGACGAAGCCCTTATGCAAGCACCAAAAACCCAAATATGCAAGCTCCAAATGAAAACCCTTGAGCCAAATCAATAAAAACCCTTGCTTTGTAATAGAAATGTTGCAACTTGACTTGAATGCAAACTAAGAACACTCATAAAAGCTTGAAAATACTTGTATGCACTAAAAATCTCTCATAGAAATAAACTTAGGAATTTTAGCATGAGAGTGGAGGCCATGAGAGGAACAAATTTGGCATAGTTTAGTTGTAGGAATGAATAATGATGATTTAGGCTAGGCTTAGGGGTCTTTTTATAGAGTTTTAGGATAGTATTAGCCATAGGATTAAACCCTAGATTCAATCAGAGCCATCAAATCCCGTCACTAGCCAACAAAACAGGTCAAAACAGCCAAAATGGGTGCACCTGGCCGACCTGGCCGACCAGGGAGGTCGACCCCCAGGTCGACCCTAGGGTCGACTCCCCAGTCGACCTGGGGGGGGGGGGGAGGTCGACTCCCCAGTCGACCCCCAGGTCGACCCCCTGGGTCTGGCGGGAATTTTCCCGCCACTTCTGAAAATTGAAATTTTTGAATCTGTTTTGAATTTGAATTTTTCGTGAAACTTCGCGAGGCCATATCTTGGTCATACGGACTCCGATTTTCGAAAACTCGGACTCTATTTCGCGTATTTTTCCGAGACGAACGCAATGGCACAGCCCGTTTCCATTGATTCAGATTTTACAGTTTAATTCTGCCTCGATTTATGTTATAACATGTTATTCAAAAATACGGGTTGTTACATTCTCCCCTCCTTAAAGGATTTCGTCCCCGAAATCTCCAAGTTAGGAAGAACGTATCCTACCATCCATCATCCATCTACTCAAAACATCATCCACGTGCAGTCATTGTCCTTAAAGGATTCTAAATGTTGTATGATCATATGCAAAGGTGTGTGTATATGTACTTATCTAATGCAAAAATCAGGCGGTTACTGATACAGTAAACCTCCTTAATGCAAGGTATGTTAGTGAAATGAGTCCATATGTATGCAAATTCCTAACGTAATTTATAATCTCTACATGAGTGCACATAACATTCATCCATATGCAACATCCACGTGATAGCATAACAAGTTTCATCCATGAATAAGTATAAGCACTCATGCATATGCAACATGAAAGTGTGTGAGCCGATCTTAGTGCCTAATGTGTATCATGCATCCACGAGTATCCACGTGCAAACACTTGCAACCATCAGGCATAACATGTTTCAAATACATGTTTCATCCAAAGGGTTTCTACCTAAGGTCCTCATGACAAGTTTAACGAGATAACAAGATAAACAAGATAAACATGGATAAAAGGAAAGATATGCTAATTAGGAAAGAGGTCGAGAATGTACCCTCAAAAAGGAATGGATAAAGCCCACGCATCTTCTCCTCGGTTTCCCAAGTTGCGTCTTCATCGGCTTCACTCCACTGAACTTTCACCAACTTGACTTCTCGATTCCTTAACTTCTTGATTTCTGTTCCCAAAATACGAATCGGAGCTCTTCTCAGGGTTGCCTCTTTCTCTACCTCAATGTCTTCAAGAATGTTTGGTTCAACCACCTCAGCCGACTCATGAAGGCACTTTCGGAGATGCGAGACATGAAAGACATTATGCACTCCGGCTAGCTTTTCGGGCAATTCCACCTTATAAGCCATCTTTCCAATTCTCTCTATGATAGGGAAGGGTCCTACGAACCTTGGTGCCAGCTTCCCTACTGCTCCAAAACGTACCACATTACGCAAAGGAGAAACCTTCACGAAAACCATATCCCCAACTTCGAATTCCAAATCTGCCCTTCGCTTGTCAGCATAGGATTTCTGTCTATCTTGGGCCGCTTTCATCCTTCTTCTCACCAATTCAACTTTCTCGGATGTGTCTCGTATCATATCAGGCCCAAGTATAAGCCTATCTGTTGTCTCCCACCAACAAGTTGGTGACCTACACGGCCTCCCATACAAAGCTTCAAATGGTGCCATCCCTATGCTGGCTTGATAGCTATTATTATAAGCAAACTCTACAAGAGGAAGGTGGTCTTCCCAAGTACCACCGAAGTCTAGAACACAAAGCCTCAAGAGATCTTCTAGCACTCTATTCACCCTTTCGGTTTGGCCATCCGTCTGAGGGTGATATGCTGTACTCAGATTCAATCGCGTACCCATTGCTTCTTGCAAACTGTTCCAGAACTGGCTAGTGAAAATTGGGTCACGATCGCTAACTATGCTAGAAGGAACTCCATGCAACTGTACTATCTCTCGAAGATAAATAGATGCTAGCCATGATGCGGTCCTCTTGCTCTTTACTGGGATGAATTGAGCACTCTTCGTAAGTCTGTCAACTATGACCCATATGCTTGTGTTCCCTTTTCTTGACCTAGGCAATCCATCCACAAAATCCATAGAAATACTCTCCCACTTCCATTGCGGGACCTCCAATGGATGTAATAGCCCACCTGGTTTCTTTGACTCGGCTTTCACTTGTTGGCACACCATGCACTTTGAAACATACTCTGCCACATCTTTCTTCATTCCATCCCAAAAGAAAATACGCTTCATATCTCTATACATCTTATCTCCTCCCGGATGTATAGTCATCTTCGAGTGATGTGCTTCTTCGAGAACCTTATGCACCAAGTCTCCTACTTGTGGAACGCATAGCCTTCCATCACGCCTTAGCCAACCCTTATCATCAATAGCATATCTAGCAAGGTGACTAGATGTCTCACCACGAATCAACTTGTCCATAACTTCGATTATCTGTGGATCTTCCTTCTGCGAAGCCCCAACTTGATCAAGAAGTGTGGGTCTAAGCTCAAGTGATGCTAATGAACCTGTCATCGACTCAACAGTCGTCGTGAAATCAAAGGTTGCCAAGAATTCCAAGTTCTTCATCTCAATGAACAAGGGACTCAAAGTCAACCTCCTTCTGCTTAGTGCATCCGCCACAACATTACCCTTGCCAGGGGTATAAGCTATCTCGAAGTCATAAGATGCCAAAAATTCCATCCACCTTTGCTGCCTTAGATTCAGATCTTTTTGCGAGAAGAGGTATTTGAGTGACTTGTGATCAGTATACAACTCAAACCTTTCTCCTAGAAGATAGTGGCGCCGGGATTTGAGTGCAAAGACGATCGCCGCCAATTTCAAATCATGAGTGGGATAGTTCTTCTTATGAACTTTAAGTTGCCTACCCCCATAACATATCACTCTACCCTCTTGCATTAGAACAGCGCCTAACCCCGTGCCACATGCATCTGTGTACACGATAAACATCTTACCACTATCGGGTAATGCCAAAACTGGAGCTGAGGTAAGGGCTCCCTTGAGTCTTTGAAAAGCAAGCTCGCACTCCAAGTCCCATGCAAAGACTAAGTTCTTCTTTGTCAACTTAGTAAGAGGGGCTGAAATCTTAGCGAAGTCCCTGATGAACTTCCTATAGTAGCCCGCCAAACCGAGAAAGCTTCTTACTTCGGTCGCATTCCTAGGAGTCTTCCAGTCTTGAACCACAACCACTTTCGCGGGATCCACCGCTATGCCTTGCTTAGAAACTATATGTCCAAGAAACCGAACTTCCCTTCTCCAGAAATGACATTTGGAGAACTTGGCTTTCAACTGATGCGCTCTAAGCGTATCCATCACTTCCTTGAGATGTCTGGCATGTTCTTCCTCATCCTTTGAGAAGATCAGAATATCATCCACGAAAACAACAACAAACTTGTTGAGGAACTCCCTGAACACCCTACTCATCAAGTCTACGAAGTAGGCGGGTGCATTAGTCAATCTGAATGGCATGACAAGCCATTCAAAGAATCCATCTGGAGTCCTAAACGCAGTCTTATCGATGCTATCCTCAGCTACTCTAAGCTGATGGAATCCGGTGGCTAGATCGAGCTGAGAGAAAACAGAAGCACCTACAAGCTGGTCAAAGAGATCATCAATCCTCGGCAACGGGTGCCTATTCTTCTTTGTCATCTTGTTCAATTCTCGATAATCAACACATAGACGAAGCAAACCATCCGCCTTAGTAGCGAATACCACCGGAGCACCCCATTCAGAAATGCTTCGCCTAATAAAATTCTTCTCAAGTAATTCCTTGATTTGCTTACTGAGCTCCCTTCTTTCACGAGGGGCCATGTGCCTAACGGGCAATGATACTGGCTTGGCATTATCGACTAGATAAATGCGGAAATCTATCTCTCGTTCAGGGGGTAACCCCTTAACTTCTTCAAAGACATCAGGATAGTCTCGGACCACCCTTACAGATTGCAGATCATCGATGGACGAGTCGAGAGATTCAAGATAACATAACATGACGGGACCTCTAGGGTTACAAGAAATTTCTAGGGGATTACCGAGGCGAGTCATGAGCCTCACCACCCTATATTCACAATCGAGAATGGCTCCATAACTGGACAACCAATCCATACCCAAGATCAACCCATATCCCATGAACCCGAGAACATAAGCATTACATGTGAATTCTACAGTCAAGATAGAAATCTTCAAATCCACACAAATCATAGATAGATGGGCGGAACCCCCAATTGGATTTGAAACACAAACGGGATCCTCAACTAGGCTAGTACTTAGGTGCAAACTTTCAACAATGTCAGAAGAGATAAAACTATGCGATGAGCCAGAATCAAATAAGGTGCGAACAGGATAATCAGAAATATAAACAAGACTTTCTACAGAAATACTACCTCGATCCTGAACTGGAGCAGCGTTGAGAGCATGCACTTGCCCTCCAGAAGGTCCTGCATGCTGATTCTGCCCTTGCTTCTTGGGGCAATCCTTGCTAAAATGTCCGGTCTCTCCACAACGAAAGCACTCGCCCGACTTCCTCTTCCTCTTCTTACAGTCTTTAGCTATGTGCCCAACATTCCCACAGTAGTTGTATTTCCTTGGATCCTTTGCCTTGGCCTTGTTGCCCTTGTTGTTCTGATTGCTCTGATTTCCTCCCCACTTGGAGTCTGTCTTCTTGGCTTGAGTCTCATTAGCCTTGACTTCCTTCTTGCCATTCTTATCGTCTCCTTGAAGCAATGCCATGTCTACTAGTCCCTCAAAAGTGGTCCCCATGGGTATATGAGATAGGGCTAAACCTTGTAATGGCTCATTCAACCCTCGTGCAAAATGCAAAGCCTTCTTCTGGGGAGTATTAACCATGTCCAAACCGAATCGGGCGAGCTTGTTAAACTCATTCACATACCCCCTCACTGTCATGTCTCCTTGCTTCAAAGATATAAATTTCTCCAATTGCAAATTCGCCTCAACTGATGATAGAAACTTAAGCCCAAATCTTTCCCTAAAGTCGGCCCAAGTCTTAATAGGCCTCGTAGCATTGGTGACCTCCCACCAATAAGCAGCTTCTTCTTTCAATAACCATGCTGCCATTAAAACCCTTCTATGATCTTGCACATCAAAGATGGCGAAGAGATCTTCAGTTTCTTTCAACCAATTTCTTGCCTCCACAAAAGTCTCCGTCCCAATAAAGTTCTTGCCACACATCGCCTTGAAGTCTTTGCAAATCTTAGCGAAATCTGCTTGCAGATTCTGAGGAGGAGGAGGAGGAACCTCAGTTATATTGGGGGTATTTGCTGGGCCCACATCGTTGGCCCTAGCTTCCAAGTACCTCCGGACCCATCCGGGAATGGTCACTCCCTCGGGAAGGTTAAGATCAGCCATACTGAAACGAAGAAAAAGATAGATAGATTCAGAACGAAGAAACGAAGGATAGTGCTATGGCTTTTGGGGAATAGCCTTTTAAAATAAACTAGACTTTTCTTGGAAAATACTTAATTGGTTTTGAAAATAGTTCTTCAAAAGGTAAGTTTTAAAAACCTTTTGCTCAAATCTTGTAAACCTGGCTCTGATACCAAATGTAACACCCCACCTCCGCCAGGGTAACTCTTGCAAGCACACTGGCTTTGGAGGGGCGTTTAAACAAGGTAAACATGCATGCAGATATCACAAGACAGAACATATAAGTAAAACAGAGTAGTAAGCAGCGGATAAACTAGCATTTCAAAACCAGAGTTAAGTTACAACAAAGTACTCATTATTTTCCAACAAACAAAGTCTAAACAAAAGCATAAACTGAAAAACTGAAATACATAAAGTACTATCCCCAAAGTGAAGTGATAAACCATAGCTAGCTCAATGTCCAAGACTGTACATGAGCAAATCCAGTAAGCAAGCTAGAAAGATCCAAGCTAAGCTCCAATGTTCCCACCCTGACGACCTGACGGGGGGGAAACGGAAGAAAAGAGGCGAAAGAAAACAGGTCAGTCAAAAAGACTGGTAAGCCCTACTACTATCTGTCTATGAACTAGTAAAGTTAACTGGCATGAGAAGCTGAGATGAACATAAGGATAACAACATACTGGCGTGATGATTAACTAACAAGGTAGATAAAGGTGTCATCGCATAATCAAGGTTAAGTTTTGCACCACGGGTGTACAAGCATTCTAACATGTCAAGTAAAAACAAGAATTGATCCCTTGGCCCAACATCATGAGATGACCTAAATCAAGGTCCAACTACTCGGTCTAGTCGATCGTCTCCCTATAAGCCTAACTCGTCAAGTGTCGGTGTCATACGGCTTAATCATGTAATGTAGTTGACTGTGCAGGGTCCACCCTAGGGTGTATCTGGCCCTACGGTGTAACCCTCAGACACCATACCATGATGCACAGTCCAAACCTACCGGTGCCCATGTTCAACTCCGGACTTAATGTGCACGACCATGGTCCGCCTGAACAACTGGGGCATCATTCAGCCGTCTCTTTTGGTCTCTTACAATCAGCCCAGTAATCGTGCCCCACCATAGCCTAGTCCTAGGGTCTTATGATACTATCTAGAAGGTTACTGCTGAAAAGGACCACGCAACTAGGGTTTCTTAACGGGTTAAATGTGGTTAACCCGATCCAAACGTGGGTTAAATTGGTTAAGAGTACCCAAGGCTCCTGACTTAACCCCGATTAACCCATCAAGCCCAAATTGGTTAAGTATTAAGTGGACCATGACTTAACCCTAATCAGGAGGCATTCATTAACTTAATGCGCTTTAACCTCTCACATTAGACTTTGTTGTGGTTACTAGTTAAGCCGGGCGGCTCCGGGTAGCTTTACACCACAACTAGGTCTAACCTCGGGTTCGAGCACAACATGACCAACTTCTCACATTGGGTCCTATTGTTTGTAGCCACTAGTTAAGCCGGGCGGGTCCGGGTAGATTTATGCTACAAACTCAACCCAACCTCGAGTTGGCCACACTCATATTTTCTAAGTGTCATGTCCATTATGTTTCCAAAACATAATTACAAGTTAACATATCACGTCACGTTATAAAAACCATGTTTATGTCATAATGTTACCCAACCCCAACGTAATCCCATCGTTTACATAATCGCAACAACGCATAAAGGATAAAATAGGGAACTTGGCATAATCATGACAAAAAGGTGTTGAAGCCACAAGTTTAACATGGTGGCATATGAAATGTACATATATTCATATACTTGCATATTGCATCATTAGGCTTCAAAAGCATGCATAAAACCAAACTTAGCATATGAGTGATACATGGTGATAAACGACATGTAGAAGTTGCTAGAAGTTCGCATTTAGCCTCACATGCAAGTTATCATAAGGGATATGATAACTTCCATGTTGCCAAAATGCAACCTTCAACATAAAGCTTTAAGCTTTAAGCTCACAACTTCAAGTTTAACTTGCATAACATGATAACATGATCAACCCAAACTTGCATATCATAATGATCAACCAAACTTGCATATAATGATCAACCAAACTTGCATATAATGATCAACCAAACTTGCATATCATAATGATCAACCAAACTTGCATCATTCATTTAACTTTAGAGTTCAAAGAAAGAAAGTAGAAAAGGGCTTACAATGCTATGAAGACACAAATAATTATTTATTATAAAGATTGAGACGAAGCCCTTATGCAAGCACCAAAAACCCAAATATGCAAGCTCCAAATGAAAACCCTTGAGCCAAATCAATAAAAACCCTTTCTTTGTAATAGAAATGTTGCAACTTGACTTGAATGCAAACTAAGAACACTCATACAAGCTTGAAAATACTTGTATGCACTCAAAATCTCTCATAGAAATAAACTTAGGAATTTTAGCATGAGAGTGGAGGCCATGAGAGGAACAAATTTGGCATAGTTTAGTTGTAGGAATGAATAATGATGATTTAGGCTAGGCTTAGGGGTCTTTTTATAGAGTTTTAGGATAGTATTAGCCATAGGATTAACCCTAGATTCAATCAGAGCCATCAAATCCCGTCACTAGCCAACAAAACAGGTCAAAACAGCCAAAATGGGTGCACCTGGCCGACCAGGGAGGTCGACCCCCAGGTCGACCCTAGGGTCGACTCCCCAGTCGACCTGGGGGGGGGAGGTCGACTCCCCAGTCGACCTGGGGGGGGGGGGGAGGTCGACTCCCCAGTCGACCCCCAGGTCGACCCCCTGGGTCTGGCGGGAATTTTCCCGCCACTTCTGAAAATTGAAATTTTTGAATCTATTTTGAATTTGAATTTTTCGTGAAACTTCGCGAGGCCATATCTTGGTCATACGGACTCCGATTTTCGAAAACTCGGACTCTATTTCACATATTTTTCCGAGACGAACGCAATGGCATAGCCCGTTTCTCTTGATTCAGATTTTACAGTTTAATTCTGCCTCGATTTATGTTATAACATGTTATTCAAAAATACGGGTTGTTACCTATGTACCCAGTGCCTAAACATCAGACATGTCAACAATCCAAAAACAGAGGGATCTTCCAACAAGTCACTTCCAAGAAGGAATTAGCAAGAGACCAAACTATGTAAAAGAATGTCCAAATAGACAAAATGTTATAAATTAATTAACATGTATACACAAACATGTAGTGTTATATAATTATAATTTATGTCTATTGAAATTACATACAAAATCAAAATTTAATACAATAAGATATGTTTGTTTACATGCATGTTTACCGCACATAACAAAGATCTCTTCTCAATAATCGTTCTACATATTGTGCATTTTATATGCCACCCATAAAATATAGAATTGGATTATTGTAAAATGTTACAGAACTGCTAATTAATATTTATGAAACTGAGAGTGACTGAATACATGTTCGAATGATCATATTGAGTTCAGATCTATGTAAGAAAACCATATATACAGGAAAAGTGGTATGATATTTAATATTTAATAAGAAAGATACAAATCCAATGTGAATAGGTAATACAAGGTAGATGCATAACTTTTGAAGGGTTCGTTGTCAATGCTTGGTTGTTCACCTTCACATGTACAATGTGTTTCCTGTTAAAAATACATCCACAAATTGTTGAAGATTTGAATCAATACTTGTTTACATTAACATCTAAGTTATCAGACATTGTAAGCGGAATCAAAATCTCCAGCTATAGAAAGGGTTTTTTTTGAATAAGCATTTATTCAAACACTTCTTATGCAACCAACATAAACATCTAAGCCATAGGAAATTTTGACGGCTTCATTACATCCAACCGCTCGGACGTTATCACAGCCTTTACCATTATAATTCAACACATCCAATAGATCACTATGATGTATTCTTAAAAAGAAAACAGAAGGAAACAACGAAATGTAATTCACAAAAAACCAAATGGAAAGAAAAAAAAACAGCAAAAATGTTATTCTGAAAAGCCACAAGCTTTTAGACAAGCACACCCAACGTAATGTAATTTTGAAAAGAAGCAGCAGTAAAAGCTGCTTATTCGCCACTATAATATAGATGCGATAAAAGGACTCACCTTCAAATCCTCAAGCAAGTAGACGAAACCTTTCTGCATCGATTTGTATCTACACTTAGATGCGATAAAGGATTCACCTTCAAATCCTCAATGGCAAGCGCAGCATCTCCTCTTTTCACGAGGAGAATAGGTGAGGGAAGCAGAGGATCGGAGATACAAGAGGAAGGAGAGTGGATTTGAAGGCGAAAATAGATGATGGGAAGACAAGATGAAGAAATGTAAATCCAGATCTCATTTTTCTTCATAAGCGCATGTTTTTCTGAGGAAGGAGGAAATGGGAATCGACTCAAACATATGGAAGAGAATAGGGTAGGTCGGTCCCACAGAAGGCACTGGAAATACGAAACGTGAATTACTTGGAGCCAATTTTTCAACTTACCGCCTTCATTTTCATCGTTTTGAAATACCGCGTCAGTTTTCCATGGGGTCACAATTAAAGTTTCACTAAATTTTAAAGAAATAAAAAAATAAGTAAGAATTAATGAGTTAAAGTAAGAATTAATAAGTTAAACTTTATTTTAAATATAATACGAATTTATCAATGCTAACAGCAAAAATAGGTGTTAAAAATACACATTTATTACAATTAAAAAGAAAGATTGTAATAGCATCTATTACAATTGGTAAAAAATATAATTGTAGTGCCACATTTATTGTTTTCTAATAATGTATGTAACATTAGTTATTGTAGTGATCGGTTGAACACTTTCGACATTTGGATCATTATACACATTTATTAAAAATACGCATTTATTACAGTTAAAAAGAAAGATTGTAATAACATCTATTACAATTGGTAAAAAATATAATTATAGTGCCACATTTATTCTTTTCTAATAATGTTAACAGAAAAAATAGGTGTTAAAAGTACGCAATTATTACAATTAAAAAGAAAGATTGTAATAACATCTATTACAATTGGTAAAAAATATAATTGTAGTGTCGCATTTATTGTTTTCTAATAATGTACGTAACATTAGTTATTGTAGTGATCGGTTGAACGCTTTCCACATTTGGATCATTATATTATAATAAGTCACGTTGTAATATATATGTAATAGAATATTATATAAATTACTTGAAATTTTTATTAAAATATTTAAAAGTAATTATTTAATTATTACTTCTTAATTAGTGATTCTTACTTCTTATTTATTGATTACTAAAATTAATTATTCATTACTAAAAACTATTATTTATTTATTTATTTTTAATTTCTAATAATAATACATAATTATTATTTATTAATTATTATATAGCGAAAAGTAATTATTAATATTAGTTATTACATATTTTCAAATAAACTATTTATTATTATTATTAAACAATAGTTATTGAGTATTAATATTTTTAGTAATTATTGAATTTTTATTAATTATTAATATGGTATTTTTGTTGTAGTGTAGTCATATATTACAACAGTCAAAAAATAAAAGTTGTGATAGGCTTTTATTACAGCTGTCACAACAACACAGTTGTTAAAAATAAGTTTATTACAACTTTTCTGGAAAAAAGTTGTAAAAAAACATTTATTACAACGGTGATTTTACCACCGTTGTAAAATTAAAGTTGTAATATGGTGTTTTTTTGTAGTGTTTTTTCATACTTTTGGACATCGAAGCTATTTCTTGGACTTTAATGCACGCTTTGACTCAACGGAGAAGAAGAAGGGCATTTGGTCAAATTTGTGAATTAATAAGCTATTTGTTATTCAATTGTACAATTTTGTATGTATAAATTGTCCGAGCTTGTACAAACTTTGTAATCGACAATATTATGATGAATGGTTACTATAAAGTGGACGTAGGCACCAAACCACTATAAAAGCTGTGTTTTTCCTTTAAATTTCTCTATTTTTGGATATTCGGATTATAAGTTTACATCTAAACATACACTCGGGCGTTGGCGTGCACAAATAATTACTTTCCCACATCAACACTTTGGCGTGCTAGGAATGGGGCGTACAACTTCGACTTCTGCTTTGGATTTGGTTCACGGGTCTGATCTTCAAATTTGGTTTTGGTTTTCGTTTTCGACTTTGGTTTCAGTTCTCGACTTCGACTTTGTCACTCGCTTTTCACCATAGTTAAGTGTAAGAAGCTCGAGCTATTGCTGAAGCTCAGGGTACTGGAGGCAAAGGAAGTCAAGAACTTTTTTCCAACTGGAATGCTCTCGGATTATGTCACTCGAGATGACGTTGCCAGAATGATTAAGAATTTGGTTATCGATTTAAACGCTCATCTCTAGTGACAGGAAGAAGATTGTAACACCCCGTAATTCTGTAACACTAAGATTCACGAATCAAGGCAGAATTAAATTTTAAAATCAAAATCAAGGGAAACGGGCTGCGCCATTGCGTTCGTCTCGGAATTCTGCATGAAAACGAGTCCGAGTTTACGTAAATCGGAGTCCGTATGAGGAAGATATGGCCTCCGGAAAATTCAGCGAAGTTCAAATTTCAAAACAGGTCAGAAAACAGGTTCAAAATTCAAAATCGGACCCAGATTGGGCTGGGCGGGAATTTTCCCGCCCAAGGCACCCAGGTCGACTGGGTAGTCGACCTGGGTCACCCAGGTCGACTGGGTAGTCGACCTGGGGGTCGACCCCCTGCTTTTTCCAGTTTTCTGAACCTGATTCGTTTCTCTGTACCCGGACGCCATTCTGACCAGATTCGTTGACTTCTACACTATATAAACAGCCCTAGTCTCCTTCTCTATTCTCAATTCTTTTCTATCCTTATGCTGCCTCTGAGAAAATGTATAAATAAATAATATATAAAATAAATCAAGATGAGGAGATGCTGCTCAAGACTTTCAAAAAGAGGTTCAAGTCAAGCTAGGATTTTAAGTGAAGATTCAAACGACTGCAACGACTGTCTTTCTATTCTAATCTAATCTCTGTAAGTCAGTTATTTTTAGATTTGAACGTTTTCTCTATTCGTGACATGAAATTAAAGGAATAAAAGAATATGCCAAATCTTTCTATTCGAATCTGTGCTTATATCCTTGGACCTAATTAAGAACTGTTATGATTCGATGACCAATTAGGCCTTGCCTATGACTATGAACATTGCCTATGACTATGAACATTGCCTATGACTATGAACATTGCCTATGACTGTGACTGTGACTATGAGAATTATTTCCTTGACTATGAACACAAGCCTATGCCTTTGATTAGGAAACATAAAACTATTGCCTATGACATAACAATGACTACTGTGATTAAACACCTATGATTCATGACTAGGAAAGTGTTGCTTAAGTTTTGTGACTATGAAATTGGGTCTAAACCTGATTATCTATTCTGTCTATTCTTGGTTTTCTTTGGTTTTAGATCATGGGAATTTACCTATTAAGTTAGGTTTACCCATGTTTATCTATTCTGTCTATTCTTGGTTTTCTTTGGTTTTAGATCTTGGGAATTTACCTATTAAGTTAGGTCTACCCAGGCTCTTGAACCTACATCATTATTCAACCCTTTTTATGCCATAAGATTTTCAGACCTATAGGCCTTCGACGTTTTAGATCAATTTCAGTGTAATTCGTTAGGTCTGTAATTAGTAAATTATCATTTTATGCCAGTTATTATGTCTATCTTTTTCATAGCATCTTTGGTTCATTCCCTATTTTCTACGGATCTAGATTTATCTATAATCTAGATTGAATCACGATTATACAAACGGTGGGAATACGATTTGGGCAAAATATGATATTTACTAAAAACGTAGTTATGAACTTGGAAATTGGCATAAATTGGGAACATGTATTATGGCATGTTCATAGAAATGCAAATTGGATAAATTTAACATGAACTATAGGTTGTGTAATTTGAATCTAGTATTGACTTGTAAATCTAGCATTTACATGAATTGTGAACTAGAATAATAAGTCTAGTCCGATATGAACTGTAATTAGAATGTTAAATCAGAAATGGGATTAGCTAATTTGGCATAATAAGTGTATTGGCATAAATTTGAAATTGGCCATAATTGGGAGTACTTGTCAGGTTTAGAAAAATCATGGTTAGCAACACTTAATTTGGTATAGTTTACATACCAAAAAGCATAAACATGATATAGAGGGGAAAATGGGCCATAAGAATAAATGTTGACAATTAACATTAAAAGAGTAATTAGGAAATAAGTAAATTAGGAATGATTTACTTATAGAATTTGTCCTAAAGGGGAAAATGTAAATTTAGACAAGTTAAAGGTTTATTAATGACATCTCTTTTAATAACACACCAGAAAGTTCTAGGGTGACAGAGAGGATAGTGTCTAGGCTTGGGTTTGGAAAATACAAGTTTCCTTCTCTCCCTGGCTATCCCTAACTGATCCGACGGACGGGATGGTTACCTTCAAAACCTGATTTGAAAATTAATCAAAACCCTTTGAACTTAGAAAACACGAATATGCCTAACCCGAGGTTAGACTGAGTTGCGATGTAAACCTGCTTGGAACCAACCGGCATATCCAGTATTCGCAACAATATCTGTCTAATGTGAGTGGTCGCGGCTTTAATCTATTTAATTAAAGCTAGAACAAGAATGGTAGGGTTAAGTCAACTAAGACACTTAACCAATTCAACAAGATAACCAAACCGATGGGTGGGGTTAGGTTCATACAGACACTTAACACAGTTAAGCTAGAATGGGAGGGTTAAGTCCATAGGAACACTTAACCAACTTAACACAGTCAAGCTAGAATGGGAGGGCTAAGTCCATAGGGACACTTAACCAAACTTATGGTAACAAGACCGGATTTGTAGGGGTTAAGTAACTAAGAAAACACTTAGCCAAATTAACATGTTAACTAGACTAGAAGGTGGGGTTAAGTAAAGTTAATACACTTAGCCAAATTAACATGTTAACTAGACTAGAGGTTGGGGTTAAGTAAATACACTTAGCCAATTTGATATGTTAGCTGGGCTAGACCGTAGGGTCAAGTAAGCTTGAACACTTAACCATCGGATTGTGATAAAGGAATAGGGTTAAGTCTAAAACATGAAGGGATAATACTTAACCATTAACAATAACATGTTAGTTAAAACAGACGGGCAAGGAACACTTAACCAATACAGGATGAATGGGTAGGGTTAAGTAATAAGAAATACTTAACCAATATAACTTGGTTTGTGGTAGGGTTAAGTCATCATGAATTACTGATAACACTTAACCAGTTTAACAGGATGAATGAAGAGGGTTAAGTTGGCTTGAATTGACTAATGACACTTAACCAATCCAAATTGACGGGAAAGAGAACGAAGTAGTAAACCTTAGTTAAGAAAACAACGATTCTGGAAACTAAGTGGTAAATCTTAGTTAGTAAAACTAAGTAGTAATTCTTAGTATAACACGGGAAGGAGCGAATGTCCGTCTGAGTAAAAAGGAGGCTCCAACGAATTGGGTTACGAAGCCCGAGGCTTCGAGGGGACGTGAGGGTACTCTTGGTATCCCTCTGTGAGGCTGCAGATGATTCTCCTGGGCTCACAGAGGTTAAGGTCTGCATAGAAGAACCGGGGGTATGCCTTGGTTGCAATATATGGCAACCTAAAGACTAGGATGGACCGGCATGATTCAGCGAGAAAACGGTAGCCCTGTGATAGCAACTCGTCGTCTACCATCCATCTTGAGTCAATCGAGATACGTGAAGCGGAAAGGCGGAGAACTTCAAAAGACCATATACTTGCTATCTAGTTATAGGTGAGGATGGCCATAGGATAGTGGGGGCACCGGGGGCCTGCGTATAGTTCTCATTCTTCAAGGTGTGCCTTTCATTAGTTGAGGGAGGGGTCAAGTGGGACCATAGCCACTGGAATAAAAACAGACCTTAGCATCTGCATCGGCAGATATCTGAAAGCTCTCGACCGAGTTCTGTATTCCTTGATTTGCCCTGCCACAGGACTCGGGCTGCACATTACAGGACATGTGCATCTAGACAAGCGATAACGATTCGCGATATATGCGTGGGGAAGTATATGAGCATATACCACTCTAGTTAGTGTATCCTAGACTTGGAGGCATCGTTCGACATGTGGCATAATCCCTAGTTGGACTAGGTGGCATAAACCCTGAATCCGAGAAGCGTTCAGCAGATAGCGAAAACTCTAGTTGAATCTAGAAAGCACTTGATGGAAAACCCTAGATTAGATCTAGGTAATAAATAATAAATGTATGCCTGAAGGCAACGGAAACTACAGAGATTGGGATCATATTGTCGTTACTAGTTTGGACACTAGTTGGGTGGTGCAGAGATATAGAAACCAGTATAATAAGGAAATAGCGAAGCGGCGAAAGTATTAGAGCATATCCAGTTTATCTTAGCTTAGCATATCTTGTGTTAATCTTGTCTAATCTTGCCAACCCTATCATCATGGTGTTATCTTGTATTCAGTTAATTCATGTCGTATTGTTTTCCCCATATTCACATGCTAGAAGTTACTGAACTTACTCAGGCTTTATGTCTGACTCTGTATTTCTTTCGTCTTCTTTTCTTCAGTCCCCCCCCCAGGTAGTAAAGGAGGGAATAGTATAGCTCAGGTTAAGTTGGACTGTCACTCTTTCCCAGCTTGAAGATTTGTCGAAGTTTGCTTGGATTCTCTTTTCAGATGCTATGACTGGCTCTTGCTAAAAATTGGGGAATATAAATGTTGTTTTATGCTTCTTTATTTTGTAAGACAGATGATACTCTGATATTGTAAAGAAATCATTGTACAAACTATTTTATCAATAAAGCAAAGTTTTATTTTCTGCTGTTTAATTTCTGTCTGTCTTGTAATTTATCTGCATCTTTTACCCTAAATGCTCCACAGAACTTAGTGCATTCCCTTTGTGACACTAACGGATGTGGGGTTTTACAAAGATGACTATTTTTCTCACTCGGATAGAGGCTAGGATTGGAAGCACTGGAAAACCGACAAGCCAGAAAGATATTATACGAACAAGTACTAGTGTTTCACAAGTTGCGACTCGGAATTTGGGGGAAACCCCACAAATTAATCAGTAGGGCTACGCTTGTCCTTGAACCAGTGTCGTTCCCGCTACACTCAGGGTCACCTCTAATCCCGACATCGCTCCAACCCGTGATGCTTTGGTTGGTTAAGTTGCGGGCTCCACTGTTGGTAATACAGTTCAAGCACCGGGCGCGCAGCTTTGGATGGTAGCTCTCCCACAGTTCCAGGAGTAAAGATTGCGCCCGTTGCGGCTCCTCAAGTTGGAATTCAACCGGAAATTCTTCTTGTTAATCAACTAATTCCTAATTTTGACTTAAACACTGGGGCACTAATGTCGCTTTGGATAACTTGGATTAGTTGCTCGCTTTTGGTAATGGTTCTCAAATCACGGATGTTATTCGTCAATTTACCCAAGGCAGTGCCTCTTCTTCGGATTTGGATTGTGTTACTCGCAGTCCGTTCTCTTTGGTTATCAGGAATTCTTGCAACCTACCAGACTTCAAACTACCTGTATTGGAAGCATATGATGGTCGAAAGGATCAGAGTGCTTACTTGATGCGCTATGTGTGACATATGGAAGTTCTCTCCACTTTAGAAAGTGCCATGACAAAGAGTTTTCCACTTTACATGATAGGCATTGCTTCCATATGGTTCAGGCAGTAGGAAATAGATTCTATTCATTCTTGGAGTGCTTTGGTTGGGAAGTTTGTGGAGCAGTTCAGAGTTTACATCGCTCGTTTGAAAAGCGTTGTGACTCTAACAACCATAAAGCATAAGTCTGGTGAGACCCTGCGCAAGTTCTTGAAAAGTTTAAATGTGGTGATGGCGTCGGTCGACAGACCTAATCCATCTATGGTTTTGATGGACGCAGTCTCCAGTGTTTTGGATAAGACTAACTTTAAAACTTCATTACATAGGGACCCGCCGAGGGATCTCGGCGAGTTCTACTTTGAAGCAGAAAGGTTTCTTTGGGATGAGGATGCGAGGACTGATACAAAGGTTCTCATGGATGATGTGGTTAAGGGTGGGAAGCCGTCCGACTCTGGTATATCTAAGGATTATGGTACAAGTAAATCACCTTCGGGGAGCGATCGATCAACATCTTGGAGGCAACCTAAGTCTCGTCTTACTCGGAACTTACTCACACCCCCGAAGAGATTTATTTGGAGGTTAATCCCACTGCTCCTTTTAGGAATCTCCCGCAAGGCAGTCAACTCAAAGTGAAAAGTATACTAGTCGGCATTGCTTGTTTCATGATCTCGACGGCTATAATACAAACGATTGCCAAAATTTCAGGAATATGATAGAGGAGTGTGTCAGACGTGGTGAACTGATATGGTTTGTTCAGACTCGGGTTATGGTGCCAGGACAGGCACAGCCCCCTCATGCTACTCAGGATAGGCCCGGGACCAACACTCGCCCTAATGACGTTGTTATCAACTAAACCCCTTTCTGGCTCTGATGTCTTGGATGTAGGCCTCCCGGGCATCAATATCTTTTGGCTTGTGGTTTATGATATTCTAGTATTGCAGATTCTTTGGTTACTTAGTTCTTGGTTCTGCTTGGTCTTCTGAATTTTGGTTGTGGCTTTTCGGTATCTTAGTTTTGGCTCTTGTGGATTCTTGGTTTGGGTCTTCTTCGGATTCTTAGATTTGGTTATTTGGCTTTTGGATGACAATCGTCTCACTTATGGCTTTCCTACTCTTGGCTTTCTTGGCTTCTCGAGCTTATGGTTTGGCTTTCTTGGCCTTCTTTGGATTTGATATTTAGGCTTCGACTCATAGTTCTGGCTTTAAAGTGTAACACCCCGTATTTCAGTTAATGCTAAAATTCACTAATTGCAGAATAAATAATCTCAAATGTGAGAATTGGGGGAAACGGGCTGCGTCATTGCGTTCATCTCGGAAAAATACGCGAAATAGAGTCCGAAATTTTGTAAATCGGAGTCCGTATGGCCCAGTTATGGCCCAATGAAGTTTGCAGAAAATTCAAAGTTAAAAACAGATTTAAAAATTCAAATTCAGATTTTTAATTTCAACCAGCGGGGCCAGGCGGGAAAGTTCCCGCCCTAGCCATGTCGACAGGGCTGTCGACAGGCCTGTCGACTGGGGAGTCGACTGCCCTGTCGACTTGCCTGTCGACACGGGGTGTCGAGCCACTTGGCCTGGGTGCACCAGGTCTGGTTTTCTGGCTAGGGTTGGGCTGTGTTCTAGAGACTTCCTAAATCTGATGGACCTAATCTAACCTAGGGTTAATCCTATGGTCTAAAACACACCCTAATCCTATAAATACACCCTAATGCAAGCCTAATCCATACTAAAAATAGAAATGATGCCATCATGCCGCCAAAATCAAACCTAAGAGGAGCCTCCACTAGTTTATAAAGGAAGTTGCAAGCTAATCAACCTCTAATCATCATCTTCTTCATATTTAGCAACTAGTTCTGCTTCATAAGTTTGCTAATCTTGGTTTTGGTGAGTTCCTATGCCTTTAGCAAGTAATTGCTAAACTAATTAGGATAGGATATTAGGAGGCTATGGATGTAAATGTGGATTATGCAAGTTGTGGTTGTCATATGTTATAAGTTCATATGTAAACTTGCCTCCTTTTTATGATATGATGTGTCATGTAAGTTCATATGCAAGTTTATATGCAAGATCATATGCAAGTTAGTCTCTTTTTATGATATGCATAGCATATGCGAGTTTGCCTTTGTGATATGACATGATATGCAAGTTTATATGCAAGATTCATGTGCAAGATAGTCTCTTTTTATGATATGCATAACATGTGCAAGTTTGCCTTTGTGATATGACATGATATGCAAGTTTATATGCAAGATTCATGTGCAAGTTAGCCTCTTTCTATGATGTGCATAACATATGCAAGTTTGCCTTTGTGATATGACATGGTATGCAAGTTCATATGCAAGTTTTATGCAAGTTTATATGCAAGTTCATATGCAAGTTTTATGCAAGTCATATGCAAGTTCATATGCAAGTTTTATGCAAGTTCATATGCAAGTTTTATGCAAGTTCATATGCAAGTTCATATGCAAGTTTGTCTCTTTTTATGATGTGCATAACATATGCAAAGTTGTCCCTATGTATTACGTGTTATGTAAACGAATTACGTGGGAAACGATGGGGTTAATATGCATGATTATAAAAAGGTGTAAAGTTGTTATGATTAAGCATAACATAAAATGAATGGACATAATTGGGAATTTACCTATTAAGTTAGGTCTACCCACATTATGGAGTTGGGAATTTACCTATTAAGTTAGGTCTACCCATACTATGGAATTGGGAATTTACCTATTGAGTTAGGTCTACCCATATTCTTAAAAATGTGTAATTAATTAGGGATAATTAATTATGGGGGTGATTAATTAGGTGTAATTAATCAACTAAGACACGAGGTTGGACCCTTTTGTAGTGGAAGTCTGCCCGGAACCGACCGGCCATCCAGCGGCTACAAATGATTGGCCCAATGTGAGAGGTCTTGTAACACCCCGAATTTCAATTAACACTAATGGTTAGAAATTAAAGTATAATTAATCTCAGATGGAAGAACCAGGGGAAACGGGCTGCGTCATTGCGTTCGTCTCGGAAAAATACGCGAAATAGAGTCCGAGTTTTCGAGAATCGGAGTCCGTATGGCCCAGTTATGGCCCAATGAAGTTTGCAGAAAATTTAAAACTAAAACAGATTTAAAAATTCAAATATTCAGATTTGGGATGGGCCAGGCGGGGTCAAGCGGGAAGCTTCCCGCCCAGCCCATGTCGACAGGGCTGTCGACAGGCCTGTCGACAGGGGTGTCGACATGCCTGTCGACTTGCCTGTCGACAGGGTCCAGGCGCCCAGTGAACCTGGGTGCACCAGGTTGCACCAGGTTGGGTTTCAGGCTGGCTAGGAGGGCTGGTTCTAGAGATTTCCTAAATCTAAGGGTCCTAATCTAATCTAGGGTTAATCTAAGGGCCTAAAACACTTTCTAATCCTATAAATAAGACCCTAACCCTACCCTAATTCATTCATAATTAAACCTAGTAACTAAACTATGGCAAAATGCTAGCTCTCATGGCCTCCACTAATTTTATGAAGAGGGTTGCATGCTAATCACTCTCAAATCAACCTCTAATCTCTTCTTAGCATCTTAATCTTCTTCATTTGGTGTGCAAAATTGCTAGTAGTGAGTTTCTATCACTTTGATGATCTTTTGGTAAACTAATTAGATGAGATGTGATGAGATTTATGGTTTTGTATGTGGATTAATGAGCTTTGAATCATATGATATGATGTTAGCATTAATCTTATGTTTATGCATGTTGAGTATGTAAGTTTATGCAAGATTAATATGATGTATGTTATGTTTGCATGATGCTAAATATGCAAGTTGTGGGCTATGTAATCATATGCATGTTATGCAAGTTCATGGTGATATGCTATGCAAGTTACATGTTTGTTAATATGCAAGTTACATGTTTGTTAATATGCAAGTTACATGTTTGTTAATATGCAAGTTACATGTAAGAAAATATGCAAGTTACATGTTTGTTAATATGCAAGTTACATGTTTGTTAATATGCAAGTTACATGTTTGTTAATATGCAAGTTACATGTAAGAAAATATGCAAGTTACATGTTTGTTAATATGCAAGATTCATGTTTGTTAATATGCAAGTCACATGTAAGTAAATATGCAAGTTACATGTTTGTAAATATGCAAGTTACATGTTTGTTAATATGCAAGTTACATGTTGGTTAATATGCAAGTTTATGATGACACATTATGCAAGTCTATAAGTTAATATGCAAGTTTGTTATGCAAGTGAATATGTAAGTTATGTGACATATTATATGCAAGTTATGTGACATGTTATGCAAGTGCATGTGCAAGTTATGTGTTTGTTAATATGCAAGATGGCACCTTTGAAACATGTTCATTCATATGCAAGTTGACACCTTTTATATGTGTTATATCATGAGAACGAAATTACGTGGGAACGATGGGGTAATTAAATGCATAAGTTAATAAGATTGTGTGAAATTAATATAATTATGCATAACATAAAATAAAGGAACATAGTATGGGAATTTGCCTATTAAGTTAGGTGTACCCATACTATGTGTTGGGAATTTACCTATTGAGTTAGGTCTACCCCATGGGAATTTACCTATTGAGTTAGGTCTACCCATGTTATGAAAAGCTTGAAATTAATTAGGGATAATTAATATGGGGGTGATTAATTAGGTGTAATTAATCGACTAAGACACGAGGTTGGACTCATTTGTAGTGTAAAACTGCCCGGACCCGACCGGCTTAACCAGTTGCTACAAATGTCAGCCCAATGTGAGAGGTCTTGGCCATAAAGTAAATACGTGATTAAGGTAAAGACACGAGGTTAGACTCTGTTATGACGTAAGACTGCCCGGATTCTACCGGCTTAACCAGGCGGTCATAACAGTCAGTCTAATGTGGGAGGTCTTTACGGGAGATCACGGTCTTAATTAATTAAGAAACACTTAACCATTATAGCATGTAGTGGGACATGAGGGGTTAAGTGGGTGCCTTGGGTGGCATGTGGAATCTTAAGTGGGTTGCCTTGGGTGGCAATAGAAAATACGATTAGAATACTTAACCAAGAGAAACATGTAATTAAACATGATTAAAGGGTTAAGTGGGATATACTAGATATTTGACAAGCTTAAGTGGGTAGCTTGTGGGGGCCCATTTCAACCAATATCCCAAACGTATCTTTGTGGGCTCGACCCATGTCGAGTAACGGGACACGCATATTGGGCTTGATTATAAGAGGCCAAAACGGGTTAGCGGTGGCAACGCAAGTCCAACGGGCTTCATATGCGTGAGTGGGCCCGGGCTGGTAGGTAAGCCGTTGTTGCATCGTGTAGATATAAGCCGTGCACCGTTAGTTTTATCAGGTTGCCACGTTGGGGAATGGTACACCCCACGGTGGGGCCAGCACGGGTATCTACGTTAGAGAGCCGATCGAATGGGGAGTAGTGTGTACATCTGGTGGATTGTAGGGCCCCGTGGCGCCTACTTGGTCACCTAGGGGTACGCAAGTACTATTAGGTTAATTTTAAAAGTCCTTGGGTGGGATCAACCTTTAAGTTAGGAACGACTGGTGTGGTGCAGTTTAGTAATTTACCTTAGGAAGGGTAGATGCGTCTTTATCTTTTATCTTAGTTTAGTTGACTGCTTAGTATAGCCGTTCATCCCTATATGTTACCGTATATCAAGTTATGTCTTCTCTGGTTACTTTAACGATTGTATTGTTAAAGTTATAGGACTCACTCAGACTTATGTCTGACCCCGTTGTTTTTATCCTTTTTCCAACCCTCAGGTCCTACGGTGGATCCTAGCAGTAGTGGAGCTTGATTGGATTACTGTTCCAGTCCTTAGGAGCTTGGATAGATGTAAAGCTCCAGTTATCCAGTTATCTTTTCTTTTGTTTTGGCTATTGTGTGAGAGTGGGATTATGTACTTCTTTATTTTGATGGATATTGTACTTGACTTTTATTTTGGTTTTATGATGTAACCAGACATGTTTTACTTCCGCTGTTATGAGGTGATGTTTTAAAATTTCAAGTACTGTTTGTATCTGTCTTGTTGTAATTTTTCTGTTCTATATTCACTAAAATACCCCACCGATGCTATGGCATTCCCTTAGTGAGTGACCATAGCGGGAGTGGGGTGTTACACGTGGTATTAGAGCGAGGTTACCAGAACAGATAAAATTTTTGAAAAAAAAAAACTATTTTCTAAGAGTATTTTCGAAGAAAGTATTTTCAAAAACATGTCTTTTAAGAGAAAAAGTTTTTGAAAAAGAAAAGCATAATCCCCAATAGCCATATCCTTATCTTTCGGAATCTCCTTTTTGAATCTTTCCTCTTTCGTTTCAGCATGGCTGAAGATCTTAACATCCCGGAGGGTTTAGTTATACCACTATGGTATAGGAGGTTGCAAGAGGCTAGGGCCGCGGCTGCGGGTCCAGCCAATGCTACTACACCAGAGACAACCGCTCCTCCTCCTCAGCCTAGAGTGGATAATTTTGCTAAGGTTTGCAAGGAGTTCAAGGCTATAGGAGGAAAACCTTTTCTAGGATCAGAGACTTTCGTAGAGGCTAGAGATTGGCTTAAGGAAGTGGAAGAGTTGCTAGATATCTTTGAAGTGGAAGAGGGAAAGAAAGTCAAGTTGGCGGCTTGGTTGATGAAGGGAGAGGCCTCATTCTGGTGGGAGGTCACTAATGGAGAACGCCCTGTTGACTCTTGGGCAGATTTTAAGCAAAGGTTTGGGGCTAAGTTTCTCTCAAGGGCGGAAGAGAATCTGTTTATGGAGAAGTTCTTGAATTTGAAGCAAGGGAATCTCACGGTGAAAGAATATGTCAACAAATTCAATCAATTAGCAAGGTTTGGCATAGAGTTGGTGAATACACCGGAGAAGAAGGCTTTGAGGTTCGTTAAAGGCTTGAACGAACCATTGCAAGGAATAGCTATGACTCACATTCCTATGGGGGCCACCTTTGAGAAGCTTGTCTACATGGCACTTATGCATGAGGATGATAAGAATTCTAAGGCACCAGAGAAAAAGGGGGATCAGAAGAAACCGCAACAACAACAAGGCAAGGGTGGAAAAGGCAATGGTGACAAGAAGAAGACAAAGAAGAAGTGCTTTAATTGTGGGACACCAGGGCACCTCAGTAAGGATTGTCGCAAAAAGAGGAAGACCGGTTGCTTTCATTGTGGTGAAGCAGGGCATCTTGTGAAAAACTGCCCAAAGAAGGGACAGAAGACGGGGTCTACCTCAGGAGGTCAGGTGCAAGCTCTTATAGCACCACCTCAGTCAGGGGGGCAAGTTCAGGCTCTCTCAGTTCCACCGATTCAGCAGAGAGGTAGAACTATTTCCGTTGAAAGTCTGGTTTTTCTGTTTGATCATCCAGTACGTACTTTGTTTGACTCTGGCGCATCGCATTCTTTTATCTCATCATCGTTAGTTGAGTCACTGCACTTAGACACCAGTCTAGTTGATGATCCCTTGGTTGTTTCAAACCCAATTGGGGGCTCTATATATCTGTCTATGATATGTTTGGGTTTGAAGATTTCTATACTTAGCGTTGAGTTTAGATGTGATGCTTTTGTATTGGGCTTCACGGGCTATGGGTTGATTTTGGGCATGGACTGGTTATCCAGTAATGGTGCCGTTCTTGATTGTGAAAGGAGAGTTGTCAGGCTTATGACCCGCTTGGGTAATACTCTCGAGATCTCTTGTAATCCCATGGAATCTGTTTTGCTAAGTTATCTTGAATCGCTCGATGCTTCGGTCGAGAGTTTGCGTTCAGTCAGAGTGGTCCGGGAATATCCGGATGTGTTTGAAGAAGTGAAGGGTTTGCCTCCGAAGCGGGAGATAGATTTCAGAATTTATCTGGTGGATAATGCCAAACCAGTGTCTTTGCCAGTGCGCCATATGGCTCCTCGTGAGAGAAGAGAACTTCATAAGCAAGTAGGGGAGTTGCTTGAGAAGGGGTTCATAAGGCGAAGTATATCGGAGTGGGGAGCTCCAGTAGTGTTTGCCACGAAGGCAGATGGGTCCCTCAGACTTTGTGTGGATTATAGAGAACTTAATAAGCTCACGAAGAAGAATAGACACCCATTACCGAGAATAGATGATCTCTTTGATCAGTTGGTTGGCGCCTCAGTGTTTTCGCAAATGGACCTAGCTACAGGGTTTCATCAGTTGAGAGTGGCGGAGGACAGTATAGAGAAGACGGCTTTCCGGACTCCGGATGGTTTTTATGAGTGGCTAGTGATGCCATTTGGGTTGACAAACGCCCCTGCATATTTTGTTGATCTCATGAGTAGAGTGTTCAGAGAGTATCTGAATAAGTTTGTAGTAGTTTTTGTGGATGACATCTTGGTCTTTTCCAAGAGTGAGGAAGAGCATGCCTTACATCTCAAGGAAGTGTTGGAGACTCTTCGAGCACATAGTCTTAAAGCTAAATTCTCTAAATGCCATTTTTGGAGAAGAGAAGTGCGATTCTTAGGGCATGTGGTCTCTAAGGAAGGGATAGCTGTGGATCCCGCGAAGGTAGTATCAATTCAGGATTGGAAGGTTCCGAAGAATGCTACCGAAGTAAGAAGTTTCTTGGGGTTGGCGGGTTATTATAGGAAGTTTATCAAAGACTTCGCAAAGATATCAGCCCCATTAACCCGCTTAACAAAGAAGAATCTTGTTTTCACATGGGACGTGGATTGTGATGATGCGTTCCGACGATTAAAGAGAGCTTTGACCACCGCTCCAGTTTTAGTGCTCCAAGATGGGAGTAAGCCGTTTGTTGTTTATACCGATGCTTGTGGAACAGGATTGGGCGCAGTCTTGATGCAGGAGGGAAGGGTAATAGCCTATGGAGGGAGGCAATTGAGAGTGCATGAGAAGAATTACCCTACCCATGATCTAGAGCTGGCCGCTATTGTTTTTGCGCTTAAGATTTGGCGCCATTATCTTCTTGGTGAGAGATTCGAGTTGTTCACTGACCATAAATCATTGAAGTACTTATTCTCTCAGAAGGACTTAAACTTAAGGCAGCAAAGGTGGATGGAGTTCTTAGCATCCTATGATTTTGAGATAGCGTATACCCCTGGCAAGGGTAACGTGGTGGCAGACGCCTTGAGTAGAAAAAGGCTATCTTTGAGTCCATTGTTCGTGGAACGGCGAAGCTTGGAGTTTCTTTCTTTGTTTGACTTCAGACCTTCTGTTGATTTTGTACCTGGTTTGTTGGCATCCTTGGAAGTTAGACCTACTCTTTTGAGACGGATTGGCGAGGCTCAGCGAGACGACCCACAGTTGGTTGAGTTGATAGAGAAGCTTATGAGGGGGGAGTCGTCCAGCCATTTGGGTAGATACACCATAAATGATAAAGGATGGTTGCATAGAGACGGTAGACTTTGTGTACCGCAAGATGAGGGTTTGAAGAAGGCTATTTTGGATGATGCACATCGTTCAAGAATGACTATTCATCCCGGTGGAGACAAAATGTACCAAGACATGAAGAGAGTTTTCTTCTGGGCCGGTATGAAGAAAGATGTGGCCGAGTATGTGGCTAGATGCTTGGTATGCCAACAAGTTAAAGCGGAGCAAAGGAAACCCGGTGGGTTGCTACACCCATTGGAAGTTCCGCAATGGAAGTGGGATAGTGTCTCGATGGATTTCATCGATGGGTTACCGAGATCGAGGAAGGGCAATACGGGAATTTGGGTGGTGGTAGACAGACTTACCAAGAGTGCCCATTTTATACCCGTGAAGAGTAAGAGGACCGCTCCATGGCTTGCTTCAGTCTATGTTAGAGAGATTGTTAGATTGCATGGCGTACCATCCAGCATTGTGAGTGATCGAGATCCTATCTTCACTAGTGAGTTTTGGAGAAGTTTGCAAGAGGCGGTAGGGACTCAGTTGTGTTTGAGCACCGCATATCATCCTCAGACGGACGGTCAGACCGAGAGGGTGAACCGTATCTTAGAAGATCTCTTGAGGCTTTGTATCTTAGATTTTGGAGGTACATGGGAAGAACATCTTCCTTTGGTAGAGTTCGCATATAATAACAGCTTTCAGTCCAGTATTGGCATGGCACCTTTCGAAGCTCTTTATGGAAGGCCTTGTCGATCTCCTACATGTTGGTGGGAATCTACGGATAAGATCTTGCTTGGGCCAGATATGGTTAGAGAGACTTCAGAGAAGATTGATTTGATTCGTAGAAGGATGAAGGCAGCGCAAGATAGACAGAAATCTTATGCGGATCGGAGAAGAACGGATCTTGAGTTTGAGGTTGGGGACATGGTTTTTGTCAAAGTATCTCCATTGAGAAATGTTGTTCGCTTTGGGTCCGTTGGGAAGTTAGCACCGAGGTTTGTTGGGCCGTTTCCTATTAAGGAAAGGATTGGACGGATGGCATATAGGGTGGAGTTGCCCGACAGACTTAGTGGTGTTCACGATGTATTCCATGTATCACATTTGAGGAAGTGCTTACATGAGACCGCAGAGGTGGTAGAGCCGAGCTTGCTTAGAGATGTAGAGGTAGAGCGTGATGCGACGATTCGACGAGCTCCTACTCGCATCCTTGGGTCAGAAACTAGGAAGTTGAGGAATAGAGAAGTTCAGCTAGTGAAAGTGCAATGGGGAGATGACAAAAGCAATGCTACTTGGGAGACGGAAGCGAAGATGCGTTCTTTGTATCCATTTCTTTTTGAGAGTATGTCTTTTAACTTCTCCTTTATCGCTTGTCTAGTACTTATCTTATCTTTAGTATATCCTCTCGCTAGTACCTATGACCTTTAGATAGGGTAAAACCTATGGTTGAAACATGTGTTTGAAACATGTTATGGTTGATGGATGCATGTGGATGCAATTGATTGCTAGTGGTTGCTCGTGGATGCATATACACACACATTAGGCACTAGATCGGCTCAGACACTTCATGTTGCATATTGCATAAATGGATGTGGTAGATAAAATTCATGGATGTATCATGGCTGTGTTATCATATGGATGATGCATTTTTGTGTATGATTGTGCACGCATGTAGAAATTTGTATGTGTCAATAGGGTTTCGCATACATATTGGATGCATGGCACTATCATGGTTTGCATTAAGGAGGTCGACTGAATCAGTAGACCGCCTGATTTTGCATTAGTATACGGACATATACACACACTTTCTGCATATGTTCATACATCATTAGAAGTTTCTAAGGATAATGGTTGCTTGTGGTTGATGGTTTAGTAGATGGTTGTTTGGTTGGTAGGATACGTTCTTCTTAACTTAGAGATTTCGAGGGCGAAATCCTTTAAGTAGGGGAGAATGTAACACCCCGAATTTCAATTAACACTAATGGTTAGAAATTAAAGTATAATTAATCTCAGATGGAAGAACCAGGGGAAACGGGCTGCGTCATTGCGTTCGTCTCGGAAAAATACGCGAAATAGAGTCCGAGTTTTCGAGAATCGGAGTCCGTATGGCCCAGTTATGGCCCAATGAAGTTTGCAGAAAATTTAAAACTAAAACAGATTTAAAAATTCAAATATTCAGATTTGGGATGGGCCAGGCGGGGTCAGGCGGGAAGCTTCCCGCCCAGCCCATGTCGACAGGGCTGTCGACAGGCCTGTCGACAGGGGTGTCGACATGCCTGTCGACTTGCCTGTCGACAGGGTCCAGGCGCCCAGTGAACCTGGGTGCACCAGGTTGCACCAGGTTGGGTTTCAGGCTGGCTAGGAGGGCTGGTTCTAGAGATTTCCTAAATCTAAGGGTCCTAATCTAATCTAGGGTTAATCTAAGGGCCTAAAACACTTTCTAATCCTATAAATAAGACCCTAACCCTACCCTAATTCATTCATAATTAAACCTAGTAACTAAACTATGGCAAAATGCTAGCTCTCATGGCCTCCACTAATTTTATGAAGAGGGTTGCATGCTAATCACTCTCAAATCAACCTCTAATCTCTTCTTAGCATCTTAATCTTCTTCATTTGGTGTGCAAAATTGCTAGTAGTGAGTTTCTATCACTTTGATGATCTTTTGGTAAACTAATTAGATGAGATGTGATGAGATTTATGGTTTTGTATGTGGATTAATGAGCTTTGAATCATATGATATGATGTTAGCATTAATCTTATGTTTATGCATGTTGAGTATGTAAGTTTATGCAAGATTAATATGATGTATGTTATGTTTGCATGATGCTAAATATGCAAGTTGTGGGCTATGTAATCATATGCATGTTATGCAAGTTCATGGTGATATGCTATGCAAGTTACATGTTTGTTAATATGCAAGTTACATGTTTGTTAATATGCAAGTTACATGTTTGTTAATATGCAAGTTACATGTAAGAAAATATGCAAGTTACATGTTTGTTAATATGCAAGTTACATGTTTGTTAATATGCAAGTTACATGTAAGAAAATATGCAAGTTACATGTTTGTTAATATGCAAGATTCATGTTTGTTAATATGCAAGTCACATGTAAGTAAATATGCAAGTTACATGTTTGTAAATATGCAAGTTACATGTTTGTTAATATGCAAGTTACATGTTGGTTAATATGCAAGTTTATGATGACACATTATGCAAGTCTATAAGTTAATATGCAAGTTTGTTATGCAAGTGAATATGTAAGTTATGTGACATATTATATGCAAGTTATGTGACATGTTATGCAAGTGCATGTGCAAGTTATGTGTTTGTTAATATGCAAGATGGCACCTTTGAAACATGTTCATTCATATGCAAGTTGACACCTTTTATATGTGTTATATCATGAGAACGAAATTACATGGGAACGATGGGGTAATTAAATGCATAAGTTAATAAGATTGTGTGAAATTAATATAATTATGCATAACATAAAATAAAGGAACATAGTATGGGAATTTGCCTATTAAGTTAGGTGTACCCATACTATGTGTTGGGAATTTACCTATTGAGTTAGGTCTACCCCATGGGAATTTACCTATTGAGTTAGGTCTACCCATGTTATGAAAAGCTTGAAATTAATTAGGGATAATTAATATGGGGGTGATTAATTAGGTGTAATTAATCGACTAAGACACGAGGTTGGACTCATTTGTAGTGTAAAACTGCCCGGACTCGACCGGCTTAACCAGTTGCTACAAATGTCAGCCCAATGTGAGAGGTCTTGGCCATAAAGTAAATACGTGATTAAGGTAAAGACACGAGGTTAGACTCTGTTATGACGTAAGACTGCCCGGATTCTACCGGCTTAACCAGGCGGTCATAACAGTCAGTCTAATGTGGGAGGTCTTTACGGGAGATCACGGTCTTAATTAATTAAGAAACACTTAACCATTATAGCATGTAGTGGGACATGAGGGGTTAAGTGGGTGCCTTGGGTGGCATGTGGAATCTTAAGTGGGTTGCCTTGGGTGGCAATAGAAAATACGATTAGAATACTTAACCAAGAGAAACATGTAATTAAACATGATTAAAGGGTTAAGTGGGATATACTAGATATTTGACAAGCTTAAGTGGGTAGCTTGTGGGGGCCCATTTCAACCAATATCCCAAACGTATCTTTGTGGGCTCGACCCATGTCGAGTAACGGGACACGCATATTGGGCTTGATTATAAGAGGCCAAAACGGGTTAGCGGTGGCAACGCAAGTCCAACGGGCTTCATATGCGTGAGTGGGCCCGGGCTGGTAGGTAAGCCGTTGTTGCATCGTGTAGATATAAGCCGTGCACCGTTAGTTTTATCAGGTTGCCACGTTGGGGAATGGTACACCCCACGGTGGGGCCAGCACGGGTATCTACGTTAGAGAGCCGATCGAATGGGGAGTAGTGTGTACATCTGGTGGATTGTAGGGCCCCGTGGCGCCTACTTGGTCACCTAGGGGTACGCAAGTACTATTAGGTTAATTTTAAAAGTCCTTGGGTGGGATCAACCTTTAAGTTAGGAACGACTGGTGTGGTGCAGTTTAGTAATTTACCTTAGGAAGGGTAGATGCGTCTTTATCTTTTATCTTAGTTTAGTTGACTGCTTAGTATAGCCGTTCATCCCTATATGTTACCGTATATCAAGTTATGTCTTCTCTGGTTACTTTAACGATTGTATTGTTAAAGTTATAGGACTCACTCAGACTTATGTCTGACCCCGTTGTTTTTATCCTTTTTCCAACCCTCAGGTCCTACGGTGGATCCTAGCAGTAGTGGAGCTTGATCGGATTACTGTTCCAGTCCTTAGGAGCTTGGATAGATGTAAAGCTCCAGTTATCCAGTTATCTTTTCTTTTGTTTTGGCTATTGTGTGAGAGTGGGATTATGTACTTCTTTATTTTGATGGATATTGTACTTGACTTTTATTTTGGTTTTATGATGTAACCAGACATGTTTTACTTCCGCTGTTATGAGGTGATGTTTTAAAATTTCAAGTACTGTTTGTATCTGTCTTGTTGTAATTTTTCTGTTCTATATTCACTAAAATACCCCACCGATGCTATGGCATTCCCTTAGTGAGTGACCATAGCGGGAGTGGGGTGTTACAGGTCTTAGTCATAAATTAAATACGTGATTAAAGTAAAGACACGAGGTTAGACCCTTTTTATGACAGAAGTCTGCCCGGAACCAACCGGCATATCCAGCGGTCATAAAAAGATGGTCTAATGTGAGAGGTCTTTATGAGGTCATGATCTTAATTAATTAATTAAGAAACACTTAACCATATTAGCATGTAGAGGGACATGAAGGGTTAAGTGGGTGCCTTGGGTGGCATGTGGAAATCTAGTAGTTGCCTTGGGTGGCAATAGAAAATACGATTAGAATACTTAACCAAAGTGGAACATGTAATTAAAACATGATTAAAGGGTTAAGTGGTATACACTAGAAATGACAAGCTTAGGTGGGTAGCTTGTGGGGGGGGGGGCATTTCAACCAATATCCCAAACGTATCTTAGTGGGCTCGACTCTAGTCGAGTGACGGGACACGCATATTGGGTTTGACTATAAGAGGCCAAAACGGGGTAGCGGTGGCAACGCGAGTCCAACGGGTTTCATATGCGTGTGTGGACCCGGGCTGGTAGGTAAGACGTTGTTGCATCGTGTAGATATAACCCGTGCACCATTTGTTGTATCGGGCTAGCCACTTTGGGGAGTGATACACCCCATTGTGGGGCCAGCACGGATATCTACGGTAGGGAGCCGATCGCTTGGGAGTAGTGGGTACACCTAGTGGAGATAGGGGCAGACGACACCTATGTAGTGAGCTAGGGGTACACGAAACTACTGGGTAAAATTTTCTAAGTCCTTGGGAGGGATCAACCTTTAAGTAGGAATGACTGGTGTGGTACAGAGTAGTAATTATCCTTGGGTGGGTAAATGCGTCTTTTTCGTTGTCTTAGTTCACTCTAAGTCTGATTGGCTACTGAGTGTAGTCATTTATCCCCAGTCACACCGTACCAAGTTATATCATATCCTTATTACTTTAATGATTACATTGTTAAAGTTATAGGACTCGCTCAGACTTATGTCTGACCCCGTTGTTTTTATCTTTTTTTCCCAACCCTCAGGTTCTCAGAGTGGGCCCAGTACGAGTGGGCTTTGATCAGGCTGCTTTATTCTCTTTTGGAGCTTGGACCGTAGGAGTAGAGCTCAGCTTATCCTTTTCTTTTATGGCTATCAGTTCATGTATTGGGATTATGTATTTTTATTTATCAGGATGGATATTTTGTACTTGACTCTTATTATGGTTTTGTGATGTAACCAAACATGTTTTGCTTTCCGCTGAAATGAAATGATGTTTTAAATTCTCAAGTATTAATTATATCTGTCTTGTTGTAATTTTTCTGTTCTATATTCACTTAAAATACTCCACCGATGTTATGGCATTCCCTTATGAGTGACCGTAGCGGGCGTGGGGTGTTACACGTGGTATCAGAGCAAAGGTTACCGGAACAGATAAAATTTTTAGAAAACTATTTTTCTAAAAACATTTTTGGAAGAGATATTTTCAAAAACATGTCTTTTAAGAGAAAAGTTTTTGAAAGAAAAGCATAATCCCCAATAGCCATATCTTTATCCTTCGAATTCTCCGTTTTGAATCTTTCCTTTTTCGTTTCAGCATGGCTGAGGATCTTAACTTTCCGGAGGGTGTGACGATACCAGTATGGTATAGGAGATTGATGGAGGCTAGGGCCACCACTGCGGGTCCAGCAAATGTTCCTCCACCAACCGTAGCACCCGACCTTCCTCCTCCCCCTCCTCCTCGCACAGATACTTTTGCTAAGACTTGTAAGGAATTCAAAGCTATGGGAGGAAAACCTTTTCAAGGATCTGAAACTTTTGTGGAGGCTAGAGATTGGCTTAAGGAGGTGGAAGAGTTGATAGATATCTTTGAGATGGAAGAAGGAAAGAAAGTCAAGTTAGCTGCTTGGTTAATGAAGGGAGAGGCCTCATTCTGGTGGGAGGTCACTAATGGAGAACGCCCCGTTGACCTTGGGCGGATTTTAGGGAAAGATTTGTGGCAAAGTTTCTCTCAAGGGCGGAGGAAAACTTGTATATGGAAAGATTCTTGACTCTAAAGCAAGGAAATCTCTCAGTGAAGGAATATGTCAACAAGTTTAATCAATTGGCAAGGTTTGTCCTAGACATGGTGAATACACCGGAGAAGAAGGCTTTGAGGTTCGTGAAAGGCTTGAATGAACCGATGCATGGGTTGGCTATGACTCATATCCCTATGGGGCCACCTTTGAGAAGCTAGTTGACATGGCACTCATGCATGAAGAAGAGAAGGGTCCCAATGCTAATAAGGCACCCGAGAAGAAGGGAGATCAAAAGAGACCTCAGCAACAACAGCAAAACAAAGGGGGGAAAGGCAACGGTGGCAAGGGGAAGAAGAAGTGCTTCAATTGTGGGATACCAGGCCACATAAGCAAAGATTGTAGAAAGAAGAAGAAGACTGGTTGCTTTCACTGTGGCGAAGCAGGGCATCTAGCGAAGGATTGCCCTAAGAAGGGGCAAAGGACGGGATCTACCTCAGGAGGACAGGTGCAAGCTCTTATGGCACCGGGTCAGGCTAGGGGGCAAGTACAGGCTCTCGCGGTTCCACCGATTCAGGAAAGAGGTAGAACTATTTCTGTTGAAAGTCTGGTTTTTCTATTTGATCATCCTGTCCGTACATTGTTTGATTCAGGCGCATCGCATTCGTTTATCTCATCATCATTAGTTGAGTCACTGCACTTAGACACCAGTCTTGTAGATGATCCCTTGGTTGTTTCAAACCCAATTGGGGGCTCCACTTATTTGTCCATGATATGTTTGGGTTTGAAGATTTCTATACTTAGCATTGAGTTTAGATGTGATGCTTTTGTTTTGGGCTTCACGGGCTATGGGTTGATTTTGGGCATGGACTGGTTATCCAGTAATGGTGCTGTTCTTGATTGCGAAAGGAGAGTTGTTAGGCTCATGACCCGCTTGGGTAACACTCTCGAGATCTCTTGTAATCCCATGGATTCTGTTATGCTAAGTTATCTTGAATCGCTTGATGCTTCGGTCAAGAGTTTGCAATCTGTTAGAGTGGTCCGGGAGTACTCGGATGTGTTTGAGGAGGTGAAGGGCTTACCTCCGAAGTGGGAGATTGACTTCCGAATATATCTGGTGGATAATGCTAAACCTGTATCTTTACCAGTGCGCCACATGGCTCCTCGTGAGAGGAGGGAACTCCACAAGCAAGTAGGGGAGTTGCTTGAGAAGGGGTTCATAAGACGAAGTATATCGGAGTGGGGTGCTCCAGTAGTTTTTGCTACGAAGGCGGATGGGTCCCTCAGACTTTGTGTAGACTATAGAGAACTCAACAAGCTCACAAAGAAGAATAGACACCCATTGCCGAGGATTGATGATCTTTTCGATCAATTGGTTGGCGCTTCAGTATTTTCTCAGTTGGACTTAGCCACGGGGTTTCATCAGTTGAGGGTGGCTGAGGATAGCATAGACAAGACTGCCTTTAGGACTCCGGATGGTTTCTATGAGTGGCTGGTGATGCCATTTGGGTTGACGAACGCCCCTGCATACTTTGTTGATTTGATGAGTAGGGTGTTCAGGGAGTTCCTTAATAAATTCGTGGTGGTCTTTGTGGATGTTATCTTAGTATTTTCTAAGAGTGAAGAAGAGCATGCCCTACATCTTGGGGAGGTATTGAAGACTCTTCGAGCACATAGCCTTAAGGCTAAATTCTCTAAATGTCACTTCTGGAGGAAGGAGGTGCGGTTCTTGGGGCACGTGGTCTCCAAGGAAGGGATAGCTGTGGATCCCGCGAAGGTAGTATCAATTCAGGATTGGAAGGTTCCGAAGAATGCTACCGAAGTAAGAAGTTTCTTGGGGTTGGCGGGTTATTATAGGAAGTTTATCAAAGACTTCGCGAAGATATCAGCCCCATTAACCCGCTTAACGAAGAAGAATCTTATTTTCGCATGGGACGTAGATTGTGATGATGCGTTCCGACGGTTAAAGAGAGCTTTAACCACTGCTCCAGTTTTAGTGTTGCCAGATGGGAGCAAGCCATTTGTTGTCTATACCGATGCTTGTGGGACAGGACTAGGCGCAGTCTTAATGCAAGAGGGAAGGGTAATAGCCTATGGTGGAAGGCAGTTGAGAGTGCATGAGAAAAATTACCCTACCCATGATTTAGAGTTGGCCGCTATTGTTTTTGCGCTTAAGATTTGGCGCCATTATCTTCTTGGTGAGAGATTCGAATTGTTCACTGACCACAAATCATTGAAGTACTTGTTTTCTCAGAAGGATTTGAATTTGAGACAGCAAAGGTGGATGGAGTTCTTAGCATCCTATGATTTCGAGATAGCGTATACCCCTGGCAAGGGTAACGTGGTGGCAGATGCCTTGAGCAGAAAAAGGTTGTCCTTGAGTCCATTGTTCGTGGAACAACGAAGCTTGGAATTTATCTCGATGTTTGATTTCAGACCTTCCATTGATTATGTACCCGGTTTGCTAGCTTCCTTGGAGGTTAGACCTACTCTTTTGGGGCGGATTGGAGAAGCACAGAGGGACGACCCACAGTTGGTTGAGTTGGTGGAGAAGCTCATAAGGGGGGAGTTGTCCAGCCATTTGAGTAGGTACACCCTAGACGATAGGGGGTGCTTGCGTAGAGACGGTAGACTTTGTGTACCGCAAGACGAGGGTTTGAGGAAGGTTATTCTTGATGATGCACACCGTTCTAGGATGACCATTCATCCCGGTGGGGACAAGATGTACCAAGACATGAAGAGGGTTTTCTTCTGGGCCGGTATGAAGAAAGATGTGGCCGAGTATGTCGCTCGATGCTTGGTGTGCCAACAAGTGAAGGCGGAGCAAAAGAAACCTGGTGGGTTGCTTCACCCATTGGAAGTTTCACAATGGAAGTGGGATAGCGTCTCGATGGATTTTATTGACGGGTTACCCAGATCAAAAAAGGGTAATACGGGAATTTGGGTTGTGGTAGACAGACTTACTAAAAGCGCCCATTTCATACCTATGAAGAGCAAGAGGACTGCTCCATGGCTAGCTTCAGTATATCTTCGAGAGATAGTTCGATTGCATGGGGTACCCTCTAGCATAGTGAGTGATCGAGATCCTATCTTCACTAGTGAATTCTGGAGAAGTTTGCAAGAAGCAGTGGGGACTCAATTGTGTCTGAGCATCGCACATCATCCTCAGACGGACGGCCAGACTGAGAGGGTGAATCGTGTCCTAGAAGACCTTTTGAGGCTTTGTATCTTAGATTTTGGAGGTACATGGGAAGAGCATCTTCCATTGGTGGAGTTCGCATATAATAATAGCTTTCAGTCCAGTATTGGTATGGCTCCTTTCGAAGCTCTTTATGGAAGGCCTTGTCGATCACCTGCATGTTGGTGGGAATCTACGGATAAGATTTTGCTTGGGCCTGATATGGTTAGGGAGACTTCTGAGAAGATTGACTTGATTCGAAGAAGGATGAAAGCAGCGCAGGATAGGCAAAAATCTTATGCGGACAAGAGAAGGACGGATCTTGAGTTTGAAGTTGGGGACATGGTCTTTGTCAAAGTGTCTCCGTTACGAAATGTGGTTCGCTTTGGATCTGTTGGGAAGTTAGCACCAAGGTTCGTAGGGCCATTTCCCATTAAGGAAAGAATTGGACGGATGGCATATAGAGTGGAGTTGCCCGACAGACTTAGTGGTGTACATGATGTATTCCATGTGTCCCATTTGAGGAAGTGCTTACATGAGACCGCAAAGGTGGTAGAGCCGAGCTTGCTTAAAGAAGTGGAAGTAGAGCGTGGTGCGACTATTCGACGAGCTCTTACCCGCATCCTTGGGTCAGAGACTAGGAAATTGAGGAATCGAGAGGTTCAACTAGTCAAAGTACAATGGGGAGAAGACGAGGGCAACACTACTTGGGAGACGGAAGCGAAGATGCGTTCATTGTACCCATTCCTTTTTGAGGGTATGTCTTTTAACTTCTCCTTTATCGTTTGACTAGTACTTATCTTATCTTTAGTATGTCCTCTCATTAAGTACCTTTGACCTTTAGATAGGGTAAACCTATGGTTGAAACATGTGTTTGAGACATGTTATGTTTGATGGATGCATGTGGATGCAAGTGGTTGCTAGTGGTTGCTCGTGGATGCATATATACACACTCTAGGCACTAGATCGGCTCAATCACTTCATATTGCATATTGCATAAAATTGTGTGTAGGAAGTTATATTTATGGATGTGTAATGATTGTGTTATCATATGGATGATGCATTTTAGTGAATGATTGTGCACTCATGTAGATATTGTATGTGTCGATAGGGTTCTCTCGCATACATAATGGATGCATGGCACTATCATGGTTTGCATATGTTCATACATTAGATAGGGAACATATACACACACTCTTTGCATATGCTCATACATCATTAGAAATTGTTTTAAGGACAATGGATGCCCGTGTTTGATGGATTGAGTAGATGGTTGTTTGGATGGTAGGATATGCATTCTCCTTAGCTTAGAGATTTCGGGGACGAAATCCTTTAAGGAGGGGAGAATGTAACACCCCGTATTTCAGTTAATGCTAAAATTCACTAATTGCAGAATAAATAATCTCAAATGTGAGAATTGGGGGAAACGGGCTGCGTCATTGCGTTCGTCTCGGAAAAATACGCGAAATAGAGTCCGAAATTTTGTAAATCGGAGTCCGTATGGCCCAGTTATGGCCCAATGAAGTTTGCAGAAAATTCAAAGTTAAAAACAGATTTAAAAATTCAAATTCAGATTTTTAATTTCAACCAGCGGGGCCAGGCGGGAAAGTTCCCGCCCTAGCCATGTCGACAGGGCTGTCGACAGGCCTGTCGACTGGGGAGTCGACTGCCCTGTCGACTTGCCTGTCGACACGGGATGTCGAGCCACTTGGCCTGGGTGCACCAGGTCTGGTTTTCTGGCTAGGGCTGGGCTGTGTTCTAGAGACTTCCTAAATCTGACGGACCTAATCTAACCTAGGGTTAATCCTATGGTCTAAAACACACCCTAATCCTATAAATACACCCTAATGCAAGCCTAATCCATGCTAAAAATAGAAATGATGCCATCATGCCGCCAAAATCAAACCTAAGAGGAGCCTCCACTAGTTTATAAAGGAAGTTGCAAGCTAATCAACCTCTAATCATCATCTTCTTCATATTTAGCAACTAGTTCTGCTTCATAAGTTTGCTAATCTTGGTTTTGGTGAGTTCCTATGCCTTTAGCAAGTAATTGCTAAACTAATTAGGATAGGATATTAGGAGGCTATGGATGTAAATGTGGATTATGCAAGTTGTGGTTGTCATATGTTATAAGTTCATATGTAAACTTGCCTCCTTTTTATGATATGATGTGTCATGTAAGTTCATATGCAAGTTTATATGCAAGATCATATGCAAGTTAGTCTCTTTTTATGATATGCATAGCATATGCGAGTTTGCCTTTGTGATATGACATGATATGCAAGTTTATATGCAAGATTCATGTGCAAGATAGTCTCTTTTTATGATATGCATAACATGTGCAAGTTTGCCTTTGTGATATGACATGATATGCAAGTTTATATGCAAGATTCATGTGCAAGTTAGCCTCTTTCTATGATGTGCATAACATATGCAAGTTTGCCTTTGTGATATGACATGGTATGCAAGTTCATATGCAAGTTTTATGCAAGTTTATATGCAAGTTCATATGCAAGTTTTATGCAAGTCATATGCAAGTTCATATGCAAGTTTTATGCAAGTTCATATGCAAGTTTTATGCAAGTTCATATGCAAGTTCATATGCAAGTTTGTCTCTTTTTATGATGTGCATAACATATGCAAAGTTGTCCCTATGTATTACGTGTTATGTAAACGAATTACGTGGGAAACGATGGGGTTAATATGCATGATTATAAAAAGGTGTAAAGTTGTTATGATTAAGCATAACATAAAATGAATGGACATAATTGGGAATTTACCTATTAAGTTAGGTCTACCCACATTATGGAGTTGGGAATTTACCTATTAAGTTAGGTCTACCCATACTATGGAATTGGGAATTTACCTATTGAGTTAGGTCTACCCATATTCTTAAAAATGTGTAATTAATTAGGGATAATTAATTATGGGGGTGATTAATTAGGTGTAATTAATCAACTAAGACACGAGGTTGGACCCTTTTGTAGCGGAAGTCTGCCCGGAACCGACCGGCCATCCAGCGGCTACAAATGATTGGCCCAATGTGAGAGGTCTTAGTCATAAATTAAATACGTGATTAAAGTAAAGACACGAGGTTAGACCCTTTTTATGACAGAAGTCTGCCCGGAACCAACCGGCATATCCAGCGGTCATAAAAAGATGGTCTAATGTGAGAGGTCTTTATGAGGTCATGATCTTAATTAATTAATTAAGAAACACTTAACCATATTAGCATGTAGAGGGACATGAAGGGTTAAGTGGGTGCCTTGGGTGGCATGTGGAAATCTAGTAGTTGCCTTGGGTGGCAATAGAAAATACGATTAGAATACTTAACCAAAGTGGAACATGTAATTAAAACATGATTAAAGGGTTAAGTGGTATACACTAGAAATGACAAGCTTAGGTGGGTAGCTTGTTGGGGGGGGGGGGGGGCATTTCAACCAATATCCCAAACGTATCTTAGTGGGCTCGACTCTAGTCGAGTGACGGGACACGCATATTGGGTTTGACTATAAGAGGCCAAAACGGGGTAGCGGTGGCAACGCGAGTCCAACGGGTTTCATATGCGTGTGTGGACCCGGGCTGGTAGGTAAGACGTTGTTGCATCGTGTAGATATAACCCGTGCACCATTTGTTGTATCGGGCTAGCCACTTTGGGGAGTGATACACCCCATTGTGGGGCCAGCACGGATATCTACGGTAGGGAGCCGATCGCTTGGGAGTAGTGGGTACACCTAGTGGAGATAGGGGCAGACGGCACCTATGTAGTGAGCTAGGGGTACACGAAACTACTGGGTAAAATTTTCTAAGTCCTTGGGAGGGATCAACCTTTAAGTAGGAATGACTGGTGTGGTACAGAGTAGTAATTATCCTTGGGTGGGTAAATGCGTCTTTTTCGTTGTATTAGTTCACTCTAAGTCTGATTGGCTACTGAGTGTAGTCATTTATCCCCAGTCACACCGTACCAAGTTATATCATATCCTTATTACTTTAATGATTACATTTTTAAAGTTATAGGACTCGCTCAGACTTATGTCTGACCCCATTGTTTTTATCTTTTTTCCCAACCCTCAGGTTCTCAGAGTGGGCCCAGTACGAGTGGGCTTTGATCAGGCTGCTTTATTCTCTTTTGGAGCTTGGACCGTAGGAGTAGAGCTCAGCTTATCCTTTTCTTTTATGGCTATCAGTTCATGTATTGGGATTATGTATTTTTATTTATCAGGATGGATATTTTGTACTTGACTCTTATTATGGTTTTGTGATGTAACCAAACATGTTTTGCTTTCCGCTGAAATGAAATGATGTTTTAAATTCTCAAGTATTAATTATATCTGTCTTGTTGTAATTTTTCTGTTCTATATTCACTTAAAATACTCCACCGATGTTATGGCATTCCCTTATGAGTGACCGTAGCGGGCGTGGGGTGTTACATAAAGGCTCCAACTCTTTGGATTCATCTTCTTGGCTTTCTGGAATGTAAATGGTTGAGTTAACCTACCCATGTACTGGAGCTGTTATAATCCCTAGGCATGCTCTTTACTTGATAACACACCATCACCTCCTACATTTCAATAAAATGAATGTGTACAAGCTTTTCTTGGTCATCTTACTCCAACAAGGCCGCCTTGATTTTTCTGTTATTCTTGGTCGTCTGACTCCAGTAAGGTCGCCTTATTCTAGCTTTCCTTAGTCGTCTTACTCTAGTAAGGCCGCCTTGAACACTTTGTTTTTAATTGAAAAACTTAAATCGATGTGTGTGTTCGATAACAATGCATAGTTATATTTTACTAGTCATCTTAAAACCTATAAAATTTTGTAATAAGAACTATTGTAGTGGGTGAAAAGAGCCGTAAAGGACCTATAGTAGGCAAAATTAGTTGTAAAAATTTTATTATAACTATTCCCTACAATGGTCAAAGACATATGTAAGATTCACCAACTCCATTAAATCTTGCATATTTTAGCGGCTACACAACTAGTATTAAAAGTTTTTTATATGTTGTATTATCCTTCGCAAAATACGTTTTATTGTAACGTTTGTACATTAATTTAAAAATTAAATTAATTTTCCACTTAATCAATGTAAAAATATTTGTACCTAAGCTAGTCAAATACAATGCAGTTCGTAGGTCAGGTGCATGGGAAAAATTATGGTATATTTTAAAAATTAGTAACAAAATTATGACATGGATATAACAAATACTCTCGAAACATTGGAAATTTTGTTATATTGTATCTAGTTACACGGATGCATTCTTCAGTACGTTTATCATTTATATATGAACATATTGCTATAAAAAAGAAATGTCATTGAAATGTAATACAACATTTTATTTTGGTTTTTGGCCTTCCATCATATTGGAGGTATTTGGACATTTAATTAATACATAGGCAAGAAGATCGCTATTATTATATTTCTTTACAAATATAATAAGAGGTAATAGGTTGCCCGATTATGTTTAGTAGGTTTTATAATAATTTGTACGTATTTGGATTCGTTTATTTCTTAAAGATATTCTTTGTCCCTAATTCATCCATTTATTAAATTTTTGGGCATCGCTATGTTTCATTCATATTATAAATCATTAGTGTTATGTATCCATTATTGTTTATACAAGAAGACTACCTAGTTAATAACTCTAGTAAAAATAACGGGATCAAAGTCAATTAAGAAAAGTTTTGCTTTCATTCTGATTCTTCTTCTTTTTGTTTCCCCAACTTATGCCGGCATCTGCACAACCCTATGTAAGCCGTTATGTTCATTTGTGATACATGTACCAGCTATTTGTGGGCCAACTTGCGAAGTCGGTTGCAGTATCAAATGGAAACGTGTTCCTTGTGTTATAGGTTGTGTTGCCATAAATGCATACATATTCCCGGTAAGAGAAATTCATACATATAATTTGCTATTGACGAATAAACTGGCTAATCTTTTTATTAGTAATTTTCCATTTCTTTAAAGATCCTAGTCAATATATAAGTTCATTATTTATGTAAAATATGTGCATTATTAAGATTAACATGTTTAGAGAAATTAATAAAAAAGAATATTTGAAATTTAGACCTTATCTTTCTCAATCATAGATTTACCATCTTTTTAATATCAATTTTTTTTTAGTATTTACATTATGCCTTTATTTTTTGTGTTTTTGCAGCTGAAGACACAGATAATATTATTGGTTGTACAGAGAGTTGTGGAAAAGAATGTAGCTCAAATTGAAGATACACAGTCGACTGGATCGCTTTTCCTTTGTTTTTGTGTGTATGATTAAAATTGTACCCTTATACTTGATAAAATAAAACGTTGGTTTGGAACTTATACAAAACGTATGAATAAACTATGATGCTATATCTACATGGTAGTGAGCTAAATTTTCAGTAGTTGTCAGATCTTCATGTAATTGGTGTTTAAATGTTTTATGGTTCTTGAATAATTTCTACATATATGTGTATTATCTGTGATTGAGAAATTTTACTTCCAGTTTAACTATTATTTCTTTTTATAACAAGAGATATTCACTGATTATATTTACTCTATTATAATCAATTATTTAACGACCTGGCATTTTGCTCAGATCGGCATTAATACAATCATAATATTCTCATACCAAATAAAAAAGTTTCTCAAATACAAATAGGAGAAATGCTAAGCACACTCTCCTTTAGGGAGACTGAGTTCATACTTGTCACCTGATCGGTGGAAATGGGTTGACATTTATTACATTATACATAGCTAATGATTGATATCAACCCATTTCCACCAATCAGGTGGCAAGTATAAGCTCACTCTCCCTAAGAGAGAGTGTGCTTAGCATTTCTCTCCAAATAGTTAGAAGAAAGGAAAGAATATAATGTCATAGTGAAACAAATAACATAAAATATACAACAACCATTATACGAAGAAAACCAAAAATTTATACACATTTTAGAGTACCAATGTATAAAAGAAAGCTTGGGAGTTATAACAACTTGTACCCAAATTTTTTAATATTCTCATCCGATGACATACATAACAGAATTATAGGGAATACAAGAAAATGTCTTGGATCTCAAGCTCCCCTCCTAAAAAATAAAAGCCATCCAAAAGTAATCTAGAAATATTCTCGGCCTGATCCCAAGCACTATGACAAAATAACTCCCAGGTCAATCTAGAAAACAAGCATGAGAAAACTCAAGTAACAAGAAGCTTATTTCGCTTAGACCATATTTAATAGTTGGCAATATAACAATCAAGCTAACACAAAAAAAGTTATATACAATTTCTAGAGGAAAATAAATGCCTCATTTAAATTAGTCCCTTATCAATTAAATTTCTACAATTGATTCCTACAATTGACATTTTCCATATCTATTTTAAATATTTTAAGTATTTTCACTGTGAGTTGAAACAAGTATATTTAGTACTCAGAGATTTAAGTCATGCGTCTGGCCAACGTATGCCTAACGTCTATAAGAACGATAATAAACTTGTTAAACTTCGAGTTATCAAGTATTTCCAAACGTTAAATAAAAAATTAATAACCTGCAATTAAATTTGCATAACTTCAACACAATAAACTAAGAAAGAAAAGTTTTACATGTCTTGAGAAATACTACAACTTTGGATTTTTAATAAAATACTTAATTTTGACTTCAAAAGTTATTTTCAAACACGAGAATCATATTTTCAAAATTTAAGTTTGGTATAAATAATTTAAGCTGTGACTATAAGAAAACTTGAACTTTAATCAAAGTGTTTGAAATAAAGTGAATTTAATAAATAGATTTATAACAAATGAGTTTAATTAATAATGTAAGGACGAATTTTCAAATTTAAAATCCTATGATTTATTTTGTTCCAAACTTTGTAAATTTTGTGTAAGTAATAATATTTTAGTTATACATAAGCATATTTTTTTTACAACTTCTCCTTTTCGAGGACGAAAAGTTTTAAGTAGGGAAGATTGTAACATCCCGCAAATTACGACCAATTTAATTTAATATTTGAATTTGGAACGGTATTTAAATTTAACTGATGATTTTATTGATAAAAACTTCAAATAAACAACAATTTATGATAAGAAGAATGATGATTTATAATAATAAAATTTATTATCAAATTGTATGTGTATTTGGAATCATCAACTTTAAAGTACTGTTTATAAAAAAAGGCAATGTTAGTAGTCTAATCCTTGGTTTGTGTAAAGTTTTAATATAAGAACTGAAATGATGATCATCGATCGTGAAATAATAGCTCTAGTGATGCGGAAATGGTTTTGACATTAAATTTAATCTTTTTGAATTTAAATTTGTATTGCGACTATTTTGTTTCATTAAATTAAATTAAATTGAGCGTTAACAATGGAAATATAATTTAGCCTTATTTTATAGCTTTAAATTCAGTTAATAATAACAACTATATATATCTATTCTTGGATTATAACCACTTTATATAATATATTTTAGGAATCTTAAAAGTAAAATAAAAAGAAACGACAATATTGTTTCACTGAATTTTGGATTCGTTGGTTGCATTTGAATAGGTTTATATAAATAGTTAGCGGAGAGTGTTCGTTACAACAATAATGGAATTTCAAATGGAAAATAAACCATTAAGTTTTAGCGTATTATCAAGTAACGTATTATTTTGGGCCCAATTTAAGCTTAAAAATCAGTAAACAAAATTTACTCTGTTAAATTAACACTTAATAGAGACAAATACTGATTCACGTTCAGTTAGTTTTAAAATTTGTTATTTCCTACTCCAAAACATTTTTCGCATGCGCCTCTTGACAAGCTGGAACGTTCAAAAATCACCTCAATTTATGGATCTTAACCAATTCGTTTTCGATTCAAAATATTTTGAAATTAAATATCTCATTAACATCTACCTTTTATTTACTTCTTTTCCGTTAATGCCCTTTCCTTTAATTGGAAAACCATAAATTAAACATCTGCTACATTATTTATTTTGACCGTTTCCTCTCACCCCACTTTCCACGTTCTCTCTTTCCCTTTTGAAATTAAGGAATGGTATGTATTAATTAATATATTTATAACGAAAAAAAACACGTAACTTTGAAATGGAAAGAATTGAATACCTATTCTTCCGTTTCAGCCTTGAATGTGAAACAACATGACACGTTCATCCACTTATAAATTAAAAATATATTTATAGCACGTCCTTCTCCATTTTACAAGGACACTCTCCTCTTTCTTTTGGTTTGCCATCTGAAGCTCCGTAAAAAAAAATTCATACTTGTTCAGATCTGAAAATGCCATTCTCTTCCACAATCGATTAGCTCCGGCCCCGTGCGCTGCCACTGATACTCGGATCTTGCTCCTCCCCGAGTATGTTCGTCGCTGCAACTTAAATCACTATTGTTTTAAGGTGATTTTTCACTCGATTAGCCTTTGATTCACGTCCATTTATTCAATTGAGTTACTGGAATATAATTATTACATTTGCTGACCAAGTTACATAGACTGTTCGTACCCCTTTGTGCTTGTCTTGTTTATGCGAGGCTTGATTATGTATATAGATGTAGACCAAATTGCATATACTGTTTGTACCCCTTGTATTTGTCTTTTTTATGTGAGGCTTAATTCTGTATATGACATACCTGTATGTATATCTTTTCTTTGGCAAGGCCAACGGGGTTGAGTGGACCCCTACCACTTTATTAATGAACCGAGGAAATTAAAAGAAAAATACAACACACACGAGAAAACATAGAAACACAGTGCACTAGCACAAGAAGCACGACAAAAAACACATATTTACATTAATAGAGCAGCCTAGAATGAATTCCTGGATCGAAAGTAAAGTTTAGCAAGATCAGTCCATTCCTCACTTCAGCTTTGACACTTGCAAGTAGTTGGTCATTGCTCTTCGCTTCAGTTGGGTTAAATATCCGCCTGTTTCTCTCTCTCTCTCTCCATATAGTACTCACATATTTCTTGAGAGTGTAACAAAGTAACCGCCCCTGCATGTTTTTGCACTTGACATCCTGTCCAGGGAAATCCACTCGTTAGCACTTACTTGATTGACATTTTTCATAAATGTCTTGGTCTTTAAAACATTCCATATCAGAAACATAGTGTTGCACTCAACGAAAATGTGATCAAGGCTTTCATTTTCTAAACTGCACCTAACACAAGTCTGGTCAACTTGCATTCCTCTGTTGCGCAGCTTTTCTTTTGTTAGTAAAGCATTGTTCAGAAACTTCCAAAGAAGTAAATTTTCCTTAGCGCAATTGTCTTTCTTCCATATCCTCTTTCGCTACCGACATTTGTTCAACGAATCAAAGCCGGAAAAGCAGTGATGCATTCCTTTTATACGGAACTGGTTTCTATTCTTCGTCCATAAAGTCTTACGGTCATTAGCGCACGCAATGTTCAGAGCACGGGCTTCCTGCCATAAATAGTTGACATTGTACACTGAGCATTCCGGCAACACAACCATACCATTTGATATATATATTGCCCCACTTTAGCAGACCTAGGAATATCGGTAGCATCAATCTCCAAATATGTTAGCTGTTGACTCAGAATAAAACCGTTCCCCATCCACTGATCGAACCACAGATTGATGTCCGGTTCAGGGTGAATATTGTAGCTAAAGTAAGGCAAGAGCGAATGCCTGAGTCTGAAGATACTCCGCCACGTCCAACTCAGTTTCTGCGGTGGTTGCATTATCCAGAAATTATTATCCTTTACAACATGCGCCTAGACCAGTGGACCCAAATATTGTCGCGGTTACTAAGATAGCTATCAATATGTTTAACAAATGCCATCGTATTCCATTTCACCATGTTCACTATCCCTAGCCCACCACTACAAATCGGTCTTTCTAGAATTTTAAATGCCACAGGCGCATGGTATCTTCCGTCGAGTTTTCCTTTCCAAAGGAATTTCATAAAGCAGTATGTATCATATTTACTAATTTGGTCGGAAGAATAAAGGTCCGAGCCCAATACACTTGCATGGAGAAAACAACGGTCTTAATTAAGGTAAGCCTACCCGCCTAGCTTAGCAGCCTCAAAGTCCACAAAATCAATCTAAAGGTGATTTTGTTGTATAGCGGTAGACACTGACTAGTGGTAATCTTGGTTGTTGTTAAGGGAAGCCCTAAGTAATTGGAAGCAATATTGTTACATGTTAAGCCAGTCCGCACTACGAGCTCTCTGATTCACATATTAGAGAGACCCGCAATCTTTATTTTCGACTTTAGGATATTCACTTTGAGCTTGGTCATCTTGTAGAAGGAGTCCAGTGTTTCAAAGATGGTATTTATTATTCTACTGTCTGGATAGCAAAAAATCACTAAATCGTCCGCGAACATAAGTGAGGAGATCCCAGGGTCATCACAGCGGGGATGCAACCTAAAAGAGCCCTTGTGAACTTGTTCTTTCAGCATACGCGTGAACCACTCCATCATCATTAACAAAATATATGCCAATAAAGGGTGTCCTTGTCGTATCCCTTGTTTTCCTGCGAAGAAGCTAGCCGAAGAGCCATTGATTACGATAAAATAGGTCGGTGTCGAGATGCATCTGCAGATCCATCTAATAAATTGTGGTGGGAAGTTCATGGAACCCATAACTCGAACAATCGAGTCCCACTGTAGCGTGTCAAATGCCTTCATAATGTCTAGCTTGAACATAGCACACGGGCTATTATTGCTGTTAGAATATCCATTGAGCAGTTCATGCGAGAGGAGCACGTTGTTGAGTATGCTTCTTCTAGGAAGGAAAGCAGCTTGGTTAGATGAAATTAAGGAGGGTAGAACGACTTTCAATCTGGTTGCTATGATTTTGGCTAGGCATTTGTAGCTGGTGTTGCAACATGAGATCGGTCTGTAGTCCGATACAGTAGTCGCATTCTTCTTCTTCTTTGGAATTAGATCAATGTTTGTACAATTATACGATTGACTCATGTTCGCCATTTTGAAAAAGTGCTTCACAGCATTACAAACTACCTCATTAATTTGGCTCCAACATTTCTGATAAAACTATGCGTTGAAATCTTCTGTACCGCCAGAAAAGCTGTTGTTTAATGAGAACATAGTAGCTATGATTTCTTCATTAGTTACTTCTTCACAGAATTTGATACTTTGTGCACTAGTTAGCTTGGGTAACATATACGGATCAATTAAATCTATGTCAGGAGAAAATCTTGCTGTGTTAGCTAGAATTGCCATGAAGTGAAGAAGAAACGCGTCCTCAACCTCTTGCTGATTGTTCGCTATGTTTCTGTTGCTGTCTACTATGGTTATCAAGTACTCCCTACATTGTTTATCTTTTAAAGTAGCATGGAAGAAAGCACTGTTATTGTCTCTGTCCATCTTCCATTTTATCCTTGCTTTTTGCTTGGTCATAGCGTCCTCAGTTTTAAGCGCTTCATAATATTGTTTTACGGTGAGAGATTCCAGATTTGAGTGCTCTATGTTGTATGGTTCATTCATCATAGTCAGTTGAATTTCCTCGAGCTTCCTTCTCCACTAGTCAGATTGTTTGTTGCCTTTGCCGAATCTTTTGCTTGCCCATTCCTTCAGAACTCCTTTGATCACTTCCAGTTTAACCTGCAAGATGTACATCGGGTTTCCAAAAGTCGGTCTCCCCCAAATTCCTATCACAGTGTCTAGGAAGTCAGGTTCATCGAACCAGTTGTTAAATTTTTAAAAATAGAGGGTTTAAGCATGACGTGCCCACTGATGTGAAGGAAAAGAGGAGAGTGGTCAGATAACAGAGGTGGAGGTTGGTTGTAGGACATTGCTGGCCATATAGGGAGGGTTTGTGGGTTGCAAAAAGCATGATCTATCAGAGAGAAGGTTCTTGGTCTCAGTTTGCTTTTGTTGTTCCAGGAAAAGGGAATGCCCGTTCTTTTAATGTAGACCAGTTTACCTTGTTCAATAGCAGTTTTGAGCAGATTGATTTCTGATAAGGATAGCGGGTTGCCCCCATTTCTTTGTGTGACATCGTAACAGCAGTTAAAATCTCCTAAGATATACCATGGAAGAGAAGCTTGATTGAGAGAGGGAATGATATCAAGGAATGTTTGCCTTACATTAATAGCGTTACCCGCATACACCGCTATCAACAGAAATGGGATTTGGTCATCTAGGAAGGTAGCTTTACAGTGCAACATTTGGGATGTGGATTGAATTAGGGTAATCTGAATTTTCAATGGGTTGTATAGCATAAGAATTCTGCCATATGGAGCATCGACAAGGTTGTGAAGGAAGAGCCAAGTTGGATTAATGAATTTGGCGACTCGCAGAGTTAGGTTATGGTTGAGTTTGGTTTCAAGGATTGCTAATAAGTGAAGTTTCTGCTCGGCTATGTGTAATTTAAATTGTTCTAACTTGGTGTCATCGTGGCAACCATGAACATTCCAAACACGAATAATTTTTTTCATATATCAAACCGATGGGGGATAGAAAGGCCCTTTCTCTTACTTCTTAGCCCATGCTCTCTGTGTACAGCTGTAGAAGTACTCTTCTTTTTGCCATGATTTGACTGGTATGTGATTGGAGAGAAGGAATCGAACAGAGGAGATTTGTAAGCAAGAGGAGGTGTTAGGTTGGAGTAGATGTTTAAGATTGGGGTTGACGAGGCATTGCCAATAGGAGATAGTAGATTGACTGGAGAGGTAGGATGAAGATGCACATTGCTTGACGTATGCTCTTGCATGATGGATGGATCTGGAGGGTCATTTTCTTAGTTACTTAGTGCATTTATTTGTGTTTCTTCCTTAGCTTTTAATACTTCAGCATTCACTGGCTCATCAGCTATGTGCTAAACTCCTTCAATGCTGACTTCCAGAGTTACTTCAGCACTCAAATAGTCTTCACTTTCGTTATTGTTTTCTGCATCCCTTCCTTCACGTACTGTGTTTTTTTACCATTTCATATTGCCTTATAGATTCAGTCATTTCCTCGCCGTTGCATGTTTCATTCACATTTATTGATCTACCCACTTTAATGATCTCATGTTGCATTGGGCTCTATTGTAATAACTCTTCCACAGAGGGAATAGGTATAACATTTACTTCATCTAACAGCATTTCTTCTAATTCTGCTATAAAGCGTCTTTCTTCTTCTTCTTCTTCTTCTTCTTCTTCTGTGTATTGAGCTACTTCCCCATCTTCAAGAACATCAAAACTATTACTCACTGCTATTGCTTTATCTTTACCGTTCCTATTGGAGTTACATTCTTCATTCATTCACATTTTTCACATTATCTTTGGAGTGAGCTGCTTCCTACTGTCTATTCCTTTTACTATTAACTATTTGCCACCTTTGAGTATTGTTTCTAGCCACTTCCCTTGGTTTAAAGTTGATCTGCTCTTTTACTTGTGCTGTTTGCCTTGTCTGTTCTTGTTTTCCTTGGTCTGTTTTGCCTCATCTTGGCTCATTTCAGTTGGATCTACATAGTCACAGTTTACGGACAGATTCCCAAATGACTTACGTTTAATGTATATCGTCGGTTTCCACAAGTACTCGATGTAAATTCCCTGCACTCCTCCCTTCGGGGTCTTAACTAAAAGGTCGTTGACTAGTTCTTTGTCCGGTTTAATCTCGATCAAGCACTTCCCAAATTGAATTCTCTCCCTGCTTTCAGTCTTTACATCCATACATAACAACTTTCCTAGCATACAACTAATCCAGTTGATCCCAAAATTCTACCAATAAAAGATTGGAATGCTATAAAGTTTAACCAAAACTGGAATTGACTTGATGTTGCCTCGTACGTTGCTTATCGAAGGGTCACACAGTTTATTTATGACTAGCTTGTTATACATGATAATCAGATCAGCTTGTTGGATTCTAATTTTGTCTTCATCACACGAGAATTCAAATAGAAAAAGAACACCGTCTGATCTAACATTCACTATACCTTTTACCTCCATATTGGCAGAAGCTTGTTAATCACGGCAGAATATGTTAACAGCTTATCTACGAAGAAACCGACGAGAAAATCTTGCCATACTTCGATTCTAGATTCAGTAACACCATCAACCAGCTCAAATGCTCCATCTACTATGGCTGGGGTGATGTCAACAGCATTGTACTATTGGATCTAGATTAACCCGAAAGGGGGGTGAATAGGGTTTATCATAGTTTTTCAATGAATTAAAAATCTGATAGGATATTAAAATAATAAACAGATCACAGAATGTAGCAAAAATAAAAGTGCAGAAAATAAATCACACACAGATATACCTAGCTTTGGCAAAACTCTGCCTACTGCTGCATTCCTAAGGTTTCTACTAGGAGTTAATAACAGATCCCGCTTACAGACACTGTAAACTCGCACTCCCTGCTCCTGTACTAACCCTATGCTCAAAACCCTAGGCTGATCGATATCCCCTCGACCAGATTCTCCCAAATTACAAACTCGTAATCTGTAACCCAAGTTTTTTACAGACTCTAGTAAACTGCTAGAATTTTACAGATTCTAGAAAAACTGTTTGATCGTTTTAAAAAAAAATACAACAATAAAAATAAAAAATAGATAACTAAAAACCCTAGTTTATAAGAGAGAAAAACTAATCCCTTTAATCATTTAATAGGTCAAGCCCACTTGACAATCTTGACCGGCTCATCTTTATTTTCTTTGTCCCTATGTCTTTTCTCTTGGAAACAAGAGTGGCGGCGATTTGAAAAAGCTAGGGTTTCTCTGGAAATTCAAATACTGATGTCGATGATGATTCAAATCAATTCTCTGAAGCTCGAATAGATGTTTCTCCTTCAATGTTGACTTGTCCCTCTCTGTGGCGATCGAAACCCTAAGAGGTGTGAGTTATTTGATTCTCTTGAATTCTTTGAATTGTTTTTGTTGGATTTCAATAATCAAACGCCTGTGATGATAGGTGCTTTTATAGGGTAATTCGATCCCTAATTCACTCTGATTTCATATGAATGGCTCGATCTGATTTTGTCTGATTTTTGGTTCGGTTTCCCTTTCCGATTTTCTGCGTGATTTTGGCATGAATTCAGGAAATTAAACTTGCTCGATTTCCTCTGTAAATTGCCTTGATTTAACGTACACGAAAGTATTGATTTTGTCCCCTTACGTGATTGCTCCAAAAAGGAATCACTGTGTTTAAAATTGGAAGTAGATAATTTATGGATTTGCCAAACATGTTCCTTGATTTTATACTGCATTCCTCGGCATTGAACTGCTTGTGGCCCTTTTAATTTTGTATGATTAAAAACATGAAAGAAATGATTTGAGTAAAACTGGAAAGTTTTGCAATTCAAAACTGTAAGCAAACATTATTTGCATCATGCCAAATTAGCTTTCTGAAGAACATGAATTCCAAAATATTTCTTGCCAAATATAATTGTACTCGTCCATTTTCTGAAATATAAAACTTGCCCAAAATGGTTTGCAATTCCCCAAAATTTGATCGTAGAATTCTTGGAACTAAATACACATTTGCCAAAAGTATAAAGCTGGAAATAATTTGAAATCTTGCCACATATTCTTTGCTGAAAATCTGGAAAAGCTTTGCATATTAATCTCTTTGCCAAATTTGTTCTTGAGTGATTTTCTCCTGTTTTGCTTTGCCATACTCTTCACGCCGGTTTTGAAAAACATTTTGTAAAACATGTCTTAAATAAAACCGTGTTTTCTTGGAAAGAAATGAATCATAAAAAAATCCGAAGAGATTTGCATTGTAAACCTAAATATGTCAAACATTACTGTATCCATGATTAACTCATGCCAATTGTACCTTGGATTTTAGATATGCTGCTTTGATCATGTTGCTTCATTTGTTCTTTATGTATATCACCGATTCATTCCTATAGTTTGTTGACTGTTTTCATGTTGTCTAGATGAACCTTCCCTGACTTTGACTTCATTTCTGCTACCATGATTACATGAGCCACTTGACCTGGCTGTATTATGTTGAACTATTGCTGTAGCTTGTTTTGCTATTGCATCTATGTTATGTTGGTTGGATCACTATCCCATGTATGTGCATCATGCAGTTGTGTTCACAGATATGTGTGTACCTGTCTTGTGCTTGACCATAAATCCATACACGTATATAATGTTGAACTGAACCATTGTTGTGCATGCATTGCCTTTACTTGATCATTATTCCATTGTCCATACATTGAGCTCTCACAACCACTTGCTGACTGTGTACACCACCTGATCATGCCATATTATGCTAGCTGTTTTGACTTGCCTTTTGCTTGAATTTGTATTGATGTCATGAACCAATTTCTTGTGTACATTAGCTCAACACTTGGGCTGTTTGAAAAACTCGTTTGGCTTCACTTGTCTCGACCATATTTTACATACACGCGTACTGGTTGCACTGAGTCGAGATGGTCCACGTGGCTACTCCTTAGTTACACACTGAATTGGCGAGGTAGTGCACACGTGTGTATATATACACGTGTGTATATGCAGCCATTCAGGCTATTTCTCTGTCGTTGTACTATACATATACAAACTGACTAGACACAGATGAATCAAATCAAGTCATAAAAAATGATAAGAAACATACCAAAAATCTGAGGTAAATAAAATTTTGAAAATAAAAATTATATTCATATGTATTTTGAAAATTATTTTTATTCCATATACTCTGTGTGTGTTTCTGTATATGACAGGTATGAAGACTGGACTGACTACAAGCTGTGAAGACAGAAGACTAACAGACAGTGTCAGTGAATGTAAATGTATCAGTGAATGTATATGGATACGAAAATGTAAAATGAGTGATTGCATATATATATATATATATATATATATATATATATATATATATATGAGATGTACAGATAATGTGTTATAGTGAGAAGCTGTGTAACAACAGAATTGTACTGATGTTTGTATTAAACAAATTTGTTTGAAATAAAATATTATTTTATTGTGTTCAAACCAACTTGTTTATTATATTCAGTTTATTTACAAGTACAATATTCTGTGGATGTATATGAAATGTGATGTGTTCAAACAGTGGAGTTATAAAATTTGTACAGTTTGATATTGAAATAAAAAATATTTATATTTAAACAAAATACTGTATAAAAATATGAATGTCTGAACAGTCGTATTTTATTTGAATATAAATATTATATTCCTTTTTGTGATGATATATGAATGCATTACATTAACAAACACATTTAAAATAATATTTATTTTCTTGTTACCATCAAACAAAAATCATATAATTGTGTATACAACTACGTCATACTCAAAAATCTCCCCCTTTTGATGATGACAAAAAATAAAAGATTTTGAGCACAATAAATGTGTTTGACAGTGAATATTTAACTCCCCCTATTTTTTAGCTCCCCTTACAACAGAAACTCCCCTTATAACTGCGCATGAGTGAAATGAATGAATAATAATTCATTTTCAAAATTAAAAATATTTATAAAATAACACTCATAAAAAATCTCAACCTCAACCCATTCTCCCCCTTTTGTTATCATCAAAAGGATTTAGAAATTAAAAAATAGATGAAAAATGACTAAAAATATATTTTCAACTTAAAAGGAAGAGCAGTCATCATAAATCTCAATCAGTCAAACAAAAATCATAATAAACTGATAACAGGTGGCATATTTCACATTGTAGAGAAAGACAGATTTGCGACGAATTTTATAAAAAATGGAGAGAGTTAAAAAAATGAGTTCCAATTGTTTTCCAAAAGAATTTTATAAAATTGAAGCACAAAAGTGATGGATTTGGACTATAATTAATAATTCAATTTAAGTGACAACATCATATAATCTCAAATCCCAATACCTATCAATCAGCAAATCATAATACGTCATAAGATTTCAACTCATTTCACAAATAGAAGATGGATTGATAGGCTGGTTTTTATACAAAAAGGAGAATTTCAATTTATAGCACATTTATTTATTTATTTATTTAAGAGCACACTGACCACGCATAACCAAAGCTTGTATTTTTAAATGAGGCCAGTCGCAACTTAAATTATAAGTTATCTCTTAACCATGCATGACCAGAGCTTGGATTTTTAAATAAGGTTAGAGACATACTTATATATTAATTATGTATATTTATCATTTTTAGTTTCAAAAGAAAAACTCCTCGGTATATAAAACAATATGGATGATAGAAATGTGGTAGGTACAGAAATGGTTTGTGAAATATATTTCTAAATTAATTATATTATGAAATATGCTTGACTGTACCGGGATTATTGGAAATTTTCAATTATCACTAATTCTGAATAACAACATAGTCCAATTTCTATCTCAAATATTTCCACTGTTTATTCAAAAAGATTTTAAACATATTAACTCTCCACATTAATATAAAATTATCATGGATGGCAGAAAGATGATAGATAAAGGAGATGGTCGTGTAATAATTGCCAATTCAAAGATATTATAATAATTATTCAACCATCGTGAAAATCTAAATAAAGCCTCCTCTTGTTGTGAAATATACTGCAGTCACAATTCATCACAATTTCAAAAATCTAATAATAATATAATACAGTTCAGTTTGGTTATTGATTTCAATTTCTGAATGAATAATCAATAAATAATTTTAAAATTGAAAATCAATTACAAGAGGAATATGTAGATCTATACAAGACAAGAGGGACTAAAAATATATATAGCAAAAAATATGCAGCACCTCTAAACTGATACCACTTGATGTCTCTAATCATGAGAATTTTGACATGATATTGAACATAAATATCATAGACAAAAGAATTATTAAGTACAAAGCCGAAGAAGACGAGATAACATATTATGCACATGTATCAGAGCAGCAAACAGATGATTCCAAAACAAACATTTTTTCAAAACAGTATCAGAGCAGCACAGAAAATAGTTTCATATCATACTTGTCAAGATGACGGTCACATAAGATGATTAATGATCCAATGATTAAAAATACTATTTACTTGAAATCATTTGAGGAATATGAAACTCTCAAGATTCAGTGAATCAGTCACACCAGAATGTAAGATTCAAGATATGTGTGTGATTCAATAAATTAATAATTTCAAATGATTTTAAACAAACAAATATTTAAATCGAATAACCATGAAATAATAGAGAGATTTAAGACCATTTCTTTAAAGAATTTTCAAAATTATCTCCGACAAGTATAAGAGAAATTTCAGATCACTTACATCAAGTCTGAAAGGTATTCATGATCCAAAATAATAATAATTTATTTGAAATCACTTGAAACAATGTCAAGTTTGAGATATAATGAATTATTCACATAAGTTTGATAATTTGAAATTTAAGTGGTGTGTGATATTCAAAATATCAAGAATTTTAGATGATTTCAAATAAACAAATTTCAACCATACTGATCATGAATACAAAATGAATTTAAAGATGTATCACTGCGATTCTAGACAATTCAAACTATCCAAGTCAATCTGAAAGTTAATGAAGTTATCACAACAGATAAATAACAGAGTGCTGTAATGAGTATAATATTTCAAGCTTTTCTAAAATGGATTAGAAGAAACTCAAAACAGTAGAGGTGTGTGAAACTTCATCACATTTTCAAATCTTCAAGAATTTAGAATTATAACTAACAGTGTTCAAGATAGACAAGAATACATCAACACTGTTATGAATTCAGAAATCAGAAAAATAAACTTCAAAACAATTGCAGATATTTACAAGATTAAATTCAAGATCTGAAAATAATTTAAAACATCAGAGTTCTATTCAAATAAAGCAAATTTCCATAAGATCATGAATACTGCAATTGGAAGTTAATAAAGCCCAAAAAGTTACAAAGATATGACAGTGACAGATCAAAAAAAAGGAAAAAATAAACAGAAGGGACAGAAGGAGAAATAAAAAAATAAAACAGAGAATATTTACAAAGGTGAGTTTAGAGATCATACCAAAATCCAATGTAAATCAAAATCTCTAACACAACAAATCTTGGCCAAGGAACTGTAAAGAATACAGAAATATAGAACAACTTGAAATCAATCTCTTTTCAGCACAGCAGTTCCTCAACCTTCTTCGGTACCTAACAGTTGAGAGGATTGAGTGGTTTAACAAAATTAGAAAAACCACTTGCAGTTTTGTTAACATCTTTCGATACCCAAACTTGTTTGTATAACAATCCATTTGAATCTACCTTTGTGCCCTTAGGAACCCAAATCTGTTTAAATTTGGTCTAAGTTGTTTTATTTCTTTTTGAGATCAAAGAATGTTTAAATGGATTGATACAAAATAAAATTCTCATCTCGATTACGATTTAAAAATCCTTTGAAATATCAGAATTTAAATTCTTAAATCGATTCTTTTCAAAACAATTTGAAGGATTTTTAAAATCATTTGAGTTCTGATTTTCAAAAACATTAATTTTCTCAAAATCAAGACCATATTTATTTCCAACAGAAATTTGATTCTTCAACAACATATCCAAAGATTTTTCTCCATCAAAAAATTTATTCAAAATTGTTTCAAGTTGTTGAATTTCAGTTTTATGATCACTGTTTTCTTTCATTAAATCTGGACAACGATTTTTAGTGATCTTACATCTTTCAAAATCAGATTTCAAAACCAAATTTTCATCATTAAGCAATTTAATTTTGGTTTGGGACTCAGCAATTTCAAATTCAAAATGTTTTTGACTCTCAGATTCAAATTTCTTGAGTTTTTCAATCTCAATTTCTAGTTCATTCAAAATAGACTCAGTTTTCAACAAATTTTGTTGTTTAGCAAAAATATATTTGGAATATTTAGTCGTCTTAAAATTTTCAAATTCTTTTTGTAAACAATTGTTTGTGCTTTCAAGCTCTATCTTGTTCTCTTTTAAAATCATGATTTCATTTTCAAGTTTCTGAATATTTTTATTTTGATGAACAAGATCATTTTTCAAATTTAACCAATTTTTGCAATTAGAATTTGAAGACTTCTTAATATTTTTGAGTTTTGATTCCAAAAGATTAATTTTGCAGATCAACTCAAGCTTTTCAGATTTCAGAAGTTTATTTTTAGATTTTAGATTCTCAACAGATTCAGTTAAACCATTTAAATGATGAGTTAAATCTTTATAAGAAATATTTCCTGTTGAGTCTCCATCTGTACAACCTGTTAAGCACAAATCTGAAGTTGAATTAATTTTCTTGGGTTTTGAGCAATTGTCAGTTTTTCCATACAGCGCGTTGAGAGTCTACCAGATTTCCTGTGCAATTAAACAATGGGAAATAAGGCTATATTGTACATCATCAATATAAGAATATAAAATATGAGTAGGCGTAAATTAAATTCAATATCAACCCTATTTACAATATCATACCCATTTATAATACTATTCCAACATTTATTATCAACAGATTTTAAATAGGATTTCATTTCTAATTTCCAATTTAAAAAATTTGTGCCATTAAAAATAGATGGAATATGACTGGACTGACTTTCTATGGACGGACAACTAGGAATCACCATTACTCTAGAGTTAAACAAAAATACCTGCTCTGATACCACTTGTTGGATCTAGATTAACCCAAGAGGGAGGTGAATAGGGTTTTTCACAGCTTTCACTGAATTAAAAATCTGACAGGATATTAAAATAATAAACAGATCACAGAATGCAGCAAAAATAAAAGTGCAGAAAATAAATCACACATAGATATACCCAACTTCGGCAAAACTCTGCCTATTGCTACATTCCTAAGGTTTCTACTAGGAGTTAATAACAGATCTCGCTTACAGAGACTGTAAACTCGCACTCCCTGCCCCTATACTAACTTTACGCTCAAAACCCTAGACTGACCGATATCCCCTCGACCAGATTCTCCTGAATTACATACCCGTAATCCGTAACCCTATTTTTTTACAAACTCTAGTAAACTACTAGAATTTTACAGACTCTAGAAAAACTGTTTGATCGTTTTTAAAAAAAACACAGCAATAAAAATAAAAACTAGATAACTAAAAACCCTAGTTTATAAGAGAGAAAAACAAATCCCTTTAATCACTTAATAGGTCAAGCCCACTTAACAATCTTGGCCGACCCATCTTTATTTTCTTTGTCCCTATGTCTTTTCTCCTGGAAACAATAATGGCGGCAATTTGAAAAAGCTAGGGTTTCTCTAGAAATTCAAATACTGATGTCGATGATGATTCAAATCAATTCTCTGAAGCTCGAATAGATGTTGCTCCTTCAGTGTTGACTTGTCCCTCTCTATGGCGATCGAAACCCTAAGAGATGTGAGTTATTTGATTCTCTTGAATTCTTTGAATTGTTTTTGTTGGATTTCAATAATCAAAAGCCTGTGATGATAGGTGCTTTTATAGGGTAATTCGATCCCTAATTCACTCTGATTTCATATGAATGGCTCGATCTGATTTTGTCTGATTTTTGGCTTGGTTTCACTTTTCGATATTCTGCATGATTTTGGCATGCTCGATTTTCTCTGTAAATTGCCTTGATTTAACGTACAGGAAAGTATTGATTTTGTCCCCTTACGTGATTGCTCCAAAAAGAATCACTGTGTTTAAAATTGGAAGCAGATAATTTGTGGATTTGCCAAACATGTTCCTTGATTTTATACTGCATTCCTCAGCATTGAACTGATTGTGGCCCTTTTAATTTTGTATGATTAAAAAACAGGAAGGAAATGACTTGAGTAAAACTGGAAAGTTTTGCAATTCAAAAATGGAAGCAAACATTATTTGCATCATGCCAAATTAGCTTTCTGAAGAACATGAATTCCAAAATGTTTCTTTCCAAATATAATTGTACTCTTCCATTTTCTGAAATATAAAACTTGCCCAAAATGGTTTGCAATTCCCCAAAATTTTATCGTAGAATTATTGGAACCAAATACACATTTGCCAAAAGAATAAAGCTGGAAATAATTTGAAATCTTGCCACATATGCTTTGCTGAAAATCTGGAAAAGCTTTGCATATTAATCTCTTTGCCAAGTTTGTTCTTGAGTGATTTTCTCCTGTTTAGCTTTGCCATACTCTTCATGTCGGTTTTGAAAAACATTTTGTAAAACATGTCTTAAATAAAACCGTGTTTTCTTGGTAAGAAATGAATCATAAAAAATCTGGAGCGATTTGCATTGTAAACCTGAATATGTCAAACATTATTGTATCCATGATTAACTCATGCCATTTGTACCTTGAATTTTAGACATGCTGCTTTGATCATGTTGCTTCATTTGTTCTTTATGTATATCACCGATTCATTCCTATAGTTTGTTGACTATTTTCTTGCTGTCTAGATGAACCTTCCCTGACTTTGACTTCATTTCTGCTACAATGATTACATGAGCCAATTGACCTGGCTGTAGTATGTTGAATCATTGTTGTAGCTTGTTTTGTTGTTGCATCTATGTTATGTTGGCTGGATCACTATCCCATATATGTGTTTTTTTTAAATAAGGGATTTTTCATTCAATAAAAACTATTACAAGCCTATTGGGAAAGGAGATACAAAAGAGAAAATCCAGAAGCAATACAAACATAACAAGCAACACAAAAGAGAAAACCATACAGATTACAAAACAAACACCCTATCACCAGCCTTGAAACCAGCAGCCTCCAAGCAGTTACTAATAACCATACACATCAAGAACAGTTACTAATAACCATACACACCAAGAACATCAGAAACAACAGCATAGCAACACAGTGACAGCATGAGCAGGCTACCAATTCATCCAAAACATCTGAAACCAGACATCCAAAAAGATAACCCAAAAGTAACAGAACCCCATAATCACCAGAGTCTCAGGTCAGACCACATAAAGCATAGAACAAGCCGATTTCATAGTGCACAGGGGAAACCTTCATACCACTAACAGACCAGCACAATCATCCCATAGGTTGTTGAAGCCGAGAACAAGCAATGCCCCACCGATAGATGATGAACACACAACTCATAGAAGATAGACAACTTACCAGCGGAAGAACGACGTGACACAATACTGGAAGTCGAAGAAGGCGAAACTGTACACCATGAGGAAAAACAGAGATTGGCAGAGATATATGAAGCAAGACAACGAGAACAGGACCGTCGGTTTGGGCTCATGAAAAGTGGGGAGAGGATGAAGATACAGAAGGAGGGGAACCTGCAGAAAAACTATGCCCGAGCCCAAAGCAAGCAAGGCAACAACCAACAATGGGGGAAACAACACTGAAGTACAGATCCAAAAAGAACCGCGCTTCAGACAAGATAAACTCACCCAAAGCCAACAGAAGCAACACCAGACGTAGAGATCAAAAATTAGCAACTGAACTCAAAAGAAAAACACAGATCTGGAAAGAAATTGCAACGCCAATCCACTCACTTTGCTGAACCAGCAAACCCTAACTAAGAGGGGCTCAGAAGCATCAGCGATTGGCGAAAAAGACGAGAGATTCCAATCTGAACTAGGAGAGACACACCACAGTTGAGCGATTGCGGTTTCAAAACTGACGATAGGAAAAGAACCCAGAAATAAAACCGAAAAAGGAAAACTAAATCAGAGAAAACGAAAGAGAAAAAGCGGATGAGGATAAAAGATAAATGGAGGACGAATCTAGGTGGCTGAGGGGTGAGAAATGAGGAGACGAGGATAAGATCTGAAAGAAGAAAGATGGTAGCGGCGGAAGAAACTTAACCCCATTAAAGACTCTCAAAACAGCCGATGATGCCCTAAGTTCGTGGACCAAAGAGATTTTCATCCCATGTATGTGCATCATGCAGTTGTGTTCACAGATATGTGTGAACCTATCTTGTGCTTGACCATAAATCCATACACGTATATAATGTTGAACTGAACCATTGTTGTGCATGATTGCCTTTACTTGATCACTATTCCATTGTCCATACATTGAGCTATCACGACCACTTTCTGAGTGTGTACACCACTTGATCATGCCATATTATGCTTGCTGTTTTGACTTGCCTTTTGCTTGAATTTGTATTGATGCCATGAACCCATTTCTTGTGTACATTAGCTCGACACTTGGGCTATTTGAAAAACTCGTTTGGCTTCACTTGTCTCGACCATATTTTACATACACGTGTACTGGTTGCACTGAGTCGAGATGGTCCACGTGGGTACTCCTCAGTTGCACACTGAATGGAGGGGCAGTGCACACGTGTATATATACACGTGTGTATATGCAGCCATTCAGGCTAACTTTCTGTCCCTGTACTATACGTATACAAACCGACTAGACACAGATGAATCAGATCAAGTCACGAAAAATGATGAGAAACACACCAGAAATCTGAGGCAAATAAAATTTTAAAAATAAAAATTATATTCACATGTATTATGAAAATTATTTCTATTCCATATACTATGTGTGTTACTGTATATGACAGGTATGAAGACTGGACTGACTAAAAGCTGTGAAGACAGAAGACTAAGAGACAGTGTCAGTGAATGTAAATGTATCAGTGAATGTATACGAATATGAAAATGTAAAATGAGTGATTGTATATATATATATATGAGATGTACAGATAAAGTGTTATAGTGAGAAGCTATGTAACAGCAGAATTGTACTAATGTTTGTACTAAACAAATTTGTTTGAAATAAAATATTATTTTATTGTGTTCAAACTAACTTATTTATTATATTCAGTTTATTTACAAGTACAATATTATGGGGATGTATATGAAATGTGATGTGTTCAAATAGTGGAGTTATAAAATTTATACAGTTTGATATTGAAATAAAAAACATTTATATTTAAACAAAATCCTGTGTAAAAATCTGAATCTCTGAACAGTCGTATTTTATTTGAATATAAATATTATATTCCTGTCTGTGATGATATATGAAAACATTACAGTAACAAACACATTTAAAATAATATTTATTTGCTTGTTATCATCAAGCAAAATCATATAATTGTGTATACAACTACGTCATATACAACATGTACTTACCAGCGTTCATCGATTTACGCTTAAACATGTGATTCCAAGGCTGTTGACTCGCCGGGTTGAAGGGTGGGGGTAGGCTTTAGATTTGGGAGGATAGAGGCTGGAGAGGGATCAGGAGGCCTGGGCGGTGGATTAATGGCGGGAGGGGTGTCCGTTGGGTGGCTCGAGGAGGGATTGGATGGGTTGATGGGAAGGATTGGACATGGCAAAAATAATGGGCCAGAGGATGACGCCATGCTTGAGGATTTAGTTGTATATCTTGTCTTTGCTGTAAAATATGGTTTAGTTATATTTGTTGGCTAAGTTGCATATATTGTTCGTACCCCCACCTGCGCCTGTCAACTTGACATATTTGAAATATATGCCAATTTGTTACTACACATCACTATGAAAAAGAACTAATAAACTAGATTGTACCCTATATGAAAAGAATAGTTGTGAGTAATCTTGACTATATTTAGTTTTTTTTATTGTAGGATAATATAATATGTAATAGGAATAAAAAAATTGCTCGCTAGAAAAAATCTCTGTGTGGCAGTCAAACACCTTCTTGCGTCCATTGTTGCACCATACCTGAACTTGTTGAAATGTTGAAACATGTACTACATGCTTGATTTTAAGTATGGACACATTGGAAGTTTATTATCTTATTCATATTGGCATCTTACATATGCTAGCAACTATACTTGGATAGTTTTGGGTGTTGTTGACATCAAAATAAAATAAGACTTTAAAGTTTACTTGAAAAAAAGGGTTTATTGTACCACCTAGCATCAGTTGCTCGTTCGTTGCCTCTTACCTATCATTTATCGTTTGATTGTTTCATTTTTGGCCCCTGCTGTAACACCCCACCTCCGCTAGGGTCACTCACAAAGGGAATGCACTAGGTTTGGAGGAGTATTATTGGTAAACATGCACAGAAATATTACAAGGCAGAACATATATAAAATAGCGGAAGTAAAATCAAACTTTCATAACATGAATAAATAAGGTCTAAAGCCTTTTACATCAGAGTACATCAAAACCTGTCTTGCAATAATAAAGAAGCATAAAGACTTTTTCATAAATTATTCCCCAAGAAAAAGCAGTAAAGTAGCCATAGCCAAGAAAAATCCAAGCCATCCATGATGACCTTCAAGCAGAAGAAGTCCGAACTAAACAACAGTATTTCCTCCCTGTAACCTGGGGGGGGGGGGGGGGGGAACGGAAGAAAAGAGGCGAAACAAAACGGGTCAGTCAAAAAGACTGAGTAAGCCCTATCTACTATTAGTATAAAAACTAGTAAAGTTAACTGACATGAGAAACTGAGATGAACATAAACATGATAACAAGATAGATAAGCTAAATCAAAATAACAGGATGAACTACTGAACACAGATAAACTAGGGTGTCGTGATAAACTACGATGTCAAGATAAAACAAGGTATCACATTGTCAGGTTTCTATCAAGTATAATATCCCAAGATATCTATCGCGTATAACGTCCCATGGCATCTATCCTGTATATCCGCTCTGCACCTACCGTACTAGTATCCCCACCGTGTCATGTGTTAACCAAGAATGACCCTCACTCAAAAGTCGTGTAATGGTCCATGTCAACCTAATATATTGCATATATAGGTTACTCAACTCATATGTTTCTTTCCATGTATAAGTTCAGTTCTTTACCGTAGGCTGTACGGGCTTTCCCATGTAAACGGTTTATCCTTGAAGTTGTTTTTGGACTGCAACCCTTGATCTAGTTGTGTTTCCTTACCATGAACTATCGCGCGTCCACTTAGGATTTATGCCACTTAGGACCGCTAGGGATTATGCTACCTAATGAACGTTTCCGTGTCTCGGTTTGGGTTTTGGCCACCTAGGACCACTAGGGATTACGCCACCCGTCAACCGCGCCCTTGATCCCACGTATGTATCATGAATCGTTTTCCATGTCTAGATGCACATGTTCCCCAATGTGCCATCCGAGTTCCGTGCCAGGGCAAATCAAGAAATACGGAACTCGGTCGGGAGCTTTAAATCGTCTACCGATGCAGATATCAAGGTCTGTTTTTGTACCCGTGGCTATGGTCCCACGTGACCCCTCCCTCAACTACTGAAAGGCAATCCAAGAAAAATCATGTATAAGAACCACTCCACGGCCCCACTATAGCCCACTTTCCTACGGGCCAACCTCACCCATGACTCGATAGCAAGCACATGGTCTGTTGGGGGTTCCCTGCCTTTCCGCACGTACATGATTGACTAAAGATGGTAGGTAGTCGGCGATGCGCTATCCAGGGCAAAAACAAGAATCGTCGACTCCACGCTAATCCATCCCAGTCTTTAGGTTGCTCGCATAGCAACCAAGGCATACTCTTGGTCCTTCTAACGCAGACCTTAACCTCTCATGGGCCTAGTATAATTACCTGGCAGCCCACAGAGGGATCCCAAGAATATCCTCACGTCCCCCGAAGCTTCCACTTCGGCACCCAGTGCGCTGGAGCTTTTATCTAAGTCAGATAACTTGCTCCCCCTCGTATACTAAGTGATGACCTACCGTATCAGGTTACTCATCGTTTTGAGAATTAGTCCTATGTCCTTAGCTAAGAATTATTACTTAGTTACCCTTAACTAAGGTTTACCACTTAGCTTCCTTTCCCGTTATCCTTGATTAACCACGGTTTTCTACCTAGTTCTTCTAGCTAGGGTTTGTCTATTGGGTTAAGTGTTATCATTCAAGTCCATGACTTAACCCGCCCACGAATCACGTCAAAGACTGACTAAGTATTTAAGTTCAAGACTTAGTCCCACAAGTTGGTTAAGTGTACCCAGAGGCTCATGACTTAACCCTATCAAGTCAAATTGGTCAAGTACTAGCTTACCTTAATCCTATCGGATTATCTTGCTAGATCGATTAAGCATAGATTATCTTAATCCCATCAAATTATCGAGTCGGATTGGTTAAGTATAGGTTGGCTTAACCCCATCCTCTAATCGTACTACAATGGTTAAGTATATTCTAAAAAGGTCTTGTGACTTAACCTTATCAGGTCCGCGTATTAGATTGGGTAAGTGTAAGTTACTTAACCCCATCAAATCATCATGTATAATTGGTTAAGTATAAGTTGCTTAACCCCATTAAATTATCACGTTAAGTTGGTTAAGTATTGGTTACTTAACCTCATTGAATTACCGAGTTTAAATTGGTTAAGTGTTTAACTTAGCCCCATCGAATTACCGTGGTTAGATTAGTTAAGTGTGGATTACTTAACCCCATCTAATTACCGTGTCGGATTAGTTAAGCGTAAATTACTTAACCCCATCCCCTAATCATCTTGTATGGTTAAGTGTCATTAAGAAAACTTACTTAACCTTGCCAAATTATCATGTTGGACTGATTAAGTGTTGGTTAACTTAATCCCCGTCCACTAGTCGTATAAAAATGGTTAAGCGTCATTAGGCAAATCAAATCACTTAACCTACCCAACCTTGTCATGTTTTGTTAAGTATCATTAGCCTAACCAATTTACTTAACCCATTTACCCATGTCATATTTGGTTAAGAGTCATTAATCAAATTAACTTAACCCTATCATGTGTCATTAATTACTTAATGCACCCCAACCTCTCACATTAGACTTTGTTGTGGTTACTAGTTAAGCCGGTCGGTTCCGGGTAGCTTTACACCACAACTTGGTCTAACCTCGGGTTCAAGCACAACATGACCAACTTCTCACATTGGGTCCTATTGTTTGCAACTACTAGTTAGGCCGGTCGGTTCCGGGTAGTTTTACGTTGCAAACTCAACCCAACCTCGAGTTGGCCACTTTCATGTTTAGTCTAGTGTCATGTTCATAGTCAAGTTTTCAAGCAATTGGGTAGACCTAACTTAATAGGTAAATTCCCAATGGGTAGACCTAACTTAATAGGTAAATTCCCAAGCTTATGTTTTTATGCATACTTACATGTCAACTTCCATGTTATATTTCAAGTCATGTTTTCAAGTTGTATTTTCATGTCATTAGAAATTACCCATAACATAACCCAATGCTTTTAAACTCGCATATACGTTCGCAACAACGTAATGGATTAAAAGAAGAGACTTGGCAAAGGAATGACAAAAATGGGTATTAAGCCACAAGTTAATCATGGTGGCAAATAAGGCACAAATGTGTTCATTAGCTTGCATGTTACATTCTTAAGCCTCAAAAACATGCATAAACCCAAACTTGGCACATAAGCGAATCATGGTGACAAAAGACATGGAATGATGGCTAGAAACTCGCATATATCATCATATACGGATTATGACTTCATATGCAAGTTGACATAATGATTATGAAGATTCTCATGTTGCATAATGCAACATTTCAACATAAAGGTTGTGGCTTTTAGCTCATAAGATCAAGATAATGACTTCATAAACTTGCATAACATGATAGCATGCATCATTCTAATTAATCAAACCCAAACTTTCAACATGAACATTTAACTTCATAGTTAATATCTAAGAGTAGGGAAGGGCTTACATTGCTATGAAGGCCTAAATCGATTAAACTAAAGCTTGTGATGAAGCCTATGCATGCCATCACCCAAAAACCCAAAGATGGATGCTCCAAACCACTATAAACACCATCTTTAAGAACAAAGATCAAAGCTTTTGCCTTGAAATTAACTTGAGAAGCTCTCATACTAACATAGGGACTCTCTAACACTCTCATGATCATGGAACCTCTCATAGGAATGAAGTGGAGGCTAGGATAGTTGAGTGGAGGCCATGAGATTAGAAATTTTGCCATAGTTTAGTTACATGAGTGAATAATGAGGGTTTAGGATAGGTTAGGGTCTTATTTATAGATTAGGCAAGTGTTTTAGGCCATAGGATTAAACTTAGATTCAATCCAAGCCACCAAAGTATGTCTTGGGGAAGAAGTCAAGTGTAGGAACCATCTAGGGCCTTTAGATTAAAGATGAACCATGAGAACCATCAAAATGCAAAATCTGCATTTGAGCGAATCGGCCCACGGGTTGACAGCCAAACACCCTGGATTAACCCCTAGTCGACCCAGCAGGCTCGGGTCGACCTCAAAAATCGGCCGGTTCGGTTATTCCCCTCTCCTAATTCCATGTTTTGAACATTTTTGCATATTTATTTATTAAATTTTCAATTATATATATATATATATCAATATATATATATATTTCTCTGCGCAACCCATTTCACTTAATTAAGTACACTTTAATTTGGGAATTTTTCGTGAAACTTCGCGAGGCCATATCTTGGTCATACGGACTCCGATTTTCGAAAACTCGGACTCTATTTCGCGTATTTTTCCGAGACGAACGCAATGGCAAAGCCCGTTTCCCTTGATTCAGAATTTACAGTTTAATTCTGCCTCCATTTATGTTATAATAGGTTATTGAAAATACGGGTTGTTACATTCTCCCCACCTTTTAGGATTTCGTCCCCGAAATCTCCAAGTTAGGAAGAACATATCCTACCATCCATCATCCATCTACTCAAAACATCATCCACAAGCAACCATTGTCCTTAGATGATTTCTAATGCTGTATGAATATATGCAAAACGTGTGTGTACATGTTACTTAGCTAATGCTAATGATCGGGCCTGAATAATCTTTCTAATGCAAAAATATGTATAGTGCCATGTATCCAACGTGTATGCAAATAGTCCTAGTCATATAGATACTATATGCGTGCACAATCATTCATTCATATGCAACAACCGCATGATAATACACTTGATTTCATCCATAAACAAGTATAAATACTCGTGCATATGCAATATGAAATGTGACCGAGTCGAGCTAGTATCTAATGTGTATTCGCGCATCCACGAGCAACCACTTGCAACCATATCAATCATAACATGTTTCAGATACATGTTTACATCCATAGGGTTCTACCTAGGATTCCCTGAAATAGGGTCGAGAAGATAAACAAGACAAACTCCTTACGGGGTTTGTAACAGAAAATAGGACCGAGAGGATGTCTACAAAAGATAGCCTACAAGTAAGCTCTACCGAAAACAGGGATCAAGAATATACTCCCAAAAAGAGATATCATGCGCGTATCTAGTCTTTGACCATCAAAGTCGTCTTTCCTGAGCTTAATTCCCTCGTGCCTTGACCGTCTTTTAACTTCACGATTTCGCAGCTTCTTATTTCCTATTTCCATAACATGAGCTAGAACTCATTTCTTTGTCGCCTCTCGTTCCACTTGCACTTATCCTTTTCCTAGAATACTTGACGCAAACATGACTGCGTACTCATGATCTCATGCAAGCTTTCCAAAATTCACTAGTGAATCTTGGATCTCGTTTATATACTATAAGGCATTCCATGTAGAAGAACTTTCTCTTGAAAGTAAACAGATGTCAATCAGGTTATCATGCGCACTTACTAGGGTGATTTCTATAACCCACGCATAAGTGAAGTAAACCATCCGTCTTATCGGCGAACACCGCTCGATCGGGCTTCAAATTTCCAATAAAGGCATCAAGGGATTCTAAGTAATTAATCATGACCGAACCCAAAAAGGTTACACGAGACTTCGAGGGTATTACCAAGGCTAGTCAAAGAGTCTAACTACCCTCCTATCAAAACCGAGAGTGGCACCCCTTACTGGATAACCACTTCATCCATAACCGAGGCATGTTATTCTCAAATCCAAAACAAGTCATGAATAAATGGACCGGTTCTCCACAGGACTTGAGACAAAAAGGGATTCTCTATTACGCTAGTACTTAAGGTGCAGAGACTCAACTACCGAAGCGGACTTAAATGATGCGGGGATCAAAACAAAGTCTTGGCAGGATGATAGAAAAGAATAACTAGATCTTCAACAAGGATGTTATCCCCCCACTCAGGTACTCTAGTGAGGGTATACAACGATGATCTTGTCCTTGTCCCACAATACTTAACTATCCGTCCCGTTTCACCATACCAAAGATACTTTCTCGTCATGGGTTTCATTGTTCATCTTTCTCCCTCCTTTGAGGACTAAGCCATACCAACAAGTTGCTCATCCTTAAGCTCGTATCCTTTATCCTCTTTCTCACTATCCTTTCTTATAACGCGGCCACTGGTCTCTTGAAAACCACCTCCATCGCATGGAAAGTACTTTCGTAGATAGAAAAGACTAGTCGCAGTTAAAACCACTGTGACTACAGATGGAGGAAAGAAAGGAAAAGAGATTTAATTAAGGAAACAAGGATAATGCTAATGGCCTTTGGGGAATAGCCTTTTCTTTTTAAAAGAAAACTTTCTTGAAAAATGCTTCTTTATAAACGATTTTCAAATAGTTTTCAGAAGGTCTTTAAAAACTTTTGCCCAATCTGGTAACCTTCTGCTCTGATACCAAATGTAACACCCCACCTCCGCTAGGGTCACTCACAAAGGGAATGCACTAGGTTTGGAGGAGTATTATTGGTAAACATGCACAGAAATATTACAAGGCAGAACATATATAAAATAGCGGAAGTAAAATCAAACTTTCATAACATGAATAAATAAGGTCTAAAGCCTTTTACATCAAAGTACATCAAAACCTGTCTTGCAATAATAAAGAAGCATAAAGACTTTTTCATAAATTATTCCCCAAGAAAAAGCAGTAAAGTAGCCATAGCCAAGAAAAATCCAAGCCATCCATGATGACCTTCAAGCAGAAGAAGTCCGAACTAAACAACAGTATTTCCTCCCTGTAACCTGGGGGGAAACGGAAGAAAAGAGGCGAAACAAAACGGGTCAGTCAAAAAGACTGAGTAAGCCCTATCTACTATTAGTATAAAAACTAGTAAAGTTAACTGACATGAGAAACTGAGATGAACATAAACATGATAACAAGATAGATAAGCTAAATCAAAATAACAGGATGAACTACTGAACACAGATAAACTAGGGTGTCGTGATAAACTACGATGTCAAGATAAAACAAGGTATCACATTGTCAGGTTTCTATCAAGTATAATATCCCAAGATATCTATCGCGTATAACGTCCCATGGCATCTATCCTGTATATCCGCTCTGCACCTACCGTACTAGTATCCCCACCGTGTCATGTGTTAACCAAGAATGACCCTCACTCAAAAGTCGTGTAATGGTCCATGTCAACCTAATATATTGCATATATAGGTTACTCAACTCATATGTTTCTTTCCATGTATAAGTTCAGTTCTTTGTCGTAGGCTGTACGGGCTTTCCCATGTAAACGGTTTATCCTTGAAGTTGTTTTTGGACTGGAACCCTTGATCTAGTTGTGTTTCCTTACCATGAACTATCGCGCGTCCACTTAGGATTTATGCCATCTAGGACCGCTAGGGATTATGCTACCTAATGAACGTTTCCGTGTCTCGGTTTGGGTTTTGGCCACCTAGGACCACTAGGGATTACGCCACCCGTCAACCGCGCCCTTGATCCCACGTATGTATCGTGAATCGTTTTCCATGTCTAGATGCACATGTTCCCCAATGTGCCATCCGAGTTCCGTGCCAGGGCAAATCAAGAAATACGGAACTCGGTCAGGAGCTTTAAATCGTCTGCCGATGCAGATATCAAGGTCTGTTTTTGTACCCGTGGCTATGGTCCCACGTGACCCCTCCCTCAACTACTGAAAGGCAATCCAAGAAAAATCATGTATAAGAACCACTCCACGGCCCCACTATAGCCCACTTTCCTACGGGCCAACCTCACCCATGACTCGATAGCAAGCACATGGTCTGTTGGGGGTTCCCTGCCTTTCCGCACGTACACGATTGACTAAAGATGGTAGGTAGTCAGCGATGCGCTATCCAGGGCAAAAACAAGAATCGTCGACTCCACGCTAATCCATCCCAGTCTTTAGGTTGCTCGCATAGCAACCAAGGCATACTCTTGGTCCTTCTAACGCAGACCTTAACCTCTCATGGGCCTAGTATAATTACCTGGCAGCCCACAGAGGGATCCCAAGAATATCCTCACGTCCCCCGAAGCTTCCACTTCGGCACCCAGTGCGCTGGAGCTTTTATCCAAGTCAGATAACTTGCTCCCCCTCGTATACTAAGTGATGACCTACCGTATCAGGTTACTCATCGTTTTGAGAATTAGTCCTATGTCCTTGGCTAAGAATTTTACTTAGTTACCCTTAACTAAGGTTTACCACTTAGCTTCCTTTCCCGTTATCCTTGATTAACCACGGTTTTCTACCTAGTTCTTCTAGCTAGGGTTTGTCTATTGGGTTAAGTGTTATCATTCAAGTCCATGACTTAACCCGCCCACGAATCACGTCAAAGATTGGCTAAGTATTTAAGTTCAAGACTTAGTCCCACAAGTCGGTTAAGTGTACCCAGAGGCTCATGACTTAACCCTATCAAGTCAAATTGGTCAAGTACTAGCTTACCTTAATCCTATCGGATTATCTTGCTAGATCGATTAAGCATAGATTATCTTAATCCCATCAAATTATCGAGTCGGATTGGTTAAGTATAGGTTGGCTTAACCCCATCCTCTAATCGTACTACAATGGTTAAGTATATTCTAAAAAGGTCTTGTGACTTAACCTTATTAGGTCCGCGTATTAGATTGGGTAAGTGTAAGTTACTTAACCCCATCAAATCATCATGTATAATTGGTTAAGTATAAGTTGCTTAACCCCATTAAATTATCACGTTAAGTTGGTTAAGTATTGGTTACTTAACCTCATTGAATTACCGAGTTTAAGTTGGTTAAGTGTTTAACTTAGCCCCATCGAATTACCGTGGTTAGATTAGTTAAGTGTGGATTACTTAACCCCATCTAATTACCGTGTCGGATTAGTTAAGCGTAAATTACTTAACCCCATCCCCTAATCATCTTGTATGGTTAAGTGTCATTAAGAAAACTTACTTAACCTTGCCAAATTATCATGTTGGATTGATTAAGTGTTGGTTAACTTAATCCCCGTCCACTAGTCGTATAAAAATGGTTAAGCGTCATTAGGCAAATCAAATCACTTAACCTACCCAACCTTGTCATGTTTTGTTAAGTATCATTAGCCTAACCAATTTACTTAACCCATTTACCCATGTCATATTTGGTTAAGAGTCATTAATCAAATTAACTTAACCCGATCATGTGGCATTAATTACTTAATGCACCCCAACCTCTCACATTAGACTTTGTTGTGGTTACTAGTTAAGCCGGTCGGTTCCGGGTAGCTTTACACCACAACTTGGTCTAACCTCGGGTTCAAGCATAACATGACCAACTTCTCACATTGGGTCCTATTATTTGCAACTACTAGTTAGGCCGGTCGGTTCCGGGTAGTTTTACGTTGCGAACTCAACCCAACCTCGAGTTGGCCACTTTCATGTTTAGTCTAGTGTCATGTTCATAGTCAAGTTTTCAAGCAATTGGGTAGACCTAACTTAATAGGTAAATTCCCAATGGGTAGACCTAACTTAATAGGTAAATTCCCAAGCTTATGTTTTTATGCATACTTACATGTCAACTTCCATGTTATATTTCAAGTCATGTTTTCAAGTTGTATTTTCATGTCATTAGAAATTACCCATAACATAACCCAATGCTTTTAAACTCGCATATACGTTCGCAACAACGTAATGGATTAAAAGAAGAGACTTGGCAAAGGAATGACAAAAATGGGTATTAAGCCACAAGTTAATCATGGTGGCAAATGAGGCACAAATGTGTTCATTAGCTTGCATGTTACATTCTTAAGCCTCAAAAACATGCATAAACCCAAACTTGGCACATAAGCGAATCATGGTGACAAAAGACATGGAATGATGGCTAGAAACTCACATATATCATCATATACGGATTATGACTTCATATGCAAGTTGACATAATGATTATGAAGATTCTCATGTTGCATAATGCAACATTTCAACATAAAGGTTGTGGCTTTTAGCTCATAAGATCAAGATAATGACTTCATAAACTTGCATAACATGATAGCATGCATCATTCTAATTAATCAAACCCAAACTTTCAACATGAACATTTAACTTCATAGTTAATATCTAAGAGTAGGGAAGGGCTTACATTGCTATGAAGGCCTAAATCGATTAAACTAAAGCTTGTGATGAAGCCTATGCATGCCATCACCCAAAAACCCAAAGATGGATGCTCCAAACCACTAAAAACACCATCTTTAAGAACAAAGATCAAAGCTTTTGCCTTGAAATTAACTTGAGAAGCTCTCATACTAACATAGGGACTCTCTAACACTCTCATGATCATGGAACCTCTCATAGGAATGAAGTGGAGGCTAGGATAGTTGAGTGGAGGCCATGAGAGTAGAAATTTTGCCATAGTTTAGTTACATGAGTGAATAATGAGGGTTTAGGATAGGTTAGGGTCTTATTTATAGATTAGGCAAGTGTTTTAGGCCATAGGATTAAACCTAGATTCAATCCAAGCCACCAAAGTATGTCTTGGGGAAGAAGTCAAGTGTAGGAACCATCTAGGGCCTTTAGATTAAAGATGAACCATGAGAACCATCAAAATGCAAAATCTGCATTTGAGCGAATCGGCCCACGGGTTGACAGCCAAACACCCTGGATTAACCCCTAGTCGACCCAGCGGGCTTGGGTCGATCTAAAAAATCGGCCGGTTCGGTTATTCCCCTCTCCTAATTCGCTGTTTTGAACATTTTTGCATATTTATTTATTAAATTTTCAATTATATATATATATATATATCAATATATATATATTTCTCTGCGCAACCCATTTCACTTAATTAAGTACACTTTAATTTGGGAATTTTTCGTGAAACTTCGCGAGGCCATATCTTGGTCATACGGACTCCGATTTTCGAAAACTCGGACTCTATTTCGCGTATTTTTCCGAGACGAACGCAATGGCAAAGCCCGTTTCCCTTGATTCAGAATTTACAGTTTAATTCTGCCTCCATTTATGTTATAATAGGTTATTGAAAATACGGGTTGTTACACCTACTATTGTTTTTTTTGACCTGTTAGGCCGCCATTTGGACTCTGCCCATGTATTATCACGTGTTGCATTTGATTCTGCATAAGATTTATTGACCAAGAATATTTGGCATTTGGCATGTATCATGGATTTTAGTTACTTCATGTAGTTATGGGATTAACGGTTATATTTGAGTATCGCTTTTGAACAAATTTACTTGAACAAAGATTAATCCCGACTCGAGTGTTTTATGTTTTGCATGGAATGCTCGGGTCAGATCCGAGTATTACAGATTTAAAGAATTCAGCTATCAAAGTTAGAAGCGTGTGAAGACGTGCGCGCTCTGGATTGTAAAATATGTAAATCTTATTTATTAAAATGTATGTATATATATTTCCGCTATGTAAAGTATATTTTTTTGTACAAACTCTAATATTTTGGGTAAAATGTTTCTACTGTGAGATATTGTAGTTTGTTTATTCTGTTATTTCTATGTTTGATTCTATTAAATCGTGTAAGCTAAATAACTATATGTTGTTTTGAACGTTTCAAGTTGGTTTAATTACCAACTTAAAGCGGTCAAAAAGGCAGGTCGTTACATGATATTTTGCCTTCGTAGCTAAAGATTCAGGAAGACATCTTCTTAACTCAAGTATTTTTATCATTTTTTATATTAATGAATATATATATATATATATTTGACTTCAATTGTATTCAATAATATGATTCAGTTGTATTATATTACTTTATCCCGCTGCGAGATATTGTATTATTCTATGTCTGTGATAGAATATAATTAAACCCTGTGACAACAACATTCTGTTGTTTCTAATCACTTAAGATTGTTTTTAATAGTCAATTAAATTAACAATGATTTAAAAGTTAGTTGTTTACAAATATAGACCCCGATTTAGAAGTTAACTATTATACCATAATTACTCAAAAATAAACTATTATTAATTTACTAAATTTTAAATATTAAATATTATTTCAATTTATAATAATTTAGATAACTACATTTCAATTATTAATTAACTAAGATCAGTTATAATTTTGCTAAGTAGCAATGTTTTGGAAGTTTATAATATTAAATCAAGTATTTAAGACAATTTGTTATTTATTTAACAAGGTTAATTAAATAAATTTCGTCACTAATAGTATTTTAAGTTGATCAAATATTTATGACGGTCATTGTTTCAAACTTGCCTAATTATTTCAAGGATGATATTAAACTAAATTATATTAATTCAGTAATAATATTTAATTTAAATATATTTACCCAAGAAGTGCATTAATAATTATTATAACAAAGAATTATGGTTATATAGAAGAAATTTACTTAATAATTGAATTACGTAAAAGAGTTTTACGATTATAAGGAGATTTGAATAATCAAATAATATATATAATCTTATTTCAAAGATATTGTATATAGAGGTTTTGAAATACTTTACTTGATAACTAGTTTTGAGATAACAAATTCTTACTTATCTTGAAGATAAGAGTGTTGTCAAGCCAATGTTTGAGAGGTAATAGTATACCAATTAGAACGACTTCATTAATATTTGGTGGATAATATTAATTTCATATCGATAATTGACATTGTGTAACTATAGACATTATTTCATAGGAGATTTGCTTACTTAAGGAGATTAAGATTTAAATAAGTGGTTTTGATTTGAATAACCAAATATTTAAATAACATCTTCTTTAACCTGCTATTTATGCTTTGGAAAAAGAACTACTTTATGTATTATATTAACATGTACTTATACTGATGGTTAAGAATAACATATATTTCGAAAGAAATCAACTGTAGAAATTTAATTGATAAGGGACTAATTTAAACGAGGCATTGTATTTTCCTCCAGAAATTGTATATAACTTTTTTGTGTTAGCTTGATTGTTATAATGCCAACTATTAAACATGGTCTAAGCGAAATAAGCTTCTTGCTACTTGATTTTTCTCATGCTTGTTTTCGAGGTTGACCCGGGAATTATTTTGTGATAGTGCTCGGGGTCAGGCCGAGAATATTTTTAGATTAATTTCGGATGGCTTTTAATGTTTAGGAGGGGAGCTTGAGATCCGAGATATTTTCTCGTATTCCATATTTTTCCGCTATATATGTCATCAGATGAGATTATTAAAAAAATTGGGGTCAAGTTTTATAACTCCCACGCTTTCTTCTATATGTTGGTACTCTAAAATGTGTATAAATTTTTGGTTTCCTTCATATAATGGCAGTTGTATATTTTATATTATTTGTTCCACTATGACATTATATTCTTTCCTTTCTTCTAACTATTTGTATTTTAGACACTTTTTTATTTGGCCTGAAAATATTATGATTGTATTAATGCCGATCTGAGCAAAATGTCAGGTCGTTAAATAATTGATTATAATAGAGTAAATATAATTAGTGAATATCTCTTGTTATAATAAGAAATAATAGTTAAACTGGAAGTAAAATTTCTCAATCACTAATGATATACATATATGTAGAAATTACCCAAAAACCATAAAACATTTAAACACCAATTACATGGAGATCTGACAACTATTGAAAATTTATCCTACTACCATGTAGATATAACATCATAGTTTATTCATACGTTTTGTATAAGTTCCAAACCAACGTTTTCTTTTATCAAATATAAGGATACCGTTTTAATCATACACACAAAAACAAAAGAAATGCGATCCAATCGATTATGTATCTTCAATTTGAGCTACATTCTTTTCCACAACTCTCTGCACAATCAATAATATTATCTATGTCTTCAGCTGTAAAAACACAAAAAATAAAGGCATAATGTAAATATTACAAAAAAAATTGATATTAAAAAGATGCTAAATCTTTGACTGCGAAAGATAAGGTCTAAATTTCAAATATTCTTTTTGTGTGATGCTAAGGGCACCCCAATATGTTCTTCCTAATACCACAATTAAAAAAAATAAAACTCATTAAATTTTATATGCTTCCTAATACCATATTACCTATCCATTGTAATCTCTCACTCAATCATTATTTGCTGAATTAATCACGTACTAAGCTAATCTAAATACCATAATCTCTCGTAATCGTTGTCTTCTTCGCATCTCTCGTGGGAAAATTCAAATTCATACGGTAATCTCTCAATTGTCTGGTGATCTAAAACCCTAATCCCTCAATTCTCTTCTAGTTTTCTTAATTCAAACCTTATTCACGACATTTGTATATTACGGCGTTGAATTCGTTGATCGGTTATATATCTAGGGTTTAGCTCGTTGATCGGTTTTACAAATGAGAACCAACAAAAATTAAACGAAATAGAAATAGGATAAAACAGTGTGGTAGGCCTTATTTTTTAAGTGTGTGGTATTAAGAAGAGTGTAATACTAATTCTTGTGGTATTTTTTAGTCGTGGTATTAGGAAGAACATAATGGGTGCCCTTAGCACCACACTTCTTTTTTACTAATTTCTTTAAACATGTTAATCTTAATAATGCACATATTTTACATAAATAATGAACTTATATACTGACTAGGATCTTCAAAGACATGGAAAATTACTAATAAAATGATTAGCTAGTTTATTCGTCAATAGCAAATTATATGTATAAATTTCTCTTACCGGGAATATGTATGCATTTTTTGGAAACACAACCTATAACACAAGGAACACGTTTCCATTTGACACTGCAACCGACTTCGCAAGCTGGCCCACAAATAGCTGATACGTGTATCACAAATGAACATAACGGCTTACATAGGGTTGTGCAGATGCCAGCATAACTTGGGGAAACAAAAAGAAGTATAATCAAAATGAAAGCAAAACTTTTCTTAATTGACTTTGATCCCATTATTTTTTCTAGAGCTATTAAAACAGCTAGTCTTCTTGTATATACAATAATGGATACATAACACTAATGATTTATAATATGAATGATACATAGCGATACCCAAAAATTTAATAAATGAATGAATTAGGGACAAAGATTATCTTTAAGAAATAAACGAATCCAAATACAATAAATACAATACAAATTATTATAAAACCTATTAAACATAATGCGGTAACCTATTACCTCTTATCATATTATTAAAGAAATCTAATAATAATGGTCTTCTTGCCTATGTATTAATTAAATGTCCAACTACCTACCATTAAGCCAGCAACCAAAATAAAACATTGTATTACATTTTGATGACATTTCTTTTATATAGCAATATTTTCATATATAAATGATAAACGCACTGAAGAATGCACCCTTGTAACTAGATACAATGTAACAAAATTTTCAATGTTCGGAGAGTATTTGTTATATGCATGTCATAATGTTGTTACTAATTTTTAAAATATGCCATAATTATTCCCATGCACCTGACTTATGAACTGCATTGTATTTATGACCAACTTAGGTACAAATATTTTTACATTGATTAAGTGGAAAATTAATTTAATTTTTAAATTAATGTACAAACGTTGCAATAAAACCTATTTTGCAAAGGACAATACAGGATATAAAAAGCTTTTAATACCAGTTGTGTAGCCGCTAAAATATGCAAAGATTTAATGGAGTTGGTGAATCTTACATATGTCTTCGACCATTGTAGGGAATTGTTATAATAAAGTTTTTACAACTAATTATGCATACTATAGGTCGTTTACGGCTCTTTTTATCCACTGCAATAGTTCTTATTTCATAGTTTTGTAGGTTTTTAGATGAATAGTAAAATATAACTATGCATTGCTATGGAACACACCTATCGATATAAGTTTCTCTATTAAAAACAAGATTGTACTAATAACAAGAATCATTCACATTAACTAAAAATAACCTGAATAATAGCATTCGTAAATGCCCAAAAAAACTATTCACAAGATTCATAAAGTATGACGTAAATAATAAGAAATATGGCATTTTACATTTTAGAACGCTATGTAATGTAGTTAAAGGTTAAACAAATTTTTATCTTCAATAAAATTGAATCTTCTAAAATTAAGCAATTTAGTTCAAACCATAAATATGAACGCTTTGTTTATCAAGTCATGGTCATAAACATATTGCACTTACTAAATGACACTTGGACATTCAGAGTATTAGTACCAAATCTTGGTATTCACAAATAATGTGAATGTAATTATGCTCATTGGATGGACTTGAAGAGAGTATTCACAAATCTTGCTATTTACAGATATTGTCGACCTTGGTATTCTCAAATATAAGTTTTTATTAAATATAACTCCATCGATTTATTTTTCAAAATAAATAAATAGCATAGTTAAGCTAAAACCTATGTCGAAATATATTTGAAGTTAATAAAATTGAGTTGTTTGGTGTAGTAAAATTTGTCAAGCTAATTTAAAATGAATTTAAAGATATGACATGGATGTTTAATAAACAAATGTGGTATGAATTTACTAAGTTAATGATTTGAATCTAATTATAAGTGAAGTTAAATATATTAGAAATGTTTAGCGAAGTTTGATCTTGTTAAGTATGATTCTTATAAAACAATCTTTGTGAAGTCGCGTATTGAAATATATGAACTAAATTTCCATGGTCCCTTAGGGATGGGAATTGAAGCAACCCGAACTTCCCCTTTCGGGAAAGCCCGGATTAAGTTGAAAATACGACAAATCAGAACACAAACAGAAGAACATTTCATTGCTTATTACAATAATTTACATCAAAGTACAAGAATATACAGAGTCTGAACAAATAATATACATCAGGAAAATATCAGAGATTAAAATACATTACATAGCAGAGGAAAATAATACATAACACAACTGAAAGAAATACACAGATACAGATCTTTACGAGTATAGTTCCAGGTGTAAATCTAGGATCTTGTGAATATAATATCTGCAAAACCCAACTACTAGCTACCCGTGTGGAAAATAGGGGCATCTAGAGTTTAGGTTAAAACAATAAACTCCAGGTCAGTCATGTGACTGGTGTGAGAACTAAAACAATTATTTAAATATTTAATTTAAAATAAAGTAAATCAAGGGACCATGTCATATAACATGGAACGGGTTTTCTCCCAAGAATACCGGTGCATAAAACAAACAGTGCAATGCTTTTTGGAAAAATGAAGCTATTATAAGACTCTGGTCCCATCACCCAATGCAACGCAAGCCGGAGGATAGAGTTTTCCCTTATAACAACCAAACATGCTTAGTACGTTTTAAAGCAAATCATTTGATACTATTATAAGTGCATAGTGTCAAAAACAACTTCAAATATAAATGTATCAATCATAGACGGCATGTGTACCATATATCATGTCGCCATACTAGTTCTACAATTTAAACCACACAATGTCGTATTGGAAGTTGGATTTCCATCATGAACCAAGGCAAGGGATCGTCCATACCAAATTCAAGACTCTCTAACCCGAGTCTCGGGATATAGCCGCAACTGCACCTCGGAGAATATAGGGCCGGTCCACACTAAGTGGATTATTATTCCTGAACAATATGTTTCCCTGCCCTATGGGGCGTAAGTCTGGTCAGTATGTCGACCATGTCATCCATCAACCCCGTAATGACCGATATATCCGCGGTACCTCGCTTTCCAAAAACCACATAAGTAAAAATGTCTAGGCTCCATACCATGACACTACTCCTAGCTAGAAAGAAATGCATGTCCTCCCTGCCGTCCTTCATCTCGTTTCTGGTTCATACAGGGGTGTGAGGCTCGCGAATTAATGCTATACACAAAGTTATGCTATTTAAAGCCGTGTTTTGATCATCAACCACATGACTCTACTTTTCAACAGAAGCCTTGATCATTTGCATCTCAGCATGTCATACTGACAATTCACGCCATGCAACTGATGTCTATCGATATATAACCTTTGAGCTCGTACATCTCATAGAAGGGTGTTAAGCAAGAGAATAAATTCTCCGCCACCAAACATATATATATTTAATAGAGATCAATCAACAAGGAAAAAAATCCAATGTCCATCACACATCCATTTACAAGTCCGTTCCGGGTCTGAACGAACCAGAGGCACCTTATTCCTCGTTCCATATGTCCAATACGGAAGAGAGAGCCTCACATATCCGGTCGATCTCCAAGTACGTCTTGATGATCACCACTTATTACCTTGTCTTGGGTGTACAGCCCAATCAAGACATAAGTAATCATCCAAACGATGTGAAGACCTCCGGTCTTCAACCACTGTCTTCATCGTCGATTTATCGTCGTATCAATTATTCAGAATGGGACAAACCCGGTCTTTCTGAATAACTCGCGTATCTTATAGACAAGTTCTCTAAAAACACAACATACGCATCTAGAATATTCTTTTATTCAAATATTCTTTTCACAATTTAAACCAAATTAAGTTTTCCAAACTAGTCGTGATTAGCGAACCTTACCGAAGTAATAATTTATTTAATTTTCCAATCCCAACCTATTCATCCCATGGAGCAAAACTGGTAGTACTCCATGTCTAACACTACAGTGTTATTGGTAAAATTAATTGCCATTTCACGTTCAAATCTAATTAAAGATTTAACTATCGCTTGGAGCAAAACTGGTGATACTCCATTCTCGATCATCTCCCAAATTTGATAATTTAAATTATCAATTCACATTTCAATCTAATTAAAGATTCATTAAAACTCCACTTAGTTTTAATCTTCCCAAAAATCAAACTAATGATTATTTAACTTTGGGAAATCAAACATGCCTCATCGACAATCTACACTGTACCATTGATTCCTACTGATATATAACCTCTGAGCTCGTACGTCATAGAGAAGGGTGTTAAGCAAGAGAATAAATTCTCCGCCACCAAACAGATATATATTTAGCAGAGATCAACAATACAGTTCGAAATACAATATTAGACATGAAATCCTGTCTTTAACTGGGTTAAAGAACCAATGTCATTTAAAACACAGTTCACGATAAACCCAAAATCACATTCCATTAATTATGGAATCTTCATGGAAAAACAGATCAATATATAATCGATATCAATTTCCGTATCCGACTAATAATATAAATGGAATAATGACAAAGCCTTTTAAATTCCATATATATATATATATATATATATATTAACAGTCTTCCTCCACAGAAGCTCATTTCGATTATTATCAAATCGAATTCCATTCCAATTTATTGTATTAAATTGGAAAACTTTACTTTGGAAAATTTCCTTTAAATCTTAATAAAAAGATTTATAAATTCCAAATCACATTTCACTGTTAATTGGGTTAAAGAACGAATGTCATTAAAAACATAGTTCACAATAAACCCAATTCACATTCCAGGGCGAATGAAAAGAAGAAAGAAGTTTCAAAAAGCGATTGGTCTGAAAATAGAAATTGGCTTTTTGTTTTGTGTAAGGCGTAATTCAGACGAATCACCAAGAACTTGCCTGTATATTAATTGGGAGACCGTGCATTTCATTTTATTCCAGTTACTAAATATAACTGGAAACTCTAATAATCATAATTAAAAGATTTATTCTTTTCACACGGGGTTTAAAAATAGTGTTATTTAAGACATCATTCACGACAAACCCAAAATCCAATTCTTTTATTCAATTCCAATTAAATATTAATTAATTGAAAAATTCACTAAATCTTAATTAAAATATTATTCTTTTCTTAACTGGGTTTAAGAACAGTGTTAATAAAGACACATTCACGACAAACCCAAAATCCCTTTTGATATTAAATACGAGGCTCTGAATAGAAATTATATCGGCTTATATTCAATATCAAATTCTTAAACCAACAAATATCGTATTGGAAATAACGATATAAATATATCCTCCATATTTCCATAACAATATCCGTATAATCACGAAATCCAACATCGAAATATTTCGAATATGATTTCCATCCAAATCCACTCCAATTCATATATTGGAAATTCTGGTTATATTAAAACTCATTCTCAATCCAATTTATTTATTTAAAAATATTTGGTTTATAATTCTAGTTAATAACTAGTTCATTTCGATAAAAATATATTTTTATCTTTTCAAATATGGAATTTTTCATCCGAATTCATTCCAAATCATTTAATATGATTTTACACAAATTATTAATATTTTTAATAATTTTATTAAGGCCCTTTCAGTCGATCACTTACAGCGACCTTTTCCTAATCCGATTTGGACATAATTCCAAATCCAACCGTTAGATTTCAAATCTCTTATATTCGTTGGAAAGCTCTTTTCGATATGAACCAAATGTTCTGGTTTTAGGAGAATCCGACGGTCGGATCTCCCGTAATATCAATTCGAAGTCAATGGTCGAAATTCGCGAACGGCCGCGGCGCGACACGTTCTATTCAGGCCATTATATAATATATGTAATATATATTTCATCGATTTCCATTTAAAACGTATTTTATAAATCGTTTATAAATTTGTTTTAAAATGTTTCTAACTTCATTTCCAATTTTAAATCAAAATTGAATACTCCTTATCATTATATTATTTAAATGACAATATTTTCAAAATATCAGATTTTGAAATCATTTCCTTTTTGATATTCATTATAAAAATGAATAAAATCGATATACATATCGTTTGCGTCAAAATGGCGCATATCTAATCAATACGACTTCACATATTTTAATATTTTCGTGTCCATCCAAAATTGGACATTAAAATCAGATTTTAATCCTTTATTGAATATTATTTTAAAATATTCGTTATTTTAAAATATTCGTTATTTTAAAATATTCGTTCTTTCCAAATTGGAATCAGACACAGTCAATTACCATATAATGTTATTTATATGGATTTCATACATCATATGTATACAACAACAATGATAAACAATCAACCATCATCCAGAGTGCATTACACAACTGCATAAGCATTAAATATAAATAATTAACGTTTACAACAGCCTGTCAACCAATCGATTGACGTACAACTAAACAATTGGGATTAGTGTATGTCAAATATCATCCCAATACCCGTGTGGGGTTTCAACCAACACACATAGATTTTATTTTTTCAGTTGGGCGATGTGTAAAATATATCGTCCCAATCAATATCAGTCAAATGAGTGTACATAAACAAATCATCCGATTTGTAAATGAATATTTATTTTCATTCATATACACGTTAAAAATTATTTTTTAACGATAAAATATTTATTTCGACACATGAATATTTTATACAGTTCATTTATACAATAAAAATGATATTTTTATTGTTCTAACATATTTTAGAAAATTTTGGCAGCATAACGGCGCGATACTAGAACTGGAATAAGATATAGCCTTATCCCTTGCCTAATACTGGCTCGCGCCATACACAAACCAATTCAAACCAATTCACAATTAATCCACAACCAATTTTACAATCATAATCAAATCACGCAGAACATCCAAATAAATAAATACTCAACTACCCCAAATGCCATTTACGGCGCCATAAGTGGCTATTCGCGGAGTATGAAATCCGTGTGTCGGTAATATTCATACATCGCTTTCAATTATGTGATTGTGCGAATTCGAGTGTTGAACTCCATATAATTCAAATCACATAATTTGGTTTGTACAATAAATAGTGTCGGGGGCTTCTAAGCCCCATCTGCATCCTATAATATTTTTATTTGAAAATAAATAAGAGTGAGAAGGAGTTCTCACCTTTGGTTTCCACTCCATCATTCTTTGTTTGAACCATTTGGATTTTGATTTGTTACAACGTGTTGTGTCCTTCACCGTGTTTCCAACGAGTTCTGTTTCATGCAGTTTATATTAAAAATCACATTTTTAATAACGCTTCATCTATTTAAAAATCAAATTTTTATGGTGTTATCATATAATAAAAATCAAATTTTTATAATGCTCTTCATATTATAAAAATTAAATTTTTATTTCCATGTTGTCTACATAAAAATCATATTTTTATTTCAATGCCATATGCGTAAAAATCATATTTTTATATTCGCTATTCATAAATAAAAATCGTATTGTATATCGTTGTCTATATATTAAAAATCACATTTTTATATGCTATTCATATAAATAAAAACCACAATTTTATATGCTATTCATATAAATAAAATTCATATTTTTATATGCTATTCATATAAATAAAAATCACATTTTTATATGCTATTCATACAAATAAAAATCGCATTTTTATAACTAAAAATCGTATTTTATAACAATAAAAATCATATCTTTATATTATAAGAATAATAACTTTTTTTTATTAAAGTTCATATCTTTTTATTATTAAAAATCATATCTTTTTATTATTAAGAATCATATCTTTTATTATTAAAAATCATATCTTTTTATTTCACTATGTATATAAAAACTAATTTTTAAAATTTTAAAACCAATTTCATAGAAAATAAATAAAAATAAATAAAAAGAAGCTTACAGCTGGTGTGTAGTTCGAGAGGGTGGTAGAGTGGTGGTCGGGGGAGGTAGCAGCAGCAGCGGCGGTGGGTACAGTGGGCGGAGGCAGAGGTGAGGCTCCGAGGTGGCTAGCGGCTTCGTTTTGTGGTGCTTCGCGGTTTTGATTGGGGAAGGATGAGGAGAGAGGGGAGCGAGAGGGGGCTCGAGGGTGGAGGCGCCGGCCTGAGGAGGCGCGGCAGTGGTCGACGACGAGTCCGGAGCTGGAGGCGACGGGGTTTGCTTCCATCATTTTTTTCTTTTTTATTAATGTGCGTTGACTAAGAGAAGGGGGGGGGGGGGGGGTGTTGGGGAATATATATATTTTATATTTAATTTCTTTTAGTTCTCCCAAAAAGTTAGATTTTAATTCAAACTCCAAATCAAACCCACTGATTGTCGTCTCTAGCTAATTACCCCCATTCCGGACACAATAGAATATGTCTGGTAAGCCAATTCTACTGTTACGACCAGTTTTCCTTGAAATTAAAATATAAATCAATAAATATTGAATTTGAATGCACATTTTAATTTACTGGAGCCACATACTGACTACAAAATCCTAGAAAAAATAAATCAAGCTATGTTTTGATGGTACGGTCCTAACAAAACTAATTTCTTCAAATTTGGAGACTATTTGAAAAATGACCATTTTCAAGTCGATTAAATTCAAACTGAAATTACCAAACGCGTTTAAACGTACCACGCTCACATATTAATTCCAAAAATTATGAAAATTGGAATCTAGCAATAATTTGACATTCCAGATCCAACAAAAGTGGTTTCGTCGAAAACGGAGATTGTATGCAAAATGGTTATTTTTAAGGGCTTTATATTATATTAATATATATAAATTCCATAGAGACTATTTTGAATTTTAAACTGGACATAACTTTCAATTTATATTATGAAATCTCAGTTTCCCACATACGTTAGAAAGATATTATTACACAAATTCAAATATTTCTTGTTTCGTCTAATTCTGACTTATATTGAATTATGTATATTCATTTGAATTTTAAAATCGAATTTTCAAACTACCGCGCCATTTCGAGCTCGTTTTATAATTAAAATAAATTTATGCGTTCTAACTTCAATTAAAATAAATTTTATTATTATTTAAAAAAATCATTCTCAATAATCAAAATCCGTTAAAATAGCTAAAATAAAAAATTAAAATTGGTTCTGAAAATCCGAGTTGTTACAGGAATCCCAACATGCTTTATATTATTGTACACTTAACATTTCATTTGAGTTAACTTACTATCTGAGAATGTTAGTCCAGACTCGAGTGTTTTGTTTTTCTTCACACTCGGGAGTCGGGATAGAACGAGTATTAAAGTTTGATATTTTGGCTTCGTAGCTGAAGATTCATGAAGACATCGGTTTAACAAAAGTATTTTTGTCATTTTTTATATTAATGAAAAAACATATGTTTGACTTCAATTGTATTCAATAATGTGATTTGGTTGTATTATATTACTTTATTGCGTTGCGAGATATTGTATTATTCCATGTTTGTGATTAAATCTAATTAAACCCGTGACAATAACATTCTGTTGTTACTAATGACTTAAGATTGTTTTTAATAGTCAATTAAATTAATAATGATTTAAAAGTTAGTTGTTTACATAATTAAACCCCGATTTAGAAGTTAATTATTATTCAATAAAAAGATTATTCAAAAATAAATTATTATTAATTTAGAAAATGTTTAAATATTAATTATTATTTCAATTTATAATAATTTAGATAACTACCTTTCAATTATTAATTAACGTCAATTACAATTTTGCTAAGTAGCAACAGTTTGGAAGTTTATAATATTAAATCAAGGTATTCATGACAATTTATTATTTATTTAACAAGATTAATTAAATAAATATCGTCACTAATAGTATTTTAAGTTGATCAAATATTTATGACGATTGTTTCGAACTTGCCTAATTATTTCACTGATGATATTTAACTAGATTATACTAATTTAGTAATAATATTTAATTTAAATACATTTATCTAAGAAGTGCTTTAATAATTATTATAACAAAGAATTATGGTTATATAGAAGAAATTTACTTAAAAATTGAATTACGTAAAAGAGTTTTATGATTATATAACCTTATTTCAAAGATATTGTATATAAAAGTTCTGAAATGCTTTACTTGATAACTAGTTTTGAGATAACAAATTCCTATTTATCTTGAAGATAAGAGCGTTATCGAGCTAATGTTTGAGAGGTAATAGTATGCCAATTATAACGACTTCATTAATATATGGTGGATAATATTAGTTTCATATCGAAGATTGGCATTGTGTAACTATAAACATTATTTCATTGGAGATTTGTTTACTTAAGGAGATTAAGATTTAAATAAGAGGTTTCGATTTGAATAACAAAATATTTAAATAACATCTTATTTAACTGGCTAATTATGCTTTGGAAAAAGAACTTCTTTTTGCATTATATTAACATGTACTTATACTGGTGGGTTAAGAATAACATTTATTTCGAAAGAAATCAATTGCAGAAATTTAATTGATAAGGGACTAATTTAAATGAGGCATTGTATTTTCCTCCAGAAATTGTATATAACTTTTTTGTGTCAGCTTGATTGTTATATTGCCAACTATTAAATATGGTCTGAGCGAAATAAGCTTCTTGTTACTTCATTTTTCTCATGCTTGTTTTCTAGATTGACCTGGGAGTTATTTTGTGATAGTGCTCGGGATTAGACCGAGAATATTTTTAGAATAATTTCGGATGGCTTTTAATGTTTAGGAGGGGACCTTCAGATCCAAGACATTTTCTCGTATTACATATTATTACGCTATGTATGTCATCAGATGAGATTATTAAAAAAATTGGGGATAAGTTGTTATAAATACCAAGCTTTCTTTTATACGTGGGTACTCTAAAATGTGTATAAATTTTTGGTTTCCTTCATATAATGGCTGTTGTATATTTTATATTATTCGTTCCATTATGACATTATGTCCATTCCATTCTTCAAACTATTTGTATTTTAGACACTTTTTTTATTTAGCATGAGAATATTATGATTGTATTAATGCCAATCTAAGCAAAATGTCTGGTCGTTAAATAATTGATTATAATAGAGTAAATATAATTAGTGAATATCTCTTGTTATAAAAAGAAATATTAGTTAAACTGGAAGTAAATTTTCTCAATCACTGATAATATACATATATGTTGAAATTACACAAAAACCATAAAACATTTAAACACCAGTTACATGAAGATCTGGAAATTTAGCCCACTACCATGTAGATATAACATCATAGTTTATTCATACGTTTTGTATAAGTTCCAAACCAACGTTTTATTTTATCAAATATAAGGATACAATTTTAATCATACACACAAAAACAAAGGAAAAGCGATTCAGTCGATTGTGTATCTTCAATTTGAGCTACATTTTTTTCCATAACTCTCTGCACAACAAATAATATTATCTATGTCTTCAGCTGCAAAAACACTAAAAAGAAAGGCATAATGTAAATACCACAAAAAATTCGATATTAAAAAGATGCTAAATCCTTGACTGCAAAAGATACGGTCTAAATTTCAAATATTCATTTTTACTAATTTCTCTAAACATGTTATTCTTAATAATGCACATATTTTACATAAATAATGAACTTATATATTGACTAGGATCTTCAAAGATATGGAAAATTACTAATAAAAAGATTAGCTAGTTTATTCGTCAATAGCAAATTATATGTATAAATTTCTCTTACCGGGAATATGTAAGCATTTTTTGGCAACGCAGCCTAAAACACAAGGAACACATTTCCATTTGATAATGCAACCGACTTCGCAAGTTGGCCCACAAATAGCTGGTAGTGTATCACAAATTAACATAACGGCTTACATAGGGTTGTGCAGATGCCAGCATAACTTGGGGAAACAAAAAGAAGTAGAATCAAAATGAAAGAAAAACTTTCCCTAATTGACTTTGATCGCATTATTTTTTCTAGAGTTATTAACCAGGTAGTCTTCTTGTATAAACAATAATGGATATATAACACTAATGATTTATAATATGAATGACACATAGCGATACTCAAAAATTTAATAAATGAATGAATTAGGGACAAAGAATATCTTTAAGATATAAACGAATCCAAATACAAACAAATTATTATAAAACCTACTAAACATAATCGAGTAACCGATTACGTCTTATTATATTTGCAAAGAAATCTAATAATAACGGTCTTCTTGCCTATGTATTAATTAAATGTCCAAATAACTCCCATATGTGGATAAGCCAGAAACAAAAATAAAATATTGTATTGCATTTTAATGACATTTCTTTTATATAGCAACATTTTCATATACAAATGATAAACACACTGAAGAATGCACCCTTGTAACTAGATACAATGTAACAAAATTTTCAATGTTTGGAGAGTATTTATTATATGCATGTCATAACGTTGTTACTAATTTTTGAAATATACCATAATCATTCCCATGCACCTGACCTATGAACTGCATTGTATTTACGACCAGCTTAGGTACAATTATTTTTACATTGATTAAGTGGAAAATTAATTTAATTTTTAAATTAATGTACAAACTGTAACAACCTGGAAATCCGAGCCAATTTAAAAATATAAATATTTAATTTTATTTATAATGTATATATTTATTTGAATCGTCGTTAGAATATAAATATTTATTTTTATTTATAAAAGGAATTGAAAATGGCGCGGTAGTTCGAAAATTCGATTTCAAATTTCAAATGAATGTACATGATTCAAAATAAACCGGATTTTTGCGAAACCAAAAATATTAGAATCTGTTTGAGAATATCTTTCCAATGAATCCAAAAAATTGAAATTTCATAGTGGGAATAAAAAGTTATGTCCACTTGAAAATCCAGAATAGTCGTTGTGGAATTCTAGCCCTTAAAAATGGAAATTTTGCAAACGACATTCGTTTTCGACGAAACCACTTTTGTTGGATCCGGGATGTCAAGTTATTGCTAGGTTTCAAAATTCATAATTTTCTGAATTGATATGTGAGCGTGGTGAAGTTAAACGTGTTTTAACAATTTCAGTTGAATTCCATCGACTGGTAAATGACCATTTTTCAAACGGTCTTCAAATTTGACGAAGTTAGTTTTGTTAGGACCGTATCGTCAATACGAAGCTAGAAAATATTTTTCTGTAATTTTTAGAGTCCGTTTGTTGCCCCGGTAAATTGAAATGTACATTTAAAATTGAATATATAGAGTTATATTTTAATTTCAATCAAAACTGATCGAAACGACCGAACTGGCTTACGAAACATATCCCATTGTGTTCGGAATGAGGGTAATTAGCTAAGGGTGACAGTCGTTGGGTTTGAATCGGGGTTCGAAATTTAAAGTCAACTTTTAGGATAAATTAAAATTAAATATATAATTAGAAATAAAAAGTCAACCCTCTTTAACTTAACCCTTACCTCCCCCGTCCATTTTCAGAATGATCGAACAAAAAAAAAGAGAATGGGGAATCGCGCGACGCCGCAGCCATCGCTGCTGCAGGAGGAGGCGCTCCGCCCATCGCCGCCTCAACCGGCCACCACGCCTCCCCAGATTAGCGTCTCCCCCCTTCTCCTTCGCAAGGAAAAATCAGCCTAAACCCATCGGAAGACCCACTACCCGCCATAACCTTGGCCTACCGCCCCTCCCCACAATCTCCGACCGCCTGAACCCGCCCGTGGAACCCCCCTCCAACATCAAAGGAGCGATTTTTACCATGAACATGAGTTTTTAATTTTATTTAGTTTTTATTATGTAAAGCATTGTTTAAACTATATAAAGCTATAATTTTTAATATAATCTAAGCTATAATTTTCTGAAAATAAAGCCTTGATTTTTATGTAAATAAAACTTTGATTTTTAATATGAAAAGGTTATAGTAATATATAAGGAATGTTTATATTAACATATAAAGAAAGTTTATATTTTTATATCTAGAAAGACGAGATTTTTATATGCATGAAGTTGAGATCTTTATGAATATAAAGTTTAGATCTTTTAAAAATAAAAAGATATGATTTTTCATAGTGAAAAAGATTTGATTTTTATTTATATAGTAGCGGTATAAAAATAGAATTTTTATCTGTATAGTAGCGGTATAAAAATAGAATTTTTATCTATATAGTAGCGGTATAAAATAGAATTTTTATCTATATAGTAGCAGTATAAAAATGTGATTTTTATCCATATAGCATAGTTATAAAAATGTGATTTTTATATACATAGGAACAATATAAAGATGTGATTTTTATATATGTAGTGGATACGGACAACGAAAGTGACAAAAGGCGAGCACGACGAAGATTTTCTACATATGAAGAGTCATGGCGTTTGGTTTAGCTTCTCGGTGAGAACTCCTCACTTTTATTTTAATTTCTAGTTTGAAATATATACTAGGATGCAGAAGGTGCTTAGCAGCACCCGACACTTGTCGTCCACAGACCATGGATGACTTGTTTGTTTGATTGATGTGTTGTGAAATTTTATTGTGTGATGTGGAATGAATAAATATTTTATAGTTAAAAATATAATTTTTAACATGTATATAAAATAAATAAATATAAACAAATCGGACGATTTGTTTATGTGCATCCATTTGACTGATATTGATTGGGACGATAAATTTTACACATCGCCCAACTGCACAAATAAAAATCTATGTTTGTTGATTTGAAACCGCACACGGGTGTTGGGATGATATTTGGCGTACACTAATCCCAATTATTTAGCTATATGTCGATCGATTGGTTAACAGACTGTGTAAGCGTTAATTATTTATATTTAATGCTTATGCGGTTGTGTGGTGCACTCTGGATGATGGTTGATTATTTATCGTTGCTATTATATACATGTGTTGTAGGGAATCCATATAATTAACATTATATGGTAATTGATTGGACCTCATTCCAATTTAGAAAATAAAGAATATTATAAAATGAAAATTCATGTGTTGAATAAAAGAATATTCATGTGTTGAATAAAAGAAAATTCATGTGTTGAATAAAATATATATTCATGTGTTGAATAAAAGAAAATTCATGTGTTGAAGAAAATATTCATTTGTTGAATAGAATAACGAAGTTATTGAAATATATAAAGCTGTCTTGATTAGATATGCGCCATTTTGACGCGACCGATATTTATATTGATTATATTCGTTTTTATAATGAATATAGAAAAGGAAGTGATTTCAAAATATAACGTTTTGAAAATAATATCATTTATATATCGATGATATGGAATATTCAATTTTGACTCGAAAATGAATATGAAGTTGAAATCGTTTTGAAAACGAATTTAAAACGATTTATAAAATACATTTTGAATGGAAATCGATGAAATATATATTATACATGATATAATGGCCTGAATAGAACGCGTCGCGCTGCGGCAGTTCGTGAATTTCGACCATTGACTTCGAATGGACATTACGGGAGATCCAACCGTTGGATTCTCCTAAAATAAGAACCGTTGGGTTCATATCAAAAAGAGCTTTCTAACGAATACAAGAAATTAGAAATCTAATGGTTGGATTTGGAATTATGTCCAAATCAAATTTAGAAAAGGTCACTGTAAGTGCAGTTCGATGGCCGTTGATGGAAATCGACTGTACGGGCCTTGATAAAATTATTAAAAATATCAATAATTAGTGTAAAATCATAAGAAATGATTTGGGAAGAATTGGGATGAAAAATTCCAAATTTGAAAAGATAAAAATAGATTTTTATCGAAATGAACTAGTTTGAACTAGAATTATAATCCCATTTATTTTTAAAATAAATAAAGTGGATTTGAAATGGTTTTGAAAATAACCAGAATTTCCAATATATAAATTGGAAATGGATTTGAATCGAAATTATTTTCGGAATATTTCGATATTGAATTTCGTGATTATATAGATATTGTTATGGAAATTTGAAAGATATATTTATATCGTTATTTCCAATACAATATTTGTTGGTTGTAGAATTTGATATTGAATATAAGCCGATATATTTTCTATTCAGAACCTTGTATTTAATATCAAATGGAATTTGGGTTTGTCGTGAATGGTGTCTTCATTAACACTGTTCTTAAACCCAGTTGAGAAAAAGATTAAATCTTTTTATTTAGATTTAATGAAGTATACCAATTAAATAATATTTAGTTGGAATTGAATTGGAATTGATTTTTGGGTTTATCGTGAACTGTGTTTTAACGACATTCGTTCTTTAACCCGATAATTAATGGAATGTGGATTGGGTTTATCGTGAACTGTGTTTTAACGACATTTGTTCTTTAACCCGATTTACAGTGAAATGGGATTTGGAATTTATAAATCTTTTTGATAAGATTTAAAGGAGATTTTCCAAAGTAAAGTTTTCCAATTTAATAAAATAAATTGGAATGGAATGAAATTCGATTTGGTAATAATTGAAGTGAATTTCTGTGGAGGAAGACAGCTAATATATATGGAATTTAAAAGGCTTTGCTGTTATTCCATTTATATTATTAGTTGGATATGGATGTTTATATCGATTATATATATATACAGTGATCTATTTTCCATGAAAATTCCATTGTTAATGGAATGTGATTTTGGGTTTATCGTGAACCGTGTTTTAAATGACATTGGTTCTTTAACCGAGTTAAAGATAGGATTTATTTCCTGGATTTGAATATTCATTAAGTAATGATTTTTGGAAATTAAAACTAAATTAGAGTTTTAATGAATCTTTAATTAGATTGAAAAGTAAATTTGATAATTTAAATTATCAAATTCAAGAAATGATCGAGAATGGAGTACCACCAGTTTTACTCCAGAAGATAGTTAAATCTTTAATTAGATTTGAACGTGAAATGGTAATTGAATTTACCGATAACACCGTGGTGTTAGATATGAAGTATTAACAGTTTTACTTCATGGGATGAATAGGTTGGGTTGGGAAATTTAACAATTGATTACTTCGTTAAGGTTCGTTAATCCCGACTAGTTTGGATAAACCATAGTTTGGTTTGAATTGATATTCAAAAGAAAACTAAAGAATAAATTTAAAGTATTTATCTTTGATAAAATTAATGGGAACCTCTCCCTAAGAATGTGAAATTTAGCAACTAACTGAAGATTAGTCAAGATGAATGGTTTCCTGGGTATCGATCTGATGTTGGTTTCGGCCTTCGGGGTTAATATTTAGGAAATTGTTCTCTTACTAATTTACGGTAAGTGCCCGATGAATTGGAATGAGGCATTTGTTGTGTTTGTGTAATACTTGTTTATTATATACGCGAGTCATTCGGAAAGGTCGGGTTTATAACCATTCTGAATAAATGATTCGACGATAAGTCGAAGATGAAGATGGTGGTTGAAGACCGGAGGTCTTCACATCGTTTGGATAATTACCGATGATCTTGATTGGGCTGTACACCCAAGAGGAGGGAATCAGTTGGTGATCGTCCAGACGTACTTAGAGATCGATGGATATGCGAGGAATAAGGTTCCTCCGGTTTCGTTCAGACCCAGAACGGACTTGTAAATGGATGTGTATCTGACATCGGATTTCATTCTGTGTGATTGATATCGGTTGCATAGCGTGAATTGCCTGTGTGGCATGCTGAGATGCAAATGATTAAGGCTTCTGTTGAAAAGAAAAGTCTTGTGGTTGATGATCAAAGCACCGCCTGTGTGGCATAGCTTTGTGTAGCGTTAATTCGCGAGCCTCACACCGCGGTTGTGAACCAAAAACGGTAGAGGACATCAGGGAGGGCATGCGTTTCTTTCTAGCTAGGGTGGTGTCAGTGACCTACCAGCCCTGACATTTATATTATTTTCACTTGTGTGGTGGTTGGATTGCGAGGCGCCTCAGATATATCAGTGACTATGTGGAGCCGATGGAGTCATATGGCTCATTTACACCCCAAGGGCGGGGAAACGCAGTGTTCAGGCATTTTAATCCACATCGGTGGAACGGTCCTAACGATCCAAGGGCTCACCTGTGTCTGGGTCCTGAGACATGGGCTAGATTGTCTCGAAGCGGTGGGGACGATCTCTTGCCTCAGTTCACAGATGGAAATCCAACTTCCAATACGTGTTTTTGCGGTTTTGATTGTAGAGCCTAGTAATGGCGACATGATATATGGTACCCATGTCCCCTAGGATTGATAAATTTATACTCGAAATTATTTTGACACTATACACTTATAGTAATAACAAAAATGAAATTTAGCGTATCAAGCATTCTTTGGCTATTATAAGGTAAAACCCTATCCTCCGGCTTGTGTTGCATTGTGTGATAGGACCTAGGTCTTATAATAGCTTCATTGTTCTTTATTTAGCATTGCGCTGTTGTTTTATGCACTGGTATTCTTGGGAGAAAACTCGTTCCATGTTATACGGCGTGGTCTCTTGATTTACCTAACTTTAAAATAAAGATTAATAACTGTTTTAGTTCTCACACCAGTCACATGACTGACCTGGAGTTTATTGTTTTAACATAAACTCTTGGTGCCCTTATTTTTCACGGGCAGCTAATAGTTTTGGTTTTGCAGATTTATATTCACAAGGTCCTGGTTTATAGCTGGAATGATATCCGGAAAGCTCTGTATCCGTATATCTCTTTCAGTTGTGTATTGTATTATTTTTCCACTGCAGTAATGTATAATATTTATTCTTACTCCGTATATTCCTGTATTCTGATGAATTGTTGTAAGAAGCAACGAAATGTTCTTCTGTTTGTATTTTGATTTGTCGTGTTCTCAGTTCAATTCGGGTTTTCCTTCACTAGGAAGTTCGGGTCGTTTCAGCTGGTATCAGAGCTCTGGTTTACAGAGCTTGGAGAACAAGACACGTTAGAACCAAATGAAAGAATTCATTAGAGATTGGATTAGTAATATCCAATGAGAACGACTCGTTAGAAATAAGATCAGTAGCATCCTAGAACGAGTGTGAAGGGTGTTGTTTTCAAATAAAAATGAAAATGATTTTTGTTATGAAAATTTAAATCAATTATTCGTAATTGAATATTATTTTTATATTGGTTTGGACAATCCAATATATAAAGACTTTGCATATACGTCTGATCCACGTGTATTTGAAGTTTTAATATACTGGATAGATATAGAATTACACTCTAGTCGCCCGGAGATGATTCTGTTGATGACTACGTAGCATCATCAGTTTGTGTTCGAGTTTCGAAGGTGTGATATTTATATATTTCCAATTGACTGGTGTGAGAACCAAAACTGGATAGGGCTTATTGTTGTGATTTGGCATCAAAAATGTGATTTTTTGACTATGTATCCAAATTATGAATTTGAAAAGATAATCAACTAATTGATTGCTAATTGTGTTATTTGATTATTGTTTTGATTAATTAGAATTTGAACCATATAAGCCAAATTGTATCAAATATTGAACTGAATTGAAAATTGTTTGAAATTGAATGCATATACATGTGTATCCACTGAACAGTTCATAGCAAGAAGGCTAGAGAAGAGGAATAAAATTGTTTGCCCGACAAATAGGTACATGTTTATTGTATTTCTTTGGGTTTGGATGATTTTATGAGCCGATTGGCTAGCCGCTTGGCTGTTTCTTTTTCTTTTTGGATTGGAGAGGCCTGTATGGCAATTTCGGGATTTTCCCGGTGCTCCCGTGCAGGGGAGGTTATGGCGAAATTTTTCGGAAATTTAGCGTGTTAGCCAAATTTTTGAAAAATTTGAAAAGTTCTTAGAAACTGAAAAGTTGAAGAACTTAAGCCATAATGAAAATAATGAAAGCTGAGTTGATTAGTTAAACAACTTGCAGCTTCGTTCCTTTTCGGGGACGAAAAGTTTTAAGTGGCGAGAGATTGTTACAACCCGGAAATCCGAGCCAATTTAGAAATTTTATTATGGCAAATTTAGTGAATTTCGAATATTTAAAACAATTTATTTTAAATAATAACGAAAAGAAATTTATTTTGAATAGAATTAGAACGTATGTATTTATTTGAATCGTCGTTAGAATATAAATATTTATTTTTATTTTTAAAAGGAATTGAAAATGGCGCGGTAGCTCGAAAATTCGATTTCAAATTTCAAATGAATGCACAGGAAGATTTTGGAAAAACCAAAAATATTAGAATCTATTTGAGAATATCTTTCCAACGAATCCGAAAAATTGAAATTTCATAGCGGGAATAAAAATTTATGCCCAGTTGAAAATTCAGAATAGTCGCTGTGGAATTCTGGCCCATAAAAATGGAAATTTTGCAAACGACCTTCGTTTTCGACGAAACCACTTTTTTTGGATCCGGGATGTCAAGTTATTGCTAGGTTTCAAAATTCACAATTTTCTGAATCGATATGTGAGCGTGGCGAAGTTAAACGTGTTTTAACAATTTCAGTTGAATTCCATCAACTGGAAAATAGCCATTTTTCAAACGGTCTTCAAATTTGACGAAGTTAGTTTTGTTAGGACCGTATCGTCAATACGAAGCTAGAAAATATTTTTCTGTAACTTTTAGAGTCCGTATGTGGCCCCGGTAAATTGAAATGTACATTTAAAATTGAATATATAGAGTTATATTTTAATTTCAATCAAAACTGATCGAAATGGACGAACTGGATTACGAAACATATCCCATTATGTTCAGAATGGGGCTAATTAGCTAGGGGCGACAGTCGTTGGGTTTGAATCGGGGTTCGAAATTTAAAGTCAACTTTTGGGATAAATTAAAATTAAATATATAATTAGAAATAAAAAGTCAACCCTCTTTAACTTAACCCTTACCTCCCCCGTCCATTTTCAGAACGGTCAGACAAACAAATAAAAAAGAAAGAGAAGGGGGAATCGTGCGACGTCGCAGCCATCGCTGCCGCAGGAGGAGGCGCTCTGCCCATCGCCGCCTTAACCGGCCACCACGCCTCTCCAGATCGGCGTCTCCCCCCTTCTCCTTCGCAAGGAAAAATCCGCCTAAACCCATCGGAAGACCCACTACCCGCCACCACCTTGGCCTGACGCGCCTCCCCACAATCTCCGACCGCCTGACTCGCCCGTGGAACCCCCCTTCCAGCATCAAAGGAGCGATTTTTACCATGAACGTGAGTTTTTAATTTTATTTAGTTTTTATTATGTAAAGCATTGTTTAAACTATATAAAGCTATAATTTTTAATATAATCAAAGCTATAATTTTCTGAAAATAAAGCCTTGATTTTTATGTAAGTAAAACTTTGATTTTTAATATGAAAAGGTTATAGTAATATATAAGGAAAGTTTATATTAACATATAAAGAAAGTTTATATTTTTATATATAGAGAGAAGATATTTTTATATGCATGAAGTTGAGATCTTTATGAATATAAAGTTTAGATCTTTTAAAAATAAAAAGATATGATTTTTCATACTGAAAAAGATTTGATTTTTATCTATATAGTAGCGGTATACAAATAGAATTTTTATCTATATAGTAGCGGTATAAAAATAGAATTTTCATCTATATAGTAGCGGTATAAAAATAGAATTTTTATCCATGTAGCATAGTCATAAAAATGTGATTTTTATATACATAGCAACAATATAAAGATGCGATTTTTATATATGTAGTGGATACGGACAATGAAAGTGACAAAAGGCGAGCACGGTGAAGATTTTCTACATATAAAGAGTTGTGGCGTTTGGTTTAGCTTCTCGGTGAGAACTATTCACTTTTATTTTAATTTCTAGTTTGATATACACACTAGGATGCAGACGGTGCTTAGTAGCACCCGACACCCGTCGTCCACAGACCATCGATGACTTGTTTGTTTGATTGATGTGTTGTGAAATTTTATTGTGTGATGTGGAATGAATAAATATTCTATAGTTAAAAACATAATTTTTAACGTGTATATAAAGTAAATAAATATAAACAAATCGGACGATTTGTTTATGTGCATCCATTTGACTGATATTGATTGGGATGATAAATTTTACACATCGCCCAACTGCACAAATACAAATCTGTGTTTGTTGATTTGAAACCCCACACAGGTGTTGGGATGATATTTGGTGTACACTAATCCCAATTATTTAGCTGTATGTCGATCGTTTGGTTGACAGACTGTGTAAGCGTTAATTATTTATATTTAATGCTTATGCAGTTGTGTGGTGCACTCTGGATGATGGTTGATTATTTATCGTTGCTATTATATACATGTGTTGTAGGGAATCAATATAATTAACATTATTGGGCCTCATTCCAATTTAGAAAATAAAAAATATTATAAAATGAAAATTCATGTATTGAATAAAAATATATTCATGTGTTGAATAAAAGAAAATTCATGTGTTGAATAAAAGAAAATTCATGTGTTGAAGAAAATATTCATTTGTTGAATAGAATAACGAAGTTATTGAAATATATAAAGCCGTGTTGATTAGATATGCACCATTTTGACGCGAACGATGTTTATATCGATTTTATTCGTTTTTATAATGAATATAGAAAAGGAAGTGATTTCGAAATATAACGTTTTGAAAATAATATCATTTATATACCTATGATATGGAATGTTCAATTTTGATTCCTAATTGAATATAAGTTGAAATCATTTTGAAAACGAATTTACAACGATTTATAAAATATGTTTTGAATGGAAATCGACGAAATATATATTATATATAATATAATGGCCTGAATAGAACGCGCCGCGCTGTGGTAGTTCGTAAATTTCGACCATTGACTTCGAATGGACATTACAGGAGATTCGACCGTCGGATTCTACTAAAATCGGAACTGTTGGGTTCATATCGAAAAGAGCTTTCTAACGAATACAAGAAATTAGAAATCTAACGGTTGGATTTGGAATTATGTCCAAATCAAATTTGGAAAAGGTCATTGTAAGTGCAATTCGATGGCCGTTAATGGAAATCGACTGTACGGGCCTTGATAAAATTATTAAAAATATCAATAATTAGTGTAAAATCATAAGAAATGATTTGGGAAGAATTGGGATGAAAAATTCCAAATTTGAAAAGATAAAAATAGATTTTTATTAAAATGAACTAGTTTTGAACTAGAATTATAATCCCATTTATTTTTAAAATAAATAAAGTGGATTTGAAATGGTTTTGAAAATAACCAGAATTTCCAATATATAAATTGGAAATGGATTTGAATCGAAATTATTTTCGGAATATTTCGATATTGAATTTCGTGATTATACAGATATTGTTATGGAAATTTGAAAGATATATTTATATCGTTATTTCCAATACAATATTTGTTGGTTGTAGAATTTGATATTGAATATAAGCCGATATATTTTCTATTCACAGCCTTGTATTTAATATCAAATGGAATTTGGGTTTGTCGTGAATGGTGTCTTCATTAACACTGTTCTTAAACCCAGTTGAGAAAAAGATTAAATCTTTTTATTTAGATTTAATGAAGTGTACCAATTAAATAATATTTAGTTGGAATTGAATTGGAATTGATTTTTGGGTTTATCGTGAACTGTGTTTTAACGACATTCGTTCTTTAACCCGATAATTAATGGAATGTGGATTGGGTTTATCGTGAACTGTGTTTTAACGACACTCGTTCTTTAACCCGATTTACAGTGAAATGGGATTTGGAATTTATAAATCTTTTTTATAAGATTTAAAGGAGATTTTCCAAAGTAAAGTTTTCCAATTTAATAAAATAAATTGGAATGGAATGGAATTCGATATGGTAATAATCGAAGTGAATTTCTATGGAGGAAGACTGCTAATATATATGGAGTTTAAAAGGCTTTGCCGTTATTCCATTTATATTATTAGTTGGATATGGAAGTTTATATCAATCATATATATATATATTGATCTGTTTTCCATGAAAATTCCATTGTTAATGTAATGTAATTTTGGGTTTATCGTGAACCTGTTTTAAATGACATTGGTTCTTTAACCCAGTTAAAGATAGGATTTATTTCCTGGATTTGAATAATCATTAAATAATGATTTTTGGAAATTAAAACTGAATTAGAATTTTAATGAATCTTTAATTAGATTGAAAAGTGAATTTGATAACTAAAATTATGAAATTCAAGAAATGATCGAGAATGGAGTACCACCAGTTTTACTCCAGACGATAGTTAAATCTTTAATTAGATTTGAACGTGAAATGGTAATTGAATTTACCAATAACACCGTGGTGTTAGATATGAAGTATTATCAGTTTTACTTCATGGGATGAATAGGTTGGGGTTGGGAAATTTAACAATTGATTACTTCGGTAAGGTTCGTTAATCCCGACTAGTTTGGATAAACCATAATTTGGTTTGAATTGATATTCAAAAGAAGATTAAAGAATAAATTTAAAGAATTTATCTTCGATAAAATTAATGGGAACCTCTCCCTAAGAATGTGAAATTTAGCAACTAACTGAAGATTAGTTAAGATGAATGGTTTCCTGGGTATTGATCTGATGTTGGTTTCGGCCTTTGGGGTTAATATTTAGGGAATTGTTCTCTTACTAATTTACGGTTAGTAACTGATGAATTGGACTGAGGCATATGTTGCGTTTGTGTAACACTTGTTTATTATATACGCGAGTTATTCTGAAAGGCCGGGTTTATACCCATTCTAAATAACTGATTCGACGATAAGTCGAAGATGAAGATGGTGGTTGAAGACCGGAGGTCTTCACATCGTTTGGATAATTACTGATGATCTTGATTGGGCTGTACACCCAAGAGGGGGGAATCAGTTGGTGATCGTCCAAACGTACTTGGAGATCGATGGATATGCGAGGAATAAGGTTCCTCCGGTTTCGTTCAGACCCAGAACGGACTTGTAAATGGATGTGTGTCTGACATCGGATTACATTCTGTGTGATTGATATCGGTTGCATAGCGTGAATTGCTTGTGTGGCATGCTGAGATGCAAATGAACAAGGCTTCTGTTGAAAAGCAAAGTCATGTGGTTGATGATCAAAGCGCCGCCTGTGTGGCATAGCTTTGTGTAGCGTTAATTCACGAGCCTCACACCCCGGTTGTGAACCAGAAACGGGAGAGGACATCAGGGAGGGCATGCGTTTCTTTCTAGCTAGGGTGGTGTCAGTGACCTACCAGCCCTAACATTTATATTATTTTCACTTGTGTGGTGGTTGGATTGCGAGGCGCCTCAGATATATCGGTGACTATGTGGAGTCAATGGAGTCATAGGACTCATTTACGCCCCAAAGGGCGGGGAAACGCAGTGTTCAGGCATTTTAATCCACATCGGTGGACCGGCCCTGACGTTCCAAGGGCTCACCTATGTCTGGGTCCTGAGACATGGGCTGGATTGTCTCGAAGCGGTGAGGATGATCGCTTGCCTCGGTTCACAGATGGAAATCCAACTTCCAATACGTGACTTTGCGGTTTTGATTGTAGAGCCTAGTATTGGCGATATGATGTATGGTCCTCATGCCGCCTAGGATTAATACATTTATATTTGAAATTGTTTTGACACTATACACTTATAGTAATAATAAAAGATGAAATTTAGCGTATCAAGCATTTTTTGGGTATTATAAGGTAAAACCCTATCCTCCGTCTTGTGTTGCATTGTGTGTTGGGACCTGGGTCTTATAATAGCTTTATTGTTCTTTATTTAGCATTGCGTTGTTGTTTTATGCACTGGTATTCTTGGGAGAAAGCCCGTTTCGTGTTATACGGAGTGGTCCCTTGATTTACCTAACTTTAAAATAAAGATTAATAATTGTTTTAGTTCTTACACCAGTCACATGACTGACCTTGAGTTTATTGTTTTAACCTAAACTGTGGGTGCCCTTATTTTCACGGCCAGCTAGTAGGTTTGGTTTTGCAGATTTATATTCAAAGGGTCCTGGTTTATAGCTGGAACGATATCCGGAAAGCTCTGTATCCGTATATCTCTTTCAGTTGTGTATTGTATTATTTTTCAGCTGCAGTAATGTAAAATATTTATTCTTACTCTGTATATTCCTATATTCTGATGAATTGGTGTAAAAAGCAATGAAATATTCTTCTGTTTGTGTTCTGATTTGTCATGTTCTCAATTCAATCCGGGTTTTCCTTCAATGGGAAGTTCGGGTAATTTCAAAAACGTTACAAACAAAACCTATTTTGCAAAGGATAATACGATATATAAATAGCTTTTAATACCAGTTGTGTAGCCAGTAAAATATGCGAAGATTTAATGGAGTTGGTGAATCTTACATATGACTTCGACCATTGTAGGGAATTGTAATAATAAAGTTTTTACAACTAATTTTGCCTATGTCCTTTACAGCTCTTTTTATCCACTGTAATAGGTCTTATTACAAAATTTTGTAGGTTTTTGGATGACTAATAAAATATAACTATGCATTGCTATGGAACACACATATCGATTTAAGTTTTTCAATTAAAAACAAGATTGTAGTAATAACAAGAATCATTCACATTAACTAAAAATAACCTAAAAAATAACATTCGTAAAGGCCCAAAAAAACTATTCACATGGTTCATAAAGCATTACATAAACAACAAGAAATATACCATCTTACATTTTGGAATGCAAGCTAATGTAGTTAAAGGTTACACAAATTTTTATCTTTAACAAAATTGAATCTTCTAACATTGAGCAATATAGTTCAACCCCTGAATATGAATTCCTTGTTTATCAAGACATAGTCATAAGCTTATTGCACTCATTAAATGACACTTGCACATTCAGAGTATCAATACCAAATCTTGGTATTCACAAAAAATGTGAATGTAACTATGCTCATTGGACGGACTTGAAGAGAGTATTCATAAATCATGCTATTTACAGATATTGTCGATCTTGGTAGTCACAAATATAAGTTTTTCTATAATATAACTCCATTGTTCTAATTTTTCAAAATAAATAAATAGCATAGTTAAGCTAAAACCTATGTCGAAATATATTTAAAGTTAATATTTTGAAATTGAGTTGTTTGGTGTACTAACACTACAAGAGAAAGAGGGTTTTCCAATGGCTAAGGGCGGTTGGCAGCAGTTGGAAACCCCATAGGAAGCCATTGGTCAGTCCGTTGGTATGTGGATCAACGGCTTCCAATGCAAACAACGCCTATTTTCCAATGGCTTCCAACTGATACATATGTCCACATGTCCCTTATTTCTTGCCAAAGGGATGTTGGAAATGGATGAAAATTAGCCGTCTGTAGCCGTTGAAATGATTGGACCAATAAACCGTTGATTTCCGTTGATCGTCGTTGGAAATCTGGTTGTTTTTTTTCCAAATTTCAGAATTGCCACTTCAAGCCACACACCACATATATAATCATCGAAACTGCTCCATTTCGAGCGTATAACCCACAGTCTCAACCATATATACGCCCAAAAACATTATAAAATAAAAATCAAACACAAAACACACAAATTAACCAATATTTACATAACATAACTACCAAACGACCCCAAAACAACATATCCATGTCCAAACATCATAACCAACACCATGTCCAAACTGTACCATCATAACATCATGTCCAAACCATCATAACAATATATACAACAACCATGTAGCAAGCCTCACCAGCTCTCAAAACACATATCAAAACAAGCTAACCTGATCAACTCTCTCCACCAGAAGATGAAGGCAGCGTACCGTGCTGGGCAATGTACTTCGCAAGCCGCTGGTTAAGCAGCTCCATTTGCTCTTCATGACGACGATCATGCTCATGGAGCTCTGCAATCTGTGATTTTAGCTGTGTGATTTATTCCTTCTCCTGAGCCCTCTGATACGTCTGCTGAGATGATCTAATCTGTATATAATTTCAATTTTTCAGTATTTCATAATAGCATTTCGAGTACATTTAAGTTTTTATTATAAATTTTAGTATTACCTCTAGATTTCCAAAACCATATCGTCTGTTTCGGGTAGGTGGATCCATGACAGCTTCAAATATCATGTCCTCATCATCCTTAGTCAACTCACTCCTCTCACTAGATTCCAGTAACTACGCCCTTTGTTCCAGAAATTTCTCCTGTTAAACCAAAAACAATTGAATTTAGATAACACTATTTTAATTAAATTATAACTCTACCTTATTAACTGTTTTATACTTACATATCTCTCACGCGCTTTATCATCATGGTCCCAACTGTACGAAACTGAGCCTGTGTCATTGAGACGGCCCTAAATCCCGTTCTCACGGAAACAAGGGTTATCTTTGGAATATAACACAAAAACAGATAATAGCAGAACAAAATTAAATAATTACACCAGATAATGAACAATAGAATATACTGGATAAAAGTAATCATCAGAGTTACACAGTATACAGGATCTTACTTAGTACAAATACAGTTCAGCTATACATAAATGTCCACAGCGGAAAACAAACAAAATATGTACAATAGGAGCTGAACAGCATAAAAAGAAATAAATGATAGAATCCATCTTCAGCTCCAGCTATCCAGAAAAAGAACCAGCTAAACCTGAATACAAGGCTGCCCGTGTAGAAAAAGGGGCACCCGAGTTTGAGAGTGAAACAAACTACGAGTCAGTCATGGGACTGGTATGAGAAATCTACTCAACACATATATAATATGGCTAATCACAGGACCACGCCACTTTCGTGGAACGGGTTTACTCCATTGGATTGCCAGTGCCTTAAAACAAATCTTTCTTTTAAACATCGCTATGCTTTTTATAAAAATGAAACCGTTATAAGACTCAGTTCCCATCACACAATGCAACGCAAACCGGAGGATAGAGTTTTACCTTATAACGGCCAAAATATGCTTGATACGAATAAAACAAAGGCATTTGATATTATTGCTAGTGTTTATATGTTTTGAAAACAATTTCAAATCATAACTATCAATCATAGACGACATTAATGCCCCATACCACTATGTCGCCATATATAGGTATACAATCAAAATCGCATCGTCACGTATTTGGAAATTGGATTTCCGTCAGGAACCAAGGCAAAAGATAGTCCTTACCGACTTCGTGACTCTCTAGCCCGAGCCACAGGGTCAGAGCGCATCGACCCTTGGATCGTCAGGGCCGGTCCACCGATGTGGATTAAAATGCCTGAACAATACGTTTCCCCGCCCTTTGGGGCGTAAACGAGCCAACGAATGACTCCATCGGACCCGGATCGTCCGATCAAACCGAGGCGCCTCGCAACAGCAACAACCACATAGGTGAAAAGTATATAAATGTCAGGGCTGGTAGGTCACTGACACCACCCTAGCTAGAAAGAAACGCATGTCCTCCCTGAGGTCCTTCCTCCCGTTTTAGGTTCATACAGGGGTGTGAGGCTCGCGAATTTACGTTATACACAAAGCTACGCCACACAGGCAGTGCTTTGATCGTCACCACAAGACTTTGCTTTTCAACAGAAGCCCTGATCACTGCATCTTAGCATGCCACACAGGCAATTCACACCGTGCAACTGATGGCTATCAATCACACAGAAGAAATTCCAATGTCGGACACACAGTCCATTTACAAGTCCGTTCTGGGTCTGAACGAAACCGGAGGCACTAAATACCTCGCAAACCCATCGATCACCACGTACGTCTGAACGATCACCACTCATTATCCATATCTCGGGATGCCTCCCAATCAGGACCTCGGTTACCATCCAAACGAGGTGAAGATCTCCGGTCTTCGACCACCGTCTTTATCTTCGACTTTCAATCGTCGGTCAATTATTTGAAATGAGAATTAACTCGGCCTTCTCAAATAATTCACGTATATTTAGAATTTCAATTCAAGTTATTTCAATTCAAGTTATTTCAATGGTTAAATTATTCGACAACACCAATTCTGTTCTTTAATGTAATTTTCACACCAAACACATTCAACCATCAAACATCACATAAATCAAGCAAATTCAGTTTATTTCCATTCCATAACGTTTCCAATATTTTATAACGATTTATCGCTATTTTTATTTATTTTAAAATAGCTGATTTATTCAAAACGACGCTTCGGGCCATAAAGCGGCCGTGGCGCTGTTTTTCTTCAGATTTGATTTACACATATCTGAAAATCTAACCGTTGGATCTTCGCAAAATTTACATCATTAGAAAGGTCTTTTCAAAACGAATCCAACGGTTCCAGTTTCGGGAAAATCCGACGGTCGGATCTCCCGGTACAATCGTTTGAATTTTCGATTTCAAAATACGAACTGCAGCGTCGTTATTCGATTAAATATATAATTATATTTATATATATATAAATATAATCGCTTCTGGCGCTGTTTTTCATCAGATTTGAATTAAACATTCCAGACAATCCAACCGTTGGATTTTTACAAAGTTGGTGCCGTTGGGAAGATATTTCCAAGGCGAACCCGACGGTTGAGGTTTCGGGAAAATCCAATGGTCGGATTTCCCGTACTAGTTGTTTGAAAACACGGTTTCAAAATGCGAACTGCACGGCCACGTTTCGTTTTAATTTTATTTATATTTATATAATTATATAAATATAGTTCATTCAACAATTTCAATATCGTTTTCACTTCAAATATTTCACTAACGCCTTAAATTTTTGGAAAATTTCGCCATAACCTCCCCTGCACCGGGAGCATCGGGAAATCGCAAATAGCTTTCCCGGTCCTTCTAATCTCAAAAAGAAAAAGAAAAAGCCAAGCGGCTAGCCAACAGGCTCATAAAATCATCACCCAAACAAAACAGTAAATGTGTACCTATTTGTCGGGCACAAAATTTTATTCCTTTTCTCTAGCCCCTTTGCTATAACCTGTTCAATGAATATGGATGTACATATATATACAGTTCTTATCATTTATCATTTTCTATTCAACTTCATATTTGATTTCTATTTGGTTTAAAAACACCATTCATTCTAATGTTACATACATATGCACAAATTATTTCATTAGCTAATTAATGAATATTTCAACTCATATATGTTTATTTTGAACAAGTGGCTATTTTTAACACTTCACATTTCAACGATTTATGCATACAATAAAAATGTGATTTTTATTGTAAAACAATTCATTTCAAAACACTATTATTCTATATAGTTCATATAGGTGACAAAAATAGGATTTTTATCATAAAACAATTTCTTTTAAAACGAGATTATTTTACACAGTTCATATAGTCGATAAAAGGTGATTTTTATTATCAAACAATTTATTTCAAAATATGAATACCATTCAACACATGAATTTCTAATCAACGAATGAATATCGATTCAACACATGAACGTTTTCTATAGTTTCTATATATAGATAAAAATGTGATTTTTATTATCAAACAATTTATTTCAAAATATGAATACCATTCAACACATGAATTTCTAATCAACGAATGAATATCAATTCAACACATGAATGTTTTCTATAGTTTCTATATATAGATAAAAATGTGATTTTTATTATCAAACAATTTATTTCAAAATATGAATACCATTCAACACATGAATTTCTAATCAACGAATGAATATCAATTCAACACATGAATGTTTTCTATAGTTTCTATATATAGATAAAAATGTGATTTTTATTATCAAACAATTTATTTCAAAATATGAATACCATTCAACACATGAATTTCTAATCAACGAATGAATATCAATTCGACACATGAATGTTTTCCATAGTTTCTATATATAGATAAAAATGTGATTTTTATTATCAAACAATTTATTTCAAAATATGAATACCATTCAACACATGAATTTCTAATCAACGAATGAATATCAATTCAACACATGAATGTTTTATATTCAATGAATAAATATAGTTTAAGCATATGAAAATAATTCAAACACACGAATATTATTCAAAATTTTGGCAGCATAACGGCAGGGTAGTTAAAACCGGGACCGTCCCTAGTACGGCTCCTCGCTCTACCTTAAAACCTCGCGGTTTTTGACAATGGGGATCATGCATCTAGTTCGCACGCAGGCGGCATGTATATATTTTTTTCATTTCCACAAACTAATCCTATGTGGTTTCAACCAAATATTTCTCAATCACAAACGGGTATTTTTCAACCACAATCAACCAATATCAACCACAAACAATCCCAAACAATCATTCGCTATCAATCAATTTTCACAACAATTTCAACCAATAAATATCGTCCATGGTTTGTGGACGAGGGGCGTATATATATATAATATAGCTAGAAAAAGAAATTGGAGAGTGAGAAATTCTCACCGATAGCTATCCAATACCACGACTCTTCCTTTATAGAAATCTTCGCCAATCTCGCCTTTCTGTCGCTTTCGTTGCCCGTATTCTCTACATATGTAAAAATCGAATTTTTACTTCGTTATTCAATATATAAAAATTGCATTTCAAAAATATATATTCCGCCTTTTCAAAAATAAAGATTATATTTTTAATATTCCTATGATGTAAAAATTATATTTTTATTACTTTAAAAATATAAAAATCATATCTTACTTCTTCTACTTACAGTTCAAATCTTTTTCTATTTAAAATTCAAATCTTTTTCTACTTAAAGTTCAAATCTTTTTCTATTTAAAATTCAAATCTTTTTCTACTTAAAGTTCAAATCTTTTTCTATTTTAAATCTTAAAATTAAAATCAGTTTTTAAACCCTTTTAAAATCAGTTTTAAATCCTTTTAAAATCAGTTTTAAATCCTTTTAAAATCAGTTTTAAACCTTTTAAAATAATCAGTTTTAAACCTTTTTAAAAAAAATCTGAATTTAAACCTTTTTAAAATCAGAATTTTTATACCTTTTCAAAATCATCAGTTTTAAACCTTTTAAAATAATCAGTTTTAAACCTTTTAAAATAATCAGTTTTAAACCTTTTTAAAAAAAATCTGAATTTAAAATGAAAATAAAATAACAATAACTTACTTTATCTGCGGAGAAGGGGTCGTCAGGGTCGGCGGCAAGAGGAGGTCGTCAGGGCGGAGTTGGCTTCGAGGGGGGGGGGGGCTCGCGAATTGGGCGTCGCGATTTTGGTTCGAGCAGGGAGGAGAGGTGAACGGGGGGAAAAGGAGAGAGGGCGAAGACGATCGGAGGGGCGTGGTGGAGGTACGGTCGACGGTGAAGGCGGGTGGCTGCTGCTCCTTTCTTTTTTTTTTTTTTGTTTTCTGTTTACTGAAATCGGGGGGGGGGGGGGGGGGGCAGAAAGAGAAGAGGGAGGGAGATATATATATATATATTTATTAATTAATTTAATTGCATAAAGTTGACTTTTACCACGACCTCGAAACGAGGCCCACCGCCTGTCGTCCATAGCGTTTCACCCTCATTCCGAACACAATGGGATATGTATCGCAAGCTGATTTGCTCGTTACAATCAGTTTCCGTTGAATTTACATTTAAATCACTATATTGAATTTTAAACGTACATTTCAAATTACCCGGGGTCACATACTAACTCTAAAAATTCCAGAAAAATATTTTCTAGCTTCGTATTGACGATACGGTCCTAACAAAACTAGTTTCGTCGAATTCTGAGACCGTTTGAAAAATGGTCAATTTCCAGTCGATTAAAATCAACTGAAACTGGTCAAACGCGTTTTCTTTTGCCACGCTCACATATTGATTCGAAAAATTATGAAATTTGAAACCTAGCAATAACTTCACATCCTGGACCCAACAAAAGTGGTTTCGTCGAAATCCGAGGTCGTTTGCAAAATGTCCATTTTTAAGGGCCTGAATTCCATAGCGACTATTCAGAATTTTCAACTGGACATATCTTTTGATTCCCGCTATCAAATTTCGATTTGTCAGATTCGTTGGAAAGATATCATCAATTAGATCCTAATGTTTTTGGTTTCACTAAAATCCGGATTGTTTTGCACCCGGTATATTCAATTGAAGTTTGAAATCGAATTATCGAACTACCGCGCCATTTTCAATTCTATATATACTTATAATTAATTATATTCGTTTTCAATTGTTGATTCAAACTCAGTTTTCATCGCCATTATTTAAAATATTTATTTTAAATATTTAAAATCCATTATTTTAGCCAATTTAAAATTTTTAAATTGGTTCAGATTTTCTGGGTCGTTACAATCTCCCCCACTTAAAACTTTTCGTCCCCGAAAAGGAACAAAGTCGAAAGTGGTTTGATAAATCTACAATCACACAACACAACAACCAATCCAATTGTTTTTAACCTTCAAAAATATACTAATCAAATCCTATGCCCCTTAAAAATCATTCAGACTATATAATTAAAAGTGTATATTTACGAAAAGAAAATAACAATAGAGTAGAGAATTGAATGGTAGTGCAAAGTAGGGTAAATGTACCTGGCACCGGAGTCAATCAGAGATATCTACTCGGCATCTGGGATAAGCTTTCTGAATGCTCTCCTCAGTTTCCCAAGTACAATCTCGTGGATCTCCACTCCATTGCACTTTGACTAAGTGAACCTTCTTGTTTCTCAGCTCTTTGGTTTCTTTGCCGATGATCTTTAGCGGCTCTCGCCTCACAGCTAATTCTGGAGTAATTTCAATCTGCTTTAATCATACTAGGATATTACTGATCCTATCTGTATAGAGTTGCCCGTCCTAGAACACTACTGGTTCTATTTCTGACGAGTTCGTTCGAATGTTATATTCCAGAACTAAGCTTAACCAAAGCTCTGATACCACGTTGAGACGACCCGTAATCCCGTTCAGACGAAAACAAGGGTTATCTTTGGAATATAACACAAAAACAGATAATAGCAGAACAAAATTAAATAATTACACCAGATAATGAACAATAGAATATACTGGATAAAAGTAATCATCAGAGTTACACAGTATACATGATCTTACTTAGTACAAATACAGTTCAGCTATACATAAATGTCCACAGCGGAAAACAAACAAAATATGTACAATAGGAGCTGAACAGCATAAAAAGAAATAAATGATAGAATCCATCTTCAGCTCCAACTATCCAGAAAAAGAACCAGCTAAACCTGAATACAAGGCTGCCCGTGTAGAAAAAGGGGCACCCGAGTTTGAGAGTGAAACAAACTATGAGTCAGTCATGGGACTGGTATGAGAAATCTACTCAACACATATATAATATGGCTAATCACAGGACCATGCCACTTTCATGGCACGGGTTTACTCCATTGGATTGCCAGTGCCTTAAAACAAATCTTTCTTTTAAACATCGCTATGCTTTTTATAAAAATGAAACCGTTATAAGACTTAGTTCTCATCACACAATGCAACGCAAACCGGAGGATAGAGTTTTACCTTATAACGGCCAAAATATGCTTGATACGAATAAAACAAATGCATTTGATATTATTGCTAGTGTTTATATGGTTTGAAAACAATTTCAAACCATAACTATCAATCATAGACGGCATTAATGCCCCATACCACTATGTCGCCATATATAGGTATACAATCAAAATCGCATCGTCACGTATTTGGAAATTGGATTTCCGTCAGGAACCAAGGCAAAAGATAGTCCTTACCGACTTCGTGACTCTCTAGCCCGAGCCACAGGATCAGAGCGCATCGACCCTTGGATCGTCAGGGCCGGTCCACCGATGTGGATTAAAATGCCTGAACAATACGTTTCCCCGCCCTTTGGGGCGTAAACGAGCCAACGAATGACTCCATCGGACCCGGATCGTCCGATCAAACCGAGGCGCCTCGCAACAGCAACAACCACATAGGTGAAAAGTATATAAATGTCAGGGCTGGTAGGTCACTGACACCACCCTAGCTAGAAAGAAACGCATGTCCTCCCTGAGGTCCTTCCTCCCGTTTTAGGTTCATACCGGGGTGTGAGGCTCGCGAATTTACGTTATACACAAAGCTACGCCACACAGGCGGTGATTTGATCGTCACCACAAGACTTTGCTTTTCAATAGAAGCCCTGATCACTGCATCTTAGCATGCCACACAGGCAATTCACACCGTGCAACTGATGGCTATCAATCACACAGAACAAATTCCAATGACGGACACACAGTCCATTTACAGGTCCGTTCTGGGTCTGAACGAAAACGGAGGCACTAAATACCTCGCAAACCCATCGATCACCACGTACGTCTGAACGATCACCACTCATTATCCATATCTCGGGATGCCTCCCAATCAGGACCTCGGTTACCATCCAAACGAGGTGAAGATCTCCGGTCTTCGACCACCGTCTTTATCTTCGACTTTCAATCGTCGGTCAATTATTTGAAATGAGAATTAACTCGGCCTTCTCAAATAATTCACGTATATTTAGAATTTCAATTCAATTTATTTCAATGGTTAAATTATTCGACAACACCAATTCTGTTCTTTAATGTAATTTTCACACCAAACACATTCAACCATCAAACATCACATAAATCAAGCAAATTCAGTTTATTTCCATTCCATAACGTTTCCAATATTTTATAACGATTTATCGCTATTTTTATTTATTTTAAAATAGCTGATTTATTCAAAATGACGCTTCGGGCCATAAAGCGGCCGTGGCGCTGTTTTTCTGCAGATTTGATTTACACATATCTGAAAATCTAACCGTTGGATCTTCGCAAAATTTACATCATTAGAAAGGTCTTTTCAAAACGAATCCAACGGTTCCAGTTTCGGGAAAATCCGACGGTCGGATCTCCTGGTACAATCGTTTGAATTTTCGATTTCAAAATACGAACTGCAGCGTCGTTATTCGATTAAATATATAATTATATATATATATATATATATATATATATATATATATAAATATAATCGCTTCTGGCGCTGTTTTTCATCAGATTTGAATTAAACATTCCAGACAATCCAACCGTTGGATTTTTACAAAGTTGGTGCCGTTGGGAAGATATTTCCAAGGCGAACCCGACGGTTGAGGTTTCGGGAAAATCCAATGGTCGGATTTCCCATACTAGTTGTTTGAAAACACGGTTTCAAAATGCGAACTGCACGGCCACGTTTCGTTTTAATTTTATTTATATTTATATAATTATATAAATATAGTTCATTCAACAATTTCAATATCGTTTTCACTTCAAATATTTCACTAACGCCTTAAATTTTTGGAAAATTTCTCCATAACCTCCCCTGCACCGGGAGCATCGGGAAATCGCAAATAGCTTTCCCGGTCCTTCTAATCTCAAAAAGAAAAAGAAAAAGCCAAGCGGCTAGCCAACAGGCTCATAAAATCATCACCCAAACAAAACAGTAAATGTGTACCTATTTGTCGGGCACAAAATTTTATTCCTCTTCTCTAGCCCCTTTGCTATAACCTGTTCAATGAATATGCATGTACATATATATATATATATATATATATATATATATATATATATACAGTTCTTATCATTTATCATTTTCTATTCAACTTCATATTTGATTTCTATTTGGTTTAAAAACACCATTCATTCTAATGTTACATACATAGGCACAAATTATTTCATTAGCTAATAATGAATATTTCAACTCATATATGTTTATTTTGAACAAGTGGCTATTTTTAACACTTCACATTTCAACGATTTATGCATACAATAAAAATGTGATTTTTATTGTAAAACAATTCATTTCAAAACACTATTATTCTATATAGTTCATATAGGTGACAAAAATAGGATTTTTATCATAAAACAATTTCTTTTAAAACGAGATTATTTTACACAGTTCATATAGTCGATAAAAGGTGATTTTTATTATCAAACAATTTATTTCAAAATATGAATACCATTCAACACATGAATTTCTAATCAACGAATGAATATCGATTCAACACATGAATGTTTTCTATAGTTTCTATATATAGATAAAAATGTGATTTTTATTATCAAACAATTTATTTCAAAATATGAATACCATTCAACACATGAATTTCTAATCAACGAATGAATATCAATTCAACACATGAATGTTTTCTATAGTTTCTATATATAGATAAAAATGTGATTTTTATTATCAAACAATTTATTTCAAAATATGAATACCATTCAACACATGAATTTCTAATCAACGAATGAATATCAATTCAACACATGAATGTTTTCTATAGTTTCTATATATAGATAAAAATGTGATTTTTATTATCAAACAATTTATTTCAAAATATGAATACCATTCAACACATGAATTTCTAATCAACGAATGAATATCAATTTGACACATGAATGTTTTCTATAGTTTCTATATATAGATAAAAATGTGGTTTTTATTATCAAACAATTTATTTCAAAATATGAATACCATTCAACACATGAATTTCTAATCAACGAATGAATATCAATTCAACACATGAATGTTTTCCATAGTTTCTTTATATGGATAAAAATGTGAATTTTATATTATCAAACAATTTATTTCAAAATATGAATACCATTCAACACATGAATTTCTAATCAATGAATGAATATCGATTCAACACATGAATGTTTTCCATAGTTTCTATATATAGATAAAAATGTGATTTTTATTATCAAACAATTCATTTCAAAATATGAATACCATTCAACACATCAATTTCTAATCAACGAATGAATATCAATTCAACACATGAATGTTTTCCATAGTTTCTATATATAGATAAAAATGTGATTTTTATTATCAAACAATTTATTTCAAAATATGAATACCATTCAACACATGAATTTCTAATCAACGAATGAATATCAATTCAACACATGAATGTTTTCTATTCAATGAATAAATATAGTTTAAGCATATGAAAATAATTCAAACACACGAATATTATTCAAAATTTCGGCAGCATAATGGAAGGGTAGTTAAAACCGGGACCGTCCCTAGTACGGCTCCTCGCTCTACCTTAAAACCTCGCGGTTTTTGACAATGGGGATCATGCATCTAGTTCGCACGCAGGCGGCATGTATATATTTTTTTCATTTCCACAAACTAATCCTATGTGGTTTCAACCAAATATTTCTCAATCACAAACGGGTATTTTTCAACCACAATCAACCAATATCAACCACAAACAATCCCAAACAATCATTCGCTATCAATCAATTTTCACAACAATTTCAACCAATAAATATCGTCCATGGTTTGTGGACGAGGGGCGTATATATATATATAATATATAGCTAGAAAAAGAAATTGGAGTGTGAGAAATTCTCACCGATAGCTATCCAATACCACGACTCTTCCTTTATAGAAATCTTCGCCAATCTCGCCTTTCTGTCGCTTTCGTTGCCCGTATTCTCTACATATGTAAAAATCGAATTTTTACTTCGTTATTCAATATATAAAAATTGCATTTCAAAAATATATATTCCGCCTTTTCAAAAATAAAGATTATATTTTTAATATTCCTATGATGTAAAAATTATATTTTTATTACTTTAAAAATATAAAAATCATATCTTACTTCTTCTACTTACAGTTCAAATCTTTTTCTATTTAAAATTCAAATCTTTTTCTACTTAAAGTTCAAATCTTTTTCTATTTAAAATTCAAATCTTTTTCTACTTAAAGTTCAAATCTTTTTCTATTTTAAATCTTAAAATTAAAATCAGTTGATTTAAAATCAGTTTTAAATCCTTTTAAAATCAGTTTTAAATCCTTTTAAAATCAGTTTTAAACCTTTTAAAATAATCAGTTTTAAACCTTTTAAAATAATCAGTTTTAAACCTTTTTAAAAAAAATCTGAATTTAAACCTTTTTAAAATCAGAATTTTTATACCTTTTCAAAATCATCAGTTTTAAACCTTTTAAAATAATCAGTTTTAAACCTTTTAAAATAATCAGTTTTAAACCTTTTTAAAAATAATCTGAATTTAAAATGAAAATAAAATAACAATAACTTACTTTATCTGCGGAGAAGGGGGGAGGGGTCGTCAGGGTCGGCGGCAAGAGGAGGTCGTCAGGGCGGAGTTGGCTTCGACGGGGGGGGGGCTCGCGAATTGGGCGTCGCGATTTTGGTTCGAGCAGGGAGGAGAGGTGAACGGGGGGAGAAGGAGAGAGGGGGAAGACGATCGGAGGGGCGTGGTGGAGGTACGGTCGACGGTGAAGGCGGGCGGCTGCTGCTGCTGCTTTCTTTTTTTTTTTTTTGTTTTCTGTTTACTGAAATCGGGGGGGCCAGAAAGAGAAGAGGGAGGGAGATATTTTTTTTATTAATTAATTTAATTGCATAAAGTTGACTTTTACCCACGACCTCGAAACGAGGCCCACCGCCTGTCGTCCATAGCGTTTCACCCTCATTCCGAACACAATGGGATATGTATCGCAAGCTGATTCGCTCGTTACAATCAGTTTCCGTTGAATTTACATTTAAATCACTATATTGAATTTTAAATGTACATTTCAAATTACCGGGGTCACATACTAACTCTAAAAACTCCAGAAAAATATTTTCTAGCTTCGTATTGACGATACGGTCCTAACAAAACTAGTTTCGTCGAATTCTGAGACCGTTTGAAAAATGGTCAATTTCCAGTCGATTAAAATCAACTAAAACTGGTCAAACGCGTTTTCTTTTGCCACGCTCACATATTGATTCGAAAAATTATGAAATTTGAAACCTAGCAATAACTTCACATCCCGGACCCAACAAAAGTGGTTTCGTCGAAATCCGAGGTCGTTTGCAAAATGTCCATTTTTAAGGGCCTGAATTCCATAGCGACTATTCAGAATTTTCAACTGGACATATCTTTTGATTCCCGCTATCAAATTTCGATTTGTCAGATTCGTTGGAAAGATATCATCAATTAGATCCTAATGTTTTTGGTTTCACTAAAATCCGGATTGTTTTGCACCCGGTATATTCAATTGAAGTTTGAAATCGAATTATCGAACTACCGCGCCATTTTCAATTCTATATATAATTATAATTAATTATATTCGTTTTCAATTGTTGATTCAAACTAAGTTTTCATCGCCATTATTTAAAATATTTATTTTAAATATTTAAAATCCATTAATTTAGCCAATTTAAAAATTTTAAATTGGTTCAAATTTTCTGGGTCGTTACAGCCGTCGGTCTGACTCAATGCATGTGTATGCTCGAAAACATCCCATTATGACACAGGAGCCATACGCGTTCTCTCCTAAAATAAGCATATATATATGTATGTGTGTGCGTGTAAATTAAAACTTAAACTTAAATCAACTATTAATTTTAACAAGTTATAAATTAAAATTTTAAACTGTGCAATTACAAAATATACCAGATCCTCACGATGATGCTGAAATGACTTGAACCCACCTCGATGTGTAACCAAACTCTTGCTACTGTTAGCTGCATTTCTCTCAGACGAGGCCTATACAATTAAATTAAAAAAATGTATTATTCTAAATCACATATTAATTAAATATAATAATTTAAATTAAATATGCAGTAAATTTACCAGAAAATCCTCATTATTATTCCAATAATTATATAGCTGATCCCACACCGCTTCGCCCATCCAAGACGGTCTTTTCCCACCTGATTTTAAGGTGTTCATTGTCTGTCTATAATTTGTTGCCATTTTGTTGTGCTAGTGGTGCTTGAAGAGATCCAAATCCGCCTCCTGGAGATCCACCGAGCCCTGCTTTTTTTTTTTATAAAAAAAATAGCATACATATGAACTTATCAAATAGGAACATGACAACTTAACGTAATAAATGTTATATCGTACATACATACCAAAAAATCCTGCCATATAGTCTCCTTAACAATGTTGGGTATCGAGGTCCATGTGGGCCAACATGCAGTCATGCGAGCCTGATAAGCACGTTTTGATATCTTCAAGACTGTATTGGACGGATCCAACTCAAAACCCCTATCTTAAACGAAAAAAAACATGGCTACTAGAACAACAATTTAAATAATTTATTGTACTTAAATTAAATTTATACTAAAAACTTAGTTTTTACCCTTTGAAGGCTTTTGGCTTAAGCCAGACCACAGAACGGGATAAATCCGCCCTCATCGCCAACTAAATGCCCTTGTGACGCCATACCTGTTACAAACAACAACATAACATAACATAACATGAAAGAGCTATGTAAAAACATGGTATGAGATAACATGAGTACTTGATAATAGAAATGTCATAACATATGTCTAGTTAACATTACAAGTTTGATTCGTACAAGTGTTAAATATAAGTTTGATTCATAGGTATGTCTAGTTAACATATGAGTTTGATTCATAGAAATGTCGTAAAAATAAATATAAGTTTTATAGATAACATATTTTTTTATTTATGATATGTTACTTATTAATAGATAACATAAGACTATCAATGCTCTGGACACAGCCTTAAGCTTTAATCCAGAATCCTGCTTATATATCTACAAAATAAACTACTCGATTGCATGTGTGAAAAATAGGGGCACCTAGGTTTGCAAGGGAAAAGCAAACTACAGGTCAGTCATGGGACTGGTGTGAGAAACTCTAAATAGTTTTAAACTTATATAAATGATAAGGCAAATCACAGGACCACGCCGCTAACGCGGTACGGGTTTACCCCCATAAATGCTAGTGTATAAACAACAATCAGTAATAGAGATATGGATCTACTATGCATCAACCAACATGTAATATCTCAATCTACCCATTTAGATTAATCACCACACTTCGATTTTCCAAATCCAATTCAATTTACAGAAATTATTCCTTTGGATTTTATTCCCGATTTCTTATTTCAAATCATTTTGAAATACATATCTAGCTTTTTTATCAAAGTAGATTTCACTTCGGGATCTCAAATCAAATCATTTGGAAATATGAATTCCAAAACAAATGCATACAAACAAGTATGCAACCAAATATCGGGCTTCCCTCAAACAAGGCAAAGGGCACGTACCTAAGCAAATCGATATATATATATATATATATATATATATATATATATATGCACCTCCCACACATGGAGCAGGCTACACACTGACCACTCACCCTAAGGCACTGGATCCCACCCATACTTTTAGTAGACTGGGTTACCAAATCTTTAGCCACATACCAAATCATTTCATATCCCAAAGTTGGGAAAATCATTTCACAACATAATAATCACAAGTACTTTCATAATATAGTACTTCACATCAGCAGTTCACACATATGATTAGTCACTATTAATCATATAACCTTTGAGCTCGTACGTCTTAAAGAAGGGTGTTAAGCAAGAGGATAAATTCTCCGCCACCAAATAGATACATCATCAATAAAAACTAATCGTATATGCGATGAACCACAATGTAAAACCATAATACATTTCTAAATCATTTTAGAAATCATCGGAGGCCTCGAAATCCTTTCTGTTTATAAAACATTTTTATAAAACATTCCTTGCCCAAAATCGGGAATATATTTGTTTTCACTTAAGAAAAACATCATTTCAAAATCATTCATTAAATTTGAAATGAACACATCGCTAAACACCTTATCGTCAAATTGTGAAGTGTTTGACAAGGCGTTAGCACATAGAAATTTCTACCCAACCTAATGCTAAATGTAAAAGCATATTTTGCTCATAAACTGGTCGAGCACAATCCAAACAATCAGTCAATCCAATTTGACATTAAATATAAGGTTTTGAACAGAGATAGTATCGACTTATATTCAATATCAAATCCTGAAACCAATAGATATCATATCGAGAATAATGATATCGATATCTTCCAAATTCCCATCACAATATCCGTATAATCATGAAATCCAATATCGAAATATTCTGAAGATTATCTCTATTCCAAACCATTCCAATTTATTCGTTGGAAAATTTTGGTTATTTAAAACCATTTCTCAATCCAATTTTTTTATTTAAAAATAAATGGGATTATAATTCTAGTTAATAACTAGTTCATTTCGATAAAAATATATTTTTATCTTTTCAAGTATGGAATTTTTCATCCCAATTCTTTTCAAATCATTTCTTTTGATTTTACACAAATTATTAATATTTTTAATAATTTTATCAAGACCCGTACAATCAATTTCCATAAACGGTCATCGAACTGCACTTACAACGACCTTTTCCTCTTTCGATTTGGACATAATTCCAAATCCAACTGTTAGATTTCAAATCTCTAATATTCGTTGGAAATCTCTTTTCGATGCGAACCCAACATTTCCGGTTTTAGGAGAATCCGGCGGCCGGATCTCCCATAACGTCAATTCGAAGTCAATGGTCGAAATTCGCGAACGGTCACTGCGCGGCGCGTATTATTTAGGCCATATAATATATATATTATATAATTCGTCGATTTCTATTTTAAAACGTATTTTTATAAATCGTTTGAAAACGATTTCAATTTCTATTCTGGCTCAAGTTCTTCAACTTTTCAGTTTCTAAGAACTTTCAAATTTTTCAAAAATTTGACTGACACCCTAAATTTTCGAAAAATTTCGCCATACCCTCCCCTGCACGGGAGCATCGAGAAAATCCTAAAATTGCCATACAATCCTCTCTAATCCAAAAAAAAGAAACATCCAATCGGCTCATAAAATCATCATACCCAAACAAAACAGTAAATATGTACCTATTTGTCGGGCATACAATTTTATTCCTCTTCTCTAGCCTCCTTGCTTTGACCTGTTCAATATATCATATATGTATATTTTCATACAACGCCCATATATATATATTCATACGACGCTTATATATATATATATATATTCATTCAACGCATATATAATTTCACACAACGCATATACAAGCCAAAAATAATATTATTAGCGAACTAAGAATATTTCCATCGCATGACAATTTTATATATTCCATATGTACGCTAAAAATGATAATTTTAGCGAACTAGTATTTATTTCAAGGTATGACTATTTTATATACTCATATGTGTTAAAAATGTTATTTTTAACAAACTAGAATCCATTTCAACGTATGACTATTTTTATTACTTCACATACATGATAAAAATGTTATTTTTATCGTTCATAGAATTTATTTCAAACATGGATATTTCATATACTTCATACGTACAATAAAAATGTTATTTTTATTGTTCAAACAATTTATTCAACATATGAATGATTCATTTACTTCATATATATGATAAAATGTGAATTTTATCATTCAAACAATTTATTCAACATATGAATATTTTATTTACTTCATATATACGATAAAAATGTGAATTTTTATCGTTCAAACAATTTATTCAACATATGAATATTTTATTTACTTCATTTCACATCACCAACCAAATTCACACAAACGAATCTATCCAAACACGCAACCAAACAAACAAGTCGTCCATGGTCTATGGACGATGGGGAGCAGTTTATATATGCAGTTATAAAATAAATAACTGAACAGAAAAATTTAGTGAGGATTTCTCACCAAGAAGCTAAACCAAACGTCGCGACTCTTCATATGTAGAAAATCATCGCCGTGTTTCCACCGAGATCTGTTTCATACGATTTTTATATTAAAAATCACATTTTTAGTTCAACGCTACATATACAAAAATCATATTTTTATTACTCTACATAAATAAAAATCATATTTTTATATTCTTCTCTTCATGATAAAAATCATATTTTTATATTCTTCTATTTTAAAACAATGAAGGTATATATTTTTAAAACAATGCTTGTGTATACTTTTATAACAATGCTTGTATATATTTTTATTCTATGTTAAACAATGCTATGTATATTTATAAAAAAAATACTTTTTTCCTATGTGAATACATAGAAAAAAACCACCTTTTTCTTACATCAATACATAGAAAAAAAATCACATTTTTCTTACATGAATACATAGAAAAAAATACCCTTTTCTTACATCAATACATAGAAAAAAAATACCTTTCTTGTCTATCCATTTCTAAAAATCTTGCCTTTCAATTTCTAAAAATCATCTCTTCTCTTAAAAAAATCTAAACTTTTCTAATTTAAAATTCTAAACTTTTCTAATTTAAAATATTATTTTTATAAACTAAAAAATATTATTTTCTAAAACTAGAAAATCAAAATCAAAGAGAAAAAAAAACTCGCCGCGTTGTTCGACGTTGAATTGAGGAGGGGGGCTTCGCTCGTGGTCGAAGGGGTGCTGGGCGTTCGAGATCGCCTGAGGGGGGGTTGGGGAAATGGCGGCGCCAGCGGTGGTGGGCTGTGGGGGTCAGGTGCGATGCGGCTTCTAGGGTTCTCTGGCGGGTTGGGTTCGAAATGCGAGGAGGGGTGACGGGTCGGGGCGGCGTCAGGCGAGGCACGGTGGTGCCACGGGGAAGAGCGACGGGTGCTGGACGAGATCAATTTCTCTTTTCCTTTTTTTATTGATTGTTGACTCTGAGAGAAAAAGGGCAGGGTAAGGTTTTATATAATTATTTAATCTCTTTATTAAATTAAAAAAAGTAACTTTTTAATTCGAACACCAAATCAAGCCCAACGACTGTCGCCCCTAGCTTATTACCCCCATTCCGAACACAATGGGATATGTTTCGTAAGCCAATTCCATCGTTTCGATCAGTTTTCATTTAAATTAACATTTAAATCATTATATTGAATTTTAAACGTATATTTCAATTTACTGGGGTCACATACGGACTCTAAAAATTCCCATAAAATATTTTCTAACTTCGTATTGACGATACAGTTTTAACAGAACTAATTTCATCAAATTCTGAGATCGCTTGAAAAATGGCCATTTTCTGGTCGATCGAAATTGACTGAAACTGTCAAAACATGGTTTACTTCGCCACGCTCACATATTGATTTCAAAATCATGAAAATTGGAATATAGTAATAACTTGACATCATGGATCCAACAAAAGTGGTTTTGTCGAAAACGGAGGTCGTTTGCAAAATTTCCATTTTAAGGGCTAGAATTCCATAGCGACTATTCTAAATTTTCAATTGGATATAACTTTTTATCCCTGCTATGAAATGTCAATTTTTTGGATTCTTTGGAAAGATATTCTCAAATAGATTCTAATATTTCCGGTTTCGCTAAAATCCAATTTATTTTGAATCCTATACATTCATTTGGAATTTGAAATCGAAGTTTCAAACTACCGCGCCATTTTCAATTCCTTTTATAATTAAAAATAAATATTTATATTCTAACGAGAATTCATATAAATATATACGTTCTAATTCTATTTAAAATAAATTTCTCGTCGTTATTATTTTAAATAATCCATTTTAAATATTCAAAATTCACTAAAATTGCCAAAATAAAATTTTAAATTGGTTTGGATTTTCCGGGTTGTTACAATCTCCCCCACTTAAAATATTTTCGTCCCCGAAAAAAAACGAAGTTGAAAGTTGTTTTACTAATCTACTCAACTTTCATTATTTTCATTATTGATTAAGTTCTTGGGCATTTCTAACCCCACCTCTAACGAGTTTCTCATTCTAGGGTACTGTTGATCATATCTCTAATGAGTTTTCTTTCATAGGATATTACTAATCCAATCTCTGATGAGTCTTTTGTTCAGTTCTAACAAATTGTACCCCAAAGATTTGAGTTAACCAAAGATTTTATGCCATATGTGATGATACAGATTTTGCTCGGACCTAATCGATCACTAAACCGACCAAGACCGTTCAAAATCCGGATCGCTAACTCTAGGCATACAACGCATCAGAACAAATAACATAAGACTTTTATTACATCATAATAATATAACATCAGAGTACATAATATCAGAGTATATCAAAATATAATAATATAGCAGAAGATTTATTTACAATAAATGTAATACAATGCACAGTGAAAAACAAATAAAGTAACACAGCGGAAGACCATCAATGCTCTGGACACAGCCTTAAGCTTCAATCCAGAATCCTGCTTATATATCTGCAAAATAAACTACGCGACTGCCCGTGTGAAACTTAGGGGCACCCAAGTTTGCAAGGGAAAAGTAAACTACAGGTCAATCATGGGACTGGTGTGAGAAACTCTAAACAGTTATAAACTTATATAAATGATAAGGCAAATCACAATGAATGCCAGTGTATAAACAACAATTAGTAATAGAGATATGGATCTACTATGCATCAACCAACATGCAATATCTAAATCTACCCATTTAGATTAATCACCACACTTCGATTTTCCAAATCCAATTCAATTTACAGAAATTATTCCTTTGGATTTTGTTCCCGATTTCTTATTTCAAATCATTTTGAAATACATATCTAGCTTTTATATCAAAGTAGATTTCACTTCGGGATCTCAAATCAAATCATTTGGAAATATGAATTCCAAAACAAATGCATATAAACAAGTATGCAACCAAATATTGGGCTCCCCTCAGACAAGGCAAAGGGAACATACCTAAGCAACTCGATATATATATATATATATATATATATATATATATATATATGCACCTCCCACACATGGAGTAGGCTACACACTGACCACTCACCCTAAGGTACTGGATCCCACCCATACTTTTAGTAGACCAGGTTACCAAATCTTTAGCCACATACCAAATCATTTCATATCCCGAAGTAGGGAAAATCATTTCACAGCATAATAATCACAAGTACGTTCATAATATAGTACTTCACATTAGCAATTCACACATATGATTAGTTATTATTAATCACATAACCTTTGAGCTCGTACGTCTCAAAGAAGGGTGTTAAGCAAGAGAATAAATTCTCCGCCGCCAAACAGATACATCATCAATAGAAACTAATCGTATACGCGATGAACCACAATGTAAAACCATAATACATTTCTAAATCATTTTAGAAATCATCAGGTTTTAGGCCTCGAAATCCTTTCTGTTTTATAAAACACTCCTTGTCAAAAATCGGGAATATATTTCTTTTCACTTAAGAAAAACATCATTTCAAAATAATTCATTAAATTTGAAATGAACACATAGCTAAACACCTTATTGTCAAATCATGAAGTGTTTGACAAGGCGTTAGCACACAGATATTTCTACCCAACCCAATGCTAAATGTAAAAGCATATTTTGCTCATAAACTGGTCGAGCACAATCCAAACAATCAATCAATCCAATTTGACATTAAATATAAGGTTTTGAATAGAGATAGTATCGACTTATATTCAACATCAAATCCTGAAACCAACAAATATCATATCGGGAATAACGATATCGATATCTTCCAAATTCCCATCACAATATCTGTATAATCACAGAATCCAATATCGAAATATTCCGAAGATTATCTCCATTCCAAACCATTCCAATTTATTCGTTGGAAAATTCTGGTTATTTAAAACCATTTCTCAATCCAATTTATTTATTTATTTAAAAATACATGGGATTACAATTCTAGTTGATAACTAGTTCATTTCGATAAAAATATATTTTTATCTTTTCAAATATGGAATTTTTCATCCTAATTTTTTTCAAATCATTTCTTTTGATTTTACACAAATTATTAACATTTTTAATAATTTTATCAAGGCCCGTACAGTCGATTTCCATAAACGGTCATCGAACTGCACTTACAGCGACCTTTTCCTATTTTGATTTGGACATAATTCCAAATCCAACCATTAGATTTTAAAACTCTAATATTCGTTGGAAATCTCTTTTCGATACGAACCCAACGGTTCCGGTTTTAGGAGAATCCAACGGTCGGATCTCCCATAACATCAATTCGAAGTAAATGGTCGAAATTAGTGAATGGTCGCTGCGCGTTCTATTCAGGCCATATAATATATATATTATATATATTTCGTCAATTTCCATTTTAAAACGTATTTTATAAATTGTTTGAAAACGATTTCAATTTCTATTCTGGCTCAAGTTCTTCAACTTTTCAGTTTCTAAGAACTTTCTAATTTTTCAAAAATTTGGCTAACACCCTAAATTTTCGAAAAATTTCGCCATAACCTCCCCTGCACGGGAGCACCGGGAAAATCCCAAAATTTCCATACAGGCCTCTTCAATCCAAAAAGAAAAAGAAACAGCCAAGCGGCTAGCCAATCGGCTCATAAAATCATCATACCCAAACAAAACAGAAAATATGTACTTATTTGTCGGGCATTCAATTTTATTCCTCTTCTCCAGCCTCCTTGCTATGACTTATTCAATATATCGTATATGTATATTTTCATACAACACCCAAATATATATTTTCATACGACGCTTTTATATATATATATATATATATATATATATATATATATATATATATATATATATATATTCAACGCATATATAATTTCACACAACGCATATATAAGCCAAAATAATATTATTAGCGAACTAAGAATATTTCCATCGCATAACAATTTTATATATTCCATATATATGCTAAAAACGATTATTTTAGTGAACTAGTATTTATTTCAAGGTATGACTATTTTATATACTCATATATGTGTTAAAAATGTTATTTTTAACAAACTAGACTACATTTCAACGTATGACTATTTTTATTACTTCACATACATGAGAATTTTTTTATTTTTATCATTTACAGAATTTATTTCAAACATGAATATTTCATATACTTCATACGTATAATAAAAATGTTATTTTTATTGTTCAAACAATTTATTCAACATATGAATGTTTCATTTACTTCATATATACAATAAAATGTGAATTTTATCGTTCAAACAATTTATTCAACATATGAATATTTTATTTACTTCATATATACGATAAAAATGTGAATTTTTATCGTTCAAACAATTTATTCAACATATGAATATTTTATTTACTTCATTTCACATCACCAACCAAATTCACACAAACGAATCTATCCAAACACACAACCAAACAAACAAGTCATCCATGGTCTGTGGACGACGGGGAGTAGTTTATATATGCAGTTATAAAATAAATACCTGAATAGAAAAATTGTAACGACCCAGATTTTTGAACAGTTTATTTTAAATATTTAGCATAGTTTTAAATATTGAATTTATAATATAAATGGTATTTATTTGGTTATTGATTAAATAATTGAAATACGATTTATTTTGATAATTTTTGAAATACGAGAACTGAATAATTTAATTCAAAGGTAAAATTGAATCAAAACGGTTTAGATGATCAATATATATACGATTTAAATATGAACGATGATAATAGAAATTTATTGTTAAAGAATTTATTTGTTTTGAATTAAATTGCTTTAATATGGCTATTTTAAATATACGTTCGAATTAAATTGTATAATCAGTTTCGTTGAATTCAAAATAGTAAATAATGTTGGGAACATCAGTGGTTTTGCTAAAATAGTGGTTCGTGGTTTCAAATTAAAAGACCGCAAGATATTTTATTTAAAATAAATATAAAAGGATAGCCGACCTAAAAACTAAGTGCCACCCTAAAAGTTGGCATCAGCGCAGACTTATTCATCTCGAGCCAACGCCTTTGTCTCCAAGTTTCAGAATCCAGGAAACAGAAAATTAATGGCCGGTACTTTCTGCTCCCCGTTCTTCCCTATAAAACAACGACTACTTCACTGATTTGTTCCTCAGTAAAACCGAAAGCTTCAATGAAAATAAAAATGGCCGCACCCCCTAAATCAATCGAATCCTATTTTTTTTCAAAAGTCGGGTACTCTTTCTTCAATCCTAACGAAAAGCTGAGGGGTCGCAACCTCGATGGAAGCACGGACAATGGGTTCGAGTTCGGAAATTGCAATCTAGGGGTTTGACTACTTCGTTTGACCTCAGAGTTTCACCGCGAATCATAGTACGAGAGGCTAGTTGTCTCGATGGTACAACCAGGGTTAGAGCTGAGAACCCATGGCGATTCGGATTTAGGGTTTCGAGCCAGGCTCGACTGTTAGGGGAGGTGCGATGTTGGCAAACTCGGGGGATCGGGAGGAGCAGCGTTCGGTGGAGCAGCGTGGAGGTGGTGGTATCTGTATTCTGGGGGATCGCGACTTGCTCCCTGGGGTTCATCGATGTAGTGTAGCTCGCGGTTTTAGTTCTGGGGATGGGAATCTCTGTTCGACAGTAATGTATTGAGGAAGAAGAAAGAATTTAACAAGATTAAGGTATTTTCTTTTTTTTAGATTTAGTTTTATTTATTTGAAAAATAAATAAGGTAGTTAGGAATTTATTTTGAGGGGTTAGTTATATAAAGAGCAAATAAATTATATAATTAGTTTATAGAAGATAAATTAGTTTGTTTTGATTCTTTTATTTAAACCATATTAGTTTGATTTAGATTTCAAACTCAAAATAAATAAAAGAAGTTGGATATTTAATTAAAACAATTTGGTGATTTAATTAAATGAGAAAATGGATATATATATACATATGACATTTATTTATGCGTTAATTGAAATGTTGATCATTAAATAAATATTCATAGGAGCACGATAAAACTCGTTCGAGGGGATTCGAAGCCGTAAGATCTGAATTTCCACGAGACATTCAGCAAAGGAAATTACGGTGAGTAAATCTCACTCACCTTTTTTTTATAATTATTTTTATTTCATTAAAAATAATTGTTTGTTGCCTGTGTGCATGTTTTCTGGTTGTTTTATATATATTAGTTATTTAGGCTATATATATATATTGGGTTGATTGGTTGGTTGGATTCCCGCAGTCTCATTAGCGGATGCCCGCAGTTTCATAGCGGATGATTACCCTATACGCCCCACGCTATGATTAGTGGATGACCTTCTATACTGCGATATTCTGCCACGAAGCATAATGGGTATTATTTATGTGCTAACATCTGTGGATGCAGGAAAACAGGTTGGAGGAATCCAACTGGATTCCTCAAAAATATATTATCTGTTTGGTTATTTGTTTGCATATATATTGTTATATATGATGTGTTAGAAAAATAAATAATTTGTTGCTTTGTGTGTTTAATATCATTGGGCTTAAATAATGATATTTAAAATATCATAAAAAGGATATTGGCGATTTAAAAAGGGAAAATTCTATTTTTTAAATAGAATTTGAATTTTAAATGGAATAAGATAAAACTTGTTTTTGAAAATAAAACAAGTAGTTTCTTTATAAACGAAGTTTATAAATAGTTCTTTTATAACGAAGTTATAAATGAAGTGAAAAGAATTATCATTTGATAATTCAGAAATAGAAATACAAGTGTTTTGAAAATATGATTCAAAAGAAAAGGAAATGGAAATTTGAATTCCAAAAGAAAAGGAAATGGAAATTTGAATTCAAAAAGAAAAGGAAATAGAAAATTTGAATCTAGAATTCAAATAGAAAATCCAAGGTGGATTTGAATATAGAACTTTCAAATGGTGTTTGAATATAGAGAATTTGAAATAGAATTTTCAAAAGAATTTGAAATAGACTTTGAAAATAGAATTTCAAAAATAGAATTGCAAGGTAGAATCGTAATGAAATTTGAAATATAGAATTTCAAAGAAAAATTGAATTGGATTTGAAATATGGAATTTCAAAGAGGAGTTGAATTGAATTTGAAATATAGAATTTCAAAGAAGAATGCAAATGTGAAATTTGAATAGAGATTTGAATAGAAATTCAAGTATTGAATTTGAACAGGGAATTGAATTAGAAAATTCAAATAGAGATTTGAATATGAAATTCCAAAATAGAATTTGGAATAAAACTTTGAAAAATAGGATTTCAAAGTAGAATTGAAATAGGATTTCAAAAATAGGAAATCCAAATAGTTTTGAAATGGGATTTGAATTCAAAGAAGTTCAAATGGATTTGAAATGAGGAAAATTCAAATGGGATGTAAATAATGGGTTTTAATAAAGAGGATTTAAATATAAGAATTTAAATAGAAATAAAAATGGTGTTAAATATAAGAATTCAAACAAAACTCAAATGGAGTTTAAATAAAAGGAATTTGAATAAGAGGAATTTGAAACATGATATTTGAATTCAAGGAAGTAAAATGTGGTACTTGAAGTTCAAAGTAAGAAAATGAGTTTTAAATATTTGAAGTTCAAATAGATTAAAAATGGAATTTGAATTCAAATAGTTGAAATAGGATTTGAATATAGGATTTGAATTAGAATCGAATTGGAATTTGAATATAGATTTCAAATATAAATGAAATAGAAGATCAGAAATATTGTTGAGTTGGAAAAATGGTTTGATATATATTTAAATTATATCAAAATAGAGTTGAATTTATATAAACGAAGTTTTAAAAGTTTATATATATAAATATAATTAAAACGAACTCGCCGCAGCGCTGCAGTTCGTAAAATAGCGATTCGAACTTCAATTGAGTATACAGGACTCAATTGAAGTCGGAATTCTTCGAAACAAGAAACGTCAGGACCGGTTTGATAATAGTTTTCAAATGAAGAGAAAAATCTGAATTTCGTCGTATAGATTTTGAGTTATGTCAAAATCAAATTTTCAGAAAAGCAGCGCCAGAATCGTTTTAAAACCATAATGGTTTATTTAATATTATAAAAGGATTTTAAGCAAATAAAATCCGAAGTTCTATTTAGAAAATTTCAGAGTTAAATTGTAAAGTATAGGCGAATTCAAAGTTGTGTAAATAAATATGATTTTTGAAACAGAAATCTTATTTTTGGATTATTGAATAGAATTAACTGATTTGAATGGAAATTAGTTAACGAAATGTTGAAACGGTATTGGACTTCGAATAAGTAAATTCGATTTGAAAATTTATATTCGAAATCAAAAATAAAACTAGAATTGAAATTTGAAATTCGATTTGGTTATGAACGAGTTAATTATTTTGTTTGAACATGTTATGTTCAATAAAGAAGTGAAATAGGCAAAATGGCCGATTTAAAGAATAAATGGGCGAAACTGAATTCAAGCGATTAGATGGTATTGAATTGAATTGCAAACAGGTGAATATGTGTTAAGCAGGTTTGGGATGAAGTATATGAAGTTATAAATGTAGTGCTCGACGAAAAGGTACATGTTTAATTCATATATGAGATTTATGCGCCGTATCGGCAAGCCGCTTGGCTTTTTCTTTTTCTTTTTGAGATTGGAAGATACCGGGATGCTATTTGAAATTTCCCGATGCTCCCGATACAGGGGAGGTTATGGCGAAATTTTTCGGAAATTTAAGGAGTTAGAATATTTTTAAGATATTTCGATAACGTGAAATCATTGTATGGACGTATTGAATTCGATAGTAAAGTGAATATAAAAATCGAATATTGCAAACAAAAAGGGATAGAGATAAGTGATTGAAATTGTTTCAATTGCAAATAGAGATATTTTCTAATATCTAGAAATAAAAGAAGTTAATGTTTGGAAACGTTTTCCCAATTGGCATAAGAGCCAAGAATGATTATTGAAAATATTTGGCTAACAAATATTGATAGAGGAAATGGAAAAGAGATTTAATTAATGAAATATTAATTAAAGAGGCCAGTGATTTGTTTGATGAACACTTGTTTTTATTCGATAGTTAAATCACAGACTATCGAAGTTTTGACCATCGTTGTCAATATGGAGAGACCGGTTGGATTATTATCCGAAGAACCACTCCGTATCGGCATAAGCGTTGCGAACCAAGTATGCTGAATATATTGAAGACGGAGTAAAGTGCAAGGGCTTTTCTAGTAATAGAAATAGTGCCTTCGGTTTCGTTCAATCCCAGAACGAACGTAAATGGACGAATGTCTGACAGAGTATTTCCAATGATCAAATGGGTTGGTCTGTATGAATATATATGGTTGCAACGGATTTATCCCTTAGCATAATATCCAGAATATTTGTGCAAATCAATTAGTGATTAACGGATCTGACAATGTGGCATTCAAAGTGATTGTGTTATCAAGGAATGGTAAGTAATCGTAGCCTCAGGCCTCAACAACCGGGAAAGGACAAAAATCGGGCAGGCAGCATGGCTATGTGGGTCGCGCCCATTAGGGTGTATAATCACCTATCTAGAGAAATTCCTTTTGTTTCTAAATCTATCGATTCTGCCCATTCGGGAAACGGTGGTTTGAGTCCAACCGTTGGTGATATACATTCGATACACTCAAGCGAAATGAGTGGTCGGTCATGTGTGGGCCGGGTTGCAAGACGTTCTTGTTGAACCCAGGTGTATTCGCCTCTAGAGATACATCATCGGAAGGTGGTTCCATACCTTGTCATGTGGAAATCCAATCTCCAATAAGCGCCATGCGGTTTTGATTATATACTATATATGTGGAGCGTGAGATGCAAGCGTTCTGCTATTTGGTTATTTACTTGATGTAGACATTACTATAATATCACTGGATTTGATATCAAAGTGTTTTGGGTTATAGTAAGGTAAAAACCATCCATGTTTATGTGTGGGATGGTCTTACTATTATCTTTTCTTTTGAAAGGATTTTTAAAGTTAAACAAGTGGTTGGAGTTTACTCACACCAGTCCCATGACTGACCCAGAGTTTATTTTGTTTTTTTTTCCCTAAACTCTTGGGTGCCCAAATTTGTACGGGCAGTCAAGTGTTTCAGGCTTTACAGATACACTTGGAGGAGCTTGAAGCAGAAGGCTTCAACGTTAGTTATTTAGAGTTACTTCCGCTGGATCAAATGTTATGTGTACTCTGATGATGGTATGTATATATGTACAAAACAGATTTGTATTTCAAAGCTTATGTTATAGAATATATTTTATTCGTTCCGCTGTGAGCTTGTGATCTTCGTTTTTCTTCTATTCTAAGTTTTCTATCTTATCTATTCTCACCCTCTAACTTCTTTCTAATAATGAGTCGTATTTCTGTGTTATTTGGGTTGGACGTATGGTGTATTTAGTCAACTCAGATAGCACGGATTTGCGGGCCATTACAGTTGGTATCAGAGCTTAGGTTGAGCGAACACCTAGGCTTGTGTGGCATGTGCTCATTAGAGATAGGGTCAGTAGTACCCTAGAATGAGTTGAGTGTATATACGAGAGAGCGTATTTGTAAATTGATATAAAAGTTGTTTTATATTGTGTTGACTAGTTTGTTGAGTGATTTATGATTTCTGATCGAATCGTGGGACGCCACGAAGTCGATAGGAATTTCTAAACGCTTGAACAGAAGATTGAACACGATATTGTTTTAAAATGGGTAGATGAAATAATTTTACCCAAAATTCTATTTTGATATAGAAAGAATTTTTTGAAATTTTTATATTATATTGATGTGTTGAATGTTAATATTATAATCAAACAAGATTATAAAATGGGAATGGTTATATATAACCGAATAGAATTTGTATATGAATGAAGAATATACAAATAAAATGAATTAGAATTGAATTCAAACTAGAATTCAGAATTTAAATCCTGGGAAGTTGAAAATATTTTTCAAAGTATATTAAAATAATATAGATTTGTTTTAGAAGGATTTGAACGAAAATCATTTTAGATGGATTTAGAAATAATAAAGCACTGAACTCACTTCAGTCGCTGGGAAATAATTCTGATGATAACTGCAGCCTCATCAGAGTTCATTTTCGAGTTTCTAAGTGATGAATTGCTACCTTAGAAAGTTTTGATGGGAATTTGTTTGAAAGAAAACAAATTGGTTTGAATATTCAAATGTTTTGAATTTGTGATGAAAATAAATATATGTATATATTTATGGGATTTCAAAGGATTTGAAATGAAAACCCTGGGATTTGGGTTTTGGAATTAAAATTTAACTTAAGCAAGTTAAATAGTTCAGGGTGAATCAATTGACTAGAATCAATTTGAATTAGTTTAATAGAACATAGATGGGATATAAATGGATTGATCGTAGATCATTCGAATCAAATGTGTGAAGACCAAAAGTTTTGGTGGAATTAAATTTGTTGAAATATGAGGAATTGAGTTCCAACATAAGTGGATTGTTGAAAGGTAATGGATTTGTATCATTTTTCCTAACTTAGCAATTTCGAGGACGAAATTATTTTAAGGGGGGAAGAATGTAACGACCCAGATTTTTGAACAGTTTATTTTAAATATTTAGCATAGTTTTAAATATTGAATTTATAATATAAATGGTATTTATTTGGTTATTGATTAAATAATTGAAATACGATTTATTTTGATAAATTTTGAAATACGAGAACTGAATAATTTAATTCAAAGGTAAAATTGAATCAAAACGGTTTAGATGATCAATATATATACGATTTAAATATGAACGATGATAATAGAAATTTATTGTTAAAGAATTTATTTGTTTTGAATTAAATTGCTTTAATATGGCTATTTTAAATATACGTTCGAATTAAATTGTATAATCAGTTTCGTTGAATTCAAAATAGTAAATAATGTTGGGAACATCAGTGGTTTTGCTAAAATAGTGGTTCGTGGTTTCAAATTAAAAGACCGCAAGATATTTTATTTAAAATAAATATAAAAGGATAGCCGACCTAAAAACTAAGTGCCACCCTAAAAGTTGGCATCAGCGCAGACTTATTCATCTCGAGCCAACGCCTTTGTCTCCAAGTTTCAGAATCCAGGAAACAGAAAATTAATGGCCGGTACTTTCTGCTCCCCGTTCTTCCCTATAAAACAACGACTACTTCACTGATTTGTTCCTCAGTAAAACCGAAAGCTTCAATGAAAATAAAAATGGCCGCACCCCCTAAATCAATCGAATCCTATTTTTTTTCAAAAGTCGGGTACTCTTTCTTCAATCCTAACGACAAGCTGAGGGGTCGCAACCTCGATGGAAGCACGGACAATGGGTTCGAGTTCGGAAATTGCAATCTAGGGGTTTGACTACTTCGTTTGACCTCAGAGTTTCACCGCGAATCATAGTACGAGAGGCTAGTTGTCTCGATGGTACAACCAGGGTTAGAGCTGAGAACCCATGGCGATTCGGATTTAGGGTTTCGAGCCAGGCTCGACTGTTAGGGGAGGTGCGATGTTGGCAAACTCGGGGGATCGGGAGGAGCAGCGTTCGGTGGAGCAGCGTGGAGGTGGTGGTATCTGTATTCTGGGGGATCGCGACTTGCTCCCTGGGGTTCATCGATGTAGTGTAGCTCGCGGTTTTAGTTCTGGGGATGGGAATCTCTGTTCGACAGTAATGTATTGAGGAAGAAGAAAGAATTTAACAAGATTAAGGTATTTTCTTTTTTTTAGATTTAGTTTTATTTATTTGAAAAATAAATAAGGTAGTTAGGAATTTATTTTGAGGGGTTAGTTATATAAAGAGCAAATAAATTATATAATTAGTTTATAGAAGATAAATTAGTTTGTTTTGATTCTTTTATTTAAACCATATTAGTTTGATTTAGATTTCAAACTCAAAATAAATAAAACAAGTTGGATATTTAATTAAAACAATTTGGTGATTTAATTAAATGAGAAAATGGATATATATATACATATGACATTTATTTATGCGTTAATTGAAATGTTGATCATTAAATAAATATTCATAGGAGCACGATAAAACTCGTTCGAGGGGATTCGAAGCCGTAAGATCTGAATTTCCACGAGACATTCAGCAAAGGAAATTACGGTGAGTAAATCTCACTCACCTTTTTTTTATAATTATTTTTATTTCATTAAAAATAATTGTTTGTTGCCTGTGTGCATGTTTTCTGGTTGTTTTATATATATTAGTTATTTAGGCTATATATATATATATATTGGGTTGATTGGTTGGTTGGATTCCCGCAGTCTCATTAGCGGATGCCCGCAGTTTCATAGCGGATGATTACCCTATACGCCCCACGCTATGATTAGTGGATGACCTTCTATACTGCGATATTCTGCCATGAAGCAGAATGGGTATTATTTATGTGCTAACATCTGTGGATGCAGGAAAACAGGTTGGAGGAATCCAACTGGATTCCTAAAAAATATATTATCTGTTTGGTTATTTGTTTGCATATATATTGTTATATATGATGTGTTAGAAAAATAAATAATTCGTTGCTTTGTGTGTTTAATATCATTGGGCTTAAATAATGATATTTAAAATATCATAAAAAGGATATTGGCGATTTAAAAAGGGAAAATTCTATTTTTTAAATAGAATTTGAATTTTAAATGGAATAAGATAAAACTTGTTTTTGAAAATAAAACAAGTAGTTTCTTTATAAACGAAGTTTATAAATAGTTCTTTTATAACGAAGTTATAAATGAAGTGAAAAGAATTATCATTTGATAATTCAGAAATAGAAATACAAGTGTTTTGAAAATATGATTCAAAAGAAAAGGAAATGGAAATTTGAATTCCAAAAGAAAAGGAAATGGAAATTTGAATTCAAAAAGAAAAGGAAATAGAAAATTTGAATCTAGAATTCAAATAGAAAATCCAAGGTGGATTTGAATATAGAACTTTCAAATGGTGTTTGAATATAGAGAATTTGAAATAGAATTTTCAAAAGAATTTGAAATAGACTTTGAAAATAGAATTTCAAAAATAGAATTGCAAGGTAGAATCGTAATGAAATTTGAAATATAGAATTTCAAAGAAAAATTGAATTGGATTTGAAATATGGAATTTCAAAGAGGAGTTGAATTGAATTTGAAATATAGAATTTCAAAGAAGAATGCAAATGTGAAATTTGAATAGAGATTTGAATAGAAATTCAAGTATTGAATTTGAACAGGGAATTGAATTAGAAAATTCAAATAGAGATTTGAATATGAAATTCCAAAATAGAATTTGGAATAAAACTTTGAAAAATAGGATTTCAAAGTAGAATTGAAATAGGATTTCAAAAATAGGAAATCCAAATAGTTTTGAAATGGGATTTGAATTCAAAGAAGTTCAAATGGATTTGAAATGAGGAAAATTCAAATGGGATGTAAATAATGGGTTTTAATAAAGAGGATTTAAATATAAGAATTTAAATAGAAATAAAAATGGTGTTAAATATAAGAATTCAAACAAAACTCAAATGGAGTTTAAATAGAAGGAATTTGAATAAGAGGAATTTGAAACATGATATTTGAATTCAAGGAAGTAAAATGTGGTACTTGAAGTTCAAAGTAAGAAAATGAGTTTTAAATATTTGAAGTTCAAATAGATTAAAAATGGAATTTGAATTCAAATAGTTGAAATAGGATTTGAATATAGGATTTGAATTAGAATCGAATTGGAATTTGAATATAGATTTCAAATATAAATGAAATAGAAGATCAGAAATATTGTTGAGTTGGAAAAATGGTTTGATATATATTTAAATTATATCAAAATAGAGTTGAATTTATATAAACGAAGTTTTAAAAGTTTATATATATAAATATAATTAAAACGAACTCGCCGCAGCGCTGCAGTTCGTAAAATAGCGATTCGAACTTCAATTGAGTATACAGGACTCAATTGAAGTCGGAATTCTTCGAAACAAGAAACGTCAGGACCGGTTTGATAATAGTTTTCAAATGAAGAGAAAAATCTGAATTTCGTCGTATAGATTTTGAGTTATGTCAAAATCAAATTTTCAGAAAAGCAGTGCCAGAATCGTTTTAAAACCATAATGGTTTATTTAATATTATAAAAGGATTTTAAGCAAATAAAATCCGAAGTTCTATTTAGAAAATTTCAGAGTTAAATTGTAAAGTATAGGCGAATTCAAAGTTGTGTAAATAAATATGATTTTTGAAACAGAAATCTTATTTTTGGATTATTGAATAGAATTAACTGATTTGAATGGAAATTAGTTAACGAAATGTTGAAACGGTATTGGACTTCGAATAAGTAAATTCGATTTGAAAATTTATATTCGAAATCAAAAATAAAACTAGAATTGAAATTTGAAATTCGATTTGGTTATGAACGAGTTAATTATTTTGTTTGAACATGTTATGTTCAATAAAGAAGTGAAATAGGCAAAATGGCCGATTTAAAGAATAAATGGGCGAAACTGAATTCAAGCGATTAGATGGTATTGAATTGAATTGCAAACAGGTGAATATGTGTTAAGCAGGTTTGGGATGAAGTATATGAAGTTATAAATGTAGTGCTCGACGAAAAGGTACATATTTAATTCATATATGAGATTTATGCGCCGTATCGGCAAGCCGCTTGGCTTTTTCTTTTTCTTTTTGAGATTGGAAGATACCGGGATGCTATTTGAAATTTCCCGATGCTCCCGATACAGGGGAGGTTATGGCGAAATTTTTCGGAAATTTAAGGAGTTAGAATATTTTTAAGATATTTCGATAACGTGAAATCATTGTATGGACGTATTGAATTCGATAGTAAAGTGAATATAAAAATCGAATATTGCAAACAAAAAGGGATAGAGATAAGTGATTGAAATTGTTTCAATTGCAAATAGAGATATTTTCTAATATCTAGAAATAAAAGAAGTTAATGTTTGGAAACGTTTTCCCAATTGGCATAAGAGCCAAGAATGATTATTGAAAATATTTGGCTAACAAATATTGATAGAGGAAATGGAAAAGAGATTTAATTAATGAAATATTAATTAAAGAGGCCAGTGATTTGTTTGATGAACACTTGTTTTTATTCGATAGTTAAATCACAGACTATCGAAGTTTTGACCATCGTTGTCAATATGGAGAGACCGGTTGGATTATTATCCGAAGAACCACTCCGTATCGGCATAAGCGTTGCGAACCAAGTATGCTGAATATATTGAAGACGGAGTAAAGTGCAAGGGCTTTTCTAGTAATAGAAATAGTGCCTTCGGTTTCGTTCAATCCCAGAACGAACGTAAATGGACGAATGTCTGACAGAGTATTTCCAATGATCAAATGGGTTGGTCTGTATGAATATATATGGTTGCAACGGATTTATCCCTTAGCATAATATCCAGAATATTTGTGCAAATCAATTAGTGATTAACGGATCTGACAATGTGGCATTCAAAGTGATTGTGTTATCAAGGAATGGTAAGTAATCGTAGCCTCAGGCCTCAACAACCGGGAAAGGACAAAAATCGGGCAGGCAGCATGGCTATGTGGGTCGCGCCCATTAGGGTGTATAATCACCTATCTAGAGAAATTCCTTTTGTTTCTAAATCTATCGATTCTGCCCATTCGGGAAACGGTGGTTTGAGTCCAACCGTTGGTGATATACATTCGATACACTCAAGCGAAATGAGTGGTCGGTCATGTGTGGGCCGGGTTGCAAGACGTTCTTGTTGAACCCAGGTGTATTCGCCTCTAGAGATACATCATCGGAAGGTGGTTCCATACCTTGTCATGTGGAAATCCAATCTCCAATAAGCGCCATGCGGTTTTGATTATATACTATATATGTGGAGCGTGAGATGCAAGCGTTCTGCTATTTGGTTATTTACTTGATGTAGACATTACTATAATATCACTGGATTTGATATCAAAGTGTTTTGGGTTATAGTAAGGTAAAAACCATCCATGTTTATGTGTGGGCTGGTCTTACTATTATCTTTTCTTTTGAAAGGATTTTTAAAGTTAAACAAGTGGTTGGAGTTTACTCACACCAGTCCCATGACTGACCCAGAGTTTATTTTGTTTTGTTTTCCCTAAACTCTTGGGTGCCCAAATTTGTACGGGCAGTCAAGTGTTTCAGGCTTTACAGATACACTTGGAGGAGCTTGAAGCAGAAGGCTTCAACGTTAGTTATTTAGAGTTACTTCCGCTGGATCAAATGTTATGTGTACTCTGATGATGGTATGTATATATGTACAAAACAGATTTGTATTTCAAAGCTTATGTTATAGAATATATTTTATTCGTTCCGCTGTGAGCTTGTGATCTTCGTTTTTCTTCTATTCTAAGTTTTCTATCTTATCTATTCTCACCCTCTAACTTCTTTCTAATAATGAGTCGTATTTCTGTGTTATTTGGGTTGGACGTATGGTGTATTTAGTCAACTCAGATAGCACGGATTTGCGGGCCATTACAAAAATTTAGTGAGGAGTTCTCACCAAGAAGCTAAACTAAATGCCGCGACTCTTCATATGTAGAAAATCTTCGCCGTGTTTCCACCGAGATCTGTTTCATACGATTTTTATATTAAAAATCACATTTTTAGTTCAACGCTACATATACAAAAATCATATTTTTATTACTCTACATAAATAAAAATCATATTTTTATATTCTTCTCTTCATGATAAAAATCATATTTTTATATTCTTCTATTTTAAAACAATGAAGGTATATATTTTTAAGACAATGCTTGTGTATACTTTTATAACAATGCTTGTATATATTTTTATTCTATGTTAAACAATGCTATATATATTTATAAAAAATTACTTTTTCCCTATGTGAATACATAGAAAAAAAAATCACCTTTTTCTTACATCAATACATAGAAAAAAAAATCACATTTTTCTTACATGAATATATAGAAAAAAAATACCTTTTTCTTACATCAATACATAAAAAATACCTTTTTTGTCTATCTATTTCTAAAAATCTTGCCTTTCAATTTCTAAAAATCATCTCTTCTCTTAAAAAAAATACAAAATTTTCTAATTTAAAATCTTATTTTTATAAACTGAAAAATCTTATTTTCTTAAACTGGAAAATCAAAATCAAAAGAGAAATAAAATAAAATAAAAACTCACCGAGTTGTTCGACATTGAACCGAGGAGGGGGGCTTCGCTCGCGGTCGAAGGGGTGTTGGGCGCTCGAGATCGCCTAAGGGGGTGGGGGAAATGGTAGCGCCAGTGGTGGTGGGCTGTGGGGGTCAGGTGCGACGCGACTTCTAGGGTTCTCTGGCGGGTTGGGTTCGAGATGCGAGGAGGGGTGACGGGTCGGGGCGGCGTCAGGCGAGGCGCGGTGGCGCCACGGGGAAGAGCAACGGGTGCTAGACGAGATCGGTTTCTCTTTTCCTTTTTTTTATTGATCGTCGACTCTGAGAGAAAAAAGGGGAGGGTAGGGTTTTATATAATTATTTAATCTCTTTATTAAATTATAAAAAGTAACTTTTTAATTCGAACACCAAATCAAGCCCAACGACTGTCGCCCCTAGCTTATTACCCCCATTCTGAACACAATGGGATATGTTTCATAAGCCAATTCCATCGTTTTGATCAGTTTTCATTTAAATTAACATTTAAATCATTATATTGAATTTTAAACGTACATTTCAATTTACTAGGGTCACATACGGACTCTAAAAATTCATGAAAAATATTTTCTAGCTTCGTATTGATGATATGGTTCTAACAGAGCTGATTTCGTCAAATTCTGAGATCGCTTGAAAAATGGCCATTTTCTGGTTGATCGAAATTGTCTGAAACTGTCAAAACACGTTTTACTTCGCCACGCTCACATATTGATTTCAAAAATCATGAAAATTGGAATATAGCAATAACTTGACATCACGGATCCAACAAAAGCGGTTTTATCAAAAACGGAGGTCGTTTGCAAAATTTCCATTTTTAAGGGCCAGAATTCCATAGCGACTATTCTGAATTTTCAGTTGGACATAACTTTTTATCCTCGCTATGAAATTTCAATTTTTCGGATTCATCGGAAAGATATTCTCAAATAGATTCTAATATTTCCGGTTTCGCTGAATCCTATACATTCGTTTGAAATTTGAAATCGAAATTTCAAACTATCACGCTATTTTCAATTCCTTTTATAATTAAAAATAAATATTTATATTCTAATGACAATTCATATAAATATATAAGTTCTAATTCTATTTAAAATAAATTTCTCGTCGTTATTATTTGAAATAATCCATTTTAATATTCAAAATTCACTAAAATTGCCAAAATAAAATTTTAAATTGGTTCGGATTTTCCGGGTTATTACATTCTTCTTCGTTGTATAATTTGCAAATTGAACCTTCAACTCGAGCTTTCTGCCTCACTTTTTTCTTTAGATGATTTAAATATCTATTTAGAATTATTGTAAATTATTTTTTCATACATTCCATTAACCAAAATTTAATTAACTAAATATTAATATACTTTTCAAATGGATACATCCATCCGTATTGCACATGCCCTCGAAGACGTGCTTCTGATGGAAGATGAATAGGTAAATGCTCCATAACATTGAAAAAACCTGGGGGAAATATTTTTTTCAATTTGCAGAGTAATAGAGGGATTTCTTCCTCTAGTTTACGTAGACAATCAATTTTTAATGTAGATGAAAAAAGCTCTTTACAGAACAAACTAAGCTCTGTTACAACAATCCAAACTTTTATGGGCAATATTTCTTTGAAAGCAACGTGCAATAAATTTTCCATCATAACACGACAGTCGTGGCTTTTCATCCCGCTAAGTTTACTATTTTTATAGTCAACACATCTACGAAGATTGGAAGATATACCAACCGGGAATCTTAATCCTTCCATCCATTTTAAAAATATTTTAATTTGATTACTATCCAGTTCATAGCACACTTTCGGTTTTCTGGTGTCATTTGGCTTTATATGAAGCTCCGGACGATTACGTATTACTTCAATATCACGTCTTGATTTCAAATCATCTTTAGTCTTCCCTTTGACATTCAAAATTGTATTGATTACATTATCAATCACATTTTTCTCATTATGCATCACGTCAACATTATGACAAATCAGAAAATCTTTCCAATAAGGCAACTCCCAAAATATGGTTTGTTTCCACCAATTATGAATCGTTGATTTACCTTGAATTTCTGTCTGTAATCCGGTTTCATGAATCTTGGGAAAATCTTGTACAAGTTCATAAATTTCCACACTTGTCCATACTTTAGGTGGTCGTAAAGTTTTATGTCTATTAGCTGTAAAAAATTTCTTGTCTCTTCTAAAAGGATGATTAATATGAAGAAAACATCTATGACAATCAAACCATGAAATTTTCTTTCCAATAGGTAAAGAAAATGCTCTTGTTTCTTCCATACAGTATGGACAAGCTAGACGGTCAGCCGTAATCCAACTTAAAAGCATTGCATAAGCAGGAAAATCGCTAATTGTCCACAACAGAGAAGCATGCATATGAAAGTTTTTCTTTTGGGAAATATCATATGTTTCTACCCCTTCATACCACAATTTTTTTAATTCTTCAATCAACGGTTGTATATAAACATCGATTCCTTGTGTTGCATCATCAGGACTAGGGACGACAATTGTGAGAAACATATAAGGAATTTTCATACACATCCACGAAGGTAAATTATAAGTGTTACAATTACTAGTCAGGATGAATATTTAGAACCAAATTGAGAAAATGGTGAAAACCCATCCGTACATAAACCAAGGCTAACATTCACTACAACAAAAACACCATATTACAACTTTAATTTTACAACGGTGGTAAAATCACCGTTGTAATAAAAAAAATTACAACTTTTTTCCAGAAAAATTGTAATAAACTTATTTTTAACAACTGTGTTATTTTGACAGTTGTAATAAAAGCCTATCACAACTTTTATTTTTTGACTGTTGTAGTATATGACTACACTACAACAAAAATACCATAATAATTAATAAAAATTCGATAATTAATAAAAATATTAATACTATATAACTATTGTTTAATAATAATAGTAAATAGTTTATTTGAAAATATGTAATAACTAATATTAATAATTTCTTTTCGCTATATAATAATTAATAAATAATTATTATGTATTACAAGTGTTTTCGTCAGTTGTAAAAGATGCTTATTTTTAACGAATGATGATTAATGAATAGTAATTAGCTTTTAATTATTACTATTAAATATTTAACGATTGATAATTGGTAAAATATACATAATAATTAACTTTTAATAACAAATATTTAATTATAATAAAAATGTAACAAGTAATACTTAATGACTAGAAATTAAGGAGTAATAGTAATAATTAGCGATTAAATTTTGTTTTATTATGAGAAGGGATGTCAGGCTTCACCACCACTTTTGATAGGGATTGTCGGGAATTGGTCCTTCCCGCGTCGTTGTTATTATCGACATGCTGAATCTGCTTGAAGACTCCGTGCATTGAATAAAGTCTGTGAATATGTCATGCCTTCGGAAATAATCTCAGTCATCGTCATTTAGTTGCTGGTGTTCTCAGACTAACCGTCGAATCTTGACTATTATGCATTGACGATCATCGTTGGCCACTACGCTGCGGCATGGGTTCAAGAGCATCGCCCCTAGAAAAAAAAATTAGGCCTTTTTCTTCAATACTTAAACAAAAATTGAAATTTAAAAATCATCATTAAATAATAATAACAACAACTAATAATTAATTAGCATAATAAATATTAATAATTAATTTAAAATATGAAATAATTCATCTTAATAATTAGTAATTAATAATCGGTTATTAAATTAATAATAAAATGCTATAATCAAGTAATTTTTGTTTTTTTCGAATATAAATAGATTTTGAATTTTTTGATTATTTATTCGAAGTCCCGCCTTAAACCGAATTTATGTAGAATGTTGCATAGGTATACGAAATGTGGTTGGCTCCAAAGCCAAATTTCAGCTCCAAAGCAACTCCCTCACGCAAATGCATGAAATTTAGGCGGGAATTGTGAAAATTAAGCCCTAAAGCAAGTCCCGTGACATAACTATACTCCCTAACGCAACCGTCCATTCATTTCCCTCACTGAAATAAAATTGATCCTCTTTCTTCCCTTAAATTCCTCCTCAGCAAGCTTGAACCGCCTACTACAGAAATATAAAACTTCTGATTGTTGCGATGTTGACGATGATGGAGCCGATTCAAAATCTGGTTTGCGTATGCCGATTGAAAGTATCGGTGAATTGAACTTGGGGATTGCGTTTGTAGAGGAGGGAATTCGAGGTATCAGTGAGATTGGAATCGACGCAGTGGTTAAAGGTGGTTTATTTTTCGGGGTATTTGCGGTTATTGTTCTCAGGCGTTCGGAGGGTTCATTGTAGCTATAGGAGGCGATTATGGGTGCAGCTGAGTGATGTTGTTGAAGGTTGGTGTGCGCCGAGCATGGAATCAATTCAACTGGGAAATACAATAGAAATTCAGATCTGCAGCTTGAAAGAATCAACATTTCCTACAACGAAGCTAGCTCAAGCAGGTACGTGCCATGTTAAAATGATAATTGATGGAAGGCGTGGGGATATGAATTTGGGGTTGTTGAACCTGATGCCAACCCCAAAAGAGAAAGATATGATGGAAGGCACGGGGATAGCCCTTACCGTGAGTGCTCTATAAGTCTTATTCATCGCACTGACTAGTCCTAGTCCTGACTACGGTCGAGCTCACAACCCTGTATATGATCACTATGGTGGTACTGCCCCATATGATAGGGAAAGGGAAAGTTACAGGGATAGAAGTCTTGTTTATGGTCGCTATTCTAGGTGAGTAATGCCTTGAAAACTCCAAGTTTATATAGTTCTGTAAATGGTCAACAACCATGTACACCACACCTGCTTGTATTCCTGAAAAATGGTTAGTTAAAATGATAATTGAGGCTCATCCATCCCCTAAACACTGCCAATGGCATGTTGAAGATAAATTAACACCCTTTTTACCAATATTTCAAATATCTTCTATCGCTCTTACCATTAATACCTCTTGTACCTTGCCTGAGATCTCAGTAATTAGCTTGAGCACTGCATGATCATACCCTTTTCTTAAATCAAAATAAAATCTAAGTCACTATTTGTTAGACGGATCAATTTTTTGATTACTGATTTGTTCATGGTTTGACATGCAGTAGATCTCCTGTTTGAAGGTCAAGGACTTGAAGAATGGTTATGTGCCCAGTTTGTAATTGCGTGGTTGGATATGAAAGATTTATTTAGATCTTTTTTTAGTTTGTCATATGCTGGTAGACCTGTAGAACAGTAACCGTATATTAGTGTCAATTTAAATTAAACTTGGTCTGTTGCATATCTTTATTAATATTTGGAGTAGAATTCTAGTGAATCGATCAGTCGGTTGGTTAGTCGTTGTTTAACAAATCGGATTCCAATTTTGTCTCATTGTGGTACTTAGTCGTAGATTTGGTATTGTTGGCTTTAGAAAACACTTTCTGTTCTTTTTTCTAACAATAGATGTATTCCTATGCAACAGGTCTCAGATCACTACAGTGAACTTGCACGAAAAAGATAAATGGCGTAAAGATTTCGTTGTCTTCGACTAGTGTACTCTCGTAGGATATGCAATTTTTTGTAGATAACTTGTACTTTTACTAAGTTGCTTTGCAACGGTCAAGTATGTAATAATGTGCGAAATGTTTTCTAAAACTTATTGTTTTTAACAGCAAAAATTTGAGTATTTTAATAAATTAGTTTGCAAATAACTGTAATATTTGATTTGCCTATGGGGTATTGCTATATTTAGTGTATTGTTCATTTCAGTTGCAAAAGATATCTATTTTTTTAAGACGCAACTATCAATCACAACGGTGCATAACAGTTGTAATAGATATTTTTACAACAGTGCATAACTGTTGTAATAAATTTTATTACAACGGTGGAAAATAGTTGTAAAATATACATATCACAACGGTGTCGTAACGGTGCAAAAAAGTTGCAAAAGATTTTAGTCTATTACAACTTGTTAAAAGACGACGGTGGCACCACCGTTGTAAAAAGTCTTTTACAACTTTTTTCCACCGTTGTAATATGGTCAATTTGTTGTAGTGATTGCGACTCTCAGATGCAAAATTGGGATACTTTTGATCAAAATGCTTCCATGCTTCTCCATCGGATGGGTGTGTTAACGTACCTTCTTTATGTGTTCTCACACTGTGCAATCTCATATGTTGCGCGGTTATAGAAGATGCATATCGTGATGGCCCGCCCTGCACCAGCCGACATTTCCAATGAAAATGCGCTATGTCAATGCCGAACAGCACGGGATGGTCACCAAAGAAAGGAAGAGAAAGGAATTTGAACTAACAAGGAACCTGTAGAATGTTTCATAGCACACGGAATAAAATATAATAATAACATACTTGACATAAAACAGGGGAGACAGTGCATAAGCTGAAACTAAACAATAATCATCATAGCAGCGGAAATCCAAACACAGCTTATGATCCAATACCATTATTACAACTTTGTAAAATACTGTCTCTAAAGCAAAAAGAAAGAGGTACACTACTAATGCCCAAAGTAGTGACCAACAACGACACATGGAGAATATCTATATATATCATACGTGGAAGCCTCCTGCTCGTCTCCGGATCAGCTACTCGTGCACAACCAGCTAATCTGTCTCTAGTCTGCTTGTTTAGGAGCACCAGAGTAATAAGAAGAGATATAAAACTTTGGGTCAAAAAAAAGTCTGGTATGAGCGATAAGCAACGAAACAGAACAATAACAGGTATAATCCAATCATACCTGAACCTGCAACCAAGGAGTTAGAACAACATACTGTACAATACTCTAAGGTGCCACTAAACATAAGGTATAAAGATACGGGGAGGGTGTGTGCATGTCATAGAAATAGCAAACAAATCAAGCATAACAACCATCCTCACATCTCTCACTCAGTGCGTAAAGCATACGACACCCATTACTCTGTTCACCTAATCCTTTGGGCCATGACGGAGTCCAACCCCGTATAACTATCACTACAAGCCCCTAATCCGTCTCTCAGCGGTGAACCAAAATTATAGGTATCGATAACCCCTTTGCACACGTCCCGCGGCAAAGCTCAATCATGAAGTTAACTCGTTGGTTCCCGTCTGGATCCTGAGCTATAACCTCTTACTTGGACTACCTTTTCATCTCGGGTTTTGATCGTCATCTTGGTTCGATCTCCATTCGGTACGCGACTTCCTAGTGTGTTTCATGATGCTCCAGACCAGGTCATGGGAATGACTCGTGGTCCTCCTGGTTCTGACTCGGTTCGTGACCCCGGCTTCTGTTCGTGGTCTCCGTCTGGGTCCGCTCGTGGTCCACCTTGCATTGGCTCGTGATCCTCTTTCATTCTTGGCGCGGTTCACGGTTCGCCATCCTGGGTTTTGTCATCTTCCTCACGCTCGTGGTGTGAGGGTTCACCATCTTCCACACGGTCGGGGTGTGAGGGTTCTGCACGATCCGAGGGGTCGTTGTGTGGGGATACTGCACGATCCGAGGGGTCGTGGTGTGGGGATGTTGCACGATCCGAGGGGTCGTGGTGTGGGGGATGTTGCACGATCTGATCCGGTACGGCTCCTGCATATTTCCTGCAACTTCCAGCGACTGTTTTTACGCCATACGATGGTGTTTTCGACCATTCTAACTGTTCTAAACAATTACGAAACATTCCAAACAGTCATATCAACATGTATAGTCATCCACAACACCAAAACAACAAATAATCATGATAATATATACCAAACATACCCAAAAACTCATGTTTTCCCCTTAATCATGTTTAAGCAAATCTACTGATAGGATTAACAAAACTTAACCAAATTAACCCAAATTTCTAACAGAGGCCTAAAACAATATTTCAAAATTTATAAACATTTTTCCATAATTTTAACATGTATAATTTCGCTAATTAACGCTAATTACCCTTAATTAACCATAATTAGTGAGGAACTATGCAAATCACTCACCTTTGCCACAAATTAAGATGTAAGATCTGAAACTCTACTGTTTGGGTCGAATTCCTAAGCAACACAGCAACTCCAACTCTGATTTGGTGTTGATTAGCCCTTGATTTGACGTAGCTTGACTTAATCTTCAATTAGAAAGCGATTAAGAGCGATTTGGGATGAAATTAAAAGATGGAGGCCATGGATAAGGTTAGAGAAATGTTTTGGGTGGCTGAAAAATGAAATAGAAACTGTTTCCCTACTGTTCTCAGCCTCCCCATAACCCTAGTTCCAAAATGGGCTATGGGCCCTCTTGCTAATCGCCCTATTTGGCCCGGTTAAGCAGTTTTTCACCTTCCAAACCTTATTTCAGCCATATCTCCCAAACGGTAAGTCCGTTTTTCACATGTGACCACTCTACGGAAAGGTAAACCATCATCCAGATCCAATGGAAGTGGTTTTACATCAAAACTCCTTCCTAATCAAAAGTTATGGATGAAACAAGATCAGCTAGGGGGAAAATGATCATTTAAAAATCGGCAAAAATCGTGAACATGGGAAATGACCCCAATAATCGCTCCCTAAAATTACATGACTATACGACTTCGTATGAGAAAGAAATAAATATTCTACGATCCTTCGATGCGTAGAATGCGGGTCGTTACATTCTCCCCCCTTAAGAAATTTTGCCCTCGAAATCCTTAACTAAGAAACAAGCAAAGGATCCGACATGCCTATCAACCATTCACAACAATCAAACATACAAAAACAAACAAACAAGTCTGTCCTAGCATGCAGAAAACTAGATCGCAATTAGAATCTTACCAGGCAAAGAGTTCTGGATACGTCTTCCTAATGCTCTCCTCTGTCTCCCAAGTACAGTCATTCTCATCCTCGCGCCACTGAACCTTGACTAGACTCACCGCTTTCCTTCGAAGTTTCTTCATATCGTGCTCGACAATACAAATTGGCTTGCGGTTCCCAATTGCCTCGGGTTCTACTTCGATATCATCCAACTGATCAGGTGAAATAGTCATATCGGGGTCGTGCACGAATTTCCTTAACTGGGAAACATGAAATACGTTATGAACTCCAGCCATCTTCTCTGGTAATTCAACTTTATATGCCAAATTCCCAACTTGCTCGAGGATTGAGAATGGACCAACAAACCTTGGTACCAACCTGTACCTCCAACCAAATCGAATCACACTCTCCAATGGAGAGATCTTGACGAATACCAAGTTGTTAACGAAGAATTTTAAATCTCTTCATCTTCTATCAGCCTAACCTTGCTGCCTATCTTGAGCAGCCTTCGTTCACTGTTGGACAACCTTGTTCTTATCTGATGTTTCTCTTATTACTTTTGGTCCAACACAAATTTTCCACTGTTTTCTAACCAATATGATGGTGAGTTGCACGGTCTTCCATACAAAGCTTCAAATGGAGCCATTTCAATACTAGACTGACAACTATTATTATATGCAAACTAAACTAGGTGCAAATGGTCATCCCACGACCCACCAAAATCTTATGTACAAGCTCTCAAGAGATCCTCTAATACATGATTCACCCAAAAACTACCACAGTATGATCTAATCCTTGGTAAACCATCAATGAAATCCATTGAGACTTATTTCCAACGGTTGTGATAAACCACTAGGCTTCCTTGGCTCAACTTTAACTAACTAGCAATCTATGCACTTGGAGATAACTTCCCAACGTCTCTCTCCATCACTCAATCCTTTTTCGTTGGGTACAACCAGCCTTTCATTCTTTTGCAGCAATCCTTCTCGATCAAGTCCTTACTTGATCAATCTCTCGCCATCGATATCCATCTCTACCTTAGAGGTGGTTTCCAATAGGTTAGGATCGTTCCTCTATCTGGAACCAATCCACTCAACCAAAATCGATCTAATCATCAAACTTGCTAACATTTCTGGATTCAATCCATACTTAGGTCTGAAATCATATCTCGCGGTATACTCCAATGGCTTCCATCTCAGAAACATAACCCCTAAACTGGCATGTCTCCAACTCAATGCAACTATTACCACACCTAAATCCTTTGCTATGTCCACTCTGGCCCACGAAGTCATGGCAAATTCACTGCACTGGCTCATAGCCTTGCTACGATCACTCTGCCCCATGGAGTAATAAATACCCCGCTGCACTGATACGTAGTCTAATATCCGTCTTGATGGTGCTATAGACGTCGATACCTGTATGTATGGTCCAACCAACATCAATAACTAATGGAAGCCCGGCCTCCAAATGGACTACTATACGTCCAACGCACGTTTTATCCTCCAAGGATAACTAGATCACGTCCAACAGATCCAAGGTAACGGGCGTCAACGGATACCCCTGCTTTAAGTCCGCCTAAAATACTTGAGTCCAACCCAAGTCTATCCATTATCTTGCTGCCCTCTCGAGTCTAACTGGAGCCAAATCCAATTCCTTGCAGCCTCCTCAAGTCTAACTTGAGTCAATCTATATCTCAAACCTAGTCTTGAGTATCCAGTACCGACAAAGTCTAGTCCAACGTGAGTCGTCTCCCTATTCGTTGCATCTCCAAGATCAACGAACACCCATTTTCTTTTACGAGTTCAAGTCCAACTTGAATCGTCCTAATCTTCGTTGCATCTTCCATGATCAACGAACACATCCTATTCCTTCAAAGTTCTACTATACAAAGAGAACATCAACATAGGGTCCTAAACAATCCATTACTTTGCATCTTTCTCGAGTCCCAGTCGAGTCATCTCATAACCCTATCAAGTCTAACTCAGGGCAGTCCATACCATCGAATAGTCTTATCATATCACGGCTGCCCATCACTCCTCAAGTAAACCAAGATATCATCCAATGAAAAATCACAACAAATATTTATCTCTCACGTGAACCATCCTAATCGAACTCGACATTCCCCAAGCACAAGCCCCAAAGGCCTAAACCAATATCAGACAAGCACCCAAGGAATATCTCCTCCAATTTCAGACAATCCACGTGAGTAGATACTAGCAAAACAACCCAGCACTGGAGCACTCATTTGCCTCCCAGAGACAACTAGAACTCATTACAATGATAACCTCTCAGCTTCCTTAGCTCCAGTTACTATTGCCATCACTAGGTAGGTACCTAATACCACCCTATACCTTTGGAGTAGATCGACTCCCCAAAATAATGCTAAACCCAGTAAAGCCTAAACAAAGCAAACTTACATCCATAACTCGATAAGACCACATTACAACAAATCATGCAAAGACTAGTCGAACCACCTATCGGGTTCGTCACAACTAAAGGTCTATCGACTATCTCAGGTTCCAATCCCAACTTATCTACCCGGTCACTAGATATGAAGGAATGGGATGCCTCGCTATCAACAAAACTAGAACAGAAACATCATAAATAGAAAGCATACCTCGAATAATGACACCGTTTCCCTTCTCCGTCGCAGTTGTTGCATTCGACGAAGAAGGAACAACGTTGATAGCATATGCTTTCACAATCTGCTTCTCCTTAGGGGGTTGCGGGCAGTTATCCTTGTGATGTCCCACTTGGCCGCAATTGAAGCACTTCCTTTCCCCAGGCTTTTCCTGACAATCTCTAGCATAGTGGCCCTTCTTGCCACAACTAAAGCACTCTTTATCTTTCTTGTCCTTCTTTTTCTGACCAGCCTTGGTCTGATCCTGTTTTCTCTTATTCTGAGACTCCTTCTTATCTCCACCGCTTGCTTGCGGCTTTGGTTCCTCTACAGATGCAATAGCAACATCGGCCTTTGACTTAGGGTAAAGACTCTCCGATCTCAATGCTTTCCCTACTATAGACTCGAACGTCTCGTCGATGTGGTTTATCAACCTTTCCCCTAAGTACTCATGTAAGCCGTTTATGAACTTCTCGTTCTTCTTCTCGGCAGTGTCGATACAAGATAATCCATACTTCGATAAAGTATCGAACTCAGCAATATATTCCGAGACTGCCCTACCATTCTGCTTAAGCTCCAAAATTTTCCTGAACAATTCAGATTTGTGAGCAGCTGGAATGAACTTTTCGCTGAAACGAGTCATAAACTGATTCCAAGTAACTTGATCTTCAGGAGTAGCTGCTTTAATAGCATTCCACCAATTCATAGCTCGTCCTTGAAGCTAACGCGATGTTAACTTTCTCTTCATTGCATCATCGATTCCCAGATCCTCGAAGATGCGCTCACAACTATCAAGCCAATCCTGAACTTCAGTAGCCGATTCCATTCCGTGGAATGGCTTCCCGCCAAGACTAGTACAATCCTTGTTAATCTTGGCGAAATCGGCCCTAGGCGCCTGCACTACTGCACCACCACCGTTAGCAGCATTAGGAACTGCTCCCCGAACATCCCTAAGCATCTCTCGCATGAAGGTAGTAAACATCATCCCCATATCAGGAACATCCCTATTGTTTGCTCCTGAACCTGTACTCCTCGTATATCGGCTCATCTTTCAGTCTGTAAAGAGAAAACGATTAACCATCTCCATAGTGGTGCCAGTGCAGTGCGACTTCATCCTTAGATATACTAATAGTATATATATATATATACATAGCTTTTGAAAACCAAAATATAACAAATACGCGCTCTCATATACATATACTATCTCTCCCTGGTGTCTTCCCCTAGGTTAACTACGCAACCTAGGCTCCGATACCAAATGTGACGGCCTGCCCCGCACCAGCCGACATTTCCAATGAAAATGCGCTGTGTCAATGCCGACCAACACGGGACGGTCACCAAAGAAAGGAAGAGAAAGGAATTTGAACTAACAAGGAACCTGTAGAATGTCTCATAGCGCATGGAATAAAATATAATAATAACATACTTGACATAAAATAGGGGAGACAGTGCATAAGCTGAAACTAAACCATAATCATCATAGCAACGGAAATCCAAACACAGCTTATGATCCAATACCATTATTACAACTTTGTAAAATACTGTCTCTAAAGAAAAAAGAAAGAGGTACACTACTAATGCCCAAAGTAGTGATCAGCAACGACAAAGGGAGAATATCTATATATATCATACGTGGAAGCCTCCTGCTCGTCTCCGGATCAGCTACTCGTGCACAACCAGCTAACCTGTGTCTAGTCTGCTCATTTAGGAGCGCCCAGAGTAATAAGAAGAGACATAAAAATCTGGGTCAGACAAAAGTCTGGTATGAGAGATAAGCAACGAAATAGAACAATAACAGTTATAATCCAATCATACCTGAACCTGGACCTGCAACCAAAGAGTTAGCACAACATACAGTACAATACTCTAAGGTGCCACTAAACATAAGGTATAAAGATATGGGGGAGTGGGTGTGCATGTCATAGAAATAACAAACAAATCAAGCATAGCAACAATCCTCACATCTCTCACTCAGTACGTAAAGAATACGACACCCATTACTCTGTTCACCTAATCCTTTGGGCCATGACGGAGTCCAACCCCGTATAACTATCACTACAAGCCCCTAATCCGTCTCTCAGTGGTAAACCAAAATTATAGGCATCAATAACCCCTTTGCACACGTCCCGCAGCAAAGCCCAATCATGAAGTTAACTCGTTGGTTCCCGTCTAGATCTTGAGCTATAACTTCTCACTTGGACTACCTTTGCATCTCGGGTTTTAGTCGTCATCTTGGTTCGATCTCCATTCGGTACACGACTTCCTAGTGTGGTTCGTGATGCTCCAGACCAGGTCGTGGGAATCGACTCGTGGTCCTCCTGGTTCTGACTCGGTTCGTGACCCCGGCTTCTGTTCGTGTTCTCCGTCTGGGTACGCTCGTGGTCCACCTTGCATTGGCTCGTGATCCTCTTTCCTTCTTGGTGCGGTTCACGGTTCGCCATCCTGGGTTTCATCATCTTCCTCACAATCGTGGTGTGAGGGTTCGCCATCTTCCACACGGTCGGGGTGTGAGGGTTCTACACGATCCGAGGGGTTGTGGTGTGGGGATACTGCACGATCCGAGGGTCGTGGTGTGGGGATGTTGCATGATCCAAGGGGTCGTGGTGTGGGGATGTTGCACGATCCGAGGGGTCATGGTGTGGGGGATGTTGCACGATCCGATCCGGTCCAGCTCCTGCATATTTCCTGCAACTTCCAACGACTGTTTTTACGCCACACGACGACGTTTTCGACCATTCTAACTGTTCTAAACAATTACAAAACATTTCAAACAGTCATAGCAACATGTATAGTCATCCACAAAACCAAAACAATAAATAATCATGATAATATAGACCAAACATACCCAAAAACCCATGTTTTCCCCTTAATCATGTTTAAGCAAATCTACTGATAGGATTAACAAAACTTAACCAAATTAACCCAAATTTCTAACAGAGGCCTAAAACAATATTTCAAAATTTATAAACATTTTTCCATAATTTTAACATGTATAATTTCGCTAATTAACGCTAATTACCCTTAATTAACCATAATTAGTGAGGAACTATGCAAATCACTCACCTTTGCCACAAATTAAGATGTAAGATCTGAAACTCCACTGTTTGGGTCGAATTCCTAAACAACATAGCAGCTCCAAACTCTGATTTGCTATAAATTAGCCCTTGATTTGACGTAGCTTGGCTTAATCTTCAATTAGAAAGCGATTAGGAGCGATTTGGGATGAAATTAGAAGGTGGAGGCCATGGATAGGGTTAGAGAAATGTTTTAGGCCGCTAAAAAATGAAATAGAAACCGTTTCCCTACTGTTCTCAGCCTCCCAACAACCCTAATCCCGAAATGGGTTATGGGCCCTCTTGCTAATCGCCCTATTTGGCACGATTAAGCAGTCTTTTACCTTCAAAACCTTATTTCAGCTTTGTCTCCCAAATGGTAAGTCCGTTTTTCACATGTGACCACTCTACAAGGTAAACCATCATTCGGATCCAATCAAAGTGATTTTAGATCAAAACTCCTTCCCAATCAAAAGTTATGGCCGAAACAAGATTAGCTAGGGACAAAACGGTCATTTAAAAATCGGCAAAAATCGTGAACATGAGAAATGACCCCAATAGTCGCTTCCTAAAGTTACATGACTATACGACTTCGTATGAGAAAGAAATAAATATTCTACGATACTTCGATGCGTAGAATGCGGGTCGTTACACATATAACCTTCGAAGTCTAGGAATAATAGGTAAATAATGCATACATTTTACAAGACTTCCCTTTTTCTTTCTTGGTTTGTATCTATCTTGATTACATATTATACAATTCTTAAGGTTGATATTTTCCTTCCAAAATAGCATGCAACCCTTTAGACATGTATCTATTTTTTGATACGGTAAACCAAAGGCCGACATCACTTTTTTTTTACATCATAATGGTTTTCGGACATTAAATTATTGGGAGGCATATGCCGCTTCGCAGCTTGTACAACAGCTGTAAATCCAGCTTCTATGAGGTTGTATTTAGATATTTTCGCAATTATTAAATAGTTACTAATAATTGAGTTTCACTTTCACAACCTTCCCAAAGGGATTTTTTCGCATCATCTATTAAATCATATAATTTTTTGGCTTTAGTATTTGGTTCTTCTTCATCATTACCATTGTCATCATTAACATCTTTATCATTAAATTGTTGAACCGGGAACATAGAACGTGCAACATCTTCAACCATTTGTTCTACAAGATTCGTCGTAGCAATTTCATTATTCACTACCTCCTCAACTTATATAGAAGTAGATGCTAACGGTTTTCCATGACGATCCCAAACTAAATAGTTCGGCACAAAACCGTACTGACGCAAATGAACTCTAACCATTTGCGGTACCAAATGCTTCAATAACTTGCATCTACTACATGGACAACGTATTTCGATGTCGTTTCCTTTGTTACTTAAAGCGAAATCAATAAACACGCTGACATAATAAATTGTTTGTTTATTGTGCCATCATTTTCTCTTCGTTTGTACATTCAGCTTCGATCATTAAAATAATCGTCCATTTTTCCTACGTATATATAAAATTAGAAAGTATGGTATAAAATTAGATTCACAATTTTTCTGTCCGATCGCTCAAACGCTAAGATTGTATTTTAATGTAAACATTTATTTTACGTATTAATTATGATGATAAAATTTGCATTGACATTTTGTTAAAACAATTTTAGTGTTGAATGCATGTTATGTTAATTGATCATTTACTGGTGGGTCGTCCTACCTCCCATTATAAATACAATAACGTAATTAAATCGCATAAATATTTTTAATATAAACGATTCAACAAAATTTCGGCAGCACTTCCCTTTAGTTCCCTGAACAGTATGCAATTGCGTGTACACATGGAACATTAAGGAAGTGCTTTCAAAATTTTGAGAACCGTTTAAAATGTAATATTTTACGAGATTTAATTTCGTTATTGTATTCATAACTTGTCTAATACGAAGGACAAATCCAACAAATATTGTATATGATGAATATAAACGTCCGTTTCGTTAATAAAACGAACATTCACATAACGATTATATACAATACTTGTCAGTCGAGGCCAAAAAAACTCTCTAAGGCTTTATGAATATAACATATTATGATTTGGTTTTTTTCATGATTGAAGTATTTTTTGTGCGCCTTTGTGCGCCTTAGCCCAAAACATAAACTTAAATATTTCCATTTCCACGACACGTTTTCGACAAATTAAATATCATTTCCAATGAATCGGGGCTCAACCAAATAAACAAATACATAGATTAATTACCAACTATATATATACATACAAAACTATATATATATGCATATATACACATTCAACTTGAACTAATTAAACCATAGATTAGCAACATAATGAAATAAATCTATAAATACAAACTTTTTAACAACTACTACTTAAACTAATTAAAACCCTAGATTACAACTAAGTAATTTATAAATAAAAACCCTGGATTAGCAACTTAAATGATTAAACCCTATGTTAGCAACTACTTAGTAGCACTAGACACACAAACATACTCTAATTATGCTTAAATTACTAAACTGAGGGTATTAAACAAAATTAGGGTTAATACATACCTTGAAATCGGAGAGAATCGAAGATTAGAGAGGAGGAGAGAGTGCCTTGAATAAGTTGGAGAGATCCTAGGCAGTTGATGGCGTGGGATTGGTGAATTCATAACTGAAGGGGGGAAAGTTTGGGGATTTGGGGAAAAAAATCGTGGGTTAAGACAATGAGGAAGAAGCTAGCAGGCTTCAGCTGTTTTCTGCTCAACCCGTGTAACGAGTTCCAATGGCTTCCAATGGGCTTAAAACCAACGACCGCCAATGGTTTCCAATGGAGTATTTTTGTACCCGTAAGAAAATTCCATATTTTGGCTTCCTTTGGAAGTAGTTGGAGGTCATTGGAAGTGTCCGATGTTATACTATTCAATTCTAGTAGTGTAAAATTTTTCAAGTTAATTCGAAGCGAATTTAAAGATATGACATGGATGTTTAATAAAAAAATGTGGTATGAATTTACTAAGTTAATGATTTGAATCTAATTATAAGTGAAGTTAAATATATTTGAAATGTTTAGTGAAGTTTGATTTTGTTAAGTATGATTCTTATAAAATAACCTTAGTGAAATCGCATATTGAAATATATGAACAAAATTTACATGGTCCCTTAGGGATGGGAATCCCAACATGCTTTATGTTATTGTACACTTCATTGAAAATTTCATTTGAGTTAACTTACTATCTGAGAATGTTATTAGTTCAGACTCGAGTGTTTTGTTTTTCTCTACACACGGTTTAGATCGAGTATTAAAGTTTGATATTTTGCCTTCATAGCTGAAGATTCATGAAGACATTGTCTTAACTAAAGTATTTTTGTCATTTTTTATATTATTGAATATATATATATATATATTTATATATATTTGACTTCAATTTTATTCAATAATGTGAATTGTTTGTATTATATTACTTTATTGCGCTGCGAGATATTGTATTATTCTATATCTGTGATTGAATCTAATTAAAGCCCATGGTAATAACATTGTTGTTTCTCATGACTTAAGATTGTTTTTAATAATCAATTAAATTAACAATGATGTAAAAGTTAGTTGTTTACAAAATTAAACCCCGATTTAGAAGTTAATTATTATTTAATAAACAAATTATTCAAAAATAAATCATTGTTAATTTATAAAATGTTTAAATATTAGTTGTTATTCCAATTTATAATAATTTAAATAACTACCTTTCAATTATTAATTAACTAAAGTCAATTACAATTTTGCTAAGTGGCAACGGTTTGGAAGTTTATAATATTAAATCAAGGTATTTAAGTCAATTTGTTATTTGGTTAACAAGGTTAATTAAATAAATTTCGTCACTAGTAGTGTTTTAAGTTGATCAAGTATTTACGATGGTTGTTTCAAACTTGTCCAATTATTTCAATGATGATATTTAACTAAGTTATATTAATTCAGTAATAATATTTAATTTAAATATATTTACCTAAGAAGTGCATTAATACTTATTATAAAAAATAATTACGATTATATACAAGAAATTTACTTAATAATTGAATTATGTAAAAGAGCTTTACGATTATAAGGAGACTTGAATAATCAAATAACTTATATAGCCTTATTTCAAAGATATTGTATATAAAAGTTTTGAAATACTTTACTTCATAACTAATTTTGAGATAAAAAATTCTTATTTATCTTGAAGATAAGAGTGTTGTCGAGCCAAGGTTTGAGAAGTAATAGTATGCCAATTAGAACGACTTCATTAATATTTGGTGGATAATATTAGTTTTATATCGAAGATTGACATTGTGTAACTATAGACATTATTTCATAGGAGATTTGTTTACTTAAGGAGATTAAGATTAAAATAAGTGGTTTCGATTTGAATAAACAAATATTTAAATAAACAAATATTTAAATAAACAAATATTTAAATAACATCTTCTTTAACCTACTGATTATGCTTTGGAAAAAGAACTTCTTTATGTATTATATTAATATGTACTTATACTGGTGGTTAAGAATAACATTTATTTCAAAAGAAATCGACTATAGAAATTCAATTGATAAGGGACTAATTTAAATGAGGCATTGTATTTTCCTCCAGAAATTGTATATAACTTTTTTGTGTCAGCTTGGTTGTTATATTGCCAACTATTAAATATGGTCTGAGCGAAATAAGCTTCTTGTTACTTGATTTTTCTCATGCTTGTTTTCTAGATTGACCTAGAAATTATTTTGTGATAGTGCTCAGGGTCAGGCTGAGAATACTTTTAGATTAATTTCGGATGGCTTTTAATGTTTAGGAGGGGAGCTTGAGATCCCAGACGTTTTCTTGTATTCCAAATTATTCCGCTATGTATGTCATCGAATGAGAATATTAAAAATTTGGGAATAAGTTTTTATAACTCCTACGCTTTCTTTCATACGTTGGTACTCTAAAATGTGTATAAATTTTTGGTTTCCTTGTAAAATTAGTGAATATCTCTTGTTATAAAAAGAAACAATAGTTAAACTGGAAGTAAAATTTCTCAATCACTAATAATATACATATATGTAGAAATTACTCAAAAACTATAAAAATTAAACACCAATACATGGAGATCTGACAAATACTGAAAATTTATCCTACTACCATGTAGATACAACATCATAGTTTATTTATACATTTTGTATAAGTTCCAAACCAACGTTTTCTTTTATCAAATATAAGGATACAGTTTTAATCATACACATAAAAACAAAGGAAAAGCGATCCAGTCGATTGTGTATCTTCAACTTGAGCTACATTCTTTTCCACAACTCTCTGCACAACCAATAATATTATCTGTGTCTTCAGCTGCAAAAACACAAAAAAAAGGCATAATGTAAATATTACAAAAAATTGATATTAAAAAGATGCTAAATCTTTGACTACAAAAGATAAGGTCACAGTTTCAAATATTTTTTTTTTACTAATTTCTCTAAACATGCTAATCTTAATAATGCACATATTTTATATAAATAATGAACTTATATACTGACTAGGATCTTCAAAGGCATGGAAAATTACTAATAAAAAGATTAGCTAGTTTATTCGTTAATAGCATTTTATATGTATAAATTTCTCTTACCGGGAATATGTATGCATTTTTTGGCAACACAACCTATAACACAAGGAACACGTTTCCATTTGATACTGCAACCGACTTTGCAAGTTGGTCCACAAATAGCTGGTACGTGTATCACAAATGAACATAATGGCTTACATAGGGTTGTGCAGATGCCAGCATAACTTGGGGAAACAAAAAGAAGTAGAATCAAAATGAAAGCAAAACTTTTCTTAATTGACTTTGATCCCATTATTTTTTCTAGAGTTATTAACCAGGTAGTCTTTTTGTATATACAATAATGGATAGATAACACTAAAGATTTATATACATAGTGATACCCAAAAATTTAATAAACGAATGAATCAGGGACAAAGAATATCTTTAAGAATAAACAAATCCAAATACAAATACAATACATACATACAATACAAATTGTTATAAAACCTATTAAATTTAATCGGGTAACCGATTACCTCTTATCATATTAGTAAAGAAACCTAATAATAACGGTCTTCTTGCCTATGTATTAATTAAATGTCCAAATACCTCCCATATGTGGATAAGCCAGAAGCCAAAATAAAATATTGTATTACATTTTAATGACATTTCTTTTATATAGCAATATTTTCATATATAACTGATAAACGCACTAAAGAATGCACCCTTATAACTAGATACAATGTAAAAAAAAATTCAGTGTTTGGAGAGTATTTATTATATTCATGTCATAATGTTGTTACTAATTTTTAAAATATACCATAATAATTCCCATGCACTTGACCTATGAACTGCATTGTATTTATGACCAACTTAGGTACAAATATTTTTACATTGATTAAGTGGAAAATTAATTTAATTTTTAAATTAATGTACAAACATTACAATAAAACCTATTTTGCAAAGGATAATACGAGATATAAAAAGGTTTGAATACCAGTTGAGTCGCCGCTAAAATATGCAAAGATTTAATGGAGTTGGTGAATCTTACATATGTCTTCGACCATTATAGGGAATTGTTATATTTAAGTTTTTACAACTAATTATGCATACTGTAGGTCCTTTACGGCTCTTTTTATCCACTGCAATAGTTCTTATTACAAAATTTTGTAGGTTTTTAGATGAATAGTAAAATATAACTATGCATTTCTATGGAACACACCTATCGATATAAGTTTTTCTATTAAAAACAAGATTGTACTAATAACAAGAATCATTTACATTAACTAAAAATAACATGAATTATAACATTCGTAAAGGCCCAAAAAAACTATTCACATGATTCATAAAGCATGACATAAATAATAAGAAATATACCATCTTACACTTTGGAACGCTAGTTAATGTAGTTAAAGGTTAAACAAATTTTTATCTTCAATAAAATTGAATCTTCTAAAATTAAGCAATATAGTTCAAACCCTAAATATGCGCTCTTTGTTTATCATGTCATGGTCATAAACATATTGCACTTACTAAATGACACTTGCACATTCAGAGTATCAGTACCAAATCTTGGTATTCACAAATAATGTGAATGTAGCTATGCTCATTGGACAGACTTGTAGAGAGTATTCACAAATCATGCTATTTATAGATATTGTCGATCTTGGTAGTCACAAATATAAGTTTTTCTTTAATATAACTCCATTGTTCTAATTTTTCAAAATAAATAAAAATCACAGTTAAGCTAAAACCTATTTCGAAATATATTTGAAGTTAATATTTTGAAATTGAGTTATTTGGTGTAGTAAAATTTTTCAATTTAATTTAAAGTGAATTTAAAGATATGACATGCACTACTACAAAAGTGGGCATATTCAACACTATTTTACTGTGGCCTTAGATCAGAAAAGCGTTGCCGTAGGCCATTTTTTCAAATAGGCAACACCAAGGGGGCGTGGCATCCGCGGCCGTTGCATTAGGCCTCTAAGGCAACGCTTTTGCCCATCTATGGCCACAGAAAGAAAGTGTTGCATTATAACCCTATATAACCCTATTGCAACAGCATATGCATGTAATGCAACAACATACAGCGTTGCCTTAAGCAGAAGCCAGAGCCTGACTTCCAGGTCATGGTAGCGGGGCCCACATGAACTTTCCACGTCAGCAGCCAACATGTCACATGCCATGTCAGCTCTCCACGTCAGCTGCATATGTGTCACATGCCATGTCAGCTAACCACGTCAGCTGCCAACGTGTCACATGCCACATCAACAGTGGGGTCCACATGCCATGTGGAATTAATTATATTTTATTTAATGCAACACCACTGTATTATGTAATGCAACACCATTGTCTTTAAATGCAACATCAGAAAAAAAGTAAATGCAACAGCAGAAGACGACAAATGCTACATTAGAAAAAAGCAAATACAACGGTTTAATTAAATATTCTGCAATACCAGTTTTGTACATAAAATAAACTCATCTGAAACATTCATCATCACATTCAAACCATCTAAAATATTCTACATATCATTCTTCGGTTGCATCCAATACATACCACCAAAAATATTCATTCTTCGGTTGTAGGAGTACCAGTGTCATGAATGATGAAATATCAGATCCAAAGTATTCGCTCATTCTTCAGTAGCAAGAGTACCAACACATCAAATACAGCATGCCCCTTTCCTCACTTGGCTCCATTTGGCATTCTGCGCTACCGTCATTACAACAAATACAGCCTATGCGCTACGATCATTACTCGTAAGTGATTATTTTTGGCATTCTGCGTCTTTAGAGTTGCAAGCATCTTAAGTGACTGGAAATGCACTTTGGGGTTTTTATCTCTAATGCTTGATTTAGTGATACTGCCAATCATTGAACAAACGGACTAAATGAGCAACTGTTGAATAGAGTTATTTCTGATGGAAATGCGGTTATATCATCCCGAAGTAAAAGAGACATTTGTTTAACTGGATAATGGATATATGCAAATGGATAAAAGTAAAGAAACATTAAGATTAGATGAATTCATGTTTTTATCTTACGTGATGATTGCTTGTTTGAACCCTCCCCTGAATCCAATAAACCAAATTCTGATTTGAGTCGTCTTCGGTGACTTGCAACTTTCTTCTCTATATCTTCCGGATTTCTATTACCTTGTTCAAGCATCTCACGGTATTCCTTTACCGCGGCCTCTAAGCATCTGAGTTTTTGTCTGCACGAAAAACCACAGATTAAACGGTATTTCTAATAACAGAATGAGCTGTGAACTTCGGATCCCCAGATATAAGAAAGTTTACTTAAAGTAGACGTGTTGACAGAATGGGAAGATTGTTATGGTCCATTCTACTTGGGTTTACACGCTAATGTATCTTCCTCTTCCATCAAATTAATTAAAAGCTACAATAAGAGTAAACATCCTACAGCGAGTTTCCATTAAATTAAAGAAAGAGTTATAGTATGAACCTGTGTTCTTCATTCATGCTACTCTCTGGATGAGGAAGACTGGTAGCGTTAGCTGACACCTCAAGTTCATCGACCTTGTTAGGACTACCACCAGCATTTTCGCATACCGCAGACTTGTTAGGACCTTTAGATTCAGCATCTTTACTGGCTTGGTCATGGACCTGGAAAGAACAACATCTTAAGTGATGTAATTTAAAGCATGGAACACAAGCATGGAAAGGCTTGTTAGGAAGAGCAAATGCTACTTACAGACACTTAGCAAACCATGACTGTGTTAATTAATTCACTTAGCAACCCATCAGTAGTAAGACATCCAAATAAACAGAGATGTACATAAGGGCATTGAGCAAAAGGAACGAACCAAGTGGAAAATCTCACTGCTTGCAACAATTGTCGTCGGCATATGCTTGCAGCAATATCGGACAAGGCCTGAAGCACCAAGTGCATCTCTGAATAATGCCAGATCAACATGATAAATCATTATATGATTAAAGGCAAATGAAAATAAACAAATGATGGTTTATGTCCACCCTTATAATGCTGGAAAAATAGTGCTATAAAATCAGCACTGACACCTCATTTCTAATTGTCTCAAGTAGCCTTAAACATTTAATAGAAATAGAACTAATGTTAACAACACTTTTCCTTAATTAAGGAGAAAACAACAACAGCAAAATCCACAAACCGATAAAAGGAGTGAAGTAACATTTGTGTAACCATTTATCTATTCAACTGCACAGACCAAATCTTACTTGCAATTAAGATTTACTTAACATGTACACATATCTTACCAAGTCAAGTAAAATAATAACTCAGCATGTCATCTATAAACATCTTGCTTACGAGGGCACAAGTTGCTATACATTTCCAATAAAACTTCTAAAAAAATGATCACAGTCGACAAACATGGTTAATTATATAACCTGAAACTCCCAGTTGTATTTTTTGCGTCACTGGTGATTGCAAAAAATAACAATTTTGGCACTGGAATGCTCCAATTTCTTATGAGCAGTAATTCAAGGACATAATAACAACAATACCTGCCATACTAAAAGCATGTAATCACAATACCAAAGCTTCTCCACTTCCTTCCTCGCAGCTCCAGAATGCTCCAATTTCTCAGAAAAACCGTTTTCCGATAGTCCTATAAACATGTATAAAGACATCATTTTGGACACATGCAACATTTATTATAAAAGAATCCTATTTTATACAAATGGGAACATAATCTGTAACCAAATTAGTTGGACACAATTATTTGTCTGACGCATTACATGGGAACATTTATTATAAAAGAATCCTATTTCATTTAGAAGTCCAACTCAAGTTCAATATATTTGTAAGAGCACAGAAGCATTTGTTTGCTAATAATCAAATTGATTCTTTTTCTCTAGTTGTTTGAAAAAGACGCAGCAGGCAAAAAAAGAATAGCAAAAATTCAAGTGTCAATTCAGGATGTTGAATACCTTTAGCTTATTTAACTGTTATAATACTTCAGTCTAACTAGACAGTATAAAACTGATTCAATAACCCCAAAAGAATACACAAATTTAGCAGGAACATCGCAGGCTATGAAAACTGCATTAATAATTATAATAAAGATGCGAGCAAAACTTATAAACAAAAAATAATGGAATAGATAAAAAGAATATATATAACATATTGAAAAGTCAAGAAATAAAATCTCACCTTAAAGACTGAAGTAGTCTTTGTGTCACTGATCATCTTTCTGACTTAAAAGGAAGAACCCGTTTGTCTTCTGATTTGTGCCGAAAGAGTTTTGCAATCTTCCGCCTTTAACAATCCTGCAATTAACCAAAAAAGAAGAAGGATAATATAACTGAATTGCAAAATGTAATCAAATGATTCACCGAAGAAAACAACATGTTAGACCCTGTACCTTGAACATATGAAGGTGAAAAGGTTTGTCAGGATTCATTCTAAGTTTCATATAAGTGTAGGCAAAACTTAGCTGATCTCGAGGAGTAAAACGATTCAACCTCATTGAACCATTTTTTGGCCTTCTTTTAACTAATACTTCTGTTGTAATTTCATCGACAAACATAATAAAATATACACCTTTCTTTGAATGGTGGGAAATCTGCAATTACAAGAAGAAGAAAAGAATTAGTCTAAAAATGTATTTCATGTTAATTTTCAAGAAAATGGTTAGGGTGAAAATATTAACATATATGTTCTACTTACTCAAATAATAACATTTATATTTTTAAATAGTACAAGTCCAGACCTGATAAATTTCTAAAGAACAACCATACTCGTTTATCCTTTAATATATCTCCCATTTACACTTTAAAATTTAGAGCATCCACTCAAACAAACCGATAATCTTGCCATACATAAAACTGGATACGAATATTATTTAAAATACATTTAAATCCTATTTTTGCTGTACATGGCAAAAGGGCATAAACATGCATCACTTACATGCCACCTCTTCTGCTGCTAACAGACCAACTTATTATCGTTTATGCAGGTAAATAAATATAAACACCCTTGCTGAGGATTATAAAAGATATATGCACTTATCATTTAAGTGTCATCTCTTTCACCTCCTAGCAACCCAAGTTTTCCATAGAAAACTTGACCAATTCAATATAATGATCGAAATTCATAAAACAGGTTCACACATACAAGCATTGCTCTGTTTAATTATTTACAACATACATAAGTCTTATATTTGACAAGGATATATCTGTAAACAGCATGGTCTAAACCACCTTTTCATGCAGCACTAGACTTTTCTACCCATACAGGAACACGACAAACTAACAAATTAACAGTATGATTTGAGGCCTACCCAGGAACACGGCAAAATTAACAGTTATGTATTATGGCAAAATAACTAATTAACAGTATGATTTGAGACCTATCCAGGAACACGGCAAACTCTTCCCTATATTTAAATCTCTCCATCTATTCGTTTCCACTATCTACTTGTAATTTTCGAGTTTGAGTATTTTTAGAATTCAGGTGAAATGGCAGAAGAGGATTATAAAGTTACCGTGCATGTTTATGATCTTAGCAATAAGCTTGCTCGACAGCTGAAAGCAGATATCAACACCGAGGATGAGATTGAACCCAGAATGCTTTTCTATGATCGCTCTCATCTGATTATAGTTTCCCCATTCGATTTCAAGCACGAATCAAACTTGCCCTAGTTTTAACATAGAATATGAGATGATTGTGGAGGCATCGAACAGAAGAGGAAATCGAATTGGGAAAGTGAAAGAGGAGCAAAATTTAGGTTTAAATTTCGGTGAAATTAGGTTTAAATTTTGTTCAATAAAGGGGAAAGTGAATAGAAAATGTCAGAAAAAGAAAAGAACGATTAGAATTTTGTGAATTGGAAAATATCGCGCTAAAATTTGGCGGAAGGATAGAGTGAGGTGGTTGTCACTGATTGGATGATGGAGTAAAGTTTTAGATAACAAAGAGGAATTGGTTTCAACCGTTGGATTAAATCATCATCTACGGTTATTTTTGTTTATTCTGACAACATGGATCGCTGATCTGGATTGTATTTTTATAAAGCAACGCTTTGAAGTGGTGTTGCTTGTCACAGTTCTAGAATTCCAACCGCAACAGTGCATTCACGTCTAATGTAACAACATATGAATATTATGGCAGAAGATCAAAGAAAGCATAGCTTTCGCCACATTTTTCATGCAACGCACACAAATTAGTGTCGAATATGCCCACTTTTGTAGTAGTGATGGATGTTTAATATGCAATGAATTTACTAAGTTAATGATTTGAATCTAATTATAAGTGAAGTTAAATATATTTGAAATGTTTACAGAAGTTTGATTTTGTTAAGTATGATTCTTATAAAACAGTCTTAGTGAAATCGGGTATTGAAATATAATGCAGCAACCCGAAAAATATGAACCAATTTAAAGTTTTTATTTTGGCAATTTTAATGAATTTTGGATATTTAAAATGAATTATTTTAAATAATTAAGATGATAAATTTATTTTGATTAGAATTAGAACGGAAATATTTATTTGAATTGAAGTTAGAATATAAATATATATTTTAATTTTAAAAGGAATTGAAAATGGTGCGGTAGTCTGAAAATTCGATTTCAAATTTCAAATGAATGTACAAAATTCAAAATAAACCGGATTTTAGCGAAACCAAAAGTATTAGAATCTAATTGAAAATATCTTTCCAACGAATCTGAAAAATAGAAATTTCATAGCGGGAATAAAAAGTTATGCCCAGTTGAAAATTCAGAATAGTCGCTATGGAAATATAGCCCTTAAAAATAGCCATTTTGCAAATGACCTCCGTTTTCGACGAAACCACTTTTGTTGGAACCGGGATGTCAAATTATTGCTAGATTCCAAAATTCATAATTTTTGGGATTAATATGTGAGCGTGACAAAGGAAAACGTGTTTTGTTGGTTTTAGTCAATTTGGATCGACCAGAAAATGGTCATTTTTCAAACAGTTCCAAATTTGGCAAAATTAGTTTTGTTAGGACCGTATCATCAGTATGAAGCTAGAAATAATTTTTCGGGAAGTTTTAGAGTCAGTATGTGGCCTCGGTAAATTAAAAAGTACATTTGAATCGAATATATGTAAATTTATACTTTAATTTAAATGGAAACTAATCGTAACTATCGAATTGGCTTACGAAACATATCCCATTGTGTTCGGAATGGGGGTAATAAGCTAAGGACGACAGTCGTTGTGTCTCGTTGGGAGTTCAAATTCAAAGTCAACTTTTATGGAAAATAAATAAATGAAAATAATATATTAAATTATATGTATCCTTCACAACGTTACTCCCCCATTCATTCTCCCCCAAATCAAAAAAGGGAAACCCACCTCCCTCAAACCGATCTACATCGCCTCGCTGTCGCGCCTCCCTGTGACCATCGTCGCCCCTGCTTTTGCTCATCCTCCTTCCTCCTCCATCTCCTGCTCCTCCCTAAACCGCCAGCGCCCTCCTTCAAGAACCGAAGCTCCTCTATCACGACATTGAAATCGCGAATACCCAAACCCCATTAGCATCGCACCGCCACCGTGAAGCCCCTGACGCCCACCTCCGACCACGAGAGGTACTCCTGCCACCACCACGGCCAGAACGCCGCCACCCATTGGCTCCGACGCCGTGAGCAACCGTGACCTCCCCCATCCCCACCGCTGTAAGTTCTTCGATTTTAGTTGTAATTAGAATATAATTTTAACGATAGGAAAAATATGATTTTTAACAATAGAAAAGTTTAAATTTTTATAAATGAAAAGATTTTATTTTTAACTTTCAAAAGATTATATTTTTAACTTTCAAAAGATTATATTTTTATACCTAGTACAAGACATATTTTTAAACTAGTAAAGAATTTATTTTTAAACTAGAAGAGAATTGATTTTTTTTATATAAATAGAAAAGATTTGGATTTTATAAATAGAAAGATTTGATTTTCATATATGTAGCGAATTAAAAACATAAATTTTTTATATAATGAATAGAGATATAAAATAGAATTTTCATATATGTAGCATATTAATTTTTTTTATATGTGTAGCGGTATAAAAATTTGATTTTTATAATGAAGAAACGAATATAAAAATGTGATTTTTATGTATGGAGTAGCGAATTAAAAATATGATTTTTAATATAAAAAATCATGTGAAATAGATTGTGATGAAATAGACTAAATACGAATCGGAATCCAGACCGTTCAGAAATAGAGAATGATGGAGTGGAACCCAAAGGTGAGAACTTCTCACTTTAATTTTATTTCTAGTTAAAATATATACTAGGTTGCAGACGGTGCTTAGCAGCACCCGACACCCGTTGTCCACAGACCATGGACGACTTGTTTGTTTGATTGATTGTGTTGTGAAATTTTATTTGGTGATGTGGAGTGGAATAAATAAAATATTCTTGTGTCGAAATAAAATATTTTATAGTTAAAAATATAACTTTTAACGTTTATATGAATAAAATAAATATTTATAAACAAAACGGACGATTTGTTTATGTACACACATTTGACTAGTATTGATTAGGACGATAAATTTTACACATCGCCGAAATGCACAAATAAAATCTGTGTTTGATTGATTGAAATCCCACAGGGGTATTGGGATGATATATGACATACACTAGTCCCAATAATTAGCTGTACGTCGATCGATTGATTGACAGGCTGTTGTAAGCATTAAATATTTATATTTGATGCTTATGCAGTTTAGAATGCACTTTGAATGATGGTTGTGCAGTGTAGAATGCACTTTGGATGATGGTTGACTGTGTTTGATTATTGTTGCATACATGTGTGTATGAAATCCATATAAATCACATTATATGGTTAATGACTGTGTCTGATTCCAGTTCAGACAGAATGAATATTTTAAAATAATGAATATTTTAAAATAATGAATATTTTAAAATAATATTCAGTAAAAGAATCAAAACTTGATTTTGATGTCCGATTTGGGATGGATACGAATATATTTAAAAATATAAAGCCATGTTGATTAGATATACGCCATTTTGACGTGAACGATATTTATATCGATTTTATTAAAATATAATGTTTTGAAAATATTATTAATTATATATCGATGATATAGAATATTCAATTTTGATTTGAAATGGAATATGAAGTTGAAATCGTTTTGAAAATGAATTTAAAACGATTTATAAAATACGTTTCAAATGGAAATTGACGAAATATATATTATATATATAATATAATGGCCGGAATAGAATGCCTCGCGCTGCGGCAGTTTGCGAATTTCGACCAATGACTTCGAATTGATATTACGGGAGATCCGACCGTCGGATTCTCCTAAAATTGGAACCGTTGGGTTCGTATTAAAAAGAGCTTTCTAACGAATATTAGAGATTTGAAATCTAATAGTTGGATTTGGAATTATTTCCAAATCAAATTTGGAAAAGGTCGCTGTAAGTGCAGTTCGATGGCCATTTATGGAAATCGACTGTACGGGCCTTGATAAAATTATTAAAAATATTGATAATTTGTGTAAAATCATAAGAAATGATTTGGAAAGAATTAGGATGATAAATTCCATATTTGAAAAGATAAAAATAGATTTTTATCGAAATGAACTAGTTTTGAACTAGAATTAGAATCCATTTATTTTTAAAATAAATAAATTGGATTTGAAATGGTTTTAAAAATAACCAGAATTTCCAATATATGAATCAGAATGGATTTGAATCGAAATTATCTTCAGAATATTTCGATATTGGATTCCGTGATTATACGGACATTGTGGAGGAATTTGGAAGATATATATATCGTTATTCCAATATGATATTTGTTGGTTTCAGAATTTGATATTGAATATAAGCTAATATATTTTTTATTCAGAGCCTTGTATTTAATATCAAATTAGATTTTGGGTTTGTCATGAACTGTGTTTTAAATGACACCGTTCCTAAACCTAGTATGAAAAGAATAAATCTTGTAATTAAGATTATTGGAGTTTCCAGTTAATTAACATATAATCTGAACAAAATGGAATGTGAATTGGGTTTATGTGAACTGTGTTTTAGCGACATTCGTTCTTTAACCCAATTTACAGTGAAATGGGATTTGGAATTTATAAATCTTTTGTTAAGATTTAAAGGATATTTTCCAAAGTAAAGTTTTCCAATTTAACATATTAAATTGGAATTGAATGGAATTCGATTTGTCAATAATCGAAGTAAGCTTCTGTAGAGGAAGACGGTTAATATATATGGAACTTAAAAGGCTTTGCCGTTATTCCATTTATATTATTAGTCGGATATGGAAGTTTATATCAATTATATATATCGATTTGTTTTCCATGAAGATTCCATTGTTAATGGAATGTGATTTTGGATTGTCGTGAATGGTATCTTTAACAATACTGTTCTTAGACCCAACGGAGTTAAGAAAATTAGAAACTAACTGGAGATTAGTTAAGTTGAATGGTTTTCTGGGTATTGATCTGATGTTGGTTTCGGCCTTCGGGGTTAATACTTAGGGAATTGTTCACTTGCTAATTTACGGTTAAAGGCTGATGGAATGGAATGTGATTTTGGGTTTATAGTGAACCGTATTATAAATGACACTGGTTCTTTAACCCAGTTAAAGACAGGATATGATTTCCCAAGTTAAACAATCATCTACATTGATTTTAGGGAAGATTAAAACCAAGTGGAGTTTTAATAATCTTTAATTAGATTGAAATGATCGAGAATGGAGTGTCACCAGTTTTGCTCCAAGCGATAGTTAAATATTTAATTAGATTTGAACGTGAAATGGTAATTGAATTTACCGATAACACTCTGGTGTTAGATATGAAGTATTACCAGTTTTACTTCATGGGATGAATAGGTTGGGATTGGGAAATTAAACAAACGATTACTTCGGTAAGGTTTCTTAATCCCGACTAGTTTGGATAAACCATAATTTGGTTTGAATTGATGTTCAGTGGGAGATTAAAGAATAAATTTAAAGAATTTATCTTTGATAAAATTAATAGGAACCTTTCCCAAAGTAAAAGAATATTTGAATAAAGGAATAATCTGGATTGGAATAAGGCGTATGTTGTGTTTTTATAACACTTGTTTATTATATACACGAGTTACTCAGAAAGACCGGGTTTATCCCATTCTGAATAACTGATTCGACGATATGTCGAGGATGAAGACGGTGGTTGAAGACCAGAGGTCTTCGCATCGTTTGGATGATTACTGATGTGTTGATTGGGCTGTACACCCAATACAAGGTAATAAGTGGTGATCGTCCAGACGTACTTAGGGATCGACCGGATATGCGAGGACCTCTCCCCTTTATTGGACATATGGGGGAGGAATAAGGTGCATCTGGTTTCGTTCAGACCCAGAATGAACTTGTAAATGGATGTATGTCCGACATTGGATTTCATTATGTGTGATTGATATACATCGGTTGCATAGCGTGAATTGCCTTTGTGGCATGCTGAGATGCAAATGATCAAGGCTTCTGTTGAAAAGCAGAGTCTTGTGGTTGATGATCAAAGCACGGCATTAACATAGCGTAGCTTTGTGTAGCGTTAATTCGCGAGCCTCACACACCGGTGTGAACCAGAAACGGGAGAGGACATCAGGGGGCCTGCGTTTCTTTCTAGCTAGGAGTGGTGTCAGCGTTTTACTAGCCCTGACATTTTACTTATGTGGATGATGGATTATGAGGCGCCTCGGTTATATCGGTCGATCCGGGGCCGATGGAGTCATTTGGCTCATTTACGCCCCATAGGGCGGGGAAACGTATTGTTCAAGGTTTTTTTAATCGATATTGCAATTTGATGGGCCAGCCCGAACGAGTTTACACACCCTGAAGTGGCGTCAGTGGTTTTACACTTGCGTTTCTTTCTAGCTAGAAGTGGCGTCAGTGGTTTTACACGCCCTGACGAGTTTGACTTATGTGGTTGTTGCTGTTGCGAGGCGCCTCGGTTATATCGGTTTCGGCCGATGCTTCTGGTCGGCTGACGGACCAGACTTACACCCCATAGGGTGGGGAAACGTAGTGTTCAGGCATTTTAATCCACATCGGTGGACCGGCCCTGTCGCTCCAAGGCTTGACAGAGTACTTGCCTGAGGCTCGGGCTAGAGAGTCTCGAAGCGGTAAGGACGATCCCTTGCCTTGGTTCACAGACGAAAATCCAACTTCCAATACGTGACATTTGCGGTTTTGGTTGTAGAGCCTAGTATTGGCAACATGATATATGGTACCTATGCCGTTTAGGATTGATACATTTATATTTGAAGTTGTTTTAAACACTATGCACTTATAATAGTATCAAATGATTTGTTTTAACGTACCAAGCATGTTTGGCTTTTATAAGGGAAAACCCTATCCCTCGGCTTGCGTTGCATTGTGTGATAGGACCTGGGTTTTATAAGAGCCTCATTTTTCTAAGAAGCATTGCACTGTTTTGTTATATGCACTGGTATTCTTGGGAGGAAACCCGTTCCGTGTTATACGACGTGGTCCCTTGATATATCAGATTTAAAGTGAAGTTTTAAATAACTATTTTAGTTCTCACACAAGTCACATGACTGTCCTGGAGTTTATTGTTTTAACCTAAACTCTGGGTGCCCCTATTTTCCACACGGGCAGCTAGTAGTTTTGGTTTTGCAGATTTATATTCCCAGGATCCTAGGTTACAGCTGGAATGATATTCGGAAAGCTCTGTATCCGATTATCTCTTTCAGTTGTATTTTATATTATTTTTCGCTGCATTGTAAATTGTAAATCTCTGATATTTTTGTCCTGTATATTATTCATGTATACTCTGTATATTCTTGTATTCTGATGAAATTGTTGTAATAAGCAATGAAATGTTCTTCTGTTTGTGTTCTGATTCGTCCTGTTCTCAAGACAATCCGTTCTTTCTCTTCTCTTCGGAGAGCGGGGACGTTCGGGTCGTTATAGTTTGGTATCAGAGCTTTTGTTTACAGAGCTCGGAGAACAAGGCATATTAGAACCAAACGAAAGAATTCATCAGAGATTGGATTAGTAATATCCGATGGGGATGACTCGTTAGAGATGGGATCAGTAGTATCCTAGAATGAGTCCGAAAAGTGTTATTTTTAAAATAAAATGAAAACGAGTTTGTTTTGAAAATTTAAACTTTATTATTCATATTTGAATATTTATTTTAAATTGATTTGGACAATCGAGTATATAGAGATTTTAATATACGTCTGATCCACGTGTATTTGAAGCCTCAAATATACTAGATAGATATAGAATCACACTCTAATCGCCCAGGAATGATTCTGATGATGGGTACCCATCATCAGTGTTGTGTTCGAGTTTCGAAAGTGAGATATCTATATATTTCCATTTGACTGGTGTGAGAACCAAAACTAGATAGGGTTATTGTTGTAAATTGGCATCAAAAACATGATTTTCTGTATATATGTCAAAATTATGAATTTGAAACATTAATTCACTAATTGATTAATGGTAGTGTTGTATGATTATTTGTTATCTAATAAAACCATAATGTGAAAGAACGGTACATATAACCAAATTGTATCAAATATTGAACTGTATTGAAAATTTATTACATTTGAATACATGTACATGCATATGTACTGGACTGGTCATAGCAAGAGGGCTAGAGAAGAGGAATAAAATTATATGCCCGACAAATAGGTACATGTTTACTATATTTCTTGGGGATTTTGATGATTTTATGAGCCGACTGGCTAGCCGCTTGGCTGTTTCTTTTTCTTTTTGGATTGGAGAGGCCTGTATGGCAATTTCAGGATTTTCCCGGTGCTCCCGTACAGGGGAGGTTATGGCGGAATTTTTCGAAAATTTAGGGTGTTAGCCAAATTTTTGAAAAATTTGGAAAGTTCTTAGAAACTGAAAAGTTGAAGAACTTAAGCCATAATGAAAATAATGAAAGTAGAGTTGATTAGTTAAACAACTTTCAGCTCCGTTCCTTTTCAGGGACGAAAAGATTTTAAGTGGGGAAGATTGTAACAACTCGGAAAATCTGAACCAATTTAAATTTTTTATTTTGGCAATTTTAATGAATTTTGGATATTAAAATGAATTATTTTAAATAATTACGACGGAAAATTTATTTTGATTAGAATTAGAACGGAAATGTTTATTTTAATTGAAGTTAGAATGTAAATATATATTTTAATTTTAAAAGGAACTGAAAATGGCGCGGTAGTTTGAAAATTCGATTTCAAATTTCTAATGAATGTACAGGATTTAAAATAAACCGGATTTTAGCTAAACCAAAAATGTTAGAATCTATTTGAAAATATCTTTCCAACGAATCCGAAAAATAGAAATTTCATAGCGGGAATAAAAAGTTATGCCCAGTTGAAAATTCAGAATAGTCGCTATGGAAATATAGCCCTTAAAAATAGCCATTTTGCAAACGACCTTCGTTTTCGAGGAAACCACTTTTGTTGGATCCGGGATGTCAAATTATTGCTAGATTCCAAAATTCATAATTTTTGGGATTAGTATGTGAGCGTGGCAAAGGAAAACGTGTTATGTCGGTTTCAGTCAATTTGGATCGACCAGAAAATGGTCATTTTTCAAATGGTCTCCAAATTTAACGAAATTAGTTTTGTTAGGACTGTATCGTCAGTATGAAGGTAGAAATAATTTTTTGGGAATTTTTAGAGTTAGTATGTGGCCCCGGTAAATTAAAAAGTACGTTTTAATTGAATACATATAAATTTATACTTTAATTTAAACGGAAACTAATCGTAACGGTCGAATGGGCTTATGAAACATATCCCATTGTGTTCGGAATGAGGGTAATTAGCCGAGGACGACAGTCGTTGGGAGTTCAAATTCAAAATCTACTTTTATGGAACATAAATAAATGAAAATAATATATTAAATGATATGTATCCTTCACAACATTACTCCCCTATTCATTCTCCCCCAAATCAGAAAAGGAAAACCTGCCTCCCTCAAACCGATCTACATCGCCTCGCTGTCGCGCCTCCCTATGACATCATCGCCGCCCCCCTTTTGCTCATCCTCCTCCCTCCTCCATCTCCTGCTCCTTCCTAAACCGCCAGCGCCCTCCTTCAAGAACTGAAGCTCCTCCATCACAACATTGAAATCGCGAATACCCAAATCCCATTAGCGTCGCACCACCACCGTGAAGCCCTTGAGCTCCGCCTCCGACCACGAGAGGTACTCCTGCCACTACCATAACCAGAACGCCGCCACCCATTGGCTCCGATGCCGTGAGCAACCGTGACCTCCCCCATCCCCACTGCTGTAAGTTCTCTAATTTTAGTTGTTATTAGCATATGATTTTAATGGTAGGAAAAATATGATTTTTAACAATAGAAAAGTTTAAAATTTTATAAACGAAAAGATTATATTTTTAACCTTCAAAAGATCATATTTTAAACTTTCAAAAGATTATATTTTTATACCTAGTACAGGATAGATTTTTAAACTAGTAAAGAATTGAATTTTAAACTAGAAGAGAATTGATTTTTTTATATAAATAGAAAGGATGTGGTTTTTATAAATAGAAAGATTCGAATTTCATATATGTAGCGAATTTTTTTTTTATATAATGAATAGCGATATAAAATAGAATTTTCATATATGTAGCGAATTTTTTTTTATATGTATAGCGATATAAAATTTTGATTTTTATAATGAAGAAGCGAATATAAAAATGTGATTTTTATATATGGAGTAGCGAATTAAAAATATGATTTTTAATATAAAAAATCATGTGAAACAGATTGCGATGAAACAGACAGAAAGCGAAACGGAATCCAGACCGTTCAGAAATAAATAATGATGGAGTGGAACCCAAAGGTGAGAACTTCTCACTTTAATTTTATTTCTAGTTAAAATATATACTAGGATGCAGACGGTGCTTAGCAACACCCGACACCCGTCATCCACAGACCATGGATAACTTGTTTATTTGTTTGATTATGTTGTGAAATTTTATTGTATGATGTGGAATAGAATAAATAAAATATTCTTGTGTTGAAATAAAATATTTTATAGTTAAAAATATAATTTTTAACGTTTATATGAATAAAATAAAAATTTATAAACAAATCGGACGATTTGTTTATGTACACACATTTGACTGATATTGATTGGGACGATAAATTTTACACATCGCCCAACTGCACAAATAAAATATGTGTTTGATTGATTGAAACCCCACATGGGTATTGGGATGATATATGACATACGCTAGTCCCAATAATTAGTTGTATGTCGATTGATTGATTGATAGACTGTTGTAAGTATTAAATATTTTTATTTGACGCTTATGCAGTGTAGAATACACTTTGGATGATGGTTGACTGTGTTTGATTATTGCTGCATACACGTGTGTATGAAATCCATATAAATCACATTATATGGTAATTGACTGTGTCTGATTCCAGTTCAGAAAGAATGAATATTTTAAAATAACGATTATTTTAAAATAATGAATATTTAAAATAATATTCAGTAAAAGAATCAAAATTTGATTTTGATGTCCGATTTGGGATGGACACAAATATATTTAAAAATATAAAGCCGTGTTGATTAGATATACGCCATTTTGACGTGAACGATATTTATATCGATTTTATTCATTTTTATAATGAATATCAAAAGGGAATTGATTTCAAAATATAATGTTTTGAAAATATTATCATTTATATATCAATGATATGGAATATTCAATTTTGATTTGAAATGGAATACGAAGTTGAAATCGTTTAGAAAACGAATTTAAAACGATTTATAAAATACGTTTCAAATGGAAATCGATGAAATATATATTATATATATATATTATATATATAATATAGTGGCCTGAATAGAACGCGTCGCACTGCGGTAGTTCGCAGATTTCGACCATTGACTTCGAATGGATATTACGGGAGATCAGACCGTTAGATTCTCCTTAAACCGGAACTGTTGGATTCGTATCGAAAAGAGCTTTCTAACAAATATTAGAGATTTTAAATCTAATGGTTGGATTTGGAATTATGTCCAAATCAAATTTGGAAAAGATCGTTGTAAGTGCAGTTCGATGGCCGTTTATGGAAATTGACTGTATGGGCTTTGATAAAATTATTAAAAATATCGATAATTTGTGTAAAATCATAAAAAATGATTTGGAAAGAATTGGAATGAAAAATTCCATTTTTGAAAAGAAAAAAATAGATTTTTATCGAAATGAACTAGTTTTGAACTAGAATTATAATCCATTTATTTTTAAGATAAATAAATTGGATTTGAAATGGTTTTAAAAATTACTAGAATTTCCAATATATGAATTGGAATGGATTTGAATCGATATTATCTTCGGAATATTTCGATATTGGATTCCGTGATTATACGGACATTATGGAGGAGTTTGGAAGATATATATATATATATATATATTGCTATTCCAATACGATATTTGTTGGTTTCAGAATTTGATATTGAATATAAGCTAAAATATTTTCTATTCAGAGCCTTGCATTTAATATCAAATTAGATTTTGGGTTTTTCGTGAACTATGTTTTAAATGACACCATTCTTAAACCCAGTATGGAAAGAGTAAATCATTTAATTAAGATTATTGGAGTTTCCAGTTAATCAACATATAATTGGAATAAAATGGAATGTGAATTGGGTTTATCGTGAACTGTGTTTTAGTGACATTCGTTCTTTAACCCGATTTACAGTGAAATGGGATTTGGAATTTATAAATCTTTTGTTAAGATTTAAAGGAGATTTTCTAAAGTAAAGTTTTCCAATTTAACATATTAAATTGGAACTGAATGGAATTCGATTTGGCAGTAATCGAAGTAAGCTTCTATAGAGGAAGACGGTTAATATATATGGAATTTAAAAGGCTTTGCCGTTATTCCATTTATGTTGTTAGTCGGATATGGAAGTTTATATCGATTATATATATATATCGATTTGTTTTCCATGAAGATTCCATTGTTAATGGAATGTGATTTTGGGTTGTCGTGAATGGTATCTTTAACAATACTATTCGTAGACCTAATGGAGTTAAGAAAATCAGAAACTAACTGGAGATTAGTTAAGTTGAATTGTTTCCTGGGTATTGATCTGATGATGGTTTCGGCCTTTGAGGTTAATACTTAGGGAATTGTTCACTTGCTAAGTTACGGTTAAAGGCTGATGGAATGGAATGTGATTTTGGGTTTATAGTGAACCGTGTTTTAAATGACATTGGTTCTTTAACCCAGTTAAAGACAGGATATGATTTCCCAAGTTAAACAATCATTAATATTGATTTTTGGGAAGATTAAAACCAAGTGGAGTTTTAATGAATCTTTAATTAGATTGAAATGATCGAGAATGGAGTGTCACCAGTTTTTCTCCAGGCGATAGTAAAATCTTTAATTATATTTGAACATGAAATGGTAATTGAATTTATCGATAACACCGTGGTGTTAGATATGAAGTATTACCGGTTTTACTTCATGAGATGAATAGGTTGGGACTGGGAAATTAAACAAATGATTACTTCGGTAAGGTTCGTTAATCCCGACTAGTTTGGATAAACCATAATTTGGTTTGAATTGATATTAAAAGGAAGATTAAAGAATAAATTTAAAGAATTTATCTTTGATAAAATTAATGGGAACCTTTCCCAAAGTAAAAGAATATTTGAATAAAGGAATATTCTGGATTGGAATAAGGCGTATGTTGTGTTTTTATAACACATGTTTATTATATACGCGAGTTATTCAGAAAGACCGGGTTTATTCCATTCTGAATAACTGATTCAACGATATGTCGAGGATGAAGACGGAGGTTGAAGACCGGAGGTCTTCACATCGTTTGGATGATTACTGATGTCTTGATTGGGATGTACACCCAAGACAAGGTAATAAGTGGTGATCGTCCTGACGTTCTTGGAGATCGACCGGATATGCGAGGACCTCTCCCCTGTATTGGACATATAGGGGAGGAATAAGGTGCCTTCGGTTTCATTCAAACCTAGAACGAACTTGTAAATGGATGTGTGTCTGACATTGGATTTCATTCTGTGTGATTGATATACATCTATTGCATAGCGTGAATTGCATGTGTGGCATGCTAAGATGCAAATGATCAAGGCTTCTGTTTAAAAGCAGAGTCTTGTGGTTGATGATCAAAGCACGGCTTTAATATAGCGTAGCTTTGTGTAGCATTAATTCGTGAGCCTCACACACCTGTGTGAACCAGAAACGGGAGAGGACATCAGGGGGGGCATGCATTTCCTTCTAGCTAGGAGTTGTGTCAGCGTTTTACTAGCCCTGACATTTTACTTATGTGGATGATGGATTGCGAGGCGCCTCGGTTATATCGGTCGATCCGGGGCCGATGGAGTCATTTGGCTCATTTACGCCCCATAGGGCGGGGAAACGTATTGTTCAAGGTTTTTTTAATCTACATTGCACTTTGATGGGACAGCCCTGACGATCTAAAGGCTTGACAGAGTACTTGCTTGAGGCTCGGGCTAGAGAGTCTCGAAGCAGTAAGGACGATCCCTTGCCTTGATTCATAGATAGAAATCCAACTTCCAATATGTGACATTTGCGGTTTTGATTGTAGAGCCTAGTATTGGTGACATGATATATGGTACCCATGCTGTCTAGGACTGATACATTTATATTTGAAGTTGTTTTAAACACTATGCACTTATAATTGTATCAAATGATTTGCTTTAACGTACCAAGCATGTTTGGCTATTATAAGGGAAAACCCTATCCCTCGGCTTGCGTTGCATTGTGTGATAGGACCTGGGGTCTTATAATAGCCTCATTTTTCTAAAAAGCATTGCGCTGTTTTGTTATATGTACTGATATTCTTGGGAGGAAACCCGTTTCGTATTATACGGCGTGGTCCCTTGATATATCTGATTTTAAGGGAAGTTTTAAACAACTGTTTTAGTTCTCACACCAGTCACATGACTGACCTGGAGTTTATCGTTTTAACCTAAACTCTGGGTCCCCCTATTTTCCACACGGGAAGCTAGTAGTTTTTGTTTTGCAGATTTATATTCATAGAATCCTGGGTTACGGATGGAATGATATTCAGAAAGCTCTGTATCCGATTATCTCTTTCAGTTGTATTTTGTATTATTTTCCTCTGCATTGTAAATTGTAAGTCTCTGATATTTTTGTCTTGTATATTATTCATATATACTCTATATATTCTTGTATTCTGATGAAATTGTTGTAATAAGCAATGAAATGTTCTTCTGTTTGTGTTCTGATTCATCTTGTTCTCAAGACAATTCGTTCTTTCTCTTCTCTTCAGAAAGCGGGGATGTTCGGGTCGTTATATATATGAACAAAATTTCCATGATCCCTTAGGGATGGGAATCCCAACATGCTTTATATTATTGTACACTTCTGTGAACATTTCATTTGAGTTAACTTACTATCTGAAACTGTTATTAGTCTGGACTCTAGTGTTTTGTTTTTCTTTACACTCGGGTTAGATCGAGTATTAAAGTTTGATATTTTGCCTTCGTAGTCTAAAATTCATGAAGACATTGTCTTAACTAAAGTATTTTGTCATTTTTTTATATTATTGAAAATATATATATTTGATTTCAATTGTATTCAATAACGTGATTTGGTTGTATTATATTACTTTATTGCGCTGCGAGATATTGTATTATTCTATGTTTGTGATTGAATCTAATTAAACCCCATGGTAATAACATTCTATTGTTTCTAATGACTTAAGAAAACTTTTAATAGTCAATTTAGTTAACAACGATGTAAAAGTTAGTTGGTTACAAAATTAAACCCCGATTCAGAAGTTAATTATTATTTAATAAAAAAATTACTCAAAAATAATTCATTATTAATTTAGTAAATGTTTAAATATTAGTTATTATTTCAATTTATAATAATTTAGGTAACTACCTTTCATTATTAATTAACTAAAGTCAATTACAATTTTTCTAAGTAGCAACGGTTTGGAAGTTTATAATATTAAATCAAGGTATTTAAGACAATTCGTTATTTATTTAATAGGGTTAATTAAATAAATTTCGTAACTAATAGTATTTTAAGTTGATCAAATATTTATAACGATTGCTTCAAACTAGCCTAATTATTTCAATAACGATATTTAACTAAATTATATTAATTCAGTAATAATATTTAATTTAAATACATTTACCTAAGAAGTGCATTAATACTTATTGTAACAAAGAATTATGGTTATATAGAAGAAATTCACTTAATAATTGAATTACGTAAAAAAGTTTTATGATTATAAGGAGATTTGAATAATTGAATAACTTATATAACCTTATTTCAAAGACATTGTATATAAATTTTTTGAAATACTTTACCTGTTAACTAGTTTTGAGATAACAAATTCTTATTTATCTTCAAGATAAGAGTGTTGTCGAGCCAAGGTTTGTAGAGGTAATAGTATGCCAGTTGGAACAACTTCATTAATATTTGGTGGATAATATTAGTTTCATATCGAAGATTGACATTGTGTAACTATAGACATTATTTGATTGGAGATTTGTTCACTTAAGGAGATTAAGATTTAAATAAGAGGTTTTGATTTGAATAACCAAATATTTAAATAACATCTTCTTTAACCCGCTAATTATGCTTCAGAAAAAGAACTTCTTTATGTATTATATTCACATGTACTTATACTGGTAGGTTAATAATAACATTTATTTTGAAAGAAATCAATTGTAGAAATTTAATTGATAAGGGACTAATTTAAATGCGGCATTGTATTTTCCTCCAGAAATTGTATATAACAATTTTGTGTCAGGTTGATTGTTATATTGCCAACTATTAAATATGGTTTGAGCAAAATAAGCTTCTTTTTACTTGAGTTTTCTCATGCTTGTTTTCTAGATTGGCCTGGGAGTTATTTGTGATAGTGCTCGGGGCCAGGCCAAGAATATTTCTATATTAATTTTGGATGGCTTTTAATTTTTAGGAGGGGAGCTTGAGATCCGAGACATTTTCTCGTATTCCCTATAATTCTGCTATGTATGTCATCGGGTGAGATTATTAAAAAATTTGGGGACAAGTTGTTATAACTCCCAAGCTTTCTTTTATACGTTGGTACTCTAAAATGTGTATAAATTTTTGGTTTCCTTCATACAATGGTTGTTGTATATTTTATATTATTCGTTCCACTATGACATTATGTTCTTTCCTTTCTTCTAACTATTTGTATTTTAGACACTTTTTTTTATTTGGCATGAGAATATTATGATTGTATTAATGCCGATCTGAGCAAAATGTCAGGTCGTTAAATAATTGATTATAATAGAGTAAATATAATTAGTGAATATCTCTTGTTATAAAAAGAAACAATAGTTAAACTGGAACTAAAATTTCTAAATCACTGATAATATACATATATGGAAAAATTACTCAAAAGCCATAAAACATTTAAACACCAATTACATGGAGATCTTACTTGGGCAAGGCCGCCTTGAACTTTTCTGGCTACTCTTGGTTGTCTTGCCCCGACAAGGCCATCTTGAGAAAACTCTGGTTTTGGAACTCGAATAGCTAAGTCTGCTTACCCATGTACGGGAACAAGTGTAACGACCCGGATTTTGTCGACTTTGGTTATCGCCATAAACTTAATGATGGCTAATCAGACATTGAAAAATACCAGAAAGTTAATGAAAGAAATTATAGGGTGAGAATAGATAAGATAGAAACTTAGAATAGAAGAAGAAGAAGAACATACAACATCAGAATAAACACGAATCTCACAGCGGAACGAATAAAATATAACATAACTTTGAAATAAAAGATTTTACTTGAATGTACATATCATTATCAAGTACAGCACTTACAACACAGCGGAATAATAATAGCTATATAATCCTGAAGCCTCCTGCTCCAGCTCTTCAAGTATCTGTAAATCCCGACTACTTGACTGCCATACAAAATTGGGCACCCAAGAGTTTAGGGAAAACAAAACAAAATAAAATCCGGGTCAGTCATGGGACTGGTATGAGTAAAACAATTTAAAACAGTTCGAACAAGTAAACGATATCTCAAAAGACCACGCCATATAACAGAATGGGTTTTCCCTTATGAGAATCCAAAATATCTTTATATCAAAAACCTTTTGATATTATAATAATGTCTATCAACCACAATATAATAATCATCTAGCAGAAACGCTTCCATCTCACGTTCTACATATATAGTATACAATCAAAACCGCAAGCACGTATTGGGTAATGTATTTCCAACTATGACAAGGTATGGAACCACCTTTCGCTAGTGTACCTCTAGAGAGGAATACACTGAGTTCAACAAGAACATCTTGCAACCCGGCCACACATGACCGACCACTCATTTCGCTTGAGTGTATCGAATGTATATCACCAACGGTTGGGATCAGCAACTGTTTCCCGAACGGGACAGCATCGACAATAGATTTTTAGAAGTAAATGAAACTCTAGATCAGGTGATTATACACCCTAATAGGTGCGACCTACATAGCCATGCTGCCTGACCGATTTTTGTCTTTTACCGGTTGATGAGGCTTGAGGTTACGCTTTATCATCACATCAGATTCACTTCGAATGCCACATTGTCAAATCCATCAAAAATCACTAATTTGACGTCTACAACCATACATTACGTGTCAGCTAAAAGAAGTTTCCTTCTCCGCTTCCACTCTTGGTACGGTTGAAGAAATCAATGTACGTGACCTTTCTGGAAATACTCTGTCAGACATTCATCCATACAAGTCATCCGGGAACACGATGAACCGAAGGTACTATTTAGTATATCCATCTTAGGCGCTGTTATCTAAGATTTATACAACAGCCCTTGCACTTTACTCTATCTTAAATTATCTTTGGCATATATGATTCGCAACGCTTATGCCAATATAAAGTGGTTCTTTGGATAATAATCCAACCGGTCTCTCCATATTAACAATGTTAAAATGGTCAAAACTTTGATAGTCAGTGATTTAGTTATCAAAGAAAAACATGTGTGCAAACAACGATATTATTTCCAAATGGAAATTCTATCAATCAATCATCAATCATATATATATATATATATATATGTATATATATATTTCCTTATTTTCTATGTTTAGAAAATATATGTTAACGCTGGAAGACATTTCCATAACTTATTTACGTATCACTATTCTTCTACAACTATCAATCTCTGATTATAAACTACTATAAGAACAATTCCCTAAGTACCAATCTCGAAGGTCGAAACCAACATCAGATAGACACTTAGGAAACCATTCAACTTAACAAGCCTCCAGTCAATTTCTGATTTAGCTTAACTCCATTTATTAACTCCTTATACATGAACATTCCCTTTTCTAATTCATATTTCCAATTTCAATATTTGATTACGTTCTGAATATATTTGGAAAACATTTCCAAATCTTCTTTACTTGGATTTAAACAGATGTTTAAATCAACATCGCAACGATAACTCAAACCACTATACTTATTTACTAAAATCACTCAACCACTTTCACTCTCGAACCTTAACCATTTCTAAATTAAAAACGAAGTCAATCAAGTTGGGGTATAACTACCTCTCAGACCTTAACTGAACAACATTTCAAATCTCGAAATAGGGTAAGTTCATCTTTTAACTCTTTAACACTTCCTTACGAACCCTCGGATTCTATTTACGAACCCCCTTCTTTTACAAGTTTACGTGATTATAACAATGGTGTTATAATCTCCTGCATCTGAAATATATTATCTTTAATATGACTTTTATTTCCTAACTCGAATAACATAACGACAACTAATTTATTTACTCCTATTCGGTTAACTCTAATCTATAACTCTTATTTTGAATAACTCCAACCTAATAACTCTTATTCGATTAACTCTAATCTATAACTCTTATTGGATTTAACTCTTATTCGAATAACTTATTTTAAATTTGCTTACTTTCGAATACTTATATTTGATAATCTCTTTCTTTGAATAAATCTTATTCAATTTAACTCCTGTCGAATAACTAGATTCGATCAACTCACTTCGAATATTTCTGATTCGATTATCTCACTTCGAGTATCTCTGATTCGATTCACTTCTTCGAATAACTAAATTCGATTAACTCATTTTTAACTCTATTCGAATAAACTAAATTCGATTAACTCCAACTGATTAACTCTAACTGGTTTAACTCTAACTGATTAACTCTAACTGGTTTAACTCTACGGTTTAACCTAACTGGTTAACCCTAACTGATTAACTCTTTGTCCTTATTCAGTTTCCAACATCGATGTTGAAATCGATTTTTACTTCTTTATATAATGTAAAGACCCGTAACTCCCCCGTAAAGGAAAGCGTCGGATAGTTCGAGAACAAACCACAATAGAACGCATACAGAAGAACGTTTCATTGTATATTACAACAATGCATCAGATTACAAGAATATACAGAGTATGAATAAATATTACACAGAAATATCAGAGATTTAAATTACATTTAAATACATAGCAGCGGAAAATAATACAATACACAACTAGAAGTAGATATACGGATACAAAGCTTTCCGGATATCGTTCCAGCTGTAAACCAGGATCCTGTGAATATAAATCTGCAAAACCGAAACTACTAGCTTCCCGTGTCAAAATAAGGGCACCCAGAGTTTAGGTTAAAACAATAAACTCCAGGTCAGTCATGTGACTGGTGTGAGAACTAAAACAGTTATTATTCTTTATTTTAAATCTAGGTAAATCAAGGGACCACGCCGTATAACACGGAACGGGTTTCCTCCCAAGAATACCAGTGCATAAAACAAACAGCGCAATGCTAAATAAAGAAAAATGAAGCTGTTATAAGACCCAGGTCCCATCACACAATGCAACGCAGCCGAGGATAGGGTTTTCCCTTATAACAGCCAAAGAATGCTTGATACGGTTAAAACAAATCGTTTGATACTATTATAAGTGCATAGTGTATAAAACAACTTCAAATCATAAGTATCAATCATAGGCGGCATGAGCGCCCCATCCCACTATGTCGCCATACTAGGCTCTACAAATAAAACCGCAAATGTCACGTATTTGGAAATTGGATTTCCGTCTATGAACCGAGGCAAAAGATAGTCCTCTACCGATTCGTGACTCTCTAGCCCGAGCCACAGGCAAGTACTCAGTCAAGCCTTGGAGCGACAGGGCCGGTCCACCGATGTGGATTAAAATGCCTGAACATTACGTTTCCCCACCCTATGGGGTGTAAGTCTGGTCCGTCAGCCGACCAGAAGCATCGGCCGAAACCGATATAACCGAGGCGCCTCGCAACAGCAACAACCACATAAGTCAAACTCGTCAGGGCGTGTAAAACCACTGACGCCACTTCTAGCTAGAAAGAAACGCAAGTCCTCCCTGAGGTCCGTCTCCCGTTTTTGGTTCATACCGGGTGTGAAACTCGCGAAGCAAACGTTACACAAAGCTACGCCACAAAGGCCGTGCTTTGATCATCACCACAAGACTTTGCTTTTCAACAGAAGCCTCGATCAATTGCCACTTAGGCATGCCACACAGGCAATTCACTCCATGCGTTTGATATCCATCAATATATAACCCCTGAGCTCGTATGTCTCAGAGAAGGGCGTTAAGCAAGAGAATAAATTCTCCGCCGCCAAACAGATATATATTTAATAGAGATCAATCACACGGACTAAAATCCAATGTCAGACACACAGTCCATTTACAAGTCCGTTCTGGGTCTGAACGAAACCGGAGGCACCTAGTACCCCGCATATCCATCGATCTCCAAGTACGTCTGGACGATCACCAACTGTTTCCATCTTCTTGGGTGTACAGCCCAATCAAGATCATCAGTTATCACCCAAACGACGTAAAGACCTCCGGTCTTCGACCATCGTCTTCATCTTCGACTTATCGTCGTATCAGTTATTCAGAATGGGATAAACCCGGTCTTTCCGAATAACTCGCGTATATTTTAAATAAGTGTTACACAAACACAACATACGCCTCATTCCAATTCATTAGTCACTAACCGTAAATTAATCAAGAGAATAATTCCCCAAATATTAACCCCGAAGGCCGAAACCAACATCAGATCAATATTCAGAAAACCATTCTGTTTGGCCAACCGACAGTTAGTTTCTAAATTTCACTTTCATAGGGAAAGATTCCCATTAACTTTATCAAAGATAAATTCCTTGAATTTATTCTTTAATCTACTTTTGAATATCAATTCAAAACTAGTCGGGATTAACGAACCTTACCGAAGTAATCATTTGTTTTAATTTCCCAATCCCAACCTATTCATCCCATGAAGTAAAACTGGTCATACTTCATATCTAACACCACGGTGTTATCGGTAAATTCAATTACCATTTCTCGTTCAAATCTAATTAAAGATTTAACTATCGCCTGGAGCAAAACTGGTGATACTCCATTTTCGATCATTTCAATCTAATTAAAGATTCATTAAAACTCCACTTAGTTTTAATCGTTAACTGGGTTAAAGAATCAGTGTCATTTAAAACACGGTTCACGATAAACCCAAAATCACATTCATTAATTATCGGGTTAAAGAACGAGTGTTATTTAAAACACTGTTCACGATAAACCCAAAAAAAAATCAATATCAATTCAATTCCAATTAAATATTATTTAATTGGTACACTTCATTAAATCTAAATAAAAAGATTTAATCTTTTCTCAACTGGGTTCAAGAACAGTGTTAGTGAAGACACCATTCATGACAAACCCAAATCACATTTGATATTCAATATAAGGCTCTGAATAGAAAATATATCGGCTTATATTCAATATCAAATTCTACGACTAACAAATGTCGTATTGGAAATAACGATATAAATATATATCTTTCAAATTTCCATAACAACATCTGTATAATCACGAATTCCAACATCGAAATATTCCGAAGACAATTTCGATTCAAATCCACTCCAATGCAATCATTGGAAATTTTGGTTATTTTCAAAACCCTCTTCAAATTCAATTTATTTATTTAAAAATAAATAGAATTATAATTCTAGTTCAAAACTAGTTCATTTCGATAAAAATCTATTTTTATCTTTTCAAATATGGAGTTTTTCATCCCAAACTTTCACAAATCATTTCTTATGATTTTACACAAATTATTACTATTTTTAATAATTTTATCAAGGCCCGTACAGTCGATTTCCAACAACGGCCATCGAACTGCACTTACAGCGACCTTTTTCGAATTTGATTTGGACGTATCTCCAAATCCAACCGTTAGATTTCAAATTTCTAACATTCATTAGAAAGCTCTTTTCGATACGAACCCAACGGTTCCGGTTTTAGGAGAATCCGACGGTCGGATCTCCCGTAATGTCCGTTTGAAATAAATGGTCGAAATTCGCGAACTGCCGCGACGCGGCGCGTTCTATTCAGGCCATTATATTATATATATAATATATATAATATATACTTCGTCGATTTCTATTTAAAACGAATTATATAAATAGTTTTAAATTCGTTTCAAAAGCAATTTCAACTTCCTTTTCAATTCAAATCAAAATTGAATTCTTCTTTATAAATTCGTTTCAAAATTCATTTCTATTCAATTCAAATTTCAATTCAATTTGAATTCATTTCAATTTGCTTTCAATTCAATTTGAATTCGTTTTCAGTTCATTTCGAAATCGTTTTCAATTCAATTCATTTCGAAATCGTTTTCAATTCAATTTATTTCGAAATCGTTTTCAATTCAATTTGAATTCGTTTTCAATTCAATTCATTTCGAAATCGTTTTCAATTCAATTTATTTCGAAATCGTTTTCAATTCAATTCATTTCGAAACCACTTTTAATTCAATTCACTTTGAAATCACTTTTAATTCAATTCACTTCTAAATCACTTTTAATTCAATTCACTTTGAATTCGTTTTCAATTCAATTCATTTCGAAATGAATAAAATCGATATAAATATCGTTCACGTCAAAATGGCGTCAATCTAATCAACACGGCTTCATAAATTTCTATTTTCAAAATATTCTATTTCAAATATTTCTTTTTCAAAATAGTTGTTATTATCAAAATATTTCGTTCAACACATGACCAATCTCAATGAATGAGTACTGTCAACACATGAACTTTTATTTTATAATATTCTTTATTTTTCAAATTGGAATGAGGCCCAATCAATCACCATATAAAGTTAATTATATGGATTTTCATACAAAACATGTATATAATAACATTGAAAATAATCAACCATCAACCAAAGTGCACTACACTGTAAAAGCATCAAATATAGATATTCAACGCTTATAACAGCCTGTCAATCAATCGATCGACATATTTAATCAATCGGGATGAGTGAACTGCAAATTTCATCCCAACACCCGTGTGGGGTTTCAAACAATCAAACAAATATTTTATTCGTGCAGTTGGGCGATGTGTAAAATTTATCGTCCCAATCAATGTCATTCAAATAGGTGTACATAAACAAACCGTCTGGTTTGTAAATGAATATTCTATTTTATTCACTTCACGTTAAAAATTATATTTTTAACGATAAAACATTTTATTCCAACATATGAATTTCTATTCAGTTCATTCTTTAAGTAAAATGATATTTTTATTTTTCTAACACATTTTAGAAAATTTCGGCGACATAACGGCACGATACTAGAAACGGGACGAGGCCTAGCCTTATCCCCGGTCTAGTGAAGGCCCACGCCATTCACACATCAATCAAATCAATTTTTATTTCACCAAACGATTTAGTTCAAACCAAATAATCTAACCAACTACACAACCAAACAAACAAGTCCATGGTCTGTGGACGGGTGTCGGGTGCTTCTAATAAGCACCGTCTACATCCTAGTATATATATATAACTAGAAAAAGAAGTTTAGAGTGAGAAGTTCTCACTTATAGCTATCCTAGCTCCACGGCACTTCTAATGCAGGAAATCTTCGCCAACTCGCCTTCTTGTCGCTTTCGCCCGTATTCTCTACATATGTAAGAATCGAATTTTTACTTTGCTATTCAATATATAAAAATCGAATTTTTACTTCGCTATTCAATATATAAAAATCGAATTTTTTCTTCAAAGTTCAATATTTAAAAATCGAATTTTTCTTTCGAAGTTCAATATCTAAAAATCAAAATTTTCTTTCGAAGTTCAATGTTTAAAAATCAAATTTTTCTTTCGAAGTTCAATATTTAAAAATCAAATTTTTCTTTCGAAGTTCAATGTTTAAAAATCAAAATTTTCTTTCGAAGTTCAATATTTAAAAATCAAAATTTTCTTTCGAAGTTCAATATCTAAAAATCAAATTTTTCTTTCGAAGTTCAATATCTAAAAATCAAATTTTCTTTCGAAGTTCAATATCTAAAAATCAAATTTTTCTTTCGAAGTTCAATATTTAAAAATCAAAATTTTTAATCTTTAGAAATTTCATACCTTCCTTCTATAAAAATCTATTCTTATTATCTGTAAAAATTCAACCTTTTTCATACATAAAAATTGTATTTTTCTTCTAATGAACTTCATATAAAAGTCGCATTTTTCTTATTCAAGAATATAATGTTTTTCATATTTAAAAATATCGCTACTTCATGCTAAGATTTATATATATTTTTAATACTTTAAAGATATAAAAATCATATTTCTAATATTTCTATATAGTAAAGACTATATTTTTAATTCTTTAAAAATATAAAAACTATATTTTTATTATTTTAAAAATATAAAGATCATATTTTTATTTGTAAATTATCCTAAAATTCACACTTTTAATTAGACATTACACACAAAGCATATATATGAGCCAAGAACTGAATTCAACAACGTATTTAAATTAAAACTGAATTTAAATGAAGATAAAATTAAAATAAAATAAAATAAAAAAAAGAAGAGGCTCACTATTTTCATGAATTGGAGGAGGATGGGGTCGGAGATGAGGAAGGGAGGTGGCAGGGATTCGCTGGCGGCTTGCGGTCCTTTCTGGTGGCGGTGGCGACCCTTCAGGGCGGCGGCGCTGGGATCTCGAGGGTTTAGGGGGGGGGCGTCGGAGAAGAAGTTGGGGGAGAGGAACTATGGGGCGCGCGATGTCGGACTTCGATGGCTGGGGAGGGGCGACGAGGCGTCGGCAGGGTGGAGGGCTCGAACGACGATACCGCGTTCTCCCTTTTTTTTTTCTGATCTGAAATGAAAGTATGGGGGGGGGGGGGGGGCAGAACGAAGAAAAAGGGGAGGGGAAGAAAAGTTTTTTTTTTATTATTATTATTTAATTATTTTAAATTTTACTTTATAAAGCAACTTTTATTTTCGACCTCAAAACGAGGCCCATCGCCTGTCGTCCATAGCGTTTTACCCCCATTCCGAACACAATGGGATATGTATCGCAAGCTGGTTTGATCGTCACAATAAGTTTCCGTTGAATTTACAATTTAAATCCTTATATTGAATTTTAAACGTACATTTCAAATTACCGGGGTCACATACTAACTAGAAAAATTCCAGAAAAATATTTTCTAGTTTCGTATTGACGATACGGTCCTAACAAAACTAATTTCGTCGAATTCTGAGACCGTTTGAAAAATGGCCAATTTCCAGTCGATTAAAATCAACTGAAACTGGTCAAACACGTTTTCCTTTGCCACGCTCACATATTGATTCGAAAAATTATGAAATTTGGAACCTAGCAATAATTTGACATCACGGACCCAACAAAAGTGGTTTCGTCGAAATCCGAGGTCATTTGCAAAAAGTCCATTTTTAAGGGCCTTATATATATAAAAATATATATAAATTCCACAGCGACTATTTCTAATTTTAAACTGGACATATCTTATCATTTCTAAGATGAAATCTCAGTTTGTTAACTTCGTTACAAAGATATAGTTATACAGATTCAAATATTTCTTGTTTCGTTCAATTCTGACTTATATTGAATTCTGTATATTCATTTGAAATTAGAAATCGAATTTTCGAACTACCGCGCCATTTTCAATTCTATTTATAATTATATATAAATATTTATATTCTAGCGACGACGCGTATAATATATACGTTCGAATTCTATTCAAAATAAATTTCTCGACGATATTATTTAAAATAATTCACTTTAAATATTCGAAATTCGCTAAAATTGCCAAAATAAAAAATTTTAAACTGGCCCAGAATTTGCGGGTTGTTACAATCTCCCCTACTTAAAACTTTTCGTCCCCGAAAAGGAACAAAGTCGAAAGTGGTTTGATTAATCAACTCTACGTTCGATCTGGCTTCCATTCTCCAACTTTTTAGTTTCTGAGAATTTTCTAAATTTCAAAAATTTGGCTAACACCCTAAATTTTCGAAAAATTTCGCCATAACCTCCCCTGCACCGGGAGCATCGGGGAATTTCAAATAGCTTCCCCGGTCCTTCAGATCTCAAAAAGAAAAAGAAAAAGCCAAGCGGCTAGCCAATAGGCTCATAAAATCATCATCACCCAAACAAAACAGTAAATTATGTAGTAAACATGTACCTATTTGTCGGGCAAACAAATTTTATTCTTCGGCTCTAGCCTCCTTGCTATGACCTGTTCAATGATATACATGTATATGCAAGCAAATGCGACCAATTTTCAATATAATTCAATATGTGATTCAATTAGGCTAAATGGCTAAAAATTAGCAAACAAATAAACAAACAACACAAACATCAATCAATTAGTGAATTTAACGTTTAAAATTCATAATTTTGATATATATACAAAAATCAGATTTTTGATGCCAAATCACAACAATAAGCCCTATCTAATTTTGGTTCTCACACCAGTCAATAGGAAATATATAAATATCACACCTTCGACTCTCGAACACTAATTCTGATGATGTAGCTACAATCATCAGAATCATCTTCGGGCGACTAGAGTGTGAATCTATATCTATCCAGTATATTAAAACTTTGAATATACGTTTGCAAGGCGTATATGCAAATTCTTTATATACTGAATTGTCCAAAATCAATTTAAATAAATAATCAGATACGAATAGTTGATTTTTTTAAATTTCAAAACAAAAATTGTTTTTACTTTCCAAATATACTCTTCACACTCGTTCTAGGATACTACTGATCCCATCTCTAACGAGTCATCCCATGGGATATTACTAATCCAATATCTGATGAATTCTTTCGTATGGTTCTAATGTGTCTTGTTCTCTAGCTTTGTAAACCAAAGCTCTGATACCACGTGTAAAGACCCGTAACTCCACCGTAAAGGAAAGCGTCGGATAGTTCGAGAACAAACCACAATAGAACGCATACAGAAGAACGTTTCATTGTATATTACAACAATGCATCAGATTACAAGAATATACAGAGTATGAATAAATATTACACAGAAATATCAGAGATTTAAATTACATTTAAATACATAGCAGCGGAAAATAATACAATACACAACTAGAAGTAGATATACGGATACAAAGCTTTCCGGATATCGTTCCAGCTGTAAACCAGGATCCTGTGAATATAAATCTGCAAAACCGAAACTACTAGCTGCCCGTGTCAAAATAAGGGCACCCAGAGTTTAGGTTAAAACAATAAACTCCAGGTCAGTCATGTGACTGGTGTGAGAACTAAAACAGTTATTATTCTTTATTTTAAATCTAGGTAAATCAAGGGACCACGCCGTATAACACGGAACGGGTTTCCTCCCAAGAATACCAGTGCATAAAACAAACAGCGCAATGCTAAATAAAGAAAAATGAAGCTGTTATAAGACCCAGGTCCCATCACACAATGCAACGCAGCCGAGGATAGGGTTTTCCCTTATAACAGCCAAAGAATGCTTGATACGGTTAAAACAAATCGTTTGATACTATTATAAGTGCATAGTGTATAAAACAACTTCAAATCATAAGTATCAATCATAGGCGGCATGAGCGCCCCATCCCACTATGTCGCCATACTAGGCTCTACAAATAAAACCGCAAATGTCACGTATTTGGAAATTGGATTTCCGTCTATGAACCGAGGCAAAAGATAGTCCTCTACCGATTCGTGACTCTCTAGCCCGAGCCACAGGCAAGTACTCAGTCAAGCCTTGGAGCGACAGGGCCGGTCCACCGATGTGGATTAAAATGCCTGAACACTACGTTTCCCCACCCTATGGGGTGTAAGTCTGGTCCGTCAGCCGACCAGAAGCATCGGCCGAAACCGATATAACCGAGGCGCCTCGCAACAGCAACAACCACATAAGTCAAACTCGTCAGGGCGTGTAAAACCACTGACGCCACTTCTAGCTAGAAAGAAACGCAAGTCCTCCCTGAGGTCCGTCTCCCGTTTTTGGTTCATACCGGGTGTGAAACTCGCGAAGCAAACGTTACACAAAGCTACGCCACAAAGGCCGTGCTTTGATCATCACCACAAGACTTTGCTTTTCAACAGAAGCCTCGATCAATTGCCACTTAGGCATGCCACACAGGCAATTCACTCCATGCGTTTGATATCCATCAATATATAACCCCTGAGCTCGTATGTCTCAGAGAAGGGCGTTAAGCAAGAGAATAAATTCTCCGCCGCCAAACAGATATATATTTAATAGAGATCAATCACACGGACTAAAATCCAATGTCAGACACACAGTCCATTTACAAGTCCATTCTGGGTCTGAACGAAACCGGGGGCACCTAGTACCCGCATATCCATCGATCTCCAAGTACGTCTGGACGATCACCAACTGTTTCCGTCTTCTTGGGTGTACAGCCCAATCAAGATCATCAGTTATCACCCAAACGACTTGAAGACCTCCGGTCTTCGACCATCGTCTTCATCTTCGACTTATCGTCGTATCAGTTATTCAGAATGGGATAAACCCGGTCTTTCCGAATAACTCGCGTATATTTTAAATAAGTGTTACACAAACACAACATACGCCTCATTCCAATTCATTAGTCACTAACCGTAAATTAATCAAGAGAATAATTCCCCAAATATTAACCCCGAAGGCCGAAACCAACATCAGATCAATATTCAGAAAACCATTCTGTTTGGCCAACCGACAGTTAGTTTCTAAATTTCACTTTCATAGGGAAAGATTCCCATTAACTTTATCAAAGATAAATTCCTTGAATTTATTCTTTAATCTACTTTTGAATATCAATTCAAAACTAGTCGGGATTAACGAACCTTACCGAAGTAATCATTTGTTTTAATTTCCCAATCCCAACCTATTCATCCCATGAAGTAAAACTGGTCATACTTCATATCTAACACCACGGTGTTATCGGTAAATTCAATTACCATTTCTCGTTCAAATCTAATTAAAGATTTAACTATCGCCTGGAGCAAAACTGGTGATACTCCATTTTCGATCATTTCAATCTAATTAAAGATTCATTAAAACTCCACTTAGTTTTAATCGTTAACTGGGTTAAAGAATCAGTGTCATTTAAAACACGGTTCACGATAAACCCAAAATCACATTCATTAATTATCGGGTTAAAGAACGAGTGTTATTTAAAACACTGTTCACGATAAACCCAAAAAAAAATCAATATCAATTCAATTCCAATTAAATATTATTTAATTGGTACACTTCATTAAATCTAAATAAAAAGATTTAATCTTTTCTCAACTGGGTTCAAGAACAGTGTTAGTGAAGACACCATTCACGACAAACCCAAATCACATTTGATATTCAATATAAGGCTCTGAATAGAAAATATATCGGCTTATATTCAATATCAAATTCTACGACTAACAAATGTCGTATTGGAAATAACGATATAAATATATATCTTTCAAATTTCCATAACAACATCTGTATAATCACGAATTCCAACATCGAAATATTCCGAAGACAATTTCGATTCAAATCCACTCCAATGCAATCATTGGAAATTTTGGTTATTTTCAAAACCCTCTTCAAATTCAATTTATTTATTTAAAAATAAATAGAATTATAATTCTAGTTCAAAACTAGTTCATTTCGATAAAAATCTATTTTTATCTTTTCAAATATGGAGTTTTTCATCCCAAACTTTCACAAATCATTTCTTATGATTTTACACAAATTATTACTATTTTTAATAATTTTATCAAGGCCCGTACAGTCGATTTCCAACAACGGCCATCGAACTGCACTTACAGCGACCTTTTTCGAATTTGATTTGGACGTATCTCCAAATCCAACCGTTAGATTTCAAATTTCTAACATTCATTAGAAAGCTCTTTTCGATACGAACCCAACGGTTCCGGTTTTAGGAGAATCCGACGGTCGGATCTCCCGTAATGTCCGTTTGAAATAAATGGTCGAAATTCGCGAACTGCCGCGACGCGGCGCGTTCTATTCAGGCCATTATATTATATATATAATATATATAATATATACTTCGTCGATTTCTATTTAAAACGAATTATATAAATAGTTTTAAATTCGTTTCAAAAGCAATTTCAACTTCCTTTTCAATTCAAATCAAAATTGAATTCTTCTTTATAAATTCGTTTCAAAATTCATTTCTATTCAATTCAAATTTCAATTCAATTTGAATTCATTTCAATTTGCTTTCAATTCAATTTGAATTCGTTTTCAGTTCATTTCGAAATCGTTTTCAATTCAATTCATTTCGAAATCGTTTTCAATTCAATTTATTTCGAAATCGTTTTCAATTCAATTTGAATTCGTTTTCAATTCAATTCATTTCGAAATCGTTTTCAATTCAATTTATTTCGAAATCGTTTTCAATTCAATTCATTTCGAAACCACTTTTAATTCAATTCACTTTGAAATCACTTTTAATTCAATTCACTTCTAAATCACTTTTAATTCAATTCACTTTGAATTCGTTTTCAATTCAATTCATTTCGAAATGAATAAAATCGATATAAATATCGTCCACGTCAAAATGGCGTCAATCTAATCAACATGGCTTCATAAATTTCTATTTTCAAAATATTCTATTTCAAATATTTCTTTTTCAAAATAGTTGTTATTATCAAAATATTTCGTTCAACACATGACCAATCTCAATGAATGAGTACTGTCAACACATGAACTTTTATTTTATAATATTCTTTATTTTTCAAATTGGAATGAGGCCCAATCAATCACCATATAAAGTTAATTATATGGATTTTCATACAACACATGTATATAATAACATTGAAAATAATCAACCATCAACCAAAGTGCACTACACTGTAAAAGCATCAAATATAGATATTCAACGCTTATAACAGCCTGTCAATCAATCGATCGACATATTTAATCAATCGGGATGAGTGAACTGCAAATTTCATCCCAACACCCGTGTGGGGTTTCAAACAATCAAACAAATATTTTATTCGTGCAGTTGGGCGATGTGTAAAATTTATCGTCCCAATCAATGTCATTCAAATAGGTGTACATAAACAAACCGTCTGGTTTGTAAATGAATATTCTATTTTATTCACTTCACGTTAAAAATTATATTTTTAACGATAAAACATTTTATTCCAACATATGAATTTCTATTCAGTTCATTCTTTAAGTAAAATGATATTTTTATTTTTCTAACACATTTTAGAAAATTTCGGCGACATAACGGCACGATACTAGAAACGGGACGAGGCCTAGCCTTATCCCCGGTCTAGTGAAGGCCCACGCCATTCACACATCAATCAAATCAATTTTTATTTCACCAAACGATTTAGTTCAAACCAAATAATCTAACCAACTACACAACCAAACAAACAAGTCCATGGTCTGTGGACGGGTGTCGGGTGCTTCTAATAAGCACCGTCTACATCCTAGTATATATATATAACTAGAAAAAGAAGTTTAGAGTGAGAAGTTCTCACTTATAGCTATCCTAGCTCCACGGCACTTCTAATGCAGGAAATCTTCGCCAACTCGCCTTCTTGTCGCTTTCGCCCGTATTCTCTACATATGTAAGAATCGAATTTTTACTTTGCTATTCAATATATAAAAATCGAATTTTTACTTCGCTATTCAATATATAAAAATCGAATTTTTTCTTCAAAGTTCAATATTTAAAAATCGAATTTTTCTTTCGAAGTTCAATATCTAAAAATCAAATTTTTCTTTCGAAGTTCAATGTTTAAAAATCAAATTTTTCTTTCGAAGTTCAATATTTAAAAATCAAATTTTTCTTTCGAAGTTCAATATTTAAAAATCAAATTTTTCTTTCGAAGTTCAATGTTTAAAAATCAAATTTTTCTTTCGAAGTTCAATATTTAAAAATCAAAATTTTCTTTCGAAGTTCAATATCTAAAAATCAAAATTTTCTTTCGAAGTTCAATATCTAAAAATCAAATTTTCTTTCGAAGTTCAATATCTAAAAATCAAATTTTTCTTTCGAAGTTCAATATTTAAAAATCAAAATTTTTAATCTTTAGAAATTTCATACCTTCCTTCTATAAAAATCTATTCTTATTATCTGTAAAAATTCAACCTTTTTCATACATAAAAATTGTATTTTTCTTCTAATGAACTTCATATAAAAGTCGCATTTTTCTTATTCAAGAATATAATGTTTTTCATATTTAAAAATATCGCTACTTCATGCTAAGATTTATATATATTTTTAATACTTTAAAGATATAAAAATCATATTTCTAATATTTCTATATAGTAAAGACTATATTTTTAATTCTTTAAAAATATAAAAACTATATTTTTATTATTTTAAAAATATAAAGATCATATTTTTATTTGTAAATTAGCCTAAAATTCACACTTTTAATTAGACATTACACACAAAGCATATATATGAGCCAAGAACTGAATTCAACAACGTATTTAAATTAAAACTGAATTTAAATGAAGATAAAATTAAAATAAAATAAAATAAAAAAAAGAAGAGGCTCACTATTTTCATGAATTGGAGGAGGATGGGGTCGGAGATGAGGAAGGGAGGTGGCAGGGATTCGCTGGCGGCTTGCGGTCCTTTCTGGTGGCGGTGGCGACCCTTCAGGGCGGCGGCGCTGGGATCTCGAGGGTTTAGGGGGGGCGCGTCGGAGAAGAAGTTGGGGGAGAGGAACTATGGGGCGCGCGATGTCGGACTTCGATGGCTGGGGAGGGGCGACGAGGCGTCGGCAGGGTGGAGGGCTTGAACGACGATACCGCGTTCTCCCTTTTTTTTTCCTGATCTGAAATGAAAGTATAGGGGGGGGGGGGCAGAACGAAGAAAAAGGGGAGGGGAAGAAAAGTTTTTTTTTTTTATTATTATTTAATTATTTTAAATTTTACTTTATAAAGCAACTTTTATTTTCGACCTCAAAACGAGGCCCACCGCCTGTCGTCCATAGCGTTTTACCCCCATTCCGAACACAATGGGATATGTATCGCAAGCTGGTTTGATCGTCACAATCAGTTTCCGTTGAATTTACAATTTAAATCCTTATATTGAATTTTAAACGTACATTTCAAATTACCGGGGTCACATACTAACTAGAAAAATTCCAGAAAAATATTTTCTAGTTTCGTATTGACGATACGGTCCTAACAAAACTAATTTCGTCGAATTCTGAGACCGTTTGAAAAATGGCCAATTTCCAGTCGATTAAAATCAACTGAAACTGGTCAAACACGTTTTCCTTTGCCACGCTCACATATTGATTCGAAAAATTATGAAATTTGGAACCTAGCAATAATTCGACATCACGGACCCAACAAAAGTGGTTTCGTCGAAATCCGAGGTCATTTGCAAAAAGTCCATTTTTAAGGGCCTTATATATATAAAAATATATATAAATTCCACAGCGACTATTTCTAATTTTAAACTGGACATATCTTATCATTTCTAAGATGAAATCTCAGTTTGTTAACTTCGTTACAAAGATATAGTTATACAGATTCAAATATTTCTTGTTTCGTTCAATTCTGACTTATATTGAATTCTGTATATTCATTTGAAATTAGAAATCGAATTTTCGAACTACCGCGCCATTTTCAATTCTATTTATAATTATATATAAATATTTATATTCTAGCGACGACGCGTATAATATATACGTTCGAATTCTATTCAAAATAAATTTCTCGACGATATTATTTAAAATAATTCACTTTAAATATTCGAAATTCGCTAAAATTGCCAAAATAAAAAATTTTAAACTGGCCCAGAATTTGCGGGTTGTTACATATAAGTCCTGACTTATATATTCTATTTATCCAAATGATAAATATTTAACTAAATTTATAAATATCATTTATAAATCAATCTGCTCTTTTTTTCTGTTTACTTCTTCATATATAAGTTCAGACTTATATATATCTATTTATCCAAATGATAAATATTCCCTTTATAATTTATTTGTACATGTTTTACACATATTTCTCTTTCTATTTTATTTGTTAATGGTTTAAATATTTCTTTATTCATTCTCTAAATAAATAATCCCTTTTTATAACTTATTTCCTACTGAATGTCCTTCTTATAACTTATTTATTTTCTAAGTCAATATCTCTTTATCTTATCCTATTTATTTAACAAATAAATAATCCATTTAAATATCTAATTTGTTTATTCTAAATAAATAATTTACTTTATAAATATTCCATTTATAAAGATTTCCCTTCATATAAAATTCCACTTAAACATATTTCCTATTTATAAATATTCCTTTTATAAATAAATTTCTATTTATAAGTATTCCATTTATAAATAATTTCCTTTATAAAATCTTCTTTGATTTTATAAATATTATCTCTTTTATAAAACCCCTTTTGATTTTATAAATAATCTAATTTCAATATTCATTTTTGAAAATCCCCTTTTTCTCCAAATTCCGGTGTGTTATGGTATTTAACATATCAAATTACAATGTCCAATATCGTCCATACACATATAATCAACAACAGATTACAAACCGCGTCATATATCACAATATATGAAAATAATAAAATAGCTGTTGAGGAATCCAGTCGGATTTCTCTAACCTGTTTCACTGCATCCACAGATGTTACACAATAAAATCAACATCACTTTCATGTCCATATGATATATTCTGTTAAACAGAATCAATATAAAAATTCAACTAACTGACTAGCAGTTCAATCAAACAGTCAACACACAGTCAATCAGCCAATATTTAACAGTTCTAAAAATACAACATGAAATTATAAACTGTTCAGAGTTAGTGAGATTTACTCACATTGGTCTATTATCGTTAAAAACGATTAACTATCTTTGATTCAGACGGACAATTTATTTTGCAATAAATTGTAACGAGCTCAGATGGACTTCCAGTCAGTTCCATGGTGTAGTGTCCGTCCATACGATCCCGACAGATCTTGTTTTGTTGAATTCCGTTAACATATGAATAAGATACGATAAATTAAATTTGATACATAAATTTATTTGAATTTATACTTAATTTGAATTAGATATGGCTTTACCTTTTAAACCCCAGCCCAACTGCCACTTTCTTTTTCTATTACGTGGATTTGCCATCTCATTTCCAAATCGGCCCACCTCCACTTCGATAGACCCAGACCCGTTTCGCCATCCATCTTCTCCAAATCCCATAACACTAAAACCCGTTCATTTTAAAACGCTAATAACCCTTCCAACGCTATTCTCTCCTCAACTATTTCCCTTCCACACTGTGATCACATCCTCATGTGCATGTTCATTTCATGCACCAGTACAACCACCTGCTACTAACGTAGCTTCCTCCTTCCCGTACACATTTAATCATCCCAATGTTTTGCAACAGTACCCCCTATCCAATTCTAATGCCATTCCTGCCTACGTGTGCCCTTCCAAGCTCCCTGTACCTCATGACTCTGTGAGCTCCTGTTTCTCGTTCTTCCCTCCCTCCATCATCGCAGTATACAGAAACGAGTCCAACCTCATCACAACGCAACCCCTCCTTTCATACCTATAATACGGAACCAACCTCGAACGTTCCTCCAGCCTCGCCTAACTCCGGCGAATCCTACCCCAAAGTCGATGCTGACCAAAACAACGCGAACTCATTGATGTCGAACTCAAAAGAAAACCCTATCGCTCGAACCCGTAAGCATACGAGAACCATGAATCGAGAACGGGTTGATTTCATTTTGTTTTTTTTATGATTTTTCTTTCGACTATTAAAGTGGCACTCGATTTTGGTTTGGATTATTCACTCTCGTTGATTTTACCGAAGAAAAAGAAAAACAATGGGCTTTGCGTATTTGTTTTCAGAAGAACAGATGGGTTCTTCACGCTTTAGTTTGCTGAAGGAGAAAAAAGGAAGTGGCGGCTCGAAATAGGGTTTGACTCGAGGATGTAAATGACCTAGGATTTCCTGTATTTATAAATTTTGATTTCCTTGGTTGTTAGAGAAACACGCCATTGTTTTATTATATAAATAAATACTTAAGGGCAAAGCAATGTTATAGAGATGGGAATGAAACACGCATTCAATGTTTGCTGCTGAAGAAAGGACATGGCGCGTGTGTTATTTGAGCTTAAAAGTGAAGTTCTACAGTTTTTATTACACAAAATTATGTTTGTTTACGAACCGATATAGACAAGAATAAAAATACTGTTGGGTCAGGTAATGTGTCACGATCCCAAAAATATAATAATATAGGTTCGTTAACTTATTCTGTGAAACCCCGAAATCGCTGATTAAGGGTGCAAAGTACTCCCAACAAAAAGTTGCTTATTTAATTAATTGAAAATTACAGAAAAATTCTAAAAATTAAATATCACTATGTCCCAAAGGAATCTTGTCTAAATTCGAAACTGGTATTTAGTTATATCGAATAAACCGTTACGGTCGATAAACGATTCTATAGCGACTATTTTAAAATTTGATTTGGACATAAATCAAAATCTACACGACGAAATCTCGATTTTTCTCTTCCATTAGAAAAATATACTGCACCAGCTCCTAACGTTTCTTGTTTCACAGAAATCCGGCTTAAAACGAATTCTGTATATTCAATTGAAGTTCAAATCGCCAAATAGCGAACTACCGCGCCGTTACGCGCTCGTTTATAATTATATTATAAACTATACGTTCAATTGTCGTCGATTGAATATAGTTGTTCATATAATTCAACTCTAAACTGAACTGTATATTTTAAATAATCCAATTCACACTATATTGTGAATTCCACTATTTTTGATTATTTCCGAATTAAATATATTATTCTATTATTTATATTAATTAAATATAAATATTATTTAATTCGACTTATCGATATCGCCACATCGATAATTAAAAATTAATTATTCGACAGCTTAAAATGCGGGTCATTACAATCTTTCCCCCTTAAAATAATTTCATCCTCGAAATTGCTAAGGTAGAGGATGACCCTATCTATTGGGTAAAAGTTTATTTGTTTACCTCTTAACATTAGTTTCACTGAACCAATTAATATCAAATAAAATATTAATCTATTCCGACTAACTAAAATTTTCTAACACTTTAAATTTCCAGAATATTTCGCCATAACCTCCTTTGTACAACCCTATCTGTAAAACTACAATTCGCCTCTCTAGGCCTTCTCCAACCCAAAAGAAAATCAAACAGCCAAGTGGCTTGCCACATCGGCTCATAAATCTTATGCTTATACCAAATATAAACTTGTTCCTTTTTGTCGGGCATATTAACTTTATCACCTTCACCTGTTATCAATTCAACATATACCAATGTCATTCCAATCATTTGGTTATACCCAAGCCAAATTCTGTTTTTAATTCAGATTCCATTTCTGATTCCAACTCTTCACTGACCTATCTAATCTCATATCGGATTATCTCTAATCCAATCAAATTTGATATTTTCTATCTCAATTCATCTTCCACTTAACTAGTTTTAATCCAATTTCAATTTCTATATGCTTTTACAAATTCTAATTCAATTTGGTTTTAATTCAACAATCTTTTCCTGGGAGTTTTAAACAGCTTTGCTTTTCTAAAACCAAATATCCCTTTTTGGATTTCAAACAACTTGTTTCTCTCGAAACAATTCAAAAACAAAATCCTTTGGTAGTAATCCGTCACTTAGAACCTGAAAATGAACACTAATGATGTCGCGATTCATGATCAGGGTTATTTCCCAGCTATCAAAGTGAGTTCAATACTATAACAACTTCAAAACCATTTCTAAACACTTCCATTTTGAAATCATTTTCAAAATACTATTCCCAATGTTTGTAAACCAATTTAAAATCTCCCAGGATTTTAAAATTCTCATATATTTAATTCAAATCCATTTACCAACACCTTTCCAATTTCCAGGGTTTTTAAATTTCAATTCTGATTTGAATTTCATATTCAATCATTTCGTAACACTTATACGAATTTTGATTGGTTATTCACATAACTATTTTACTTATAATCTTACTCGATTATAATCACAACCAATATATCCAATATATTATAATCATTCCAATATAAATCCTTTATATCAAAATATAATTTGGGTAAAATTATTTCATTTACCCTTTTTCAAAACATACCATGACGGTTCATCGTATTCAAGTGTTTACCAACTCCTACCGATACAGTGGATCAAAATGATCGACCGGAACTCATAAACAACTCAATCGATAAATCTCCACAAAATAAAACCATTTTTATATCAAATAACAAATACGTTCACTCGTATATATAAATTCAAACTCAATCTAGGGTATTACTAACCCCATCTCTACCGAGTCACACCACAGAGCCAAGGTAATTCACTTAACCTGATGCTCTGATACCAACTGTAACGACCCGGATTTTGTCGACTTTGGTTATCGCCATAAACTCAATGATGACTAACCAAACATCGAAAAATACCGGAAAGTTAATGAAAGAAATTAGAGGGTGAGAATAGATAAGATAGAAACTTAGAATAGAAGAAGAAGAAGAACATACAACATCAAAGTAAACACGAATCTCACAACGGAACGAATAAAATATAACATAACTTTGAAATAAAAGATTTTACTTGAATGTACATATCATTATCAAGTACATCACTTACAACACAGCGGAATAATAATAGCTATATAATCCTGAAGCCTCCTGCTCCAGCTCTTCAAGTATCTGTAAATCCCGACTACTTGACTGCCCGTACAAAATTGGGCACCCAAGTGTTTAGGGAAAACAAAACAAAATAAACTCTGAGTCAGTCATGGGACTGGTATGAGTAAAACTGTTTAAAACAGTTCGAACAAGTAAACTATATCTCATATGACCACGCCGTATAACGGATCGGGTTTTTCCCTTATGAGAATCCAAAATATCTTTACATCAAAAACCGTTTGATATTATAATAATGTCTGTCAACCACAATATAATAATTATCTAGCAGAAACGCTTCCATCTCACGTTCTACATATATAGTATACAATCAAAACCGCAAGCACGTATTGAGTAATGGATTTCCAACTATGACAAGGTATGGAACCACCTTTCGCTAGTGTCCCTCTAGGGAGGAATACACTGGGTTCAACTAGAACATATTGCAACCCGGCCACACATGACCGACCATTCATTTCGCTTGAGTGTATTGAATGTATATCACCAACGGTTGGGATCAACAACCGTTCCCTGAATGGGACAGCATCGACAATAGATTTTTAGAAGTAAATGAAACTCTAGATCAGGTGATTATACATCCTAATACGTGCGACCTACATAGCCATGCTGCCTGCCCGATTTTTGTCATTTACCGGTTGATGAGGCTTGAGGTTACACTTTATCATCACATCAGATTCACTTCGAATGCCACATTGTCAGATCCATCAAAAATCACTAATTTGACGTCTACAACAGTACATTACGTGTCAGCTAAAAGAAGTTTTCTTCTCCGCTTCCACTCTTGGTACGGGTGAAGAAATCAATGTACGTGACCTTTCTGGAAATACTCTGTCAGACATTCATCCATACAAGTCATCCAAGAACAGGATGAACCGAAGGTACTATTCAGTATATCCATCTTAGGCACTGTTATCTAAGATTTATACAATAGCCCTTGCACTTTACTCTGTCTTCAATTATCTTTGGCATATATGATTCGCAATGCTTATGCTAATACAGAGTGGTTCTTTAGATAATAATCCAACCGGTCTCTCCATATTAACAATGTTAAAATGGTCAAAACTTTGATAGTCTGTGATTTAACTATCAAAGAAAAACACGTGTGCAAACAATGATATTATTTCTGAATGGAAATTCTATTAACCAATCATCAATCATATATATATATATATATCTATATATATATATATATATATTTCCTTATTTTCTATGTTTAGAAAATATATGTTAACGCTGGAAAACATTTCCATAACTTATTTACGTATCATTATTCTTCTACAACTATCTGTCTCTGATTGTAAACTAGTATAAGAACAATTCCCTAAGTACCAATCCCGAAGGTCGAAACCAACATCAGATAGACACTTACGAAACCATTCAACTTAACAAGTCTCCAGCCAATTTCTGATTTAGCTTAACTCCATTTCTTAACTTCTTATACATGAACATTCCCTTTTCTAATTCATATTTCCAATTTCAATATTTGATTACGTTCTGAATCTATTTGGAAAACATTTCCAAATCTTCTTTACTTGGATTTAAACAGATGTTTAAATCAACACCGCAACCACAACTCAAACCACTATACTTATTTACTAAAATCACTCAACCACTTTCACTCTCGAACCTTAACCATTTCTAAATTAAAAACAAAGTCAATCAAGTTGGGGTATAACTACCTCTCAGACCTTAACTGAACAACATTTCAAATTTTGAAATAGGGTAAGTTCATCTTTTAACCCTTTAACACTTCCTTACGAACCCTCGGATTCTATTTACGAACCCCCTTCTTTTACAAGTTTACGTGATTATAACAATGGTGTTATAATCTCCTGCATCCGAAATATATTATCTTTAATATGACTTTTATTTCCTAACTCGAATAACATAACGACAACTAATTTATTTACTCCTATTCGGTTAACTCTAATCTATAACTCTTATTTTGAATAACTCCAACCTAATAACTCTTACTGGATTAACTCTTATTAGTTTAACTCTAATCTATAACTCTTATTGGATTTATCTCTTATTCAAATAACTTATTCGAATAACTTATATTCGATTTGCTTACTTTCGAATACTTATATTTGATAATCTCTTTCTTTGAATAAATCTTATTCGATTTAACTCCTGTCGAATAACTAGATTCGATCAACTCACTACGAATATTTCTAATTCGATTATCTCACTTCGAATATCTCTGATTCAATTCACTTCTTCGAATAACTAAATTCGATTAACTCATTTTAACTCTATTCGAATAAACTAAATTCGATTAACTCCAACTGATTAACTCTAACTTGTTTAACTCTAACTGATTAACTCTAACTGGTTTAACTCTACGGTTTAACCTAACCGGTTAACCCTAACTGATTAACTCTTTGTCCTTATTCAGTTTCAAACATCGATGTTGAAATCGATTTTTACTTCTTTATATAAGTCCTGACTTATATATTCTATTTATCCAAATCGGCCCACCTGCCACTTTCATTTTCTATTACGTGGATTTGCCATCTCATTTACAAATCGGCCCACCTCCACTTCGATAAACCCAGACCCGCTACGCCATCCATCTTCTCCAAATCTCAGAACACTAAAACCTGTTCATTTTAAAACGCTAATCACCCTTCCAACGCTATTCTCTCCTCAACTATTTCCCTTCCACACTGTGATCACATCCTCACGTGCATGTTCATTTCATGCACCAGTACAACTACCTACTACTAACGTAGCTTCCTCCTTCCCGTACACATTTAATCATCCCAACGTTTTGCAACAGTACCCCCATCCAATTCTAATGCCATTCATGCCTACGTGTGCCCTTCCAAGCTCCCTGTACCTCATGACTCTGCGAGCTCCTGTTTCTCGTTCTTCCCTCCCTCCATCATCGCAGTATATAGAAACGAGTCCAACCTCATCACAACGCAACCCCTCCTTTCAAACCAATAACACGGAACCAACCTCGAACGTTCCTCCAGCCTCGCCTAACTCCGGCGAATCCTACCCCAAAGTCGATGCTGACCAAAACAACGAGAACTCATTGATGTCGAACTCAAAAGAAAAACCTATCGCTCGAACCCGTTAGCATATGGGAACCATGAATCGAGAACGGGTTGATTTCATTTTGTTTTTTTATGATTTTTCTTTCGGCTATTAAAGTGGCACTCGATTTTGGTTTGGATTATTCACTCTCGTTGATTTTACCGGAGAAAAAGAACAACAATGGGCTATGAGTATTTTTTTTCAGAAGAACAGATGGGTTCTTCACGCTTTAGTTTGCTGAAGGAAAAAAGGAAGTGGCAGCTCGAAATAGGGGTTTGACTCGAGGATGTAAATGACCTGGGATTTCCTGTATTTATAAATTTTGATTGCCTTGGTTGTTAAAGAAACACGCCATTGTTTTATTATATAAATAAATACTTAAGGGAAAAGCAATGTTATAGAGATGGGAATGAGACACACATTCAATGTTTGCTGCTGAAGAAAGGACATGGTGCGTGTGTTATTTCAGCTTAAAAGTGAAGTTCTGAAGTTTTTATTACACAAAATTCTGTTTGTTTACGGATCGATATAGACAAGAATAAAAGTACCCTTGGGACCATGTAATGTGTCACGATCCCAAAAATATAATAATATAGGTCCGTTAACTTATTCTGCGAAACCCCGAAATCGCTGATTAAGGGTGCAAAATACTCCCAATAAAAAGTTGCTTATTTATTTAATTAAAAATTGCAGAAAAAATCTAAAAATTAAATTATCACTACGTCCCAAAGGAATCTTGTATAAATTCGAAACTGGTATCTAGTTATATCGAATAAACCGTTACGGTCGATAAACAATTCTATAGCGACTATTTTAAAATTTGATTTGGACATGATTCAAATCTACACGACGAAATCTCAATTTTTCTCTTCCATTAGAAAAATATACTTCACCAGCTCCTAACGTTTCTTGTTTCACAGAAATCCGGCTTAAAACGAATTCTGTATATTCAGTTGAAGTTCAAATCGCCAAATAGCGAACTGCCGCGCCGTTACGCGCTCGTTTATAATTATATTATAAACTATACGTTCAACTGTCGTCGATTGAATATATTTGTTCATATAATTCAACTCTAAACTGAACTATATATTTTAAATAATCCATTTCACACTATATTGTGAATTCCACTATTTTTGATTATTTTCGAATTAAATATATTATTCTATTATTTATATTAATTAAATATAAATATTATTTAATTCGAGTTATCGATATCACCACATCGATAATTAATAATTAAATAAATTAATTATTCGACGGCTAAAAATGCGGGTCATTACAACAAGCATCCCTAGGCATGCTCTTGGCAAACGATAAACTATTCAGTCTCCTTCACGAATGAATTTGAAATCTGAAACGACTAAGCCCGCATACCCATGTATGCGAATAAGCGAGTCACTAGGAATGCTCTTTACAGACGACAAACTGTTGAGTTTTCCTTTTGGTTTTACTAGTAAAACTCCAAAGTTTTACAGCTTAAATAAAAATTACTTTGTTTGTTGGGACGCCGGCAACAAAGTAAGGAAATTTAAAACTGGATTGCAAACACTAAGGACTCCAGTTGACGGGTTACGGTCTTTCCATAGTCGTCTTTCCCCGGCCATGCCATCTTGGAACTTTCTGGCTTTCCATGGTCGTCTTGCCCCGGCAAGGCCATCTTGGAACTTTCTAGCTTTTCTTGGTCGTCTTTCCTCGGCAAAACCATATTGGAATTCTCTGGCTTATTCTTGGCCATCTTGCTTCGGCAAATCCGGCTTGAACTTATTTGGTTATTGGATACTCTGGATTTAGGGGTTTCAGGTTTTTTCGGTTTCCTGGCTATGGTTATTCTGGTTATTTAGGTCATCGGACTCCTGTAATCCCCCAGTTATTCTTTCTATTATGGTTATTCTAAATGTTCGGTTATTCTGGTTATCTTTCGAGTAACGATCCAGAGCAATCGCCGGTTTTCATTGAATTTCAGGCTTTTTGGTTTTCTGGTTTTATGGTTAATACGATCCGGTGCGATCATGGATTTTTGGTTCATTGGATTTGATCTTTTGGTTAACACGATTGGGCATGATCATGGTTCTTCAGTTATTTTGGTTTTGAAAGTTCACATCGGATGTCTCCCAGCTTTGGTTTCTGGATTTCTAGTTTTCTCGCAAAATGCATCTTACTTCGACCAAGCAAGACATGTTTTAGGGGGCAAAGTGCTGACCAGTTTTTTAGCAAAGCAATCACACATCAAGATTATTGACACGACCCGAACCTCCCCGTGAAGGAAAGCCCGGATTGAATTGAGAACACGATGAATCAGAACACAAACAGAAGAACATTTCATTCCTTATTACAACAATTTCATCAGAATACAAGAATATACAGAGTATGAACAAATATTATACACCAGAAAAATATCAGAGATTTAAATACATTACTACAGTGGAAAAATAATACAAAACATAACTGAAAGAAATACACGGATACAGAGCTTTCCGAATATCACTTCATCTATAAACCAAGATGCTGTGAATATAAATATGCAAAACCCAACTACTAGCTGCCCGTGTGGAAAAAAGGGGCACCCAGAGTTTAGGTTCAAACAATAAACTCCAGGTCAGTCATGTGACTGGTGTGAGAACTAAAACAGTTATTTAAAACTTTACTTTAAATCAGATATATCAAGGGACCACGCCGTATAACACGGAACGGGTTTCCTCCCAAGAATACCAGTGCATATAACAAAACAACGCAATGCTTTTTGGAAAAATGAAGCTATTATAAGACCCAGGTACTATCACACAATGCAACGCAAGCCAGGGGATAGGGTTTTCCCTTATAATAGCCAAACATGCTTGGTACGTTAAAACAAATCATTTGATACGATTATAAGTGCATAATGTATAAAAAAACTTCAAATATGAATGTATCAATCCTAGGCGGCATGGGTACCATATATCATGTAGCCAATACTAGGCTCTACAATCAAAACCGCAATTGTCACGTATTGGAAGTTGGATTTCCATCTGTGAACCAAGGCAAGGGATCATCCTTATTGCTTCGAGACAATCTAGCCTACCATGTCCCAGGAACATCCGTAACTGCACCTTGGATCGTCAGGGCCGGTCCACTTGATGTGGATTAAAATGCCTGAACACTACGTTTCCCTACCCTATGGAGCGTAAATGAGCCAAATGACTCCATTCGTCCCGGATCGACCGATAAAACCGAGGTGCCTCACTATCCATCATCCACATAAGTAAAATGCCAGGGCTTGTAAAATGCTGACACCACTCCTAGCTAGAAAGAAACACATGTCCTCCCTGAGGTCCTCTCCCGTTTCTGGTTCACACCGGGGTGTGAGGTTCGCGAATTAACATTACATAAAGCTACGCCATTAAGGCCGTGCTTTGATCATCAACCACAAGACTCTGCTTTTCAACATAAGCCTTGATCATTTGCATCTCAACATGCCACACAGGTAATTCATACTATGCAACCGATGTATATCATTCAAACAGAATGAATTCTGATGTCAGACACACATCTATTTACAAGTTCATTCTGGGTTCGAACGAAACCGGAGGAACCTTATTCCTCGCATATCCATCGATCTCCAAGTACGTCTGCACGATCACCAACTGATTCCCTCCTCTTGGGTGTACAGCCCAATCAAGATCATCAGTAATTATCCAAACGATGTGAAGACCTGCAGTCTGCAACCACCATCTTCAGCTTCGACTTATCGTCGAATCAGTTATTCAAAATGGGTCTAAACCCGGCCTTTCCGAATAACTCCCGTATATAATAAACAAGTGTTACACAAACACAACATACGCCTCATTCCAATTCAGAATATTCTTTTATTCAAATATTCACATCTTTAGGGAAAGGTTCCCATTAATTTTACCAAAGATAAATTCTTTTAAATTTATTCTTTATTCTTCCTTTGGATATCGTTCCAAACACAATTATGATTTTCCAAACTAGTCGGGATTAGCGAATCTTACCGAAGTAATCTTTTATTATATTTCCCAATCCCAACCTATTCATCCCATGGAGAAAAACTGGTGATACTCCATATCTAACACCACAGTGTTATCGGTAAATATTAATTACCATTTCATGTTCAAATCTAATTAAAGATTTAACTATCATCTGGAGTAAAATTGGTGGTACTCCATTCTCGATCATTTCTTGAATTTGATAATTTTAGTTATCAAATTCACTTTTCAATTTGATTAAAGATTAATTCAAACTCTAATTCAGTTTTAATTTCCAAAAGTCATTACTTAATCATTATTCAAATCCAGGAAATAAATCCTGTCTTTAACTGGGTTAAAGAACTAATGTCATTTAAAACACAGCTCACGATAAACCCAAAATCACATTCCATTAACAACGGAATTTCCACGGAAAACAGATCAATATATATATATATATATATATATATATAATCGATATAAACTTCCATATCCGACTAATAATATAAATGGAACAACGACAAAGCCTTTTAAATTCCATATATATTAGCAGTCTTCCTCCACAGAAATTCACTTCGATTATTACCAAATCTAATTCCATTCCATTTCAATTTATTTTATTAAATTGGAAAACTTTACTTTGGAAAATCTCCTTTAAATCTTATCAAAAAGATTTATAAATTCCAAATCCCATTTCACTGTAAATCAGGTTAAAGAACGAATGTCATTAAAACACGGTTCACAATAAACCCAATTCACATTCCATTAATTATCGGGTTAAAGAACAAGTGTTATTTAAAACACCATTCACGATAAACCCAAAAATCAATTCCAATTCAATTCCAATTAAATATTATTTAATTGGTATACTTCATTAAATCTAAATTAAAAAATATTTACTCTTTTTCTCAACTGGCTTTAAGAACAGTGTTAATGAAGACACCATTCACGATAAACCCAAATCCCGTTTGATATTAAATACAAGGCTCTGAATAGAAAATATATCGGCTTATATTCAATATCAAATACTATAACCAACAAATATTGTATTGGAAATAACGATATTAATATATCTTTCAAATCTCCATAACAATATATGTATAATCACGAAATCCAACATTGAAATATTTTGAAGACAATTTCGATTCAAATCCATTCCAATTCATATACTGGAAATTCTGGTTATTTTTAGAACCATTTCAAATCCAATTTATTTATTTAAAAAAAATTCGATTTATAATTCTAGTTCAAAACTAGTTCATTTCGATAAAAAATCTATTTTTATCCTTTCAAATATGGAATTTTTCATCCTAATTCTTTTCAAATCATTTCTTATGATTTTACACTAATTATTGATTTTTTTTTAATAATTTTATCAAGGCCCGTTCAGTTGATTTCCATAAACGACCATCGAACTCACTTACAGCGACCTTTTCCAAATTTGACTTGGACATAATTCCAAATCCAACCGTTAGATTTCTAATTTATTGTATTCCTTAGAAAGCTCATTTCGATATGAACCCAACGGTTCCAGTTTTAGGAGAATCCGACGGTCGGATCTCCAGTAACGTCCATTCGAAGTCAATGGTCGAAATTCGCGAACTACCGCAGCGCGACGTGTCCTATTCAGGCCATTATACTATATACATAATATATATTTTGTCAATTTCCATTTAAAACGTATTTTATAAACGTTTTAAATTCGTTTTCAAAATGATTTCAACCTCACAGTCAATTTCAAATCAAAATTGAATATTCCATATCATCGATATATAAATGATAATATTTTCAAAACATTAGATTTTGAAATCAATTCCTTTACGATATTCATTATAAAAATGAATAAAATCGATATAAATATCGTTCACGTCAAAATGGCGTTATCTAATCAACATGGCTATATATATTTAAGTATATTCGTGTCCATCCCAAATCGGACATCAAAATCACATTTTGATCTTTTACTGAATATTATTTAAAATATTCGTTATTTTAAAATATTCATTCTTTATGAACTGGAATCGGACACAGTCAATTACCATATAATGTGATTTATATGGATTTCATACACACATGTATATAACAACAATCAAACAAAGTCAACCATCATCCAAAGTGCATTCTACACTGCATAAGCATCAAATATAAATATTTAATGCTTATAACAGCCTGTCAATCAACCGATCGACATACAGCTAATTATTGGGATGAGTATATGTCCTATTTCATCCCAACACCCGTGTGGGATTTTCAAACAACGAACACAGATTTATTTGTGCAGTTGGACGATGTGTAAAATTTATCGTCCCAATCAATATCAGTCAAATGTGTGTACATCAACAAGTCATCTGATTTGTTTATAAATATTTATTTAATTCATATACACATTAAAAATTATATTTTTAACTATAAAATATTTTATTTCGTTCCACATCACACAATCAACTTTCATAACAAAATCAAACAAACAAACAAGTCGTCCATGGTCTGTGGACGACGGGTGTCAGGTGCTGCTAAGCACCGTCTGCATCCTAGCATATATTTCAACTAGAAAATAGAATAAAAGTGGTAAGTTCTCACCGAGGGTTCCACTCCTCCATTTCATTTCTGAAATTCAGAACAGTCTGGATTTGCCCGTACTTCCAACATAGTCTTCTCCACGCTGTTCATATTAAAAATCACATTTTTATTTCAACGCTATAAAAATCACATTTTTATTTCAACATATATAAAACAAAAATCAGATTTTTATATTATATAAAAATTCTATTTTTAATCCTCTACTCATATAAAAATTATTTTTATCTCGTTAACTTCATATATAAAAGATCATACTTTTATCCCTTTACATAAATAAAAATCATATTTTTAATCCGATGTTTATACATTAAAAATCAAATTTTTATGCTGCTATTCCGTATATAAAAATCTAATTTTTATATCGCTATTTCAATTATAAAAATCATATATTTTTATCGCTTCTTTCTATATAAAAATTATATTTTTATATTTCCACTTCTTATATAAAGATCGAATTTTTATTTCGTTTCATATATAAAAATCCCGCCTTTCTATATATAAAAATATCGCCTTTCTATATATAAAAATATCGCCTTTCTATATATATATAAATCGAATTTTTATAATCTCTACTATACAAAAATCATATTTTTACTACTCTACATAAATAAAAATCATTTTTTTTATAACTTCTATATAGCATAAATTATATTTTTATTATCTCTAAACTATTAAAATCATATTTTTATTTATTAGCTGTTTATATTATAAAAATTCACCTTTTTAAACAATGTAAAAAGTGAAAATAAAATAAGAAAAACAAAAAAACTTACTATGATTGGGTTTCAACGCGAGGGGGGGGGGTTCTTGGATCGTCGGCGGTCGGAGGCGGGCCGTCTCAGGCTAGCTGCGGCGGTTAGGAGGAAGAAAGGGGTTGGGAGTTTTTACAGAAGGAAGGGGAACGGGAGGAGGAAGGGGAAAGCAGATCAGAGGTTTTTTTTAGGGGGGAGGCGCCGTCGCCGGGAAGGGAGGGGCTCGCGAGCCACTGGAGGAGGAGGGGGAGGGCGCGCCATCGACGATGACGGACTGGGTGGGGGGCGGCGGTTCATCATTGAGCCCTCTTTTCCTTTTTTCCGGTTTTCTGAGTAGAAGAGAGAGAAGGAGAATAGAGGGGGGGCTTCATATAAAATTTAATTATTTTAAATTTCCAAAAAGCAACTTTAAATTTTGATCTCCAAACGAGACCCACTGCTTGTCGTTTCTAGCTAATTACACCCATTCCAAACACAATGGGATATGTATCGTAGGCCAGTTAGGCTGTTTCGATCGGTTTCCGTCAAAATCAAAATATAAATCTATATATTGAATTTAAACGCACATTTCAATTTACTAGGGCCACATACGGACTCTAAAAATTCCCAAAAAATATTTAATAGCTTTGTATTGATGATATGGTTCTAACAAAACTAATTTCGTCAAATTCCAAGACCGTTTGAAAAATGGCCATTTTCAGGTCGATTGAAATTGACTAAAACTATTAAAACACGTTTTCTTTTGCCACGCTCACATATTGATCTAGAAAATTATGAATTTTGGAATCTAGCAATAACATGAAATCCCGGATCCAACAAAAGTGGTTTTATTGAAAACGGAGGTCGTTTGCAAAATTTTCATTTTTAAGGGCTATATTTTCCATAGCGACTATTCTTGAATTTTCAACTGGGCATAACTTTTTATTCCCGCTATGAAATTTCAATTTTTCGGATTCGTTGGAAACATATTCTCAATTAGAATCTAATATTTTTGGTTTCGCTAAAATCCGATTTATTTTGAATCCTGTACATTCATTTGAAATTTGAAATCGAAATTTCAAACTACCGCGCCATTTTCAATTCCTTTTATAAATAAAATAAAATATTTATTTTCTATCATCAATTCAAATAAATATATACGTTCTATTTCTATTCAAAATAAATTTCTCGTCGTTATTTGTAATGACCCGCATTTTTCGACGATATAATAATTAATTTATTTAATTATTTAAATAGAGTTTAGAGGATATAATGGTCGTTAATTAAATTATAAGGAATATTTAATTTAAAATAATAATTAAATAATATATTTAATTCAGAAATAACCAGAAATAGTAAATTGACAATATAATGTGAGCTGGGTCATCCCTAGGATTTAATTCAGCTTAGAGTTGAATTATATTGACGAATATATTCAATCGACGTCAGTTTGAAACGTATAATTATAATATAATTATAATCGAGCTCGAAATGGCGCTGTAGTTCGCGATTTGACGATTTGAACTTCAACTGAATGTACATGATTCGTTTTAAGTCGGATTTCTGTGAAACAAGAAACGAGTGGAGCGGGTGCGGGTCTGAGTGGTACTGGGCCAAGATTTCAAAGCTAAGCCCAAAAGGAAATGAAATTAATTAAAGTTTATTTTTAATTATAAGTGTATAAACTTGTTGATATCGTATCTTTATCATACTGTATCAGAAATTCGAACCGTCAGTCACGTTGGGACCGTATGGACGAGAGCTTCACAATGAAGCTGACTGGAAGTGGATTGGGGCTCGTATGAATTTATGGCGAAATAAACTGTTTGATTCAAATCAAACAACAGTTTATTGTTCTTTAACGATGAACTGCCAAAGTGAGTAAAACTCACCAACTCTGAACAGTTATATTTTTATAATGTATTTTTAGAACTGTTAATCATCTGTTGATTACTGTGTATTGGTTGATTGATTGAACTGCTAGTCAGTTAGTGGAAATTATATATATATATAAATATATATATAAAACGTTAAATATTTATATATTGATTTTGCTATCAAAATAATTTATATTGAACTGAAAGTGATGATAATCATATTGTGTAACATCTGTGGATGCAGGAAACCAGGTTGGAGGAATCCGACTGGATTCCTCAACAGTTATTTTATTGTTTTCCTATACTGTGATATATGAGGTAGTTTATAATCTGTGGTTGATTATATGTGCTTGGACGATAGTGGTCATCATGATTTGATGTGTTGAATACCATAACATACCAGATGTTGATAAGGGAATATTTTCAAAGTGATATTTGAAAATAAAATATTTATAAATGGAATATTTATAAATAAGAAATATTTATAAATTGGAATATTTATAAATAGGAGATATTTAGAAAAAGAAAATAATTTCAAACCATTTTCTTTTTGAATGGAAAGGCCTGTGTGGCGGGTTTGGGGATTTTCCCGATGCTCCCGATACAAAGGAGGTTATGGCAAATTTTCCTTGAAATTTAAGGAATTAGAATATTTTAAAGAATAATGTGAAAACCAAATATAAAGGGAATATTTGTGAAAACCAAATATAAAGGGAATATTTGTGAAAACCAAATATAAAGGGAATATTTGTGAAAACCAAATATAAAGGGAATATTTATGGAAACCAAATATAAGGGAAATATTTGTGGAAACCAAATATAAGGGAAATATTTGTGGAAACCAAATATAAAGGAAGTACTTGTGAAAATAAATAAAGAGTTAAAAGGAAATATTTATTTAGGAAATAAATAAAGTTATAATGGAAATAATTTTATGAAATAAATATAGGTAAATTGAAAAGGAAAATCATTTTTAAAGTGAAGAACCGTTACTAAAAGTAAATCTTTAAAAATGAATAAACGTTGTTAAAAGGAACGTAATGAATAACCAGTTGGAGTAAAACCAGTTAGAGTTAACCAGTTCAGTAGAGTTAACCAGTTCAGTTAGAGTTAACCAGTTCAGTAGAGTTAACCAGTTGGGTTAAGTAAGTCGAGTTAACTAGTTGGGTTAAGTAAGTCGAGTTAACCAGTTGGGTTAAGTAAGTCGAGTTAACCAGTTGGGTTAAGTAAGTCGAGTTTACCAGTTGGGTTAAGTAAGTCGAGTTTACCAGTTGGGTTAAGTAAGTCGAGTTTACCAGTTGGGTTAAGTAAATCGAGTTAATCAAGTCGAGTTAATCCAGTTAGAGTTACTCAGGTAGAGTTAACCAGTTAGAGTTAATCAGGTAGAGTAATCAGGTAGGGTTAGCCAGTTAGAGTTAATCAGTTAGAATTAATCGATTAGAGTTAAAACGAACTAGAGTTAATCAAATATAGTTATTGGAGACAGAGTTAGTCAAACATAGTATTCAGGGTAAGTTGCCATCTCGTACGACTGCTAGCGAAATTCGCAGGGATGTAAATAGCCTAAGGCGGTCGGATGTTGCCTAAGGGAATCAGGCGTAACCATTGTGATTGCTGCGATCTAGAGTCAAGCGAATGGAGTTAAATCGAATATTAGTTATTCGATAGGAGTTAATCAAGTTAAGTTAAACAAGTTAAGTAAATCGAATCTAGTTATTCGATAGGAGTTAATCAAGTTGAGTTAAATAAGTTAAGTTAGTCGAGTTAGGTTCGTCGAGTCGAGTAAATCGAATCTAATTATTCGAAGAGGAGTTAATCGAATCTAGTTATTCGAGAGGAGTTAATCGAATGTAGTTATTCGAATAGAGTTCGTCGGATATTAGTTATTCGAAGGAGAGAGTCAATCGAATATAAGTTATTCGAAGAGAGATAATCGAATATAAGTTATTCGAAGAAGAGTTAATCAAATAGAATTAAACAAGATTAGAAACTGACTAGAGATTAGTAAGTTGAAAGGTTTCCTGAGTATCGATCTGATGTTGGTTTCGGCCTTCGGGGTTTATACTTAGAGAATTGTTCTCTTACTAGGTTACAGTTAGGGGCTAATCATTGTGGAATGGTAATGATGCATGAATAAGCAGATGGAAACGTTTTCCAGCGTTAATAACATATATTTTCTAAACATAGAAAATAAGGAAATATGAATGAATATATATATATATATGAATATATATATGGTTGATGATTGGATCGATAATTCCATTTGGAAATAAGATCGTTGTGTGTACACGGACATGTTTTTCTTTGATAGTTAAATCACAGACTATCGAAGTTTTGACCATTTTAACGTTGTTAATATGGAGAGACCGGTTGGATTATTATCCGAAGAACCACTCTGTATTGGCATAAGCGTTGCGAATCATATATGCCAAAGATAATTGAAGACAGAGTAAAGTGCAAGGGCTATTGTATAAGTCTTAGATAACAGTGCCTAAGATGGATGTACTGGATAGTGCCTTCGGTTTGTCCAGTCCCAAGACAACTTGTATGAACGAAGGTCTGACAAAGTATATCCAGTAGATCATGTAAGTTGATCGTTTCAAACGTATTTACGTTGGTGGCGGAGGAATTCGTTTCTCTTAGCTTATACCCGTGGTATTTTTAGGGAAATCAATTTGTGATTTAAAGGGTATGACGATGTGACATTCTAAGTGAATGAAGATGTGGTATGTGAAAAGATAAGCGTAGCTTCTAGCCTCACATCCGGTAAATGACAAAAATCGGGCAGGCAATATGGCTAAGTCGGTCGCACCAAAGTAGGGTGTATAATCACCTATCTAGAGAATATTCATTTGCTTCTTTAATCTATCAATGCTGTCCCATATATATATACGGGAACGGTTGCTGATCCCAACCGTTGGTGATGTACATTCGATACACTCAAGCGAAATGAGTGGTCGGTCATGTGTGGCTGAGTTGCAAGATGTTCTTGTTGAACTCCAGTGTATCGTTCCTAGAGTACACTGATCGGAAGGTGGTTCCATACCTTGTCATAGTTGGAAATCCATTATCCAATACGTGCCCGCGGTTTTTTATATATATTATATATATGTGGAACGTGAGATGAAAGCGTTCTGCAATATGATTATTATATTGTGGTTGATAGACATTACTATAATATCAATACAGTTTTGATATAAAGATCATCGTTTGTTTACAAAGTTGTTTGGATTCTCATAAGGGAAAAACCCGTTCCGTTATATGGCGTGGTCTTATGAGATATCGTTTACTTGTTCAAACTGTTTTACTCATACCAGTCCCATGACTGACCCGGAGTTTATTTTGTTGTGTTCTCCCTAAACTCTTGGGTGCCTAATTTGTACAGGCAGTCAAGTAGTCGGGATTTTACAGATACACTTGGAGAGCTTGGAGCAGGAGGCTTCAGGATTCTATAGCTATTATTATTTCCGCTGTTGTTGTAAGTGTTGTACTCTGATAAAGTGCTATTGTATATAACTGTTTATTTCAAAGTTATGTTATATTTTATTCGTTCCGCTGTGAGATTCGTGTTACTATGACGATGATGTTCTTCTTCTTCTTTTATTCTATAAGTTCTATCTTATCTATTCTCACCCTCTAATTTCTTTCATTAATTACCGGGATTTTACGATGTTTGGTTATCGACATCGAGTTTATGTCGATAACCAAAGTCCTCTAAAAATCCGGGTCATTACATTATTATTTAAAATAAACCATTTTAAATATACAAAATTGCCAAAATAAAATTTTTAAATTGGTATGGATTTTTCGGGTTATTACAATCTCCTCCACTTAAAATCTTTTCGTCTCCGAAAAGGAACGGAGTTGAAAGTTGTTTTACAAACTAACTCAACTTTCTTTATTTTGATTATGGCTTAAGTTTTTCAACTTTTCAGTTTCTAAAAACTTTTCAAATTCTTCAAAAATTTGGCTAACACCCTAAATTTTCGAAAAATTTCGCCATAACCTCCCTTGCACAGGAGCACCGGGAAAATCTCGAAATCGCCATACAGGCCTCTCCAATCCAAAAAGAAAAAGAAACAACCAAGCGGCTAGCCAATCGGCTCATAAAATCATCAAAACCCCCATGAAATACAATAAACATGTACCTATTTGTCGGACAAACAATTTTATTCCTCTGCTCTAGCCTTCTTGCTATGACTGTTCAATGGATACACATGTATATGCATGCAATTTCAAACAATTTTCAGTTCAGTCCACTATTTGATACAATTTGGCTAAATGGTTCAAATTTTAATTAATCGACCAGTAATCAAACAACACAATCAGCAATCATTTAGTTGATTATCTTTTCAAATTCATGACTTTGATACATAGTCCAAAAATCAGATTTTTGATGCCAAATCACAACAATAAGCCCTATCTAGTTTTGGTTCTCACACTAGTCAATTGGAAATATATAGATATCCCACTTTCGAAAACTCGAACATGAATGCTGATGACGACTAGTCAATCATCAGAATCATCTTCGGGCGACTAAAGTGTGATTCTGTATCTATCCAGTATATTAAAACTTCGAATACACGTGGATCAGACGTATATGCAAAATTTATATATACTTGATTGTCCAAATCAATTTAAAATAAATATTCAAATACGAATAATAAATTTTAAATTTTCAAAACAAAACTTGTTTTCCTCTTTATTTTTAAAACACACTCTTCACACTCGTTCTTGGATACTACTGATCCTATCACTAACGAGTCATCCTCATTGGGTATTACTAATCCAATCTCTGATGAATTCTTTCGTTCGGTTCTAACGTGTCTTGTTCTCGAGCTCTGTAAACCAGAGCTCTGATACCAAACTAACACGACCCGAACCTCCCTGTGAAGGAAAGCCCGGATTGAGTTGAGAACACGACGAATCAGAATACAAACAAAAGAACATTTTATTGCTTATTACAACAATTTCATCAGAATACAAGAATATACAGAGTATGAATAAATATTATACATCAGAAAAATATCAGATATTTAAATACATTACTGCAGCGGAAGAATAATACAAAACTTAACTGAAATAAATATACGGATACAGAGCTTTCTGAATATCACTTCAGCTATCAACCAGGATCATATGAATATAAATCTGCAAAACCCAACTACTAGCTGCCCACGTGGAAAATAGGGGCACCCAGAGTTTAGGTTAAAACAATAAACTCTAGGTCAGTCATGTGACTGGTGTGAGAACTAAAACAGTTATTTAAAACTTTACTTTAAATCAGATATATCAAGGGACCATGCCGTATAACACGTAATGAGTTTCCTCCCAAGAATACCAGTGCATATAACAAAACATCGTAATGCTTTTTGGAAAAATGAAGCTATTATAAGACCCAGGTCCTATCACACAATGCAACGCAAGCCGGGGGATAAGATTTTCCCTTATAATAGCCAAACATGCTTGGTACGTTAAAACAAATCATTTGATACTATTATAAATGCATAGTGTACAAAAAACTTCAAATATAAATGTATCAATCCTAGGCGGCAAGGGTACCATATATCATGTCGCCAATACTAGGCTCTACAATCAAAACCGCAATTGTCACGTATTGGAAGTTGGATTTCCATCTGTGAACCAAGGCAAGGGATCGTCCTTACCGCTTCGAGACAATCTAGCCTACCATGTCTCAGGAACAGCTGCACCTGCACCTTGGATCGTCAGGGCCAGTCCACTCGATGTGGATTAAAATGCATGAACACTACGTTTCCCCGCCCCATGGGGCGTAAATTAGCCAAATGGCTCCATCGGTCTCGGATCGACCGATATAACCGAGGCGCCTCGCTATCAATCATCCACATAAGTATAATGCCAGGGCTAGTAAAAAGCTGACACCACTCCTAGCTAGAAAGAAACGCATGTCCTCCCTGAGGTCCTCTCTCGTTTTTGGTTCACACCGGGGTGTGAGGCTCGCGAATTAATGCTACACAAAGCTATGCCATAAAGGCCATGCTTTGATCATCAACCACAAGACACTTTCAATAGAAGCCTTGATCATTTACATCTCAGCATGTTACACAAGCAATTCACACTATGCAACCGAGGTATATCAATCACACAGAATGAAATCCGATGTCAGACACACAACCATTTACAAGTTCGTTCTGCGTCTGAATGAAACCGGAGGAACCTTATTCCTCGCATATCCATCGATCTCTAAGTACATCTGGACGATCACCAACTGGTTCCCTCCTCTTGGGTGTACAACCCAATCAAGATCATCAGTAATTATCCAAACGATGTGAAGACTTCCGGTCTTCAACCACCGTCTTCATCTTCGACTTATCGTCGAATCAGTTATTCAAAATGGGTATAAACCCGACGTTTCCGAATAACTCACGTATATAATAAATAAGTGTTACACAAACATAACATACGCCTCATTCCAATTTAGAATATTCTTTTATTCAAATATTCACATCTTTAGGGAAATGTTCCCATTAATTTTATCAAAGATAAATTCTTTTAAATTTATTCTTTAATCTTCCTTTGGATATCGTTCTTAACCCAATTAAAGTTTTCCAAACTAGTCGGGATTAGCAAATCTTACCGAACTAATATTTTATTATATTTCCCAATCCCAACCAATTCATCCCATGGAGCAAAATTGGTGATACTCCATATCTAACACCACACTGTTATCGGTAAATATTAATTAACATTTCACGTTCAAATCAAATTAAAGATTTAACTATCGTCTGGAGTAAAACTGGTGGTACTCCATTCTCGATCATTTCTTGAATTTGATAATTTTAGTTATCAAATTCACTTTTCAATCAAATTAAAGATTAATTAAAACTATAATTCAGTTTTAATTTCCAAAACTCAATACTTAATGATTATTCAAATCCAGGAAATAAATCCTGTCTTTAACTGGGTTAAAGAACTAATGTCATATAAAACATAGCTCACGATAAACCCAAAATCACATTCCATTAACAATGAAATTTTCACGGAAAATAGATGAATATATATAATCGATATAAACTTCCATGTCCGACTAATAATATAAATGGAATAACGGCAAAGCCTTTTAAATTCCATATATATTAGCAATCTTCCTCCGCAGAAATTCACTTCGATATTTACCAAATCTAATTCCATTCCATTCCAATTTATTTTATTAAATTCGAAAACTTTACTTTGGAAAATCTCCTTTAAATCTTATCAAAAAGATTTATAAATTCCAAATCCCATTTCACTGTAAATCGGGTTAAAGAACGAATGTCGTTAAAACAGTTCACAATAAACCCAATTCACATTCCATTAATTATCGAGTTAAAGAACAAGTTTTATTTACCGTTCACGATAAACCCAAAAATCAATTCCAATTCAATTCCAATTAAATATCATTTAATTGGTATACTTCATTAAATCTAAATAAAAAGATTTAATCTTTTTCTCAACTGGGTTTAAGAATAGTGTTAATGAAGACTCCATACACGACAAACCCAAATCCCATTTGATATTAAATACAAGGCTCTGAATAGAAAATATATCGGCTTATATTCAATATCAAATCCTATAACCAACAAATATTGTATTGGAAATCACGATATTAATATATCTTTCAAATTTCCATAACAATATCTATATAATCATGAAATCCAACACCGAAATATTCCGAAGACAATTTCGATACAAATCCATTCCAATTCATATATTGGAAATTCTAGTTATTTTTAAAACCATTTCAAATCCAATTTATTTATTTTAAAAACATTGGATTTATAATTCTAGTTCAAAACTAGTTCATTTCGATAAAAAATCTATTTTTATCCTTTCAAATATGGAATTATTATCCCAATTCTTTCCAGATCATTTCTTATGATTTAACACTAATTATTGATTTTTTTAATAATTTTATCAAGGCATGTACAGTTGATTTCCATAAACGGCCATCGAACTGCACTTACAACGACCTTTTCCAAATTTGATTTGGACATAATTCCCAATTCAACAGTTAGATTTCTAATTTCTTGTATTCATTAGAAATATCTTTTCGATATGAACCCAACGGTTCTAGTTTTAGGAGAATCCGACAGTCGTATCTCCCGTAACGTCCATTCGAAGTCAATGGTCGAAATTCGTGAACTGCCGCAGCGCGGCGCGTTCTGTTCAGGCCATTATATTATATATATAATATATATAATATATATTTCGTCGATTTCCATTTAAAACGTATTTTATAAATCGTTTTAAATTCGTTTTCAAAACGATTTCAACCTCATATTCAATTTCAAATCAAAATTGAATATTCCATATCATCGATATATAAATGATAATATTTTCAAAACATTAGATTTTGAAATCAATTCATTTACGATATTCATTATAAAAATGAATAAAATCGATATAAATATCGTTCACGTCAAAATGGCGTTATCTAATCAACATGGCTATATATATTTAAATATATTCGTGTCCATCCCAAATTGGACATCAAAATTACATTTTGATCTTTTACTGAATATTATTTAAAATATTCGTTATTTTAAAATATTCATTCTTTCTGAACTAGAATCAGACACAGTCAATTACCATATAATGTGATTTATATGGATTTCATACACACATGTATATAACAACAATCAAACACAATCAACCATCATCCAAAGTGCATTCTACACTGCATAAGCATCAAATATAAATATTTAATGCTTATAACAGCCTGTCAATCAATCGATCAACATATATGTCCAATTTCATCCCAACACCCGTGTGGGGTTTTCAAACAACGAGCACATATTTATTTGTGCAGTTGGGCGATGTGTAAAATTTATCGTCACAATCAATATTAGTCAAATGTGTGTACATAAACAAGTCGTCCGATTTGTTTATAAATATTTATTTAATTCATATACACGTTAAAAATTATATTTTTAACTATATAATATTTTATTCCATTCCACATCACACAATCAACTTTCACAACAAAATCAATCAAACAAACAAGTCGTCCATGGTCTGTGGACACGGGTGTCAGGTGCTGCTAAGCACCATCTGCATCCTAGTATATATTTCAACAAGAAAATAGAATAAAAGTGAGAAGTTCTCACCGAGGGTTCCACTCCTCCATTTCATTTCTGAAATTCAGAACAGTCTGGATTTTCCCGTACTTCCAACGTAGTCTTCTCCACGCTGTTCATATTAAAAATCACATTTTTATTTTAACGCTATAAAAAATCACATTTTTATTTCAACATATATATAATAAAAATCAAATTTTTATATTATATAAAAATTCTATTTTTAATCCTCTACTCATATAAAAATTATTTTTACCTCATTAACTTCATATATAAAAGATCATACTTTTATTCCTTTACATAAATAAAAATCATATTTTTAATCCGATGTTTATACATTAAAAATCAAATTTTTATGCTGTTATTCCGTATATACAAAACTAATTTTTATAACGCTATTTCGATTATAAAAATCATATATTTTTATCGCTTCTTTCTATATAAAAATTATATTTTTATATTTCCACTTCTTATATAAAGATCGAATTTTTATTTCGCTTCATATATAAAAATCCTGCCTTTTTATATATAAAAAAATCTCCTATATATAAAAATATCGCCTTTCTATATATATAAAAATCGAATTTTTATAATCTTTACTATATAAAAATCATATTTTTACCACTCTACATAAATAAAAATCATATTTTATATCTTCTATATAGCAAAAATTATATTTTTATTATCTCTAAACTATAAAAATCATATTTTTATTTATTAGCAATTTATATTATAAAAATTCAGCATTTTAAACAATGTAAAAATGAAAATAAAATAAGAAAAACAAAAAAACTTACTGTGATTGGGTTTCAACGCGAGGGGGGGTTCTTGGATTGTCGGCGGTCGGAGGCGGGCCCACTCCGGCTGGCTGCGGCGGTTAGGAGGAAGAAAGGGGTTGGGAGTTTTAAGAGAAGGAAGGGGAGCGGGAGGAGGAAGGGAAAAGCAGATCGAAGGTTTTTTTTTGGGGGGAGGCGACGTCGCCAGGTAAGGGAGGGGGCTCGCGAGCGACTGGAGGAGGAGGGGGAGGGCGCGCCATCGACGGCGACAGACAAGGTGGGGGCAATGGTTCATCGTCGAGCCCCCTTTTCCTTTTTTTTCGGTTTTATGAGTAGAAGAGAGAGAATGAGAATAGAGGGGGGCTTTATATAAAATTTAATTATTTAATTATTTTAAATTTTCAAAAAGTAACTTTATATTTCAATCTCCAAAAGAGACCCACCGCCTGTCGTCCCTAGCTAATAACCCCCATTCCAAACACAATGGAATATGTATCGTAAGCCAGTTTGGCTGTTTCAATCGGTTTCCGTCAAAATCAAAATATAAATCTATATATTGAATTTGAACGCACATTTCAATTTACCGGGGCCACATACGGACTTTAAAAATTATCGAAAAATATTTTCGAGCTTCGTATTGACGATACGGTTCTAACAAAGCTAATTTCGTCAAATTCCGAGACTGTTTGAAAAATGGTCATTTTCTTGTCGATCGGAATTGACTAAAAATGTTAAAACACGTTTTCTTTTGCCATGCTCACATATTGATTTAGAAAATTACAAATTTTAGAATCTAGAAATAACTTGACATCTCGGATCCAACAAAATGGTTTCGTCGAAAACAGAGGTCGTTTGCAAAATTTCCATTTTTAAGGCTATATTTTCCATAGCGACTATTCTGAATTTTCCACTGGACATAACTTTTTATTCCCGCTATGAAATTTCAATTTTTCGGATTCATTGGAAAGATATTCTCAATTAGATTCTAATATTTGTGGTTTCGCTAAAATCCGGTTTATTTTGAATCCTGTACATTCATTTGAAATTTGAAATCGAAATTTCAAACTACCGCGCCATTTTCATTTCCTTTTATAATTAAAATAATATTTTTATTTTCTATCGTCGCTTCAAATTAATATATACGTTCTATTTCTATTCAAAATAAATTTCTTGTCGTTATTATTTAAAATAAACCATTTTAAATATTCAAAATTCATCAAAATTGCCAAAATAAAAATTTTAAATTGGTTCGGATTTACCGGGTTATTACAATTATGGTTAGCAACGCGTTCAAGTTTTGAGAATGTCGTAAGAAAACATAAAGAGATTTGGTCGAAGTCGCGACATGTTCAGAAAATAGTGGAAATAACATTGACTCAAGAAATCGTCGTTAATAAAAATGAAAAATTCGACATGGAAAAAACATGTGATCGACTCAGTCCGATCTACTCAAAATCCTTGAGTCTTCCATTCCGATCACATAGCAAAATTCGTTGCGGAAAAATGTATGGATTATGGCAAATTTTGGTTTCACGCACTCAAAAATAGTTGATCGGCATGGCAGATCATGTAAAATGGCTTGCACAACTCACAGCAACGAGATTTGGCACTTTGCAAATTTCATGATCTGGCGCATCAAAAAGGGGTGATTGACTCTGGCAGATCACTCAAAATTGCGTGTGACACTGGGCTGATCGGGTTTTGATTTTGGTAAGATTTAGAATTTCATACTACAAAATGGTGTGATCGACATAGCAAAAACATGGAAAACTATGTGTGTGCATCGGTCAGATCATAGGAAAATATCGGATCAAGAAACATGAGCATGGTTTGGAAAAATTCGGATCCTAGGGTGGTGATGCGAATTTTAACTAATTGCATCGATGGGGATGCGAAATCCTAAGAGCGCGCATCGGGGATGCGTAATTCAATTTTGGCTTGGCGCGCATCGGGGATGCGTAATTCAATGTGCATCGGGGACATTTTTTCATACGTTTGTACATTGAAGCTATTTCTCGGACATTAATGCACCCTTTAACTCGACAAAGAAGGAAAATTTTCAAAGTTGTGAATTAACAAGCTATTTGTTATTCAAGTGTACAACTTTGTATACACAAATTATCCGAACTTATGCAAACTTCGTAATCGACACTATTATGATAAATGGTTACTATGAAGTGGATAGGCGTTAGTGCCGAACCATTATAAAGGCGGTGTGTACCCTTTACATTTCTCTGCTTTTGGATATTCGGATTATAAGTTTACACCTAAACTTACACTCGAGCACTGGCGTGTGCAAATAACCACTTTCCCATGTCAACAGATAAAATTTGCCATTAATTACTCGCAATAAATAAATTATGTGATTTATGACTATTAAATGAATTTTGAAAAGTATATTTAGAAATGCAAGTAAATTAGAATGAATGGTTATGTTATTAAAGGAAACATTCATGAATAATAAAAGTTTCTCAAATCTAGAATATGATTTAAGTAAGAGATTAAAAACACACATGGCAATGAAATTTCTAATATATATATTTAACTATATAAAGAGGTTATTAATCTTTATTGCTAAAAGATATATAGGCTTATGTTTCAAAAAGGTATTTTTGAGAAGTAACAATATATTTTGAAAATATAGAGTTAAATGTCATTAGACATCATAGAAAACTTGATTATTGCCAAATTTGATTTTTGGATATTAAATAAAGATTCTATTTTCAAAAAATAGGATGTGAATTTGTTTTACTAGCCATTATTTTTTATGTAAAACCTTAAAATATTTACCGTTATTGAAAGATGATAATGGTAGACATTCAAATTGTTAATAAATATAAGTGTTGAAAAGGAAAATCAACTCGATATTATTTTAGAACATTTAATATAGGCTTCCAAAGATTTGAAAGTTTGAAAAGAAGCAATCTGATTTCTCATTGTAACATTTTGAAAGAAATCAAATTCTTAATAAAGAATGGTTTATCAAAATAAAGCATGTATTAATATTTAGTTTAGTAGGCATTAAACTATCACAAATATTTATATTTTGGAGGAAAATGCAAAATTTGACAATTTGAGTTTTGATGAGACACTACACATCTATTTCAAATTTGTGCAAGTTTGAGAAATAATAATGATATAACAATGATCTGAAGGACATACCTATTTTGTAGAACCGCTAAAATTACAGTTTATAAAAAGAAATAATTATGTAGTAAATACAGGTAGCAAATTAAGTAAGTTAGAATTAGGTTCTATGACTATGTAAGAATAAGCTGTACAACCTAATTAGGAAACTTTAGTGTTAGTCCCAAAGGTTTGTATTTCAAGAGTTAGTGAAATTCAAGGATTTCCAGAATCAAGGTTTGGTTGTAAACTAATTTTCCCTAGATAGTTCAGTTTTGGAATTTGTACGATTATGACTATATCTAGCGATTATAAATATATAGGTATAGCGTAACTTACGTAGTTTATGGTTTTCAAATTTAGGATCATGGATACTAATTGCAAATTTAGCGGGAATTAAACTTGTAATTAATAAAGAAAATTTAGAGGGTTGATTTAAAAGATAAATTTATTGGGAGAAATGGATGTATTTTCAATCTTAAAGGAGCTTGAAGAATTTAAATAAGTATTCATGGAATAGTTTGGTTTTATGTATATATTAAAACAATGAATGGACCACATTTATGAGGAAGACAAAGATGGTAGATTTAAAATAATGGATTGGAATCTCAAAGAATTTGGAATGAAGTATTAATATCTTAGCACTATTTAGACCACTTAATTATAGGAGAAAACTTGCAAAAGAATTTTGTTTAAATTGTGATCGCTAGTGATTCCCCGTATTGATTGGATAAGGGTATAAAGTGGTATAAGTAATGAATCCCTATTTATGATGGTGTTGTTTTGGATTTAAAACCCCTTATCAGAAAATTTGAGTTATATGGATAAGGGGTAATTTCATGGTGATACTTAAATAAGCGATTTACAATATATGGAATTGAGAAATTAGTAGTAGAATTAGAATTGCAGCCTACAAGGATGAAGTGCATTGGCCTTGTAACTTTTGGAATATTGAGTGACAAAGAAGTTTAGCCTTAGAGAATGTCATCCTCACAAATAAGAACATGATGCATGAGATTAAGGAATAGGTTTAAATATTGGGTTTGTATTGGCACTTTTAGCTTGAATATGACCGTGTTGTCCTACTGTAAAGTTAGGTGGAGCGGAATCCCAAGGTGAGAACTACTTTAACCATGTTTTGTAATTATATCTAATTACATTGATTGTTCTGTGAATGGTTGCTTTGTGATTGTCATAGATATTATAATCATAATTATTCATACACATATGAGCGTCAACTGACCGTAAACGCTTATATTTTATTATGTTGTGATATGGTTGAATGGTTGTTATAAATGTTGCTATATCATGGTATACTGCACATGTTACACTCATATATATGGAACCATGTGGGTATTGGATAAGTCTAATGCCAATCGGACAATATATATGAATAGTATATTCATTTAAATATGAGGTAAAAATAAAAGTTGGAATTTTCTACCCGAAACCGGATAGAGATGAAACTAAAGTGATCATGAAGAACTTTTGTAAATGTGGAAAGTTATCCGAACAAGCTTTTGATATAAAACGGTATGTTCAAGTTCAAATTGATAAAATCGATTTCGTTTTTGAAATTGAGTTTGGGTTAACTATATTAGGAATGTTTTAAATTCAAACCGAATGTTCTATTTAGCTTATATAATATTTAATTTGGGTTTTGGAAAGTTTGAGTTTCAAAATGTTAATTTTTGAAAAATAATAACATTTTATTAATTAGATAATAATATAATATTTATTAAAAATAAATATTTGAATTTTAAGTCGAAATATTGTTTTGAAAAAGAAATGTGTATATATATATATATTAAATGGATTTCAAACTTGTTTTAAAGTAAATCGGAGTAGTTTTAATATGAAGTTATAATAAGGTTAGAATTGAGTTTGTCATGTTGCGATATTTTGTGAATTTCAACTGTTAACTTCAAATCAGTATACCGAATGCAATTCAAATCGGATTTGCCAGAAACGAAAAACATTTGGTTATTAATAATAATAATTTTCCAATGAAGAAGAAACTTTCAAATTTTAATGTATAATTTTCAAGATATGTTCAAATCAATTTTTAATAAAAATCGCTGTAGTGTAATTCAATGACGAAAACAGGAAACAACTATTTTTAAATTATTAAAAATATGGAAAATCATTATAAAACATAATAAATTTTTTAAAAGCGATTTAAATTGAAAATATTAAGTTTTGAATAATAAAAAGATATTTTAAATAAACCAGTTAACATAAGCCATTTTGAAACACTTTTGCGGCACTTTCGGAATTTAATGGTTTTAACTTAAGGATTACTATCCAAATCTTTTGTAAATGCTTTCAAATAGATAATGAAAAGTTTAAATGATAATTTGGATATTATATTTGAAATATATCCTTAATAAGATTAAAAATCAATCTAATTATAAATGAATTGGATTTAAATGGAAATAATCAACGGATATTTGGTATTAAATTCTATAGTTAAAAATTATACTATTTGAGTAATTTAATAGGTGTTTACATCATTATTCCACTTATAGAATTTGTTGATTGTGAGAATTGATATTGTATATAAGATGATATAATTTCCACACAAATCTTATATGTAATATATATATATATATATATATATATGTTTTGGTTTAGCCTGCGGGAAGTAGTGCAACATGATATGGGTTCTTGCTTTGTGTTTGGTGGCGACCAGGAGACTCTTACCCCTACATGTTCCAGGAAGGGTTGGTCAAGAAGTCTGGAGGACTGTCCCAAGAGTCGAGAGGCTGACCGTAAAAATCTAAATAGAGGTACCATTGTAATGCTATGGTGGGGGTTACCACTGAACGATGGTTGAATAGCCTAGTTCCGTTACAACGTGGTATCAAAGATTTGGTTTATACAAATCTTATGAGTTATGACTCATTAGGACTGAAAATGAAGACTCACCAGAGGTAGAATTAGTAATATCCTATGACGAGTAACTCATGATAATTGGACCAGTAATGCCATAAAATGAGTTTGAGAGTATTATAGGGCGTATTTGCAATATAAAATTGGTTTTGGAAGATTATATTTTAAATATAAAAGAATATCTTTTATATATGGTTGGTTATAGCTTGTGTAACACCCCACCTCCGCTAGGGTCACTCACAAAGGGAATGCACTAGGTTTGGTGAAGCATTATCGAGGTAAACATGCACAGAAATATTACAAGACAGAACATATATATATAAAACAGCGGAAGTAAAACAAATTTCATTACCTTATAAAATAAGGTCTAAAGCCTTTTACATCAGAATACATCAAAACCTGTCTTGCAATAGTAAAGAAGCATAAAACCATTTCCTAAATTATTCCCCAATTAAAACAGTAAAGTAGCCATAGCCAAGAAAAGTCCAAGCAATGCGTGATGACCTTCAAGCAGAAGAAGTCCGAACTAGATAACAGTGTTTCCTCCCTGAAAACCTGGGGGAGGGGGGGGGGGGACGGAAGACAAGAGGCGAAAGAAAACGGGGTCAGTCATAAAGACTGGTAAGTCCTATCTACTTCCAGCATAAAAACAGGTAAAGGTAACATGACATGCATAAACTGAAAGTAAACATAAGGATGACGACAAGACAGATAAACTAAACCAGGGTAACAGGCTGAACTACAGTAGCAAGGTAAACTAAGATATCATGATAAACTACGGTGTCATGATAAATCACGGTATCACATCGTCAGGTTTCTATCAAGTATAATATCCCAAGGTATCTATCCTGTATAACATCCCACAGTATCTATCATGTATATTTGCTCTGCACCTCTCGTACTAGTATCCCAACCCGCGTCATGTGTTAACTATGAATGTCCCTTGCCCAATGTTATGTAATGGCCCATGTCCACCTAATATATAGGTTTTCCCAACCCGTATGTTTCTTTCCATGTATAAGTTCAGTCCTTTGCCGTAGGCCGTACGGGCTTTCCCATGCAAACGTTTTATCCTTGAGGTTATTTTGGACTGCTACCCTTGATCTTGTTATGTTTCCTTACCATGAACTATCGCGCGTTCCCTTAGGATTTATGCCACCTAGGACCACTAGGGATTATGCTACCTAATGAACGTTTCCGTGTCTCGGTTTGGGTTTTAGCCACCTAAGACCACTAGGGATTATGCCACCCGTCAACCGCGCCCTTTTATCCCACGTATGTATCGTGAACCGTTTTCCATGTCTAGACGCACATGTTCCTCAATGTGCCATCCGAGTTCCGTGCCAGGGAAAATCAAGAAATACGGAACTCGGTCGGGAGATTTAAGTCGTCTGCTGATGCAGATATCAAGGTCTGTTTTTGTACCCGTGGCTATGGTCCCACGTGATCCCTCCCTCAACTACTGAAAGGCAATCCAAGAAAAATCATGTATGAGAACTACACTAAGGCCCATCGATGCCCACTTCCAGATAGCCAACCTCACCCATAACTCAATAGCTAGTATATGGTCTTTTGGGAGTTCCCTTCCTTTCCGTACGTACACGATTGACTAAAGATGGTAGGTAGTCGGCGACATGCTATCCCGGGGCAAAATCAAGTATCGTCGACTCCACGCTAATCCATCCCAGTCTTTAGGTCGCTCGCATAGCAACCAAGGCATACTCTTGGCTCTTCTACCGCAGACCTTAACCCCTGTGAGGCTAGGTTTCATGGACCATCTGCCACCTCACAGAGGGATACCAAGAGTACCCTCACGTCCCCCGAAGCTACTGCTTCGCCACCTAGTTCGTTGGAGCTTTTTATCCAAGTCAGATAAGTTGCTCCTCCTCGTATACTAAGCGATGACCTACCGTATCAGGTTACTCATCATTTATGAACTAGTACCATGTCCTTGGCTAAGAATTATTACTTAGTTATCCTTAACTAAGGTTTACCACTTAGCTTCTCGTTCCGCTATCCTTGTTAACTACGATTTTCAACCTAGTCCCCTGAGCTAGGGTTTTGTCAAATGGGTTAAGTGTTGTTATCCAGGTTCATGACTTAACCCGCCTACGAATCATGTCAAGATTAGCTAAGTACTCAAGTTCAGGACTTAGCCCTACAAGTTGGTTAAGTGTACCAAGAAGCTCATGACTTAACCCTACCAAGCCAAATTGGTTAAGTATTTATTTGTCTTAACCCTATCAGATTATCATGTTAGATTGATTAAGCATAGATTATCTTAATCCCATCAGATTATCGAGTCGGATTGGTTAAGTATGGGTTAGCTTAACCCCATCCACTAATCGTATTACAATGGTTAAGCCTAATTTTAAAAGGTCTTATGACTTAACCCTATCAGGTCCACCTATTAGATTGTTTAAGTATAGGTTACTTAACCTCATCAAACCATCATGTATAATTGGTTAAGTATAAGTTACTTAACCCCATTAAATTACCGTGTTAAGTTGGCTAAGTATTGGTTACTTAACCTCATTGAATTACCACGTTTAGATTGGTTAAGTGTTTAACTTAACCCCATCGAATTACCGTGTTTAGATTAGTTAAGTGAAGGTTACTTAACCCCATCCAATTACCGTGTTTAGATTAGTTAAGTCTAAGTTACTTAACCCCATCTAATTACCATGTTAGATTAGTTAAGTATGGATTACTTAACCTCATAGAATTTACCGTGTTTAGATTAGTTAAGTGTGGATTACTTAACCCCATTTAATTACCAAGTCAGATTAGTTAAGCGTAAATTACTTAACCCCATCCCCTAATTGTCTTGTATGGTTAAGTGTCATTAAGAAATCAAGCCCGGTCCCACTTAACCTACCCATTCGTGTCATATCGGTTAAGTGTCATTAGTCAAATTTACTTAACCTTATCATGTGGCATTAATTTAATTAATGCACTCTCAACCTCTCACATTAGACCTTGTTGTGGTTACTAGTTAAGCCGGGCGGGTCCGGGTAGTTTTACACCACAACCTAGTCTAACCTCAGGTCTTAAGCGCGACATGACCAACTTCTCACATTGGATCCTATTGTTTGTAGCCACTAGTTAAGCCGGGCGGGTCCGGGTAGATTTATGCTACAAACTCAACCCAACCTCGAGTTGGCCACTTTCATGTTTGGTCTAGTGTCTTTTTACACTTACAACCCACCCATGTCTAGTTCAAGTTCCATGTTTACCCTACGCGTCATGTCCCCATTTTGGTTCAACTTACATGTCGTGTTCACATGTAACCTCAAGTCAAGTTTTCCGCGTCATTCTCATGTTTGTCTATCCTACCCCAAATCGTGTTTTCACTTGAGTAAAAGCGAGTCAACATAGTAGGTATACTATGGCTACATGTAGACCCCAAAACATGCACGATGCCACAAAAGAGATTGGCTCCAAACATGCATAACATAAAAAGGGGATTGGCCACAAGCATGCATAATGTCATAAAGGATTTAGCCACAAACTTGCATATTATCATAGGAAATTTGGCCACAAACTTGCATATTACCATAACGGGATTTGACCTTACATAAACATGATATCATAAGTTGGTTTCATTTACATGCATAAGCCCCAAAGTCCAATTTATGCAACTATTTCACAAGTCAAAGTGGCTCTAAGTGTTCATGCTATCATACTACAAGCAAAGGTCCAATCTTGCATGGCAAACTAAGTCCAATGCAACATGAATAGCATGGTTTAGTCGCTAAAACATAACCCAAAGTCATATGTTCATGATAAAGGAGCAAACTAGGCTCGCATAGGTTATAGCATTCATGTTTAACCACATTTTATTCCATGCCATGATTAAACTACCGTTAACATCTCGAAGTAGCTAGAACTTACATAGCGTGGCAAGAGGGCTAGGAGCATGAATCGTTTTGACAAAGAAAGGTGGCTCCTTCGATGAAGAACCGTCATGAAATCGCCATAGCAACGTTGATTTGGCCTCGATTTGGTGTAGCAAGCTTGCACCTTTCAATTCGGATCCGATTTGCATGCATAGTCTCTTGGAGTTGGAGATGGAGGCCATGATCACTTGGCATTTGGGCAGCACTTCGTGGCATGAGTGATTTGTGAGGGTTCAGGGTAGGCTTAGGGGTCTTTTTATAGATATTAGGAGTAGTTTAGGCCGTTAGATTAACCCTAGGATAGATCCCAGCCCTCAAAAATCGTCACAAGCCTCCAAAACCGAGCCAAACAGCAAAACAGGTGCACCAGGCTGCCTGGGTTCGACCAGGCAGGTCGACCCCTAGGTCGACCCTGGGGTCGATTCCCCAGTCGACCTGGTCCCACCCAGGTCGACCCCCTAGTCGACCCCCTGGTCGACCTGGTCTAGGCGGGATTTTTCCCGCCTACCTTGATTTTCTGAAATTTGAATCTGTTTTGAATTTGAATTTTTCGTGAAACTTCGCGAGGCCATATCTCGGTCATACGGACTCCGATTTACGAAATTTCGGACTCTATTTCGCGTATTTTTCCGAGACGAACGCAATGGCACAGCCCGTTTCTCCTGATTCAGATTTTATATTTTAATTCTGCCTTGATTCTTGTTTTAACACGTTGTAAAAATTCGGGTTGTTACATCCTCCCCAACTTAAAGGATTTCGTCCCCGAAATCTCCAAGTTAGGAAGAACGTATCCTACCATCCATCATCCATCTACTCAAAACATCATCCACAGGCAACCATGGTCCTTAGATGATTTCTAATGCCATATGAACATATGCAAGAAAGTGCGTGTATATGTTCCTTAGCTAATGCTAATGATCAGGCCCGAGTAATCTTTCTAATGCAAAATATGTTTAGTGCCATGAGTCCAACATGTATGCAAATAGTCCTAGTCATATAAGTACTATATGCGTGCACAAACATTCATTCATATGCAACATCCGCATGATAACACATTCAATTTCATCCATAAACAAGTATAAATACTCGTGCATATGCAACGTGAAATGTGACCGCGTCAATCTAGTATCTAATGTGTATTCGCGCATCCACGAGCAACCACTTGCAATGTCACACCCCACCTCCACCAGGGTGGCTCTTGCAAGCACTCTGACTTTGGAGGGACGTTTGAATCAGGTAAACATGCATAATGATATATCAAGGCAGAACAAGAACATATGTATATATGTAAACAGAGTAAATAACATAGATAAAACAGCGGAAGATTTGAAAACATTTCAAAACAAGTCTGGTACAACATAGCTTTCCAAATAAACAAGTCTAGATAAAACAACATCAACTGAAAAACTGAAATAAATAAGTGCTATCCCCAATTAAGTGGTAACCATAGCTAGCTTCATGTCGAAACCGTACATGAGCTGAAATCCCACAAGCAAGCAATCCGAAATCCAAGCTAAGCTCCAGTATTCCCTCCCTGAGAACCTGGGGGGGGGGGGGGAACGGAAGAAAAGAGGCGAAAGAAAACAGGTCACTGAAAAAGACTGAGTAAGCCCTACTACAATCAATGTAAACTGATAAAGTTAACTGGCATGAGCAGCAGGGATGAACATAAGGATAACAATATACTAGCATGATGATTAACTAACAAGGTAGATAAAGGTGTCATCGCATAATCAGGATTAAGGTTTTGCACCACAGGTGTACTAGCAAACTAACATGACTTGAATAAACAAGTATTGATCCCTTGGCCCAAGCTTTGGCCCAATAACATGAAATGACCCTAATACAAGGTCCAACCAAACGGTCTAGTCGATCGGCTCCCTAAGCCTAACTCGTCACGTGTTGGTGTCAATACGGCTCAATCATAATTGTAGTCGAACTGTGTCGGGTCCACCCTTCGGGTGTATCAAGCCCTAGGGTGTCAACCCTTGGACACCATGAACATGAGTGCACAGTCCCGATCTACTGGTACCCGTGCATGTTTTCTCCGGCTACGGACTATGTGCACGACCAGAGTCCGCCCGGAACTACACCGGCATACCCTCTGCCGTCGCTTTTGGTCACTTACCTCCAGTCCAGTAATCGTGCCCCCACCCTAGCCTAGTCCCTAAGGTCATGATGATACTAACTTGGGATTACTGCTGGAGTGGGCCCCCATTGCTAGGATTTTTCTAGTGGGTTAAGTACGGTTTAACCCTCTTGCTAATCCTGGATTAACTTGGTTAAGTGTAACGATGAGTTCACGACTTAACCCCGATTAATCTACCAAGCCCAAATTAGTTAAGTATTAAGTGGACCATGACTTAACCCTAATCACGAGGCATTAATTAATTTAATGCGCCTTAACCTCTCACATTAGACCTTGTTGTGGTTACTAGTTAAGCCGGGCGGGTCCGGGTAGCTTTACACCACAACTTGGTCTAACCTCGGGTTCAAGGTACAACATGACCAACTTCTCACATTGGGTCCTATTGTTTGTAGCAACTAGTTAAGCCGGTCGGTTCCGGGTAGGTTTACGCTACAAACTCAACCCAACCTCGAGTTGGCCACACTTATCTTTTCTAAGTGTCATGTCCATCATGTTTCCAAAACATGTTACAAGTTTTCAAGCAATTGGGTAGACCTAACTTAATAGGTAAATTCCCAATGGGTAGACCTAACTTAATAGGTAAATTCCCAAGCTTATGTTTTATGTCTTTTAAGTTTACCCAACCGCAAATGCCATCCCATCGCTTACATATCGTAATAGCGCATAAATGATAGAAAGAGGGAACTTGACATAATCATGACATAAAGGTATTGAAGCCACAAGCTTAACATGGTGGCATATGAAATGTTCATATGTTCATACACTTGCATATTACATTTTTAGGCCTCAAAAGCATGCATAAAACCAAACTTAGCATATTGGTGATACATGGTGCTAAATGACATGTAGAGATGGCCATAAGTTCGCATTTAGCCTCACATGCAAGTTATCATAAGAGATATGATAACTTACATGTTGCTAAAATGCAACCTTTGGTATAAAGCTTAAAGCTTTATGTTCATAAAACCAAAATAAGCTTGCATAACATGATAGCATGAACAAAATGTTCAACCCAAACTTGCATAACATAACTTGGCATACTTGCATATAAACTTGCATATCACAACATGATAAACTTGCATATAAACTTGCATATCACAACATGATAAACTTGCATATCATACATTTAACTTTAGAGTTTAAGTATGAAAGTAGAATAGGGCTTACAATGCTTAAGAAGTCACAAAAATATGACAAAGCCCTTATGAAATCAATTAAACCCAAAATGCAAGCAAAACCCTTGAGCCAAAATGATCAAGACTCTTTCTTTATGATGCAAATATATAAACTTGACTTGAATGCAAGCTAATGATGCTCATACAAGTTTGAAAACACTTGTATGCATGGAAAATCACTTAGGAATTTATTTAGGAATTTTATGAAGAGAGTGGAGGCCATGAGAGGATTGATTTTGCCATAGTTTAGTTGTATGAATGAATAATGATGATTTAGGGTAGGTTAGGGTCTTATTTATAGATTAGGCAAGTGTTTTAGGCCATAGGATTAAACCTAGATTCAATCCAAGCCATCAAAGCATGTCTTGGGGAAGAAGTCAAGTGTAGGAACCATCTAGGGCCTTTAGATTAAAGATGAACCATGAGAACCATCCAAATGCAAAATCTGCATTTGAGCGAATCGGCCCACGGGTTGACAGCCAAACACCCTGGATTAACCCCTAGTCGACCCAGCGCGCTCGGGTTGACCTCAAAAATCGGCCGGTTCGGTTATTCCCCTCTCCCAATTCGCTGTTTTGAACATTTTTGCATATTTATTTATTTAATTTTCAATTATATATATATATATATATCAATATATATATATTTCTTTGCGCAACCCATTTCACTTAATTAAGTATACTTTAATTTGGGAATTTTTCGTGAAACTTCGCGAGGCCATATCTTGGTCATACGGACTCCGATTTTCGAAAACTCGGACTCTATTTCGCGTATTTTTCCGAGACAAACGCAATGGCATAGCCCGTTTCCCTTGATTCAGAGTTTACAGTTTAATTCTGCCTCCATTTATGTTATAACATGTTATTCAAAAATACGGGTTGTTACATTCTTCCCTCCTTAAAGGATTTCGTCCCCGAAATCTCCAAGTTAGGAAGAACGTATCCTACCATCCATCATCCATCTACTCAAAACATCATCCACGAGCAATCATTGTCCTTAAAAGGTTCTAAATGCTGTATGATCATATGCAAAGGTGTGTGTATATGTACTTATCTAATGCGAAAATCAGGAGGTTACTGATTCAGTAAACCCCCTTAATGCAAAATATGTTACTGAAATGAGTCCATATGTATGCAAATTCCTAACATAATTTATAATCTCTACATGAGTGCACATAACATTCATCCATATGCAACATCCACGTGATAGCATAACAAGTTTTCATCCATGAATAAGCATAAACACTCATGCATATGCGGTATGAAAGTGTGTGAGCCGATCTTAGTGCCTAACGTGTATTATGCATCCACGAGTATCCACTTGCAAACACTTGCAACCACTTGCAACCATCAAGCATAACATGTTTCAAACACATGTTTCATCCAAAGGGTTTCTACCTAAGGTTCTCATGACAAGATTAACATGATAAACTAGATAAACATGGATAGCAAAGAGAAAGATATGCTAACAAAGAAAAGAGATTGAGAGTGTACCCTCAAAAAGGAATGGATAAAGCCCACGCATCTTCTCCTCGGTTTCCCAAGTTGCGTCTTCTTCGGCTTCACCCCATTGAACCTTCACCAATTTGACCTCTCGATTCCTTAGCTTCTTGGTCTCCGTCCCCAAGATACGAATCGGAGCTCTCCTCAAGGTAGCCTCTTTCTCCACTTCTACATCTTTTAGAACACTTGGCTCAACAACCTCTGCTGATTCATGTAAACACTTCCGGAGATGCGAGACATGAAAAACATCGTGTACTCCAGCAAGCTTCTCGGGCAACTTCACTCTATAAGCCATCTGCCCGATCCTCTCTATAATAGGGAATGGTCCAACAAACCTCGGTGCCAACTTCCCAACAACTCCAAATCGGACCACATTTCGCAAAGGAGAAACCTTCACGAAAACCATATCCCCAACATCAAACTCCAAATCCGTTCTTTGCTTATCAGCATAGGATTTCTGTCGGTCTTGGGCCGCTTTCATCCGTCTTCGAATCAACTCGATCTTCTCGGATGTATCTCTGATCATATCAGGCCCAAGTATAAGCTCATCTGTAGTCTCCCACCAACATGTAGGCGACTTGCACGGCCTCCCATATAAAGCTTCAAATGGTGCCATCCCTATGCTTGCCTGATAACTGTTATTATATGCAAACTCAACAAGAGGAAGATGGTCTTCCCAAGTACCACCAAAATCCAGAATATAAAGCCTCAACAGATCCTTGAGTACCCTATTCACCCTTTCGGTTTGATCGTCCGTCTGTGGGTGATAAGCCGTACTTAGACTCAACCTTGTGCCCACAGCTTCTTGCAAGCTATTCCAGAATTGACTTGTAAAGATTGGGTCACGGTCACTGACTATACTAGAAGGGACTCCATGTAGTCTCACAATCTCACGAAGATATACAGACGCTAGCCAAGATGCGGTCCTCTTGCTCTTCACCGGAATGAAATGAGCACTCTTCGTAAGTCTATCCACAATAACCCAAATGCTCGTATTCCCTTTCCTTGACCTTGGTAGCCCATCGATAAAATCCATGGAAATACTCTCCCACTTCCATAGTGGAACGTCTAGAGGATGCAATAGCCCACCGGGCTTCTTCGACTCGGCCTTAACTTGCTGGCAAATGATACATCTAGAGACAAATTATGCCACATCCTTCTTCATCCCAGGCCAAAAGAAAATGCGCTTCATATCTTTATACATCTTATCTCCGCCCGGATGTATAGTCAACTTAGAGCGATGCGCTTCCTCAAGAACTCTTCTTACTAGATCTTCTACCATTGGAACACATAACCTTCCGTCTCTCCTCAGCCAACCCTTGTCATCAATAGAATATCGAGCGAAATGACTAGACGTCTCTCCTCGAATTAGCTTATCCATAATCTCAACTATCTGAGGGTCTTCTCTCTGCGAAGCCCCAACTTGATCAAGAAGGGTAGGTCTGAGTTCCAGAGATGCTAAAGAACCGGTCATCGACTCAATCGCCAAAGAGAAATCAAAGGTTGCCACATACTCTAAATTCTTCATCTCAACGAATAGAGGACTTAGGGTCAACCTTCTTCTACTCAATGCATCTGCTACCACATTCCCCTTGCCAGGGGTATAAGCTATCTCAAAATCGTAGGACGCCAAGAATTCCATCCATCTTTGTTGCCTCAGATTTAGATCCTTCTGAGAAAAGATATACTTCAATGACTTGTGATCGGTATAAAGCTCAAATCTTTCTCCCAGAAGATAATGGCGCCAAGCCTTGAGTGCATATACTATTGCTGCCAACTCTAAGTCATGAGTGGGATAATTCTTCTCATGCACTTTGAGTTGTCTACCGCCAAAGCATATCACTCTTCCTTCTTGCATAAGAACAGCTCCTAACCCCGTGCCACATGCATCGGTGTATACGGTAAATAACTTCCCTCCATCGGGCAAAGCTAGAACAGGTGCTGATGTGAGGGCTCTCTTGAGCTTCTGAAAAGCAAGCTCGCATTCTATGCTCCAAGTAAAAACTAAATTCTTCTTCGTCAATTTAGTGAGAGGATCGGATATCTTTGCGAAGTCCTTGATGAACTTCCGGTAGAAACCCGCAAGACCTAGAAAACTTCTCACTTCGGTTGCATTCCTTGGAGTCTTCCAATCCTGAACTGCCACTACCTTAGCGGGATCCACCGCTAAGCCTTGCTTAGATACTATATGCCCAAGGAATCTAACTTCCCTTCTCCAAAAGTGACACTTGGAGAACTTGGCCTTCAACTGATGCGCTCTAAGCGTATCCATCACCTCCATGAGATGCCTTGCGTGCTCTTCCTCATCCTTAGAGAAGATCAGAATATCATCTACGAAGACCACGGCAAACTTGTTCAAGAACTCCCTGAACACCCTACTCATCAAGTCCACGAAATATGCGGCTGCATTAGTCAAGCCGAACGGCATGACAAGCCATTCGAAGAATCCATCTGGAGTTCTGAACGCAGTCTTGTCTATACTATCTTCAGCTACCCTGAGCTGATGGAACCCCGTAGCAAGATCAAGCTGAGAGAAAACAGAAGCACCGACAAGCTGGTCAAAGAGATCATCAATCCTCGGTAACGGATGTCTGTTCTTCTTAGTCAGCTTATTCAACTCTCGATAGTCAACGCAAAGTCGGAGAGAACCATCCGCCTTGGTAGCAAATATCACAGGCGCTCCCCATTCAGATATACTTCGTCTAATGAAGTTCTTCTCAAGCAACTCTTTCACTTGCTTACTTAGCTCCCGCCTTTCACGCGGAGCCATGTGCCGAACGGGCAAAGAAACAGGCTTTGCATTATCCACCAGATAAATGCGGAAATCAATCTCTCGCTTAGGGGGCAACCCCCTAACTTCATCGAAAACATCCGGATACTCTCGAACCACTCTCACAGACTGAAGAGTTTCCATTGACGAGTCGAGTGATTCCAGATAGCACAACATGACGGGACCTCTCGGATCACAAGAAATCTCTAGGGTGTTTCCGAGGCGAGTCACGAGCCTCACAACCCTATGCTCACAATCAAGAATGGCTCCATATCTGGACAGACAATCCATGCCCAATATCAATCCGTATCCCCTAAAACCAAGAACATAAGCACTGCACAAGAACTCTACACTCAGTATAGAGATCCTCAAATCCCCACATATCATAGACAAATGGGCGGAACCACCAATAGGATTTGAGACACAGACGGGATCATCTACCAAGCTAGTACTAAGGTGCAAACTATCAATAAGATCAGATGAGATAAAGCTATGCGATGCACCAGAATCAAACAAGGTACGAACTGGAAAATCAGAAATATATACAAGGCTCTCAACAGAGATACTACCTCGATCGGGAACTGGAGCGACATTGAGAGCATGAACTTGCCCTCCTGAAGGTCCAGCACGCTGAGTCTGACCCTGGCCTTGCCCTTGCTTCCTTGGGCAATCCTTACTGAAATGTCCAGTCTCACCGCAGAAAAAGCATTCACCATTCTTCCTTTTCCTCTTCTTACAATCCTTAATAAGATGCCCAACTGAACCGCAATAATGGCACTTCCCCTTGTTGTTCTTGCCCTTGTTGTTATTGCCCTTGTTGTTGTTCCCCTTGTTGCCTTGACTCTTGTTCTTGTTCTGATTGCCTTGACTGCTCTGACCACTTGGATTACCCTGATTTCCTTTTCCCTAGGAATCAGTCTTCTTGGCTTGAGTATCATTCATCTTGGTTTCTTTCTTGACATCTCCCTGAAGTAACGCCATATCAACCAAACTCTCAAACGTGGCCCCATGGGGAATATGTGACATAGCCAATCCCTGCAACGGCTCATTCAATCCTCTAGCAAAACGAAGAGCCTTCTTCTGAGGAGTATTCACCATATCCAAGCCAAAACGAGCTAACTGATTGAACTTGTTCACATATTCTTTGACAGACATATCTCCTTGTTTCAAAGTTATGAACCTCTCCATTTGCAGATTCTCCTCAGCAGAAGATAGAAACTTAAGCATGAACCTTGCCCTGAAATCGGCCCAAGTCTCAACAGGCCTAGTACCATTGGTGACTTCCCACCAATAAGCGGCTTCATCCTTCATAAGCCAAACCGCCAACAAGAGCTTCCTCTGATCGTCTAACCCAAAGATAGCAAACAAATCCTCGGTCTCTTTCAACCAATTTCTGGCCTCTACAAAAGTCTCAGTGCCTTGAAAGTTCTTGCCACCCATTGCTTTGAAATCTTTGCCAGTCTTTGCGAAGTCCACTTGAGGATGTTGAGGGGGAGGAGGAAGAGGAACCTCAGCGACAGGAGGAGGAGGAACATTAACCACCGGAGGAGGAGGAGGAGGAACATTAACTACCGGAGGAGGAGGAGGAGGAACATCTGCGGGGCCGGCTTCGGTCGCCCTAGCCTCCAAAAGTCTCCTATACCAAACAGGTACGTGTACTCCCTCCGGAATAGAAAAGTTATCGGCCATACTGAAAACGAAGAAAAAGACAGATTTAGAATGGAGAAAAACGAAGGAATTTTGCTAATGGCTTTTTGGGGAATAGCCTTTAAAATAAACTAGACTTTTCTTTGGAAATTACTTTATACCTGGTTTTGAAAATAGTTTTCCGAAAGTTTTCTAAAAGCCTTTTTGTTCCTTCTCGTACCATATGCTCTGATACCAAATGTCACACCCCACCTCCACTAGGGTGGCTCTTGCAAGCACTCTGACTTTGGAGGGGCGTTTGAATCAGGTAAACATGCATAATGATATATCAAGGCAGAACAAGAACATATGTATATATGTAAACAGAGTAAATAACATAGATAAAACAGCGGAAGATTTCAAAACAAGTCTGGTACAACATAGCTTTCCAAATAAACAAGTCTAGATAAAACAACATCAACTGAAAAACTGAAATAAATAAGTGCTATCCCCAATTAAGTGGTAACCATAGCTAGCTTCATGTCGAAACCGTACATGAGCTGAAATCCCACAAGCAAGCAATCCGAAATCCAAGCTAAGCTCCAGTATTCCCTCCCTGAGAACCTTTGGGGGGGGGGGGAACGGAAGAAAAGAGGCGAAAGAAAACAGGTCAGTCAAAAAGACTGAGTAAGCCCTACTACAATCAATGTAAACTGATAAAGTTAACTTGCATGAGCAGCAGGGATGAACATAAGGATAACAATATACTAGCATGATGATTAACTAACAAGGTAGATAAAGGTGTCATCGCATAATCAGGATTAAGGTTTTGCACCACAGGTGTACTAGCAAACTAACATGACTTGAATAAACAAGTATTGATCCCTTGGCCCAAGCTTTGGCCCAATAACATGAAATGACCCTAATACAAGGTCTAACCAAACGGTCTAGTCGATCGGCTCCCTAAGCCTAACTCGTCACGTGTTGGTGTCAATACGGCCCAATCATAATTGTAGTCGAACTGTGTCGGGTCCACCCTTCGGGTGTATCAAGCCCTAGGGTGTCAACCCCAGGACACCATGAACATGAGTGCACAGTCCCGATCTACTGGTACCCGTGCATGTTTTCTCCGGCTACGGACTATGTGCACGACCAGAGTCCGCCCGGGACTACACCGGCGTACCCTCTGCCGTCGCTTTTGGTCACTTACCTCCAGTCTAGTAATCGTGCCCCCACCCTAGCCTAGTCTCTAGGGTCATGATGATACTAACTTGGGATTACTGCTGGAGTGGGCCCCCATTGCTAGGATTTTTCTACTGGGTTAAGTACGGTTTAACCCTCTTGCTAATCCTGGATTAACTTGGTTAAGTGTAACGATGAGTTCACGACTTAACCCCGATTAATCTACCAAGCCCAAATTGGTTAAGTATTAAGTGGACCATGACTTAACCCTAATCACGAGGCATTAATTAATTTAATGCGCCTTAACCTCTCACATTAGACCTTGTTGTGGTTATTAGTTAAGCCGGGCGGGTCCGTGTAGCTTTACACCACAACTTGGTCTAACCTCGGGTTCAAGGTACAACATGACCAACTTCTCACATTGGGTCCTATTGTTTGTAGCAACTAGTTAAGCCGGTCGGTTCCGGGTAGGTTTACGCTACAAACTCAACCCAACCTCGAGTTGGCCACACTTATCTTTTCTAAGTGTCATGTCCATCATGTTTCCAAAACATGTTACAAGTTTTCAAGCAATTGGGTAGACCTAACTTAATAGGTAAATTCCCAATGGGTAGACCTAACTTAATAGGTAAATTCCCAAGCTTATGTTTTATGTCTTTTAAGTTTACCCAACCCCAAACGCCATCCCATTGCTTACATATCGCAATAGCGCATAAAGGATAGAAAGAGGGAACTTGGCATAATCATGACATAAAGGTATTGAAGCCACAAGCTTAACATGGTGGCATATGAAATGTTCATATGTTCATACACTTGCATATTACATTTTTAGGCCTCAAAAGCATGCATAAAACCAAACTTAGCATATTGGTGATACATGGTGCTAAATGACATGTAGAGATGGCCATAAGTTCGCATTTATCCTCACATGCAAGTTATCATAAGAGATATGATAACTTACATGTTGCTAAAATGCAACCTTTGGCATAAAGCTTAAAGCTTTATGTTCATAAACCCAAAATAAGCTTGCATAACATGATAGCATGAACAAAATGTTCAACCCAAACTTGCATAACATAACTTGGCATACTTGCATATAAACTTGCATATCACAACATGATAAACTTGCATATAAACTTGCATATCACAACATGATAAACTTGCATATCATACATTTAACTTTAGAGTTTAAGTATGAAAGTAGAATAGGGCTTACAATGCTTAAGAAGTCACAAAAATATGACAAAGCCCTTATGAAATCAATTAAACACAAAATGCAAGCAAAACCCTTGAGCCAAAATGATCAAGACTCTTTCTTTATGATGCAAATATATAAACTTGACTTGAATGCAAGCTAATGATGCTCATACAAGTTTGAAAACACTTGTATGCATGGAAAATCACTTAGGAATTTATTTAGGAATTTTATGAAGAGAGTGGAGGCCATGAGAGGATTGATTTTGCCATAGTTTAGTTGTATGAATGAATAATGATGATTTAGGGTAGGTTAGGGTCTTATTTATAGATTAGGCAAGTGTTTTAGGCCATATGATTAAACCTAGATTCAATCCAAGCCATCAAAGCATGTTTTGGGGAAGAAGTCAAGTGTAGGAACCATCTAGGGCCTTTAGATTAAAGATGAACCATGAGAACCATCCAAATGCAAAATCTGCATTTGAGCGAATCGGCCCACGGGTTGACAGCCAAACACCCTGGATTAACCCCTAGTAGACCCAGCGAGCTCGGGTCGACCTTAAAAATCGGCCGGTTCGGTTATTCCCCTCTCCCAATTCGCTGTTTTGAACATTTTTGCATATTTATTTATTTATTTAATTTTCAATTATATATATATATATATATATATATCAATATATATATATTTCTCTGCGCAACCCATTTCACTTAATTAAGTATACTTTAATTTGGGAATTTTTCGTGAAACTTCGCGAGGCCATATCTTGGTCATACGGACTCCGATTTTCGAAAACTCGGACTCTATTTCGCGTATTTTTCCGAGACGAACGCAATGGCATAGCCCGTTTCCCTTGATTCAGATTTTACAGTTTAATTCTGCCTCCATTTATGTTATAACATGTTATTCAAAAATACGGGTTGTTACATTGCAACCATTTGCAACCATATCAATCATAACATGTTTCAAATACATGTTTACATCCATAGAGTTCTACCTAAGGTTCCCAAGATAGGATCGAGAAGATAAACAAGACAAACTCCTTACGGGGTTTGCAACAGAAACAGGACCGAGAGGATATCCACCAAGCGATAGCATGCAAGCAAGCTGTACAGGAGGACCAGGGATCAACGATATACTCTTAAAAAGAGACATGATGCGCGCATCTAAGCCGCATTTCCTTGAGCTTAATTCCATTGTGCCTTGATCGCCTTTGATTTCATGCTTTCGTAGCTCCTTGATTCCTATTCCCAAGATATGAGTTGGAACTCATTTCACTGTCGCTTCTCGTTTCACTTTCATTTATTCTTTCCCTAGTATGCTCGGTTCAAACGTATGCAAGCTCTCCAAAATTCACTAGTGAATTCTGGATCTCGTTTACCAATGCCAATCCATGTTACCACGGGCACTTACTAGGGTGGTTCCTGTAACCCATGCTCAAGCGGAATGAACCATCCGTCTTATTGGCGGACGTTACTCGATTGGATCAGAGATTTCCGATAAATGCATCAAGAGATTCTAGGTAACTAACCATGACAGAACCCAAAAGGTTACACGAGACTTCGAGGGTATTACCAAGGCAAGCTAAGAGTTTAACTACCCTCCTTTCAAAACCGAGAGTGGCATCCCTTACTGGATAACCACTTCATCCCTAGAATCCATCCATAGCTCAACCATAGAAGCATTGCTTCTAATCTCAACACTTGGCATAGACGTTCTCAAATCCAAGCAAGTCATGAATAAATGGACCGACTCTCCAACCAGATTTTGGGACAAAACTGGGATCCTTTACCATGCTAGTACTAAGGTGCAGAGACTCAACTATCCAAACAGACTTAAATGATGCGATGATCAAGACAAAGTCTGGACGGGATGATAGAAAAGAACGACTAAACCTTTACCAGAAACGGTACCATTTCTTTTAGGTACCCTAGAAATGGGAGCGTACAATTGCCCTCTCCGATGATCTTGTCCTTGTCCTCCTTGATGGACTAAGCCATACCAACAAGTTGCTTATCCTTAAGCTCGCGTCCTTTATCCTTAGTCTTATTATCCTTCCTTGTACCACGGCAACAGGTCTCTCGAGAACCACCTCCATCGTACGGAAACACCTACGTGGCTAGACAAAGATTAGTCATAGTTAGAACTACTGTGACCACAGATGGAGGAAAGAAAGGAAAGGAGATTCAATCAAGGAATCAAAGGATGGTGCTAATGGCTTTTGGGGAATAGCCTTTAAAAACTTTTCTTGAAAAATGCTTCTTTGTAAACGGTTTTTCAAATACTTTTCAGAAGGTTTTAAAAACTTTTGCCCAGTCTGGTAACCTTCTACTCTGATACCAAATGTAACACCCCACCTCCGCTAGGGTCACTCACAAAGGGAATGCACTAGGTTTGGTGAAGCATTATCGAGGTAAACATGCACAGAAATATTACAAGACAGAACATATATATATAAAACAGCGGAAGTAAAACAAATTTCATTACCTTATAAATAAGGTCTAAAGCCTTTTACATCAGAATACATCAAAACCTGTCTTGGAATAGTAAAGAAGCATAAAACCATTTCCTAAATTATTCCCCAAGTAAAACAGTAAAGTAGCCATAGCCAAGAAAAGTTCAAGCCATGCGTGATGACCTTCAAGCAGAAGAAGTCCGAACTAGATAACAGTGTTTCCTCCCTGAAAACCTGGGGGGGGGGGGAACGGAAGACAAGAGGCGAAAGAAAACGGGGTCAGTCATAAAGACTGGTAAGTCCTATCTACTTCCAGCATAAAAACAGGTAAAGGTAACATGACATGCATAAACTGAAAGTAAACATAAGGATGATGACAAGATAGATAAACTAAACCAGGGTAACAGGCTGAACTACAGTAGCAAGGTAAACTAAGATATCATGATAAACTACGGTGTCATGATAAATCACGGTATCACATCGTCAGGTTTCTATCAAGTATAATATCCCAAGGTATCTATCCTGTATAACATCCCACGGTATCTATCATGTATATTTGCTCTGCACCTCTCGTACTAGTATCCCAACCCGCGTCATGTGTTAACTATGAATGTCCCTTGCCCAATGTCATGTAATGGCCCATGTCCACCTAATATATAGGTTTTCCCAACCCGTATGTTTCTTTCCATGTATAAGTTCAGTCCTTTGCCGTAGGCCGTACGGGCTTTCCCATGCAAACGTTTTATCCTTGAGGTTATTTTGGACTGCTACCCTTGATCTTGTTATGTTTCCTTACCATGAACTATCGCGCGTTCCCTTAGGATTTATGCCACCTAGGACCACTAGGGATTATGCTACCTAATGAACGTTTCCGTGTCTTGGTTTGGGTTTTGGCCACCTAGGACCACTAGGGATTATGCCACCCGTCAACCGCGCCCTTTTATCCCACGTATGTATCGTGAACCGTTTTCCATGTCTAGACGCACATGTTCCTCAATGTGCCATCCGAGTTCCGTGCCAGGGCAAATCAAGAAATACGGAACTCGGTCGGGAGATTTAAGTCGTCTGCTGATGCAGATACCAAGGTCTGTTTTTGTACCCATGGCTATGGTCGCACGTGACCCCTCCCTCAACTACTGAAAGGCAATCCAAGAAAAATCATGTATGAGAACTACACTAAGGCCCATCGATGCCCACTTCCAGATAGCCAACCTCACCCATAACTCGATAATTAGTATATGGTCTTTTGGGAGTTCCCTGCCTTTCCGTACGTACACGATTGACTAAAGATGGTAGGTAGTCGGCGACATGCTATCCTGGGGCAAAATCAAGTATCGTCGACTCCATGATAATCCATCCCAGTCTTTAGGTCGCTCGCATAGCAACCAAGGCATACTCTTAGCTCTTCTACCGCAGACCTTAACCCCTGTGAGGCCGGGTTTCATGGACCATCTTCCACCTCACAGAGGGATACCAAGAGTACCCTCACGTCCCCCGAAGCTACTGCTTCGCCACCCAGTTCGTTGGAGCTTTTTATCCAAGTCAGATAAGTTGCTCCTCCTCGTATACTAAGCGATGACCTACCGTATCAAGTTACTCATAATTTATGAACTAGTCCCATGTCCTTGGCTAAGAATTATTACTTAGTTATCCTTAACTAAGGTTTACCACTTAGCTTCTCGTTCCGCTATCCTTGTTAACTACGATTTTCAACCTAGTCCCCTGAGCTAGGGTTTTGTCAAATGGGTTAAGTGTTGTTATCCAGGTTCATGACTTAACCCGCCTACGAATCATGTCAAGATTGGCTAAGTACTCAAGTTCAGGACGTAGCCCTACAAGTTGGTTAAGTGTACCAAGAAGCTCATGACTTAACCCTACCAAGCCAAATTGGTTAAGTATTTATTTGTCCTAACCCTATCAGATTATCATGTTAGATTGATTAAGCATAGATTATCTTAATCCCATCAGATTATCGAGTCGGATTGGTTAAGTATGGGTTAGCTTAACCCCATCCACTAATCGTATTACAATGGTAAGCCTAATTTTAAAAGGTCTTGTGACTTAACCCTATCAGGTCCACCTATTAGATTGGTTAAGTATAGGTTACTTAACCTCATCAAACCATCATGTATAATTGGTTAAGTATAAGTTACTTAACCCCATTAAATTACCGTGTTAAGTTGGTTAAGTATGGGTTACTTAACCTCATTGAATTACCACGTTTAGATTGGTTAAGTGTTTAACTTAATCCCATCGAATTACCGTGTTTAGATTAGTTAAGTGAAGGTTACTTAACCCCATCCAATTACCGTGTTTAGATTAGTTAAGTCTAAGTTACTTAACCCCATCTAATTACCATGTTAGATTAGTTAAGTATGGATTACTTAACCTCATCGAATTTACCGTGTTTAGATTAGTTAAGTGTGGATTACTTTACCCCATCTAATTACCAAGTCGGATTAGTTAAGCGTAAATTACTTAACCCCATCCCCTAATTGTCTTGTATGGTTAAGTGTCATTAAGAAATCAAGCCCGGTCCCACTTAACCTACCCATTCGTGTCATATCGGTTAAGTGTCATTAGTCAAATTTACTTAACCTTATTATGTGGCATTAATTTAATTAATGCACTCTCAACCTCTCACATTAGACCTTGTTGTGGTTACTAGTTAAGCCGGGCGGGTCCGGGTAGTTTTACACCACAACCTAGTCTAACCTCGGGTCTTAAGCGCGACACGACCAATTTCTCACATTGGATCCTATTGTTTGTAGCCACTAGTTAAGCCGGGCGGGTCCGGGTAGATTTATGCTACAAACTCAACCCAACCTCGAGTTGGCCACTTTCATGTTTGGTCTTGTGTATTTTTACACTTACAACCCACCCATGTCTAGTTGAAGTTCCATGTTTACCCTACGCGTCATGTCTCCATTTTGGTTCAACTTACATGTCGTGTTCACATGTAACGTCAAGTCAAGTTTTCCGCGTCATTCTCATGTTTGTCTATCCTACCCCAAATCGTGTTTTCACTTGAGTAAAAGCGAGTCAACATAGTAGGTATACTATGGCTACATGTAGACCCCAAAACATGCACGATGCCACAAAAGGGATTGGCTCCAAACATGCATAACATAAAAAGGGGATTGGCCACAAGCATGCATAATGTCATAAAGGATTTAGCCACAAACTTGCATATTATCATAGGAAATTTGGCCACAAACTTGCATATTACCATAACGGGATTTGACCTTACATAAACATGATATCATAAGTTGGTTTCATTTACATGCATAAGCCCCAAAGTCCAATTTATGCAACTATTTCACAAGTCAAAGTGGCTCTAAGTGTTCATGTTATCATACTACAAGCAAAGGTCCAATCTTGCATGGCAAACTAAGTCCAATACAACATGAATAGCATGGTTTAGTCGCTAAAACATAACCCAAAGTCATATGTTCATGATAAAGGAGCAAACTAGGCTCGCATAGGTTATAGCATTCATGTTTAACCACATTTTATTCCATGCCATGATTAAACTACCGTTAACATCTCGAAGTAGCTAGAACTTACATAGCATGGCAAGAGGGCTAGGAGCATGAATCGTTTTGACGAAGAAAGGTGGCTCCTTCGATGAAGAACCGTCATGAAATCGCCATAGCAACGTTGATTTGGCCTCGATTTGGTGTAGCAAGCTTGCACCTTTCAATTCGGATCCGATTTGCATGCATAGTCTCTTGGAGTTGGAGATGGAGGCCATGATCACTTGGCATTTGGGCAGCACTTCGTGGCATGAGTGATTTGTGAGGGTTTAGGGTAGGCTTAGGGGTCTTTTTATAGAGATTAGGAGTAGTTTAGGCCGTTAGATTAACCCTAGGATAGATCCCAGCCCTCAAAAATCGTCACAAGCCTCCAAAACCGAGCCAAACAGCAAAACAGGTGCACCAGGCTGCCTGGGTTCGACCAGGCAGGTCGACCCCCAGGTCGACCCTGGGGTCGACTCCCCAGTCGACCTGGTCCCACCCAGGTCGACCCCCTGGTCGACCTGGTCTGGGCGGAATTTTTCCCGCCTACCTTGATTTTCTGAAATTTGAATCTGTTTTGAATTTGAATTTTTCGTGAAACTTCGCGAGGCCATATCTCGGTCATACGGACTCCGATTTACGAAATTTCGGACTCTATTTCGTGTATTTTCCGAGACGAACGCAATGGCACAGCCCGTTTCTCCTGATTCAGATTTTATATTTTAATTCTGCCTTGATTCTTGTTTTAACATGTTGTAAAAATTCGGGTTGTTACAGCTTGGATGATTAGGGAATAATTAAGATGACCAAAATTTGAATATGGATGTCTTATGATTATAATTTCATAGTTTGACTAAAGATGTTCATGTGAAATTTTAATTAGAGTAAATAATCTAAGCCTGAAAATCTTTGTTAATTTAATAAGGCTAAGAAATTGGTTAAATAGGTGTTTGTAATTTGGAAAATAAGTAAAAGGTTAGGTTAAACCTAAATGTTCGGATTGAAATAGAAAGATCGGAATTATTTACGATTTTGGATAGTTAATGAGCTCTATAATAAGTTTTGGTAAAGGAATGAATTTAAAGTTAAGAAATTTTGAATATGAAGAGTAGCGATAGGATATGGGTTGTGGTATTGATGTGGCATTTTATAATTATATACTTATGCTTATTTTTCAAAGTTTGGGGATAGAAATTTCCTTAGGAAAGTAGTCTTATCTTTTCAAAATTCATTTCATTAGTAAATAATCTAAGAAGATAAAACGATTCGAAAAAGGGGTAAATTAAGGATAAACAAACATTAAAGAGCTTAAACTATTAATAATCCTTATAAGAATTTGGATTGAGGATCAGAATACCCGACAATTTTTGACAGTCGACCATTATGGGATACATTTGAGTAAGAAATAAAATGCTTAAGTACAAATACCCTGTGAATTAAGTTTCATAATTTGACTGAAAGATATTTGGCAATTAGAAGTAAGAAGTTATCTAAACCAAGGTATTTGATAATGTAAAGTTTCTGTATAGAGTTAAATAATGGTTTGGGGGTACTTTTAAAATTAAAATGAAATAAGTTTCATAACTTTTGAATTCAATATAATTAGTAAGTTAAGATCAAATCCTAGAAAAATAATTTCTAACTTTAAAATTAATTGTTAACGATAGGGAGGTAAACCATTAGGAGTTAGGCAGTATCTAGCTCAGTTCATTTCCCGTAGCGACGAGGGATTATATATTTTTGATATGTAGTTATATTAAGTGCATAGATATCACTAAGATATTTTTGGGATGAGATTTTTGTTGTTGTATATAAACCACCTCAAGTATGTGGTATACACACAGGTTGGTAGGCTGACTATTGCTTGTACCTTTTTGTACTCGGTATGAGTATTCACTTTGCTATGACATTCTATTGTTGAATTATGCACGTTGTTAAAGTATTCTACCCTTCATTTCCACTGTGAGGGCGGGATTTCTTTATTCTTTTCTAAAGCACATATTATATTCAAATTTTAGTATAAATAATGTTAACAACCTTGAGGTTTAAAAAACCTATATTGTTTGTATAATTACAATTTTAGAGCGACCTCTCCTTTTCGAGAACGAAAAGTTTTAAGGGGGGGGGGGGGGGGGAGGGGAGAATGTAACAACCTAGATTTTTGAACCCCAATTAATTTTGATAATTTAAAAAATGGTTTCGATATAATAATAAGCTGAGTGTGACATTTATATTAACTTGAAAACATGTTCGGTCAATTTATAATGTTCAACCAGTTTATCGAATCAGAATAGAATTCTATAACTTGTTAAATTTGATTTGGTTTATTCGTTTGAAATTATAATTTGATAATTTTAAGTTGGATTTTGAATTATCAGGTTTAAATAGGAAATTAATTGATAATATTGTCAGGTTTTGTTAATACTAGTCGTCGAAGTGACTAATCGGTAACATATATATTGAAATTTTGAAACACAAATGGATGTCACAAATTTGTAACACTATGAAATGTTAGAAAAGACAAAAGTGCATGGTTTAGGACTTAACAAGTGTCCTTATGTGTTTTCATTATGCTTGGACTTCTCATGCCATGCGTCCTTTTATGTTTTTCCAAATTTTCCCTTGCCTAAGCCTATATAATGGACCCTCCCCTCTCACCATTTCTCCATCCCATTCCTACATCTCTTTACCTCCTTCCTTGCCATGGCTTCCTAGGCTCTCTTTACTCTCCTCCTCCCCTTCCTTTCCCCTCTCCATTTTCGGCCTAGGCTCTCTCATTTCTTACCTCTTCCGCCTTCCCCTATCGGCCTCCCTTAGATCCACCACCTTGGCCTTCCCCTTGTTCCATCACTACTCCTCCCAAAGCCACCACCCACAGCCAAGTTTTCCCCATGACCAACCGCCCTTCCGTCTCGGCCTTAGCCCCCTCCAACCTTCATCACCACCCCTAGCTCACGCCACCACCACCCACGGCCTCCCATTAGCCACCATAGACCGAGCCCTTGCACCTAAGTTCGGCCATCCCTCTTCCAAATATAAAAGAAAAAAAGCATATATATATATATTATATAAAGATTGTCTAAAAGTCGGTAAGGAAACATTATCTGTCCGAAACCAGTTCAGTTAGCTAGATTATCCTACCGTAAAGTCAGGTGGAGTTGAACCCCAAAGTGAGAACTACTTTAACCATGTTTTGTAATTATATCTAATTATATTGATTGTTCCGTGAATAATTTAATGGTTGCTCTGTGATTGTCAAAGATATTATAATCATCGTTATTCATACACATATGAGCATTAATCGATTGTAAATGCTTATATTCTATTTATGCTATGATATGATTGTATGGTTGCTATGATTGTTGCTATAGTTGTTAATAGTGATATCAAGATATAATGCACATATTTCACCCATATATATAGAATCATATTGGTATTTGTTAAGTCTCATGCCAATCGAATAATATATATGAATATTATATTCATTTAAATGTGAGGTAAAAAAAGGTTGGAATTTTCTACCCGAAACCAAATAAAAATGAAATTAAAGTGATTATGAAAAACTTTTGTAAAGGTGAAAAATTATCTAAACAAAGTTTTGATACAAAACGGTATGTTTAAGTTCAAATCAGTAAAATCGATTTCGTTCTTGAAATTGAGTTTAGGTTAACTATATTATGAATGATTTAAACTCAAATCGAATGTTCCATTTAGATTATATGATATTTAATTAATTTGGGTTTCAAAAGGTTATTTTTTGAATAACATTAATATTTTGTTAATTAAATAATGATATAATATTTATTAAAAGTAAATAACTGAATTTTACGTTGAAATATTATTTTGAAAAAGTAATATATATGTATATTAAATGGATTTCTAACTTATTTTAAAGCAAATCGGATTAGTTTTAATACGCAGTTATAATACGTTAGAATAGAGCTTGTCGCATTGCGACAATTCATGAATTTCAGCCATCAACTTCAAATCGATATACCGAATGTAATTTAAATTGGATTTGTCGAAACAAAAAAAAGTTTTCTTTCTAATAATAATAGTTTTCAAATGAAGAAGAAACTTTCAAATTTCAATATATAGTTTTCAAGATATGTCCAAATCAATTTTTAATAAAAATCACGGTAGTGCAGTTCAAGGACCAAAATGGGAAACAACTATTTTTAAATTACTAAAAATATGGAAAATCATTATAAATCATAATAAATTATTTAAAGTGATTTGAATTGAAAATATCTAGTTTTTGAAGATAAAAAGGATACTTTAAATCAAACTAGTTAATATAAGTCATTTTGAAACACTCTGCGACGCTTTTTCCACGATTTTTACCCATATTGATGTTTAATGGTTTTAAGTAAAGGATTACTATTCAAATATTTTGTAAATGGTTTCAAATAGATAATGAAGTATTTAAATGATTATGGATCTGCTTTTTGGCAAAGCGGTCACATGTCAAGATTATGGTTAGCGACACGCTCGAGTTTCAAGAATGTTCGTTGGAAAACACAAAACGATTTGGTTGAAGTCATGAATTGTTCATAATAGGTTGGAAATATCATCGAGTCCCAGATTGTCGTTATCTGTTGAAAAATTCATTAAAACCTTAGTTAATATGGCATTGTGAAAATACATGATCGACTCGGTCCGATCAGCTCAAAAACCTTGAGCACCTCGATCTGATTACATAGCAAAAATTGTTAAGGCAAAATATTTTGGCTTTGGCAAATTCTGCTTTCGATCACTCAAAAAATACCGATAGACATTGAACGATCTAGAAAAATCTGGTGCGCAGACTCAACTGGCTCAGATCAGTCAGTTGGCAAAGTACCGGATTTGATAGTCAAAAAGTGTTGCACGACATGTGTTGATCACCAAAAATAGCTTGTGAAAAATCACAAGCCTTGGATCAGTCAAATTGGCAAACCGAAATTTGGCACTCAAAACAGGCTGATCAACATGGCAAGATCACCTTATTTCTTTGGTTTTACACGGGGATTCAAAGCTTGGCATTTAGTAAGGCCAGGATGCAAAATCCTTTGGTAAGGATCTAGCACTTTGAAAACAGCTGAGCGCACCGGGATGCGATGCGAAAAACACAAGTGCGCCTCATGGATCCGGATGCGAATTCTTGGCAAGGAACAGGATGCGAAATCCCTGGTCTAGGTTTGGTGCACGGAAATACGACGCTGGTCACTCGTTTTTGCTTACGCGACTCGGGTCGATCATCATTTTTCAGATGTGAAATCATAGTTGGCATATGGTTTAGAAAAGTGGCAGATCACTCTAGATACGTATTAATCACTATGTTTCAAGCGATTATGACATGCCGATCACCATTTGTCAGCAGTTTTTCCAAAATTTGATTTTTTGGGCTTGGACTTGATTTTTTGACTAAGTACTAGGGATACAGATTTTGCTTCCCCTCAAAATACGAAATTCGGGCTCATGCATGGAAACTTCACCTATAAATACCCCCTCTCATGGTTTTAAAGGGATTGACTTGGCTTGGTATTTTTGGCCCTTGGGCATATGGGAGAGCTTTCTTTGGAGCTCATTAATGGTTTCCATGGTCATTTCTATGGCTTTGGATACTTCTTAAACTAGTAAATTTTACATAGAAGTTTTCCTATAACTTTTTGGCATTTATTTGGACTTTTAGCTTGCTTTTGGACATCCTTGGACGTTCTTGTATATTTCTGGACATTCTTGGACATTGAAGCTTTTCATTGAACATTTGTGTTCACTCAAACGCACTTTGGCTCAACGAAGAAGAAGAAAAGTATTATAGTCAAAATTGGAATTAACAGGATATTAGTTATTCCATTGTACAAATTTTTACCTTCAATATGTCCAAACTTGGATAAACATTGTAATTGATATAATGATGATGAATGATTACTATAAAGTGGACGTAGGCATTAGTGCCAAACTATTATAAAAAGTTGTGCGTCCCTTTACATTTCAGCACTTCGGTTATTTCTTTATATTCGGGGGTTGGAGCGCATGAGTGGCAAACTTTCCACGTCAACACATTGGCGCGCCAGGAAGTGGACGCAACAACATCGACTTCGGCTTTGGTTCTGTTCTCGGTTTTGATCCTGGATTTCGACTTTAGTTTCCGATTTCAACTTCAACTTTGGCTTCAATTTCAATCCTCGGATTTGGTAGATTTTGTCTTTGGTGGATTTCGACATCGTCTTTGGTTATATAAACAGATTTCGCCCGTTTTTCGTCATAGTTAATCGTAAGATGTTACCTCCAAGGCTCAGAGTATTAGTAGAAAAAGAATTCAAGAACTTCCTTTGGTTGGAAATCCCTCAATCTTTGTCACTTTAGACGATGTCGACGGGATGATTATGGTTTTAACTAAGGATCTCACTTCTCACTTGGAACAAGAAGAAGAACATTTCTAACGACAAGAAGTTGCTATGAACACTCTTCTCGCTCGACTCAAAGAAATCACAGGGGCTTCAGGCCAAGATAACATGATTAGGACAAGCACTAGTTTTCCTCAAGTTGTGACTCAGGACTTGGGTGCAACCCCTTAAACTCGACAGTAGGACAATACCGATCTTCAGACCAGTACCATTCCCGCTACACTCAGAGGCAAACCCCTAACCCCGACGTCACTCAAGCCTATAACGCTTTTGTTAGCCAGGTCATGGACTCAGGTCCGCAAAACCTTTCGGACTCTGGTCCCACACTTGGTCCGCCAAGTATAAAATTAGGGCTTTGGTCCCACAATTAGTTTGCTAAGTATAAAATTAGGACTCTGGTCCCGTACTTGGTCAGCCAAGTATAAAACTCAAACTCCAGTCCCAAGCTTAGTCAAACAATTTATGATTGGATGGATTTGCAGGAATGGATCGTGAATTCCTTTCATCATATGTGAATGGATGAATTCATACTGATGAAATATGAACTCCATCACCGGAGAGTGACATGATAGGTTTGTATAGGTACGTTCCATCATCGGAGCATGACAGGATAAACTTATGAACCATAAGCTTTGCCGCTGGAGAGAAATAGGATGAACTCATGTCGACGAACTACTTGTTCTGTCGTCGGAGAGCATTAGGATGAACTCATATCGATGAACTACGGGTTCCATCGCCAGAGAGCAATAGGATGAACTTATATCGATGAACTATGGGTTCCGCCACTGGATAGAGGTAGGATGAACTCATATCGATGAAATATGGGTTTTGTCATCGGAGAGCGATAGGATGAACTCATATTGATTAACTATGGGTTCCATCATCGGAGATCAATTGGACGTACTCATATCGATAAACTATGGGTTCCGCTGCCGGAGAGCGATAGGATGGACTCATATCGATGAACTATGGGTTCCATCGTCGGAAGACGGTGGGATGAACTCATATCAACCAACCATAGGTCCCGCCACTGGAGAGCGATGGGTTGGACCCATGACGATGAGCTACGAATTCCTTCTACGAGATACTATTAGGTAAATCCGTATCAAATTACAACTCGAGTAAGGACTTTACTCATCCAGCTTATCCTTGGTCGTCTTGCCAGGGCTTGTCATGGGCACCATAGACTCATCTGAGTATTTCGTTTTATAGATTTCAGGTTTCCCTAACTTCCCCGCTATGGTTATTCTGGTTCTCGGACCTTTGTGGTCCCTTGGTTTTTGGTTAATTTGGTTATTCTAACTCTTTGACCTCCTCGGTCCACTGGTTGTTAGTTATTCTAGTATTCATGCTTTCATACCCTAGTGGTCCCTCGGTTGTCCAGATTACTTCTATTATTCTGGTTATCCGGTTAATCGAGTTACCTATCAAGAAACGATCTGGTGTGATCACGGCTTTCAAGTCATTTGGCTTTTGGTTTTCTGGTTAGTATGATCCGGTGCAATCATGGCTCTTCAATGTTTTGGCTATTGGAATTCCCTTCGTACTTTTCCTGGATTTCCTTTATGGATTCCTGGGTTTTTTGTTTACTCGCAAAACACATATCCCTTTGGTCAAGGAAAATATATTTTTTGGGGCAAAGTGTTGACCCACTTTTTGGTAAAGAAGTCACACGTCAAGATTATTGTTTGATGCACGATCAAGTTTCAAGAACTTTCACTGGAAAACACAAAGCGATTTGGTCGAAGTCGCAAAGTTTTCGGAAAAGGTTATAAATATCATCGATTCTTGGATCGGCGTTATCGGATTGGAAAAGTCCATAAAACTTTGGTTAATATGGCATGGTGAAAATACATGATAGACTCAGTTCAATCAGCTTAAAATCCTTGAGCTCCTCGGTCCGATCACGTGAAAAAACTCGTCGAGGAAAAATATTTGGTTTTGAAAAATTCTGGTTTCGATCACTCAAAAAATGTTGATCGTCGTGGCACGATCAAGCAAAATCATTTGCACAAACTCAATTTGCTCGGATCAGCTACTTGGCAAAGTATTAGATTTGGGACTAAAAAAAGTGTTGCATGGCATGTGTTCATCACCAAAAATCACTTGCGCAAACTCACAAGCCTTGGATCAAATGAATAGAAAAATGCATATTTGGCACTCAAAATAGGCTGATCAACACGGCTGAATCACCTTATTCTTTCGTTCTACATGGTGATTCAGGGCTTGCATTTGGCAAGGCCAGCATGCGAAATCTCCTTGCAAGGGTCTAGCACTTAGAAAACAGCTGATCACACCAGGACGCAATGCGAAAAACAAAAGTGCACATCAAGGATTTGGATGCGAATTCTTGGCAAGGCAGGAGATGCGAAAACCTTGGTCAAATTTTGGCGCATGAAAATACCATACCGATCACTCATTTTTGCTTGCATGACTCAGGTCGATCGTCATTTTTTAGGATGCGAAATCATGGTTTGGCACGTGGTTCAAGAAAGTGGCAGATCACTCCTGATACGTGTTGATCACTGTTTTTAGGCGATCAACACATGTTGATCACCATTTTTTAGCGGTTTTTCCAAGATTCGATTTTTTGGGCTCGGACTTGATTTTTCGACTAAGTGCGGGGATACGAATTTCGCCTCCCCTCGAGATAAAAAATTCTTGCTGATGCATGGAAACTTTACCTATAAATACCCCCTCTCTTAGCATTCCAAGGGTTGGCTTGGGTTGGTATTTTTGGACCTTGGCCATACGGGGGAGCTTTCTTTAGATCTCATTAATAGCTTCCATGGTCATTTCTGTGGCTTCAGGATACTTGTTGGACTTGTAAACTTAACATAGAAGTTTGCCTATAATTTTTTGGCATTCACTTGGACTTTTGGCTAGCTTTTGGTCATTCTTGGATTTTTTGGACACTCTGGACATTAGAACTTTTCATTAATCATTTGTGTTCTCTTTAACAAACCTTGGATCAACGAAGAAGAAGAAGGGCATTTTAGTCAAAGTTGGGAATTAATATCCATTATGTAAATTTTTACCTTCAAAGTTTCTGAAATTCGATAAACAATGTAATCGATGTTGTTGACGTTGAAAAATGGTTGTCAACGCTCGTGATTCCCACGTGAGTTAAAAAAAGCCAAGCGGTGGGAAGTAAATAAGTAACGATGAAATGTATATGGGGAAAGTGCAAGTAAACGACCACACAGAGTTTATAGTCACTACACCAAAACAACTAATTTCGCACAATAGGATTTATAGATTTGATACAGTTTTAAGCCATATCAAATTTGATAGTGCTCGTAGCCGTATCAAATTTCTTTCATGGTCCGCGTCACCCTAAACAATTAAAATCTAACCCTACATCAAGGAAGCCTCAGACCCGTTCATTTCATACAACTTCAACCCGTATCAAATGGACGCCATATTTCCCCCCGCTATTTTTCATTTCTCGGCATTTGCTTTGTCACTCGAATAAAAATGTCGGCTTCCACCGAAAAGCAAAATTAGGGTTTTTCCCTAATTGGAATCACCTCCAGAGATGAACGACTTCTCCTTCGACAGCAACGGAGCTGGTGTTCCATCACAAATGATTGTTTCAGTCAATGATGGAATCAAATAGCAGCAGCAACCAGGAAGACGCAATCGACATCGACGATTCTGATCTCCCTTCCATCCACAATCTGCCTACTAATTACAAAGACTGCCTTTCCTCCTCTCCGTCCCTTCTTCTGAACTTTCGCTTCTGGAAATCCCAATTTGTTAAACCCTAATTCTGATATTCCCTCAAATCCCAAGACTAACTCTCTTATTCTTGGTCTAGCTGGCGCTGTTCAAGCGGCAATGAACCGAAGATCGCATATCAGAATCCCAATTTTGAGTTCAAGGTCGGATATTGTTTTTGAAGATGAAGTCGATGACAGAGATTTCAAGTTGAACCCCTGGTTAAATACTGCTGATTTTCTTAAGAAAATGTTTGAGAAGGCAACGCCAATTGGTTCAGTTACGATGAAGAATGTCACTGAGAAAATCAAACTGGTAGCTAGTGTTGTAAAGTCATGTGTGCCAAATGGGACTAGAGTTATTTTTATAACTTTGAAAGATCCGACTGGAACAATAAGCGCGTCTATTCATAGGAATGCCATTAAAGAGTGTAACATAAGTGGCGATATTACCGTTGGATCTGTTGTCATTTTGAAGCAGGTAGCTGTTTTCTGCCTACGCCCATCCACATGCTATATGTAGAGTTGGTAATTTTCTGTTTTTATCTGTTTCTAACCATGTAAATATTGTATCACAGAATGAGTAGATGGTGGTAGATCTTTCAGCAACCTGCTATTTGGTTTCGAACCTGTAGAAGTTTGAACTGTCACTCCAATGTTGTTGGTGTACCATACCAGATATAGTTAATGAAGGTAAAACTACATGATTTGTATGTGCCACATTTTTTTACCATAATTTAGCAGATGTATAATTTCAGACTTATTGTTCGTCTGTTCATTCCAGTCGTTTATTTGTGTTAGGTTCAAAGTAGGAAATCATGTTTTTAATAGTTCTGACGGTTCACTACTCTTGTTTGTTTCAAGCATAGTCATGAGCAGTAAACACGATCTATCAGCTACTACAATATTGTCAATGCTTATGTATCAGAATTAAATTTGAAATGGAAGCACATATCTACGCTTCTTCTCCACTGTGTTCAGCCGATACATTTCCATGATTGTCAGCTGCTATTTATTTCGATTTTCAACCTATATTTGGTTTTTATTTAGTTTTTATTTAGCTTTTTCCTTGTCATATTTTGTAGTTTGAACTTCATTTCGGTCGTGCTCAACAATCGTACATGGTTAAATCAACTGAAGTTAAGTTTGAAATAAACTTGAATTTTCTTATGCAAACATAGGTTATCCGATAATAAATTAAAACACCTGTCCCATGTTATGATATTGCATCATCATGCTGTGTGCATCAGCAGACAAAAGGAACCTTTGTTAGCCTTTTTACGGCACTTGAAAGCATAGTAAACCAGCAATGATCAGGCAATGCAATCCCTTATCATTTCTACTTGCTACTGCGAACTTATCAACCATTGAAAAGGTATCATGTTTTTAATCCGTGTTTTTTTATTCTTCAAGTTATTCTCTTGGTTTCTATCTCAATTTGCGTTTGATAATTTAAATATTTTGTTTGGGTCACGACGTGAGAACATGAAATTATTGAATAGATGTGAAATCTGTTTGAAATGATAAATTCCATATACTATGACGATATATGCATAAAATTTAAAAGAAGTACAAATTTGACATACTATGACGATATATGCATAAAATTTAAAAGAAGTACAAACTTGTTGAAAGTACAATGTGAATCGTTCGGTTGATAATATATGTTGGTAGTATATATCTGTCTGCTTACATTGTCCAACCAGGCTTTGCCTTCTATTTGAGTTTTTAATACACAAATCTTCGCCTCACGAATCTCTGCCTTTAATTTGTATAGAAAGTTATTTTTGCTTTTAAGCTTTGCATATGTTTTGAAAAGGTAAACTAAATAAAATGCTGGTATATTTCTATAATGTTGATTATTTTTGTCGTTGAACATGTATAACTATGCGTTGAATGATAACTTCTCAGATTATTCTTTGATCATATTATACCATACGGACCATATATAACTTTATTCCTACATCATAATTCCTTGCTGTTTTATGTAGTTGACATCTCTGATTCACAATTTATTATCATCATCTAACCAGTTTTAAAAAGTTTTAATTTTAAACATATTTATAGAAAATAATAAAATTGTATATGTTAACTGCTAATAGGGAGTGAGGCCATGTAGATCTACGGGAAAAAAAGAGAATGTGGACAGGGAGGACATAAAGATGACAGTTCAGAAATGGTGGGATATTTATGAAGATGCAATGCTCAGAAATGATCAACCCAATGAATAACATATATCCTTTACTTGATCGCCACAAGATACAACATATTCTTCTTGAACTTGAGGGCTTGAATATTGGAACTAGAAATAATCTCTGAGCACCTCGCTTCTTACAGGTTCTGTTATATATATATATATATATATATATATATATATATATATATATATATATATATATATATGTGATGTTGTGTCATTTAGAGTTTTAATGTTAGACAGTAAATTTTGCATTTACAGATTGAAAATTTTAGCAATACTAAACTTCCAAAGCAATTTATAGAAGCTAAACTAAGTTTACCCGTCATTGTGAAACCGCAAGTTGCTTGTGGTGTGGCCGATGCTCATAATATGGTATCGTTTTTTTTTTACTTTGTTTACATATACTGAATTTTTTTGTTAAGTTTGTAACAAAAAAGTAGGGAGGCTGATGCAGTTATAGACTTTGCTATTGATTTCTGACTGCTTATATTCCAATAATTTGACAATATTTACAGGCATTAGCATTTAAGTACCAAGATTTTGAAAATCTCAATGTTTCATTGCCTGCAATTATTCAGGTCAAATTTAAGTATGTTATTTGGTGCCTCCTTTTCTTTTTCTTCTGCATGTAGAACTCAATCACGATGAACAATCATTATAATTTATGATGCAGGAATACGATTATCATGGGTCTTCATTGTTTTTCTTTTTTTTAAACATGGGCTTCTTTATTTTCTCAAAACACAAATTATAATAATCTACTAAAGACCAAAACCTATCAACAATAATACGGAATGCTTCAAAATTAGGATCATTTAGATTTTACACATAATTTAACAAAAAAGGCCAGGAGCAGCCACTAATTCTATCTCTCTCCTAAGTTGCAGTTTTGCTCTAAAAGCAGTTCCACTTATATTTGAGGGATTTTTTCTTTTGTTCTGATGTATTTTCAGGCAAGATTGAATGCACCATTTCATGAAGAACTCAATTCAGGCGCAAAACACAGTTTAACTTTCTTATAATTGCCTACTGCAGCTAGAACCATTACTTTTTTGTTCCCTATTGGTACAGACTGAGGAGACCGTGCATTGCCAGCAATATCACCTTCATGAGATTTGTCAGCGGGGTCCAGGATCTTCCCAGTTTCAATACATTACCATTGCAATATAGAACTACAAGTTGTTGCCAGAATTTTCCCATCAGGCGACAGACTCATCCGATCATAGTGTAAAGTAGAGCCTTTAACATCTTTAAGAGGAATAGGAAATACTTTCAATGTCTTGGGATCCTTGTTAAGATGATAACAAATATTAATATTCCATATCCTCGTGGTGCCATCTTTCAATGTAGTGATAATCTGTTTTGAGTTTGGTGTAAAACACAATGAAGTCACTACACTCTTATGTCCCTTCAATTGCATAACTTTGAGAATCTGCTTCACTGAACCATCCTTTGAATAAATAACCTCTGAAACCTTGACATCAGCAGTAAATGTACCAGGAGCAAGAAAACTGCCATTTGGAGAATGAATAATTGGGATAAAGTATTCCACGCTGTAAAAAAAATCTATGCCAAATGTTAGCAATTTGTTATCGAAGGATGAAAAGTTCGGGTCTAGTGAAGTCCTTTTCAACAGGTACTTACTTTTTTTCAACCTTTTAATTTTTGTGTTGATCATGACAAGGGATTTCTTAAATGCCATTGAAAGTTTTGCCACTTCCCATTGTATTTTTCATTAGAATGGAGGTGTAGCTAGGCTACATTGTTTTAGTGGTCCTTTTTTAACATTTTATAGCTTAAAGACCCTACCTGTATCCAAAGGACATGCAACCATTATAAGTATATGGTGTTTTTGAAGCTTACAAATAATGTTTTACAATTGTTAAGAAAATAATAACGTTGCCAAGCTTCTCAACTAAACTTTGTTTACTGGATTAAAAACCAAGTTGTAAACTGAGTTGGAAACTTAATTTTAAAAGAAGTTAGAAATGCAGTTTTAAACAGAGTGAGTAATTCAATAAACTGCGTGAAAATATCAGCTTTAAACCGAGTTTGAAACTCATCAAACTGAGTTTGAAAATTAGTTCCAAACTCAGCTTTAAACCGAGTATGAAACTCGGTTTACAGTTCAGTTTGAATCTTATTTTTTTTAACTGAGTTTAAAACTCGGTTTTAAATTGGGTAAAAAACTTCGAAACTCAGTTGACAACTCGGTTTTTAACTGAGTTTAAAAACAGTTTTAAATTGAGTAGAAAACTCAGTTTTTAGAATTAAAAACCTAGTTTCGAACAGAGTACAAAACCAAATGTATTAAATCTTATTAAAAAACATAACTAGTTTGCCTTGTTTGAAAATCTGTTAATAAAAAATAGATGCCGATGTTTGCTCTTCTTGAGTTCATTTGATGGTGTAATTAGTGTTGTTGATGTAGAAGTTTACATTGAGTTCATAACTAGTTCATTTGATGGTGTAATCAGTTAATAATAACTAGTTTACCTTGTCATACACAGATTTGAGAAGAAAGTGCAAAATCCGGCCATGTCGAAATTAACGAGGAAATGATGGAAAGTGCGCTGGAAAATTTACAAAAAAAAATGCACAACACAAAGCGATCCCACCACTCCCTTCATAAAGAATCGTCGTCGTCGTCACCATCTAAGAAGGTCAATACTCTAATCAAGTTAGTTGTTGTTTTTCCTTCTCTACACCATGCGTTTTATACTCGGAATATTGATATAACTATGTATAAAACATATGCAAGAGATTGGTTAAACCATGTACATAAAATGCTTTTCATATGTTGTTATAGTATTAGAAATTTACAATGCCAAGTTATTCACATTTTAAAAATTGTCTCTCTATTTGTTGTAATAGGCCTGATGGTATAAAGAAGGCTTATGTGAGGCTGACACCAGAGTATGATGCTTTGGATGTTGCCAACGAAATCGGTGCAAGTTGAAGAATTGTGTTATGGGAAACCTCCTCCTTGCTTCAAAGAGATGCACCAAAGTCTGGAATATTGGTTTCTCCGGATGGTTTTTCTTTTTGTATATATGTTCTTTTATTTTAGTTGGTTGAGTTCGTGAGAGTATGGCTTTTTCTTTTATTAAATGAAACATAAAAACTTGTACATATTTTGAATTTTAATTTAAGAATAAAAGTTTGATTCCCTTTCATTTTGTGTAGAATTGTTTAAATGTTTGTGTTTTCATCCTTTCCATTTAGAATTGATAGCTAATTGTATTTTTTTTATTTTTTTATTTTTTTAAATTAGATACGGTTCATGGCCGTATCTAATTTTCAAATAGATACGGCCGTGAGCCATATCAATCTAAGAGTTTGATACAGCTCAAAGCCGTATCAATCCATGAATTTGATACGGTCGTATCAATCCATGAATTTGATACGGCTTTGAGCCGTATCAAACCATGAATTTGATACGGCTCAAAGCCGTATCAAACCATGAATTTGATACGGTTCAAAGCCATGTCAATCCATGAATTTGATACGGCTTTGAGCCATATCAAACCATAAATTTGATATGGTTTTAAGCCGTATCAATCCATGAATTTGATACAGCTTTGAGCCGTATCAAACCATGAATTTGATACGGTTTTAAGCCCTATCAATCTATGAATTTGATACGGGTTAAACCCATATGTAAGTAATAAAGACGCCATTTTTTGATACGGTCCAGAGCAAAATCGATTTAAATACGGCCACGAGCACTGCCTAACTAGCATTTCTGGTGTAGTAAGTGGTTCGGCTCGTCAGATCCTACATCCAATTTGAATGATTTTGCTATTTTATTATGCTCTTGGTAATAGTTACAATAATGGAACAGAACATGTTCGAGTATACATGAGATTTGATGGCTTTCGGTACAAGTTGAATAATTTCCGAGTGCGTATGCTTGGTGGAAGAGGAAGATTCTTCTTGATCCAGATGATTATAAGTTGAAGAAGGAAGCTTCGAGTGCCCGAGAATCTCGAGCTTAGTCATGTAAGGATGACATGATTATGAAGCTTTCATTTTGCAAGCATGGTCATTGTGGCAAGGAGGTACAATGATGGTTTCTTCATCTTCTTCCCAGATGCAGTATTCATGTTGTTGTGGGCCTCAGGGAGCTTGATGTCAGGTACGAGCTGATGGTGAGGTCAGGATCTTCGTGATGCGAAGTCATGGGATACTAAATGTGGATTATGAGGTTTTGTGAGGCCAATGCTCCCCGACTCCTTCCGGACCTGAAACCTAAGTGCTTTGGTGATACCTCAGGCTTTGGTGTCAAGCGATAGGACTAATCAAGTAGGCTTGGTACGCTTTCGGGAACCTGGACAAAAGGCCGGTTAACATTTAACCTCAAAGGATATCTTGCAATTAGCATGACATGATTTGAGATGAGCTAAGTACCTATATTGATCAGATAATTCTTTGAGTTATGTATGATGACATCTTGCTCCCTTCTTGTTGAGATTTGGTGATGATAAAACGGGGTTCCAGTGTTGTTGAGAATCCTAGTAAAGACTGGAATGTTATGGCATCATTCGAGTGAATGTTTATTTCCTGTTGACTCAAGAAATTAACTGTCGAACTCAGTGTTCGTTTACACTGATACGCAAACGAGTCGTTGTCGAAACAGACAGTTGAACTCACTCACATGTTTGCATATGTTTTGCTGCGATACGACTGGAGTTTGAAATAAGTAATATTATAGGTAAGCATGATGTTGGCTTACGATTGCATGAGTTGGTTCTCGAAAATGATAGCAAATCGTGAACTCGAGTACTGAACATATGTTTTGAGTCGTTTAAGTTTATAAATGTATAATCGGTTAGCAAAGCGAATTAGCTTCGATAGTCATTCCGAAAATGTGTATGTGCCATCGAAGCCTGAGTCGTGGGTCACGAATTTCTCAAGATTGGAAACCCGATTACCTGTTTTTTAAGAACGGGACACGAAATTATCGTATTCCGAACGGATGCGAATTTTTGCATCCGGATGGGATACGTAATTGCATCCAGATGGGTAGGAACGCCTCAGCCTGTTAGCATCTCCTTCCCCTTCATATAAATCCTAGGAGGGAAAAAAACACTTTCTCCCCCCATTTTAAACACTTCGACTTCCGAGGAGATAGGAAATTGAATAACCCCGAACCTCCCCTCAACCTTGTGCGCTTCCATTGTCCTCAAATTTCGAAAATCTCACCATTGCAAGTCGAAGCAAGGTGGGTTAACAGTTGAACGACCTCATACATTAATTTTCTCATGATTTGGTGATGAGGAGTGGGATTAGCCTCCACTATGGTAGCAGGGTTCGAGGGAGACCATGGTGTGTTCGAATTTGGGGGAGGCAGATCATCTAGGAGGTGGAGAGGAGGAGAAGGGTTTGAACAAAGAGGAGGCAGGGTTTGAGATTTTGGAGTTTGTCATCTCAAGGCCATCATGGGGATATGTGACTCTTCGTACCCGAAGGGATATGGTTTTTGGTATCCCCGTGGGTTACAATATTCATATACCTAAGCAGCTGGGGTGCGAAAACGCTCAAGTCTCGGGATGTGAAATTCGTATCTCACTAGGGTACGAAAATCTTGTATCCTCCATGGGAAAGGGATACGAAAATGTTATCTTGAAACTCAGGACATGTGGGATACGAAAAAGACCTAGAATAGGGGATGTGAATTTTTCCCTTAGCACAGGATACAGAATTGTTTTGTCTTGGGGTTGTGAAGTAGCGTCCCTGGGGTAGTTGATCCCGAACCCCCGTGATTCCTCCCGCTGTTCTTGATTGAAGCTTGAATCCTAGGAACTCTCCGTTGGACTCACATTATTATTGCGATGACATGTGATTGGGCTGAACTCATGATTAAACGCGTTGAATATTAATTCCTTTATGCTTAGACAAGGACATATAATTCGAAACTAGCATAGGTGCATAAACTCGAACCATGGATATGACCGAATTACCAGTCTTTGAGTTTGATCACCAACTCCAATCACAATGTAGTCACGACTCGATGTGATCCCGATGACATTGGTCGATGACAATGATGATTGTAGTTTTAGAAACTAGTGATTGCTGTCATGTCCCGAGCTCTTTTATTACAATCGTATTAGCACCTCATGACGTTGCACGTTAGTTTACACCAACATGAGGGGTACATGCTTTTCAGTATGGTTTCTAACGTGACTATGTTAAAAGTATACTTCACAATGACTAGGAGAAGCTCAAGATGACTTCAAGACTTGGAAGCCGAGCCCGTAAGAATACCTCCAAGTTCCAATGAGTCTTCGAACCATTCTAGCTCGTCAGCGAGTGATAAGGGGAAATCTGGAACCTCCACTTCATCTCAACAAGTGGGCCCATGTAGCACACAAGAACAAGGGTTACAACCCGAAGGGTCTCCTCATCCGAATGTAGATATAGATGAGACAGTAGTCGAAGGTGAAGCAGGGATTTTTGGAGAGGGCCGATTGAAGGAGTGGATGGTGGTGATCACCAAGAAGGCATTTTTATAGTGCTAGACATGGTGGGAGGCACAACAATTCTCGAGAATCTCTCGGATTCGGTTGCTTCGCGGATAGATGAAGCTTCACTGTGACAAATTTGTTTGAAGTATGGAATAATCTAGGACGATGATAGAGATCCTAGAGAGGAAGACAGGGTGCACGCTCCCTCGAGGGGTACATTGCCAAGAATAGACATATGTGTGCCTTTGGATGCGTGTCCCCGTCTTGTGTGTACATCTGGGATATTATGTGCTTTTTCCAGTTGGCGATGACATAAATTCATCTGAATGCGTACTCACCTTCTTGCTTGGCTCCTACAACTTGTATGTTGAATGGTTGTAGATTGAACCGTCAGGGGAAGACATCAGATACCTCTATTCTTTTAAGAAGAGAAACACCATGTCACCCTCCTTTGTATATATGGAGACATAGCCCAACTGTCACTTGATCTTGGGGGAAGGAATAAGCTTATTTATTTTAAGGGTAACTGGTTCTTTGTTCGTTGCTCGCTAGGGTTTGCTAGAAGGTGGCTCACCAGCAGTAAGTAACTAGAGATTTACCTTGTTACTTGAGTTAATTGAGCCGTGGCTCGAAACTAACTTGGGGTTTCATGTGGCATGGATTTCGCTAGTCTCAAAGAGTGGAGAGCATTTGCAGCGAGTTTTGGCTTTGAGGGACATCCTTAGTGAGTACAGCTGTATCCAGAACCTTGTATCAAACCACCTCCTTCACCTGTTGGATTTCCTTCCAAAGGGTCGTTTAATGGGTCACCCGGATTATGATGAAGTAGCAGAAGTGGTGGAAGCTAAGGGAGAAGCTGTTTCTCTGGGTTTGCAAGAGGAAATAGCCCCTTTTGTACCTTATAGTATGCCCTAGGTGAAGAGGAAGTTACAAAGGCTTAGCGGGATGCAGGCGGCGACGTCGACGGTGAAGCGGAGCGTACTGAAGGGAATGGTTAACAACCTACTCCTATTCCCTCTATGATTGGGGAGACAAGGTCGGGAGAGGCCATTGAAACAAGTTCTCCGGTTACGACATCCGCGACCATCATGTCGTTGGAAGATGAGGACCAGTTTAAGGATCTGGATAAGATCCCGATTGAGACGTCATTTTTTGGATTGAGCAGAGCAGACATTGAGAGTTTTTTGCTGAATGGAGGGGAAATTACCCCTTCTAGCTAAGGAAAAATGAGTCCATGGAGAAATACATAGGACACACACTCATAAGCATTGCGGAACACAACACTTAATTCATATATGTTGGATGCTCAATTTTGATTCAAAGATGGTTCCTTGTAGGTACCATGGTTCGCGAGAGTGACAAAAATTGTGTCCTTAGGTATTCTCAATGGTAGCAGAAATGTGCCATGACTGACTTCTATGCGAGTACTGGACTACGCAAAAGAAAGAGGCATCATGACTTAGAAAATAGCAGGTATCATCGACAACCATCTCCACTCCCATATCCCTTGTCAACAGGTGCAAAACCATTAGATGTAAGGAGAGGAGAAGAATTATGGACAACGAGGCAGAAGACTGCGATTGCCTCAGCTTATGTGACAAGCACTACGCCAGTGACAACGAAGATTGGTAGGAGAGGAGCTAGAAATATGGGACAAGGAAGTGGTGGAAAGGATGTGAGAGGTCGAGGCCCAACACTTCCTGATATGTCATAAATTTCTCATTTAGACCCCGAGGAAAGAAAGGCAATACTAAAGAAATCATTTCCCAACTTCTATTTCGAAGAATTGGGTTGGCTACCATACCTTAGCTTGTTATCTCGCCAAGATGACGAAGATGTGTGGAAACGGATGTATGCTGCTTATTACTAGTATCGAGAGATGCATAGATACCCAAGGAAACTTTCTGAGCTGTTAGAATAAGAACATTGAGATCCTAAGACTGAAGAGTGATATTAAAATTGAACAGGATAGCCTAGAGAACAGGGAGAAGGAGATGGGTAAGACATGACCTCGATTCACACTTGCCTATTCGAGCAACACTTTTATGTGCTAACGCTCTGTTGCTGAAACAAGTACGATGAAGATGGAGTTGGAGGAGATAAAGGTGGCAATGGAGGAAGCTAGTAAACATTACAAAGATGTATTAGCCTCTTCATTGACTCGGGCTACCAATCTGGAAAATGAAAAAAAGGCCCTGGAAGAAGAGATAAATAGCTACGAGAAGAGAATGCGACGGTGCAGTAGTGGAGGATGGAAAAGCAGGCGTTGGCTAAGGAAAAGGAAGGCTCTGAAAGGAGAATGAAGAGGTCCAGTGCCACACGAAGGAGAATGTGGAGTACAGAAAGATGTTGTATAGGAGGAATGCCGAGTACGAGCTAACCAAGAAGGATAAGGAGACGGAGGAAGCTTCTAATAAAGAGGTGTTCAGTCAAATAGATGGTATCGGAGCCGAGCACCAAGCTAAAGTGAAGGAGTTGAAACGGTAAGTCAAAAAGGCCTGGGCAGAGGTTGAGATCGACATAGAGGAGGAGTTTGGGGCTTCTACATCAAAAGCCTTAAATATTGTGGGTCTCATGGATCATCAACTATCCACATAAATTGGTGATGACTTGGGAGAAACTTGTTGAGGACTAAGTCATCGCCCCGGGGGTTGAAAGTGTAGACGAGGCCAAGCTGATGGTACAATATATGATAAAGGATGAGCGTCGGGTGCTGGTGGAAGGGAGAAAACTTCTTGAGGAGGATTCCACGATGGAGGAAGCATAAAGGCGTGTTGCTGAGAAAGGAAAGACCATAATGACCAAGAGAATCATTGTGGCTCATGAGGCATTTCCCGAATAGCAGGAAGTCGTTCTGACTGTTTCTACCGGTGGCCCTTCCTCTACATCTCTAAGTACACTTCCGTCAACAACCGAGGGATCGACATTAGGTGATGCTACACAGCAGGCTACCGATGGTATAGCCATCTGTAACACCCCACCTTTGCTAGGGTCACTCACAAAGGGAATGCACTAGTTTTGGAGGAGCGTTATCGAGGTAAACAAACACAGAAATATAACAAGACAAAACATAGATAAAACAACGGAAGAATCAAAATATAAATTTCATTACTTTCAAAAAGAGTCAAAACCTTTTACATCAAATAGCCAAGGTCATTATTTTTCATTACAATAAATTTTTTCTTGCATAAATAAAGAAGCATAAACTTGAAACAACAAAAGAAGCTTAATTCCCCAAAGTTAGCAGTAATGCAGCCATATCATAGCTCAAGATCAAATTGTACATGAGCTAAACCGAAGGCAAGTGGAATCCAAGCTAAGTGATAGAGTTTCCTCCCTGAGAACCTAGGGGGGGGGGGAGGGGGGAAACGGAAGAAAAAGAGGCGAAAGAAAACGGGTCAGTCATAAAGACTGGTAAGTCCAAGTGACTTTCAACATAAAAACAGATAAAGGTAACATGACATGTATAAACTGAAAGTAATCATACGGACGATGACAAGATGGGCAAGATAGACTAAGATAACATGATAAATCAAGTATAAATCAAGTATAGCATCACGTATTCAAGGTTTGCTGCATCAACTGTACTAGAATTCCAAACCCATGTCTTATATTAATCATGAAGTGGTTCCTTGGCCCAATATCATGAAATGGCCCATTTCTAGGTCCAACGAAATGATCCACTAGTCGATCGGCTCCCTACAAGTTCTAGCTCGTCATGTGTCTGTGTCATACGACCCTATCACGAATGTAGTCACCTGTGCTAGGTCCACCATAGGGTGTATCAAGACCTATGGTACCAACCACCGACACGAATCAAGAATGCACAGATAAACCTACTGATGCCCAATGCCTGTTTTTCAACTACGGACCACGTGCACGACCGTAGCCCGCCTGAACCTACACTGGCGCACCAACACAGCCATCGTTCTGGTCGCTTACAACCAGCCCAGTAATCGTGTCCCACCCTGCCTTGTTCCAGGGTACCATGATACATCTAGTGGGTTACTGCTTTACTGAACCGCGTAACTAGGATTTCCGTCCAGCAGGTTAAGTGTTGTCATTTAAATTCGAGACTTAACCCTTATCAGTCTAGCATGTCAAATTGGCTAAGTGTTGTCGTTTAAGTTCGTGACTTAGCCCTATAATTCACGTGTCAAGTTGGTTAGGTGTTGTCGTTCAAGTTCGTGGCCTAACCTTACCAATCATGTCTCAAGTTGGTTAAGTGTTGTCTTCCATGTTCATGACTTAACCCTATCATGTGGCATTAATTCATTAATGCACCCCAACCTCTCACATTAGACCTGTTGTTGTGGTCACTGGATATGCCGGGCGGCTCCGGGCAGATTTACACTACAACTCAGTCAAACCTCGGGTTTCAAGCGCGATATGACCAACTACTCACATTGTTTGCAGTCACTTGAGACATGATTGGTAGGGTTATGCCACGAACTTGAACGATAACACCTAACCAACTTGACACGTGAATTGTAGGGCTAAGTCACGAACTTAAATGACAACACTTAGCCAATTTGACATGCTAGACTGATAAGGGTTAAGTCTCGAATTTAAATAAAAACACTTAAACTGCTGGACGGAAACCCTAGTTACGCGGTGCATTCCAGCAGTAACCCAATAGATGTATCATGGTACCCTGGAACTAGGCAGGGTGGTGCACGATTACTGGGCTGATTGTAAGCGACCAGAACGACGGCTGTGTTGGTGTGCCAGTGTAGGTTTAGGCGGGCTATGGTCGTGCACGTGGTCCAGAGTTGAAAAAGCAGGCATTGGGCATCAGTAGGTTTATCTGTGCATTCTTGATTCGTGTAGGTGGTTGGCACCATAGGGCTTGATACACCCTATGGTGGACCTAGGACGGGTGACTACATTCGTGATAGGGCCGTATGACACAGACACATGACGAGCCAGAACTTGTAGGGAGCCGTTCGACTAGTGGATCGTTTCGTTGGACCTAGAAATGGGTCATTTCATGATATTGGGCTAAGGAATCATTTCATGATTAATATAAGACATGGGTTTGGAATTCTAGTACAGTTGATGCAGCAAACCTTGTATACGTGATGCTATACTTGATTTATCATGTTATCTTAGTCTATCTTGCCCATCTTGTCATCGTCTGTATGATTACTTTCAGTTTATACATTTCATGTTACCTTTATCTGTTTTTATGCTGAAAGTTACTTGGACTTACCAGTCTTTATGACTGACCCGTTTTCTTTCGCCTCTTTTTCTTCCGTCCCCCCCCCCCCCCCCCCCACGTTCTCAGGGAGGAAACTCTAGCACTTAGCTTGGATTCCACTTGCCTTCGGTTCAGCTCATGTACAGTTTGATCTTGAGCTATGCTATGGCTGCATTTCTGCTACCTTTGGGGAATTAAGCTCCTTTTGTTGTTTCAAGTTTATGCTTCTTTATTTATGCAAGACAGAATTTATTGTAATGGAAAATAATGACCTTGGCTGTTTGATGTAAAAGGTTTTGACTCTTTTCGAAAGTAATGAAATTTATCTTTTGATTCTTCCGCTGTTTTATCTATGTTCTATCTTGTAATATTTATGTGTTTGTTTACCTCGATAACGCTCCTCCAAAACTAGTGCATTCCCTTTGTGAGTGACCCTAGCGGAGGTGGGGTGTTACACCATCTATCTAATGAAAACAAAAAAATGATAGCATAGAACGAGAGTAATCGATCCTTGTCTCAGTGTGCATGTATCTCGGGAGAAGGAGCGACGGTCGGGACAGAGACAACGACGGCTGCCACAGCTGAGACAAATGTGGATGCCTGTAAGAGGCTAGAGGAGGAGCACGAGTTCCTCACAGGCTTTGACATAGAAATGGGAGGGTTTGGACTGGATGATTTAGATAAAGTGCTTGTAGAGGGAAAGGACCCAGTAGGCGGAGATGCTCAAGTTACTGGAGAGCCGGAAGCAGCCGGAATATCTATGCAAGAACTGGTCGAGGAAAAGTAAGCCCAATTGCTTATGAAGTCTGAAAAACTTGAGGCGAAGGAAGATGAGGAGGTTAAGGCCAAAGCCCAAACTGAAGTGGGGACAAAGGCCGAATAGGAAGCTCAGGCTAAAGACAGGATGAAGCTCGGAAGAAAGATGAGTTCGAGGCCTCCTAGAAGCTGGATGAGGCAGAGACGAAGAAAATTAAGGTCTTAGAGGCCGCTAAACTGAAGGCGGGACGTATGGCGACGAGGAAGGCCGAGAGGGAGGCTAGGAAAGCTCGAAAAGAGACAGTGCATCCCGCAGCTACATGGGACCTTGTTAAAGATTTCTCTTCTCGACTAATGGCAGTCCTCCCTAAGGAAGATGTCACAGAAACCACTGAGATGCCGAGTGAGGAAGAAGGTGAAGGTGAAGGAGGGACCCTTCCGGCTACTTTGGGAAGAGAATATGAGTTCATGCCTTGCTACTCCATGACTCCACCAAAGAAACACAAGTTTGGAAGTGGGTAGTCGAAGAAGAAGAGGAATAAAGATGAGAAAAAGGATGAGCCGTCCACGACTGATCCTGAAACGAAGAAAGGGAAGAAGGGTGACTCTTCCAAGTAGTTGTATAGATAAGTTTTTTTTGGTAGGTCATTGAAATGTGCGAGTACATCCCTTGCGGTTGTGGATGCATGATGTGGTTGTGATGTATATTATATTGTTTATAACAACGTGTAATTTCTTGCATATGAAAAATAGTTGATTTTCTTTCATCACAGGTTGTTCTTAGTGTTCAAGCACTCTTTGCATTTTCAGTACTGTACTCATGTAAATTAACCTAGTGTTACACTTAGACTTGAGTTTGTTGGAGGAGCGTCGAGACTTCGGGAACTCAAGGACGGGCCGGAGGAACATGAGAACTTAAGACGAGTGCGTAGGGATACGAATTCATAGCTTTGTATCCGGAGGACTTAGCCAACTTCTCATGTTTCTCCAAGAATTGGTGGTTATGCTGTTTTCTTTGGTTTTGAGTTCGGGTCTCTAAGCTGGGTTTGCTTAGGAATTGGTGGAAGGTTAATAGCTTATAGGAGCTAAACTTTTGAGCCTGGGTCACCGTCGCCGTAAGTTTGATGGGTTGTTCACAGGTCGCGGTGAGGATTAGTCCAATGCGGAATTGGCGGGGATCTGCCTCGGTTCCTATGAGGGTATGCCTGTGTAGGAATCGGTAGAGGGCTTCCCCGGAGCCCGCGTACTTGCCAAGTTCTTCTCAATTCTGAGTTGCGTTTGGCAAGTTTGGGTCATCACACGAAATCACGTGATATGATTGTGGTTGAAGTCGAACATAACACAGTTGATTGGCGTAATGTTCGATGAGCGGAACCATTGGGCCGACCACTCGTACAAGCACAAAAAATATGGACACATGAGTGAGTTTCCTATCTTGGGGGTTTGGCTCGTAATCCAGTCATGTAGTAATTGCGATTCGATCTAGGTGTCATGCTGGTGATCGATGATGACTATGGTTTCAGCTGTGAAGCTAAAGGTCATCATCGCGTTCTGAGGCGCTTGCATATGGCAAACCTTAGCGTTGGGTGATGTTCCAGAAGACTTATATGGTGCTAGGATTTCAGTTTTGGACCATCTTCTCTGCACAGCGGGTTTGCTCCTAAAAGGTTGCTCTGCGATGGCGGAGAAGGCGAGAGTAGTGAGGATGTAAGAGCTGGTAGAGGACTGGTACTCCGGGCCTTCCCATGCATAGGCCTCCGGTAGTGCTTCCCGACGTGTCCCTAGTTAACTGGAGGGTTGCCGAATGTAACGAACCACAAATCCATAATATCCGAGTTGACTACATACACCATACATCCAACCCAAATATCACGAAAATACGAATCGTTTTTTTAGAAGAAAAAGGTAGAAGAAGAACAGAAATAACAACATAGAATCTCACATCGTAGCGGAATAAAATATAATATATCATAACTTTTGAAATACAAAATTTTAACTGTATAACATATCATTATCAGAGTATCACTATCAGAGTACAACTTACAACATAGCAGAAATAACAATAACTAGATAACGCTGAAGCCTCCTGCTCCAAGCTCCTTTGGACATATATATAAAATCCTGAACTACTTGACTGCCCATATAAAATTGGACACCCAAGAGTTTAGGTAAAACAAAACAAAATAAACTCTGGGTCAGTCATGGGACTGGTATGTGTAAACAATTTAAAACAGTTTCAGAAACTAAATGATATCTCTTAAGACCACGCCGTATAACACGGAACGGGTTTTTCCCTTATGAGAATCCAAACCACTTGATTAAATTTTAAGAATCCCTTTGAAAGAAACGATAATCTTTAATTCAAAATTCTTTTGATATTATGATGGTGTCTAAATCAAATAAACAACAATCTATTGGAACGTTTGCATCTCACGTTCCACATATATAATATACAATCAAAACCGAAATCACTTATTGGGTAATGAAATTCCAACTATGAAAAGGTATAGAACCACCTGCCGCTGGTGTATCTCTAGAGGAGAATACACCGAGTTCAACAAGAACATCTTGCCACTCAGCCACACATGACTGACCACTCATTTCGCTTGAGTGTATCGAATGTATATCACCAACGGTTGGGATCAGCAACCGTTTCCCGAATGGGACAACATCGAATAGAATAAGAAATTAAATGAATCTCTAGATAGGTGATGATACATCCTAATGGAAGCTACCCACATAGCCATGCTGTCTGCCCGATTTTTGTCATTTCTCAGTTGGTGAGGCCTGAGGCTACGCTTACTTGCCATTCATTAATAACACAATCACTTTGAATGCCACATTGTCAGATCCGCTAATCACTAATTGATTTGCACAAATATATTCTGGATATTATGCTAAGGGAATAAATCCGTTGCCACCATATATATATTTATACGTACCAACATATTCGATATTGGAAATACTTTGTCAGACATTTGTCCATATACGTTCGTTCAGGGATTGAACGAAACAAAAGGTACAATTTCCATTAATAGAAAAACCCTTGCACTCTACTCCGTCTTAGATTATCTTCATATAATCTGATTCGTAATGCTACTGCCAATACGGAGTGGTTCTCGGATAATAATCCAACCGGTCTCTCCATATTGACAACGGTATTGGCGAACACTTCGATAGTCGGTTATTTAACTATCGAAGAAAAACAAATATCCATTCAAACATCAAACAATCACCGGGCCCATTAATTAATATTTCATTAATTGAATCACTTCTCCAGTTCCTTATCGATATTCGTTAACATGATATTTTCGACAATCATCTTGGCCCTTTTCGCTATTTGGAAAACATTTCCATATACCGCCTCCTTTTATTTTTAATACGTAGAAAATATATTCTATTTATAATTGGAAAATATTCCAATTACTTATCTCTTTCCCGACCATTCATTTTTAGGCTTTGGAAATATTTATAATCATATTTCTAACTTTCACTTCTTCGGGTTAAAACGAATGTTGTGTAAAACATCATTACGAGAACCCAAAACACTGCATTCAACTAACTCTTATTCAAACATTTCTCTTCGAGACTGGATCTTACAATTTATCGATTAAAAATGAAATCAATCAAGTTGGGGTATAACTACCTCTCGGACCTTGACTGAAAACATCATTAACTTTAAAACAGGCAAGACCGCTAACTCGAATAATCAACACCATATTAAACAAATTTTCCATTTATATAACACGTATACGCTTCTCTTTCTATTTTTAACAAATCTAATTTATAGATTTCCTTTTTGTTTATAATATTCTATTTTTAAGTTCATTTCCTTATCGAATTCTATATATATCGATATGTTGATTTCTAACTATCAAATTATCTTAAAAATATTCTAACTCCTTAAATTTCCAGAAAAATTCGCCATAACCTCCTTTGTACCGGGAGCATCGGGAAAATCCCCAAACTGCCACACAGGTCCTCTCCATTCAAAAAGAAAATTTAAAAACCAAGCGACTTGCCGATACGGCGCATAAAATCTCATATCCAATTAAAATACATACCTTTTTGTCGAGCATTCTATTTATTTATCTTCATACACTTCACTCCAAACCTGTCTAACACATATCTAAACAATTCCTATTTATTCCAACTCAATTCGTTTTAACTCAATTCGTTAATTAATTTCCTAATTAACTCTTTGCCTATTTCACTTTTATATTTGAACATAACATGTTCAAACATATTTTAACTTGCTCGAAACTAATTGAATTCCATTTTCAATTCCAGTTTCATATTCGATTTCGAATATGAACTCACAAATCACATTTACTCATCCGAAGCCCAATTTCGATTTAAAACTTGATTAACTAATTATTCTTCAACTTAGTTAATTCTATTCAATATGTAAATATCTGGTTTTTGTTTCAAAAATCATTTCACTTACTTCACTAGAGTTCATATTTATTCTATATCTCAAGTCTGGATTTTTCTAATGGCAATTCGGATTTTATTTCTTTAAAATCCTTTTATTTATTTAAATAAACCGCTATGGCTTTATAATGGTTCTAGCGCTGTTTTTCTGAAATTTTTTTTTACATAACTCAAAATCTATAAGACGAAATCCAGAATTTTCTCTTCCATTAGAAAATTATTATCAAATCGGTCCTGACGATTCTTGTTTCAAAGAATTCCGACTTTAATTGAGTTCTGTATACTCAATTGAGGTTCGAAACCGCAATTTACGAACTGCAGCGCTGCGACGAGTTCGTTTTAATTATATTTATATATATAAACGTTTAAACTTCGTTTATAATAAATTCAACTCCATTCTGATATGTTTTTAATATATATCAAATCAGTTTTCCCAATTCAACATCATATTCCGATTTTCTAAAATTGTCGATTTTTCCTAACTCGGTAATATATTTATTTATACTTCGATCTTCTATATTAAATTCCAATTCCTTTTACAAATTATGAATCCTTTGGATTTATTTTCTATTCTGTTTAAAAATCCGCATTCTGAAATATATTTTGTCGTTCCCATTTCGAAATGATTTCAGCTTTCTATTTTCAAACTTCTAATTCCAATTCTCTTTGAAATTTCTATATTCAAATTCTATTTGAATTCTCTATATTCAAATTCTATTTGAGTTCTCTATATTCAAATTCTATTTTAATTTCTATATATTCAAATTCTATTTGAATTCTCTGTATACAAATTCTATTTGAATTCTCTATATTCAAATTCTATTTGAATTCTCTATATTCCAATTCTATTTGAATAAATTCGAATATATCGAATTCAAAATCATAAATCCTTACGGATTTCCCTCAATTATTTCTTTAAAATGATTTCCCCATTTCTATTTTTAAATTCACATTTGAATTTAAATATTCAAATTGTCCAATGATGATTTTTCCCCATTTCTATATATAAACATTGTTTATAAATTCATTTCAATTCCCTGGTTATCCCATGAATGATATTTAAATATCTAAAAACACTCAATTATCAAATCATGGATTTTATAACACATCATATATGATAATATATATGTGAAAACAAACAGTAATAAATTTTGAGGAATCCAGTTGGATCCCTCCAACCTGTTTTTCCTGCATCCACAGACGTTAGCCAACATAAATAATACCCATCCTGCTTCGAGGCAGGATATCGCGGTACGAAGGTCATCCACTATATATATTGTGGGGCGCATAGGGAAATCATCCGCTAATGATACCGCGGGAATCCACTAATGATACTGCGGGAATCCAACCACCAAACGAATATATATATATATATATATATATTTATATATATATGTATAATCGTCAAGCCTAAATAACTATATATATATATATTTAAACATGCACAGTAATATCTATATTCAACCAAACAACCAACAAATTATTTTAATGATAAAAATAATTTAAATAAAATTCTTGAGTGAGAATTACTCACCGTGGTCTTTCTTTCGTCGAATATCACATTAAATCTCGTAACGTCACGGTTATGAATTTTCTTGAATGAAACTCATTTGTTACCTAAAATTATTAAATTTTATTTTCGATTAGCGATTAATAATTTAAATTAATAACTAACATAAATGGGCAATTTATCCTATACTATTTAAATTTTTAAAACAAAATGTATACCTTAATCGCTTCTGCAATCTAGTCGACCCCTCCATAAACAATTCACCGAACATCACCAAACACTTGCAGACAACCCCTAAAACTGCAGTCTTCCTTTTCGGCATTTCACCGAACACTAGTACTGCCATAGAACCCACACCTCCTTCTTCATCCAAAACACACATTTCCACCCTGAAGCTGTCTCAAAATCCCTTTCGCAGTCTACAACCGTTACTCTAACTAAATCGACAAAGGAACAACAACACAACTCCTTTCAATAACAGCTCCGGTTCAATATTTGTGTACTCATAGTTTTCCCCAAAACCATCGCACTTAGCAAAATCACCTCGCATTGCTTCTCCCTTGTTTGTAAATTTCGAGTGCCACCATCACAACATCGAACACTGCCTTCGCTCCCTCAAACCACTTTAGATCGAACACCAGATCAATTCGTCCTTCCACTACTCTAGTTCGATCCCCAACATCACCAGAAAATGAGTTACATACCTTGCCTCCAGTTTAACGAAATCTGTCTCGATCTCCACAAAGCATCGCAACCTTCAAATCCTCCATAAGCTCGCGACTTTGAACCTCCATGGACTTCTCGCACTCACCCCTTAAACTCCGATCAACTCTAGCCCAAACATGCTGTCGAAGAATGACGGTGTCTCAACCAACATCGCACGCAGCGGCCGATTTCGAACGAAGAATGAGGCTCTGATTTTGATTCGATTTTCTAGTGGAAGAGATTTCAGTGGGATTGATTTGCAGATTGGGTTAGAAGTCTTGGCATTCATTTCGAGCCCTTTTATTTTGAAGAAATGGATTTGTGTTGAGGAACAAAACAGCACGATGATTTAAATAGAAAAGGGGATTGAAGTGTGTGTTTAAGAAGCTATGTAGGTGGTGTATTCAGGGCCGTAGGGAATTTTGTATTAATTTAAATTTGTTTTCAACCGGATCCGTTAATTTAAATTGTCAAGTTGATTTCAAACTCCTTTTTGAACACAACAAGTGGCATTCCTAGGGCTATACCACTATTCTGAACACACTGGGATAGGTCACGAAGTCCAATTCGATCATATGGAGAAGGTATTAATTTAAATTGACATAGTTTAATTTCAAAACAATTAATTTTCCGATAATAGATAAATATTATTATTCTAACTCAAACTGAATTTTGTATTGATTATCTGAACTGTTTTCCATTCAGTTTTAAATCTCAAATTGAATTATTTTTCGTATTACGATAATTTAATATAATCAATATTAAATCAAAAATCGATTTTTAAATCAACAACTTAATATAAAAATTCATTTATATTATCGACTCAATATTTAAATTCATATTAAATATTTAAAATTAACTCGACAGAAATCTGGGTTATTACATTCTTTCCCCCTTAAAAGAATTTCGTCCCTGAAATTACTAAGGTAGAAAAAATGTTACTAACCTATTAACCCTTCAAAATCAACTTATGCTGAAACTCAACATTCCATACTTCTACAAATTTTAGTTCTACCAAAACTTTTGGTTTTCATTGACACTGCCTAATATATATGCTCATATGCATTTAATCTGAATGATTCTCAACTCATATATTCACATCCAATTCATATTCTATTCGTATACTTTTAATCTTGTTATAATTGATTATAATCAATTTATTCATTTTGATCCATTTAACTTGCTTAAGTTAAATTTTAAATTCCAGAATTTAAATCCCTAGGTTTCTATTTCAAATCCTTTTTGAAATCATATTAATATATACATATATTTATTTCCATCTCAAATTCAAAATATTTGAATTTTCAAACCAACTTGTTTTCATTCAAACAATTTTCCATCAAAACTTTTCTAAGGTAGCAATCCATCACTTATACACTCGAAAATGAACACTGATGCTGCTGTAGTCATCATCAGAATTATTTCCCAGCCATTGAAGTGAGTTTAATGCTTTATTACTTTCAGAATTCATTCAAAAATGATTTTTATCCAAAAATCCTTTCAAAACAAAGCTATATTATTTTAATATACTTTAAAAATATTTCTCAATTTCCCAGGATTTAAATTCCAAATTCTAGTTCTGAATCAAATTTTAATTTGTTTCACTTGTATGTTTCTTTTATATACAAATTTTATTTGGTTATATATAACCATTCCAATTTTTATAATCTAATTTGATTATAATATTAACATCCAACACATCCATATATTATAATAATTTCGGAAAATTGTTCTTTTTCTATCAAAAATAGAATTTTCTGGTAAAATTATTTCATTTACCCACTTTAAGCAATATTGTGTCAAATTTTTTTGTTCAAGTGTTTATAAATTCCTGTCGACTTCGTGGCGTCTCACGATTCGATCAGAATTCATAAACCACACAACAGACTAGCTAACACAATATAAAACAATTTTTATATCAATTAACAAATACGCTCTCGTATATACACTCAACTCATTCTAGGGTTCTACTGACCCTATCTCTATTGAGCACAATCCCAAAGCCTAGGTGTTCGCTCAACTTAAGCTCTGATACCAACTATAACGAACCGCAAATCCATAATATCTCAAGTTGGCTACATACACAATACATCCAACCCAAATATCACGAAAATACGAATCGTTTTTTTAGAAGAAAAAGGTAGAAGAAGAACAGAAATAACTACACAGAATCTCACATCGTAACGGAATAAAATATAATATATCATAACTTTTGAAATACAAAATTTTAACTGTATAACATATCATTATCAGAGTATCACTATCAGAGTAAAACTTACAACACAGCAGAAATAACAATAACTAGATAACGGTGAAGCCTCCTGCTCCAAACTCCTTTGGACAGATATATAAAATCTTGAACTACTTGACTGCCAATATAAAATTGGGCAGCCAAGAGTTTAGGTAAAACAAATCAAAATAAACTCTGGGTCAGTCATGGGACTGGTATGAGTAAACAATTTAAAACAGTTTCAGAAACTAAATGATATCTCTTAAAAACACGCCATATAACACGGAACGGGTTTTTCCCTTATGAGAATCCAAACCACTTGATTTAACTTTAAGAATCCTTTTGAAAGAAATGATAATCTTTATATCAAAATTCTTTTGATATTATGATAGTGTCTAAATCAAATAAATAACAATCTAGTGGAACGTTTGCATCTCACGTTCCACATATATAATATACAATCAAAACCGCAATCACTTATTGGGTAATGAAATTCCAACTACGACAAGGTATGGAACCACCTGCCGCTGGTGTATCTCTAGAGGAGAATACACCGAGTTCAACAAGAACATCATACAATGCAGCCCCGCATGACCAACCACTCATTTTGCTTGAGTGTATCGAATGTATATCACCAACGGTTGGGATCGGCAACCGTTTCCCGAATGGGACAACATCGAATAGAATAAGGAATTAAATGAATCTCTAGATAGGTGATGATACATCCTAATGGAAGCTACCCACATAACCATGCTGCCTGCCAGATTTTTGTCATTTCTCAGTTGTTGAGGCCTGAGGCTATGCTTACTTGCCATTCATTAATAACACAATCACTTTGAATGCCACATTGTCAGATCCGCTAATCACTAATTGGTTTGCACAAATATATTCTGGATATTATGCTAAGGGAATAAATCCGTTGCCATCATATATATTTGTACATACCAACATATTCGATCATTGGAAATACTTTGTCAGACATTCGTCCATATACGTTCGTTCTGGGATTGAACGAAACCAAAGGCACAATTTCCATTAATAGAAAAAGCCCTTGCACTCTACTCCGTCTTCGATTATCTTCATATAATCAGATTCGCAACGCTACTGCCAATACGGAGTGGTTCTCGGATAATAATCCAACCGGTCTCTCCATATTGACAACGATATTGGCAAACACTTCGATAGTCGGTTATTTAACTATCAAAGAAAAACAAACATCCATTAAAACATCAAACAATCACCGGGCCCATTAATTAATATTTCACTAATTAAATCACTTCTCCAGTTCCTTATCGATATTCATTAACATGATATTTTCGACAATCATCTTGGCCCTTTTCGCTATTTGGAAAACATTTCCATATACCGCCTCCTTTTATTTTTAATACGTAGAAAATATATTCTATTTATAATTTGAAAATATTCCAATTACTTATCTCTTTCCCTGTGACGGCTAGGAATTTCGCTCGATCCGAATCGATCGTTAAACCGACCAAAACCGTTCGAAACCCCAGATCGTTTTGAGAACAGGACAAATTGGAACGCAAACAGAAGAACATTTCATTGTTTATTACAACAATTCCATCAGAATACAAGAATATACAGAATATAAATGAATGAATTACATTCGATAAATATCAGAGATTACAATAAATTACTATCAGCGGAAAAATAATACAAAGCACAACTGAAGGTGATATACGGATACAGAGCTTTCCGGATATCATTCCAGCTGTAAACTAGGATCCTGTGAATATAAATCTGCAAAACCAAAACTACTAGCTGCCCATGTAGAAAATAGGGGCCCCCAGAGTTTAGGTTAAAACAATAAACTCCAGGTCAGTCATGTGACTGGTGTGAGAACTAAAATAGTTATTTAAAACTTTACTTTAAAAGAGAGTAATTCAAGGGACCACGTCGTGTAACACGGAACGTGTTTCCTCCCAAGAATACCAGTGCATAGAATAAACAACGCAATGCTTTTTCGAAAAATGAAGCTATTATAAGACCCAGGTCCCATCACACAATGCAACGCAAGCCGGAGGATAGGGTTTTCCCTTATAATAGCCAAACATGCTTGGTACGTTTAAAACAAATCATTTGATACTATTATAAGTGCATAGTGTCAAAACAATTTCAATCATAAATATCAATCATATACGGCATAAGTGCCCCATCCCACTATGTCGCCATACTAGGCTCTACAAATAAAACCGAAATACACGTACTGGAAATTGGATTTCCGTCATGAGTCGAGGCAAGGGGCAAGCTCCTCTCCGATTCAAGACACTCTAGCAAATGTCTCAGGACTACACACTCTGGGCAGCCACTTGGATCGGTTGGGCCGGTCCTCCGTTACGTTTGAGGATTGGCAATTCCTGAACACACGTTTTCCGGTCCTATCAGACCTAATATCGAGGCGCCTCATTCCAACAACCACAAAGGTGAAAAGTATATAAATGTCAGCCAGTTTGAGCACTGACACCACCCATAGCTAGAAAGAAACGTCGTATTCTCCCAACGGTCCGTATCATGTTTTTGACTCATACCGAGGGGTGAGGCTCGCGAATCCACGCTATACACAAAGCTATGCCACGTAGGCCATGCTTTGATCATCAACCACAAGACTTTGCTTTTCAACAGAAGCCTTGATCATTGGCCACTTAGGCATGCCACACTGGCAATTCATGCCATGCGACTGATGTCCATCGATATACAACCTCTGAGCTTGTACATCTCAGAGAAGGGCGTTAAGCAAAAGAATAAATTCTCCGCCGCCAAACAGATGTATATTTAATAGAGATCAATCAACATAGAATAAAATCCAATGTCAGACACACAGTCCATTTACAAGTCCGTTCTGGGTCTGAACGAAACCGGAGGCACATTCCTTGTATATCCATCGATCTCCAAGTACGTCTGGACGACCACTAACTGATTCCCTCATCTTGGGTGTACAGCCCAATCAAGATCATCAGTAATCACCCAGACGATGTGAAGACTTCTGGTCTTCAACCACCATTCTCGTCTTCGACATATCGTCGAATCGGTTATTCAGAATGGGTATAAACCCGGCCTTTTTGAATGACCCGCGAATATAGTAAATAAATGTTACACAAACATAACATACGCCTCATTCCAATTCATCAGTCACTAACCGTAAATAAGCAAGAGAACAATTCCCCAAATATTAACCCCGAAGGCCGAAACCAACATCAGATCAATACCCAAGAAACCATTCTTCTTACCTAACCTATAGTTAGTTTCTAAATTTCACATTCTTAGGGAAAGGTTCCCATTAATTTTATCAAAGATAAATTATTTTAAATTTATTCTTTAATCTTCCTTTGGATATCATTTCAAACCATATTATGGTTTTCCAAACTAGTCGGGATTAGCGAACCACACCGAAGTAATTATTTATTTTATTTCCCAATCCCAACCTATTCATCCCATGAAGCAAAACTGGTAATACTCCATATCTAATACCACGGTGTTATCGGTAAAATTAATTACCATTCCACGTTCAAATCTAATTAAAGGTTTAACTATCGCTTGGAGCAAAACTGGTGATACTCCATTCTTGCTCATTTTCCAAATTTGATAATTTAAATTATCAATTCACATTTCAATCTAATTGCAGATTCATTAAAACTCCTTTTACTGGGGTAAAGAACCGATGTCATTTAAAACACAGTTCATGATAAACCCAAATCCCATTTGATATTAAATACAAGGTTCTGAATAAAAAATATATCGGCTTATATTCAATATCAAATTCTGAAACCCACAAATATCACTTTGGAAATAACGATATAAAATATATCTTCCAAATTTCCTCCAAAATATCTATATAATCGCGGAATCTAATATCGAAATATTTCAAAGAAAATTTCGATTCAAATCCATTCCAATTCATATATTGGGAGTTCTGGTTATTTAAAACCCATTTCAAATCCAATTTAATTATTTAAAAATAGTTGGATTTTAATTCTAGTTCAAAACTAGTTCATTTTGATAAAAATCTATTTTTATCTTTTCAAATAGGGAGTTTTTCATCCCAATTTTTCCCAAATCATTTCTTATGATTTTACACAAATTATTACTATTTTTAATAATTTTATGAAGGCTCGTACAGTCGATTTCCAACAACAGCCATCGAACTGCACTTACAACGACCTTTTCCAAATTTGATTTGGACGTATCTCCAAATCCAACCGTTAGATTTAAAATTTCTAATATTCGTTAGAAAGCTCTTTTCGATACGAACCCAACGGCTCTGGTTTTAGGAGAATCCGACGGTCGAATCTCCCGTAATATCCGTTCGAAATTAATGGTCGAAATTCACGAACTGCCGCGACGCGGCGCGTTCTATTCAGGCCATTATATATAATATATATATATATATATATATATATATTATATATATTTCGTCGATCACTATTTAAAACGAATTTTATAAATAGTTTTAAATTCGTTTGAAAAACAATTTCAACTTCCATTTCAAATTCAAATCAAAATTGAATTTTTCCTTATAAATTCATTTCAATTCAATTCAAATTTCAATTCAATTTGAATTCATTTCAAATTGATTTTTGTTCTATTTCAATTCGTTTTCAATTCAATTTGAATTCATTTTCTATTCGAATTCTTTTTATATTCAATTCAATTTGAATTCGTTTTCTATTCAATTCAATTCGAATTCGTTTTCTTTTCAATTCAATTCAATTCGAATTCGTTTTCTTTTTAATTCAATTCAATTCGAATTCCTGTTATAAATATTCGATTTTTTATCTCTTTTCAATATTCATTAAAAAATCAAATATAATCTATATAAATATCTTTCGCGTCAAAATAGCGCATCTCTAATCAACACGGCTTTATATTTTTCAATAATTTCGTTATTCTGTTCAACAAATGAATCTATATTTCTTTCAATACATGACTAATCTCAACGGATGAGTATTATCAACATGTGACTATTTTTATTATTTAATATATTTTATAAAAATTATGGTATCTATCGTTTGATTTCAAATCAGACTCCAACCGTAAATTAGTAAGAGAACGATTCCCTAAATATTAACCCCGAAGGCCGAAACCAACATCAGATCAATATCCAGGAGACCATTCTTCTTATCTATTTTCCAGTTAGTTTCTAGTTTTATATATGACAAAGATGTAAATTTTATTGTTAAAATATTTCGTCCAACACATGACTAATCTCAACGGATGAGTACTGTCAACACATGAACCTTTATTTTATAATATTCTTTATTTTTCCAATTGGAATGAGGCCCAATCAATTACCATATAATGTTAATTATATGGATCCCATACAACACATGTATATAATAGCAACGATAAATAATCAACCATCATCCAAAGTGCACTACTCTGTATAGGCATCAAATATAGATATCTAACGCTTATAACAGTCCGTCAATCAATCGATCGACATATAACTAATTACTGGGATTAGTGTATGCCGTATTTTATCCCAATACCCGTGTGGGGTTTCAAACAATCAAACACAGATTTTATTTGTGCAGTTGGGCGATGTGTAAAATTTATCGTCCCAATCAATGTCCTTCAAATAGGTGTATATAAACAAACCGTCCGGTTTGTAAATGAATATTTATTTATTCACATTCACGTTAAAAATAATATTTTTAACGACCAAATTATTTTATTCAACCTATGAATATTCTATTCGGTTCATTTATTAAATAAAATGATATCTTTATTTTTCTAACTTATTTTAGAAAATTTCGACGGCATAACAACACGATACTTGAAACGGGACAAGGCCTAGCCTTATCCCCGGTCTAATAATGGCCCATGCCATACACATATCAATCAAATTCAAATCAAATAATCTAACCAACTACACAACCAAACAAACAAGTCCATGGTCTGTGGACAATGGTGTCGGGTGCTACTAAACACCGTCTACATCCTAGTATATATATTTAACTAGAAAAGTAAATTTAAGGTGAGAAGTTCTCACCGACTAGCTAATCCAATCATCTTGACTCTTCTTATGTAGAAGTCATCGCTGTTCTCGCCTTTCGTCACTTTCGTTGCCCGTAACCACTACATATATAAAAATCACATTTTTATATTGTTGTCTTTAAAATAAAAATCACATTTTTATTTGTTCACTTTCAATTTAAAAATCATATTTTTAATATCTCTACTATATAAAAATCATATTTTTAATATGCCACTAGTATAAAAATTATATTTTTAACTTTTCTATATTATAAAAATTATATCTTTATCTTCACTTCTTACATATAAAAATCGAATTTTTATCTTCTATTCAAATAAAAATTATATTTTTATATTGTTTTTCCATATAAGATGATCATATTTTTACTCCCTACATGTAATAATTTTTTTTCCATTACTAAAAATCGTATATTTTTCTTTGACTAAAAATCATATTTTTTATATGAATAAAAACCTCCTCTTTATATAAATAAAGATCCCATCTTTTCTAAATCAAAAATATGGTCTTTCTTTAAGAAAAAATACGATATCTCCTAAACAAAAATGTGACCTTTCCTGTATATAAAAAAACCTTCCTTTCTTGTATTTAAAAAAAAATTCTTTCTTGTATTAAAAAAAACTTTACCATATCTAAATCAAAGCTTTACCATTTCAAAATCATGGTTTTCCAAGACTAAAATCATAGGTTTAAATCATAGAAAGCTTACATTGATTTCCCTTATACATGAAATCAGAAAAAGAAAATTAAATAAACCAAAATAAATAAATTAACACTTACAGTTCAAAAAGGGAGAGAGGGGGTGTTTCACGTCGGGCTTGGTCGAATGGGGAGGCGCTGAGTTCGCCGGAGGCGGGCAGGGATCGCTGGAGGCGCGTTGTGGCACGAGGTGGTTCACGGTGGGACGGGGGCCTCGCGCATTGGTCTCGTGGGTCGGAGTTGAGCGCGATACGAAGGTGGGGGGTTGGCGCGTTGATCGGTGGCGATGACCATCGAAGGGGGGCGCGACGGGTTTGTTTTCCCTTTTTTTTATTTGAGATCTGAATTCGGGGAAGAGAATAAGGAAGGGGGAGAGGGGTATAAAGGTGAGATAATATATATAATATTATTATTTTATTTTAATTTCCCTTTAGAGTTGACTTTCCACTCAAACACAAAATCAAACCCACCGACTGTCATCCATAGGTAATTACCCCCATTCCGAACACAATGGGATATGTATCGTAAGCTGATTCGATCATTTCGATAAGTTTTCGTCAAAATCAAAATATAACTCTATGTATTGAATTTGAACGCGCATTTCAATTTACTAGGGTCACATACTAACTCGAAAAATTTCAGAAAAATATTTTCTAGCTTCGTATTGACGATACGGTCCTAACAAAACTAGTTTCATCGAATTCTGAGGCCGTTGGAAAAATGGCCATTTTCCAATCGATTAAAATCAACTAAAACTGGTCAAACGCGTTTTCCTTTGCCATGCTCACATATTGATTTGAAAAATTATGAAATTTGGAATCTAGTAATAATTTGACATCGCGGACCCAACAAAAGTGGTTTCGTCGAAATCCGAGGTCGTTTGCAAAATTGCTATTTTTAAGAGCCTGAATTCCATAGCGACTATTTAGAATTTTCAACTGGGCATATCTTTTGATCCCCGCTATGAAATTTCGATTTTTCGGATTCGTTGTAAAGATATCCGCAATTAGATTCCATTATTTTTTGTTTCACTAAAATCCGGTTTATTTTGCACCCAGTATGTTCAATTGAAGTTTGAAATCGAATTATCGAACTACCGCTCCATTTTCAATTCCTTTTATAATTTAAAATAAATATTTATATTCTAACGACGACGTATATAAATATATACGTTCGATTCTATTCAAAGTAAATTTCTCATCGATATCATTTAAAATAATTCATTTTAAATATTCAAAATTCGCTAAAATTGCCAAAATAAATTTTTTAAACTGGCTCGCATTTCCGGGTTGTTACATTCCCGACCATTCATTATTGGACTTAGGAAATATTTATAATCATATTTCGAACTTTCACTTCTTCGGGTTAAAACGAATGTTGTGTAAAACATCGTTACGACAACCCAAAACACTGCATTCAACTAACTCTTATTCAAACATTTGTCTTTGAGACTGGATCTTACAATTTATCGATTAAAAATGAAATCAATCAAGTTGGGGTATAACTACCTCTCAGACCTTGACTGAAAACATCATTAACTTCAAAACAGACAAGACCGCTAACTCGAATAGTCAACACCATATTGAACCAATTTTCCATTTCTAAAACACGTTTACGCTTCTCTTTCTATTTTTAACAAATCTAATTTATAGATTTCCTTTTTGTTTATAATATTCTATTTTTAAGTTCATTTCCTTATCGAATTCTATATATATCGATATGTTGATTTCTAACTATCAAATTATCTTAAAAATATTCTAACTCCTTCAATTTCCGGAAAAATTTGCCATAACCTCCTTTGTACCGGGAGCATCGGGAAAATCCCCAAACTGCCACACAGGCCCTCCCCATTCAAGAAGAAAATTAAAAAACCAAGCGGATTACCGATACGGCGCATAAAATCTCATATCCAATTGAAATACATACCTTTTTGTCGAGAATTCTATTTATTTATCTTCATACACTTCACTCCAAACCTGTCTAACACATATCTAAGCAATTCCTATTTATTCCAACTCGATCTAATCGTTTTAACTCAATTTGTTAATTAGTTTGCTAATTAACTCTTTGCCTATTTCACTTTTATATTTGAACAAAACATGTTCAAACATATTTTAACTTGCTTAAAAATAATTGAATTCCATTTTCAATTCCAGTTTCATATTCGATTTCGAATATGAACTCACAGATCACATTAACTTATCCGAAGCCCAATTTCGATTTCAAACTTGATTAACTAATTATTCTTCAACTTAGTTTATTCTATTCAATATGTAAATATCTGATTTTTGTTTCAAAAATCATTTCACCTACTTCACCAGAGTTTATATTTATTCTATATCTCCAGTCTGGATTTTTCTAATGGCAATTCGGATTTTATTTATTTAAATAAACCGTTATGGCTTTATAATGGTTCTGCCGCTGTTTTTCTGAAAATTTGATTTTTACATAACTCAAAATCTACAAGACGAAATCTAGAATTTTCTTTTCCATTAGAAAACTATTATCAAATCGGTCCTGACGATTCTTGTTTCAAAGAATTCCGACTTCAATTGAGTTATGTATACTCAATTGAAGTTCGAAACGCCAATTTACGAACTACAGCGCTGCGGCGAGTTCGTTTTAAATATATTTATATATATAAACGTTTAAACTTCGTTTATAATAAATTCAACTCCATTCTAATATATTTTAAATATATATCAAATCAGTTTTCCCAATTCAACATCATATTCCGATTTTCTAAAATTATCGATTTTCCCTAACTTGGTAATATGTTTATTTATACTTTGATCTTCTATATTAAATTCCAATTCCTTTTACAAATTATAAATCCTTTGGATTTATTTTCTATTCTGTTTAAAAATCCACATTCTGAAATATATTTCGTCGTTCCCATTTCGAAATGATTTCAACTTTCTATTTTCAAATTTCTATTTTCAATTCTCTTTTTCTATATTCAAATTCTATTTGAATTTTCTATATTCAAATTCTATTTGAATTCTCTGTATTCAAATTCTATTTGAATTCTCTATATTCAAATTCTACTTTAATTTCTATATATTTAAATTCTATTTGAATTCTTTATATACAAATTCTATTTGAATTCTCTGTATAAAAATTCTATTTGAATTCTCTATATTCAAATTCTATTTGAATAAATTCAAATTAATCGAATTCAAAATCATAAATCCTTACGGATTTATTTTAGTTCAATTTATATTCTGAACATCAGAATAAATTGCCTTGTTTATTTCTTTAAAACGATTACCCCATTTCTATTTTTAAATTCATATTTGAATTTAAATATTCAAACTGTCTAATGATGATTTTTTCCCATTTCTATTTATAAACATTGTTTGAAAATTCATTTCAATTCCCTGGTTATCCAATGAAAATCATTTCATTTTATTTATAGACATTGTTTATAAATTCATTGCATTATCTAGTTTATAAACATTGTTTATAAATTCAATACTTGTTTTTATTTTACAAAACAAGTAAATATTTATAGTCCATTCAAAATTCGAATTTCTATTTTTAGAAAAATAGAATTTTCCGCTTAAATCTCAAATATCGTTTTCACGATATTTTTTATATATCGACATTTTAGCCCAGTGATATTTAAATATCTAAAAACACTCAATTATCAAATCATGGATTTTATAACACATCATATATGATAATATATATGTGAAAATAAACAGTAATAAATTTTGAGGAATCCAGTTGGATTCCTCCAACCTGTTTTTCCTACATCCACAGACGTTAGCCAACATAAATAATACCCATCCTGCTTCGAGGCAGGATATCGCGATATGAAGGTCATCCACTATATATATTGTGGGGGCGCATAGGGAAATCATCCGCTAATGATACCGCGGGCATCCACTAATGATACTGCGGGAATCCAACCACCAAACTAACATATATATATATATATATGTATAATAGTCAAGCCTAAATAACTATATATATATTTAAACACGCATAGTAATATCTATATGCAACCAAACAACCAACAAATTATTTCAATGATAAAAATAATTTAAATAAAATTCTTGAGTGAGAATTACTCACCGTGATTTTTTTTCGTCGAATATCCCATTAAATCTCGTAACGTCACGGTTATGAATTTTCTTAAATGAAACTCATTTGTTATCTAAAATTATTAAATTTTATTTTCGATTAGCTATTTTCAATTTGAATTAATAACTAACATAAATGGGCAATTTATCCTATACTATTTAAATTTTTAAAACAAAATATATACCTTAATCACTTCTGCAATCTACTCGACCACTCCACAAACAATTCACCGAACATCTCCAAACACTTGCAGACATCCCCTAAAATTGCAGTCTTCCTTTTCGGCATTTCACCGAACACTAGTACTGCCATAGAACCCACACCTCCTTCTTCATCCACAACACACATTTCCACCCTGAAGTTGTCTAAAAATCCCCTTCGCAGTCTACAACTGTTACTCCAACTAAATCAACAAAGGAACAACAGAGCAACTCCTTTCAATAACAGCTCCAATTCAATATTTGTGTACTTGCAGTTTTCCCCAAAACCATTGCACTCAACAAAATCACCTCGCGTTTCTTCTCCCTTGTTTGTAAATTTTGAGTGCCACCATCACAACATTGAACGATGCCTTCGCTCCCTCAAACCACTTCAGTTCGAACACCAGATCAATCCGTCCTTCCACTACTTCAGTTCGATCCCCAACGTCACCAGAAAACGAGTTACAGAAGTCGCCTCCAATTCAACGAAATCTGTCTCGATCTCCACAAAGCATCGCAACCCTCAACTCCTCCGTAAGCTCGTGAATTTGGACCTCCACGGACTTCTCGCACTCACCCTTTAAACTCCGATCAACTCTAGCCCAAACATGCTGTCGAAGAATGACGGTGTCCCAACAAACATCGTATGCACCGACCGATTTCGAACGAAGAAAGAGGCTCTGATTTTGATTCGATTTTCTAATGGAAGAGATATCAGTGGGATTGATTTGCATATTGGGTTAGAAGGCTTGGCATTCATTTCGAGTCCTTTTATTTTGTAGAAATGGATTTGTGTTGAGGAACAAAACAGCAAGATGATTTAAATAGAAAATGGGATTGAAGTGTGTGTTTAGGAAGCTATGTAGGTGGTGTATTCAGGGCCATAGGATATTTTATATTTTATTAATTGAAATTTGTTTTCAACTGGATCCGTTAATTTAAATTGTCAAGTTGATTTCAAACTCCTTTTTGAACACAACAAGTGGCATTCCTAGGGCTATACCACTATTCTTAACACACTGGGGTAGGTCACGAAGTCCAATTCGATCATGTGGAGAAGGTATTAATTTAAATTGATATAGTTTAATTTCAAAACAATTAATTTTTCGATAATAAATAAATATTATTATTCTAACTCAAACTGAATTTTGTATTGATTATCTGAATTGTTTTCCATTGAGTTTTAAATCTCGAATTGAATTATTTTTCGTATTATGATAATTTAATATATTCGATATTAGATCAAAAATCAATTTTTAAATTGACAACTTAATATAAAAATTCGTTCATATTATCAACTCAATATTTAAATCCATATTAAATATTTAAAATTAACTCGATATAAATCTGGGTCATTACACCGAAGCTCAATGGGAGGAAAACGGCTACAATACAACGAAGAGGAGGTGCTTCCTGGAGAAGAGGGTTTACTTCCCATTTCCATGGTGTCCTCAACGAGGGAGACAAAGGTGGGAACGAGTCATGAGCTAGTATCTCTGATGGTGACCTCAGAGAGCACTCCATCGGAGGAGACGACTCTAGGACTAGTGGAGGACTAGCGCCCCCGGGCTCGCTTCTGACTCGACCTCTGATAGTGCTTCCCTGTGTGCCTCCAACTAACTGGTGGGTGGCTTGAGCTCAGATGAAGGCAAGAGCGCATGACACAGCGAAGAGGAGGTGCCTTTCAGAGAAGGGAGCTTGCTTTTGTTAGGTGGTATTTCCGATTGCGACCTCTAGGTCAACCATGTCATGGTAGTTGTTGGTCCAAGCGCTCGAGTGTGTCTTGTATTTTTCGAGAATCGTAGTCATGCAAGATGAGTCGGTGTTGCGCTTAGTTCTGTGTCGGTAGAAACTCCAGTCCCGAGGAACTCGAGTTGTGTAGAGTTAGAATGATTTGGTACCAATAGTCCGACTCCAGAGTATTCCTAAGCGTAGGTTGGTCGTCTAAGTATATTGGATTAAAGGATTGGTGGTGCCAATAGACCGTCGCCAGAGTACGCCAAAAAATAGGTATGCCGAGCTAAATCCATTGGACTTGGAGAATTCATGGTAGAGATTCTTCATCTATTCATGTGGGAATCTCAGAAGCTAATGCTAATGTTTGTAAACTTCATTAGAGTTGTAGTTGAGTTGAATACAATTCAATCACAAGCCATCCAATAGAGTTACAACACTTAAGGCGAAATGCTCGGAAATAGAGACAACTAAGTTAGCATAAAATGCGACCCAAGCAAGATGAGTCATAAGGTGTGACGTCGATGTTTGAGCTGCCCATTACTGCTGCAATCTCGCGAGTCGGGCAGACGATCTTGAGGAATTAAGTTGTCGGACGAGGTCCTAATCAGTTGGAATTCTTGATGAGCATAAAGTAGCTCGGAAATTCCATGAGAAGGACCCTATCGGTATTGCTCAAGCCTTCCCTTTTGGAGGAGTTTCTCGATGTTGTCCTGCAAGTGGCGACAGCTGTTTGTGTCGTGTCCTTGGATGTTGTGGAACCAACAATATTCTATAGAGATCCTTGGTGCGTTTGTTGGAACTTTAAGCCTTGCCCTCTTTTATGGAAGGACGTTACAGGTTGCAAGATAATAGTTTTCGAGGGTATCATTAAGTGGAGTGAAGTTATGGAAAGATGGAAGCTGGGGATGCTTCCTCTTGTTGCTGCGATCACCTCTAATGTTGAAAGCTTGAGCGAGATTGTGTGGAGTGATGGGGTTTCAGTCATTGAAGCTTTGGGATTCGTTTAGAAGTAAGTTGTTGAAGCGAGAAGCTTTATTCCTTTGAGCTAGCTCTTGGCATAGGAAATAGTTGGCTTTCTCATAGAAGATCTCTAGAGCCTAAGCTGTGCTTGGTTAACCCATGCTCTGAATTCAGAATTAGGAATACGCCACCAATAAGTAGGTCCATGGTAGCTCGAGGGCTCTAGTCTTCGGCACCTTCCAAAGAATTGTCGAACCTCTCAAGATAGCTTGTTAGAGTCTCGCCGGGGCCCTGGCAGATGTGTGTGCCGAACTGATAGATTGGACCCTGGCCACTAGGAAAAATATTGAGATAGTCCTTGGAGGAAGCCGTGTGAACCATAGGATAGGTGCACCTTCTAGAAAGACAAGAAAACGTTTCCATTTCACGGCATCTACGGCGTGATCAGAATGTATACAGTACTTTTAGCGGCATATGAATTCCCGAGGGTCGGAGTCCTATGAATAAACTTCTATATGTGGCATTGAAATGTGCGGGTCATTCGGTTCTAAGCACGTCTTGAGTGAAAGGGTTACATCTTGCACTAGTTTCCTAGTCATCGGTGATGTGGCCTCGATATTTTTTCAGGATGATGTGAAGTAAGTTTGCAAAAACGGGAGTTACAATCTCCGCAGGATAGTGGCGGTCATGATCCAACTCGGGAGTGCGTAGTCTTGGATGTCTTTCAGGGTGAACTTTATCTTGGTCTAAAGAATCTTTGGCCTTGTTGTCTGACTTCGCTAGTGCTGGTGAGCAAGAACTTGGGCTTGTCCCATTGCACGCAGTGTAGGTAACAAGTTCTGAGTTGAGGTAAGTCGAGCATACACGGTAACAGGTTGGGCGTTGACCCATTGGCCGGGGTTAGGACCAAGTTGAGAGTGATTGAATTGGGAGATACCATGAAAAGGAGCAAGGGAGGAGCTCAATGAAACATAATTCAATGAGGGTCGAATGCCAATGCCGGCTTGATGACGATGGATGCCCAGTTGAGCGTATTGTTGAAGCCGTTGCATCTGTCTGATGATTTGGTTGACAAGGCTTCTTTGAGCTTCGCCCAACTTTGTCGAAGTTTTGTCGAGTTAAGCTTGATCGACAAGTGCGTCGAGGTTAGGTGCATTAGCAGTATGAATGTTGGTCGGAGCTTCAATGAGTCAAGGCTGAGAAGGAAATTCCGAATCAGGATCGGTAGTGGAAACTCCGGCTATGAGGTTCTTTCCTTTGTTCACCATTATCGATAGGCTTGGTCGGTAAGTCTGAGAAAACTTAAGTAGCATTCCAAGTCTTGATGTTTAAGTATAACGAAAGGCGAGGTTTCGATTCCTCAAAGGAAGTGGAAAAAGTCAACCATAGGTGGGCGCTCTTCTTCCCTCCTTCCTGGCACGCCAAAGTGTTGACAACGAAAAATGATTGCCAACGCTCGTGATTTCCATGTGAATGTAAATAAACGTCCAGCGCTAGAAAATAATTAAGTAGAGGTGAAATGTCCAGGCGAAAAGCACAAGCAATCACACAAAGTTTGTAGTGGTTTGGCTGGTCGGAGCCTACGTCCACTTTGAATGGTTTTGCTCTTTTATTATGCTCTTGGTAATAGTTACAACATTGGATCAGAACGTGTCCGAGTATACATGATTTTTGATGACTTCTGGTACATATTTAATAATTTCCAGGTGTGTATGCTTGGTGGAAGAGGAAGATTCTTTTTCATGATCCGAATGTTTGGAAGTGGAAGAAGGAAGCTTCAAATGTCCAAGAATCTCGAGCTTAGTCAAGTATGAATGACGTGATTATGAAGCTTTCTTGTTGCAAGCATGGCCATGATGGTAAGGAGGTCTAAAGATGGTTTCTTCATCTTCTTCCTGAATGCTAAAACAACCCAAATGGGTTCTATATCCAAAAGTGTTGTCAAGTGTCTAAGATCATGGGCATATGTCCTAGAATATGCTTATTCTACTTCTTTAGATGATTGAAGATTTTAGGGAGGCTTTGGGGAGACTATCTTCTTCTTATGCAGCCATTAGAGCTTGGAGGTGAGCAAGAACTAGCCCTTTTTAGGTTGTAAATGAGGGGGTATTTATAGGAGTGGGTTGGTAGTGGAGTAGGTGAAAAGAAGAGCGCAACTGCAGAAATTTGTATCATGCGTGTTCTGGGCGATTTCACATCCCATGGGGGGTCAGTTACGAATTCGTATCCCCTGAGGGGGATACGATTTAATATCCCGTGTTTGGGAATCGAAACTGCCATTGATGGAATGACCAGGATGCAAATTTCCATCCCGTAAGGGTTGTGAATTCGCATCCCGCTCGCACCTCCTAGGATGCGAATTCACATCCCAAGAGGGGATGTGAATTCACGTCCTAGAAGGTGCGAGCGGGACACGAATTTACATCCTGCGATGGGATATGAATTCATATCACTTGAAGGGTACAAATTCATATCCCACGAGGGATAATAATTTGTATCCCACATAAGGATGCGATACTCGTGCGGTTATAGGCCTTAGGGAGATGTGTTGTCGGGTACAAGCCGATGGCGAGGTAGGGGTCTTCGTGATGCGAAATGTGGATTATGCAATGTTGTGAAGCTAGTGCTCCCACGACTCCTTCCTACCCTGAATCCCGGGTGCTTTGGCGACACCTCTGGCTTTAGTGCCATATGATGTGTCAAATCAAGTGAGCTTTTTATGCTTGTGGGAACCGGGCCAAAAGTCCAGTCAACATATATAATGATGATGAATGATTACTATAAAGACGACGTAGGCGTTAGTGCTGAACCACAATAAAAAGTTGTGTGTCCCTTTACATTTCAGCACTTTGGTTATTTCATTACACTCGGGATTGGCATGTGTGAGTGGTAAACTTTCCACGTCAACAATGATAATTTGGATATTAAATATAACCTTAATAATGTTAAAAAACTATCAAATTATGAAGGAATTGGATTTAAATGGAAATAATCAATGGATATTTGATATTAAATTTTGTATTTAAAACTTATACTATTTGAGTAATTTAATAGGTATTTATACCATTATTCCACTTATAGTATTCGTTGATTATGAGAATTGATATTGGAAATAAGCTAATATAATTTCCATATGGATCTTATATTATATATATATATGTTTTGGTTTAGCCCGCAGAAAGCCGCAAGCTAATTTAATTTGCGAATCTTATATCGTTAAGGGTTGACGCGTATTATAAAGAAGGAATGCTTTTTTAAGAATTTAGAAATATTTAGTTAAGATTTTATGTAATGATTCAGAATAATTCTTGAGGATGTGATTTGAATACAAACTTAAAGGTTTAATCTTTATTGATTTATGGAAATATTGTTAATTTAAGAATAAGTCTTCGTTAAGATTTAATGATCTTTGTTAAATATTTAATGAAATGGTTTTGTTAACAAATAAAGTTTTATCAAGTTAACAGAAATTTTATCCAAGCAAAAAGAGAATTAAGAAATTCTAAAATTCCATATAGTTTTAAAATAGCGATTATTATTCGGAAAGACCGGGATTGGGTTTATATTTGAAAACCATTCTGAATAATAATACAACGAAATGGAGCAAATAGAAATATTAAAAACAACGATTGAAGATTGGAAATATTCACATCGAAAGGACTGCTTATTGATTTTCTCTTACTGAGTTGCTCCAGTATTCAGACTTTATATAGCGGTAAGACCGGACATATTTAGAGAATTTTGGGATTTGCAAGGGCTAATCTCCTTTATTGAACGATGAATAAAGCTCCTTCGGTTTCGTAAGTCCCATAACAAACTTGTACCGATGTATGTCTGACATTGTATTTTGTAATGTATTGATTGATCTTTACTAAACATATTGCTGATTATGGCAGAGAATTCATTTTCATAGCTTAACACCCTTTTTTGAGACGTACAAGCTCAAAGGTGATATGATTAGTGATTATTAATTATATGTTGTGAAATGACAGTATGGCATGCCAAGTGATTGAGCTGCAGATGATCAAAGCACGACTTTAGGATAAAGTGTAGCTTTGTGTAATGAGACTTCGTCAGGCCTCACACCCTGGAAATGACCGAAATAGGAGAAGTGCAGCAAGGTTATGCGGTTCGCAACCCTAAGGAAATGACCATTTCCTTCTAGGTATTTTCAAAGTGATATCATGGTATAAAGCCAATGTACTTTACTTATGTGGTTGTTGATGCTGGCAGAGAACCGCACTGCAAGACAATTAATTTTTGGTGGCACACAAAAACCGCCACCATAACTTATGGTGGCGTTTTGATGAACGTCTCGAGAAAACATGCAACTAAAATTCCATGATTTTTAATTGAATATAAGTTAACACCACAATAAATATATTTTCGACATCGTTTTTTTAACGATACAAAGTTATTTTTTTTGCAGCATTTCTAAAACATCGCGAGAAAACATGCAACTAAAAATCTATTTTTTGTTGCATTTAATTCAATGCTATAGGAAATATAAATTTGGTGGCGTTTTTTAAACGATACGAAAGTTGTATTTTTGCAGCATTTCTAAAAATGCCACCGAGAAGGTGCTTGTTACTACGTTACTATTTTTTGTGGCGTTTTTTTTAATGCTACTTATTCTTTGTAGTTTTTTTTGCCACTGTTTGTTTCGATTTTGTTTTATGATGATATTCCATCTCTACCTTTGTTTTGCCTCCAACTCAATTTGTTCAAAACTTGTATAATAACGTAATATATAAACACATACACATTTAAGCATAACACATTAAACTACTACAAAATACATATACACGCACACATTCAAAGAACCATAACATACATAAATAAAAGCACTAACATAAACACAACTATGTCGTAACCAAACAGTAGTGTCAAGAAAAAAGTTAGCTATACATTTACACAACCGAACTACCATAAACAGTGTCATAATAGTACTGCAGCTAAAGTACCATATACAGTTGAAATAAGCAAGCACAATAAACAACCAAACTACCAAATAAGTACCATAAACTGGTGCTTTTACTGCTGATTTCTTCAGAAATGTTGATCTACCTGTAAATAATGATAATCAACAATGAGGCTCAAGTTATAATCAAGACTGAAAAAATAATAACAAGTAATAGTGACTGTAAAATTAGACTTGGTTTTGGTCTATCAATTCATGTTAAGAAATATTTGTTAGTTCAAGTGGATTTTTTATTGCAAATTGTTTGTTACTTACGGCTAATTAACCCTACTCGTCTATATAAATCATTATCTTCTTTATATTTGTTATGACCTATTTGTAATATGATTACGAAAATCTGTATTTGTAATATCATTATCTATATTTGTTAGTTCAAGTTTGCTTATCTTTTACAAATTACCATGGCTATCAAACATAAAGACATAACTAATGCTTGATTATTACTCAAACTATAGCTAGTTCTAAGATCTGTATCCAATACACTAGAATCTCTCAAAATGAAATTAAAATTTTACCTCAATGAAACGACAGCTTAACTAGTTTGGAAAGAAAGAAAATTTCTCAAATCGTAGTAATAACAAGTTCCTCCTATCTTCACATATTTCCAAACTTTAAATGCACGTAAAAGCGCCATATGATCGTTGTATTCTTTCATAAAAAAATCTTGCTTTTTCTGCTCTATGTTGTATAGTTTTCAAATTAATTTTGGGTATGGGTTTGTTTTTTGAAGAGGGAAGAAAGAATGGAAGAAGAGAAGGTATGGGGATTAGTCCCACATTGTAGAATATTGAGGGGGTATGCCTCTATATATGTAAAAGCTTGATATATGATATTAAAAGAAATAAGAGAAGGGAGAAACAAGGCAATGCATGAACATGACATAGATCTTAATATTTAAAAGGTCAAAAGATGGGACTTGGGGATCTTGATGTCTCGTGATCAGTTGGTCCACGGAATGCCGATGGGCCTAGATCGTTGTATTTTTGAATTGCAGCACGCAAATTTGATTTCGAAACGCTTTGAAGCATTGCAAATCTGAAGGACCGTGGTGGTTTAAAAGGCCCATCTTTTGACCTTTCAAATATTAAGATCCATGTCGTGTTCATACATTGCATTGTTTCTTCCTTCTCTTATTTCTTTTGATATCATATACCAAGATTTTATATATATAGAGGCATACCCCTCAATATTCTACAGCGTGGGACTAATCCCCACACCTTCACTTCTTCCATTCTTGCTTCTCTCTTCAAAAAACAAACCCATACCTCAAAACTAATTTGAAAATTTTACAACAATCTCACTTAATTTTCGAAATAAAGAAAATAAATAAAGTGGACGACTGAATCACTAGTGTGACTTCCTACATACCTAAGTGGGATCAAGCTTATGTAGTTCTAAGATCAAGTTTTGCATCGTCGTGGAACAACACATAAATAAAAGGTATCATTTAGATTTGAACCTTTACTTAGTGTAAACCATTCAAAGTTCTATCGAGATTCAATGTTGAACGACTCTTGAACCAAGTATCCCTTAATGATAAAATCGGAACAAACATACATGTTGAATTCCTTAGTTAGAGTGTTTTGTATTGCTCAGCACGTTAATGGCGATGTGCTTTAATCCTGGTTTGTGAGTCTACTTTAGAAAGTGGTCTTACTTTCCTAGGAAACGACCTGATTTCCATACTCATATAGGTAAGCCTCTTAAGGTGTTTCTACGGTACACCTTTTAGGTTTCCTTGACTTATTAAGGATATGTATCCATCCTTTGTTCATGCAGAATCCAACACTGAATATTATGGGGTAATTGTTTTAGTGTTCCATAATGATACTTTTAACATGTTGGTACCCATTGAACTTTGTCTATCCTTTTCAAGAAAAAAGTTGGGTTTCTGTTAAGGATGATCAATCTTCATTCACAGACCTTAGTCCCATTTCTTTTGATTTTATAGAAACTATAGCCTTTGGAAGACCTTTAGTAAGTGGGTCAGCCAAGTTTTTCTTTGTTTCCATGTAATCAACAGTTATGCTTCCACTTTTGAGTAACTGTCTTACCATCTGATGTCTTAGACTCACATGTCTAGACTTTCCATTATATGTCTTATTATAGACATTATATATTGTTGCTTGATTATCACGGTTAATCAAGACTGTTGGAGATGGCTTCTTCCATAATGAGATTTCCATTAATGAATTTCTAAGCCATTCCGCTTCCTTACATGCATCTGCTAATGCAATCAATTATGACTACATAGTTGAATCAGATATACAGTTCTGCTTCTTGGAAGCCCAAGATACAGCAGCGCCTCCTAATGTAAATATCCATCCAGTCGTAGACTTGGATTTGGATTCTACATGAACTTCTCAATGTAATGAGAATGGGTTAGTAATAACTCCCCCACTTCCTAATGATTTTAATTCCTAAAATTACATCAGCCTCTCCTTGATCTTTCATACCAAATTTAGAAGGTAGAAACTTCTTAGTTTCATTCACACATGATATATTGGAACCAAATATTAGCATGTCATCAACGTATAAACATATTATAACATAACCGTTGTTATCCGATTTGCTATAAATACATTTATCAACATCATTAACAATGAATCCCAATGACAATGAAACTTTATCAACCTTTTCATGCCATTGCATGGGAGCTTGCTTTAGGCCATAAAGAGATTTGAATAATTTACAAACTTTATTTTCTTGGCTTGGGGTTATAAAACCTTCAGGTTGTTCCATGTATATCTCTTCTTCTAAATCTCCATTTAGAAAAGTTGTCTTGCATCCATTTGATGTATGACCAAATTATGAATTGATGCAAGTGCTATTAAACAACGTATTGAAGATATGCGAGCAACTGGAGTATATTTATCAAAATAATCTACTCCTTGTCTTTGCTTATATCCCTTAGCAACTAATCTGGATTTGAATTATCAATGGATCCATTTGTATTCAACTTTTTCTTGAATATCCATTTACATCCTTTAGGTTTTAGCAACAGGAGGTAAATCAGTTAAAACCCAAGTTTGGTTTAACATTATGGAGTTCATTTCATCAGTGATAGCTTCTTTCCAGAAATTAGAATCTCTAGAACTCATAGCTTCAGAATAAGTTTTGGGATCATCGATGTTCATTACATATTTTTTCACATTAAAGACTTCGTCCTTTTTGCCTTCTACGAGATACGTTATGAAGTCAGGATCGTAGTCCTTCTCTATTCTAGCTCTTTTACTTCTCTTGTGTTTAGTACTATTATCTGGTACTGACACTTCCTTGTTGTTTTGAGCAGGAGCATATTCATCATCATTAATATCAATAGTCTCAGTTTGTTCCAGACTAGATGAATTCAATGGATTCTCAATAGTTAGATTTTTCAAAAAATTCTACATCTACGGATTCTATAACTTCTAAGGTGTCAAGAATAATATAACCTATAAGTTATACTATTAATAGAATATCCTATAAAAACACACTTAAATGCCCTATTTCCTAACTTGGGTCGTTTGGGGTCAGGTTTTCTAACATATGCTAAGCAACCCCAAACTTTAAGTCTAGTAAGGTTTGGTTTTCTATTAAACCATAATTCATAAGGGGAAATATTATTCTTTTTAAGTGGTACTCTATTTGAAATGTAACATGCAGATAACATAGCGCCATATAAGTTATAAGGAAAACTAGAATTGAAGAGCATGGCGTTAACCATTTCAACTAAAGTTCTATTTTTCCTCTCAGCAACACCATTTTGTTATGGTGTATACAGGGCAGTACACTGGTGAATTATACAATTTTGTTTACAAAAAAAAAGTATATTCATTAGGAAAATATTCACCACCACGATCTGAATGTAACGCTTTAATTTTAACTCCTAATTATGTTTCGACTTCTGCTTTGTGAATTTTGAATTTATCGAAGGCCTCATCTTTCGATTTCATTAGACATACATATGCATATCTAGCATAATCATCTGTAAATGTTATATAGTATTGGTTACCACCATAGGTGATATGACTCTTTAAGTCACCCACATCACTATATACCAAATCAAGTAAACTAGTTTTCCTTTCTACAGATTTAAAGGATTTCCTGTGTATTTTTGCTTGAACGCAAATTTCACATTTGGAGATGGAATCGAGATCACAATTAGAAATTAATCCTAATTTATGCATATTTCTAAGAGACTTATAATTAACATGTCCTAATCTACTATGTCATAAATTAGTAGAGTCAATAATATAAGCAGAAGATTTCTTCATTAGATTCAACTTAATCATGCCGTTACAAGAATATCCCTGTCCTATAAATTTGTTGTTCTTGGACAACACTAACTTATCAGATTCATACACCATCTTGAATCCTCCTTTGTTAAGAAGTTATCCAGAAACCGAAGTCTTACACATATCGAGTACATAAAATACATTGACTAATGTAAGAACTTTTCCAGAGGTGAATGTAAGTTCAACTATGCCTTTTCCTATAACTTTGCTTGCAACTTTGTATGCGCCAGTAACTTCGCTGGATTCTCGATTATTCTCTTCATAAGTCTTAAACAGATTATGGTCTTTGCAAACATGAATGGTTGCTCCAGTATCGAGCCACCAATCATTATCAATGCCACTAAGGAGTTCGCCTCTTGTACAACAACCACAAGTTTTTCTTCGACCACATTCGCTTTTTGTTGTTTCTTCCGCAGATGACAGTTTCGAGCATAGTGGTCGGGTTTGTTACAATAGTAACAGGAACCCTTTTTTGTTCTTGGAATTATTATTCTTAGTAAACTATGTCTCATTCTTAGGCTTTAATTTATCAGTAATTTCAACATTATTTACCTTAGGCTGAGACTCAATTTGTGGATTATGAACTGTTCGCGTTTACGAGAATCCTCTTCAATACGAAGATGATGCTGCAAACCGTCTAAATCATAATCCATTTCTGCATGTTTCAGTTTTTTCTTATAATCATTCCAAGAATTCGGGAGTCCCGAAATAATAACTCCAACAACAAAAGATTCAGGGAGATCAATACCGGCATCTTTAAGTTTATTCACCAATAGTAGTATTTCACTTACTTATCCAATTATGGACTTGTTGGTGACCATTTTGAAATCCATAGAATTACAAATAAGAAATTTTTATTACTTGCCTCAGATATACGATACTTGCTCTCCAAAGTAGTTCAGTGTTCCGTTGCAGTTTCCAAGGTCCTATGAGCATTGTAGAATGGAGTAGACAATGCATTCAGAATGTGTCCTTTGCATAGAAAATTATCCTCTTTGCGCTTTGCCCGTTTTGCTTTCAGAGCGGCATCCTCATCAGCGGTTTCCTATGGTATTTCTTCCAAATCATCTTTCAAGATATAGAACAATTTCACAGTGATCAAGAAGAACTTCATAGTCTCCTGCCAACGAGTAAAGTTTTCACCATCAAAACGCGCCAATTTCGTCAAATGCTGATTCATCATTTGCAATGCGCTCAAACCTTCCATGATTGAAGATATTGTCTGAAATTTTGTTGGGGATTTTGCGGTTTAAGGCTATTTGATGATGAATATTGCCATACTTCAGACTTTATGGATTTGCGGAGCAAATTCTTTCGGACAATAGTTCAATCCGCCAGGTACAAATGGATTATCGAACTATTGACTTCCAGGATTCAATAAAGCCTTGGAACAGCGAAATCAGATTCAAAGTTTGTAGTCTTTGATCCGATCAAGAACACTCTGACTTTGATATTGATGATGCAAGTTAATGATAAGAACGAAGAAAAGAAGAAGTAGAAACCTGCGACGAATCTGGATTTTGCAACATCCTGTAGGTGTTACGAATTCTGAGCGTTTGAAATGCTTTAATAGCGTCGCAGTTTCAGAGGAAGAAGAAGATTAATTTCGGAGATTATTTGAAACACCTTTGGGTGTTGCTATTTATATCCTGGAGATGGACACGTCTCTTCACGAACTGGCATGAATATTTGCACAGTCATATCCGTTATAGATCGGTTTGAATTCAAATCGCCGCACTCCTTTGGATTTAATAATGCATTGTATTGTCATGTTTACTGGGTTAACCTTTGGAAATTTTATTCATCTGTTGACAAGATTTGAGAAAAGAAAATAACAACCTATCACAAATCTTGCCTAATCACCCTATATAAGTTACAAACCTGTTCATTTTATTCCTCTGTTAACAAGGTTTGAAAAGTGAAAATACCAACATATAACGAATCTTACCTAAGCACTCTCCGTGAAGTACAAACTTGGCCATTTTAAGTACTCATACCTTAGCATAATAGTTAACAACATAGACCACAACTTTATCCTAACTCTCGTCAATTGACGCAAAATCAAATAGAAAAGTATCTTCATCAAGGAGTCAGCTAAGATTAAAAATGAAAGAAAGATAATATGTTATCATATGACTAAGCAGATTTTATCATTTTATAACTTATATATTTTATAACAAAAATTACCGTTACAAAAACACAAAAGTATTGGTGTTACAGGTAGGAGTCCATACCAAAGAAGAAAATACACTTGTTTTTTTCTTTTTCTTGTTTGAATATTGGAGTTTCCCTCTTCGGATGCTTTCTCCTTTATGAACTTTATTTGTTCATCGTCCCACTTTGTAGTTACAACAACTTCCTGATTGGTTATAATTAGGGGTGAGCAAAAAATCGAAATAACCGATAAAAACCGAACCAAAAAAAAAGAAACCGGAAAATACCGAAAATCGAAAAACCAAACCGCACTAATATTTCGGTTTCAGTTTTAGGTCCAAACTGAACCGAAAAAACCGAACCAAACCGAATTATAAAATGTTGCACATTGTCTCTTGCTGCGTATTGTTTCGTATTATACATTATATACACACTGTCCACTGCTTCACTCATTTGATTTAGCTGAATACAGGATTATGGGTAAACTAATATAAAATGTCCATTCTTTGTTTTTGTAGATTCTTGGATGTTTTGAACTGAAGATGAAAGTTGAAGTACTAGTAGACTATTTTCTAGAATTCCTGGTTATTATTGGTCTGCTGTAGTACTGTTCACTGGAGTGCTCCTACTCATTTCCTTTTTTTTTCTTGTCTTCGGCTTAGAGCTAGCTAGCTTAGCTTTGTACTACTTTGGATGACTTATAGTCTATACTCTATACCATGTGTCTCAATACACTAAGTGTTGAAACAATTTATATTAATTTATTTTATGGCTGTTTAAATTTATAATATTTTTTGTTTAAATCGATTTTAAAACCGAAACCGAGGTTTTGAAACCAAAACCGATGCTTCGGTTATCGATTTTTAAAACCGAGGTCTATCGGTTCTGGTTTCGGTTTTACCCCAAAACCGAACCGAATCGAGGTTTGCTCTCCCCTAGTTATAATATTTAATTCAACGTCTATACTCATTTTTCTTTCAAATAACGTTATGCCAATGGTATGAAAATGAAAGTAAAGAATATATTGTTGTTACATGATATCTACAAATCCAAGTCCACTATGTTGATCATAATAATGTTACCATCTTAATCTATAAGCGGTATACAATAAATGTCAATTCCTATAACATAAACTTTTAATCAGCAGAAGAACAAAATAAGAATGTTGATAGTGTGATAAAAGATAATTATGTAAACAACGGGGAGATAGTCTTACCTGAAGACAATATGGAGGAAGGGCAACATGAAGGACAACCAGACCACTGGTCAATTTCAGAAATAGATTGCCAAAGGGACACCAACTATGGCACATCAAACATACAAAAGGAGTCGCCGTTAGAGTTTAAAGCCTCCATTTCTAAAAATGTCATACCCTTCCCTACGTATAATGCTCCTTAATCAAATAAACAATGTCACCATTAGAGTTCAATCAACAAACTTTATGCCAAGGGGACTTCTTGTGCCAAAATTTTACATAGTAAAAAAACTAGTAGATAATAAGACAATTAAGTGCCCAAAAACTTAATGATACGAGGCTTTCTCCACAGCATTCATAGTCAAGTTGAAGTGTTTATTGTCAAAATAATAAAATTTAGTGAAATGTTTAGGCAAATGGTTAAAAATAAGGCTACAACTATATTCAATGGAAATTATCCACTATTGCTAATACAAAGTAATCAATTCCCTTCATGAAAATAAAATAACTTCACTATAAATAATTACAGCAAATTACCACCGCTAAATAATAAATTCAATATTAAGCTCTTGATCCATTTTTTTTATTTCTTTATTGACTTCTACTGTTGAATGACTCCTATCAGGTTTTAGGAGAGGAGCATAAAGGGCTATGATTGAACAAAATTAATGGATATAGTATTGTTATCATTTTTAGTCATTTTTAAAATAGTAATGTAGTGATACCAAATTTTTGCATGTATTACATCCTGAGTTCATTCAAAGAGCGATGCTCTTAGTTTGCTTCACTTACATACAGCTGTATTTAGTTAAAACTGAAACAATGAACAATGTTATCTTACATAACCAAACATTTTCATATTTAGCAAATCAAATTTCTCAATGCTCACAATCCAATCTTGCACCATGGAACACCCATTTTGTAACATCTGCATTTTTTCATATCCTTTTAGAAGTCTACAGATAGTGTTCAGTTTATCTGGACATAAAAAATACAGGTAAAAGACGTACCTCATACGAAGAATGTTGAAATGAAAAAACATTGGTGTTTGTATTAAACGTGTCTTCATCAAGGAAATGTTCCCACTTTGTTTCAACATCAGTGGACAAATCAACTGGTTTATTTACAACGCTCGATGAACATGACTCGTATTGTAGTGACTGGCTGTAACTGTCCGATGACTGTTCAATGTGCTCTATGATCTTCGGGCGTGGAGCAGTTCTTTTGAATACACAGCACAGTGCCTATACATCTTGGAATGATCAAACCGTTTTATATGGTATATAACTCCAAGGGAAAAAAGAGATAAGACTTTTGTAACTGTCAATATGTTACCTATAAACCAGAGTGAGACTCGCACTCATTTTCGTCGAGCTGATACTCATTCATGACCCAGTTAGTTATTAAGCCATGAGGATCACTTCCGCTATAGTACACTAGTGTCATCTTTGTACCGACTACCATTTTTTATGAATTTACTTTTCCATCCTTGCCTTTAGATTTCCAGTATCCTACTTGAGTCGCTCGGTTCGTCCTCGATCACTTTGGGTATTTTCAATCTCTTGGACTGAAGAAAAACCACTTTGAATCTTTGCTCATTAAGAACGACTTCTCTATAGTCATAATTTTTTCATTGTAATCACAATGTGCTTCTAAAATTTTATGGAGTTAACTTGAAAGTGGAAAGTGCAACTTATAAAATGTTAACCGGCTTTTTGGTCCGGTTCCCAAGAGTGCATCACACACGCTCAACTCAATGTACCTCATGAAGCTGAGGCCGAAAAGGGACACATAAGAGTGAATGAAATAGGATCAAGAAGGGACGATGCCGCTTGTAACCTCATGGCATCCAGAAGACATCCGAGAACAAGGCCTCGGACCCCGAAGGAGTTACGAGCCTCGACCACCCGGTCCCGGGAACCTCGCGCCCCTCGGAAGGACTTCACGCCTGGCATGGCGCGGAATTCGCACCCACCCAGGTGTGAAATCTCGCACCCATGCCTGGGTTCAAAATTTCGAACCCAGTGGGTGCGAGGTCTCGAGCCCAGCGGGCACGAAATCTCGCACCCATGGCTGGGTTCGAGATTCCGAGCCCAGTGAGTGCGGGGTCTCGAGACCAGAGAGGTGCGAAATCTCACAACCATGGATGGGTTCGAGATTCCGAGCCCAGCGGGTGCGAAATCTCGCACCCACGGCTGGGTTCGAGATTCCAAGCCCAGCGGGTGCGAAATCTCGCACCCAAGGCAGGGTTCGAGATTCCGAACCCAGCAGGAGCGAGATTTCTCACCTGCGCCTGGGTTCGAAATTTTGAACCCAGCGGGTTCGAAAATTCAAACCCAGGGGGCTCAAAATTTCGAACCCGTGCCCAGGTTTGAAATTCGAAGGCGCGCGGTTGGTGGGTTCGAAATTCTGCAAATGGTCCCCTACTTCTACCTACTCCTACCTAATCCTACCTACCCCCACGCCTATAAATAGCCCATGGCCTCACACTTCAAAGAGATTGGATTTTCTTCACTTGAGACCTTCCTATAGCTTCCTAGACCTCATTACTGGCATCTCCTATTTGAGGAAGAAGGAGAATTAAATATTCTTTTTCCCAAATACCTAGCATACGACAATGATAAAAGTGAATGTAATGAGCATGGCTCTACCTTGTAATTCTTAAGTGTAAAAGTTCAACATCCTTCCAAAGTGGACATAAGCCTAATCTGCGCCGAACCACTATGAATTCTCGTGTAATTTACTGCTTTCTCTTACTTAGTCTTGCAACCAAATTAACCATTCCTAGTAATAGGAATCTTTGGTGTTAACAAAATTTTTTGCCATCAACATTTGGTGTTTTCACTGAGAATCGAACTTAAGATTTGTGTCTTTCTTCCACATTATCATCTCGACTTAGACAAGCTTAAGGTTCCTTGCCTAACCTGCTGTCGCGTCCACTTACGATGGTTAATAAGTCAAAGAACGCAATGGTCGGCTCTTTAGCCGCAGCCGAGGTCGGTACCTCCCAACAACCTCAACCGGTAGATCTCCCGGCCCCTAATGAAACCGTCCCTCCCGTGGTGGACCCCGAAGCGCCCGTTACCCAAGCTCAAATTTGCGCGCTTATTGAAAGATATGAAAATGCCACGGTCGAGCTCAACCAAGCATTAAGGGATAACATCGGCCTTATGTGGCAACTTCAAGAAAGTCAACGCGTCATCGCCCGACTTCAATTAACTCAGAACAATGCTCGACCCGAACCAACTGCATCGTAAACTTCCTCTTTCGAGTCAAGGGCCCCACACCAAAGGAGGAGATTCACCCTCATCAACAATGTTGCCGCTCGTACCAATGCTCTGGATAATGGTAACGGTCGCGCCAACAGAAATGGGAATGGCAACAATGACCGAATTACGGTCACATACAACGATGGGGCATAGTACCAATACCGCCCTCGCTTAATTATCAATGACGTACCCGATCCTACAAACCAACCTCTTCCTCGACACAACCCAATGGTGCTAATCAGGGTAAAGGGCCCGCTATTCCAATGGCCCGCGCTCCTTTGGAACATAATCCGCATCACTCCTCTCCACCTCACCATCCACACCAAGACCCAATCATAGATGTCGAGGACATAGAGGAAGATGATCCAAACATCCATCATATAAGACGGCCTCGCAACAGGACTTTGGAGCCACGTCAAAATCCGTGGATCCCAATGGCGGATCCCCATCCAACTTACCTTTCGGACATGATACGAAGGGTCATAAGGGAAATGTGAGGGGCGCACACGACGCATGGGAAGCCTACATTAGGCGTAACCCTTCACGAGAAGAGTAAATGAGGCCGAATGGCCGAGGCACTTTAGCATGCCACAAATGCCACTCTATGATGGTACCACTGATCCTTGTGCCTTCTTGAATCGCTATGAATGGCAAATGGACTCGAGCCAGGGTGACGATCCGGCCAATTACAAATGCTTCCCGGTCTTCCTGTCTGATACCACGTTACCTTGGTTCTCTCGCCTCCCTCTTGATTCCATCAACAATTTCGGACAGCTAGCAACAGAGTTGGTCAAGCAATTCAGGGTGTATATCCCAACTCCGAAGAATGCCCTTACCTTATCCAACCTATACCAGGGGCCCGCCGAGTCGCTTAGAAGCTACCTTTCCTGGTTCAACAAATCTCTCGCCAAGGTCGAGGATCCAGATCCTCGCACCATACTCTTTCAACTAGCGAAGGGTGTCCTCCCTACTTTAGATTTCAGGGCCTTGATCGATCGAAAACAGCCTAAGAGCCTTGACCCCTTCTATGAGAAGGCAGATCAATACTTGTGCCAAGAAGAAGCAAGGCAGTACCGGCTTTCCGCCACGAGTCGTCTGAATGATCCCCAAGCAGATACCACCAACAACCACTTCAGAGGTCGATGAGGCGGGAAGCCCTTCGACCAAAACAGGGGGCAGGTCCCCAAAGGCTAAAACCAAACAATGGCAGGCCGGATGGATGAAACAACGGGCAAGCCCCAGCAGAATTAAGAAAGCCCGGCCCTCGCCAAGCTTTCAAGACCTACACCCCACTGAATGAAGACATAGAGACAATCTAATTGGAAACGTGTAACACCCTGCCATACAAGAAGTCGCACGTCAGGGAATCAACTGACCGCGAAAAGAACACCGGGGGGTAATGTCGGTAACACAACGTGTACTGGCACGACACCAATGAATGTCGCCAACTTAGGAATGCAATCGAGAAACTTATTCATGAGAAATAGCTTGAGCAATATGTCCAATAGCCCTTTCCCCCTGAAGCAAACTCACAGCCTCCAGTGCCAGCTCCACAAGAAGCCACCAAGGGAGCTTTAGGATCTTCTAACCCAAGACGAGGAATCGTGATCAACACCATATGTGGCGGGACTTACCCCATACATGACAGCTTTAAAAAAAGGAGGAATACGTGAGTTCCACAAAATAGCTACTTACGAAGCCTGCTCCGCTCTCCCTGAGTCCGTCCCATCCAAGATACATAAAACCATGCGGGACTACATCGTCTTCCGAGAAAGGGAATCGACAGGAGTGGAAATCCCAACCACTGATCCATTAGTCATCACTTCCCAGATCGGTGCCACTTCCGTTCGAAAGGTTTTAATCGATTCAGGGAGCTCGGTCAGCATCATCTTTAAGGTCGCCTACGACCAGATGAAATTAGAAAGAAATGACTTGAAGCCATGTCACGCCGCAATTCACGGCTTCAATGCGGCCTCTAGTTCCCCTGTAGGTATGATCGACCTACCTATAGAACTGGGTGAGAGGGGCCGAAGCCGAGTCCGAATTCTCACTTTCATGGTCATAGACATCGACTAGCCTTACAACGCTTTCCTAGCGCACCCCTTTCTCCCCGAATTTCGAGTTTACATGGTGCCATGGTCTCTCCTAATGAAATTACCGATGAAAAATGGGATCGGAACCGTTAAGGACGACCAAGTCAGCGCCAGGGATTGTTACACAATAGAGTGGAAGAACGCATGCAATAAGGACAAGGGCAATGTCGTGCCCATGCCTTCTTGCGCCAAGAACGTCTCAGCATAGCAATCAGTGGCGTCTAGGCCCTGGATCAGGCGCCACTCCTGTCTTTCCGATGACCTCTTCCCACGGAAGGACGAAGAGCCCGAATACGAGAGGGCCACCCTGGTCGAATCCACAGTGGATGTTCCCGTCAACCTCGACGATCCAACAAGGGTGCTGAAGGTAGGTCACAACTCCACCCAGTAATTAAAGAATATCTCATATGCTTCCTAAAAGATAATTTAGATGTGTTTTCATGGACTCACTCCGACATGAAGGGCATCGACCCCGTAATTGCTTGCCATTCCCTTTGCTTAGATCCCAGAATGCCTCCAATTAAACAGAAGCGCCGCTTTTTAGGGCCTGAGAGGTCTAAGGAACTCGAAGAGGAGGTAGATCGTCTTCTCAACAATAACTTCATTCGTGGAGCTGACTATCCCAAATGGGTTTCCAATCCATTTTTGGTTAAGAAAGACAACGGTAAATGGCGAACATGCATCGACTTCTCCGATCTGAACAAGGCATGCCCCAAGGATAGCTTCCCGCTCCCGAAGATCGACCGATTAGTCGACTCGGCCACTAGATACCAGCTACTATCTTTCATGGACGCCTACTCATGCTACAACCAGATCCCGATGAGCCTCCGTGACCAAGATCATATCTCTTTCATAACCGACCTCGGGCTCTACTGCTATCGTGTTATGCCCATCGGCCTCAAAAATGCCGGTGCCACTTACCAACGAATGGTTAATTGACTCTTTAGAAATCAAATTGGAAAGTCCATGGAGGTGTACGTGGACGATATGCTGGTAAAATCTAAAATATCAAGCGATCAGGTCCACTACTTCTCCGAAATGTTCGATGTCCTTCGCCAGTACGACATGAAACCCAACCCCATGAAATGCTTCTTCGGAGTCGCCTCGGGAAAATTCTTGGGTTTCATTGTCAATTCCTGGGGTATCGAATCTAACCAGAAAAAATCCAAGCAATTCAGGACATCCGAGTCCCCGAGAACATCAGGGATGTCCAAAGTCTGAATGGAAAGGTCACCGCTTTAAGTCAGTTCATCTCTAAGGCCACCGAGAAGTGCATCCCCTTCTTCGATTTACTCCGAAAAGGGAAACGCAACATCGAGTGGACCCCCGAATGCGTCTCCTCATGTAAGGAACTTTTGGATCACTTAGAGCGACTACCTATCCTCTCTAAGCCTATAGACCATGAGAACTTATATATTTACATGGCTGTTTCTACGCAGGTAATTGGCTCGGCACTAATACACCTCGAAGACCGCACTCAACGGCCCATCTACAATATCAGAAAACAGTTGATGGGGGCAGGGAAGAACTACCCGAAGCTAGAGAAGCTGGAATTCTGCTTATTGGTTTCCTCTAGAAAGCTCCGACTGGACTTCCAATCGCATCCCATAAAAGTTTTCACTGACCAGCCACTGCGTCCGGTCCTGCAACAACCCGAGGCGTCAGGACGATTATTAAAGTGGAGCATAGAGTTATGCCAGTTCGAGATAACCTTCATCCCCCGACGAGCCATCCTCGGCGAAGCTCTCGTAGATTTCATTGCGGAGTTAACATCCCCCGAGGAGGATCTCACGGTGAAAGCTGGAACTCCCGACGCCTAGTGGAAATTGTTCGTAGACGGCTCCTCTAATAGAAAATGCTCCAGGGCTGGAGTCATGCTCATCACCCCTGAAGAACGCCTGATGTATTATGCATTGAGGCTAAATTTCCCGCTACCAACAACGACGCGGAGTACAAGGCCTTAATCGCCGGGCTTAGAATCGCGATCGAACTCAGGCTAGAGACCGTCCACGTCTTCTCCGATTCACAACTTATCGTCCGATAAGTACTAGAAGAGTATCAAGCGAAAGAGGGACAGCTTGCCCAGTACCTGGCCCGAGTTTAGGGGCAACTCGTCTACCTCGAGCATTTCACCATCACCCACATCCTACGTGAGAAAAATGAAAAAGCGGATTCACTCGCTAGGATGGCAAGCTCCGAAGATTCCCAACTTAACGGATTCTCCCCGGTTGAAATTCTCAATTCACCAAGCATCAGGCAAAGGCAAGACAAGACGATCATGAGCACCGAACCCGAGCCCGAGTCATGGATGACACCGATCAGAAATTACCTGCAGCACGAAATCCTACCAAAGCACACAAGTAAAGGTGCGTGCTAACTCACCAGTCGTCCCGCTACCTTCTTATGGACGGGGTACTCTACCGTAGAGGTTTTCCGTTCCCCTACCCGGTGCGTAGCTCACGGCGACGCCTTCCAAGTGCTAAGCAGTGTGCATGAAGGCGAATGCGGCAACCATACTAGGGGGCAGAACCTGACCAGAAAGATTCTCTGACATTGTTATTACTGGCCCACGCTTGATCAAGATGCAGCGGACTACGCTCGTAAGTGCGATAAGTGCCAGTGCTTCTCCAAAATTCCAAGAGCCCTGCCCATCGATTGTCTCAAATGGTCAGCCTACGGTCATTCGCCATGTGGGGAATCGACATCATCGGAACTCTTCCAATGGCCAGGGGCAGGGCACGATACACCGTCGTCGCAGTGGACTACTTCACCAAGTGGGCAGAAGCTGAAGCTCTCGCCACAATTACCATGAAGAAGATGATCAACTTTGTTGTCCGCAACATTATTACCCGTTATAGAGTACCTCCAGCTATCATCTTCGACAACGACACTCAATTCGAGAGCACTGTGTTTAAGGCTTCTGTTAGCGCCACGGCATCGATAAAAGATTCTCAGCGGTGACTCATCCTCAAGCCAATGGAAAAGCCGAGGCTATTAACAAGGTCATCAAATCCATCATCAAGAAATTCCTGGAAAAGGCTGGGGGCATGTGGGTAGACGAACTTCCTCTAGCTCTATGGGCTTACCGCACCACCCACAAGACAGCAACCGGTCATACTCCTTTTGCCCTCGCATATGGATCTGAAGCTAGAATTCCCATTGAGCTCAAGCTACAATCCCACCGAGTCACGTACTTTGATCCAAAGACGAACCAAGATTTACTTCTAGGATCACTCAACTTGCTGGATGAAAAAAGGAACCAGGTCGATATCAGAGCCGCCGCCTAATGATAGCGAGTAGCCCGATACTTCAATTCGAGGGTCCGCCACAAGGACCTCAACATCAGCGACCTCGTTCTAAAGCGGGTTTTTTCCCAGCCAACAGGCCTCGCGCCTCGCTAGGAAGGCCTGTACTCCATACATCGAAAGCTCAGCGATGGAACTTTCAGGCTCGCCACCGTCGACGGAGCTGAACTCCCAAGGGCATGGAACAACGAACATCTCCGCCGCTACTTTACATAACTCAATTTATGGTTGTTTATGCTTTTCAAACAATGTTCTATTTTTTTTAGAAATCCAAGGCATTGTAAAGGCTATTACGGCCAAAGTTATTAGTAGAGATGATGTCCAATTTCCTATCTCCTTGTTGTTTACTTCTCACGTAATGCGTCTTGTTTTCCAACAACCAGCTTGATACACGCCAACGACTACCGCATCGGCACCCCGAGCACAGGGGCCGGTGCGGCCATTTCAATTTCTAGGCAACATCGAGTTTGAGATACTTGGATATGCCTGACCCCCCGAGCACGGGAGTGGAAACGCTACTCAAATCGTCGGCCCACAGCGCGACCGAGTCTAAACAACCACTAACTCGAACCTCGGCTCAGTGCCGAGGTCGAGGATAAATCATTCCACGCCCTAGTCCAGGCGGCTTGGCACCACTCAGCGATCAACTGAGATCGATGCAAATCTCTCTTCGTCAGTTGTGGGTGCCGGTCGAATCTTGGCGCAACACCAAGACCGACCTTAAATCGTTTCTTCCCCTTAGCTGTCAAGGCTAGGGGACAGCCCGTGGCCACGATCGGACCTTACGAGATGATGATCGGGGCTGAAAACTACGCCGATGAATAAACGACGTCTGGTGGTTCACCTCAACCCGATGAACGACACGAGAGCCACTCACCTGGCAGACCGCACAATGCGACGCCCTACGCCTTTGCTATACTTGGGTTTAACCCCGGGCCGCCCAAAAAAGCAGGCGCATAGCCTGGTATCACAAAATACGGGTTCCCTGAGCTGAGGGGAACTTACTGAAATCAGCACTCTACCTCACCTCTCTGGAATAATTTACCCAGAGATGACCCATAATTGCCTTTGTGACAAGTGTAACGATAAGTAAGTCTATGCAAGTACAAGACGCTGGAAAACATAAAAAGAACATATGAATACTTGACATAAACATCGATCTTTACTAATTCATATTTCGTTTTCACACACATATACTAAACCAACTACGTGTCTAACACTTTTACTTTCTAATGACAGGGTGTACATGAGAACCACATCGTGTCTTGAAAACCAAAAGCGAGGGTCGTACTCGCGTAAACTATCGGCCTACATTACCAAAATAACGGTAACTCCTACTTAGGATACTAACACTAACCATGTTTCCTTTTCTTGTGCTTGTGATTGCTCTTTTTTCAGATTCCACGCTTGACGGTTCATCCTTGGCACCAGGCCTCTTCTTACCAGACTCATTCTTTCCATCTCGTCCCCTCCGTGAAGTGGTCGATTCATGAGAAGTCGAGATGCGTCTCTCGCTCGTCCCGTCGCCACTAGAAACCTCGATAATATCAATAAGGGTGGCATGCGGCGTAAGCTTGGCGGCACCCCTAGCAGCGAGGCTGACCACAGTGTCACTCGTCTTCGGGACCACTTTGCCCTCCCACTCTGCTTTCTCTTTAGCTTCTCTGGCGGACTTCCGAGCAGTGAGCTTTTGAGACTTACGAGGAGTGACATCGCCAACATTGGCTTTCTCAAGGGACTCAGTAATCCTCTGATGTGCTTCCTCATCCTCCCTCTTTTTCCAGGCCTCATCCTTAGCCCTCTTCTTCTCAGCCTCCTCATCAGCTCTCTTCTTCGCGACAGTGTCAACAGATCTCGCCTCGGCCTCCTGCCAAGCCTTCACTAGGATCTCCTTCCTGGAAGCCTCGTCGTGCTCTCGCTTCTCCTCTACCTCTTCACGCTTGGCCACCATCTTGGCCTATTGACTCACCACCAGAGCCGCCATTGAAGCCACATCAGCTTCTACCGGGCCTTTGGCAGGGGCACTCTGCCCATCGACCACCTCTCCTTCTTCATTAAGAATGTCGACCATGCTAGAAATTACTCTTATGTCAGAAAAGGTGTCAAGTGGGTCGCCGCCCTCTCCAGCCTGTGTCCCTATAAGGCCCGACCCAGTTTCAGTCATTGGAGGGATCATGGAAAAGGGGTCTGCCGTCGTAGACTCAGAAGGAACTGCATAAGCAAAGACACAACCTTTTTAGTCCATAAATTCGGTAATCACTTCGTTCTCAGGGATGCAGGGTAAAAGGAATTTACCTATGGTCGAGGATGGCATAGGAATGATAGGAAGGGTTCTTGCGACGGTGGGTAAGGTGAATCTGGTATCCCCCAGTGCTGGGAAGTCAGGATTATACTTAGTAGCAATTTGGGCCAAATCCCTAGGACCACTCACCATGACAGATCCAGGGCCCAGGGGCAGATGAGAACTTCCCTCTGCAAATGTTTCCGCCACAACCGCGCTCCCGGTCACCGCAAACTTTCCTTTCTCTTCGGCAAGCCTCGCCAACCTTTCATTCTCAGCATCCCCCTACAACAGCCTCCTTCCCTTCTCCAGCCTCTCATACTCGTCGTTGTTCAGATGGACATTCGCGAGTTGGTGCTCGTCCAGGGTGCTTACGTCCACTTGATGGAAGAAGGCCTCGTAACGGATTAACCTCTCCCAGGTTCTGGCTAGCTCGCGGGGGTAGTCTTCGACCCACGAAATCCCTCGAAATCTTAAATCTTTCATGTACATATCATGGATACTCTCCTCGAAGGAGGACCCAACACGGAACTCTGAATCACTCAGTTGTCCCCACAGCTGCTCTATCTCCCTTTCATGTTCGACTTTTATACCCTCAGTCGCACTCAATACGTCCCTGTTACTAGCCTCAGCGTCCTCCTTTTCTTTCCTCATTGCCTCGAGCTTCCTCTTTAACTTAGCAACCTTGGCATTCTCAGCCCGCAACCTCTCGTTTTCCTCCCTCAAAGCAGTATTGTCATTCTGGAGCTGAGTAACCTTCCCAATTTCCTTTTCCATGTCAGTGTATGCTTTGGACCACTCATCCTTATCATTCTTAAGGGTTGTGTTTTCAAGGGTCAAGAGACTTACGGTATCGCTAAAAGTCCCACGATCCCGTGCAGCCCCTGTCTTTAAAGTCATGTAGGCTCGCTTCAGCTCCGCTGCAACAACATAGTCAAAAGTTAAGACTGGGAAACACATGGGGTAGCGGTAAATTAGTCACAATGTAGCTGAGAAACCCACCTATCTCGGCTTCCAAGTGGGTAACCGAGGTCTTTTCACCATCAATGATTAGCTGACGGTTGATGAGCTTTAGGCTTTTCCACTTGATCAACTCAGAAAGATGAAGGGAATGCTTGGTAAGTTCGTTGGCCTGGTGATATGTAGCATGTACATGCATCCATATGTCTCCGAATTCCCTACTGGGAGAAGGACGAAGATCAAGGAGAGATGGCAGCTCATCAAAATGATATTGCGGGAAGTACAGCTTCAAAAACATCCTCCTTTCCTCTGCAGAAAAAGCTCGGATATGGGACTCTATCAGATTTTGCACTCCCGTCACGACTTCCATGCCTGACCTTGGTTGACCAAACAACAGCTCCCTCCCCTTAGCAGGTTGAACGAGAGCCGGAGTGGCGGTCGACTGGGGAGTTGTCGAAGGCAGAGATCGGGATCCACCTATGTGGAGCCGAGCATCCCCCGCTGGTACGCGAATAGGAGGAGCGGGAGGGGATGTCGGAGATCACCTCGATCGATCCCGGTCTCGATGACCGCTGCCTTGTTCTAATGGAGGTGGAGCACCATACTAGCTGGAGGATCTTCGGAATCTCTCGAAAGAAGAAATCTGGGGAGGCTGGCGATCCCCACTCTCATAACTTCGTCCGCCACGTCCTTCTACCAAGACACCTGCCAATGGAACAAGCCGAAGTTAGTCAAGTAACTCACGTAGGCAAACGTCTATACTATGCAGTGTTATGGATGTATGCCCTAAGTGTTCTCTCAACAGATCAGATTGCAGTCTAATCGAGGGGGTTAACCCCTCAACAGTGCAGGAAAGTTCATCCTGGCTTGTTGTATTTGGCCATGGAGTCAGTACTAAAGTAAGTCCCTTTAATCCATCTAACGGGCCCGTGGGTTCGAGCGAGGCCGTCGCCCCTGAGTAAGTCGCAGGAGACTGCGGTCCAACCAACACTCGTTCCCTCTCCCTTGTCGGAGGTGGGACGGGAGTGCTCGGCAACCCCTCATCTCTGGCAACCTCCTCTTGACCATGAACCTCGCCTCCGTGCACATCTCCTTGAGGCGAAGCAGTCCTTTGCGATTCTCCTCCCACTGGGGGCATTTTCCTCTTCTGCCCCGTAGGGGTAAAGCACACCACAACTCCTTCTTTTGACACACTAATGGCAACCACAGGCCTGATCACAGCCCGGTTGTTCGAAAACAACCCAGCACGATGGAGGCGATCCTAACTTATCACGGTGCTGGTATCGCGGAGATTCTCTGGGATTGCCCACAAAGCATTGAGGCATTGTCAGTATTCGTCTCCAGTAGGCGCCTTTGGATTTCATGTCATAACCTAATTGAAACCATGAATAAAGGAAGGAATCCAAAAATTACGGCAGGGAACAGAGTTATAAAAACACTTACTTCCCTTAATCCACCTTCTGGAAAATCCGGGAGGGCAACTAACGAAAAACCCCTCATGCTTAAACACAGATAGCCTGGGTCACGCGCCGACAAAGAATTTTGTAGCAGCTGTCGCTTCCAAAGACCATTGAGAGGGAGAGGCCGCGCTCGATTTCCTTAAGTGGAAGAAGTATCGAATATCTTCCCCAGTGGGCTCCCTGTTCAGAAACTCGCGGAAGAGAACGTAAGTACCCAAGAGAGAAGCGTAAGCATTATGGTGTAGCTGCGATGGCGCGAGACAGAAGTAGAACAACATATCGCCAATGAAGTCGTTAGCTAGGGGCACACACCCAGCAAGGCAAGCTTGTCGATTCCAGGCAGTGGGACCTTCTAGCGGCACATGGGCTCTGTCATCTCTCCTGGGGGTATGGGCATCATCCACTGGTATGTTAAATCATGCCGCCATTTTCTTGACCACTGTAGCGTCAATACACGACTGCACTGAGTTGGTAGGATTCTCCAAAATCACCGCATCAGGCAACATGTCTGGAGCCACCGGAGGTGCGGGCGCATCCTCGCCCATGATATCTACATTCTCGGCCTTTTCAGTCACGACCAGGGATTATTGCCACTCAAGTTGCTCCCTGTGCTCAGACGTTTCGGGCGAGCTGGTCAAATGAGAAGGAGTCGACCCTTCGGTGGTCTCAAGCTCGCTGCCAGATGAGTTATCTCCAAGGGTAGGGTTGGATGTGTGTAAGGCGGGATGGGAAGCCTAATATTCCATAGCCTTTCCGGTCCTTGATCTGGTCTACATCTCTAGCTATACTTTAACGCATTAGCATTAGAACGGGCAGTATAGTGACCTGTACCCCTCGTGTTGGTGACAACTAATATGTGCGAGAAATGCTATGAAAATATAAGCTACATAAAGAAAGTCTAGGACAATTCAAAACAGTCCAAGTCCCAGTCTGGTTGTATGCTCTATCCTATGTGAACAATCCTAAAACCCCGCTCGCGCGGTTAATAAATTATGCATCAACACTAAGTATGCAAATCCAGAGACGAGTATTCGGAAGTCAAAATACATCAGCATGAAAAATTGGAAACCCGACACGTAAAAGGCCATGCACCGAACCATGACGGGCTTGAAATTTCGAGCTCCAGGTTCTAAATTTCAAACCCAGAAGGGTTCGAAATTCTGAACCAAACTGGGTTCGAAAATTTGAGCCCCTCCGGGTTCGAAATTTCAAACCCAGACAGGGGCTCGAGGATTCGAACCCATGGGGCTTGAGAATCCGAACCCAGAAGGGTTCGATGCTTCGAACCCCCGAGTTCGAAGATTCGAACCCCTGTGGGTTCATGACTTCGAACCTAGTAGGTTCGAAAATTCGAACTCGCTGAGTTCGAAAATTCGAACCCGTGGGGGGTTCGAGGCATCGAGCCTGGCTGGGGTCGAAAAATCGAACCCACGAGGTCTTTGTCATGGCCCTTCAACCTCCTCCCCTTCTCACCACCTCGAGTCAAGGTCTCACCTAACTCGGTTCGAAATTTTCGGGTTCGAAGTCATCGGGTTCGAAGCCTTCAGCGATGGCGGCTAGAGAAAGAAAATTTAGGAGGAAAAACGTGAGGGGGGCCTATTTATAAAAGGAAAAAGGGTCCCTTCATATTCTAGTACGGGTTCGAAATTTCCGAACCCACTGGGTTCGAAATTTCGAAACCCAAGGGGTTCGAAAATTTGAGCCCCAAGGGTTCGAAATTTCGAACCCCTGGGCTCGAAATTCGGACCCCACTGGGTTCAAAATTTTGAGTTTACGGGTTCAATAATTTCCAACAAAAAAATAATTCAAACCTCAGTTTTAAAAGCACTGCACCACACTCTCTCGCATATGCACTCCATGTATGTGCATATTGATACCCGCACATCCACGGGAGTGACGCACTGTGGGCACTGAGCGACTTGAGTACGGCGCATCCCCCAACAACTAACACTTATTCACCTTTTGGATTACAGCAAGAGGTAATGGCTTAACTACTATCTCAACTAACACAAAGCACATCGTGTCAAGACAAGACGTACTTTGGGGGGCGAATGTTAACTGGCTTTTTGGTCCGGTTCCCATGAGTGCATCAGACACGCTCATCTCAATGTACCTGCTGATGCCGAAAAGGGACACACAAGAGTGAAGGAAATAGGATCAAGAAGGGACGACGCCACTTGTAACCTCACGGCATCCAGAAGACATCCGAGAACCAAGGCCTCGGACCCCGAAGGAGTTACGAGCCTCGACCACCCGGTCCCGGGATCCTCGCGCCCCTTGGAAGGACTTCACACCCTACATGGTGCGGTATTCGCACCCACCCGGGTGTGAAATCTCGCACCCATGCCTGGGTTCGAAATTTCAAACCCAGTGGGTGCCAAGTCTCGAGCCAAGTGGGTGCGAAATCTCGCACCCATGGATGGGTTCGAGATTTCGAGCCCAGTGCGTGCGGGGTCTCGAGCCCAGCGGGTGAAAAATCTAGCACCCATGGTTGGGTTCGAGATTCCGAGCACAGCGGGTGCAAAATCTTGCACCCACGGCTGGGTTCGAAATTCCGAGCTCTTGAGCCCAACGGGTGCGAAATCTCGAACCCATGGTTGGGTACGAGATTCCGAGCCAAGAGGGTGCGAAATCTTGCACCCACAGCTGGGTTCGAGATTCCTAACCCAACAGGAGCGAGATTTTTCACCCGCGCCTAGGTTCAAAATTTCGAACCCAGGGGGCTCGAAATTTCGAACTCGTTCCCGGGTTCGAAATTCGAAGGCGTGCGGGTGGTGGGTTCGAAATTCTGCAAGTAGTCCCCTGTTTCTACCTAATCCTACTTACCCTCACTCTTATAAATAGCCCATGGCCTCACAGTCCAAAGAGGTTGGATTTTCTTCACTTGAGACCTTCCTAGAGCTTCCTAGACCTCATTAATGGCATCTCCTATTTGAGGAAGAAGGAGAATTAAATATTCTTTTTCCCAAATACCTAGCATACAACAATGATAAAAGTGAATGTATTGAGCATGGCTCTACCTTGTAGTTCTTAAGTGATTAATAAAAGTTCAACATCCTTCCAAAATGGACGTAGGCCTAATCCACGGCCGAACCACTATAAATTCTCATGTTATTTACTACTTTCTCTTACTTAGTCTTGCCACCAAATTAACTATTCCTAGTAATAGGAATCTTTGGTGTTAACGAAATTTTTTTCCGTCAACATAAATATCCTTAGATAGATATAAGAGTAATATATATGGACCATAAAAAGAGAAATAATCACTTGGTAAGTCATATGGCTAACATTTATAAAGATAGTCGGCCTCTATAGAATGAACTTTAGAAAATCCATTCAGCTATTTATGATAAATCTACAAGAGTTATTTACTCGGATTATATATATATATATATATATATATATATATATATATATAGAGAGAGAGAGAGAGGAGGGTTATATAGCACCCCTTTTTATGGGCACCCCTTTTGCAACCGAATGAGTGCCAAGCATTTATTATTAAATAAGTTAGTGGGGGAGAGAGAGTTAGTGGGAGGAGAGAGAAATGGGAATGTGTGGTGGAAATCAGGACGGCTAAAGGGGTGTTGCACTATTTGGGGTGCTCTTGAACGCTCATATATATACATACATATATATACATACATATATATACATATATATATGGAAAAATAACGAAATGCTTGGTTTGGATGATAAATCAGCAGCAGATTAAATCAAATAATATTGTTGGAAATATTAAATACAAAGCATTCAATCTGTGTTTTATAGTACCATAACTATACGTTGTTGGTCTCTATTACATAAAATCTTAAGATAAGTTGCATGCTTCTATTATCATGGTAAACTAAACATAATCTTGATCTAAATTTAATCATAGAATTAACTTGCAAATATAAGGAAATGCGGTCATAAACTAAAAAAATTATTTCTATTATGGAAAAAATAATCATATCCAATGTTGAGAAATCGTAAATACTTATGCACTCATTTGGTTAAATTTTTGTAACCAACACAAACTACATCTTTTAATCCTATTTACAAATAACCACATCCTATATGCACATGGATAATGATACATGTTGACAATGATATAGTTTGGTAAACCTCTGTCAATAACTTTCCATAATAGCAAAGTGAATATATAGGCGAACCTATGAAATAAATGAAACCAATACTTTTGGTGAATGATCAAGAGACCACAATCTTGCCTTAACACATAGTCCATGCAAATGAACTGAAATGTAATGTATAATAAATAGCTTCTTATAAATAGATTGGAGTTCGAAGTCTAGTCATATAGACAACAATCTATAGGTTGAATAAAATCAACAGTTGATCACTAAATAAAACTTACTAGCCATGTAAGTAGTCTTCTTCACTACCATGGCTACACTGGATCTAGGAAGAAGCACTTTACTTCCCTATCGGTTACAACAATCAATTATACAATTTGGATACAAAGATCATATAACAAAATCATCATAATATATGTAAGATTTTAATCATCATATGATTTAGGTTAATCCTATCTTCTATTTTTAGCTTTTGTTTATCCTCCTCCTATATGCAAACTTCGGTGCACCTTTTTTTAGCAGCGTAACGAAACATGTACTTCTTACTAACAATGCATATTTTCTCCACTGTGGTATTTTCTTAAAAATTTAGAAAAAAAGATAAATAAGTAAAAAAGATGCTAAGTAATTGGTATGCTTGCTAATAGCATGCTTTGATTAGAGTACAAGCTTTAATCCATAGTACAATAGCCTTGAAGGATAGGCGCATAATTGGAAAATTAAAAGCGGGTCATTACATTTTTGGTAGCACAACGAATATTTTGTTATATGCCTATCAATATTGATATATGTTTGATTGAAATTTATGTAAAACTAATTTTTTTTCTTTTAAATGATTCAACCGAACTGTTGGTTCCTCCATTGTTGTGCGATAATAATAGTATACATAATTGACCAAGATAAGTTGATAAACAAGAAAGCAACATTTGAGAATAACAAGGAAATGGAAAAGGCATGTATGCTAGTACATAACAAATATATACATAAACTTAAACAAGTACCCTCCAACTTTCTAGATTGCGATAACAGGAATAAGAAACTGAAAGTCGATTGTCTTGAAATTGTCTAATAGAATTAGTCCATGTCTCTTTTTTCTTACATCACATCTTAACCTATGCACAAAGAAAAAGTTAACAAACCAAATAACTAAGAAATCTAATTATTTAAAATGAAGAAGTTTCCTATATCCCAGCACAAGAATTTTTTATGCATGTTCCCGTGTTTGCTTTTTCAAAATTTAGCACATTTGAGGCTTTGTTATAGCAAGGACAAAGAAAATTGTACTCTGAGTTAATCGCTTTTGTAATTTATTCGTGTATTAAATAAAGGAGTTGTACCATTAATTAATAGAATCAACATCACAGTTGAGAACTGCATAACAAGTTCGAAATAAAATTAAAATATAAAGGCATACTTATTTAAGGATTACATAGAAGTCTCGAGCAACACATGGTATCTGATTAGAATTGTTGAGAACGAAGAGAAGGACTAAAGCAACGATAAAAATGGAGAATGTTAGAACGAGGACGATGAAAATGGGGGAATTGTAGGATGAGGTGAATGGAATATTATAAGGCGGAATAAAGGCGAAAATAAATTGAAACCCCAAAAATTTTGTAAGGCGGAATAGGTGCGCTAATATTTGGTTGCGCAAAAGGCCAATGAAATATTATTATTACTTGCACTAACATATAAGCGCAACTAATTTTTGCAACCAAAAGTTGTTTTTCTTGTGGTGTCGGTTAAGGATCTCGGGACATCCCCTAGAGGTATACCCATCGTTTAAGGAAGTTCCTTTGCTTGGTCATTTGTTGGAGATCCATTCTCCACTACGAACCCATACGGTTTTAGATGTATACCTATGTAAACATAATAGTATGAGATATTATGCTGGCTAAGATTAAAACATTTACTTACGTAAGTAATTTCCCACACTATGCATTAATAATAATATCAAATGGTTTTCACGTATCAAACATATTTTGTTATCATAAGAAGAAACCTCGCCCATGTTTGCGCTTGCAATGTGTGTGCGCGCCGCAATGCCTTATGGTAGCTTCATTTTCTAAAAAGCATTATGAATTTCTGCACTGGTATTCATAATGGAAAAAATCGTTTCGTGCGTATGCGACGCGGTTTTATGAGTTACCTTATTTTAAATTGTAATTGTTTTAAGTTCTCACGCTAGTCCCATGACGTAGAGTTTATTGTTCCTTCCTAAACTCTGGATGCTCATATTTTTCCATACAGGAAGCCTGGTAGTTAAGGTTTATAGATAGCCTTGAAGTCATTTATAGAGTAGGTGATAGATTTAGGCTGGAGTGAGATTATAGCAATTATATTCTCCCATAAGCATTATAGTATTTTCTATTTTATATTTATTGTACTATGATATATTCACTGTAATTCTGACGTAAATATTGTTGAACTAATAAAAATTTCATTTTGTTTCTGTTCTAATGTGTTATTTCCCCTAACAGTTTGTCCTCGAAAACGTTTCGAGTTGGTTTAATTACCGACTTGAAGCAGTAAAAAATGCGGGTTGTTACAATTTTTATTCTGATTTATATATTATGATGTTTTGATATATGAGTGTGTGTGTTTATATATATATATATACATATATATATATATCTCACTTGCTATGACATCATCCTAAAGATTGTTGTTACTTGAATAAAAATAACCACATTAGACACCTATATGACCAGAATCGCGTTAATTCTCGAATAATGCTTTCCGCTCGTCTCATCATATCCACCATCCAACCACCGTTGAAGCTTCGACCACTCCAGAAATGTCAAGCATCCTCTTTTCCAAAATTCCCTTTAGACCTCATCAAGTAATTACCAACGATGCATGAGATATTAGCAAAAGAACAGAATTTCTTTAGTTTAGGTTTTAGTGGATTTTTGTTCACCTTGATTGTCCGATCTACAAATGGTAAGCATTAATGTATTCTTATCGTCAATATAAAACATTCATGTTAGGAGTATTGTATAGAATTTAATGGTTTAAAGGGTGAATTTTGGACCAGTGGATTAAAGGTTTAATGGTAGTTAGGGTGTTAGAACTCTGAAATGTTAAGTTTAGAGGTGTATTTATAGTAAATTATAAAAACATTAATTCATCCAGCGAAAAAAATTCGAACTCAAATGAGACGTGCGTTCATAGTTAATAACCTACATTCTGAGTACAACGGAACTAGTTTTGGGAGGTAATTCGATCGCATACATAAGTTAGCTTTTCAAATCATATTATAAATTTAAATCATTTATTACTACACTTTCCTTTCGGCACGAGTACACAATAAATTCAATCTTTATGTAATTTGAAATCTTATTATATTATTACGGATTCGATAAACTGGTTTTATCGAAATCGAAGACAATTTGCAAAAATGATATTTTTACATAAACAAAATTGAGTTATTATTGAACGATTTTAAACCGCTTAAATCCTTCAGTAAAAGTTAATTATTATCATTCATATTTAAATAGTATTATAAATAAATTGGAATAAATATAATTTCATTTTAAATTCAAGATTCATAAATTTGATTTATTCCTATATTTAAATACTTACATAAATTTATTATAAAGAATTAATTTCCAATTCATTCATTTTAATATTTAAATTCATTAAATAATTATGTACTAAAAATCTGGGTTGTTATTTATTGTATTTCAATTTATTCACATCAAAATCTGTTTTTATTTGACATTTGAATATTTTATTTAGGTATTTTTAAGCTACATGCTAAAATCTTAGTTTTTTCACACAAGTCTAAACAACATTCATGTATTTGTGGCTATATGCATATGCATACATGCGAGCATGGTGAACATACATTCACACACGTAAGCATACATACGCCCCACATGTATATATTCATATTTACATATGTACATACTTGCATACCTACATAAATGTAGATATAAATATAAAACATACTACTAAATGTTAATTACTCCTGTGTAACAACCCGAAAATTTGGGCCAGTTTAAAATTTTTATTTTGGCAATTTTAGCGAATTTTGATTATTTAAAATGAATTATTTTAAATAATATCGACGAGAAATTTATTTTGAATAGAATCGAACGTATATATTATATACGTCGTCGTTAGAATATAACTATTCATATATAATTATAAATAGAATTGAAAATGGCGCGGTAGTTCGATAATTCGATTTCAAACTTCAATTGAATGTACCGGGTGCAAAACAATCCGGATTTTAGTGAAACCAAAAACATTAGGATCTAATTGGTAATATCTTTCCAACGAATCCGAAAAATCAAGATTTCATAGAGGGAATCAAAATATATGTCCAGTTGAAAATTCTGAATAGTCGCTATGGAATTCAGGCCCTTAAAAATAGAAATTTTGCAAACGACCTCGGATTTCGACGAAACTAGTTTTGTTGGGTCCGTGATGTCAAATTATTGTTAGATCCCAAATTTCATAATTTTCTGAATCAATATGTGAGCGTGGCAAAGGAAAACGCGTTTGACCAGTTTCAGTTGATTTTAATCGACTGGAAATTGGCCATTTTTCCAACGGTCTCAGAATTCGACGAAACTAGTTTTGTTAGGACCGTATCGTCAATACGAAGCTAGAAAATATTTTTCTGCAATTTATAGAGTTGGTATGTGACCCCGGTAATTTGAAATGTACGTTTAAAATTCAATATAGTGATTTAAATGTAAATTTAACGGAAACTGATTGAAACGATCGAATCAGTTTGTGGTACATATCCCATTGTGTTCGGAATGGGGGTGAAACGCTATGGGCGACAGGCGGCGGGCCTTGTTTAGAGGTCGTATGTAAAAGTCAACTTTTAGAAATTAAATAATATAAAATAATTAAATAAAAAAAATATCTGTTTTCTCTCCCCTCCCCCTTATTTCATTCTGCCCCCCCCCCCCCCCCCCCGTTCGATTCAATCAGAAGAAAAAAAAGAAAAAAAACGCTGCTCTAGACGATGGGATCCTCCTCCGCCAGCGCCGCGTTGACCGCGACCCCCTCCCTCCCTCTGGCGATCGGCCGACGCTTCCCCCAAGCCCCCTCTTCTCCTCCACCTCGCACGTTTCAGCCCCATCCTCGAAACCCCCCCTTTCTTCCAAAAGAACCGCCTCCTCCTTGCTTCCCCCATCTCGAAGCAGCGGCCGCCCCCTCCTCCTGCTGACCGCCTCCAACTCCGGCGCACCCAGCAGCTCCAACGCCCAACCCCTCCTCCTTCCGTGAATCCGAACCCTTTCCCTCTTATAAAAAAAACCACTGTAAGTCTTCTATTTGTTCGCATTTATTTACTTTTGCTATTGAAATTTTATATGAACCACTATGAGTTAAGCTCGGATTTTTAAAATGCAAAAGCTCGGATTCTTAAAATAGAAAAGACTCGATTTTTATTTAGTTAGCAAAAACTAAAAATATAATTTTTATTATAGTAGAGTATTAAAAATATAATTTTTATACTAATGGCATATTAAAAATATGATTTTTATATTTTTAAAGTATTAAAAATATGATTTTTATATTTTTAAAGTATTAAAAATATAATCTTTATTATGTAGAAGATGTAAACATATGATTTTTGTTTATGTAGAGAAGTAAAAATATAATTTTTGCATGATAGGAATATTAAAAATAGCATCTTTATATGTGTAGCAAAATAAAAATGTGATTTTTATAGTGATGAAATTGAAAAGGTAAAATCTTTATATGAAGAATAGCGTGATAAAAATATAGTCTTTACTATATGAACATCAATGTGAAAATATAATTTGTATCTATATAGAAGCGGTATAAAAATATGATTTTTATATATTGAATAGCATAGTAAAAATTCGATTTTTACATATGTAGTGGCTACGGGCAACGAACATGACGAAGATGCGATAGCGATGAAGATTTCTATCAATGAAGTGCCGTGGAGCTAGGATAGCTATCAGTGAGAATTTCTCACCATTCAATTTCATTTTCTAGTTATATATATATACTAGGATGCAGACGGTGCTTAGTAGCACCCGACACAATCGTCCACAGACCATGGACTTGTTTGTTTGATTGCAAAAATTAGTTAGATCATTTGATTGAAATTGAATTGTTTGGTGAAATGAATGGATTTGATTGATGTGTGAATGGCGTGGGCCTTCACTAGACCGGGGATAAGGCTAGGCCTTGTCCCGTTTCTAGTATCGTGCCGTTATGCCGCCGAAATATTCTAAAATATGTTAGAAAATAAAAATATCATTTTATTGAATAAAGGAATTGAATAGAATATTTTCATAGGTTGAATAAAATGTTTTATCGTTAAGAATATAAATTTTAACGTGAAAGTGAACAAATAAATATTTATAAACAAATCGATCGATTTGTTTATATACACTGATTTGACTGATATTGATTGGGTCGATAAATTTTACACATCGCCCAACTGCACAACTAAAATCTGGGTTTGATTGTTTGAAAACCCCACACGGGTGTTGGGACGAAATTTGAAGTTCACTCATCCTGATTGATTGAATATGTCGATCGATTGATTGACAGACTATTATAAGCGTTAGATATCTATATTTGATGCTTATACAGTGTAGTGCACTTTGGTTGATGGTTGATTATTTTCAATGCTATTATACGTGTGTAAATGTATGAAAATCCATATAATTAACATTATATGGTGATTGATTGGGCCTCATTCCAATTTAGAAAATAAAGAATAATATAAAATAAAGGTTCATGTGTTGACAGTACTCATCCGTTGAGATTGGTCATGTGTTGAACGAAATATTTTAGTAATAAAATTTACATCTTTATCAATATAAAATAAAGGTTCATGTGTTGATAGTACTCATCCATTGAGATTGGTCATGTGTTGAACGAAATATTTTAGTAATAAAATTTACATCTTTATCAATATAAAATAAAGGTTCATGTGTTGACAGTACTCATCCATTGAGATTGGTCATGTGTTGAACGAAATATTTTAGTAATAAAATTTACATCTTTATCAATATAAAATAAAGGTTCATGTGTTGACAGTACTCGTCCATTGAGATTGGTCATGTGTTGAACGAAATATTTTAGTAATAAAATTTACATCTTTATCAATATAAAATAAAGGTTCATGTGTTGACAGTACTCATCCATTGAGATTGGTCATGTGTTGAACGAAATATTTTAGTAATAAAATTTACATCTTTATCAATATAAAATAAAGGTTCATGTGTTGACAGTACTCGTCCATTGAGATTGGTCATGTGTTGAACGAAATATTTTAGTAATAAAATTTACATCTTTATCAATATAAAATAAAGGTTCATGTGTTGACAGTACTCATCCATTGAGATTGGTCATGTGTTGAACGAAATATTTTAGTAATAAAATTTACATCTTTATCAATATAAAATAAAGGTTCATGTGTTGACAGTACTCATCCATTGAGATTGGTCATGTGTTGAACGAAATATTTTAGTAATAAAATTTACATCTTTATCAGTATAAAATAAAGGTTCATGTGTTGACAGTACTCATCCATTGGGATTGGTCATGTGTTGAACGAAATATTTTGATAATAACAACTATTTTGAAAAAGGAAATATTTGAAATAGAATATTTGAAAATAGAAATTTATGAAGCCGTGTTGATTAGATTGACGCCATTTTGACGTGAACGATATTTATATCGATTTTATTCATTTCGAAATGAATTGAATATATAACGATTTCGAAATGAATTGAATATATAACGATTTCGAAATGAATTGAATATATAACGATTTCGAAATGAATTGAATATATAACGATTTCGAAATGAATTGAATATATAACGATTTCGAAATGAATTGAATTGAAAACGAATTCAAATTGAATTGAAAGCGAATTGAAATGAATTCAAATTGAATTGAAATTTGAATTGAATAGAAATGAATTTTAAAACGAATTTATAAAGAAGAATTCAATTTTGAATTGAAAAGAAAGTTGAAATTGCTTTTGAAACGATTTTAAAACTATTTATATAATTCGTTTTAAATAGAAATCGACGAAATATATATTATATATATTATATATATAATATAATGGCCTGAATAGAACGCGCCGCGCCGCGGCAGTTCGCGAATTTCGCCCATTTATTTCAAACGGACATTACGGGAGATCCGACCGTCGGATTCTCCTAAAACCGGAACCGTTGGGTTCGTATCGAAAAGAGCTTTCTAACGAATATTAGAAATTAGAAATCTAACGGTTGGATTTGGAATTATGTCCAAATCAAATTTGAAAAAGGTCGCTGTAAGTGCGGTTCGATGGCCGTTGATGGAAATCGACTGTACGGGCCTTGATAAAATTATTAAAAATAGTAATAATTTGTGTAAAATCATAAGAAATGATTTAGAAAGAATTGGGATGAAAAACTCCATATTTGAAAAGATAAAAATAGATTTTTATCGAAGTAAACTAGTTTTGAACTAGAATTATAATTCTATTTATTTTTAAATAAATAAATTGAATTTGAAAAGGGTTTTAAAAATAACCAGAATTTCCAATGATTGCCTTGGAGTGGATTTGAATCGAAATTGTCTTCGGAATATTTCGATGTTGGAATTCGTGATTATGCAGGTGTTGTTATGGAAATTTGAAAGATATATATATCTATATCGTTATTTCCAGCACGACATTTGTTAATCGTAGGATTTGATATTGAATATAAGCCGATATATTTTCTATTCAGAGCCTTGTATTGAATATCAAATGTGATTTGGGTTTGTCGTGAATGGTGTCTTCACTAACACTGTTCTTGAACCCAGTTGAGAAAAGATTAAATCTTTTTATTTAGATTTAATGAAGGGTACCAATTAAATAATATTTAATTGGAATTGAATTGATATTGATTTTTGGGTTTATCGTGGACAGTGTTTTTAAATAACACTCGTTCTTTAACCCGATAATTAATGAATGTGATTTTGGGTTTATCGTGAACTGTGTTTTAAATGACACTGATTCTTTAACCCAGTTAAAGATTAAAACTAAGTGGAGTTTTAATGAATCTTTAATAAGATTGAAAAGATCGAAAATGGAGTACCACCAGTTTTGCTCCAGGCGATAGTTAAATCTTTAATTAGATTTGAACGTGGAATGGTAATTGAATTTACCGATAACACCGTGGTGTTAGATATGAAGTATAACCAGTTTTACTTCATGGGATGAATAGGTTGGGATTGAGAAATTCAAATAAATGATTACTTCGGTAAGGTTCGCTAATCCCGACTAGTTTGAATTGAGATTCAAAAATAGAATAAAGAATAAATTCAAGGAATTTATCTTGGATAAAATTAATGGGAACCTTTCCCTATGAATGTGAAATTTAGAAACTAACTGTCGGTTAGCCAAGCAGAATGGTTTTCTGGATATTGATCTGATGTTGGTTTCGGCCTTCGGGGTTAATATTTGGGAAATTATTCTCTTGATTAATTTACGGTTAGTGACTGATGAATTGGAATGTGGCGTATGTTGTGTTTGTGTAACACTTATTTAAAATATACGCGAGTTATTCGGAAAGGCCGGGTTTATCCCATTCTGAATAACTGATACGACGATAAGTCGAAGATGAAGACGATGGTCGAAGACCGGAAGTCTTCACGTCGTTTGGGTGATTACTGATGATCTTGATTGGGCTGTACACCCAAGAAGATGGAAACAGTTGGTCATCGTCCAGACGTACTTGGAGATCGATGGATATGCGGGGTACTAGGTGCCTCCGGTTTCGTTCAGACCCAGAACGAACTTGTAAATGGACTGTGTGTCTGACATTGGATTTTAGTCTGTGTGATTGATTTCTATTAAATATATATCTGTTTGGCGGCGGAGAATTTATTCTCTTGCTTAACGCCCTTCTCTGAGACGTACGAGCTCAGGGGTTATATATTGATGGATATCAAACGCATGGAGTGAATTGCCTGTGTGGCATGCCTAAGTGGCAAATGATCAAGGCTTCTGTTGAAAAGCAAAGTCTTGTGGTTGATGATCGAAGCACGGCCTTTGTGGCGTAGCTTTGTGTAACGTTTCTTCGCGAGTTTCACACCCGGTATGAACAAAAAACGGGAGACGGACCTCATGGAGGACATGCGTTTCTTTCTAGTTAGAAGTGGCGTCAGTGGTTTTACACGCCATGACGAGTTTGACTTATGTGGTTGTTGCTGTTGCGAGGCGCCTCGGTTATATCGGTTTCAGCTGATGCATTCTGGTCGGCAGATGGACCAGACTTACGCCCCAAAGGGCGGGGAAACGCAGTGTTCAGGCATTTTAATCCACATCGGTGGACCGGCCCTGTCGCTCCAAGGGCTCACCTGAGTCTGGGTCCTGAGGCTCGGGCTAGAGAGTCTCAAATCGGTTGAGGACTATCTTTTGCCTCGGTTCATAGATGGAAATCCAACTTCCAAATACGTGACATTTGCGGTTTTAATTGTAGAACCTAGTATGGCGACATAGTGGGATGGGGCACTTATGCCGTCTATGATTGATACTTATGATTTGGAGTTGTTTTATACACTATGCACTTATTATAGTATCAAATGATTTCTTTTAAACGTATCAAGCATTCTTGGCTATTATAAGGTAAAAACCCTATCCCCCGGCTTGCGTTGCATTGTGTGATAGGACCTGGGTCTTATAATAGCTTCATTTTTCTTTATTTAGCATTGCGTTGTTGTTTTATGCACTGGTATTCTTGGGAGGAAACCCGTTCCGCGTTAGCGGCGTGGTCCCTTGATTTACCCAACTTTAAAAATAAAGATTAATAGCTGTTTTAGTTCTCAAACCAGTCCCATGACTGACATGGAGTTTATTGTTTTGACCTAAACTCTGGGTGCCCTTATTTTGACACGGGCAGCTAGTAGTTTTGGTTTTGCAGATTTATATTCACAGGATCCTGGTTTACAGCTGGAATGATATCCGGAAAGCTTTGTATCCGTATATCTCTTCTAGTGGTGTATTGTATTATTTTCCGCTGCGATGTATTTAAATGTAATTTGAATCTCTGATGTTTCTGTGTAATATTTATTTGTTTATACTCTGTATATTCTTGTAATCTGATGCATTGTTGTAATATACAATGAAATGTTCTTTTATATGCGTTCTGTTGTGGCTTGTTCTCGAACTATCCGACACTTTCCTTTACGTGGAAGTTACGGGTCTTCACAGTTGGTATCAGAGCTTTGGTTTACAGAGCTCGAGAACAAGACACATTAGAACCATACGAAAGAATTCATCAGATATTGGATTAGTAATATCCAATGAGAATGACTCGTTAGAAATGGGATCAGTAGTATCCTAGAACGAGTGTGAAGAGTATATTTTTCAAAGGAAAACAATTTTGTTTAGAAAATTTAAACCATTTTATACGTATTTGAATATTTATTTATTTTAAATATGGTCAATCCAATATATAAAGGTTTTGTATATATGCGTCATGAACGTATATTCGAAGTTTTAATATACTGGATAGATATAGGATTACACTCTAGTCGCTCGGGGATGATTTTGATGATGGAGCTCCATCACCAAAATTTATGTTCGTGTTTCGAAGGTGTGATTTTCTATATATTTCCATTAGACTGGTGTGAGAACCAAAATTTATATAGCTAGAACACATTGTTTTGAATTGGCATCAAAAACAAGATTTTCAGTATATATATCAAAATTATGAATTTGAAACTCTAATACACTAATTGATTGATGTTTGTGTAGTTTGTTTATTTGTTTGATAATTTTGAACCATTATGCCTAATTGCATCAAATATTGAATTATATTGAAAATTAGTTGCATTTGCTTGCATATACATATACTTAAATTGAACAGGTCATAGCAAGGAGGCTAGAACAGAGAATAAAATTTGTTTGCCCGACAAATAGGTACATGTTTACTACATAATTTACTGTTTTGTTTGGGTGATGATGATTTTATGAGCCTATTGGCTAGCCGCTTGGCTTTTTCTTTTTCTTTTTGAGATCTGAAGGACCGGGGAAGCTATTTGAAATTCCCCGATGCTCCCGGTGCAGGGGAGGTTATGGCGAAATTTTTCGAAAATTTAGGGTGTTAGCCAAATTTTTGAAATTTTGAAAATTCTCAGAAACTGAAAAGTTGGAGAATAGAAGCCAGACCGAACGTAGTGTTGATTAATCAAACCACTTTCGACTTTGTTCCTTTTCGGGGATGAAAAGTTTTAAGTGGGGGAGATTGTAACAACCCGAAAATCTGGGCCAGTTTAAAATTTTTATTTTGGCAATTTTAGCGAATTTTGATTATTTAAAATGAATTATTTTAAATAATATCGACGAGAAATTTATTTTGAATAGAATCGAACGTATATATTATATACGTCGTCGTTAGAATATAAATATTTATATATAATTATAAATAGAATTGAAAATGGCGCGGTAGTTCGATAATTCGATTTCAAACTTCAATTGAATGTACCGGGTGCAAAACAATCTGGATTTTAGTGAAACCAAAAACATTAGGATCTAATTGGTAATATCTTTCCAACGAATCTGAAAAATCAAGATTTCATAGCGGGAATCAAAATATATGTCCAGTTGAAAATTCTGAATAGTCGTTATGGAATTCAGGCCCTTAAAAATAGAAATTTTGCAAACGACCTCGGATTTCGACGAAACCAGTTTTGTTGGGTCCGTGATGTCAAATTATTGTTAGATCCCAAATTTCATAATTTTCTGAATCAATATGTGAGCGTGGCAAAGGAAAACGCGTTTGACCAGTTTCAGTTGATTTTAATCGACTGGAAATTGGCCATTTTTCCAACGGTCTCAGAATTCGACGAAACTAGTTTTGTTAGGACCGTATCGTCAATACGAAGCTAGAAAATATTTTTCTGCAATTTATAGAGTTGGTATGTGACCCCGGTAATTTGAAATGTACGTTTAAAATTCAATATAGTGATTTAAATGTAAATTTAACGGAAACTGATTGAAACGATCGAATCAGTTTGCGGTACATATCCCATTGTGTTCGGAATGGGGGTGAAACGCTATGGGCGACAGGCGGCGGGCCTCGTTTAGAGGTCGTATGTAAAAGTCAACTTTTAGAAATTAAATAATATAAAATAATTAAATAAAAAAATATATCTGTTTTCTCTCCCCTCCCCCTTATTTCATTCTGGCCCCCCCCCCGTTCGATTCAATCAGAAAAAAAAAAAACGCTGCTCTAGACGACGGGATCCTCCTCCGCCAGCGCCGCGTTGACCGCGACCCCCTCCCTCCCTCTGGCGATCGGCCGACGCTTCCCCCAAGCCCCCTCTTCTCCGCCACCTCGCACGTTTCAGCCCCATCCTCGAAACCCCCCTTTCTTCCAAAAGAACCGCCTCCTCCTTGCTTCCCCCATCTCGAAGCAGCGGCCGCCCCCTCCTCCTGCTGACCGCCTCCAACTCCGGCGCACCCAGCAGCTCCAACGCCCGACCCCTCCTCCTTCCATGAATCCGAACCCTTTCCCTCTTATAAAAAAAAACCACTGTAAGTCTTCTATTTGTTCGCATTTATTTACTTTTGCTATTAAAATTTTATATGAACCACTATGAGTTAAGCTCGGATTTTTAAAATGCAAAAGCTCGGATTCTTAAAATAGAAAAGACTCGATTTTTATTTAGATAGCGAAAACTAAAAATATAATTTTTATTATAGTAGAGTATTAAAAATATAATTTTTATACTAATGGCATATTAAAAATATGATTTTTTATATTTTTAAAGTATTAAAAATATGATTTTTATATTTTTAAAGTATTAAAAATATAATCTTTATTATGTAGAAGATGTAAACATATGATTTTTGTTTATGTAGAGAAGTAAAAATATAATTTTTGCATGATAGGAATATTAAAAATAGCATCTTTATATGTGTAGCAAAATAAAAATGTGATTTTTATAGTGATGAAATTGAAAAGGTAAAATCTTTATATGAAGAATAGCGTGATAAAAATATAGTCTTTACTATATGAACATCGATGTGAAAATATAATTTGTATCTATATAGTAGCGGTATAAAAATATGATTTTTATATATTGAATAGCATAGTAAAAATTCGATTTTTACATATGTAGTGGCTACGGGCAACGAAGATGCGATAGCGATGAAGATTTCTATCAATGAAGTGCCGTGGAGCTAGGATAGCTATCAGTGAGAATTTCTCACCTTTCAATTTCATTTTCTAGTTATATATATATACTAGTATGCAGACGGTGCTTAGTAGCACCCGACACAATCATCCACGGACCATGGACTTGTTTGTTTGATTGCAAAAATTAGTTAGATCATTTGATTGAAATTGAATTGTTTGGTGAAATGAATGGATTTGATTGATGTGTGAATGGCGTGGGCCTTCACTAGACCGGGGATAAGGCTAGGCCTTGTCCCGTTTCTAGTATCGTGCCGTTATGCCGCCGAAATTTTCTAAAATATGTTAGAAAATAAAAATATCATTTTATTGAATAAAGGAACTGAATAGAATATTTTCATAGGTTGAATAAAATGTTTTATCATTAAGAATATAAATTTTAACGTGAAAGTGAACAAATAAATATTTATAAACAAATCGATCGATTTGTTTATATACACTGATTTGACTGATATTGATTGGGTCGATAAATTTTACACATCGCCCAACTGCACAACTAAAATCTGTGTTTGATTGTTTGAAAACCCCACACGGGTGTTGGGATGAAATTTGAAGTTCACTCATCCTGATTGATTGAATATGTCGATCGATTGATTGACAGGCTGTTATAAGCGTTAGATATCTATATTTGATGCTTATACAGTGTAGTGCACTTTGGTTGATGGTTGATTATTTTCAATGCTATTATACGTGTGTAAATGTACGAAAATCCATATAATTAACATTATATGGTGATTGATTGGGCCTCATTCCAATTTAGAAAATAAAGAATAATATAAAATAAAGGTTCATGTGTTGACAGTACTCATCCATTGAGATTGGTCATGTGTTGAACGAAATATTTTAGTAATAAAATTTACATCTTTATCAATATAAAATAAAGGTTCATGTGTTGACAGTACTCATCCATTGAGATTGGTCATGTGTTGAACGAAATATTTTAGTAGTAAAATTTACATCTTTATCAATATAAAATAAAGGTTCATGTGTTGACAGTACTCATCCATTGAGATTGGTCATGTGTTGAACGAAATATTTTAGTACTAAAATTTACATCTTTATCAATATAAAATAAAGGTTCATGTGTTGACAGTACTCGTCCATTGAGATTGGTCATGTGTTAACGAAATATTTTAGTAATAAAATTTACATCTTTATCAATATAAAATAAAGGTTCATGTGTTGACAGTACTCATCCATTGAGATTGGTCATGTGTTGAACGAAATATTTTAGTAATAAAATTTACATCTTTATCAATATAAAATAAAGGTTCATGTGTTGACAGTACTCGTCCATTGAGATTGGTCATGTGTTGAACGAAATATTTTAGTAATAAAATTTACATCTTTATCAATATAAAATAAAGGTTCATGTGTTGACAGTACTCATCCATTGAGATTGGTCATGTGTTGAACGAAATATTTTAGTAATAAAATTTACATCTTTATCAATATAAAATAAAGGTTCATGTGTTGACAGTACTCATCCATTGAGATTGGTCATGTGTTGAACGAAATATTTTAGTAATAAAATTTACATCTTTATCAATATAAAATAAAGGTTCATGTGTTGACAGTACCCATCCATTGGGATTGGTCATGTGTTGAACGAAATATTTTGATAATAACAACTATTTTGAAAAAGGAAATATTTGAAATAGAATATTTGAAAATAGAAATTTATGAAGCCGTGTTGATTAGATTGACGCCATTTTGACGTGAACGATATTTATATCGATTTTATTCATTTCGAAATGAATTGAATATATAATGATTTCGAAATGAATTGAATATATAACGATTTCGAAATGAATTGAATATATAACGATTTCGAAATGAATTGAATATATAACGATTTCGAAATGAATTGAATATATAACGATTTCGAAATGAATTGAATTGAAAACGAATTCAAATTGAATTGAAAGCGAATTGAAATGAATTCAAATTGAATTGAAATTTGAATTGAATAGAAATGAATTTTAAAACGAATTTATAAAGAAGAATTCAATTTTGATTTGAATTGAAAAGAAAGTTGAAATTGCTTTTGAAACGATTTTAAAACTATTTATATAATTCGTTTTAAATAGAAATCGACGAAATATATATTATATATATTATATATATAATATAATGGCCTGAATAGAACGCGCCGCGCCGCGGCAGTTCGCGAATTTCGACCATTTATTTCAAATGGACATTACGGGAGATCCGACCGTCGGATTCTCCTAAAACCGGAACCGTTGGGTTCGTATCGAAAAGAGTTTTCTAACGAATATTAGAAATTAGAAATCTAACGGTTGGATTTGGAATTATGTCCAAATCAAATTTGAAAAAGGTCGCTGTAAGTGCAGTTCGATGGCCGTTGATGGAAATCGACTGTACGGGCCTTGATAAAATTATTAAAAATAGTAATAATTTGTGTAAAATCATTTCTTTAATGATTTAGAAAGAATTGGGATGAAAAACTCCATATTTGAAAAGATAAAAATAGATTTTTATCGAAGTAAACTAGTTTTGAACTAGAATTATAATTCTATTTATTTTTAAATAAATAAATTGAATTTGAAAAGGGTTTTAAAAATAACCAGAATTTCCAATGATTGCCTTGGAGTGGATTTGAATCGAAATTGTCTTCGGAATATTTCGATGTTGGAATTCGTGATTATGCAGGTGTTGTTATGGAAATTTGAAAGATATATATATCTATATCGTTATTTCCAGCACGACATTTGTTAATCGTAGGATTTGATATTGAATATAAGCCGATATATTTTCTATTCAGAGCCTTGTATTGAATATCAAATGTGATTTGGGTTTGTCGTGAATGGTGTCTTCACTAACACTGTTCTTGAACCCAGTTGAGAAAAGATTAAATCTTTTTATTTAGATTTAATGAAGGGTACCAATTAAATAATATTTAATTGGAATTGAATTGATATTGATTTTTGGGTTTATCGTGGACAGTGTTTTTAAATAACACTCGTTCTTTAACCCGATAATTAATGAATGTGATTTTGGGTTTATCGTGAACTGTGTTTTAAATGACACTGATTCTTTAACCCAGTTAAAGATTAAAACTAAGTGGAGTTTTAATGAATCTTTAATAAGATTGAAAAGATCGAAAATGGAGTACCACCAGTTTTGCTCCAGGCGATAGTTAAATCTTTAATTAGATTTGAACGTGGAATGGTAATTGAATTTACCGATAACACCGTGGTGTTAGATATGAAGTATAACCAGTTTTACTTCATGGGATGAATAGGTTGGGATTGAGAAATTCAAATAAATGATTACTTCGGTAAGGTTCGCTAATCCCGACTAGTTTGAATTGAGATTCAAAAATAGAATAAAGAATAAATTCAAGGAATTTATCTTGGATAAAATTAATGGGAACCTTTCCCTATGAATGTGAAATTTAGAAACTAACTGTCGGTTAGCCAAGCAGAATGGTTTTCTGGATATTGATCTGATGTTGGTTTCGGCCTTCGGGGTTAATATTTGGGAAATTATTCTCTTGATTAATTTACGGTTAGTGACTGATGAATTGGAATGAGGCGTATGTTGTGTTTGTGTAACACTTATTTAAAATATACGCGAGTTATTCGGAAAGGCCGGGTTTATCCCATTCTGAATAACTGATACGACGATAAGTCGAAGATGAAGACGATGGTCGAAGACCGGAAGTCTTCACGTCGTTTGGGTGATTACTGATGATCTTGATTGGGCTGTACACCCAAGAAGATGGAAACAGTTGGTCATCGTCCAGACGTACTTGGAGATCGATGGATATGCGGGGTACTAGGTGCCTCCGGTTTCGTTCAGACCCAGAACGAACTTGTAAATGGACTGTGTGTCTGACATTGGATTTTAGTCTGTGTGATTGATTTCTATTAAATATATATCTGTTTGGCGGCGGAGAATTTATTCTCTTGCTTAACGCCCTTCTCTGAGACGTACGAGCTCAGGGGTTATATATTGATGGATATCAAACGCATGGAGTGAATTGCCTGTGTGGCATGCCTAAGTGGCAAATGATCAAGGCTTCTGTTGAAAAGCAAAGTCTTGTGGTTGATGATCGAAGCACGGCCTTTGTGGCGTAGCTTTGTGTAACGTTTCTTCGCGAGTTTCACACCCGGTATGAACAAAAAACGGGAGACGGACCTCAGGGAGGACATGCATTTCTTTCTAGTTAGAAGTGGCGTCAGTGGTTTTACACGCCCTGACGAGTTTGACTTATGTGGTTGTTGCTGTTGCGAGGCGCCTCGGTTATATCGGTTTCGGCCGATGCATTCTGGTCGGCAGACGGACCAGACTTACGCCCCAAAGGGCGGGGAAACGCAGTGTTCAGGCATTTTAATCCACATCGGTGGACCGGCCCTGTCGCTCCAAGGGCTCACCTGAGTCTAGGTCCTGAGGCTCGGGCCAGAGAGTCTCGAATCGGTTGAGGACTATCTTTTGCCTCGGTTCATAGATGGAAATCCAACTTCCAAATACGTGACATTTGTGGTTTTAATTGTAGAACCTAGTATGGCGACATAGTGGGATGGGGCACTTATGCCGTCTATGATTGATACTTATGATTTGGAGTTGTTTTATACACTATGCACTTATTATAGTATCAAATGATTTCTTTTAAACGTATCAAGCATTCTTGGCTATTATAAGGTAAAAAACCCTATCCCCCGGCTTGCGTTGCATTGTGTGATAGGACCTGGGTCTTATAATAGCTTCATTTTTCTTTATTTAGCATTGCGCTGTTGTTTTATGCACTGGTATTCTTGGGAGGAAACCCGTTCCGCGTTAGCGGCGTGGTCCCTTGATTTACCCAACTTTAAAAATAAAGATTAATAACTGTTTTAGTTCTCACACCAGTCCCATGACTGACCTGGAGTTTATTGTTTTGACCTAAACTCTTGGTGCCCTTATTTTGACACGGGCAGCTAGTAGTTTTGGTTTTGCAGATTTATATTCACAGGATCCTGGTTTACAGCTGGAATGATATCCGGAAAGCTTTGTATCCGTATATCTCTTCTAGTTGTGTATTGTATTATTTTCCGCTGCGATGTATTTAAATGTAATTTGAATCTCTGATGTTTCTGTGTAATATTTATTTGTTTATACTCTGTATATTCTTGTAATCTGATGCATTGTTGTAATATACAATGAAATGTTCTTTTATATGCGTTCTGTTGTGGCTTGTTCTCGAACTATCCGACACTTTCCTTTACAGGGAAGTTACGGGTCTTCACATCCTGTTAGACATGGAAAATTCTATTTCAACCCGATTTTTTTAGTTAGTAGCTCCCCTAAAAAATTAATGACAAAAATACCCTTAAGGAGTTATCTTCTCATTTATTCTCATTACATCGTAAAAATATACAGTCTGTGAAAACACATACACTTGAAAACCCTAGATTTAAAATCACTGAAGGAAAAATTTATTTGCAAACAAGAATACAATGGATTTTGAAGGAGAAGATGATTCCTCATCGCAATCACAGCAGGTAATTGAAGAAAAATAAAAAAATTGAGTTTTTTTTTTACTTTTCAAGTACAACCGATGCACAACGATTTGAGGGGATTTTGATAAAACATCGTTGTATTCCTACTAGGAAGACATGGGAATCTAGAACAGAAATGTGAGGATATATAATGAACCACGAAATCCTTGTACGTGGTATATGAGTTAACCACATAGAATTAATATGTGGATTTCTTATATTCTAAGCAGGTTGTGAGAAAGGGAGCTGAGAAGCAATGAGAAGTGAAGTGAAGGGCAAGGGCAAGATTGGAAAAAATGGGGGATACCAACTAATTATATGGGTACATAGGTTATTTTGGGGGGGGCTATTGCCTAAAAACGGGGGTTGAAATAGTATTTTCCATTGGACATATGATAACAACGATTGATTGTAAAATATAAAACAAAGATAAAATTAGGATGAACGGTTTCTCATTTCAGGATAATAAGTTAGTTCATTTGAATAATTAGTTTTAAGACAATTACAAGAAAATGAAAATTTTATTTATCTTTATAAGTTATGCAAAAAAAAGATAAATTCATTTAACATTATTTATGTATAACAAGAAATGATTAATTGATTTAGTTTTTTTCCTTTAAACTGTCCTCAAAGCCTGTTTTCTTGGACAAGAAAAGCTTGTTGAATGAAAATCTTCAAATCAGAAAGCATGGGTCAAACGTCTTTTCTACCTTCGAATTCGTTTTTTTGTCTTCTTACCCAAATATTCATTGTTAACATGTGCCCATTAACATGTTAATAAAACCAATATACGCATATATGTACATATGTATATATCTTCTCACAACCCATGGTTTTTCATAAAAATAATTTTACTGTTCTAAATCTACAACATGAAATGCCGTCATAGGATAACAATAGGTGTGACGATCCGAACTTCCCCGTACGGGAAAGCCCAGATTTCTTTGAGAACAAGACAAATCAGAACACAAACAGAAGAACATTTCATTGTATATTACAACAATTTCATTAGAATACAAGAATATACAGAGTATGAATTACATATTACACATTCACAAAATATCAGAGATTTACACATTACAATGCAGCGGAAAAGTAATACAAAACACAACTGAAAGGAATATACGGATACAGAGCTTTCCGAATATCATTCTGTGACAACAAGGAATTTCGCTCGATCCGAATCAGTCGCTAAACCAATCTAGACCTTTCGAAACGCCTGATTGTTTTGAGAACACGACAAAATAGAACGCAAACAGAAGAACATTTCATTGTTTATTGCAACAATTCCATCAGAATACAAGAATATACAGAGTATGAATTAATATTACACAGAAAATATCAGAGATTTAAATTACATTTAAATACATCGCAGCGGAAATAATACAAAACACAACAAGAAGAGATATACGGATACAGAGCTTTCCGGATATCGTTCCAGCTGTAGATCAGAATCCTGTGAATATAAATCTGCAAAACCGAAACTACTAGCTGCCCATGTGGAAAATAGGGGCACCCAGAGTTTAGGTTAAAACAATAAACTCTAGGTCAGTCATGTGATTGGTGTGAGAACTAAAACAGTTATTAATCTTTGTTTTTAAAGTTAGGTAAATCAAAGGACCACGCCGTATAACACGGAACGGGTTTCCTCCCAAGAATACCAATGCAGAAAACAAACAGCGCAATGCTAAATAAAGAACAATGAAGCTATTATAAGACCCAGGTCCCATCACACAATGCAACACAAGCCGGAGGATAGGGTTTTCCCTTATAATAGCCAAATATGCTTGGTACGCGAAATTTCATCTTATATTATTACTATAAGTGAAGAAAACAACTTCAAATATAAATGTATCAATCATAGACAGCATGGGTACAATATATCATGTCGCCAATACTAGGCTCTATAATCAAAACCGCAAAATGTCATATTTGGAAATTGAATTTCCATCATGGTGGCTCCTGATTCGAAAGATCGATCGCGTAGTGCCATCTCAACGGCTTACATCTTAGCTAGAGAAAACACCGTAATGCACATCCGCACTTTTGGGAAATCGAGTATCACTGCGGCTTACGTCTCGGCGAGAGAAAACACCGCTTACCCTATCCCTCTGAGCACTGAGCTCAATCTCGGTCGACCGAATCCACGACACGACGAAGGTGCCCATCCACTAAAAAGCATATTGATCAAACCATCAGTTTACCACCATACCGGGGTGTGAGGCTCGCGAATCAACGCTATACACAAATCCGTGCTATATTAAAGCTACGCTTTGATCATCATCCACCAAACTTTGCTTTTCAACAAAAGTCTGGATCACTGCATCTCAGCATGCCACACTATCAATCCATATCGTACCACTGATTTCTGCCAATATATAACCTCTGAGCTCGTATGTCTCAGAGAAGGGCGTTAAGCAAGAGAATAAATTCTCCGCCGCCAAACAGATATATATTTAGCAGAGATCAACGAATACAATATAAAGGAATACAATGTCAGACACACCATCCATTTACAAGTCCGTTCTAGGTCTGAACGAAACCGGAGGCACTTTCCTCGCATATCCGTCGACCTCCAAGCACGTCCGGACGACTACTACTTTAGCCCCCTTCAAGGTAGCTACTCCCATCGTGAGCATCAGTAGCACCCATCCATTCGATGTGAAGATCGTCGGTCTGGCACCGTCTCCAATCTCTTTGACTCGTCGCCGAATCGGTTGTTCAGATTGGGTATAGACCCGGCCTTTCTGAATAACCCACGTATGTAATAAACACTTGTTACACAAACACGACATACGCCTCATTCCAATTCAGAATATTCTTCTATTCAGATATTTACACTCCTAGGGAAAGGTTCTCATTAATTTTATCAAAGATAAATCCTTTTAAATTTATTCTTTAATCTTCCTTTGGATGACATTTCAAACCAGATTATGGTTTTCCAAACTAGTCGAGATTAGCGAACCACACCGAAGAAATTATTTATTTTATTTACCAATCCCAACCTATTCATCCCATGGAGCAAAACTGTTATTACCCCATAACTAACACCATGGTGTTATCGGTAAAGTTAATTACCATTTCACGTTCAAATCTAATTAAAGATTTAACTATCGCTAGGAGCAAAACTGGTGATACTCCCCTTTCGATCATTTCCAAAGTTTGATAATTTAAATTACCAATTCCTATTTCAATCTAATTAAAGATTCATTAAAACTTCTTTTACTGGGTTAAAGAACTAATGTCATTTAAGACACAGTCCACGATAAACCCAAATCACATTCTATTTCAATTCCAATAAAATATATTAGAAATTCTGGTTAGTTAAAACTCATTTCAAATTCAATTTATTTATTTCAAAAATGAATTGGTTTTAATTCTAGTTCAAAACTAGTTCATTTCGATAAAAAACTATTTTTATCTTTTCAAATATGGAGTTTTTCATCCCAGTTTTCCCCAAATCATTTCTTTTGATTTTACACAAATTATAGATATTTTTAATTATTTTATCAAGGCCCGTACAGTCGGTTTTCAATAACTGCCACCGAACTGCACTTACAGCGACCTTTTCCATATTTAATTTGGACATAATTCCAAATCCAACCGTTAGATTTCAAATTTCTAATATCCATTGGAAAGCTCTTTTCGATACGAAACCAACGGTTCCAGTTTGAGGAGAATCCGACGGTCGGATCTCCTGTAATGTCCGTTCGAAGTCAATGGTCGAAATTCGCGAACTGCCGCGGCGCGGCGCGTTCTATTCAGGCCATTATATTATATATATTATATATATAATATATATTTCGTCGATTTCTATTTAAAACAAATTTTATAAATCGTTTTAAATTCGTTTCAAAAACAATTCCAACTTCCTTTTCAATTCAAATCAATTTCAATTCGATTTCAATTGAATTCAATTCGAATTCAATTTCAATTCTATTCTATTCGAATTCAATTTCAATTCTATTCTATTCTATTCGAATTCATTTTCTATTCAATTCTATTCGAATTCAACTTCTATTCAATTCTATTCGAATTCAATTCTATTTGAATTCAATTTCTATTCAATTCTATTCGAATTCAATTTCAATTCTATTCGAATTCAATTCTATTTGAATTCAATTTCTATTCAATTCTATTCAAATTCAATTTCAATTCTATTCGAATTCAATTTCAATTCTACTCGAATTCAATTTCAATTCTACTCGAATTCAATTTCAATTCTATTCGAATTCAATTCTATTTGAATTCAATTTCTATTCAAAAACGAATATAATCGATATCAATATCGTTCGCGTCAAAATAGCGCATCTCTAATCAACACGGCTTTATATTATTCAATAACTTCGTTATTCTATTCAACAAATGAATATTCATTCTATTCAACACATGAATCTATATTTCTTTCACCATATGACTAATCTCAACAAATGAGTACTGTCAACACGTTAATCTTTATTTTAAAATATTCTTTATTTTCACAACTGGAATGAGGCCCAATCAATTACCATATAAGGTTAATTATATGGATTTTATACAACACATGTATATAACAGCCACGATAAATAATCAACCATCATCCAAAGTTCACAACACCACTGTTTGTCAACCTATCGATCGACATACAATTAATTATTGGGACTAGTGTACATCCCAATACCCGTGTGGGGTTTCACATCAACAAACACAGATTTTATTTGTGCAGTTGGGTGATGTGTAAAATTTATCGTCCCAATCCATATCAGTCAAATCAGTGTACATAAACAAATTGTTCGATTTGTAAATGTATATTTATTTTATTTCAACACATGAATATATATTTTATTTCAACACATGAATATATATTTTATTTCAACACATCAAAATCAATTTTCACACAAACAAATCAATTCAAACACACAACAAACAAGTCGTCCATGGTCTGTGGACGACGGGTGTCGGGTGCTGCTAAGCACCGTATGCATCCTAGTATATAATTTTAACTAGAAAAGAAAGTTAAAAGTGAGAAGTTCTCACCGAGGGATCCACTCCTCCATTTCATTTCTGAACTGTCTGAATTCCCTTTTTGATTTCTATCCGTCCCATCACTTCTTTTCACGCTGTTCATAGTAAAAATCATATTTCTAATATGATGTTCATTCTTTAAAAATCACGTTTTTATTTCCATGCTACATACGTAAAAATCATATTTTTTTTACCATGCTCCTTTCTATATAAAAATTGTATTTTTATACCTCTACTTCTTATATAACGATCGAATTTTTATTTCGCTTCATATATAAAAATTATATTTTTATATCTCTTCTTATATAAAAATTATATTTTTACTTCTCTACTTAAATAAAAATCATATTTTTATTATCCTTATAAAAAAATCATATTTTTCTTTCAATGCGATGTATATAAAAATCTCAACTTTTGTATACAAAAGTCTAGTCTTTCTGAATATAAAAAATTCAATCTTTACGAATATAAAAATCCAACCTTTTCCACTACTTCTTTTTGTAAAAACAAGGCTATATATTTTATAAATTCGATTTTTAAAACAATGCTTCATATTTTATTTTTCAAACATTATGCATATATTATAATTTCAAATATTATAACTATAACAGCTAATTAGCCTTTTCATACTGCAAACTTATTTTAAAAAAAATCTCGTCTTTCTAATTCTAAAAATCTCGTCTTTCTAATTCTAAAAATCTCGTCTTTCTAATTCTAAAAATCTCTTCTTTTTAATTCTAAAAATCTCGTCTTTTTAATTCTAAAAATCTCGTCTTTTTAATACTAAAAATCTCGTCTTTTTAATTCTAAAAATCTCGTCTTTTTAATACTAAAAATCTCGTCTTTTTAATTCTAAAAATCTCGTCTTTTTAATACTAAAAATCTCGTCTTTTTAATTCTAAAAATCTCGTCTTTTTAATTCTAAAAATCTCGTCTTTCTAATATTTAAAAATATGTTCTTTCTTACTTTTAAAATCTAATTTTTACTCTATCTAGAAATCCTAATTTTGTTATCATCAAACTCATATTTTTATTTCTGTAAATAAACAAAAATAAAATTAGAAGCTTACTGTTATTGGCTGGATGTCGAACAACGTCAAAGGAGGAGGAAAATGGCAAGCCGGATTCTGGAATGTAGTGCTCACTAATACGAGCAGGAGGCAACTGAAATCACTGATTTTCATCGCTTAACCCAAAAATTAGGTCGTTGCCCCTTTCTTCTACATCTCTAGGCAACGGCGACTAAAGGGAACCCAAACCCTCGTCTTCACACTTCGCTGGCGCGCGCTCTTCGAGGGACCGGAGTCTGATCAAACACCGCGGCGAGGTGCGACCTCCCGTCGCCTGTCATCGCCAGCGATGGCGGTCTGGTCGAGCCTCCGTGGCACTTTGTAAACCCACGTGAAATGAACTACTTCGAGGCAGAAATCCAAGCTAATTACTCGATGAAAATTAACCTCCACCATTAGATAGAGAGGCCTCTAGGGGATCCCGAAGTTGGTTGTGATGGATTTGGGTTGAAGATGATCGGTGGGAGAGATCGGTGGGGAGAACTGAGGGAAAACGAGGGCCATTTATTTCTACAGATGACGGCGGCAAATAATGAACGTAGAATCTAGGGTTAGGGCATTATAATTTATAAATATTATATTATTTAATAATATTTTAATTTCTCCAATAGCTTCTTTTGCGTACGAACTCCAAACAAGACCCAACAGCTGTCGCCGCTAGCTAATTACCCCTATTCCGAACTCAATGGGATACGTTTCATAACCCACTTTGGCTGTTACGATCAGTTTCTGTCAAATTTAACATTTAAATCATTATATTGAATTTTAAACGTACATTTCAATTTACTAGGGCCACATACTAACTCTAAAAATTCCCGAAAAATATTTTCTAGCTTCGTATTGACGATACGGTCCTAACAAAACTAATTTCGTCAAATTCTGAGACCGTTTGAAAAATGGCCATTTTCCAGTCGATTAAAATCAACTGAAACCGGTCAAACGCGTTTTCCTTTGCCATGCTCACATATTGATTCGAAAAATTACGAAATTTGAAATCTTGCAATAACTTGACACTGCGGATCAACCAAAAGTGGTTTCGTCGAAAACCGAGGTCGTTTGCAAAATTTCCATTTTTAGGGGCTGAAATTCCATAGCGACTATTCTAAATTTTCAACTGGACGTATCTTTTGATTCCCGCTATGAAATTTCGATTTCTCGGATTCATTGGAAAGATATTCTCAATTAGATTCTATTATTTTCAGTTTCGCTAAAATCCGGTTTATTTTGCACCCGGTATGTTCAATTGAAATTTGAAATCGAATTATCGAACTACCGCGCCATTTTCAATTCCTTTTATAATTATAAATAAATATTTATATTCTAACGACGACGTATGTAAATATATTCGTTCGAATTATATTCAAAATAAATTTCTTGTCGATATTATTTAAAATAATTCATTTTAAATATTCAAAATTCGCTAAATTCGCCAAAATAAAAATTTTAAACTGGCCTAGATTTTACGGGTTGTTACAATCTCCCCCACTTAAAACTTTTCGTTCCCGAAAAGGAACGAAGCCGAAAGTTGTTTTAAAAACCAACTCAACTTTCATTATTTTCATTACGGCTTAAGTTCTTCAACTTTTCAGTTTCTAAGAACTTTTCAAATTTTTCAAAAATTTGGCTAACACCCTAAATTTTCGAAAAATTTCGCCATAACCTCCCCTGCACCGGGAGCACCGGGAAAATCCCGAAATTGCCATAGAGGCCCTCTGATCTCAAAAAGAAAAAGAAAAAGCCAAGCGGCTAGCCAATCGGCTCATAAAATCATCATCACCCAAACAAAACAGTAAATTATAGTAAATATGTACCTATTTGTCGGGCAAACAAATTTTATTCTCTGCTCTAGCCTCCTTTCTATGACCTGTTCAATGTAAGCACTTGTATATACATGCAAATTCGACTAATTTTCAATATAATTCACTATTTGGTACAATTAGGCATAATGTTTCAAAATATCAAACAAATAAACAAACAACACAAACATCAATCAATTTGTGGATTAACGTTTCAAATTCATAATTTTACTACATATACAGAAAATCATGTTTTTGATGCCAAATCACAACAATAAATCTATCTAGTTTTGGTTCTCACACCAGCCTAATGGAAATATATAGATATCACACTTTCAAAACTCGAATATAAATTCTGATGATGTACGTACCATATAGCGATCATCAGAACCATCCCCGGGCGACTAGAATGTGAATCTATATCTATCCAGTATATTAAAACTTCGAATATACGTTCATGACGCGTATATGCAAAATCTTAATATACTGAATCGTCCAAATTCAAAATAAATAAATATTCAAATACGAATAAAACGATTTAAATTTCAAAACAAAATTGTTTTCATTTGAAAAATATACTCTTCACACTCGTTCTAGGATACTACTGATCCCATCTCTAACGATTCATTCTAATTGCATATTACTAATCCAATATCTGATGAATTCTTTCGTTCGGTTCTAATGTGTCATGTTCTCTAGCTCTGTAAACCTCGCTCTGATACCAACTGCGACAACAAGGAATTTCGCTTGATCCGAATCAGTCGCTAAACCGATCTAGACCTTTCGAAACGCCTAATTGTTTTGAGAACACGACAAAATAGAACGCAAACAGAAGAACATTTCATTGTTTATTACAACAATTCCATCAGAATACAAGAATATACAGAGTATGAATTAATATTACACAGAAAATATCAGAGATTTAAATTACGTTTAAATACATCGCAGCGGAAATAATACAAAACACAACAAGAAGAGATATACGGATACAGAGCTTTCTGGATATCGTTCCAGCTGTAGATCAGAATCCTGTGAATATAAATCTGCAAAACCGAAACTACTAGCTGCCCGTGTGGAAAATAGGGGCACCCAGAGTTTAGGTTAAAACAATAAACTCCAGGTCAATCATGTGACTGGTGTGAGAACTAAAACAGTTATTAATCTTTGTTTTTAAAGTTAGGTAAATCAAAGGACCACGCCATATAACACGGAACGGGTTTCCTCCCAAGAATACCAGTGCAGAAAACAAACAGCGCAATGCTAAATAAAGAACAATGAAGCTATTATAAAACCCAGGTCCCATCACACAATGCAACGCAAGCCGGAGGTTAGGGTTTTCCCTTATAATAGCCAAATATGCTTGATACGCGAAATTTCATCTTATATTATTACTATAAGTGAAGAAAACAACTTCAAATATAAATGTATCAATCATAGACGGCATGGGTACCATATATCATGTCGCCAATACTAGGCTCTATAATCAAAACCGCAAAATGTCATATTTGGAAATTGAATTTCCATCATGGTGGCTCCTGATTCGAAAGATCGATCGCGTAGTGCCATCTCAACGGCTTACGTCTCAGCTAGAGAAAACACCGTAATGCACATCTGCACTTTTGGGAAATCGAGTATCACTGCGGCTTACGTCTCGACGAGAGAAAACACCGCTTACCCTATCCCTTTGAGCACTGAGCTCAATCTCGGTCGACCGAATCCACGACACCACGAAGGTGCCCATCCACTAAAAAGCATACTGATCAAACCATCAGTTTACCACCATATCGGGGTGTGAGGCTCGCGAATCAACGCTATACACAAAGCCGTGCTATATTAAAGCTACGCTTTGATCATCATCCACCAAACTTTGCTTTTCAACAAAAGTCTGGATCACTGCATCTCAGCATGCCACACTATCAATCCATATCGTACCACTGATTTCTGCCAATATATAACCTCTGAGCTCATATGTCTCAGAGAAGAGCGTTAAGCAAGAGAATAAATTCTCCGCCGCCAAACAGATATATATTTAGCAGAGATCAACGAGTACAATATAAAGGAATACAATGTCAGACACACCATCCATTTACAAGTCCGTTCTAGGTCTGAATGAAACCGGAGGCACTTTCCTCGCATATCCGTCAACCTCCAAGCACGTCCGGACGACTACTACTTTAGCCCCCTTCAAGGTAGCTACTCCCATCGTGAGCATCAGTAGCACCCATCCATTCGATGTGAAGATTGTCGGTCTGGCACCGTCTCCAATCTCTTCGACTCGTCGTCGAATCGGTTATTCAGAATGGGTATAGACCCGGCCTTTCTGAATAACCCACGTATGTAATAAACACCTGTTACGCAAACACGACATACGCCTCACTCCAATTCAGAATATTCTTCTATTCAGATATTTACACTCCTAGGGAAAGGTTCTCATTAATTTTATCAAAGATAAATCCTTTTAAATTTATTCTTTAATCTTCCTTTGGATGACATTTCAAACCAGATTATGGTTTTCCAAACTAATCGAGATTAGCGAACCACACCGAAGTAATTATTTATTTTATTTTCCAATCCCAACCTATTCATCCCATGGAGCAAAACTGTTATTACCCCATAACTAACACCACGGTGTTATCGGTAAAATTAATTACCATTTCACATTCAAATATAATTAAAGATTTAACTATCGCTAGGAGCAAAACTGGTGATACTCCCCTTTCGATCATTTCCAAAGTTTGATAATTTAAATTACCAATTCCTATTTCAATCTAATTAAAGATTCATTAAAACTTCTTTTACTGGGTTAAAGAACTAATGTCATTTAAGACACAGTCCACGATAAACCCAAATCACATTCTATTTCAATTCCAATAAAATATATTAGAAATTCTGGTTAGTTAAAACTCATTTCAAATTCAATTTATTTATTTCAAAAATGAATTGGTTTTAATTCTAGTTCAAAACTAGTTCATTTCGATAAAAATCTATTTTTATCTTTTCAAATATGGAGTTTTTCATCCCAGTTTTCCCCAAATCATTTCTTTTGATTTTACACAAATTATAGATATTTTTAATTATTTTATCAAGGCCCGTACAGTCGGTTTTCAATAACTGCCACCGAACTGCACTTACAGCGACGTTTTCCATATTTGATTTGGACATAATTCCAAATCCAACCGTTAGAATTCAAATTTCTAATATCCATTGGAAAGCTCTTTTCGATACGAACCCAACGGTTCCGGTTTGAGGAGAATCCGACGGTCGGATCTCCCGTAATGTCCGTTCGAAGTCAATGGTCGAAATTCGCGAACTGCCGCGGCGCGGCGCGTTCTATTCAGGCCATTATATTATATATATAATATATATAATATATATTTCATTGATTTCTATTTAAAACAAATTTTATAAATCGTTTTAAATTCGTTTCAAAAACAATTCCAACTCCCTTTTCAATTCAAATCAATTTCAATTCAATTCTATTCGAATTCAATTTCAATTCTATTCTATTCGAATTCAATTTCAATTCTATTCTATTCGAATTCATTTTCTATTCAATTCTATTCGAATTCAACTTCTATTCAATTCTATTCGAATTCAATTTCAATTCTATTCGAATTCAATTCTATTTGAATTCAATTTCTATTCAATTCTATTCGAATTCAATTTCAATTCTATTCGAATTCAATTCTATTTGAATTCAATTTCTATTCAATTCTATTTGAATTCAATTTCAATTCTATTCGAATTCAATTCTATTTGAATTCAATTTCTATTCAATTCTATTCAAAAACGAATATAATCGATATCAATATCGTTCGCGTCAAAATAGCGCATCTCTAATCAACACGGCTTTATATTATTCAATAACTTCGTTATTCTATTCAACAAATGAATATTCATTCTATTCAACACATGAATCTATATTTCTTTCACCATATGACTAATCTCAACGAATGAGTACTGTCAAAACGTTAATCTTTATTTTAAAATATTCTTTATTTTCACAACTGGAATGAGGCCCAATCAATTACCATATAAGGTTAATTATATGGATTTTATACAACACATGTATATAACAGCCACGATAAATAATCAACCATCATCCAAAGTGCACAACACCACTGTTTGTCAACCTATCGATTGACATACAATTAATTATTGGGACTAGTGTACATCCCAATACCCGTGTGGGGTTTCACATCAACAAACACAGATTTTATTTGTGCAGTTGGGCGATGTGTAAAATTTATCGTCCCAATCCATATCAGTCAAATCGGTGTACATAAACAAATTGTTTGATTTGTAAATGTATATTTATTTTATTTCAACACATGAATATATATTTTATTTCAACACATGAATATATATTTTATTTCAACACATCAAAATCAATTTTCACACAAACAAATCAATTCAAACACACAACAAACAAGTCGTCCATGGTCTGTGGACGATGGGTGTCGGGTGCTGCTAAGCACCGTATGCATCCTAGTATATAATTTTAACTAGAAAAGAAAGTTAAAAGTGAGAAGTTCTCACCGAGGGATCCACTCCTCCATTTCATTTCTGAACTGTCTGAATTCCCTTTTTGATTTCTATCCGTCCAATCACTTCTTTTCACGCTGTTCATAGTAAAAATCATATTTCTAATATAATGTTCATTCTTTAAAAATCACGTTTTTATTTCCATGCTACATACGTAAAAATCATATATTTTTTACCATGCTCCTTTCTATATAAAAAATGTATTTTTATACCTCTACTTCTTATATAACGATCGAATTTTCATTTCGCTTAATATATAAAAATTATATTTTTATATCTCTTCTTATATAAAAATTATATTTTTACTTCTCTACTTAAATAAAATCATATTTTTATTATCCTTATAAAAAAATCATATTTTTCTTTCAATGCGATGTATATAAAAATCTCAACTTTTGTATACAAAAATCTAGTCTTTCTGAATATAAAAAATTCAATCTTTACGAATATAAAAATCCAACCTTTTCCACTACTTCTTTTTGTAAAAACAAGGCTATATATTTTATAAAATCGATTTTTAAAACAATGCTTCATATTTTATTTTTCAAACATTATGCATATATTATAATTTCAAATATTATAACTATAACAGCTAATTAGCCTATTCATACTGCAAACTTATTTTAAAAAAAATCTCGTCTTTCTAATTCTAAAAATCTCGTCTTTCTAATTCTAAAAATCTCGTCTTTTTAATTCTAAAAATCTCGTCTTTTTAATTCTAAAAATCTCGTCTTTTTAATACTAAAAATCTCGTCTTTTTAGTTCTAAAAATCTCGTCTTTTTAATACTAAAAATCTCGTCTTTTTAATTCTAAAAATCTCGTCTTTTTAATACTAAAAATCTCGTCTTTTTAATTCTAAAAATCTCATCTTTTTAATACTAAAAATCTCGTCTTTTTAATTCTAAAAATCTCGTCTTTCTAATATTTAAAAATATGTTCTTTCTTACTTTTAAAATCTATTTTTTACTCTATCTGGAAATCCTAATTTTGTTATCATCAAGCTCATATTTTTATTTTTGTAAATAAACAAAAATAAAATTAGAAGCTTACTGTTATTGGCTGGATGTCGAACAACGTCAAAGGAGGAGGAAAATGGCAAGCCGGATTCTGGAATGTAGTGCTCACTAAAACGAGCAGGAGGCAACTGAATTCACTGATTTTCATCGCTTAACCCAAAAATTAGGTCGTTGCCCCTTTCTTCTACATCTCTAGGCAACGGCGACTAAAGGGAACCCAAACCCTCGTCATCACACTTCGCTGGCGCGCTCTCTTCGAGGGACCGGAGTCTGATCAAACACCGCGGCGAGGTGCGCCCTCCCATCGCCTGTCATCGCCAGCGATGGCGGTCTGGTCGAGCCTCCGTGACACTTTGTAAACCCACGCGAAATGAACCACTTCAAGGCAGAAATCCAAGCTAATTACTCGATGAAAATTAACCTCCACCGTTAGATAGAGAGGTCTCTAGGGGATCCCGAAGTTGGTTTTGATGGATTTGGGTTGAAGATGATCGGTGGGGAGAACTGAGGGAAAACGAAGGCCATTTATTTCTACAGATGACTGCGGCAAATAATGAACGTAGAAACTAGGGTTAGGGCATTATAATTTATAAATATTATATTATTTAATAATATTTTAATTTCTCCAATAGCTTCTTTTGCGTATGAACTCCAAACAAGACCCAACAACTGTCGCCCCTAGCTAATTACCCCTATTCCGAACTCAATGGGATACGTTTCATAACCCACTTTGGCTGTTACGATCAGTTTCTGTCAAATTTAACATTTAAATCATTATATTGAATTTTAAACGTACATTTCAATTTACCAGGGCCACATACTAACTCTAAAAATTCCCAAAAAATATTTTCTAGCTTCGTATTGACGATACGGTCCTAACAAAACTAATTTCGTCAAATTCTGAGACCGTTTGAAAAATGGCCATTTTCCAGTCGATTAAAATCAACTTAAACTGGTCAAACGCGTTTTCCTTTGCCATGCTCACATATTGATTCGAAAAATTATGAAATTTGAAACCTTGCAATAACTTGACACTGCGGATCAACCAAAAGTGGTTTCGTCGAAAACCGAGGTCGTTTGCAAAATTTCCATTTTTAAGGGCTGAAATTCCATAGCGACTATTCTGAATTTTCAACTGGACGTATCTTTTGATTCCCGCTATGAAATTTCGATTTCTCGGATTCATTGGAAAGATATTCTCAATTAGATTCTATTATTTTCAGTTTCGCTAAAATCCGGTTTATTTTGCACCCGGTATGTTCAATTGAAATTTGAAATCGAATTATCGAACTACCGCGCCATTTTCAATTCCTTTTATAATTATAAATAAATATTTATATTCTAACGACGACGTATATAAATATATTCATTCGAATTATATTCAAAATAAATTTCTCGTCGATATTATTTAAAATAATTCATTTTAAATATTCAAAATTCGCTAAATTCGCCAAAATAAAATTTTTAAACTGGCCCAGATTTTACGGGTTGTTACACATTCCAGCTGTAAACCAGGATCCTGTGAATATCAATCTGCAAATCCAAAACTACTAGCTTCCCGTGCGGAAAATAGGGGGCACCCCGAGTTTAGGTTAAAACAATAAACTCCAGGTCAGTCATGTGACTGGTGTGGGAACTAAAACAGTTATTAATCTTTATTTTAAAGTTAGTAAATCAAGGGACCATGCCGTAGAACACGGAACGGGCTTCCTCCCAAGAATACAAGTGCATAAAAACAACAGCGCAATGATAAATAAAGAACAATGAAGCTATTATAAGACTCAGGTCCCATCACACAATGCAAGGCAAGCCGAAGGATAGAGTTTTTACCTTATAATAGCTAAGAATGCTTGATGCGTAAAATTTCATGTTTTTGTTATTACTATAAGTGTATAGTGTCAAAACAATTTCAATCATAAGTATTAATCGTAGACGACATAAGTGCCCCATACCACTATGTCGCCATATATAGGTTTATAATTAAAACCGCAAAATGTCGTATTGGAAGCTGGATTTCCATCTGTGAGCCGAGGCAAGGGATCATCCTCACCACTTCGAGACTCTCTAGCACGAGCCTTAGGAGCAGCCGCAACTGCACCTTTGATCTTCAGGGCTGGTCCACTCGATGTGGATTAAAATGCCTGAACACTGCGTTTCCCCGCCCTATGGGGCGTAAATGAGCCAAATGACTCCATCGGCCCCGGAGCGACCGATATAACCGAGGCGCCTCGCTATCCATCATCCACATAAGTAAAATGCCAGGGCGTGTAAAACCACTGACACCACTCCTAACTAGAAAGAAACGCATGCCCTCCCTGCAGTCCTCTCTCGTTTCTGGTTCACACCGGGGTGTAAGGCTCGCAAATTAACGCTACACAAAGCTACGCTGTATTAAAGTCGTGCTTTGATCATCAACCACAAGACTCTACTTTTCAACAGAAGCTTTGATCATTTTCATCTCAGCATGCCACACAGGCAATTCACGCTATGCAACCGATGTCTATCAATCACACAGAATGAAATCCGATGTCAGACACACATCCATTTACAAGTCCGTTTTGGGTCTGAACGAAAGCGGAGGAACCTTGTTCCTCGCATATCCATCGATCTCCAAGTACGTCTGGATGATCACCAACTGATTCCCTCCTCTTGGGTGTACAGCCCAATAAAAATCATCAGTAATTATCCAAACGATGTGAAGACCTCCGGTCTTCAACCACCGTCTTCATCATCGACTTATCGTCGATTCAGTTATTCAGAATGGGCATAAACCCGGCCTTTCTGAATAACTCGCGTATATAATAAACAAGTGTTATAAAACACAACATACGCCTCGTTCCAATCCAGAATATTCCTTTATTCAAATATTCTTATATTTTGGGAAAGGTACCCATTAATTTTATCAAAGACAAATTCTTTATATTTATTCTTCAATCTTCTTTTGAATATCAATTCAAACCAAATTATGGTTTATCCAAACTAGTCGGGATTAGCGAACCTTACCGAAGTAATCATTTGTTAAATTTCCCAACCCCAACCTATTCATCCCATGAAGTAAAACTGGTAATACTTCATATCTAACACCACGGTGTTATCAGTAAATTCAATTACCACTTCACGTTCAAATCTAATTGAAGATTTAACTATCGTTTGGAGCAAAACTAGTGATACTCCATTCTCGATCATTTCTTGAATTTGATAATTTTAGTTATCAAATTCACCTTTCAATCTATTTAAAGATTCATTAAAACTCTAATTCAGTTTTAATTTCCAAAAATCATTACTTAATGATTATCCAAAGTTAAGAAATAAATCTTATCTTTAACGGGGTTAAAGAACTAATGTCATTTAAAACACAGTTCACGATAAACCCAAAATCTCATTCCATTAACAATGGAATCTTCGCGGAAAACAAATCAATATATATAATCGATATGAACTTCCATATCCAACCGATAATATAAGTGGAATAACGCCAAGGACTTTTAAATTCCATATAGATTAACAGTCTTCCTCTACAGAAGCTCACCTCGATTATTACCAAATCGATTCCATTCAATTCCAATTTATTTTATTAAATTGAAAAACTTTACTTTGGAAAATCTCCTTTAAACCTTAACAAAAGATTTATAAATTCCAACTCACATTTCACTAGAAATAGGGTTAAAGAACGAATGTCGTTAAAACACAGTTCACAACAAACCCAATTCACATTCTATTAATTATCGGGTTAAAGAACAAATGTTATTTAAAACACCCTTCACGATAAACCCAAAAATCAATTCCAATTCAATTCCAATCAACTATTAATTAATTGGTATACTTCATTAAATCTAAATAAAAAGATTTAATCTTTTCTCAATTGGGTTTAAGAACAGTGTTAATGAAGACACCATTCACGACAAACCCAAATCCCATTTGATATTAAATACAAGGCTCTGAATAGAAAATATATCGGCTTGTATTCAATATTAAATTCTACGACCAACAAATATCGTATTGGAAATAACGATATACATATATTTTTCAAATTTTCATAACAATATCTGTATAATCATGAAATCCAACCTCGAAATATTCCAAAGACAATTTCGGTTCAAATCCATTTCCAATTTATATATTGGAGATTCTGGTTATTTTTAAAACCATTTCAAATCCAATTTATTTATTTTAAAAATAAATGGATTATAATTCAAGTTCAAAACTAGTTCATTTCAATAAAAATTTATTTTTATCCTTTCAAAAATGGAATTTTTCATCCCAATCCTCTCCAAATCATTTATTATGATTTTACACAAATTATTGATATTTTTAATAATTTTATCAAGGCTCGTACAGTCGATTTCCATAAACGGCCATCGAATTGCGCTTACAACAGCCCGTTCCAAATTTGATTTGGACATGATTCCAAATCCAACCGTTAGATTTCAAATCTCTTATATTCATTAGAAATCTCTTTTTGATATGAACCCAATGGTTCTGGTTTAGGAGAATCTGACGGTCGGATCTCCCGTAACGTCCCTTCGAAGTCAATGGTCGAAATTCGCGAACTGCCGCAGCGCGGCGTGTTCTATTTAGGCCATTATATTATATATATAATATATATTTCGTCGATTTCCATTTAAAACGTATTTCATAAATCGTTTTAAATTCGTTTTCAAAACGAATTCAACTTCATATTCAATTTCTAATCAAAATTGAATATTCCATATTATCGATATATAAATGATAATATTTTCATAACATTATATTTTAAAATCAATTCCTCTTCGATATTCATTATAAAAATGAATAAAATTGATATAAATATTGTTCACGTCAAAATGGCATTAATCTAATCAACATGACTTTATATATTTAAATATATTCGTGTCCGTCCCAAATCGGACATCAAAATCAAATTTTGATCTTTTACAGAATATTATTTGAAAATATTCGTTATTTTAAAATAATCGTTATTTTAAAATATTCATTCTTTCTGAACTGGAGTCAGACACAGTCAATTACCATAAAATTTGATTATTTGGATTTCACACAACAAATGTGTATAACAACAATGAAAACAACAATCCATCATCTAGAGTGCATTCTACACTGTATGAGCATTAAATATAAATATTTAACGTTTATAACAGCCTGTTAATCAATCGATCGACATACAACTAATTATTGGGATTAGTGTATGTCATATATCGTCCCAATACCTGTGTGGGGTTTCAATCAACAAATAATGAATTTTATTTGTGCAGTTGGGCGATGTGTAAAATTTATCGTCCCAGTCGATATCAGTCAAATATGTATACAAAAACAAATCGTCCGATTTGTTTATAAATATTTATTTTATATACATGTTAAAAATTATATTTTTAACTATAAAATATTTATTCATTCCACATCACATAATAAAATTTCATAACACATCAATTAAACAAACAAGTCATCCATGGTATGTGGACGATGGGTGTCGGGTGCTGCTAAGCACCGTCTGCATCCTAGTATATATTTTAACTAGAAAATAAAATAAAAGTGAGAAGTTCTCACCTTGGGTTTCCACTCTGTCATTCTTTATTTAATGCCAGCACAACGCGAATTCGAGCTTCAGAGGATCTACCCAATCGCTTCTATTTTATTCATTGCATGTATAATTCCGATTCAGAGGAGGGGGTTTCAATGCATCACAGGTGGTCGGGGGGAGGAAGCACGTAGGATTTGGTCGGGGAGGTGGCGTAGGAAGCGATGGGGCCACGGTGGGCTGTGGAGCGACTAGCAGTGGTATTTGATGGTTTAGGGTTTCATGGTTGGCGAAGGGAGAGAGAGATCAATGGGGAGGAAGGTGAGAGAGAAGGGGAGGCGCGGCGCCTGGGTGAGCGTGGCGGAGGGCGACGAGGCATCGGCGAAGGTGCGGGGGGGGGGGGGGGGGGGGCTCGAACAAGATCTGAAGTTTTTTTCTTTTGAAAAGTAATGATGGGGAGAGAGAAGAATGGGGGGGTTTGATTAATTATAATAATATATATTTTGTTTTTCTCCAAAAGCAACTTTTTAATTCTAAACCCAAATCGGGCCCAACAACTATTACCCCTAGCACTATACCCTCACTCCTAACGCAATGTGATATGCCATGTTAGCCAATTCGACCGTTTCGAACAGTTTTTGTGACGACCCCAAACCCCGTACCGACAGTGGCAAGGGTAATCTTTGGAATATAACATATAGACAGATAATAGCAGAACAGAATTAAATAAATACACCAGATAATGTACAAATAATACACTGGATAAACGTAATCATCAGAGTTACACAATATACAGGATCATACTTAGTACAAATACAGTTCAGCTATATATAAATGTCTACAGCGGAAAACAAACATAATATGTACAATAGGAGCTGAACAGCATAAAAAGAGATAAATGATAGAATCCATCTTCAACTCCAGCTATCCAGAAAGAGCCTGCTAAACCTGAAGACAAGGCTTCCCGTGTAGAAAGAGGGGCACCCGAGTTTGCAAGTGAAACAAACTACGAGTCAGTCATGAGACTGGTATGAGAAATCTACTTAACACATTTTATAATATGGCTAATCATAGGACCACGCCACTTTCGCGAAGCGGGTTTACTCCATTAGATTGCTAGTGCTTTAAAACAAATAATTATGTTAAACATCGCAATGCTTTTTATAAAAATGAAGCCATTATAAAACTCAGTTCCCATCACACAATGCAACGAAAACCGTAGGATAGAGTTTTACCTTATAATGGCCAAAATATGCTTGATACGAATAAAACAAAAGCATTTGATATTATACTAGTGTTTATAGGTTTCAAAAACAATTTCAATCGTAACTATCAATCATAGACGGCATGGGTACCATATATCATGTTGCCCTATATATATACAATCAAAACCGCACGATGTCGAATTTGGAAATTAGTTTTCCATCATGAACGAAGGCAAAAGATAGTCCTTACCGACTTCGAGACTCTCTTGCCTGAGCCTCAGGATTAGAGCTCGAGTGACCCTTGGAGCGATAGGGTCGGTCCACCGATGTGGATTAAAATGCCTGAACACTGCGTTTCCCCACCCTTTGGGGCATAAATGAACCAACGAATGACTCCATCGGTCCCGGATCGACCGATATAACTGAGGCGCCTCGCAACAACAACAACCACATAGGTGAAAATAATATAAATGTCAGCCGGTTCAAGCACTGACACCACCTCTAGCTAGAAGGAAACGCATGCCCTCACTGAGGTCCTCTCCCATTTCTGGTCCATACTGGGGTGTGAGGCTCGCGAATTAACGTTATACACAAAGCTATGCCACATAGGCCGTGCTTTGATCATCACCACAAGACTTTGCTTTTCAACAGACGCCTTGATCACTGCATCTTAGCATGCCACACAGGCAATTCACACCATGCAATTGATGGCTATCAATCACACAGAATGAATTCCAATGTTAGACACACAGTCCATTTGCAAGTCCGTTCTGGGTCTAAACGAAACCGGAGGCACTATATATCTCGCATACCCATCGATCTCCACGTACGTCTGGACGATCACCACTCATTATCCATATTTCGGGATGCCTCCCAATCAGGACATCAGTTACCATCCAAACGAGGTGAAGATCTCCGGTCTTCAACCACCTTTTTCATCTTCCACTTCCTAACGGCGATTCAGTTGTTCAGAATGGGATAAACCCGGTCTTTCTGACCAACTCGCGTATATCATAAAAAGTGCTATACAAACACAACATACGCCTCATTTGAATTCAGCAGTCACTAACCGTCAATCAGTAAGAGAACAATTTCCCAAATATTAACCTCGAAGGCCGAAACCAACATCAGATCAAAACCCAGGAAACCATTCGACTCAGCTAACCTTCGGTTAATTTCTAAATTTCACATTCCATATCGTTTATAATATTTTATAATGACTTATCGATATTTTTATTTATTTAAAAACAGCCAATTTATTCGAACGACGCTTCAGGCCATACGCGGCCGTGGCGCTGTTTTTCTTCATATTTGATTTACACATATCTGAAAATCTAACCGTTGGATCTTCACAAATTTATATCATTAGAAAGATCTTTCCAAAACGAATCCAACGGTTCCAGTTTTGGGAAAATCCGACGGTCGGATCTCCCGGTACACTCGTTTGAAGTTTCGATTTCAAAACACGTACTGCAGCGTCGTTATTCGATTTAATTTAATTATATATATATATATATTCGATTCTGGCGCGGTTTTTCTTCATATTTGAATTAAACATGCTAGACAATCCAACCGTTGGATTTTCACAAAGTGGGTATCGTTGGGAAGATATTTCCAAACCCAACGGTTTCGGGAAAATCCGATGGTCGGATCTCCTGCACTAATCGTTTGAAATCACGGGTTCAAAACACGAACTGTAGCTTCATTATTCGATACATTTCAATTATATTTATAAATATAAATAAATATAATCGATTCTTCGATTTCAAAACCATATTCTTTTCATACATTTGATAAAAATGATATTTTTATCCAACAGACATTTATTTCGACACTTCACCATTTTCAACAATTCATGTATATAGTAGAAATGTGATTTTTATTGTAAAACGATTTATTTCAAAACATGACTATTTTATATAGTTCATATAGGTGAAAAAAATATGATTTTTATTATAAAACAATTTATTTCAAAACACGACTATTTTATATAGTTCATATAGTTGATAAAAATATGATTTTTATTATAAAACAATTTATTTCAAAACACGACTATTTTATATAGTTCATATAGATGATAAAAATAGGATTTTTATTATAAAACAATTTATTTAAAAACACGAATACCATTCAACACATGAATTTCTATTCAACGAATGAATTTCTATTCAACACATGAAGGTTTTCTATTTAACACACGAATATAGTTTCAACACATGAAAATAATTCTAACACATGAATATTATTCAAAATTTCGGCAGCATAACGGCAAGGTAGTTAAAACCGGGTCCGTCCCTAGTACGGCTCCTCGCTCTACCTTAAAGCCTCGCAGCTTTTGACAATGGAGATTTCATGCATCTAGTTCGCATGCAGGTGGCATGTATATTTTTTTCATTTACACAAACTAATCCTATGTGGTTTCAACCAAATAATTCTCAACCACAAACGGGTATTTTTCAACCACAATCAATCAATTTCAACCACAAACATTTTTAATCAACCATTCGCTATCAATCAATTTTCAACCAATCACAACCAATAAATATCGTCCATGGTTTGTGGATGAGGGGCGTGTGTATATATATATAAGTATATTTCACTTCTATTCAACACATATATAATTTTTACAACGCATATGTAACTTATACATCGAACGTACAACTTATACAACGCTTATACATGTGGTGTACAACGCTTATATAATTCATAAATCGACTATATAATTTATACATCGTCGTTTTCCATATCGTTTATAATTCAGAAATCTCACATTGGGTTCCACTCCACCAAAAATAGCAGAAGGCTCAGAAAAATATGCAGTCTCTTCTAAATGTAGAAGACATCCACATGAGTCCACTGTCTCTTGTTTCACTGAATTTCGTCAACAAACGAAAAAGATATGATTTTTACAGTGAAATCAAAAACCGTAGCGCTTTAAACTGCTATTAAATAGTTTGAAATAGTTTCAGCCGTTACTTATCCGATTTGTTCAAAACTAGGTCTGATCTTTTCTCTCAATCCGTGCAACTATACGTCGATCGGCCTACGCCACCTTGAAGGGCTAGGAGAGGCGCCTAGATCATTGCCAGGTGGTACCCACTCGGTGGCGAATTTCGGCTGCGACGGCGAGGTGAAGCGCCGAACTTCCAAGGCATGATTCTCCTCCAAATCGAAACAATAATTAGCAAATCTTATATGGATTTAAAGATCTCGAGGATCTCTAAAAATTTCCCAACTGGAGTGTTTGATTTTGACGCGTGGATTGATCAGAAAATGAACGGGAAAGGAGGAGCGGTTTTCCACCTTCGATCGGGTTACGGGGAGAGAGAAACTTTTTTTTTATAAAATTCTGATTGGCCGGGAGCTTTTAAAAGAGGGTTTTCTAACACGACCTCCAATCCAAACCCAACGACTATCATCCCTAGCTAAATACCCCCATTTCGAACATAATGGGATATGTTTCGTAGGCACATTCGACTATTTTAGTCAGTTTTTCTTCAAATTAAAATATAAAACATTCAATATTTATTTTGAATGTACATTTCAATTTGCCGGGGCCACACACTGGTTCTAAAAATTCCCGAAAAATAAATCTCGCGATGTTTTGACGATACGGTACCAACAAAACTAGTTTCGTTGAATTCTGAGACCGTTTGAAAAATGGCCCTTTTCTGGTCGATCCAATTTAATAGAAATCGACCAAACACATTTTCCTTTGCCACGCTCACATACTAGCTTCAAAAATTATGAAATTTGAAACCTAGCAATAATTTAGCATTCCAGATCCAACAAAAATGGTTTCGTCGAATTCCGAGGTCGTTTGCAAAATGACAATTTTCACGGGCTATATAAACTCTATAGCGACCTTTCTGAAAATTCATTTAGCCATAACTTTTGCTTCCCGCTATGAAACTTCGATTTTTCAGATTCGTTAGAATGGTATTCACTAACAGATTTAAATATTTTTGGTTTCACTAAAATATTTTTTGTTTTGCACCCGGTACAATCAGTCAAAGTTTGAATTCAAATTTTGAAACTACCACGCCATTTCAGGCCTTGTTTATAATAAGAATTAACTATATCTATTTTCAAACATTGATTCAAACTCACTTTTCATCGTTATTATTTAAAATCTTTATTTAAAATATTTAAAATCCACTAAAATAGCCAATTTAATTTTTTTAAATTAGTTCAGATTTCCCGGATCGTTACAATCTCCCCCACTTAAAAAATTTCGTCCCCGAAAAGGAACAAAGTCGAAAGTGGTTTGATTAATCAACTCTACTTCCAATCTGGCTTCCATTCTCCAACTTTTCAGTTTCTGAGAATTTTCAAATTCTTCAAAAATTTGGCAAACACCCGGAATTTTCGAAAAATTTCGCCATAATCTCCTTTGTACGGGGAGGGGTTTGGAAATTTACTAGGCCGTATTAGGTACCCAATAAATCCTAATAAGCATGCACATATTTATAGTGATATATTCTTGTGTTTAGAGGGAGGCGTGTATAGATAATAACTCCAGAGAATAAATTCTCGTTGCCCTGTCTAAGCCTGAGGGAGTGTGTATTTTTAATTGCTCCAGAGAATAAATTCTCGTCACCTCGTCCCGTGTGGGAAATAAATATTCCATGTGCCGTATCTAATAACGAGAGAGACGTGATTATTGTCAACTCCAGCCCCGTGTGGGGTTTTTATTAATCTGGCAATTTATCGTTACAATTTTATATGGTCCATATCAGTCATCAGTTCAACCTGTAATATATAGTCATCGCCATACGAGCGAGTCATCATTTCAACCTGTAATATATAGTCATCGCCATACGAGCCTCTCGCTCGTATGGTAAATCTTCAACCTCGTCACACAAGCTCCAAATGCTTATGTGGTGTATGATGAAGTATCCCTATCTTCAAAAAGTATGCCATGTAGCGTAGTTCAAAATTAATTGTTACTATCCTATGGCGACGTTTATTATTACACACAGAACAACCAGCACTCCGCATCCAATGGCATTCACAGGAGTTGATATAATAATAAAATTGCGCATCCAACTCATTAAGGTTTACCTATTTGTCGGACACGCAAATAAATTCTTTACTCAACAGCTAATCCATTTACATGTTGAAACATATATAATGCACATGTTTATATTTCTATCTATTTTTAAATCAGTTCAATGTGTGATTTAATCGAATAAATTCTACCATTCATTCTCTTATTGATTAAATTAACTATCGTTCTAATAATTTAATTAACCATATCTACTATCACACAACACAAACAACAATCAATTTTATTTTTAACTTTTCAAAACCATATAATTAATTCAAACACTCTTTTGAAAACATTAAGACTATACGATTAAAAAGTTTACATCCATGCAAAGAAAACAACAGCAAAGTAAAGAACAGAATGGAAATGCGAAATATGGTAGATGCGCCTTGCACCAGAGTCAATCAGAGATATCTACCCTGCACTTAGGATAGGCCGTCTTAATGCTTTCCTCTGTTTCCCAAGTACAATCGCGCGGATCTCCACTCCATTGCACTTTGACTAAGTGAACCTTCTTGTTCCTCAGTTCTTTGGTTTCTTTGCCAATATTCTTTAGCGGCTCTCTTCTCACAGCCAATTCTAGAGTAATTTCAATATCCTGTTGCGCTGCTTCTTCCATGATCAAGTCTGGATCATGAACGTGCTTTCGAAGTTGGGATATATGAAATACATCATGCACTCTAGGCAACCAATCAGGCAATTGAACCCTATATGCGAGAGTTCCAATCTGTTCAAGAATAGGAAACGGACCAATGAATTTGGGCGCCAATTTCCCCGTTTTACCGAATTGGATGACTCCTCTCATCGGAGATACTTTCAAATATACATAGTCGCCAACAACAAATGATATGTCTCTTCTTCTTTTATCTACATAGCTTTTCTGTCGGCTTTGGGTGGCTAGTAATCGTTTCTTAACGAAATTGACTTTGTCTGCAGCATCACGGATCATATCGGGTCCCAATGCAAGCCTATTGCCAGGTTTGACCCAACAAGCAGGAGATCGGCATGGTCTACCATACAATGCTTCGAATGGTGACATTGTCAGGCTTGCTTGGTAGTTATTGTTATATGAGAACTCCGCCAAATGTAAATGGTCTTCCCATGATCCACCAAAGTCAAGAACACAAGCCCGCAATAAATTTTCTAGTATACAATTCACCCTCTCAGTCTGACCATCTGTCTGAGTATGATAAGCGGTGCTCAAGTTCAGCTTTGTTCCCAGTTCTACTTGAAATGCCTCCCAGAATTTGCTAGTAAACATTGGATCTCTATCACTAACTATACTGATCGTCACTCCATGTAGCCTAACAATTTCTTTAAAATATATATGCGCTAGACTTTGAGCAGTTCTGTTCGATCTGACAGGTATGAAATTGGCGCTCTTCGTGAAGCGATCTACGATCACCCAAATACTGTCATTTCCTTTTCTGGTTCTGGGCAAACCATCTATGAAGTCCATGGAAATATGCTCCCACTTCCAACCTGGAACGTCCAGCGGTTGCAACAATCCAGCCAGTTTCCGTTGGTCGCTTTTGACTAGCTGTCAAGTAGGGCATCGGCTAACATATAAAGAAATGTCTCTCTTCATCGACCTCCACCAAAAAGTGCGTTTGATGTCATTATACATTTTGCTTACTCCTGGATGGATACTAAGTTTTGACTTGTGGCATTCATCCAGTACTTCCTTTCGGAGCTCAGAAATGTTAGGAACACAGATTCGACCTTTTAGCCTTAGAATCCCATCATTATCAACCTGAAAACTCGAGGGCTCGCCTTTCTGGATTATCTCTCTGCTCTTCTGAATGAAGTGATCATCCTTCTGAAGAGCAGATATTTTATCAATCAATGAAGTCGTAATAATAAAACTGGTGATCATTTCATTCTTTCTACTTAACGATCGGACACGACGTTGGCTTTCCCTGGAGTGTATAAAATCTCAAAATCGTATGCTGCAAGGAAATCTAGCCAACGTTGTTGTCTCGGATTCAAGTCTTTCTGGGTGAACAGATACTTTAGCGACTGGTGATCTATAAACAGTTCTAATTTCTCACTCAAAAGATAATGTCTCCAGATTTTCAAAGCAAACACGATAGCCAACAAATCAAGATTATGAGTGATGTAGTTTTTCTCGTGCGGCTTCAGTTGACGGCTAGCATAAGCAACCACTTGACATCTTTGCATTAATAGTGCACCAAGGCCTTCTCTAGAGGCATCTGTCCAGACTCTCAAGTCCTGATTGCCGTCGATTATCGTTAACACTGGAGCCGTTGTTAATCTTAACTTTAGCTCCTCAAAAGCCTCCTCACATTTTGGAGTCCATTTGAATTTTGAGTGCTTCTTTGTAAGCTTTGTTAAGTGACTAGATATCTCCGGAAAATCTTTAACGAACTTCCGGTAATAACTAGCCAATCCAAGAAAACTTCGGACTTCTGTGGGAGTACTAGGCTGTTTCCAATTTTGAATAACGGTGATTTTACTTGGATCCACAGCAGTTCCCTCTTTTGATACGATGTGGCCAAGAAATTTTACTTTATCTTGCCAGAATATACATTTGGACAATTTAGCTTTCAATACATTCCTTCTCAGAATTTCTAGAACCTGTTCCAAATGTTTTTCATGTTCGGCCTTTGATTTAGAGAAGATTAGAATATCATCAATAAAAACCAGAACAAACTTATTCAGGACTCCTATGAACACTTTATTCATCAAATCGACAAAATAAGCTGGAGCGTTACATAGGCCGAACGACATTACTAACTACTCATAGAATAATTCTGGACCCTTGAATGCTGTCATAGGAACAAACTCTTCGGCAATACGAAGCTGATGGAAGCCTGTAGCTAGGTCCATCCTTGAAAATACTTGTGCTCCATTCAGACGATCCAATAAATCATCGATTCGCGGCAATGGATATTTATTCTTTATTGACTGGTTATTCAGGTCACGATAATCCAAAAATAGTCGTAGAGTACTGTCTGACTTTGGGACAAACACAACTACTGCTCCCCAATCAGAGAAACTAGGCCTGATCAGACCCTTCCATACAAGCTGTCTCGTTTGATTGTTTAGTTCTTCTTTCTCTTTCAAGGTCATTCTCCGAATAGCGTGCACTACTGGCCTTGTGTTCGGAATTAAAGCAATTTTGAAATCAATTTCTCTCTGTGGAGGTAAGCTGACAACTTCTTCGAACACATCCGCATAATTCTTTTTGACAAGAATATCTTTGATGAGGTCCGGAATATTCTCTGTGACTACAGGGATATTTTCTACTTGAGCAGGAGAAGCATCCAAAGCTGACCAAAAGTCTTTTCTATTTGAATTCAGGCCTTCACATGGTATGGTTATATAATTCCCTGATTGGGCCTTTGCCTTAGCAACTCTCTCGGCGCATCTAACATCTGCCTCATATTTAGTTAACCAATCCAATCCGAAAATAAGATCGAATTCAGTAAAATTCATGATGATAGAGATGGTAGGGAACTTATAACAGGAAAAAGAGACAGGCACCGCACAAATCCAGCTAAGATCGAGAGAATCCCCAACCGGATTATGGACAGTGATGGGTTCTTTGAGCTTTTTCAATTTCAAATCCAACTTCTTAACTGCATTCTTTGCAATAAAGCTTCGCGACGCGCCTATATCAAACAGTACTTTAACTGGAATATTTTTGACATTAAGCGTGCCTTCCAAAATATCAAGACCTTTCCTGCCCAGACGAAGATGCAGGCACTTCTGCCACTTCATTTACTTGTACTGCTTCAGGTTTTCTGAATAGTGGGCAGGCCTTTGAAAGATGACCCGACTGATGGCATCGATGACACTTTCTGTTTTGTTGAAACTTCCCTTGTTTCTTTAAAGCTCTGCATCTTATCGAGAAATGTCCTTGCTTATTGCAGTTAGAGCATACAGATGTCGTTACTGGTTCCTTCTCAGATCTAGCCCTTTTCCGATTAACTTTGGGCTTCTTACTGGCCTCAAACATCGTGCTGGACTCAGGACTATCAGTTTCAGGCTCATCTCTATTACTAGAACTGACCTCCCCTTCGTAACGCAACATACCTTCCTTGTCGAGATCCTCATACTGGTAAGCCATGTATATCATTTCAGAAAAAGGAAGCTTCACATTCCTCGTTACACTATTCTGGTATTTCCTTTGCAAGCCATGAATAAACCTCAGATTCTTCCTCTTCGGATCTTTAATCAGATGCGGGGAAAAATGAGAAAGTTCATTGAATTTCTTATTATATTCTGGAATGGTCATATCTCCTTATATCAGATAAGAGAATTCATCACATAACCGCTCCGTTGCTTCAGGAAGAGTAAATCTTTCTAGGAAAATCACTTTAAATCTATCCCAGGTGATATCACCTTCTAGATTATCCTCAATAACTGAATCCCACCAGAACAAGGCTTCGTCTTTGAGTGTGCAGGATGCCAGTAATCTTTTCTGGTCATCTCTCAGTTTTAAACCATCAAAGATTTTCTCAGCAGAACGAATCCAAGCTTGTGTTTTCATAATAGATTCTTCGCCCGAGAACGGTATTCCACCCATATTTCGATACTTAATTAATAGGGCCTCAATATCAAGTTCTGCATTTCTTCTGTTTCTGACACTCATTTTCTAGTACTTCTGCAAATATCAGATCAAGTGTCAGGTCAACAGAAAAGATATTTTTAAAATATAGAAACATATACTTGAATGTAAATGTGTCTATCGGGGTGTATTCCATTCTGCTTTACTCATACTAGGATATTACTTATCCTATCTGTAATGAGTTACTCGTCCTAGAACACTACTGGTTCTATTTCTGACGAGTTCGTTAATATGTTATATTCCAGCACTAAGCTTAACCAAAGCTCTGATACCACGTTGTGACGACCCCAAACCCCATACTGACGGTGGCAAGGGTAATCTTTGCAATATAACATATAAACAGATAATAGCAGAACAAAATTAAATAAATACACCAGATAATGCACAAATAATACACTGGATAAATGTAATCATCAGAGTTACACAGTATACAAGATCATACTTAGTACAAATACAGTTCAGCTATATATAAATGTCTACAACGGAAAACAAACATAATATGCACAATAGGAGCTGAGCAGCATAAAAAGAGATAAATGATAGAATCCATCTTCAGCTCCAGCTATCCAAAAAGAGCCTGCTAAACCTGAAGACAAGGCTTCCCGTGTAGAAAGAGGGGCACCCGAGTTTGCAAGTGAAACAAACTATGAGTCAGTCATGGGACTGGTATGAGAAATCTACTTAACACATTTTATAATATGGCTAATAACAGGACCACACCACTTTTGCGGAACTGGTTTACTCCATTGAATTGCCAGTGCTTTAAAACAAAATAATTCTTTTAAAACATCGCAATGCTTTTTATAAAAATGAAGCTATTATAAGACTCAGTTCCCATCACATAATGCAACGCAAACCGGAGGATAGAGTTTTACCTTATAATGGCCAAAATATGCTTGATACGAATAAAACAAAAGCATTTGATATTATTACTAGTGTTTACAGGTTTCAAAAACAATTTCAATCGTAACTATCAATCATAGACAGCATGGGTACCATATATCATGTCACCCTATATATATACAATCAAAACCGCACAATGTCGTATTTGGAAATTGGTTTTCCGTCATGAATCAAGGCAAAAGATAGTCCTTACAGACTTCGAGACTCTCTAGCCCGAGCCTCAGGATCAGAGCTCGAGTGACCCTTGGAGCGACAGGGCCAGTCCACCGATGTGGATTAAAATTCCTGAACACTGCATTTCCCCACCCTTTGGGGGCGTAAATGAGCCAACGAATGACTCTATCGGTCCCGGATCGACCGATATAACCGAGGCGCCTCGCAACAACAACAACCACATAGGTGAAAATAATATAAATGTCAGCCAGTTCAAGCATCGACACCACCTCTAGCTAGAAGGAAATACATGCCGTTCCTGAGGTCCTCTCCCATTTCTGGTCCATACCAGGGTGTGAGGCTTGCGAATTAACGTTATACACAAAGCTATGCCACACAGGCCATGCTTTGATCCATCACCACAAGACTTTGATTTTCAACAGAAGCCTTGATCACTACATCTTAGCATGCCACACAGACACTTCACACCATGCAACTGATGGCTATCAATCACACAGAATGAATTCCAATGTCACACAGTCCATTTGCAAGTCCGTTCTGGTTCTGAACGAAACCGGAGGCACTACATACCTCGCATACCCATCGATCTCCACGTACGTCTGGACGATCACCACTCATTATCCATATTTCAGGATGCCTCCCAATCAGGACATCAGTTACCATCCAAACGAGGTGAAGATCTCCGGTCTTCAACCACCGTTTTCATCTTCCACTTCCTATCGTCAATTCAGTTGTTCAGAATGGGATAAACCCGGTCTTTCTGAGCAACTCGCGTATATCATAAAAAGTGCTATACAAACACAACATACGCCTCATTTCAATTCATCAGTCACTAACTGTCAATCAGTAAGAGAACGATTTCCCAAATATTAACCCCGAAGGCCGAAACAAACATCAGATCAAAACCCAGGAAACCATTCGACTCAGCTAACCTTCGGTTAATTTCTAAATTTCAAATTCCATATCATTTATAATATTTTATAACGATTTATCGCTATTTTTATTTATTTAAAAACAACCAATTTATTCTAACGACGCTTCAGGCCATAACGTGGCCATGGCGCTGTTTTTCTTCAGATTTGATTTACACATATCTGAAAATCTAACCGTTGGATCTTCACAAAATTTATGTCATTAGAAAGATCTTTTCAAAACGAATCCAACGGTTCCAATTTTGGGAAAATCCGACGGTCGAATCTCCCAGTACACTCGTTTGAAGTTTCGATTTCAAAATGCAAACTGCAGCGTCGTTCTTCGATTTAATTTAATTATATATATATATATGTATATATATATATATATATAATCGATTCTGGCGCTGGTTTTTTTTCATATTTGAGTTAAACATTCTAGACAATACAACCGTTGGATTTTCACAAAGTGGGTATCGTTGGGAAGATATTTCCAAGACGAACCCAATGGTTTTAGTTTCGGGAAAATCCGATGGTTGGATCTCCTGCACTAATCGTTTGAAATCACGGGTTTAAAACACGAACTGCAGCTTCGTTATTCGATATATTTCAATTACATTTATATATATATATAAATAAATATAATTGATTCTTCGATTTCCAAACCATATTCTTTTCATACATTTGATAAAAATGATATTTTTATCCAACAGACATTTATTTCGACACTTCACCATTTTCAACAATTCATGCATATAGTAGAACTGTGATTTTTATTGTAAAACGATTTATTTCAAAACATGACTATTTTATATAGTTCATATAGGTGATAAAAATATGATTTTTATTATTAAACAATTTATTTCAAAACACGACTATTTTATATAGTTCATATAGATGATAAAAATATGATTTTTATTATAAAACAATTTATTTCAAAACACGACTATTTTATTTAGTTCATATAGATGATAAAAATAGGATTTTTATTATAAAACAATTTATTTAAAACACGAATACCATTCAACATATGAGTTTCTATTCAACGAATGAATTTCTATTCAACACATGAAGGTTTTCTATTCAACACACGAATATAGTTTCAATACATGAAAATAATTCTAACACATGAATATTATTCAAAATTTCGGCAGCATAACGGCAGGGTAGTTAAAACCGGGGCCGTCCCTAGTACGGCTCCTCGCTCTACCTTAAAGACTCGCAGCTTTTGACAATGGGGATTTCATGCATCTAGTTCGCACGCAGGCAGCATGTATATTTTTTTCATTTCCACAAACTAATCCTATGTGGTTTCAACCAAATATTTCTCAACCACAAACGGGTATTTTTCAACCACAATCAATCAATTTCAACCACAAACAATTTTAATCAACCATTCGCTATCAATCAATTTTCACACCAATCACAACCAATAAATATCGTCCATGGTTTATGGACGAGGGGCGTGTATATATATATTTATATATTTATATAAGTATATTTCACTTCCATTCAATACATATATAATTTTTACAACGCATATATAACTTATACATCGAACGTACAACTTATACAACGCTTATACATGTGGTGTACAACGCTTATATAATTGATACATCGACTATATAATTTATACATCATCGTTTTCCATATCGTTTATAATTCAGAAATCTCACGTTGGGTTCCACTCCACCAAAAATAGCAGAAGGCTCAGAAAAATATGCGGTCTCTTCTAGAATGTAGAAGACGTCCATACGAGTCCACTGTCTCTTGTTTCACTGAATTTCGTCAACAAATGAAAACGATATGTTTTTTACAGTGAAATCAAAAACCGTAGCGCTTTAAACTGCTATTAAATAGTTTAAAATAGTTTCATCCGTTACCTATCCGATTTGTTCAAAACTAGGTCTGATCTTTTCTCTCAATCCGTGCAACTATACGACGATCGGCCTGCGCCACCTTGAAGGGCTAGGAGAGGCGCCCAGATTGATGCCAGGTAGGTCCCACTCGGTGGCAAATTGCGGTGGCGACGGCGAGGTGAAGTGCCGAAATTCCAGGGCGTGATTCTCCTCCAAATCGAAACGATAATTAGCAAACCTTATATGGATTTAAAGATCTCGAGGAGCTCTACAAATTTCCCAACTGGAGTGTTTGATTTTGATGCGAGGATTGATCAGAAAATGAACGGGAAAGGAGGAGCGGTTTTTCGCCTTCGATCGGGTTACGGGGAGAGAGAAACTTTTTTTTTATTTGTTTATAAAATTCTGATTGGCCGGGAGCTTTTAAAAGAGGGTTTTCTAACACGACCTCCAATCCAAACCCAACGACTGTCGTCCCTAGCTAATTACCCTCATTTCGAACACAATGAGATATGTTTCGTAGGCCCATTCGACTGTTTCAGTCAGTTTTTCTTCAAATTAAAATATAAAACATTCAATATTTATTTTGAACGTACATTTCAATTTGCCGGGGCCACATAATGATTCTAAAAATTCCCAAAAAATAAATCTAGCTATGTTTTGACGATACAGTCCCAACAAAACTAGTTTCGTCGAATTCTGAGACTGTTTGAAAAATGGCCCTTTTCTGGTCGATCCAATTTAATAGAAATCGACCAAACACATTTTCCTTTGCCACGCTCACATACTAGCTTAAAAAATTATGAAATTTGAAACCTAGCAATAATTTAACATACCGGATCCAACAAAAGTGGTTTCATCGAATTCCGAGGTTGTTTGCAAAATGGCCATTTTCACGGGCTATATAAACTCTATAGCGACCTTTCTGAAAATTCATTTAGCCATAACTTTTGCTTCCCGCTATGAAACTTCGATTTTTCAGATTCGTTAGAAAGGTATTCATTAACAGATTTAAATATTTTTGGTTTCACTAAAATCCGTTTTTGTTTTACACCAGGTACAGTCAGTCAAAGTTTGAATTCAAATTTTGAAACTACAGCGCCATTTCAGGCCTTGTTTATAATTAGAATTAATTATATCTATTTTCAAACATCGATTCAAACTCACTTTTCGTTGTTATTATTTAAAATCTTTATTTTAAATATTTAAAATCCACTGAAATAGCCAATTTAAAATTTTTAAATTGGTTCAGATTTTCCGGGTCGTTACAGTTTTCATCAAATTCAAAATATAAATCAGTATATATTGAATTTGAACTTACATTTTAATTTACCAAGGCTACATACTGCCTCTAAAAATTTCCAATTTTTTTTTCTAGCTTTGTATTGATGATACGGTTCTAACAAAACTAATTTCGTCAAATTCTGAGACCGTTTGAAAAATGGCCATTTTCCGGTTGATCCAAATTGACTGAAACTGTCAAAACACGTTTTCTTTTGCCACACTCGCATATTGGCTCAAAAAATTACGAATTTTGGAATCTAGCAATAACTTAACACTATGGATCCAACAAAAGTGGTTTGGTCGAAAACGGAGGTCGTTTGCAAAATTTCCATTTTTAAGGGCTAGAATTCCACATCCACTATTCTGAATTTTCAACTGGGCGTCACTTTTTATTCCCGCTATGAAATTTCAAATTTTCGGATTCTTGGAAAGATATTCCCAAATAGATTCTAATATTTTTGGTTTCACTAAAATCCGGTTTGTTTTGAACCCAGTACATTCATTTGAAATTTTAAATCGAATTTTCAAACTACTGCGCCATTTTCAATTCCTTTCATAAATAAAAATAAATATTTATATTCTAACGACAATTCATATAAATATACACGTTCTAATTCTATTCAAAATAAGTTTCTCGTCGTTATTATTTAAAATAAATCATTTTAAATATTCAAAATTTATTAAAATTGCCAAAATAAAATTTTTAAATTGGTTCAGATTTTCCGGGTTGTTACAATAGGGGTGTATAAATAATTTTAGTTTTATAAATAAACTTCATGGAAACTTGTCGAAAACTAGTAATTTAATTTATGCTCAAAATAACCCCTCTTGAAATCTCTAATAACAACCATTACGAAACTCAACCGCTAAACCGATGAAAAGATAAAATCGATAATTTGTACTACAAGGATTTTAGGTTATCCATTTACAAAAAGATTTCAATTGCTCACCTACTTTTTAACGAATAATTACATTTTCATCATATTAATATGGCAATATATCAAAATTCAAAAATGGTAATGTACTAGCAGGATTCTATTAATAAAAATTTATCTTTATTTGAAGACCAATGTTTAACAATCGAAACAATAACTGAAAAATTATAAATATTTACTATTAATTTTCTACTAATGCATTGTATTTCCATTGTATTTACATTGCAATATATTAATGTTCAAAAATGTTGATGTACCAACATGATTCTACTAATTAAAGTTTATCTTTATTTAAGTTTAGTATTTAAAAAACTCAATTACATGGGAAAAATAATAAATGGTAAATATTTACTACTACTTTCTATTAATACATTATAATACAAAATTATTTTTTAGTCTTTCCAACCATCATAAGATATCATATTTGTTATATTTATATTAGCACACACATTCATTCATTTTTGTTACCAAAGAAGAAATGATAGATCCGTAAATAAGTATATCAATTAGTATCATTATTTTGGGTAAGATTTCAAATTTAATCTTATCTATAATTTATATTCTCACAAATCTTTCATTATATATATATGTCTATGTATGTATTTGTATAGATGTACATAGTGCTTGTTTCTTTAGAAGTACTACATTGAACACAAAAGTCAATAAAAGTATAATAAGAAAATAATTATTCAGTAGAGAAATTTCCCATTATTAACATGGAAACGCTTAACGGAGGGGAGAGAAGGGCTTCAATGAAAGTCCTTCAAGACGCATGTGAGAACTGGGGTTTCTTTGAGGTGATTTCATTAGTATTTGGTAGACAAATTAAATGAATTGTTATCAAATAAGCTTCTGTTGTAAAATATATAAATGTTGTGAATATGTTTTTGTTAGTTCTCTGTTTAGTCCCACATCATGGGAATAAGTTAAACATCAGCTCCAAAGCCTATATATAAAGGAGCCAATTTAATAGAAATAATGACACGTCTGAATGAATAGAAATGTCCTCTCTCCCTCTTCTGTTCTGTGTTCATTTTATAACATGTTATCAGCACGAAGCTCTAGATACAGATCAGATCTAAGTAGCAACTACGGATTCAGATCTAATGCTTATGTCAGGTTTGATAATCGGATCCATGACTTAATTTGGTTAATCTTCTCTCTGTAAACATCTGGATTTAGGTATGGCTTCCGCTAATTTATTTTACTTTCTCTTTGATTTATTCTCAATTAAATCAATATGGGGTCATCTATTCAAATATGGAATTTCATGATTTGTCAATCATCAAATATATAGAAATTTCATGTTTGCGATTTTATCTGATTTTTTTTTTTTTGGATTCAGATCTGAACATATAACTTATGTTTCCACTTGCAATCTTTGGCTTGCTTTTGCATTGATAATTAAAGGTTGACTTATGAAACTCTTTTGGTTTCAAAAGATAGATCTAGAAGACTAAAAATTTTAAGTCATTTTTTTTTGGAAATAATCTGAATCGCTCTAAAAATTGGAAAATAGATTTTGTGAGTCATAACATAAGTTATTGCATATTATTCTGAATTACTTATGAACTTCAATATGAAAGAACATTTTGAATATGTTATGAATGATTGTTTTCCTCTACTATTTATTGATTGAATATAATGGTTTGAATAATCTAGAACCATTTATGCAAGGAAATCATCTCCTTGATTTAATTAATTTGGACATACAGTTATATATATGGTATTTGGGATATTTTAGAAAATTTGAATGAAGTATGCATGCCTAGATGTGAGATGAAATGTTTTTTGTTTCATTGTTTTATATATATTTGCAATTAAACCAATTCGTTGTAATATTGGTTTACATTTTTATGCCACATAACGGTCCATGCATTTTTTTTATTATAAATGCGTTAATTGTGGTTGTTATGGTAATATCATAAATGCATTAAATGCTTTAGTTATGGAAATTAAGTAATTCAGTTTGTTTCTATTAGGAATAAGAAAAGATTTTTTTATTTATTTAATGCATTTATGTTTAATAGATACATATATTTAATATGTATGGCGCATGTGAAAGATATGCTGCACTTTCATGTTTCAGTCAACATAAAATAAAAGGAGCAATAGTTTGCATGTTTATCTAAACTGCTTCATTTATGGCTTAGTTAAGTATTCCAATGATAAGCCAAGACATAGTAGCATTTTATGTAGCTACACTATGGTCAGATATACATTATAGCTATTATTATGTTCATTAATGTTATTTAACACATTTGCTATGTTATTCATATGTAATTTTTATGTGGCATTAATTCTGGCATTAATTTACGACATTTTTTATATAATATGATGCATTGTATCATATTTATTAAGGAAATGACTATCATATGTGAATAAAAGAAAATCTAGAGGATTTGCTTTCGTTTAAAATATACAATAATAATATGTGAATAATAATAAAGCCTAAAGTTTTATTACAGTAATTTTAGAACATATCATATTTCCAAAAGAAATGTTTTTATTGTTTCTTAGGAAAAACTTTTATAAAGAAAATATGCATCCTGAAGATCATATTATGTTAATAGCTAAATATTGATCTTAATTCTGCACACCGGAAGTGAATGCAAAAACAATTTTTGTCATTACATGAAAATTTAGAACCTGCAATTTCTAATAAGGCAAGAATCAATTTTGATATAAAAAGAAAGATCTAAAAGATCTTTATATGGGTTGTATATTTTGAATCAAAAAAAAAATGTAATTTTTTTGTTTTTGAATTTTATGTATAAATTTACAAGTTTTTCAAATCATTCATACTGAAGAATGAGAAAAAAATTGAATATAAGACATGTAGTTTATTTTTGTTTATAATTTTGAATTTTATGTACAGATCTGTAAATTTTTGAACCATTCATGTTAGAGAATGTAAAATGTTGATTATTTGATTGATAATATATTATCTTATTGTCATAAATGCATTAAATGCATTAGTTATTGTTAGTTAATTGATGTGTGTTTGTATTTGGAATAAGAATAAACACATGTATTATTATTCGATGTATTTAGCTAGTAATAACTAATGTTATGGAAGAAAGTATAGAACCACAACCTGAAGTTGTGCAAAGAAAATATTTATACTGGAAGTTTTATAACTCAAAATCTTGGACCTGAAGTCTTGAATTATATATATATAAACATTTTTGATAAAGTATACAAGTTTGAAATCTTGTCAATCAGCAAAAATGTAAAAGCTTCTAAATTAAAAGTATGTTAAAAGATTGAGAACCAGAAGTTCATCATAAATTTATAAAATTGATATACATGTGTATATATATGCATAGGAACTCTAAGTTCCTCAATCAATGAATTTGAAACACTTCATAATTTAAAAGCCTATAGCTTTATTCAAATCATATGAAATATTAACATTGCACTTCTTAAAGAAGTTAAATCATATGTGACAATAATAATGCATCCAAAGATTGCACAATTTTCAAAATGAGCTGTATCTTGCTTATATATTTATATTTACATATTTTATTGAAGAATAAATTTTAACAACTCGAAGTTGTTATATATTTTATTTGAACCAGAAGTTCAACACAGTGGAACCAAAAGTTCAATACAGTGGAAGCAGAAGTTTAATACAGTTGAACCAGAAGTTCAATACAGTTTAACAAACTTGAAATTGTTTATATGTTATTTGAACCAGAAGTTCAATATAGATTAACAACTTGAAGTTGTTTATATATTTCATTTGAACCGGAAGTTCAATACAGTTCCAAATCAGATATTTTAGATATTTTGATGCAATCTTTAAGATTCGCATTGACATTACTTGATAAGCAAAAATTAATGATTGGAACCTTATGAGCAATTTGTTCTGAAATAGGTAACTCAAATAAGAAAGAATATGCAAATCTATTACATATGGAATACATGGACGCACATATATACACATATATGCGAATTTTTAATTAACAACCTGAAGTTTTCATGAGCTCATATTATAAATTATGCATATACTATTTAATATTTCAGAAAGTCGATTGACATCAATATTGACTTGAAGTCATGTGCATATTCAAACGAAAGAAAATTCCTCTAAGTCATTAGATCAATGAAAGGGAATAAGCAATTCAATATGAATGCATCTTATCAACTAATAAGAGCATTATCCTCCTACAATTGAAATACATCTAGTGTATTTGCTGACTATGATGCTATAATGGATCAAAAATGAATCCAAAGTAGGTTTATTATTTAAAGTGACAATGTTTGTCAACATTGAGGGGGAGGATAAAGGAATCATCGATATTAAATATTTGCTAACATATAGAATTATGCAAAGTATTAAGTAACTTGCATAAATTATCAATTATGTCCCTAATAGACTTTATCTAATATACATTTGACTCCCCGAAGGATCAAAAGGTGTAAATCACAGCTGAAAATGTGGTATAAAAGTCAGTTCAAAATATCTTTGGAGTAAGTCATAAAGATGCAAAATAAAGGAGGTGAGTGTTCCTAAAGAAACACAAAATGTGCTTTGAAAGAAACCTATGACATGATTGTCAAAATAACCCCAGAAGTTGTTTAGGTACCTAAAGCATGATAAGTTTTGAGATCTCAATAAATTATGTATAATACTGACAAGAAATAATCATCGATGATAAATTAATAAAGCGCTTATATTTATAAATGGATTAAAAATCCCATATTAGAGAGAAACATGATTGGCCATCATGAAATTCTCTTAAATAAGATATATGGACCTGTAGTCCATAAGATATGAACCTGTAGTTCATAAGATAAAAATAGAAATATATATAATGACAAAAACACATGGAAGTAACTGAAGCACCATAGAGTGTCAACAACATGGTAAGTGCCATGAGCATTGTATTTTCATAGAAAATTGAATTGATTAAAGTGGTGAAAGTGTTTAAAACACTTACAATACCCTGAAGGTATAAACGATGAAAGTATACAAATTCCAGAAGAATTTAAATAACTTTGGTAGTGATAAAAAGCAAGAAATGTTGATTACAACATTCTTTTAAGTATTGTTGTGATGAAAATCTTGAAATAATTCATGATGAGTAGATCACTTCCTTCTTTCAAGAATTGTTGTAAAAAAACTCTTAATATCCATTGAAGTGGTAGTTGCGATATGCAAAACTTATTATAATATATAAGTTCCTGAAGGTCATAAATAACATTTGTTATTATAAAGAATACCAAGAACATGGATGATAGATTGCAACATTCTTTTAAGTATTGTTGTAATGAAAATCTTGATATACATCAAGGTGAGAAGATTACTTCCTGCTTAGTGTTGTTGTAATGAAAATCTTGATATACTTCATTCTTCTAAGTATTGTTGTAATTAAAATCTTGATATACTTCAAGATGAGTAGATTACTTCCTGGTTAGTAATGAAAGTTGTCTCATTCATCAAATGTGTATTGCAATATTCAAGCCTGATTGAAACAGAAAATTATAAGCACCTGAAGTGTATTCATAAATGCATATTAGTAACATACAAATCACAAAGGGAAGGCGTTTTAAATAAGAAAACATGCCTGAAGCATGGAAATGCACATGAAGTTTTAAAAGAAAAACTTCATTAAGAAGTATTTGTAAGCAATTTGAGTAATTGGAAAAAAAGAATATGAATTCAGAGGAAATTATTTGATCAAGGGGAGCATCCATAAGTATGATATAATGCACTCATTTTCTTTTACTAAGTTTTTCCCTACTGGATTTTCTTAGTAAGGTTTTAATGAGGCATGGGTCATGATCCAGAAGTATCAACCCAAAAGTAACATCCAAAAATAAGTTATAATGTACTCTTTTTCCTTATTTAAGATTTTTCCCACTGGATTTTTCTTATTAAGGTTTTAACGAGGCATAACATTGATCCAGAAGTATCATACTACTTTTGACGTAGTAAATATGACATTTTATATTGTACTCTTTTTCCTTCACTAAGGTCTTTCCCATCAGGTTTTTCTTAGTAAGGTTTTAACGAGACAACATTTTGATCTAGAAGTATCAAACATCTTTTGATGCAGTAAACTATTACTTATGAAGACAAGGCAATTTGCATGGCTCAAATTCAAGTGAACTATATCAAGGCTGATAGGATGGAACAAATTTCTTCTAAATTTCTCTTCACACATGAATGAAAGGATAACAAGAATGAGGAGAAACAAATTCAGTTCAAGAAAAGTGGGTAAATCTGTTCTCAAAGGCGATTTCAAAATCAACATTCCAGAAGATGATGTACAAAATTGGCATGTGTCAACTACATTAGTAGACTAATTGAATAATGAGTTATAAATAATAGGGAGCATATAAAATTATGCTATAATGTACTCTTTTCATTCACTAATATTTTTCCCACTGGGTTTTTGTTAGTAAGGTTTTTAATGAGACATTATCTTGATCTTGAAGTATCAACCCTTACGGTAACATTGTAAAACATTTTACCTAAAAAAGGAAATAAATTTGCACTCTTTTCCTTGTTTATGATTTTTCCCATAGGGTTTTTTCATAAAAAGGTTTTTAATGAGGCATTGTTTTGATCCTGAAGCATCAAACTCTTTTAAGAAATATAATTTTAATATGATATCCATAATGTCAAACGTTGTGTACTTTTTTTTTCTCGTTCAAGGTTTTTCCCACTAGGTTTTCCTGATAGAGTTTTAAAGGCAGCAGACAATAGTTGTATCGACTGGACGGATATATGCAATCAAGAAAGTAATAAGAGGGAGCAATCATCATATATGTTTTAAAAGGGACAACTTCAAGTTAGTAGAGCATTCAAGATTTTGAAGACGCATATTCAAGGGGGATTGTTGTAAAATATATAAATGTTGTGAATATATTTTATTATTTCTTTGTTTAGTCCCACATCATGGGAATAAGTTAAACATCAGCTCCAAAGCCTATATATAAAGGAGCCAATGTAACAGAAATAATGACACATCTGAATGAATAGAAATGTCCTCTCTATCTTGTTTCTTCTGTTCTGTGTTCGTTTTATAACGGCTTCTTAATATATTTTTATATGTTAACATTATTAGGTATTGAATCATGGAATTTCGACTGAGCTATTGGATAAGGTAGAGTTGATGAATAAATTTCACTACAAGAACTGCATGAAGCAAAGGTTCGCAGAATTTTCTAAACAAGCAATTGAAAAGGGCGAAGAAGTAGATACTAGTGGGATGGATTGGGAGAGTATAGTTTGCGAACAAATTGAACAGTTGTAAACAACTGTAAAATCCGTTCGGCTTTCCTATACAACAAGGATTACTGTAGAGGGTGTCGAATTTTAGGCCCAAAAATATATCAAACTAGTAAATCCAATCAAGTTATTCCAGAATTTTGATTGGCTGAAAACACAGAAAATGATAGAAAATAAATAAAAAAGAGAGTTTTATATGATTGAAGAAAGCAATTAGGTAGCAATGACATAGATTAAATTAACATGAATTAATAACCAAACAGATTGATACAGATCTAATTCAAGTGTATGTCACAAACATGAATCAATGATAATTAGGTTTCTAGAGACAAATATGCGAATAACAACAAGTATAGCCTATGCAGGAGCTAGCTCTTAAACAACCATAGGCTATCAGGACAGATTCACTATTTTATTTCTAAAACACTAAATATTAGATCTAAATCTGATAAATGTTAGATCGAACTCGAATATACCCTGTGAAGGAGCGTAACTCTTAAACAATACAGAATATGAAGATTCAGATCTAACCCTTGGTTCAGATCTAGATCTATATACATTAAGTCCTAATCTTTTTGGCTATGTGATTCATATTGAATCTAATCCAGCGTCATCACCCCCTAATTAAAGGAGATTAGCTAGACATAGCTAAAGAAGAAGAGAAATAGAAAATAAACAACATAAATAAAATACAATAAAAAGTAAAGAGAAAGGGAGAAGAATGATTTTATTCCAATAGAAGGGTTATAAAATAAAACCTAATGTAATTACAATTGAAGGGGATACAGTGTATTTATAGCTGATATGACAAAGACTAATTGGCTAATTACACAATGGACTAAAGATTCAGCCTAAATAATACATAAGCCAGTGTGAACGCAACTATAGAGTGAGCGGCCTTGCAAATGAGCTAATGTGAACGCAACATGAGTAAGAGGCCTTGCAAATGAGCCAATGTGAACGCAGCATGAGTAATCATTGAGCCAAATCTTCCTAACTGAACTCTATTTGCAACCGTTCTTCAAGCTTTAGTAATTTCAAACTTCACTCTTTTTAAGCAAATTCTTCATGCTCTATCCATCAAATGCTCTAAACCTTGCTTTTTATAAACAATATGAAAACATAGCTATAAATACACAATATTAATTATTTTAAAGGGAAAATAAGATAAATAAGCGGGTAAAATATACACATTTACATGTATATCAAATACCCCCATACTTATATTTTTATTCGTCCTAGAGTAAACTAGACTAAGATATGTCACACTTTCGTAGGAAACACGATTACATTTAGTGTATGCAACAAGCCGCTATACCCCTAGGTGTCCCAAGTAGGACGAGTGTTGTCTTGTGAGGCTTTTCAGCAGATACTACCCACAAAATTCAAAGCCTCTTATGTACTCAAATGATATATTTAAGGTCTTTTACATTCCAAGGACTTTACCTAACTTTAGTAATAAGGGTTTAGTCCTAAATTGTCCATCCCATTACTGGTGCAGAAATGAATAAAAAAATTCAAGTTGAATCGTAATTTCTTGATAACACTATAATTGTCTTGAAGGTTAAGAGCGTGGTGTCAACCAAAGTTCTACGCATCGACAATGTGCACCCAATCATTTATTCATCTTTTTTTTGAACAATTTTGCACCAGTGTAATTGTAATATATTGGATGTGAGTTATACATAGATAAAGGAAAATTCTGTAAGTTCTAAAAATGTTATAAATAAGAGGGCAGGTGTATTAGTTGAACTTCAAGCTACAAAAGATAAAGTAATACTAAGGCACATATGAACATTTTGTTTCCTTTCATCTCCTCTACTACAATCCTCGCTTCTAAGTACGGTATGATGGATGTGGATGGAAAGGAAATGAATGCTTTATAGTCAAGAATGACGAGTGAATATTTTATTCTCAGAGATTTTCTCTTTATTGCATTTTTTCTTCTTTTTTTCTTTTTGCATGATGAATGATGAGTGGAGATGGATGGGATGATACCGTCTATTATTTCATTTGATTCCTCCTCTACTAAGCGAATCATAACCAACACTTCATGAAAGGAAAGTTTTGTGCCCTAGTTACTTTACTTCTATAACCCTAATTCAACACACAAGTCTAGACTGGTGTTATTAAAAAGCTGAAAGGAGAGATAAGCAAAGTTTCGTAAGATAGATAACCCATATAAAATAAGATGTGCTGTATGGTTATCCTACCTTAAAACAAGTACGGAGTGGATTGTATAATATTGGTACAAAGTGATGTTTTTGAACCTTTGAAAATAAATCTATACAAGGTGCTTAAGTATACCAATATAAGAAAAACCTGTTGAAACATGGATGTAGTTCGACTAAAACTTGGGTTTGAATAATGTAGGGTATCGAAGAAGAACGCTACAATGAGTCATTTCTCCTTAATTAGGCTAAGTGGATTTTAGAACTTACGAATTTAAAAAATTTGAGTGAGAAAATATATTATGCATGAAAACGAACTCGGAAAATCCAACATATGTAGGTGCAAAATCATTTTTATTCGATTTTTTTTTTTTTTGATTTTTTTTAATTGCACATTCTAACATATATAACAAGGGTTGACACGCTTAATCCAGAACACGACTAACATCTGCACAATCTCAAGCTAGCATCTTAAAAGATACATTACAACTCAATGAATAAATAATGTTCATTCCCATCACCCAATAATTCAACTTATCAAACAAGAACTAAGGTGTTATTTATGAATTTAAGTTAATCCTTGTTCAAGGAATGACCCAGTTCACAAAATTTGATTACCGGTGTCATGCAAATTCTCCCCACACTTGAGTGTGACTGTGTCCCCACAGTCGTTAATCAGACATATCTTAGTGAAAGGGAAAGAAAAAAAGAGGGTAAGCGTGGCTTACCAGATGCGCGTGCAGAGAATACGCAGTCATCGAGTAGAGGAACCGTTCCACAATGGACCAATGGATCAACCTCATTAAGATTATGAGACACATCCGAAGCACAGAAAACCAAATGATAAAGAATTTTATATCACGTTTCAGATTTGGAAAAACAAATTTTGTTTTTTCAAAAGTTTGAGTTGCTAATTTTAAATTTTTGAGCTTACAATTGATCCTAAAATCGAATTGAATTTCTGTAGCAACTAAAGAGAGATCATCGAGCCGGGGTTCAGTAAAAGTTTCAAAAACAAAGTTTGATTTGTTCAGATGATGTATAAGTTGAGAGACATGTGCAACACTCTCACCCCCACACTTGTTTTGAGAAATATTGTTCAGTTTTATTTTGATATTTGAAATGTTATTGACTAAAGGTTCATTTGTAAACCTAAAGTTAAAACCAAACAAATGAATTTTCAGTAAATTTCGAAATCGTGTTTTCTCAAAGACAGTGTTATTCCAGAAAGATTTCATATACTGCAGAAATTTATCATTGAAAAACAAGTGATCCAGTGAGGTTCAGTTGAAACGATCAAGTCGCAAGGAGTCTCAACAGTCTCAGAAAAATCGTCGTTGTGTTTAAGATCACCTTTAGCAGTTTCGTTGTTTTCAACCTCAAGAATTTCAAAGTTATCAAATGTTTCATTTTAAGTTTTAGACCCAACAACATTATCGTCAATAAGTTCAAGAAGTTTTTACTCATCAAAGTCATCCTCACCTAAGTAGTTGTTACCAACTTCGTCATTTCTTTCAAGTTGACAATCTAAAGTTGCTAAATTTTCAAAATTTTAAGAATCTGATAGAGGAAGATCAAATTAAAGATTGACGTCTTCGTTTTTAAGAGAATTTGAATTCAAATCAATTACAGAGATTTCAACAACTTCATTAAGATTTTCATCAATTTCAAAAGTTGTTAATTGAAAATTTTTAATTTCAGTAAGAGTTGAATTTTCAGCAGAAGCATCAGTTTGAGTTTGAATTTCAGTTTCACAGAAATCAGAGTTTTGCGCTAGAGATCTTACAAAATTTTCATTTTCATCAACAGTCATATCTTCAGAATCATCAATAATCGTGATATAATGTTGTGACGAAGTTACTGGCTGATTATTTGTTTCAAAAGAATTGTTGGCAGAAACTTGTTTGTTACTAGATTGGGATTTATAGTTGTTGAACATGTTCGTAACTTCAGTTTGAAGAAGAGAAATTTGATAAACAATCCTATAAGATACATTTATTTTGCTATCGTCTATTCTTTAAGCCAGTTCTTGGATGTAAGTCAAGCCAAGTTTCATGGACTCCTCAAAGTCATCAACATCATCAATTCCCTCAAGTAATAACTTTTCTAGATGTAGCCAAAATTCAATAGTGTATTGAGTCAGTTGTTCAATGATACGCATGTTTTTGATATCTTTATTTTTAGAAGCTTGTTTTTCATCTAAAGTTCGCGCCCATTCCTTGATGTCCTCGCGACAATTCGAAATGTCATGCATTAATTGATCAATTTCACTCAGGCTCTCGTCAGTAAAATTGGTAGACACACCAGACTTCAAAATGTTGTTTTTCAGATTCGTCGTTTCTATGTGTTTCTCACTGGTTGAACTTAAAAATTCATCAACCTCATTTCTCATAAGTTGTTCTTTATTTAATTTCCACCACCAACATCGCCAAAATTTTAGCTTGTTCGCAACACATTTTTCATATTCGATAACCATTGTGTTATAAAATCATTTTGGTGTTCAAAAAATTCGTTGAAACCCAAGTTGAAATTGTTTTGAAATTCAACATTTTGCTTATCCATTTGCACTAATAGTCGACTCATCTTAGATAAATTATCCTCAATCGAAGAATGGCAGTTTTCGTATTGGGGAGCAACCATTTAATGAGATTGGTGGAAATTATTCGAAAAGTTTTCAGCTTGAAATTCATTCTGATTTGAATTGAAACCAAAATCATTTAAATTTGGAAAAGAATTGCAATTTTGGCTATACTTGGGGCAAGTGCGCATGTACTAAAAGAAGAGAGTTATTCATCGAAAAATCAGTTGCAAAACTTGTAGCTCAAAAAAAGCTCTTTAAAAAAATACGTTAAAATTGACAACTTCGGATTATATGAATACAAGTCCAGGACAGGTTCGGACAGGGGTTATCCGTGTGCCACGAATCACCATAGAAACACGACTAAAGGTTTAAGAACCTGTTTGAGTTCTAGACTTTACCGTTCCTTAGACACCTTGAGAGTATCAATCCTAATTGTCAATTTAACGAATATTTTGTCCTATGAGCTTTGGGTAATTCTCGATTCGAATTTTAAATCAAACTTTTCAATTAATCCAACATTTATTTTAAAATTTTAAACCACACATCAACAGGCAAAATATTCAATCAAGAATAATCACAGAATAAATTGTAGAATTAAAATTTTACAAGCAAGCCACTGCACCTGTAGAAGATTTTACTAATAATTTCTATATTTTTCTTTGCAGCTGAGCACCTGTAAAGTTTAGAAATTACTCACTTAGATCACAGTCCGTCCAGTGCAACTGAGTAGCGCTAGCGCGTTCACACCCCACTCGGTGTGCAACCACTCCAATAATTCAAATTCTACTAAGTGCTAATTGCTTGAGCTCTGAAATCTCTTGTATTGCTTGATTATTTTTGTTCTGGTGCTTGTTTCTTTTTTCTTTTATTTTTCAAGTGATTTTTTTTAAAGGAAAAAAAACTAAACTAGACTAAATAAACAAATAAAAAAAACTAAATTTAACTTAAATCCAAAACAAAGGAACTAAAGCAACTAAACAAACAAAATAAACAATTCAACCATAGGAAAACAAACAAGCAAACCAATGGTCCTAGTGAAACTAAAACTAAATTTACATAGGGTCAACCAGCCTCTCAAATTGTATAGAAAACAAGTCATCCCAATTCATTATCAAAACCAAACATGCGCCGCCCCACTAAGACCAAATACTTAAACAAATGGCAGTACTCCCCTTTCCCAAATATAAAAACAATTTCCTCTTCAAATTTACACGTGTTTTTTAAGAAAATCCCAAAAAAATTAGGCAACAAATTATGCCAAAAATGAGATTAGGAAACAGATCGTAACTCTGTTTTTTTTGGAATCGATTTCGGCTTCGGGTTTTTTCGAAATCCAATTTGGGTGCGATTTTGTGTGCTGCGATTTTCGATTGGTGGAGAGGCGCGTCAGGAATTCAAGGCAGCGGAGGGGTTTGAGGGTGGTTATGGTCATTCAAGGGCACGAGTCGGTTGAAGATTGGGGTTGGCATGAGGGAGTTGTTCGGCTGAGGGGCTGATTTGAACGTGGTATAGGAATTGGGTAAGTAGTTTGTCGGATTTGGCAATTGTGTGTGCTGTGTGGATTTGTGGGTTTGGGGGTGCGGACTATATGAAAAGACTTTGTTTTGGCAGCAGATCGAAGGAGAGTAGAGATGGTGGAAGGTCAGATTCTGTGGTTGACTAGGGGGCGAGGGAGATTCTCTGGAGATGGGTTGCGGTTTCCCAGTAAAAGAGATGTGGTTCTCGCGGTTTCAGTTGTTCGCTGAGGCGATAGTCGGTGTTCAAAGGGTGTAGTTCGGATAAGCGGCGAAATGAGGAAGGCATTCTGGAAACGATGGTGTATGGTGTTTTTGTGGTGTGGGTTATGTGATAAAGATGGACAATAGAACTTCAGCCTTTGTTGGTGGTTTTGTGGACTGAGTAGAAGATGTAGGCGACTGTGTAGATTAGAAGAAAGTTTTTTTTGTTAGTAGATGATGATGGGGCTAATTGTGAAGAACAGGGCGTAGAAAGGTTGTTCAGAACTGCGGGTTTGTGACGGTGTTGTGTGACTTGTTTGGTGGTGAATTCGGAAGATGGTAGCTTGTGTATTTGGTTTGATGCAGTAGGTATGATGATAGATTAGAGGTTGTGTCGGCAGTGAAGTTTGTTTGGTGAAAGGGATTAGGAAATTTTTATGGTGAAGTGAATGGTGAAGAAGTTGAGTGTGGAGAAGAAAGATGGCAGTTTGCAAGGGTGCAAGTGTTGTTTGTCTGTGGATTTTGGTTAGTTTGATGTAGTGACTTGGTTTGGGATTGAACTATTGTAGTTGGTTGGAAGTTGAGTGCAGGATGACGAGGGAGGTTTGCAGTGGTTTGTGTGTGTATTGAGGGAAGGAAGAACGTGGTATTGCTGGTATGGTCGGAGAGAAGAGGACTTGGATGTATGGTGGTGAGGCAAGTAGGGGATTGGAATGGGAGTTCTGTTGTCTTGGTTCGAGAGGTTGAAGGAGTTTGATGTTAAGACAATGTGGAAGTGAAGATGATAGGGTGGTTGCACTGGGAACCAGATGATAGAAGTGATATAGAATTTGGTTATTGCATGAGTTGTTGACTTGGTGAAAAATTGGTTTTGGGATTCGGTGAAAGATGCAGATCTGTGGTGGTATACAAATAAGGCAGAGAAGAGAAAGGAAATTTCTAATATATTTTTTTTAGTTGTAAAGGAAAAAAGAATTGTACAAAGAAAGAAAGAAATAAATGGGAAAACGAAAAGAAAGTGAAACAAAAATTGGCAAGAAAATTTTTGGAGCAAAGAAGGGAAAAAACCGCAAAAAGGGATTTATATATATATTTATATATATATATATATATATATATATGTGTGTGTGTGTGTGTGTGTGTGTGTATACAATAAGGAAATTGTAAATAGAAGGAAGCAAAGATTGTGTAGAAAAAAAATTGGAAAGAAGTAAATGAAAGATAGGGAAAGAAATAAATGGAAAGAAATTGAAAACAAAATCTAGAAAAATATTTTTTCTTTTATTTGGTAGATTACAGTATCACAGATCAAATACCAAATCAGCTAACAAGTTTTTTTTCCTATCTATGCTAGAAAACAAAAGGCAACAAAATAAAATAAAAATATTTTTGTGTTTTTTTATATATATAAAAAATTTGCGAAAATAAAATTGTAACCCGAGGGATTTACTAATAAAAATTATTTTGGTCCCAGGCAACGGCGCCAAAATTTGTTTGCGAACAAATTGAACAATTGTAAACAACTGTAAAATCCGTTCGGCTTTCCTAAACAACAAGGATTGTTGTAGAGGGTGTCAAACTCTAGGACCAAAAATATTTAAACTAGTAAATCCAATCAAGTTATCCCAGAATTTTGATTGGCTGAAAACACAGAAAATGATAGAAAATAAATAAAAAAGAGAGTTTTATATAATTGAAGAAAGCAATTAGGGAGCAATGACATAGATTAAATTAACATGAATTAATAACCAAACAGATTGATACAGATCTAATTCAAGTGTATGTCACAAACATGAATCAATGATAATTAGGTTTCTAGAGACAAATATGCAAATAACAACAAGTATAGCCTATGTAGGAGCTAGCTCTTAAACAACCATAGGCTATCAGGACAGATTCACTATTTTATTTCTAAAACACTAAATATTAGATCTAAATCTGATAAATGTTAGATCGAACTCGAATATACCCTGTGAAGGAGCATAACTCTTAAACAATACAGAATATGAAGATACAGATCTAACCCTTGGTTCAGATCTAGATCTATATACATTAAGTCCTAATCTTTTTGGCTATGTGATTCATATTGAATCTAATCCAGCGTCATCACCCCCTAATTAAAGGAGGTTAGCTAAACATAGCTAAAGAAGAAGAGAAACAGAAAATAAACAACATAAACAAAATACAATAAAAAGTAAAGAGAAAGGGAGAAGAATGATTTTATTCCAATAGTACTGAATAAAACCTAATGTAATTACAATTAAAGGAGATACAGTGTATTTATAGCTGATATGACAAAGACTAGTTGGCTAATTACACAATGTGGGACAAAAGATTTAGCCCAAATAACACATAAGCCAGTGTGAACGCATGTAACGACCCGCATTCTACGCATTGGAGGATCGTAGAATATTTATTTCATTTTCGTACGAGGTCGTATAGTCGTGTAACTTTGGGGGAAGACTATTAGGGCCTTTCCCATGTTCACGATTTTTGCCGAATTTTAAATGACCATTTTGCCCCTAGTGAATCTTGTTTTCCATATAACTTTTGATTGGTAAGGAGTTTTGATTTGAAACCACCTCCATTGGATTCAGATGATGGTTTATCTTTCCGTAGAGTGGTCACATTAGCCAAACGGACTTACTGTTTAGGAGATATGGCTGAAACAAGGTCTGGAAGGTGAAAAACAGCTTAACCGGGCCAAAAAGGGTGATTAGCAGCTAGGCCCATTGGGGGATTTCGGGATTAGGGTTACATAAGGGATGAAAAGGGTTAGAGAAACCTTTATTTGTCATTTTTACATCCGCCACTTATCTCCCTTCAACCCTAACAATGGCTTCCACCTTCTAAATCACTTCCAAATCACCTTTTTGTCACTAATTAAGCAAATCAATGCTAAATCAAGTCAAGTTAGCATCAAATCAGAGTTGGATATGCTGTGTTGCATTGGAAACCATCCCAAAATAGTAGTAAAGTTCAGATCTATAATTCATTTGTGGCTAAGGTGAGTGATTTGCATTGTTTTTCATTAATTATGGCTAATTAGGGGTGATTAGTGTTAATTAGCGAAATTATGCATGTTAAATCTGGAAAATATGTAAAAATTCTTAATTATTATTTTAGGGCTCTGATAAAAATTTGTGTTAATTTGGACAAGTTTTGCCAATTGTATGGTTAAATCATGATTAGGAAGATTAAGGGGAAAACATGGGTTTTGGGTATGTTTGATCTAAAATAACCTATATGCTTGATGTTTTAGCCTTGTTGATTGATCCTATATGTTAGTATGACTATTTGAAATGTTAATTAATCTTATAGGAAAATTATAATGGTTGAAAACGCCGTCGTATGGCGAATATGGACGATATATGCTCGTTGGAAAATGTGCAGGGTTTCGGATCGGATTATAGGGCTCGGATCGGATAAGAGAACCAGGTACAGAAATTCAAACCGGACCGGAACTTGGCATAAGAGACTTGTCAAGAAGGAAGGCCATTTGCATAGGGTTGGAGTTGGGCTCAGATCGGAAACGAGGGTGAGGGGGATTGGATCGGAAATGGTGAGTACAACCCGAACCGGGCCAGGATTGCAAGCATCGAACCAAACCGGATGAGGACACCAAACCGAACGAAAGCTGGAGCATGGAAAGGCGGGCCAAACCGAACTGATGTGACATGGAGGGCCCGATATACCGAACTAAACCGAATGACCGAACTGAATCGAACGTATGTTCCTACTCTTGCGCGACGACTCTTCTGAAGACCAACTCCAATTCGAGCAAAACCCGAGATGCAAAGGAAGTCCAAATGGAAGGTTATTAATCAGGATTCAAATGGGGATCAACGAGTTAACGTCATGAGTTGGGTTTTGCTGCGGGATGTGTGAAAAGGGGTTATCGAAGTCTATAGCTTTGACTCACCACTGAGAGACGAATATTGGCTATGGATCGGTGCAGTGGAGTTGTCATGACTCCATAGGGCAAAGTGATCGTAGCAGGGCTATGAGCCAGTGCAGTGGAGTTGTTATAACTCCATGAGGCATAGTGGACATAGCAAAGTATTAGTGGTTACAGATCCGAGCAGTGGAGTCGTCATGACTCCATGGGGCAGAGGGATCGTAGCAAAGAATTGGGTGATCAAAGTGGTAGATATCGTATACTTTACACACTAAGTGAGAGATGTGAGGATGATTGCTATGTTTGATGTTTGCTATCACCACGACATGCATAACCCCTCCCCATTATTTTCACACCATGTGTTAGTGTCACCTTAAAGTATTGTACATCATGTTGTGTTAACTCTTTGGTTGCAGGTCCAGGTTCAGGTATGGTTATGTATACCTGTTATTGTTCTGTTTTTGCTGCTTATCGCTCATACCAAACTTTTGTCTGAGCCAGAGTTTTATGTCTCTTCTTATTACTCTGGGTGCTCCTAAACGAGCAGACTAGAGTCAGGTTAGCTGGTTATGCACGAATAGCTGTCCGGAGACGAGCAAGAGGCTTACCCGTATCATTTCTATTTATTCTCCCTGTGTTGTTGCTGGTCACTACTTTGGGCATTAGTAGTGTACTTTCCTACTTTGCTTTAGAGACAGTTTTAAAACTTGTAATAATGATGGTTTGGATCATAAGCTGTATTTTGGATTCCGCTGCTGTGATGGTTTAGTTTTCAGCTTATGCACTGTCTCGCCTATTTTATGTCAAGTATGTTATTATTATATTTTATTCCATGCGCTATTAGATATACTACAGGTTCTTTGATGATTCATAATTTCAAATCCCTTTTCCTTTGACGACCGTCCCGTGCTGGTCGGACATCGACACAGCGCATTTCATTGGAGTGTCGGCTGGTGCGAGGCGGGCTGTCACACAGAGCTCTAGGTTGCGTAGTTAACCTAAGGAAAGACACCGGGGAGAGATAATACGTATATGAGAGCATGTATTTGTTATATTTTGGGTTTTCAAAAGTGTTATATATATATTATTAGTATATCTAAGGATGAAGTCGCATTGCACTAGCACCACTGAAGAGATGGTTAATCGTTTCACTTTACAGATTGAACGATGAGCCGATATACGAGGAATACTGGTTCAGGAGCCAATAATAGGAATGTCCCTGACATGAGGACAATGTTTACTACCTTCATGAGATAGATGCTTAGAGATGTTCAGGGAGTAGCTCCTAATGCTGCAAATGGTGGTGGTGCAGCGGTGCAGGCGTCTAGGGCCGATTTCGCCAAGCTCTGTAAGGACTACACTAGTCTTGGTGGGAAGCCATTCCACGGAACGGAATTGGCTACAGAAGTTCAGGATTAGCTTTGATAGCTATGAGCGCATCTTTGTGGATCTGGGAATCGAAGACGCGATGAAGAGGAAGCTAGCATCCCGTCAGCCGCAAGGACGGGCTATGAATTGGTGGAATGCTATGAAGTCATCTACCCCTGAGGATCAAGTTACTTGGGATCAGTTTAAGACCCGCTTCTGTGACAAGTTTATTCCGAGTGCTAAGAAATCAAAACTGTTTAGTAAGTTTTTGGAGCTTAAACAGAATGGTAGGTCAGTCTCGGAATATATTGCTGAGTTCGATACTTTATCGAAGTATGGATTATCTCTTATCGATACTGCCGAGAAGAAGAGCGAGAAGTTCATAACTGGTTTAGATCAGTACTTGGGAGAAAGGCTTATAAACCATATTGATGAGACTTTTGAATCGATTGTCGAGAAAGCATTGAGATCAGAGAGCTTTTATCCGAAGCCCAAGACTGAAGTCGTTTTTGCAACTGCAGAGGGGCCAAAGCCGTAGGCAAGCAGTGGAGGCAGGAATAATTTTCAGAATAAAAGGAAGCAGAGTCAGACCAAGGATGGTCAGAAAAAGAAAGACAGGAAAGAGGTAAGTGATTTAGCTGTGGCAAGAAGGGACATTATGCTAAAGAATGTCGAGCAAAGCCGGAGGATAGGAAGTGCTTCAGTTGTGTCCAAGTGGGACATCATAAGGATAAGTGTCCACAATCTCCCTCTGTCCACAACCTCCCAAAGAGAGGCAGATTGTGAAAGCATATGCTATTAGTGTTGTTCCTTCTTCGTCAAATGCCCCAACTATGGCGGAGAAAGGAAAGAATGTCATCATTCAAGGTATGCTTTTTGTTTATGATGTTCCTGTTCAAGTATTGTTTGATACCAGGGCTTCCCATTCCTTCATATCTAGTGACCTGGTAGATAGGTTGGGATTGGAACCCGAGATAGTCGATAGATCTTTAGTTGTGACGAACCCGATTGGTGGTTCGACTAGCCTTAGTATGGTTTGTCGAAATTTGGATTTATCGAGTCATGGTTGTATGTTTGCTTGTGATTGCTTTGTTTTGGGTTGTACTTGGTTTGGTATTATTTTGGGAGTCAATTGGCTCCAAAGATATGGTATGGTGGTAGACTCTGAGGGGTTTTCTATGACTATTAGGGCGGATGATGGGCGGAGGGTACTGCTTGGTAGCCTACCTAGTGATGAGGTGATGGCTAGTTTTCTAAATTCCCCCGACATCCCACAGGACGAGTTATCAGGGGTTCCCATTGCTGGCCAGTATCCTGATATCTTCGAGGAAGTGACCGGACTTCCACCACACCGAGAGTTTGAGTTCCGTATTGATTTAGTGAAAGATGCCAGACCTATAGTGATGCCACTTCGTCGTATGGAACCAAGGGAGCAACGAGAGCTTGGGGTGCAAGTAAGCGATCTTTTGAAGAAGGGATTTATCCGAAAAAGTGTCTCAAAGTGGGGAGCACCAGTTTAATTTGCCACCAAGGAAGATGGTTCCCTTCGTTTATGTGTAGACTATCGCGAGTTGAATAAGGTGACTAGGAAGAATAAGTATCCTCTTCCGCGGGTAGATGATTTGTTTGACCAGTTGGAAGGAGCGAGAGTGTTCTCCTAGTTGGACCTCGTGACAGGATTTCATCAGCTTCGAGTAGCAGTTGAGAGTATTCCCAAAACGGCATTTCAAACTCCGTCTGGATTCTATGAGTGGTTGGTCATGCCATTTGGGTTGACCAATACACCAACATATTTTGTGGATCTTATGAATAGGGTATTCAGGGGTCAACTGAATAAGTTTGTTCTTGTGTTCGTGGACGATATCCTTGTTTACTCGAGGACAGAGGAAGAACATAAGGAACATTTGAGGATAGTGATGGAGGTGTTGAGAAAACACTAATTGAAAGCGAAATTTTCTAAGTGTCACTTCTGGAGGAGGGAAGTGAGATTCTTGGGCCATGTCGTCTCAGAAAATGGTATTGCCGTGGATCCTGCAAAAGTTGCTATGGTGCAAGATTGGTCTATGCCCAAGAATGCAACAAACGTGAGAAGTTTCTTGGGATTGGCTGGATATTATTATAAGTTTATCCAAGACTTATCCAAGATAGTGGCACCGTTAACTCAGTTGACCAAGAAGAATCAAGCTTTCGTCTGGGACGAAAGGTGTGAAAATGCATTCAAGAGTCTAAAGGAAAAGTTGACGCATGCGCCAGTGTTAGTCATTCCTAAAGGGAATGAAGAGATGACAGTATACACGGATGCATGTGGTACCGGACTAGGTGTTGTATTGATGCAAGGAGGTAGGGTTGTAGCTTATGCTAGTCGGCAACTGAAACCGCATGAGAAAAAAATATCCTACCCATGGTTTGGAGTTGGCAGCGATCGTGTTCGCATTGAAAATGTGGAGACACTTTCTCTTGGGAGAAAGATTTGAGTTGTTTACCGATCATAACTCATTAAAGTATCTCTTCTCTCAGAAGGATTTAAATCTTCGTCAGCAAAGATGGTTAGAGTTCTTGGCTTCCTATGATTTCGATATCACATATACACCAGGAAAGGGAAATGCAGTAGCTGACGCATTGAATAGGAGACATGCCAGTATAGGGATATGTTTCTGGAATGGAAGCAACTGGAGTATATCGCTGGATATGATTTCAGACCAAAGTACGAATTGGATCTAGAAGTGTTAGCAAGTTTGATGATCAGACCCACTTTGATTAAGCGGATTAGTTCCAGTCAGAGGGACGATCCTAATCTATTAGAACTCATCTCCAAGTTAGAAATGGGAATCGACGAGGAGATGAAAAGTATGGGCTTGATCGAGATGGATGGCTTAGAAAGAAAGCTAGACTAGTTGTGCCTAATGTCAATGGATTGAGAGATGAATTGCTTAGAGAATGTCATCACTCAAAACTGACTATACATCCCGGTGGTAACAAAATGTATCGAGACATGAAGCAGACCTACTACTGGGAAGGGATGAAAAGAGACGTTGGGAAGTTTATATCCAAATGTATGAATTGCCAGCTAGTTAAAACCGAGCAAAAGAAGCCTAGTGGTTTGCTGCAATCATTGGAAATTCCAGAATGGAAATGGGAACAAGTCTCAATGGATTTCATAGATGGGTTACCAAGAACTAGATCGGGCCATGATAACATTTGGGTGATTGTGGACCGATTGACCAAGAGTACAAGGTTTATACCCATCAAGTCGAATCGAACACCAACTAAGTTACCAGAACTGTATATGAAGTGGGTAGTGAGATTTCATGGAATACCCGAAAGCATTGTGAGTGACCGAGATCCGTTGTTTACTAGTGGATTTTGGAAGAGCTTACAAGAGGCTTTAGGATCAGAATTCCATCTCAGTATCGCATACCATCCTCAAACCGATGGTCAGGGTGAATCGCGTATTAGAGGATCTCTTAAGAGCTTGTATATTGGATTTTGGTGGATCATGGGATGACCATTTGCATTTAGTTGAGTTCGCATATAATAATAGTTATCAGTCCAGTATTGGTATGGCTCCATTTGATGCTTTGTACAGAAGACCGTGCAACTCACCATCTTGTTGGTTAGAAATCGGTGAGAAATTTGTGCTTGGATCGGATGTGATAAGAGAAACCTCAGATAAGATCAAGGTTGTCCAATAGCGAATGAAGGCTTCCCAAGATAGGCAGAAGAGTTATGCTGATAAGAGACGAAGTGACTTGAAATTATCTGTTGGCGACTTTATGTTTGTCAAGATTTCTCCATTAAAGAACGTGATTCGATTTGGTAGGAGAGGCAAGTTAACACCAAGGTTTATTGGTCCATTCCTTGCTCTCGAGCAAGTTGGGAATTTGGCATATAAAGTTGAGTTACCTGACAAGATGGCAGGAGTTCACAATGTATTTCATGTTTCCCAGTTAAGGAAGTTCGTGCACGACCCCGATACGACTATTTCACCTGATCAGTTGGATGACATCGAAGTAGAACCCAAGTTGGTTGGGAACCGCAGGCCGATCTGTATTGTCAAGTACGATACGAAGAAACTTCGAAGGAAGGCGGTGAAACTGGTCAAGGTTTAGTTGGGGCGAGAATGAGAATGACTGCACTTGGGAAATAGAGGAGAGCATAAGGAAGACGTATCCAGAACTCTTAGCCTGATAAGATTTTAATGACCATTTAGCTATCCCCTTGTTAGTAAACTGCATCTTAGGATAAGCTTGTTATGTTGCTATGTATGTTTGATTATTGCAAATGATTGATAGGCATGCAGGACCCATTGTTGTTTCTTAGTTAAGGAATTTCGGGGGCAAAATTTCTTAAAGGGGGGAGGGAATGTAACGACCCGCATTCTACGCATCGGAGGATCGTAGAATATTTATTTCATTTTCATACGAGGTCATATAGTCGTGTAACTTTGGGGAACAACTATTGGGGCATTTCCCATGTTCACGATTTTTGCCGAATTTTAAATGACTGTTTGCCCCCAGCAAATCTTGTTTTGCCTATAACTTTTTGTTAGTAAGGAGTTTTGACTTGAAACCACTTCCATTGGATTCAGATGATGGTTTAAATTTCTGTAGAGTGGTCGCATTAGCCAAATGGACTTACCGTTTAGGAGATACGGCTGAAACAAGGTTTGGAAGGTGAAAAACAGCTTAACCGGGCCAAATAGGGTGATTAGCAGCTAGGTCCATTGGTGGATTTCGGGATTAGGGCTACATAAGGGCTGAAAAGGGTTAGAGAAACCTTTCTTTGTCATTTTTACAGTCGCCACTTACCTCCCTTCAACCCTAACAATGGCTTCCACCTTCTAAATCACTTCCAAATCACCTTTTTGTCACTAATTAAGCAATCAATGCTAAATCAAGTCAAGTTAGCATCAAATCAGAGTTGGATATGTTGTGTTGCATTGGAAGCCATCCCAAAATAGTAGTAAAGTTCAGATCTATAATTCATTTGTGGCTAAGGTGAGTGATTTGCATTGTTTTTCACTAATTATGGCTAATTAGGGGTGATTAATGTTAATTAGCGAAACTATGCATGTTAAAATTCTGGAAAAATATGTAAAAATTCTTAATTATTATTTTAGGGCTCTGATAAAAATTTGGGTTAATTTGGACATGTTTTGCTAATTGTATGGTTAAATCATGATTAAGAAGATTGAGGGGAAAACATGGGTTTTGGGTATGTTTGATCTAAAATAACCTATATGCTTGATGTTTTGGCCTTGTTGCTTGATCCTATATGTTACTATGACTGTTTGGAATGTTAAGTAATCTGGTAGGAAAGTTATAATGGTTGAAAATGTCGTCGCATGTTGAATATGGACGATATATGCTCGTTGGAAAATGTGCAGGGTTTCGGATCGGATCAGATTATAGGGCTCGGATCGGATAGGAGAACCGAGTAAAGAAATTCGAACTGGCCCAGAACTTGGCATAAGAGACTTGGCAAGAAGGAATGCCATTTTCATAGGTTTGGCGTTGGGCTCGGATCGGAAACGAGGGCAAGGGGGATCGGATCGGAAATGGTGAGTACAACCTGAACCGGGCCAGGATTGTAAGCACCGAACCGAACCGGATGAGGACACCCAAACCGAATGGAAGCTGGAGCATGGAAAGGAGGGTCGAACCAAACCGATGTGACATGGAGGACCCCATATACCGAAATGAACCGGATCACCGAACTGAATCAAATGTATGTTACTATTCTTACGCGACGACTCTTTTGAAGTCCAACTCCAATTCAACCAAAACCCGAGATGCAAAGGAAGTCCAAATTGGAGGTTATTACTGAGGATCCAAATGGGGATCAACGAGTGAACGTCATGAGTTGGGCTTTGTTGCGGGACGTGTGAAAAGGGGTTATCGATGTCTATAGCTTTGACTCACCACTGAAAGACGGATATTGTCTATGGATCAGTGCAATGGAGTTGTCATGACTCCATGGGGCAAAGTGATCATAGCAGGGCAATGAGCCAGTGCAATGGAGTTGTTATAACTCTATGGGGGCATAGTGGACATAGCAAAGTATTAGTGGTTACTGTAACACCCCGTGAATTCTATAACGCTAAGCTTCACAAATTAAAGTATAATTAATTCTAAATGAAAGAATTAAGGGAAATGGGTTACGCCATTCCGTTCGTCTCGGAATTCTGCTTCAGATAGAGTCCGAGTTTGCGCGAATCGGACTCCGTATGATGGAGTTATGGCCTTCGGAAGTTTCAGAATCAAATTTAAATTCAAACAGCTCAGTTTAAATTTCAAAATTCGAATTTCAGGTTCAAACTGGGCTGGGCGGGAAAATTCCCGCCCATAGACCAGGTCGACCATAGGGTCGACCATGGTGTCGACCTGGTCCCCCCCAGGTCGACCATAGTGTCGACCTGAGTGTCGACCTGCCTGGTCGACCTGGCTGACCAGATCTGGCTCTGGCTCGAATTTAGGTGGCTCTATGTGTCACTAGGGCTGACGTGTCACCTCTTGATTGGCTCTTTGAACTCTGAATGGTCTAGATTCCTCCTGTCTTCGTCTGACAGCTCAAAACAACTTAAAAATCTATAAATACACCCTAAGTCTCAACTGAAAATTCACACAAAAAATGAGAAAGGAGTCGTCATGCTGCTAGGGAGGAATTGAACATAGCCATCAAGAGAAAAGCTGTAACGACCCGTATTCTACACATCATAGGATCGTAGGATATTTATTTCTTTCACATACGAAGTCGTATGGTCATGTAACTTTGGGAGATGGCTATTGTGGTCATTTCCTATGTTCATGATTTTTCCCGATTTTTAAATGACCATTTTACCCCTAGTTGGCACTGTTTTGGCCATAACTTTTGACTGAAAAGGAATTTTGACCTAAAACCACTTCCATTGGCTCCGGATGATGGTTTACAATTCCGTAGAGTGGTCACATTAGCCAAACGGACTCACCGTTTGGGAGATATGGCTGAAACAAGTTTCAGATGGTGAAAAACAGCTTAATTGGGCTTAACCGGGTGATTAGCAGCTAGGCCCAGAGGGGAATTTCGGGTTTAGAGGTATAGGAGGACTGATTAAGGTTAGGAAATCACTTTCATTTCAGTTTTGAGCCGCCACAAACCTTCTTGAGACCTTAGTAATGGCTTCCATCCTCTAAAACCACTCCAAAACACATTTTTAGTGAAGATTAAGCCTAAACTACATCAAAACAAGGCCAAATAGCAACAAAGCAAGGTTGAAGCTGCTGCTATACATAGGAATTCGACCCAAACAGAGAGTATTTCGGATTTGGTGTTTCATTTGTGGCCAAGGTGAGTGATTTGCATAGTTTTTGCACTAATTACGGTAATGAAGGGTAATTAGTGAAGATTAGCGAATTTATACACTAATAAATTCTGGAAAAATGTTTAGAAATTCTTAAATAATATTTTATGCCTCTGTTAGAAATTTGGTTCGATTTGATTAAGTTTCGTTAACCCTATGATTAGTTTTATTTAATCATGCTTAAGGGAAAAATGGGATTTTGGGCATCTTTGATCCATTTTGACATGTACATTCATTGTTTTGGTGTTTGTGGTTAGTTTGCTATGTTGCTATGACTGTTTGGGATGATTTGTGATTGACTAGTATAGTTAGATTTGCCGAAAACGTCGTCGAATGGCGTAAACAAGTTGCAGGAAAGTACCCGAACCGGACCGGATCGGATCCGTTCCGAACCGCATTGAAGTGGGGATCCGTTCCGAACTGCATTGAAGTGGGGATCCGTTCCGAACCGCATTGAAGTGGAAACCCGTTCCGAACCGCATTGAAGTGGGAACCCGTTCCGAACCGCATTGAAGTGGAAACCCGTTCCGAACCGCATTGAAGTGGGAACCCGTTCCGAACCGCATTGAAGTGGAAACCCGTTCCGAACCGCATTGAAGGGGGATCCCGAACCGAACCGCATTGAAGAGGGAACCCGAACCGAACCGCATTGAGGAGCTGAACCTGAATCGAACCGCATGGAGGAGGTGAACCCGAACCATGGCGAAGGAGGGGAAATAAGCTGAACTAAACGGGGAGCCTGAGCACCACAGACCGAACCAAACCGAGTTTGAACCTCTACTCCAACTACGCGATGGCTCTTCTGAAGACCAACACCAATTCAACCAAAACCCGAGATGTAAAGGAAGTCCAAATAGGAAGTAGAACTCAGGATCCAGTTGGGAACCAATGAGTTATCTTCATGAGTTGGGCTTTGCTACGGGACGCGTGCTAAGGGGTTATCGATTTCTATAGCTTTGGACCACTATGGTAGGAGGTACGAAGGCGGATTCAGGGCCATTGTGGCATTGGTAGGACCAAGGGCTACGACCAATGAGGTGGGTCATTGAAATGTTTGGTCATGACTCCATGTGTTTAGCTTGGTCACAGCAGGGTTTCTACAAGTCGGGATTCGTCGTTACCTCAATTTGTCTAGTGTTCCAAAGTGGTAGATATCGTATGCTTTACGAACTGAGTGAGAGATGTGAGGATGGTTGCTATGGTTGATTTGTTTGCTATCATTATGACATGCACACCCCACCCCCGTATTCTTACACTCTTTATTATGGCACCTTAGAGTATTGTACAGTATGTGGTACTGACTCTTTGGTTGCAGGTCCAGGTTCAGGTATGGTTTAGTATACCTGTTATTATTCTATTTAGATGCATATCGCTCATACCAGGCTTTATGTCTGACCTAGAGTTTTATGTCTCCTCTTATTACTCTGGGTGTTCACACGAGCAGACTAGAGACAGGTTAGCTGGTGATGCACGGGTAGATGATCCGGAGACGAGCAGGAGGCTTCCACGTAATATATATCTAGTATTCTCCCTGAGTTGTTGAAGATCACTGCTTGGGCATTAGTGGTGCATCTTCTACTTTAGCTTTCTTTTGTTTAGAGACAGTAAATTTGGAAAGTTGTAATTAGCTGTATTTGGATTTCCGCTGCTCTGATGTTGATGTTGATTTTAGTTATCAGCTTATGCACTGTCTCACCCGTTTTATGTCAAGTATGTTATTATTATTATATTTTATTCCATGCGCTGTGGGACATTCTACAGGTTCCTTGATTAGTTCATTCCCTTCTTTCCTTTCTCCTGACGACCGTCCCGTGCTAGTCGGGCATGTGTACAGTGCACTTTCGGAGAAAATGCAGGCTGGTGCGGGGCGGGCCATCACACTTGGTATCAGAGCTCTAGGTTGCGTAGTTAACCTAGGGAAGTTATCAGGGAGAGATAATATACGTATACGAGAGAGCGTATTTGTGATTACTTTGGTTTTTAAAAGCTATATATATATACTATTACTAGTATAAGGATGAAGTCGTACTGCACTAGCACCACTATGGAGTCGTTAATCGTTTCCTTTTTCAAATTGACGATGAGCCGATATACTAGAGGTGCTGGTAGGGGAGCCAATAATGGGAATGCTGCTGACATGAGGACGATGTTTACTGACCTCATGAGAGAGATGCTTAGAGATGTACAGAGGGCAGCTCCCAATGGTGGAAATGGTGGTGGTCCAATAGTGCAGGCGCCAAGAGTCGACTTCGCCAAACTGAATAAGGATTATACTAGCCTTGGTGGGAAGCTGTTCCACGGAACGGAGTCGGCCACGGATGTTCAGGATTGGTTGGATAGTTGCAAACGTATATTCGAGGATTTGGGTATCGAGGATGCGATGAAGAGAAAGCTAGCGTCCCGTCAGCTGCAAGGGCGGGCAATGAATTGGTGGAATGCTATAAAGGCAGCTACTCCCGAAGATCAGATTACTTGGGAGCAGTTTAAGGCTCGCTTTAGCGAGAAGTTCATTCCAGCTGCTCAGAAGTCAGTGCTGTTTAAGAAATTCTTGGAGCTCAAGCAGAATGGTAGAGCTGTCTCGGAGTATATTGCTGAATTTGACACTTTGTCAAAATATGGGTTATCTCTTATTGATACTGCCGAGAAAAAGAATGAGAAATTCATAACTGGTTTGGATCAGTACTTGGGGGAAAGACTTATTAACCACATCGATGAGACGTTTGAGTCGATTGTGGGGAAAGCATTAAGATCAGAAAGACTCTACCCTAAGCCGAAGACTGAGGTTGCATCCGCAGATGAGCTAAAGCCACAAGCAAGTGGTGGAGGCAAGGGTGGTTCCCAGAATAAGAGAAAGCAGAGTCAGACTAAGGATGGCCAGAAGAAAAAGAATAAACAAGATGTTGAGTGCTTCAGCTGTGGTAAGAAGGGCCATTATGCTAGTAATTGTCGGGCCAAGCCAGCGGATAGGAAGTGCTTCAACTGTGGCCAAATGGGACATCACAAGGACAAGTGTCCGCAACCCCCCAAAGAAAAGCAAATGGTGAAAGCCAACGCCCTTAATGCTATTCCTTCTTCGTCGAATGCCCCAACAGCAGCGGAGAAGGGAAAGAATGTCGTCATTCAAGGTATGCTTTCTGTTTATGATGTTCCTGTTAGAGTTTTATTTGATACCGGAGCTTCCAGTTCTTTCATATCTAGTGACCTGGTAGATAGGTTGGGATTGGAGCCCGAGATTGTCGATAGACCTTTAGTAGTGACGAACCCGATTGGTGGTTCGACTAGCCTTAGCATGATTTGTCGTAATGTGGTCCTATCGAGTCATGGATGCATGTTTGTTTGTGATTGCTTTGTTTTGGACTTTACTGGGTTTGGCATTATTTTGGGAGTAGATTGGCTCCAAAGATACGGGGTGGTGGTAGACTGTGAGGGCTTTTTAGTGACAGCTAGAGCGGATGATGGGCGGAGGATAGTGTTTGGTGGTCTACCCAGTAAGGGGGTATTGGCTAGTTTTCTAAACTCCCTCGACATTCTGCATAGTGAGTTGTCAGGTTTGCCCGTGGTTGGCCAGTATCCGGATGTTTTCGAAGAAGTGACCGGACTTCCACCACACCGAGAGATTGAGTTCCGTATTGATTTGGTAAAAGATGCCAGACCTATAGTGATGCCACTTCGTCGTATGGCACCAAGGGAGCAGCGAGAGCTCGAGGTGCAAGTCAGCGATCTTTTGAAGAAGGGATTTATCAGAAGGAGTGTTTCTGAATGGGGAGCACCAGTTGTGTTTGCTACCAAGGCGGATGGTTCCCTTCGTTTGTGTGTAGACTACCGCGAGTTGAATAAAGTAACGAGGAAGAACAAGTATCCTCTACCGCGGATAGATGATTTGTTCGATCAGTTGAGTGGTGCGAGAGTATTTTCTCAGTTAGATCTCGCGACAGGTTATCATCAGCTTAGAGTGGAAGCTGAGAGTATAGCTAAAACGGCATTTCGGACGCCGTCTGGGTTTTATGAGTGGTTGGTCATGCCATTCGGGTTGACCAATGCCCCAGCATATTTTGTGGATCTTATGAATAGGGTATTCAGAGATCAGTTGAATAAGTTTGTCCTTGTGTTCATTGATGATATTTTGGTCTACTCGAGGACAGAGGAAGAACACAAGGGACATTTAAGAGTAGTGATGGAGGTGTTGAGAAAACACCAATTGAAAGCAAAGTTTTCTAAGTATCACTTCTGGAAGAGGGAAGTGAGGTTCTTGGGCCATGTTGTATCAGAGAATGGTATTGCCGTGGACCCGGCGAAGGTGGCTACGGTACAAGATTGGCCTACGCCCAAGAATGCAACGGATGTAAGAAGTTTCTTGGGGTTAGCTAGATATTATCGTAAGTTTATCCAAGGTTTCTCCAAGATAGCAGCATCATTGACCCAGTTGACCAAGAAGAATCAAGCTTTTGTCTGGGATGAAAGGTGCGAGAATGCATTCAAGAGTCTGAAAGAAAAGTTGACATGCGCACCAGTGTTAGTCATTCGCAAGGGGAATGAAGAGATGACGATATACACGGATGCTTGTGGTATCGGACTGGGTGCTGTATTGATGCAAGGCGGTAGGGTGGTAGCCTATGCAAGTCGGCATTTGAAACCGCACGAGAAAAGATACCCTACCCATGATTTAGAATTGGCAGCGATCGTGTTTGCATTGAAGATGTGGAGACACTATCTCTTGGGAGAAAGATTTGAGCTGTTTACAGATCATAAGTCGTTAAAGTATCTCTTCTCCCAGAAGGATCTAAATCTCCGGCAACAAAGGTGGTTAGAGTTCTTGGCTTTGTATGATTTTGATATCGCATACACACCTGGGAAAGGTAATGCAGTGGCTGATGCATTGAGTAGAAGACATGCCAGCTTAGGGGCTATGCTCCTTGAATGGAAGCAACTGGAGTACATCGCTGGGTTTGATTTCAGACCAAAGTGCGAATTGGATCCAGAAATGTTAGCAAGTTTGAGGATCAGACCCACTTTAATTGAGCGGATCGGCTCTAGTCAGAGGGACGATCCTAACCTATTGGAAATCATCTCCAAGTTAAAGATGGATATCGATGAGGAGATGAACAAGTATGGGCTTGATCGAGATGGATGGCTTAGAAAGAATGGAAAGCTTGTTGTACCCAATGTCAATGGATTGAGAGATGAAGTGCTTAGAGAATGTCATCACTCAAAACTGACTATACACCCCGGTGGTAATAAGATGTATCGAGATATGAAGCAGACTTACTACTGGGAAGGGATGAAAAGAGACGTTGGGAAGTTTATATCCAAGTGCATGAATTGCCAGCTAGTTAAAGCCGAGCAAAAGAAGCCTAGTGGGTTGTTACAGCCCTTAGAAATTCCCGAATGGAAATGGGAGCAAGTCTCGATGGATTTCATCAATGGTTTACCAAGGACTAGATCGGGACATGATAGCATTTGGGTAATTGTGGATCGGTTGACTAAGAGTGCAAGATTTATACCAGTCAAATCGACCAGAACGGCAGCTAAGTTAGCAGAATTGTATATGAAGTGGGTAGTGAGATTTCATGGAGTACCTAAAAGCATTGTGAGCGACCGAGACCCGTTGTTCACTAGTGGGTTTTGGAAGAGCTTACAAGAGGCTCTAGGGTTAGAGTTACATCTCAGTACCGCATATCATCCTCAGACCGACGGTCAGACGGAGAGGGTGAATCGTATTTTGGAAGATCTCTTGAGAGCGTGTATATTGGATTTTGGTGGATCATGGGATGACCATTTGCATCTAGTAGAGTTTGCATATAATAATAGCTACCAATCCAGTATCGGTATGGCTCCGTTTGAAGCTTTGTATGGAAGACCGTGCAACTCACCATCATGTTGGATAGAGACTGGCGAGAAGTTTATGCTTGGACCAGATGTGGTGAGGGAAACTTCAGATAAGATTAAGATCATTCAACAACGAATGAAGGCTGCCCAAGATAGGCAGAAGAGTTATGCTGATAAGAGAAGAAGAGACTTAAAATTCTCCGTTGGTGACTTGGTGTTTGTCAAGATTTCTCCGTTGAAGAGCGTAATACGATTTGGCAGGAGAGGCAAGTTGGCACCAAGATTTGTTGGCCCATTCCCTGTTCTTGAACTAGTCGGGAATTTGGCATACAGAATTGACTTACCGGAGAAGATGGCGGGAGTTCACGACGTATTTCATGTTTCCCAATTAAGGAAGTTCGTTCACAACTCAGATATGACTATTTCACCTGATCAGTTAGACGACTTCGAAGTAGAACCCGAGGAGGTTGGGAACCGCAAGCCGGCCCGTATTGTCGAGCACGACATGAAGCAACTTCGAAGGAAGGCGGTGAAGCTAGTCAAGGTTCAGTGGGGCGAGGACGAGAATGATTGTACTTGGGAGACTTAGGAGAACATTAGGAAGACACACCCAGAACTCTTTGCCTGGTAAGATTTTGACTTCGATTTAGTTTTCCGCATGTTAGGATAGGCTTGTTTGCTTGTTTTGCATGTTTGATTGTTGTATGTGGTTGTTAGGCATGCAGGATCCTTTGTATGTTTTGGGTTAAGGAATTTCGGGGACGAAATTTCTTAAGGGGGGGAGAGTGTAACGACCCGTATTCTACGCATCATAGGATCGTAGGATATTTATTTCTTTCACATACGAAGTCGTATGGTCATGTAGCTTTGGGAGATGACTATTGTGGTCATTTCCTATGTTCATGATTTTTCTCGGTTTTTAAATGACCATTTTACCCTTAGTTGGCACTGTTTTGGCCATAACTTTTGACTGGAAAGGAATTTTGACCTGAAACCACTTCCATTGGCTCCGGATGATGGTTTACAATTCCGTAGAGTGGTCACATTAACCAAACGGACTCACCATTTGGGAGATATGGCTGAAACAAGTTTCAGATGGTGAAAAACAGCTTAATTGGGCTTAACCGGGTGATTAGCAGCTAGGCCCAGAGGGGAATTTCGGGTTTAGAGGTATAGGAGGACTGATTAGGGTTAGGAAATCACTTTCATTTCAGTTTTGAGCCGCCACAAACCTTCTTGAGACCTTAGTAATGGCTTCCATCCTCTAAAACCACTCCAAAACACATTTTTAGTGAAGATTAAGCCTAAACTACATCAAAACAAGGCCAAATAGCAACAGAGCAAGGTTGGAGCTGCTGCTATACATAGGAATTCAACCCAAACAGAGAGTATTTCGGATTTGGTGTTTCATTTGTGGCCAAGGTGAGTGATTTGCATAGTTTTTGCACTAATTACGGTAATGAAGGGTAATTAGTGTAGATTAGCGAATTTATACACTAATAAATTCTGGAAAAATGTTTAGAAATTCTTAAATAATATTTTATGCCTATGTTAGAAATTTGATTCGATTTGATTAAGTTTCGTTAACCCTATGATTAGTTTTATTTAATCACGCTTAAGGGGAAAATGGGATTTTGGGCATCTTTGATCCATTTTGACATGTAAATTCATTGTTTTGGTGTTTGTGGTTAGTTTGCTATGTTGCTATGACTGTTTGGGATGATTTGTGATTGATTAGTATAGTTAGATTTGCCGAAAACGTCGTCGAATGGCGTAAACAAGTTGCAGGAAAGTACCCGAACCGGACCGGATCGGATCCGTTTCGAACCGCATTGAAGTGGGGATCCGTTCCGAACCGCATTGAAGTGGAAACCCGTTCCGAACCGCATTGAAGTGGGAACCCGTTCCGAACCGCATTGAAGTGGAAACCCGTTCCGAACCGCATTGAAGTGGGAACCCGTTCCGAACCGCATTGAAGTGGAAACCCGTTCCGAACCGCATTGAAGGGGGATCCCGAACCGAACCGCATTGAAGAGGGAACCCGAACTGAACCGCATTGAGGAGCTGAACCCGAACCGAACCGCATGGAGGAGGTGAACCCGAACCATGGCGAAGGAGGGGAAATAAGCTGAACTAAACGGGGAGCCTGAGCACCACAGACCGAACCAAACCGAGTTTGAACCTCTACTCCAACTACGCGATGGCTCATCTGAAGACCAATACCAATTCAACCAAAACCCGAGATGCAAAGGAAGTCCAAATAGGAAGTAGAACTCAGGATCTAGTTGGGAACCAACGAGTTATCTTCATGAGTTGGGCTTTGCTGCGGGACGCGTGCTAAGGTGTTATCGATGTCTATAGCTTTGGACCACTATGGTAGGAGGTACGAAGGCGGATTCAGGGCCATTGTGGCATTGGTAGGACCAAGGGCTACGACCAATGAGGTGGGTCATTGAAATGTTTGGTCATGACTCCATGTGTTTAGCTTGGTCACAGCAGGGTTTCTACAAGTCGGGATTCGTCGTTACCTCAATTTGTCTAGTGTTCCAAAGTGGTAGATATCGTATGCTTTACGCACTGAGTGAGAGATGTGAGGATGGTTGCTATGGTTGATTTGTTTGCTATCATTATGACATGCACACCCCACCCCCGTATTCTTACACTCTTTATTATGGCACCTTAGAGTATTGTACAGTATGTGGTACTGACTCTTTGGTTGTAGGTCCAGGTTCAGGTATGGTTTAGTATACCTGTTATTATTCTGTTTAGATGCTTATCGCTCATACCAGGCTTTATGTCTGACCCAGAGTTTTATGTCTCCTCTTATTACTCTGGGTGCTCACACAAGCAGACTAGAGACAGGTTAGCTGGTGATGCACGGGTATATGATCCGGAGACGAGCAGGAGGCTTCCACGTAATATATATCTAGTATTCTCCCTGAGTTGTTGAAGATCACTGCTTGGGCATTAGTGGTGCATCTTCTACTTTAGCTTTCTTTTGTTTAGAGACAGTAAATTTGGAAAGTTGTAATAAGCTGTATTTGGATTTCCGCTGCTCTGATGTTGATGTTGATTTTAGTTATCAGCTTATGCACTGTCTCACCTATTTTATGTCAAGTATGTTATTATTATTATATTTTATTCCATGCGCTGTGGGACATTCTACAGGTTCCTTGATTAGTTCATTCCCTTCTTTCCTTTCTCCTGACGACCGTCCCGTGCTAGTCGGGCATGTGTACAGCGCACTTTCGGAGGAAATGCAGGCTGGTGCGGGGCGGGCCGTCACAAAAGCCTAGAGATGAATAATATTAAGAAGAAGATTATAGTTTAATCAAATTTATCAACGCAACGTTAGTCTACCCAAAGGAGCGCATCTCAATTTTAGAATCCAAAATTCAAGATTCTGTATTCGTTGTAAGTATAGTGACCTTTCAGAATATGAATAAAAATTGTGATGTGATTCGATGTAAATGAAAATAGAATTGTGTTATTGTATTGTAT